>CM062259.1:10486700-11745749 GCA_031216405.1 Syzygium malaccense | reverse complement strand
CTTGGCCATGAGATCACTCATCATTTTGGACATGGCAGCCGTGATCTGCTCATTGATTATGTTCATGTGTTCCTTCAGCTTTTCGTCAATCATGGCCGCAATCTCAGCTTGATTGGCCATCCTTCTTTTGGTCATCGATCGAGTATTATGAGGATGAGGGGGATCCGTGACAAATTACCTGAAAAAAAGTAATGATCGAATAAGTACGACAAGTAAGAATAGCGAGTCGGTCCATGACATCCTCTAGACCCTCAAGATGAAATTTCTTTTGAAAGACCGATTCGTCCAGTAAATCTCGAAATTCCAAATTGCTTTATTCAATAAAAACCTGGACTAATTCCAAAATTTACAAATTATAGCTTAATGTTTTTCATTGAATTGCTCAAAATGGAAGATGTCTCAAAAGAATTCTTAGAAAGATCGTCTAGCAACATCTATCACCAGAAAATATCAATAGCATGAAGTACAAATGTAATCTAGCATTCCATCCTAAAAAGAAAGAAAAACTCCCTAAACTAAACAAGAAATCAGACGGTCTTCCCTTTTTTAGAGGCCACGTGCCAAATGACTCAACCTAAATCATGGACCGACTCAAAATAAGAAGAAGAAAACTAAAGAAAAAGCTCGAGAAATTACCGTCTTTGGAGAGAAAATGTCAATCACAAAAACATGCACATGAATCATGAGTTTAAATCTTAATCTATCTATCCTAATGGCTTTTGCAAAGTGAAATGATGAACTGAACGACACGTCGCAGCCTTGCGCACAATCATCATGACTAGTCGCAGCCTCGCATACAATAGTCATGACTAGTCGGGTCCAATCACTTCGGCTTGGTTCGGTCGACAAGGGTAACCTCCATGCGTAGTAGCCTCACGTGCATGAAGACGACCCTTGAGCCATTTTTTTTTTAAATTTTCGAGATCCAAATGGGATAACCTTCAGCGAAGTCTTACCGCCAAGGTTAAAGAACCATCTAAATACCATCTTAGAACTATGGGTGTGACTCAGGTCCGATCATAGGTTGTGTGTGGTGTAGTGCAAATACTGTAAATCATGCACAACAGTTATATGCAAACACCGCTTCAATAGTGCAAAAATTAAATCACAATTCCACTCCACCAAGCCTGCAAAATAAAGGGTTAGCCAATCACTACTCCCCTTATAACTCCCATCCTGCAAAACCATTTAACACATAAGAATGAGAATTCAATCAAATTTTGTCAAATCAAGTGATTTTTCTATGAAAATTTTTTTGGCCTAAGTCCTCCTTAAATTTTCAAAAAATTCAAGTTTTATCCCCAGCGGAGTCGCCAAGCTATCGCGACCTAAAAAAAATCAAGTATTGTTTCGATCTTAGGCTAATGGATTACTAGATCAATTAAATTAACTAACCTAGCTCGAGTTCTCCCAAACTCTACCAAATCGCAACTTAGGTCCAATTGTGAGCATGCAAATATTTTCAACGGGAGTCGCCACTAATCATTTAGGGTAGGTTGATTAGAAACCTAAATAAAATAGCGGGAGTACTATTTTATTTCTACGAACCAGAAATCATAAATTCGGGACTTGGTTACGCTAGATTCCCTAACGCCCTTTCGGTACCAATTTCGAGAAAAATACTCAATTTGACAATTTTGATAAATCCTAACTTAGAGTTCAAAGGTGCAGAAATTTCTTTTTTTTTTACTTATTTAAATGAAAGCTAACCTATATGTAATGACGTGCAAAAATTGACATACGATTAATGCGACCTAACATGCAAACTATATGTCATGCAACGACGTGACCTATTTCTAATGACGGGCATATTATTTTTTTTGTATTTTTTTTAATGAAATTCGGAATTAAAAATGTCAATTATCTAAGCATGCAATTTTAAACTAAAGAAATTAACCTATTCTATTAAAAAAAATCATCTAGATATATTCTAAACATGCAACATTATCTTTAAAAAAAAATCAATTCAACTTGCATCTAATCTTTTTGGCTTTTCTTTTATCGAAATTCGAAATTAAAATCAAGTAAAAAAAATAACCGCGAAATCTTTCGAATTAAGTTTCGATCTGAAGCCTGACAGATCGATTCTAAAATTCGAAATACCCGCTATGAAAATAACTCTATCTAAAGCCTAATAGATAAATTTATTTCCACGTGTGCGGTTGCGGATTAGGAAATTTTCTTAATCGATCACATCTTGAAAAATTTTGATATCTCAAATATTTCGGATATATTCAAAAGATTTTGAAAATTCTAAATTCTATCCAAATTTGGTAAGCAACGAATATCCAAGATTTCAAAAAGGAAATAAATCCTAAGTGAGATATTGCCTATCATCTAAATATGCAGAATTAGATATCAATAAGCACAAATTAGGCAACAAAATATTCAAATTAAATCGGGATAAGATAATTACCTAATCCGAAGATTTCTTTCCTAATTTGAACTTGCAGCGGATCGGGATTGCGGATCGGCGATGCGTCGGGAGCGGCGGCGCGACGTCGGGAGTGGCGGCGGCTTGCGGTGGTAGACGATAGCAGCAACGAGCAATCTTCGGAAGTCGCGGAACAGCAGCAGCTCACCACGGGAGGGCGACGAACGTCGAGGATGGCAGCAACTTCGGAGGATGTTGGCGTTGTGGTGGGGCAGGCCTCACACGGAACGCAACCAAAGGAACAGCCGGCGTCGGGGTTGGCCTGGTGCAAGTAAAGGTAGCGACCCAGCAACAGCGATAGTGTGGGTGCAACGGCGACAACAGCAGCGGGATCCTCAAGCGCCACAAAGGAAGCAGCAGCAGAAACTGGGGGGAAGCAGAATTTGTTGACCAAAATTCCACGATCTTGGACTAGTGGAATTGCTATGACACTTGGACTCCTTGAAGATCACTTTGGAATTGGCTTTGGCCACTAGCAGCAGTGGGGAAGGGGCTGATGTTGATCTTTTGCCAAGGAAGAGCTTGCGGCAGTGAGGCTCTCGACGACAGCAACTTGTCGTTGGTGCAGCAGGAGTTTCGGGCGTGGAATGCTTCGCGACCTGGCTGCTTCGTTTTCGAACAGGGTGTAGTGACCGGAAGGTTGTTGGTGACGGTGAAAAAAGCACGCCGGTGTGGAGGGTCTCCTTGGTCGTGAGGCGGTACGGCGGTGAGGTAGACGCGTGCGCGACCGACTCTCTCACTCTTGCTCCTTGCTCTCGCTCACGTGTGTCTCTCTAAACAATTCTGATCTGAAAATTATGAGACCCCCCCAGATTATGATGCATAACCCTATATTTATATCGCAAACCTAGGTCAACTAGCCGGGCTTTCTAGTCCTAATGGGCTTAGGTTTAGGCTTTACCCTTTAATTTAATTTAATTCTTAGTGGGCTGAATTAATTCGGGCTTTTCCTTAATTAAGCTTGATGGGCTAATTTAAGCTCAAATTAAGACAACCAAGCCCTTTTGACGTGTGATTTTCGGCCCCCGTCTTCCGAATGAGTCGAGTCTCGTTCGATTCCCGAGCCTGATTCACGTGATGAATTTTAAGCTCACTCGCCACCGCCGATTTGATGTGGAATGCAATTAATCTATATGAACCTAAACTATATGCTATGCAATTTTAATATTTTTGTTCAGTGGTTTAAAAAAATTAATCCCTAATTTTCTATGCAATTAATACTAAATGATGCGCCAAAATTTAGGTGTCAACACGGAGACCTGAGGCCGGGTCGGCCTATGTCGCGCGTGTCCGTCCGAAGGCATGTCTTCTCCAGTTCTCCTTCACAGGCGTCGAGGAGCGTGCAGAGAAAGAGTTTGAAAAGCGAAGGCTTTGGAGGAGGGAGAGAGAGAGAGAGAATGGGGTGGGTGGAGACTGGAGACATGAAGGAGAAGCTAGAAGGCACCATATGTACTTTCCTTTTTTTCAATTTTAATTATTTATTTTTAATTTCTTAACTAATATATTTATTTATACATAATTATTTTTTAAAAACTTATGTGTTTAATTTTTTTAGGGTAAATCTAGAATTTTTATTATTATTTATTTACTTATTTGAATCAAATTTAAAAATAATAATTTATTATGTATATATAAAAATATATATTTAATAAACAACGTGTCCTAACGTGTCAGAATTCTCTATTTTTTGAGAAATAACGTGTCGCGTGTCGTGTCGTGTCGTGTCGTGTCGCGTATCGGTGCTACTTAGTTAATAAATAACATGGCATTGGCTAATAGCAAACACCTTAAAAAGTTCCAGACAATGATGGGGCTTGTTCCGTCAATTCGACAAACAGGTTTTCCTCCAACATATCCTATTGACTTCATTAAGCGGTGGTGGAGTTGTTTAGTCTTTTAATACCCCATCAATTACGTGAGGATAGCCGAAAAGTCTTTTTCTCTCCCTCTTTATTCTCACTCCATCGCCTTCTTCAAGTTTCAACCGTGGGAGAAGGTTTGAGCTAGTCTCACCCTCCCCACCCTTTTTTATTGATTTTGTTTGAGTTTTCTTGTTCTTTTTCTATTTTTTTCTTCTCTCTCGATTCAGATTTGGAAGCTCTCTTCTCTCAATTTAGTTCTAGAGCTCCCAGATCTAGTTCTATATCTGAGAGTTTGAACTCTACTAATTTAATTATAGATTTAAGAGTTATTCTCTCCCGATTTAGATCTAAGAGTTTAATTAATATTTTCAGGGATTCGATACCCTCGTGTTCTATTTGTGTACAGGTTTCCTGCCTCTAGTTTCAATGGTGTGTTGGAATTTGAGTGCAAATCCCTTGTAAAGTGAATAAGAGGTGTAGATGGAGGAGTCCCACATTGAATAGAAGAGAGATGGGAGATGGGTTTAAATAGTTGAGCCTCACAAATAGGGTTGGACCCCAAGGGGTACCTCACTTTTGTGGAAGAGAGAGAACCTACGCCAAGCTGCGTCGCGCGTGCGCCGCCGCTGCCAGTCCGACCGGGCCGGGTTCCCGTCAATTTTATTTTTCCTGAATTTATTCTTTTTGTTTCGAATAGATATGTCTGTTTGTAGGTCCGGGAGAGTGATCAAGTATAACCGAATCGAACGAAATTGGTCGCTTGGTGACTCTTCATTTTTCGTGCTTCTATATCCGAAATTCACTTGGTGACTATTCATTCGCACATGATCGAACTAAACTCTTTGGTTATTAGCAACTGTTCATTCCGACTCTTAAAAGAGTAATTCTCTGTTTTTCCAAAAGACACATGTGATTCGTGCGATTGTCTATGTAAAATTGCGTTCGAAGGAGTCCTCTGGATACGTACCGCTTTAGAGGAACGAGATCCGTTCTATCCTGGGAGACGATTGTCCAATATCCTCGGGTACTGATTGAGGGGCCAAATTCGTCTTCAGGACACGACGTTACTTCGTTGGGCTCGGATTAACATTCTGCTTATTTGTTTGTGCTACTTTCAGGTTAGTTTTCTTGACATTTGATTTCAATTTCTAGTATGCGAACTTAGTCGAGGACAACAATTTTAAGACGAATTTTGCTTCGGTTATGTTCGTATGCTTCTCAGTTAATACAAGTATTATGTATAGTTCATATGTTCCTTGTCATAGTCGTATAGGAATACGATTCTGTTCGTACATTCTGTTCGTGAACAAATTTTTCGTTTCTATTCATATTAAAATTTTCGATTATGTTCGTAAACAAGTTTTTAGTTTCTGTTCATATTAAAAATTTTCAATTCTGTTCATAGTCATATATTTTCGATTCTTTTTGTGAATATGTTCTGTTTTTGTATATAAGAAATGGCTTCGACTTCGGTCAACCCTATTCCGAATCACGGAGAAAAGCCGGAAAAGTTCAATGGTATGGATTTCAAGAGATGGCAACAAAAGATGTTGTTCTATCTCACGACCTTGAACTTGGCTAGATTCCTCAATGAGGATGGTCCTAAATTGGACGTTGGAGAGACAAATAAAGAAAAGGTTGCTGCTGTGGATGCATGGAATCATTCTGACTTTCTGTGTCGCAACTATGTCCTCAATGGTCTAGACAATACTCTCTATAATGTCTATAGTCTGCTGAAAACGACTAAGGAGTTATGGGATAGTCTGGACAAGAAATACAAAACCGAAAATGCAGGATTGAAGAAATTCATTGTTGATAAATTTCTGGACTTCAAGATGATTGATTCAAAGACCGTCTTAAGTCAGGTTCAAGAGCTTCAAGTGATTATGCATGATATTCATGCTGAAAGAATGACTCTAAGTGAGTCATTTCAAGTGGCTGTCTTCATTGAAAAACTGCTACCATCCTGGAGAGATTTTGAAAATTATCTCAAACGCAAGAGAAAGGAGTTGTCACTTGAAGACTTGATTGTTCGGTTGAGGATTGAGGAAGACAATAGGCTTTCTGAGAAGAAAGTTGGGAAGAACCTAGAGGTTTCAAGGGCCAATGTTGTTGAAGAATGATCGAAACCCAACAAGAAGAGGAAAATGCCTAGCAAGTCTGGAGAGGGATTCACCCAAGGCCTGAAGAAGTTTGTTGGCAAGTGCTTCAATTGTGGCAAGTCTGGATATCGAGCCAAAGACTGCAGAGCCAAGAAAAGATAGAAAACTCAGGCTCATGTAATGGAAAATATTTCCAATGGTGTTGATGATATCAATCTGACTGCTATGATATCTGAGTATAATATGGTAGGAAACCCCAAGGAGTGATGGATTGATACTGGAGCAACTCGTCATATCTGTGCAAACAGATCGATGTTCTCGTCCTATATAACTGTGAGAGGTGATGAAAAACTTTATATGGGTAATTCATCAACCTCTAAGGTTGAAGGTGTCGGAAAGATTGCTCTAATATTCTGCATGTGCCAGATGTTCGCAAGAATTTAGTGTCTGGATCTCTCCTTAGCAAGAATGGCTTCAAGTTGATTTTTGTATCTAATAAGTTTGTACTCTCTAAAAATGAGATGTACGTAGGAAAGGGTTATCTGAGTGATGGTTTGTTCAAGCTGAATGTAATGACTGTTGTAACCAAGGATGATTTGAATAAAGTTGCTTCTACTTATGTGCTTGAGTCTTCTAATATTTGGCATGCTAGACTAGGACACGGTAACTATAAGTCGATAAAGAAATTAATGAATATGGGACTGTTGCCGAAATTTGACTGTCTAAGTGAGAAATGCCAAGTGTGTGTTGAATCTAAATTTTCTAAGCCTCCTTTCTATTATGTAGATAATAGAGTCTCAGAACCTTTAGATTTAATACACACAAATATATGCGATATGAAATCAATACCGTCAAGAGGTGGTAATAAGTATTTTATCACATTTATCTCAAAGTGTGAGGGTGTTTGGCTAAGGTTGCAGTTCCTAAGCCTAAAAAGGTTAAGATAGGACCAAAGACTGTTGACTATATTTTTATCGGATATGCTCAGAATAGTAATGCATATCGTTTTCTTGTTCACGAGTCAGAGATCCCAAATATACATGTTAATACGATCATTGAATCAAGGGACGCTTCGTTCTTTGGAAATATATTTCCGTATAACATAGTATATGAGCCAATTGATAATAATAAGAGGCCTCGAGATACTATATCTAGAAGTGATCCAATGGAGGATGAACCTAGATGTAGTAAAAGACAAAGGACTTCCACGTCTTTTAGAGAATGAGCCTCGGACATTCAAAGAAGCTGTGACATCGCCAAAAGCCCCGTTCTGGAAAGAAGCTATCAATAGTGAAGTTGAATCCATCTTGTCAAACCATATATGAGAATTGGTTGACCTTCCTCCTGGTAATAAACCACTACAATGTAAGTGGATTTTCAAGAGGAAAATGAAAGTGGATGGTGCTATTGATAAATATAAGGCTAAGCTCGTAGTAAAAGGATACAAGTAACGAGAAGGTCTTGATTGTTTTGATACTTATTCACCTGTTACTAGAATTACATCTATAAGGATGTTAGTTGCCATAGCAGCGGTGTATAAGCTTGAAATCCATCAAATGCATGTAAAAACGGATTTCTTAAACGGAGATTTGGAAGAAGAAATATATTTGAAACAACCCGAAGGGTTCATTGTTCCAGGACAAGAGAAGAAAGTATGTCGGCTTATCAAATCACTCTATGGATTGAAATAAGCACCGAAATAATGGCATGCTAAATTTGACCAAGTCATGTTGTCGAATGGTTTTAAGATTAATGAGTGTGATAAATGTGTATATGTTAAGAACACTCATAATGATTTTGTCATTTTGTGCTTATATGTAGACGACATGCTTATAATGGGCAGCAATAGTAAGGTTGTTAAGGCGACCAAACGCATGCTTACAAATAAATTTGATATGAAAGATATGGGGGTTGCAGATGTTATTTTAGGAGTTAAAATCCATAAGACATCCGGAGGATTAGCTTTATCACAATCCCATTATATTGAGACTATTCTTGGAAAGTGTAAGAATCTAGATATTGTACCAGTAAAGACTCCGATAGATGTTAATTTACATCTTTCAAAGAATACTAGTGAAAGCAAAGCTCAAAATGAGTATGCTAGTATACTAGGCAGTCTAATGTATGTCATGAACTGTACTAGGCTGGACATAGCTTGTGCTATGAGCAAGTTAAGTCGATTTACAGTTAATCCAAATGAAAATCATTGGAAAGTTATGAAACGTTTATTGGGCTACTTAAAGCATACTCAAGATTATGCTTTGCATTACACAGAATATCCAGCAGTACTTGAAGGATATTATGATGCAAATTGGATAACCGGCACTAAAGACACAAAATTGACAAGTGGATATGTATTCACACTTGGGGGAGCAGCAGTGTCTTGGAAATCATCCAAACAAACTTGTATTGCTAGATCCACTATCGAATCAAAATTTATTGTTTTGGATAAAGCCGATGAAGAAGCTGAGTGGCTTCGAAATTTCTTGGAAGATATTCCTAATTGGCCTAAACCAGTGCCCGCTGTATGTATACATTGTGACAGTCAAGCGGCAATAGGAAGGGCAAGGAATGTCATGTATAACGGTAAGTCTCGACACATACGTCTAAGACATGACACGGTAAGACAAACTACTTTCTAGTGGAATTATCACCATTGACTATGTGAAGTCAAAAGGTAATATTGCAGATCCATTGACAAAATGCCTAACTAGAGAGATGGTTGCGAAAACATCAAGGGGAATGGATTTAAGGCCTATAAACAAGTCATCATAGCGGAAACCCTACCTAGTTGACTGGAGATCTCAAGATCTAGATTCAAAGGGACAACTAAGTTATGAAGACAGTATAGAGTACTGTCAAATTTTTTACTCATTCCCGGATAAAGACAGTACTAATATATAAAGGTTAAGCAAAAAGCTTTTAATAATACTGAATTGAGTTTGTGATATAATATATGTTCATAAATCACCTATGTAAGTGTGAAGTGAGGGCCGCTTTGTGAGAATTGAAAAGGCCGAATTCTCTAAAACACTCATGAGACCAGGCGGTGTTCATGGCCAAAACGAACACAATAGTGAGAACCAATTTTGTTCGAGAAACAGTTGTGTGATTTCTATTGTCTAGGCTTACATCAAAGGTCGACAGTTCAAGGACATTAAGTTTACTAATTGATTGAGTAAGTCGGATAGGTTTCACTAAGGAAAGTTCAAAGTCTTAGACTACTTATCCTAATGCAACGTTTTCTCATGGGATAATCGCACATTGCATCTCATACATATATGAAGAGTCAGAAAAAAAAAAAACTGAATCTCTTATTCATGTGGGGGATTGTTGGAATTTGGGTGCTCTCTTGTAAAGTGAATAAGAGGTGTGGATGGAGGAGTCCCACATTGAATAGAAGAGAGATGAGAGATTGATTTAAATAGTTAAGTCTCACAAATGGGGTTGGGCCTCAAGGGGTATCCCACTTTTGTGGAAGAGAGAGAACCTACGCCAAGCTAGGTCGGTTTCCCTGCGTGCGTGCCGCCGCCGCCGTCCGTCCGGCTGGGTCGGGTTCTCGTCGATTTTATTTTTCTCGAATTTATTCTTTTTTGTTTCGAATAGATATGTCTGTTCGTAGGTTCGGGAGAGTGATCAAGTATAACCGAATCGAACTAAATTGTTCGCTTGGTGACTCTTCATTTTTCGTCCTTCTATATTCGAAATTCACTTGTTGACTATTCATTCGCACATAACCAAACGAAAACTCTTCGGTTATTAGCAATTGTTCATTCCGACTCTTAAAAGAGTAATTCTCTGTTTTTCCAAAAGACACGTGATTCGTGCGATTGTCTATGCAAAATTGCATTCGAATGAGTCCTTTGAATACGTACCGCTTCAGAGGAACAAGATCCATTCTATCCTGGAAGACGATTGTCCAATATCTTCGGGTACTGATTGAGGAGCCAAATTCGTCTTAAGGACACAACGTTACTTCGTTAGGCTCGGATCAGCATTCTACTTATTTGTTTGTGCTGCTTTCAAGTTAGTTTTCTTGACATTCGATTTCAATTTCTAGTATGCGAACTTAGTCGAGGACAACATGGTGATCGTAGGAGCTTTGGCGTATGGCTAAACTACGAAAGTTTGTTCTTCCAAAAGTTAGATCTGTGTTTATCTCCATATGGCGATGGTGTAGAGAAAGCCAAATCTAAGTGTACATCGCCAATTGACAACGCCATGGTAATTAGAGAAGGAATTTCTGATGTGTGCTCATCACTAATGATGATACAAGATCCGGTGATCAACCGCCCATTATTTTGCTTGACAGATCCATTCTAATGGAATGAGTATGTGCTTAATCTTATCGGTGCTCTGTTGATCCTCATTATTTTTTGGATTTGGCTTTGCTTTGTTGTATTATGAGTTTTGCTCTACTTCGATTTGCTTTGCCATGAAAGTTTATGTATATCTCATGTATCCTTTTGAGTAATGAATATAACTTTCTCTAGACAAAAAAAAATTACGTGAGGATTAATAAGTCCATGAAGACAAAGACCATCATTCCGTCAAATGCATAATCAATATATCCACTCTCAAATTTTGCCCAGTCGCGACGCTATTCCAGTAGCTATTAAATATTTTTTCAGGTTCATCTCCCGGACTTTGGTTCAAGATAAGTCGCTCACAATAATCTTCAGATCTGCGAAATATACTTTCTCGCGACAATATAACCTAATTTTAGAAAGCCGCACTTTATACGAACGAGACCATTAATATGAATCAGACCTTTTCGAAAACATAAGTACGAATCAGACCTAAAATATCGTATTTCTTGAGGTCAATTTGCTTCACCGGCGCGTAACTTAATTTCGCATGAAGAAAATGAGAGATATTATGATGAGTGGACACTTGGCTAATGGGATGCTCTTGATTTACATGTGGCTCATGACTAATCAACACCAATCCACTTCAAAAGAGATATATCAGAAGATTCTATATATGAGTCCATTTGGTCGAAAGAGAGAGTTTGACGTATACATGAATGACCGGTACCATAGACACCGAACATGGATCGATCTGTAAGGCCGAGACAAAACTAGACCAGGCCAGTGCAGGCCGGTTTCGGCCTAGCCCCGAAACTTTTTTTCTATTTTTTTAAAATAAAAATAGATTAGTCATTGTTTCAAGCCTCTCAGAAAACACTTTTTATTTTTTTTATTAACTTATTTATGACTTAATTAAAGTGTTTTGAGAATAACTAATAACTATTATTTATGTTCTTGCGTTTTGTATTCGCAATATATTTTGGCACGGGTTTTTTCCAACCCATTTTTTACTGCAACAGCTCCTACCATCTTAAAACGACCACATTAGCCTTAGCGTGTCCCACTTTATTATGCTTTTGGAACTTAGAACACTAAGATTAAATGTGGGCCCACTCTTGATTTGAGATTATGTCTTTCCTTTTTCTTTCTTCTATTTCATTTAGTTTCTTCTTCTTTTTTTTTTTTTGCTTTTTTATTCTCATTTGGGATGAAAAGTGGTCTCTCTTTTTCAAAAAAGAAAATATTTTATTTGGAAAAGAGAAAATTAGTTATAGTGTTAATGAGTTTATACTTTTTTTATACAGCGCACTAGGAAACCAATATTCTGAAAAGGACACATCTCCTCTGATGAACCATCTCAAGCTGTCACTGAAGTATATGCTGGAAAATCCTTGAAGCTCTGCACATCTTTTGAAGGCAAGCACAGGAAGTGAAGGGGCCATACAGGTATTGAACACTGTTGAACTTTATAAGGATGACCAAACGAATTTTAGTTTTGAAGATTATCTACATACATTTACTAAACGATTCAATAGATTTACTTTCATACATATGTTGCCCCATACAACCAACATATTTTTTCCAACAATCTATTAAGCATTCTAAAGTAAACTGAAATCAATCTCCAGAGGTTACATGACAAATCTCCATCTTCATGTGTTTTAAGTGCCCTTTGTTTCGCGAAAAATGAATGATTTAAAAAATATTATTTAAAAATTATCTCTTGTATCACTTAAAATAATTAGTCAATGGAAAATGTTTTTGTTATTGACAACTATTTATATTTAAATATATTTGTGGACGATGAAAATATCTTTCGTTCAACTTTTTTTTTAAGCTGTACAAGTGATCGTTTGGAAAATCTTTTTCTAAATCATTCATTTTCCGCGAAATAAACGGAGCCTTAGTTTAGTGTGGAAGTTAACTCCAATGAAATCAAAATTAATAAAAATTAAGTAACTATGGGCGAAATAATTAAGACCTACGCTGGAAAAGTGTAATTACAATACGGTATAACAATTTAAAATCCATTTGAATAAGCTTCAACAATTGTCAGAAAAACGTGAATGGCAGTTTGTAATAATGCTTGAGGGGACTTTTATGTAATTTGAGAAGAAATTATGGTGCAATAGAAAACTAAATTTCCATTAATTGATCTTGCTCCCATTATCATTTTTCCATTGACGAATATTAAAATATAACGTAGCATTGTCCAATTCTTAGTTATTAAAGATGGAACTTATTCCGTCCATTAAACAAAGTGGCTTTCCTCCATCATATCCTATTGACTTCACTAAGCAGTGGTGGACTTGTTTAGTCTATTAATACCCCGTCAACTACGTAAGGGTTAACAAGTCCATGGAGACGAAGACTCATCATTCCGTCAAATGCGTAATCAATGTATCCACTCTCAAATTATGCCCGGTCGCCACGCTATTCTAGTGGCTATTAAATAGTATTTCATAATTCAAACTCATGTCCCCAACTTCAGTTTAAAGATAAGTCGTTCACAATCATGAGGTTTTGGACGCCACTTACGTATTAGCTTAGTCAGGAATAACTTTTGTGATTAGTGGACACATAGCTCATGGGATGCTCTTGATTTACATGTGGTTCGTGACTAATCTATGCGTCAATCCATCGCTAAAGAGCTATATAAGATTCTATGTAAGTTCATTTGGTCGAAAGAGAGAGCCTGATGTATAGATTGAGAGCAGTCACTGGAGTTCAGCTTTTGTTTCTTGAATTAGAGAGATGAGGATTGAGAGATATTGATCTGATTCAAGGAAATATAAATTGAAGTCTCACGAGTGAAACGTTGATTAATCGAGTTTATGGATTTTAATGTACATCTTCGACATCATATATTATGTTCTATATGTATACTGAATTAGTTATATTAATATGTATTCGTCATGTGTGATATTAAATATCATATATATGAATGGATGGTACAATATGCAGCGAATATGGACCGATAATTGTGTAAGTGAGAACTAAGGAGGGGAGAGAACTAGTCTGGCGGGCAAGCCTCAATGCTTTTTTGGCTCAGTCCAAATTTCCAGGCTTGATCTGTATGCCCAGCTTGAGTTTAATAGAAAGGCTCGAACTATACTAGATCGGGCCAATCCGAGCAGATTCAGGCCTAGCCCGATTTTTGTTTATTTTTTTAAATTGAAAATAGATTAACTGTTATATTTTGGGCCTCAAAAGTCGCTTTTTTTATATGTTTATTTTTGTAACTTATTTATGGCTATATCAAAGTGTTTAAATACTAATAATGTTTATTTTTATTTTTATTATTATATTTTATATTTATATTTATAGTATATTGTTTTTAAAAAAGTGGTTCTGGCCAGTCCGGGTCATTTTAGGCCCGAAATGGTTCGGACTAGCCCAAAGAAAAAATAAAGAGGAGCCCCAAATCCCGGATGAGAAATGGGTACAAAATTTATTGGATTTCTGGATGAATTCGCGAGCTATCTATTAAATGACATGGCAATGCAAAAAGGAAAAAATGAAAAAAAAAGGGAGTTGCAACTGAAGGCTATGGGAATGAATGAAATGATAAACTTCAATTGGTCTACAAAACTCTCATTATATCCCCTTAAATCTTTTTTTTTTTTTTTGGTAAGATCCCCTTAAATCTTTTATACTCCTAAATTCGAATTAAATAATTCTAATAATGTACGATAACTTTAACTCTTTTCCATATAGGCGAAATATTTTAGATAGCTTATAGGAATTCTTCTGTTTCAATCACAAGCCCAGATTATTGAATGATCCAAGAATAGTTTCCCCAATTAATACTTACACAACCATCAATATAACTATAAAGACTTAAACACACTCATTTATGTCTTATTTGGAATGGAAATGTGACAAATCGGAGTTGAAATCTCATCAATCGATGGTATGAGGGGTACTATCGTGGTGAAAACAAAGTACATGGACATAATTCAAACACTTCAAAAGTATAGAGATCAAAATTGAAATGATTTTTTTAGAGATTGTATAATAAGGCACCATTTGTCAATTTTGTTGCTGGATTGGCAATTTCCGGCATATTTTGAATGGAAGTTTGATGGAATGACTTAAATTGTTGCGGGAGAATAATAGAATGACTAAAATTATAACCATATAAAGAATAAGGACCAAAAACAAGATCCCCTGAACTATAGGGAACAACAATGAAATTCCCCAGAAGTTATTTATCATTTATTTATTATATTAGTAAATGAAATTTGAATAAGAAGTTCCTGAATGGGTGCGAGCCGGGGTCTACATTATTTGCTAAATGAAAATTGAACAAGAAGTTCCCCCAAACCTCAGAAATAAATCTTGTTTGCATTTTGGAGGCTCGAGACTCGTATAGAAAATGAATTTCGTTGGCTATGTCACCCAAAGTATATTTTTCATATTGATTTTCCACCAATTCGATAACCACTCTGAATTATTAACCCATCATTTATTTTATATAACTGAAATGGAAACATAATTAGCTAATTACGCAATGTAATGATCATATGGCATACAGTGGCACCAGAAATGAAGAGAGTCATGCAGAGAGCAAATTCATCACATTTTACATTGTTGCTCGGTGGAAATAGGGAGACTCTAACTCCGTAAATCCACTTTGTATGATACATACATACACACACACACACACACACACACACACACACACACACACACACATATATATATATATATATATATATATATATATATATATATGATGTAGATAAACAAATACGGATAATAGCTATGGATGGGAAGATTACTTAGAGCTACATACATGCCATTCTACTGGTGAAACAGTTCCAAAATAAGATGACATAATGACTTTGCTACACCCTTGTACTCCTCTGTTTGGTTTCGTAACTCACCTTGACCGTATGTAATTCCTTGATTGCCCCGGTCACATTCATCCGGTCTCGTGGTGATTCCATCGAGCATGCGATTCCAACTTCTAATACGGAAGCCATGCAATCTCGGATCATGGTCTCCTGTTTTCGATCACCAACTTCACTCAAAAACCTGAAGTCTACAACATCCATTGCTCGGTCAGGAAGAGCCATCCGGACAAAGCTATGAAGGTTAAAATTTGGCCCAAAGGCTTCTTCAGTGGGTCTCTTTCCAATGAACATCTCCAATAATAAAATGTCGTAACTGTACACATCCCCAAGTGTGGAAACTTTGTGTCCCATGCCATATTCTGAAAAATTTCATTAAGACATTAAATAGGGATACACACTATACTTTTTCTTATAAATAATTATATAGAAAAGAAAATCCTAAATCACACGGGGCGATTTTATTTTTCAAAAGAGATTATTGGATTTTAGTCGGAAAGCATCAACCGCAGGTAAATGAGATTTTAGATTTAAGTGGCGTAGGTGTGAAAACAAAAAAGAAGAATATATATGCGGTGAACGCCTGGGGGAAATTATTTAATGAATACACTATATATATTAAATAAAATTTGAATCACGTCAGATTTGACGGATATGGTGACGGATTTATATTTATCTGTCATCTAAACATACTTTTCAAATATAGAGTTACAGGTGAAGTCAATAGGAAACAGTCCACGGCAAGGGGTCAATAACTTACTGACCAGACCTTTAGTCATGGCATACTACGAGAGAATCACAAGTTCTCGTCAATTTCTCATACCGTGTATTATTTTATAACGATATTAGACACAGTCCGTTTTCACGACATGAACATAACATGAGACAAAGTACGAATTAAAAAAGAAAATGCAAATATGTCATGACACAATACGCTCGATCGGTTTAGTTTCTAGGATTCACAAGTTTTCACCAAAAATATTTCCATTTATTATTCAAAATTGCGATGTTATATTCTCATGTTGATTTAAAATATGATTACGACATGCTAGGATTATTCTTTTTGTACACAAAGCAATGAATGTTCTTTTTATGCAAAAGGCTATTGATAGGGGAAAGATGAAATTGTGTTGTGAAAAAGAGGTCTCACAGCATACAAAGCATGACATAACATAGATGATCATGGTTTATTCGATACTTTTAACACTCTCTCTGATGTTGCTTACAAGCTAGGTTCGATGTACGACTATTTTGATCAACCAGAAACTAATCAAGAAAATATGACAGATTCAAACAACAGAAAATATATGTTGCCTCATGAGAATTTTATTCATATTAGAATCTATCTTTCCTTGAACTTTGTCATCACTTGTCACTTATTTTTTCATAAAACAACGTATCCTCAAGATAGACTTTGAAATGTGAAGCCGATGAAGAAGCATTAGAGAATTTGTTTGCTTACCAGTAGGCACATAGCCAATGGATCCTCTTACTGCTGTTGAAGTTGAACTGCCTTGGTCCTGAACCCCCACAGCATTGGCAGAATCTGGGGAAATGATCTTTGCAAGCCCAAAATCTCCAACTCGAGCCACCATGTCGTTGTCCAAAAGTACATTACTCGGCTTTAGATCTCCGTGGACGATTGCTGGAAAACAACCCTCGTGGAGATATTCAATCGCAGTAGCTATGTCAATGGCGATGTTTAACCTTTGCACTAGTCTTAGATTTCTTGATTCGGCACACTCATCGTCTTGGCCTATTGTCCTAGGGTGCAGCCACTCCACCAAGCTCTCATTATCCATGAACTCGTATATAAGAGCTTTAAAGTCATTGCCATGAAAGTCCACGCTCGAACAGACACTTAGTATCTTCACGAGGTCTCAATGTCTAATGGTTCCTAGAGTTCCACATTCCAAGATAAAGCTCCTCAAAGCACCTCTTTGGGTTAAATTGAGCTGCTTCACTGCCACCATGGCACCGCCTTCAAGAGTGCCTTTATAAACCGTGCTATATCTCCCTTTACCAATTAAATTGGTCTTGGAGAATTTGTCCGTAGCTCTCAAAAGTGCTTCATAAGAAATCCTCAAGAATTGGTGCTTGAAGGATAATGAAGTGATCACATTGGTTGTCTTCTGCTTCTTTTTGCGGTAGAAGATAGACAGACATAGGAGCAACAAAGCTAAACACGACAAACTGCCAGCTACCATAAATATTACTATGGCCTTGGTTGAAGAAGACTTCTTAGAGCTTGGTGATTTGCAAAGAGGAAGGTTCAGACTCGGAACGCCTCCACAAAGTTCTCTATTTCTAGAAATCGATACAGCACTTGCATTAAGAAAAACTCCGTCCTTCGAAACTTGTCTATTCTAGTTCATTGAAGGACAAATTCAAGTACTTGAGCAATGAAAGCTCTGTGAGAAAGCTCGGGATTGAACCAGAAAAATTATTATTGGAAAGGTCCAGCATTTCTAGACCCCATAATGGACGTAAAGCTTGGGGGATTTGACCCTGAAAAGAATTAGCTTCTAAGCCAAGCCATTCCAATCTCAAACATTCACTAATGAAGGCCGGAATCAAGCCGGTCAATCTGTTGTAGGACAGATCTAACGCAGCGAGATTCTTTAAAGACCCAACTTGCAATGGAAGAGATCCACTTAAATTGTTATGCGCCAAACTGAGGATGATCGATAAAGAAGAAAGACTCACGATTTCGACTAGAATCGAGCCAATTAGGTTATTGTTCGAAAGATCAAGCCTAATTAATTGCTTGCAGTTGCCTAGACTTTGTGGTATGTAGCCTTGGAAATTGTTGGAGTTAAGGTCAAGGAGATTTAACAACGTCATGTTACCAATCGAAGACGATAGTACTCCAACAAACATGTTTCCGGCCAAACTAAGTACCTGTAAGCTGTGAAGTAATCCAATGGAATCAGGAATGCGATCGATTAGAAAATTATCTGCTAAATTCAAGTAAGACAAGTTCAAGAGATTTTCGAGGGCTGAAGGAATAGTTCCTTGGATCCGATTGTTTGACATATGAATTTCCTTAATGCTAGTGGAGAGATTGGAGATGGATCTTGGCAACGATCCGTGAATCAAGTTCGACTGCACCCAAACTTCTGTAAGTCGGAACAATTAGCTAAAGAAGAAATAAAACTTATGTCATCCTGCAATTGGTTAAAACCCAACGCAATTATGTAAAGACCCTTTAGCCTTCTCAGATTTTTTGGTATTGGCCCATGGAAACTGTTGTTGAAAAGGTGAAGTGTCTCAAGACTGGTGGCATTCGTCAAAGATGACGGAATTTTCCCAGTGAACATGTTATCGGGTGCTCCAAAGTGATAGAGAGAAGGAAGAGTGGTGCCGATATCAGAGGGAAAGCTTCCTCGCAACTGGTTATCTGCAATAGAGAACATATTAATACTGGAGATGTTAAAAATCCCTGGTGGAATCTTGCCGGTTAGTTTGTTCAATGATAGTTGGAAGAATACCAACCTCTCCAGTCGGGACAATTCCTCAAGTATTTCTCCGTGCAATGCATTAATTGCTAGGGAGAGCTTTTGTAGCAGCGAGAGATTTTCGATTGAAGGAGGAATAGTACCTACAAGACTGTTCTTAGACAAGCCCAGGAATTTAAGCCTTGGTAAAGAACCAATATTGGAATGAATTCCCCCCACAAGTTGGTTATCTATGAGATTCAAAATCCTGAGGTTCAAGCAGCAGGAAAGATTGGAAGGTATCGACCCACCAAATGAGTTGTTACTAAGAATGAGATGACGGAGCCGAAGCAAGTTGCCGATCTGTGGTGGGATTTCGCCATGGAAGCTGTTGTTCTGTAAAATCATGACCCTCATGAAAGAGAGGTTACTTATGTGAGGAAATAGGAAGCCTCCCAAACCTTGTGATCTCAGGATCAGGGATGTGACTCTCTTTGGATGCCTTTTGCTGCACAGAACACCTTGCCACTCACAATGATGGATAGAATCATTCCAAGACCTCAAGACTCCAAATGGGTCTTCGGTTATTGCGTTTCTGAAGGACACTAACGCAAGCCGATCTGTGTGGTTTTGCGAGCAGGTGCCGGGGATTGTGACTTAGCTCCACCACCACAAGAGGGCAGAGTTGACCATAAGGAACAGTTGTCTTCCCATCTCCTCCAGTGCCCCACTTTCAGTCTTTGCTGCATTTGATACCACCGTCCAATGCACAATTCAATTATTGACTGAACTCCACTATGGGAAGTAACGTAAACTCATCCTAACTTTCTCTGGTCCTCTATTTTATATCCTCTATCTTGAAAAATGTGTACATACTCAAGCATATCGAAAAAGTTGAGAGATTGTTTAGACAAACTCTAGTTAATGTGGTTTTCAAATAATCTGACTAGGTTCATTGTTAAGGTGGGTTGTCATAAACTGGATGGGGGTCATCAAAAAATTAACTAACAACATAAACCTTCCTAAATACTAAATAGTAGGAGGATGGGTCATATGAATATTACAAGATAAAAAAAGGGAAATGCCACTGGGCTCACATGAGTTTAGTTAAGTTCAGATTATGTAGATCCCACGTGAAATTGACCACCGAAGTCAGTGCATTTTAAAATGTTGCCCCAACATTTAAAGTGTCTAGAAATGTAGTCTTATAAGTGAGCATAGTGAGACGAGTATTTCAAGAGCAATGTTAGACGTACTATACTAGAAATTTCTTGCTAAATGACATGGCGGCTCTGTGACTTGCGCCATATCATCAAATAGGTGTGAAGTCAGCAATCAAACTAAAGAATGTAACAAAGAGAAAAAAAAAAAAACATAAATGACCAAGCGTCATCTCAAGCTGCCACAGAATTATGCTAGACAATCCCTACAAAAAAACATGTTTTTTGCGACGAAAAAATTGCAAAAATCCGTCGCAAATCGATTTTGCGACGAATTTAGCGATGGAAAAAATTCCGTCGCTACTAGGTCGTCGCAAATTTTTGCGACGGAAAATTTCAAATTTGCGACGGAAAAAAAATTCGTCGCAAATAATTCGTCGCAAAGTTCGTCGCAAATTAGCCATGAACACTATCCATCGCAAAATTCGTCGCAAATTAGCCACGAATTTTATTCGTCGCAAAATTCGTCGCAAATTTCGTTGCAAATTTCGTCGCAAAAATTTTCCGTCGCAAAAATTGCAACGGATTTAGTTTTCCGTCACAAAATTCGTCACTAATTTGGCACGATTTTTTTTTTGTAATTTGCGACGAACTTACTTGTGGCAAAATTCGTCGCAAATTTGTCACGAAAAATTTTGATTTTTGCCATGAACATAATTCATGAAAAAATTTAGCAATGATTTTTTATTAATTCTTTAGCGACAAACTCTACGACGAATATCGTTTAGGGACAAAATTAGCGATGAAATTTTATTTTTGTAACGAACTTTTATAATTTGTGATCGTACGATAAAATCATTTATTTTATTTTTTGATTTTAATCTTAATTAAAAGCAAAATTAATTTCTGAAATTTATATTTAACATTGATTAAGCACTTAATAACATCAAAATATTATAATAATATGAAAATGAAATACATTCATCTACATTTTCCACAAGAATGACATAAATATTCTTCTTTATAGTACACATAATGAGAGAATAAATAATCTTGCATAATAACTAATCTTGCACAATAAACAATGACGACAGAAATGAATCAAAAAAGAATATCCGGCTTTTAGCGACAATTTCCGTCATATAAATACTGAACAAAACTAAAGACACGGTCCATGTCGATGCTCACTTCCTTTGCTATGTGAAGTTCACGTACTGATCAAGTGCTTTCTTGTTTACATGACTAAACTGTCGGAGCTGCTTGTTGCATCTGTGAAGCATCTTCTGCAACTCTTTGATGCTCCTCCGTCTATACCAATAATCTCAAACATATAAAACTCTTTGACGCGGTCCCTGGCCTCGGTGACGACCACGTCGGGGGCCCTGTCGCAGTGCTTCCGGTGATTTCTTTCAACTTGTAGGCAGAACAAGACTTCCTAGAAGATTACAAAAGCACTATTCTATGAAAAAGAAGACAAGGAAAAAGCCACAATAAGCGGAGTCCAAGTGCAAAGGCATTATGAAAGCTTATGTAACTCTCTTGACAAGGAGGATATAAAAAGGTCACGTGTGTATGAGAGCGTGCCCACAACCAAACATGCATGCTTATGCGCCTTTGTGTGGGTGCATGTGCATTTCTGCCAAATATTCATCCCCATTCTATATGTGTACAAAAAAAGATAGATAGTCAAGTAACTAGCTTTTTAGATGGACATGTTTGTGAGTGCATGTATTTGTAATTGTATATGTAATGACTTTTCTGTATGTACATACTTTTCTGTATGTACATGTTATCCATGGATTGAACCTTTTCCTAATCTAGCAACAAACAATTGTTTCTATTGCAGCACTTTTTAGAAGGATGTTGACGACGCACTATTTGTGATTTACCAATCCTCAGCAAAATGCCATCTCCTTTCCATGAATGGACTAAGAACAACCTACTCTTACATAGACTAGAGCTTTCACATGTCAATAACATATTTCACATACGCAAATTGAAAAGACATAAAAAATAAGTTCACATCAGCTAAGCACCTATTACAATTATATCTACATCAGAGTTCGGTAGATTGTCAATGGGATGATCAAATCGGCATTTTCATGACCGCAGAAGTTCAGCAGATATTGAAGGAGCCCCATATGATAGTCGCCAAAGAAACGTTTACTTCTCGAATCTGGACATCTAAGGAACTTACGCTGTCCATCTAATTACTATTAATTGAAGAGCCAGTGAATGGAAGGGGAATGACTGGACTATCTCAATTAGACATGAGGGCTTGCAATAGAATCAAGCTCAAGAGGCCAACCAGACTTCTAAGGCCAAGGAAGATGAGCAAGCTCGACCTACCAAGGCATCTAAAGTTCTAAGATCCACCCAATTGACCAAGATTACTCCATCAACAGCCACCCCCAAAAAGATTTCCCTTCTTTTGTAATTTAAATGAAGGTGGTAAAGATTATCATGTTGGATTCAAAGTTTCTGCCCTCATTCCCCGTAGATCAATCACTACACATCCACATTGAACCTATATTACACAATCCAACTATAATTTCTAAAGAAAGAAAATCCAAAGCATTGGAGAACATGGAGAGAATGTGGACAAATAGGTAAAACGATGGCGACCCATTCCGCCAAATGAAACATTGCATTTAAGGGGAAAAAACACAAAACGTCATCAACAAACAGGGAGATCGGAAAAAAACCAAGAAGAGCATATCTCACCATTTGTTCAAATTCTCAGATTTCTCTGCAGTCACTTGACCTCCAAACACCACCTTGCTGATCCCATCCGAAGGCTAACAGCATCATCCCCAGAACAACCCGTTAAAAAAGGAAAGCCCAAGAAGATATAAAAAAAAAAAGGCAGAAGGTGATAGCGAACGTCGCACCTGGTGAGAGCGAGCATTGGAGCGAGATGAAGCCGAACCGGGCGCGACCGAATCGTGGGGAGGCGGAGTCTCCAACCAAGTGAGCAGATCTGAAGTCAAAGTGTGAGGCTTCCTCACTGGCGTGCTCCTCTCCATTTTCTTCCTTTTCCCCAGAAAAAAAGAAAGGAAGAACACCCAAGAAAGAACTCACGCCGATTCGAGCCTCGCCCCGCTCTCGCTCTCCGCGAACGCGATCCCGAAGAACGGGCTCCACGCGGTGATGCAGAGCCCGCTGATCCTACCCCTGACCACCACGCAATCAGCCAGTAGCCCGCCGGCGGCCTCGGCAACGAAGCACCGAATCCCGGCCTCGCCCATGGCCACCGCTCGCCCTGGGCGACGGCGAGGTCGAGCAGCCATGGGCGAGGTCGAGCGGCGGCCTTGGGCGAGGCGAGGGAGGGCTGGTGGGCGCAAAATGGGCGTATGGCGACGGAGGAGGAGGCAACAGCGGCGGCGGTGAGGGTGGCCATCATGGCTGGCGGAGGGGAGGAGGGAGCGACGGAGAGGTGTTTGGCGAAGCGGGGGGGTTTCTGAGGAATAGCAGAGAGAGAGAGAGTGAAAAACTGGGGTGAGGGCGGGCAGATTTGAGAGATTGGCGGGGAGCTTGCGACGTATTTTTTTTTCCCTAGCAAATTGCGATGGATTTTTTTTTTTCCGTCGCGATTTTTTCCGTCGCAAATTTGCGATGGATTTTTTTTCCATCGCAAATTTGCGACGGATTTTTTTTCCACCGCAAATTTGTGACGAATTTTTATTTCGTGGCAAATTCCGTCGCAAATTAGCGATGAAAAATTCTCCGTCGCAAATTTCTGTGGCAAAATTCAGGTTTTTTTGTAGTGAATCCATGAAGCTCTTCACATTTTTTGAATGCAAGCACAAGAAGCAAACGGGCCATAAAGGTGTTGAACATATGTGACCTTTATAAGGATGATCAAACAGATTTTAGTTTTGAAGACGATCCAAATACAACTATTAAGCACACAAAAGTTAAATGAAATGTCTCTGGAGGTTACATGACAAATCTCCAACTTCAAGGGTTTTAGTTCAGCATGAATGTTAACTCCAGTGAAATCAAAACTAATAAAAACTATATAACAATGAATTAAATAATTAAAATCGATGTGAGAAAAGTATAATTACAATGCATCTCGCTACAGCAAGTTAAAAGCCACTTGAATGGCTTGAGCGATTATCTGACAAACTTTATTCTAATGCCGATTCCATGCTTATTTGATGACATGGCGCATGTCATTTAGCATGCCATTTCATTCAGTAAGAAATTCTAGTAAAGTCTCAAGAATTGTTGTATTATTTATATTCGAACTTCTTGCTTGTCCTCACTTTTACGAGAAAAACAAGAAAGAGAAACATCGTAACACACTACGACTGTTTTGTAAATTTGGTACAATAAGTGATGTGGCATGTTGTTATTAATTATTGAGGAGAAGAACACTAGAAGTGCCAAAAGTTATGTATGGCTTTTACTTTAGTGTCAAAAGTTTTCGCCGGCTCACTTAAGTGCCAAATCGAAGAAAAAATGATCACTTAAGTACTTCTGGCGAGAAATTCCGGCCAAAAAAATACATGGCTTTTATAATTAAAAATTGGGTTAATACTACGAAAAATCCTAAACTGGTACACCTGTGATAATTTTACCCAAAACTAGTTTTTTGACCACCAAAAACCTCAAACTGGTATACTTGTAACAAATTTACTCTCAGTTTGTTTCCGTTGAATTTTACTGTCAAATTGCTTTGCTAAATGACACACGACAGTTGATTGATGTACTATTTTTATGTTTTACTCTTCATTTGTCACAAGTGCATCAGTTTGTGATTTTTTGTGGTATTAATTCAATTTAACGGAAACTAACAAAGGGTAAATTTGTCACAAATGTGCCAGTTTGAGGTTTTTAGTAGTCAAAATATTAATTTGGAGTAAATTTATCATAGGCGTACCAGTTTAGAATTTTTTGTGATCAAAAAAATAATTTTGAATAAAATTATCACAAATGTACCAGTTTGAGGTTTTTCATAGTATTAAACCTTAAAAATTTAATATGACTTGGCATTTAAAAAAAAAATTAGTCCACATAGACTTTCTTAGCTGTTGTCCAATGAAGAAGAAGAGAAAATATTGACCTTTTTTTTTTCATCTCTCTCCTCATTTGCCCTCTCTTGCTCTATGCAGCAATGGCGTTGCCCCCAATCCCTCACCCGCACGCCTCCGATCGCTCTTGCTCGAAAAACCCATTTGGTCATCCCCTCTCTCCAAGTTCGACCTCCATCCCTCCTCCAGCGTTGCCACCAATGGAGCGAGCGACGCCAACGCTCGTCGATGGACGAGAGTCGGCGTCACCCGCGAACCACCTGTATTGTCTGCGGTGAGCTTGGCCGAGAGACCCTGCTTTCATGTCTTCAATTTTCGCTTTTTAAGAGCTCACCTATCTATCTTGAATCTCCGTTCACCCACTCCCGAAGCTTCAGACATGCATCCTGCACCTCGTCGACGTGGCCGGGCGAAGCAACGTCGTCTCGAGAAGATTCTAGAAAAGTTGTGTAACAGAATTGGTTTTGGGGGTTTGACGGAGTAGGAATCATTTTTCTAGGGTATATACACATGCGTCATAGAGAACTTAGAAGGAAGGTGGGGGGCACAGTCTCCACAGACACATTTTTCGTGCAAAAAAGGAAGCAAAAGCTCTCGATGTTATCGAGCTCCCGGATCGTCATCGACTCTCAATTGCCAGAATATTATCGATTTGCTGTGAACTGTCCTGCTCTACTCTTTGTTCTACAATCCGAGTAAATTCGAGTACTTAAAGAACTCGGATCCTGCACGACACACCATTGCTGGCTCTGATTCTTGGCTTCTTCGTCACTGAGAATCTTCCTTGTCGATCTGACCTTCGTTCGCCCCCACCAACAATCGATTCCGGAAGAGTGCGAGGTGTCTCTGTTTTACTCTGCTTTGCGGCCGGAAGTTATGAAGTGATGAAATCGCTCCTGAAATCTATTGTTAGTACCATGGGCGTGCTGGACTTGAGTGAGCTGATGTGGTCGATTTCAGATGTTTCCTAATGATTGTTTGGGTCTAGATCTGAATTGGAGTTCTAAAACGGCCAATACCATCTCCTCGGTCCATATGATCACCACATGTTTGATAATATGACCAAGTCAGCTTGTGTACATACGACGCTAATTTTCATTTGTTCTAAAGTGCGGTTAGGCAGGATTCACATCATTACAAACCCCTTGTTGCTTGTCAAGCACTATTTTCAGCATTAAATCAAGTCTGCGCATACAAATTTTCTCCTCGAGTCCAAGAAGACTCAGCTTCTTCTTTGCTTCGTTGAAATGAATTTTAGTCGCTGCTGAAACTCTTGCCCTCCATTTGTAAGATTGAGCTGTTAATTTTAGGAGCAAATCAGAATAGGGTGTGATTTCATTTCAATGGCTGGTGGGTTTCTCTTCCAATTTGACAAATTAGGGTTTTTATTTGGGGGAAAACTACTATACGATGTCGTTTGTGGCCTTAGATGCTGACTGGACTCTCCGGCGAGCCACGTCGGCTTAAGAGTTACGTCGGATTTCCGGCTAAACATATCAGAGTTGGCACTGAAAATATTATTTTTAAAAAAATTTGGTACTTAAGTGATTTAAAAGAAACTTTTTGCACTAAAGGGAGCGTCGTATACAACTTTTGACACTTTTGATGTCATTCTCCCTTAATTATTGGATACGGCTGATTGTCGACTTATAATGTGCTGTGTGGTTTAGTATAGTAATATTAATATAGAAGATAGCATTGTCCAACAAGAAACACCTTAGAAAGTTGAAGAGGGAGAAAGCAATATTTAAGGTAATAACAAATAAGAGAGGGAGGAGGATCCCAAATAAACAACAAAACCTAAAGGTCCATTACCTTAGATATTGCTCTCTCTCTCCTGAAGACTGAAGATCGGAGTCTGAACAAATCGGTGCCCTGTATTCCCCGTCAATTACGTTAGGATGGAGAAGTCCATGGAGTTGAAGACTCAACACCCCATCAAATGCCTCATGTAAGCTGACGACGATTACCCAACAAAAAAAAAAAAGAGAGAGAATAAGCTATTGAAACATGTAACGATGAAAAAAGAGGAAGACTAATGAAATTCGAGACACGTATGCCATCCCAACGTACAGCCGTTAAATGGGACTGTATGTTAGTCTAAAAATACCATTAGCGTTCAACCTGAGGCTCTCTGCTTTCCTTCATTTTGAACCACTGGATCTACTTAGAGTGGCATAAACTTATTGAACCGACTCATACTATCTGATATATCTATCCAATATCACCACGCTTGGAGGAGAAAGATTTACTAGAACATTGGAGAGAACATAGTAGAAGTTTGCAAAATTTTCTCTTCTCTGGACTCTTGACTTTTATTCAAAGATCACCTCGCTATATATAGCTGAGATTGAGGGTAATACAGAAATTTTCATGATCAAGATGGCCAAGAAGTATGGCCAACAAAGCGTATTACATACTTTTGGAATATGAAAAAACTTTGGAACAGTTTGATTCTCTTTACATAGGGTTGCCTAAATTCTCAGTATCCTCTATGAATTTCTCCGAAACTACATCCGAAAGATCTGCACAATTTAGCAATAGGGTAGGGACAATAAACATTTGAATTTTTTTTAAAATTTACAAAAAAGTAGTTTTCCTCCATCATATTCTATCACTATATTAAACAGTGATGGACTTGTTTAGTCAATTAATACCCCGTGACTTACGTGAGGATTGACAAGCACATGGAGACGAAGACCAACATTCCATCAAATGCGTAATCAATGTGTCCCCTCTCAGATTATGCCCAGTCGCCACGCTACTTTAGCAGCTATTAAATAGTGTTTCATGTTCATTTCCCCTATTTTGGTTCAAGATAAGGAAACTAAAGACTGTGAAAAAGGAAAAAAGAAATAAATGGGATAAGATCAATTAAAGAAAATTTAGCTTCTTATTCTATTTTTTTTTCCAATGTTGTAACAGATCTCCTCTCAAGCGTCATCTCCAGCTGCCACCGAAGTATGCTCTGCACATCTTTTAAATGCAAGCACAAGAAGTAAAGGGGCCATAAAGGAATTGAACATATTCGAACTTTATAAGGATGATCAACTAAATTTTATTTTTTGAAGACGATCTACATGCAACTACTAAATGATAGAAAGGGTCCAACAATCTATTAATCATACAAAAGTCAAATTAAATTAATCTCTGAAGGTTACATTGACAAATCACCGTCTTCATGGATTTTATTTCAGCGTCAACATTAACTCTAGTGAGGTTGAAATTAATAAATATAAAATAACTATGGTTGAAATAATTAAGATCAATGTGAGAAAAATGTAATCACGATATATTTTGGTATGACAATTCCAAAACCATTCGATTAGCTTCAACATTGTGCAACAAACTTCAATGGGAGCTTGTAATAATGTTTGAGATGACTTTTGTGTAATCTTGAGAAGGAATGATGGTGGAATAGAAAACTGCATCTCCTTTTATTGACATTTGAGAGAACTTTTGATCGACTTGTTTGGTCAATTGATACTCCGTCAATTACGTGATAATTGACAAGTCCATGGAGAAGAAGACTGAGCATTCCATCAAATGCGTAGTCGATGCGTCCACTCTCAAATTGTGCCCGGTCAACACGCTATTAAAATAGTATTCTCCTATTTTGGCTCAAGATAAGCCGTTCTCAATCATCTTCACAAAAATCTGCGAAAAATTACTTTCTCGCGACGATATATCATATTTCTTGAGGTCAATTTGCTTCTCCGGCACGTTAAGTTGATTTTGTAGGAAGAGGATGAGAGATATTATCACGAGGCTTTGGACCCCACCTACATAAAGCTTAGTCAGGAATAGCAATCGTGACTAGTGGACTTATGGCTCATGGAATGCTCTTAATGTAAATGTGGCTAGTGATTAAGCAATGCATCAATCCATCGCTAAAGAGATATATCAGATTCTACGTAAGCCCATTTGGTCGAAAGAGAGAGTTCAATGAAAAGATTGAGACTAGGGTAATATTCAGTTTGCATTACTTGAATTAGAGACAAGAGGACTGAGAGAGATATTGATCGGATTTAAGGGGAAAAATAATTGAAGTCTCACAAGTGAAATGGTGATTGATCTAGCTCAAAGATTTTAATGTAAGTAGTTGACACCCTCTTTAGTAAATGTAAATTGTATGTTATGTTCAATATGGGAATTGGATGAGTTATGTTAGTGTGTATTCGCCATATGTAATATCAAATATAGGTATATGAATGATTGCTGCCATATACACCGAACATAGATCGAGCCCGTGCAAAGCAAGCCGACCTGCAGGCCTAGACAAATTAGACCAAGCCAGTGCAAGCCGGTTTAGGCCTAACCCGAAATTCTATTATTTATTTAAATTAAAAATTAATGTTGTTTTGGTTTGTAATTAAAAAACATTGATATGTTATTAAAAATTGAATTGTCATTATATTTCTAGCCACGAAAATCATTTTTCTCATATGTAACTTTTTACTTGTTTATGACTTTATTAATGTGTTTTGAGAACAAATAGCGCCTATTATTTATTTTTTTGTATTCTATATTTAAAACAAAAATTTGGCTTCCTCTTTTTCCATCCCATTTTTTTATTGCAAACACCCCTTATCGTATCTAATTGACCACATTAGCCCTTTTCTTTATTTGGTTTCTTCTTCTTTTTTTCTCGTTTGGGACGAACTGGTAGCTCTCTTTATTTGACAGATGGCCGACTAGTTATTTTGCTAATTCAAGGTGTTAGGGCTGTCTGTAGTGAAATCTGAGGTGGAAAAAGCGCGATTCTTAATTTTTTATATTGAAAAAAAAAACTCGGACAAGTCAGGGCACGAACATAAAGGGGAGCCCGAAATCTCGGCCCAACCTATTTCAACCGAAAAAATCGGTTAGTCAAATCAAGGTCCATATGAGCTTTCGAGCATTTTTGCTCACCCTGTAAAATAAGTGTCATGCTGGATAAAGTGCTACATTAAGGGAACCACCCCTTGAACCTTGTAAGGACACCTTGTAAGGACAAAATGCTACATCGTGGGAATCACCTCTTGATTCTTGAACCCGTGGGGGGCCATAAAGGTATTGAATATATTTGAACTTTATTGGAAAGATCCCTCAAATTTTAGTTTTGAAGACGATCTACACACAACTACCAAATGATAACTCTAGTGAAGTCAAAATTAATAAAAATTAAATATCTATGGGTGAAATAATTATATTTGGTATAACAAGTAAAAAGCATTCGAATAGCTTCAACTATTGTCAAACAAACTTCAAGAGAGTTTGCAATAATGCTCAAGGAAGACATTTATGTAATTTTGAGAAGAAATGATGGCGGAATAGGGTAATAAGTTTCCTGTAATTGATCTTACCCCATTTATCTCTTTACCCTTTTTTGACAAACTTCGTGCTGATGTTGATTCCACACTTATTTGATAACATGATAGCGAGCCATTTCATTTCATGTGAAATTCTACTAAAGTCTCCGTATGTGTAGCGTTATTCATATTTCAACGTCTTGCCTGATTTTACTTTCATAACAAAATAAAGAAAGAGAAACTCAAATATTAAGGCTGTTTTATAAATTTGACATAACAAGTGATGGGGCGTATTGTTATACGTTATTGAATATGCTTATTGTCCACTTATAATTTGCCACGTGGTTTAATACACTAATATTAATATATAAACACAGTACTCTCCAACAGAAGGAGAGAGAAAGCGATATCAAGGTAACAACGAAGAAGAAAGGGAGGAGGATACCGAATGAATAAGATAGGTCCATATGAAGGACAAATTGGTGCCTCATGTTCCGCGAAGTCCATGCAGACGAAGACCGAAGACTGAACAAATTGGTGCCTCATATTTCCTATCCATTACGTGAGGATTGGGAAGTCAATGGAGACGAAGACTGAACATTCCATCAAGTGCGTCATGTAAGCAGACGATGATAACCCAAACAAAAAAAAAAAGAAGAGAGAAGTCTTTTAGTGCCCCGTCAATTGCGAGAGCATCGACAAGTTCATGGAATTTGCAGGCTCGGTAGAGGCCAAAATAGAGGTCCAGGCCGTTCAGGATGAGCCCGAATTTTATCTTCATAAAAAAAATAGATCAATTATTAGATTTTTCGCCTCAAGTATCACTTTTTTATTTGTTTATTCTTTAAATTATTTATGACTTTATCAAAGTACTTTGAGTATGCATAAGGGGGAGCTCGAAATCTTGGCCTAGGCCTATACGGGCCTGAAAATTCAGGCCGTCCAATCTGGGCCGATTCTAGCTTTTGATCTTTTTTGCTCACCCATAATACTAAATAGTGTTTGATTCTGTTCTTTTGTTCCCATAATCAGTTTGGGAATAGAAATCCGTTTGTTTAATTTTTTGATTATGGGCACAAATTAAAAAAAAAGTAGCTTCTTGATTCTGGGAACAAAAATGAGAATTAGTTTTTTTTTTCATCTTTTTCTTGGTTTTTAATATAGCTTCTAATGTTCAGCGCGAGGTCCACCCTTGCCGTATCTGGCGAGATTTAAATATTTTAATAAAAAAATTTTATTAATTAAAAAATTTTACCTGCCATGGCCAGTGACCAGGCCATGGAGAAAAAATAAAAAAATATTATTAATAAAAAAATTTTACCGGCCATGGCCAGTGACCAGGCCATGATGAAAAAAATAAAAATATATTATTAATAAAAAAAATTTTACCGGCCATGGCCAGCGACCGGGCCATGGCGAAAAAAATAAAAAAATATTTTAAATAAAAATATTATTTATAAAAAAATATTTTACCGGCCATGGCCAGCGACCAGGCCATGGCAAAAAAAATAAAAATATTGATTTCAATGAAAATATTTTTTATTAAAATATTATTAATAAAAAAATATTTTACTGGCCATGGCCAGCGACCAGGCCATAGCAGAAAAAAGAAAAAAATTCGTAAAATATTTTTAAAAAAATTATTAATAAAAAAAATTTACAAGAAAATTTTTTACCTGCCATGGCCAAAAAAATAAAAAAATAATTTTTAATAAAAGTATTATTAATTAAAAAAATTTTTACCAGCCATGACCAAGAAGGAGGAGAAGAAAAAAAGAAAAAAAAATATTAAAATATTTAAAATATTTAAAATGTTATTAAAATATTATTAATAAAAAGAAATTTTATGCCGTTACCAAACGCATTTTTGTTCTTTTACTATTTCAGGAATAGAAATTTTGGGCCGTTGCCAAACGCCTTCAAATGCTCAGAATCAGTTCTCTGGCATATAATAAAAAAGAAACATTTCTTATCAGAATATATTTCCGGGCACAGAATGGTTGCCATGCGCATGGCAACCATTCTGTGCCCATAAATAGATTCTGGGCAAAAATGATTATTTTTTATTCTGTGCCTGGAAACAATTTCTAAGTATTTGAAGGCGTTTGGTAACTGCCCAAAATTTTTATTCTTAGAATAGAAAAAGAACATAAATGCATTTGGTAACTATACAAAATTTCTTTTTATTAATAATATTTTAATAATATTTTGAATTTTTTAATATTTCTTTCTTTTTTTTTTTCTTTCTTTCCCCTCCCTTCCTTGGCCATGGCCGGCCGTCGGCGCCGGCGACCGGCCACAGGCTAGGGCCAGCGAGGGAGTCACGACCCTCGCCGCCGTCCTCGCTAGTTGTGACGATGAGGTTGGCCTCACCGTCGCCCTTCCAGGTCTGTCGCCTGGGTGGTGACGGCAAGGCCGGCCTCGCCTTGGCTGGGCGAGGCTCAACCTCGCCTTCGTGAGCCGCCCTCGCGGGCCACTGATGAGGGCTGCGAAGCCCTCGCTGGCCCTGGCCTGTGGCCAGTCGCCGGCGGCCGTTGTCCGGCAAGTGGCAGGGCCGAAGAACAACAACAAACCAAAAAAATGAAGAAAATCAAGAAGAATCAGTTTCGGAAAAATTGTTCTAGATTCAAGAAGCTGCTTTTTTTTATTTCTTGATTCTGTTCTAAAACTGATTCAGGGCACAAAAATTGTGCTCGGGCACAAAAAATTTAACAAATGCATTTATGTTCTCAAACTGATTCTGGGAACAAAAAAATAGAATCAGTTACTATTTGGCAAGTTGCCAAACGCACCCTAAGTGTCATGTGGGACAAAGTGTTACATTGTGGGAGCCATCTCTTGAACCTTGAAGGAGCAAAGATATGCATAGTGAGAACTACCTCTCGAACTAATGGGAGCCACCTTTAATATCCTTCAAGTGTGACCACCTAGGTATGTTGGTGGGATTGGCTATGTGGTTTGCATCGTCGAATATTATCTGTGTGATTTACTACTACTAGCATTTATAATCCCAAGAAGAGGTGGGCAATTACTTGTTTAGCCGATAATTTACTTACTCAACATTGAGGTTAACCCACTAATAGTGTTTGCAGGTTGAAATTTGGACACCTAGTGACATATCGATGTCCATACGAAACATTACGAGGATGTGATGATAAGGAATATTTACGCGATTTGGGATAAGATGGATTGATTTCGTGGTTGCACCATATAGATATAATGTTTAGCAGACATTTGAAAAGTACCTCGTATTTACGTAAATTATGTAAATCCCGAAGAAATAGAAGTGAACCCGTAAATTGAATAATGAAATCACAATTTCTCTCTGCTCAAGACTGAAGACTGAAGACGGAACAGATTGGAGACAAAGACTGAACATTCCATCAAATGTGTCAAATAATGTAAGCTGACAACGATTACCAAATAAAATAAAAGAAGGAGCAGACAAGTAATACCCCGTCAATTACGTAAGGACAGACAAGTCCGTGGAATTTCCAGTCCCGATCTACGGGTTCGGTCCGAAGTTAAATAAAAAGGTTTGGACCGAACTAAACTGGGCCGGTCCAGACGTTGCCCGCTTGGTATTTTTATAAAAAAAAATTAAGATAGATTAGTTATTCTATTGTTGGCCTCAATAATCATTTTGTCTATATACTTATAATTTATATATTTTTTTAAAATACAGTTTGATCCGGTCCAGGCCATTTTGGGTGTATGAGAAAGAAAAAAGGGAGACGTATATCCTAGCCCGGGCCTATACGGTTATGTCCGATCGGAGCCGGTTCGGCTTTTCGGGTTTTGAGTCTTTTTCTCTTCCACCTTAGATTAAGTGTCAAGTGGGACAGAGTGTTATATGGTGAGAGCCACTTGTTGAACTTTGTAAGGGCAAAATAATACATGGTGGGAACACCTCTCTATCCCGTGGTAGCCACCTCTTGAATCTTTCAAGTGTGACCACATGGGTATGTCGGTGGGATTGGCCATACGGTATGCATCATCGAATATCATATGTGTGATTTACTATGATTAGTATTTATGATCCCTGAAAGTGGTGGTCAATCTGTCACGCTCCGAACCCCAACGGGCTTGCGACACCCCTTCGATGGCCGTATTGATCGCGACGTCAACGAAACACCCGAAGATAAACGCAAGCGGAAGCGAAATTTAAACAACCCAGACAATAGAATAATGACCAAAGGGTAGCACTACAGCATTCACAAATACACAACATCAAAGGGAACAGTGGTTGGGCAGCCTATTACACTATACAAGAGAGGGGCATCCAAATATAAGACGAAGCATCAAATGCCCATGGTCACTCCCGGTCTTTGAACTGCACGTGACGACTATTCGTCACTCCAAACCTGAACATGTTTAACAACGGGAAATGAGATAAATCTCAATATGCAGACCCCTAAACCCCACGTAGGCCAATGCATACCCAGACAAGTCTCAACATGCAATCTAACCATCGACGTACTAGGAATCACATAAACATACTTACCTCGCTTCTAATGATGTGCCAACTCTGCATATTAGTCAAACACTATAACGCAAAAATAGCCCAAACACATATCACAATCATTCGAGCGCCGTACACAAGTGCATTCATCCACTTCAATCAAGCACATTCCACATGCATGTCCATCCAACTAGCCACGACAAGCGTAAACATGCCTCAGGTCCTTTCCCACAGCCCGCGTCAATACGCCTCAGGCCCATTCTCACAGCCCACGTCAACATGCCTCAGGCCCATTCTCATAGTCCGCGTAAACACGCTTCGGGCTCATTCTCACAGCCCGCGTAAATATGCCTCAGGCCCATTCTCACAGCCCGCGTAAACACGCCTCAGGCCCATCCTCACTTTCCCATGACCCGTGTAAACACGCCTAAGGTCCAACTTTCTTTCCAATGACCAGCGTAAACATGCCTCAGGTCTTTTCTTGCCTTTCTCGCCACACCCGCGTAACCACGCCTTAGGTTGGCAGCCCTCCGATTAATCCGGGTTTTGTCCAATGACCCGCGTAAACACGTCTCAGGTCTATCCTGCCTTCCACAGCCCGCATAAACACGCCTCAAGCCATTCAGACAAGCGCATACACCACATTTCATTAAGCACATACAATCACCACTAGACAAATCCCAATCATCCGCCAACTCAACTCATATAATACTCAATCACACGTCAAAGCCAATCCACCAAATTCACATTCAAGCATTAAATCACACATGGACCATCACAAGTTAACCCGCCATTCAAACACTCCCGGCTCCTCATATAATCACACCAAGTCGGTCCTTAGATCGCCACAACTCAGCCTACATTTTCTCATTAGCTCGGCCCAAACAAACCAATACGAACAATCGTCAATCAAACATTGAATCACAAGCGAACAACTAATACTCATAACACGATTTCCTGCCTTGGACAATCCACAATTTCAGCCACGTGATCAGCCACCTAGCACACCATTCCGACATAACATGACCCACATGTCATTCCATAGGTTACCTAGTACCGGCCCATCGATTCGGCCACTAATCAAGCAAGAATCAAGCATAAATCTTGCAACAACCAGTCACTAAATAGCCAAAATTCAGCCTGCACGTCACGCCCCTCATCTCACGAAGCAACACACCACGATTGCCACTCGAAGGTTTCCGAACCAGCCATCAACCTCCTCAAATCAGCCACAATTTCTCCACGATTTCACACCAAACAACTCCTAATCAAGTTTAGCAATACCCAATGTCCTAAGAGAGGTTTAGGGAGTCGCTTACCTCAACCCGTAACAAAAAAACGGGGCAACGGCAGCAGCTAGGGGGCTGAAACAGAGCAGCAACAGTAGCAGCGGCACCGGCGGTCGTGTGGCAGTTCGTGGCGACGATGGCAAGGTGGCTGCTCGAGCGGGCAATAGGGCAGACTGGTGATGGCGAGTACGTGGCCGGAGTAGGGGTAGGGGCGATGGGGAACCGCCAGAACAGGGGCAGCGAGAGGGAGAAACAGGGGAAGGAAGCTGCTGGGGCAGAAAAAAAAATAGGGCAGCAGGGCAGCGGCTGGGCTCCGGCGGTTGGGTGGACGACTTGCGAGCAGCAGCTGCACCGTCGAGTTCCCGGGCTAGGACGGCGCTGGCACGACTTCTCCTCCGGCGGCTCTCTGGTCGCACGAAACAGAGGGGAAAGGGGAGAGAGAGACGGCCAGGAGGGGGAGCTATGGTGGTGAGCCGGCGACTGGGTGAAGCAAGGTCGGCCGGCTGGTGGCTGGGCAGCACCGGACGGCGGCACCGGTAGTATGCGAGCTGCAGCTTGCGCGAGAAGTAGTCGCCCAAGGGAGAGAGCAGGTCGGACGGCTTGGCTGGGCAGAGGTCGGCGGTCGGACGGTGGCTGGGGCGGACGATGCGCGACAGCCGGGCGGACGGCGTGCGGCGGCGGTCGGGCGTCGGTCGACGGGCGGAGGAGAAGAAGCAAGAGCCGCGGCACACAGAAAGGATGGAAGGAAGAAGAAGAAGAAGAAGAAAAGAAAAAGGAAGAGAGAGAGGAGAGGGGGGGACAGCCATGCAGAGGGAGAGGACGTGCGGGAAAAAGAGAGGGGGAGGGGATGTGACCGGGGGAAGCGTGCGGCAGAGAGGAGAGAGAGAGAGAGAAAGTCATTGTAAATGATCACGATCCAATGGCCACAAATTGATCTCGTTAATTGATCTAACGGTCTTAAAAATCTCAATTCAAAATAAAGAAAAAACTAACAGACATCAAATAAAACACACTACGAGAGAGGTCTACTAGTTCAAATCCGCACCCGATCGAAATTTCACTTTTCATTTATCCTGGGCAATATTGAGGCTGGCCACAATAATATCGATACCGTCCAATTAAATTCGTCATGAAGCTCCTAAAAATTCGATACCAAAGTTTCGGACTCTAAATAACGGCCAAATTCCATCAAATGCGATTATAGTGAAATCTCAAATTTAAAAATAACTCGAGAGTGATCAGTTCTGGACGAGATTTTACTATAAGCACACTGACAAAATGCACGTTTTATAAATCCCAAAAATAGGTCGAAATTCGGAATGTCACACAATCACTTGTTCAGTCCATAATTTGCTTCCTTGACATTGAGGCTAACTCACTAAAAGTGTTTGTAGGCTAACAATTTTGAATTTTGACACCTAGTGACATGTCGACGTCCATTCGAGACATTACAAGGTTGTGATAATAGGAAATATTTATGAGATTTGGGATAATATGGATTGATTTTGTGGTTGCACCATGTAGATATAATGTCTAGTGGACATTTGGAATGTACCTCAATTTTACGTGAATTATGTAATGCCCAAGAAATAAAAGTGTATCTATTAACTGAATAATGAAATAACTTGATTCCTAGAAAGTGGCCGACCAAGAGCCATGAATGAAAATGTATTAGTCCATTATATCTTGGTTTTAAGTCTATGGTGGACACTGGGATTGTTAATTGGATATAATGATTCATTAAGGTGGCTAATCTATTTGGTTCTCCTTGTTGTGGTGGAGACAAGCAATACAAGGGAGAGAGGAGAAAAAAGGAAAAAGAAATAGAAAGAACTGAGAAGGGGACGGAGGAAAGAGGGACAAGCTGAGAAGAAGATTTTGGGGTTTCCATGGTTATGATGAAGCTACATTTTGTCATGTTTGTGAAGCAAGTTGATGCTTCAGGTACAAGGAAATTGAAGAATAAATTGGTATGAAGAGTTAGGACATCAATCGTGGTAAGAATTAACAAGTCCTAGCTTGATTCAAGCTCGTTTTCATGGAGAACTGCTTTCCAATATTGTGCTGGTCATAGAGGTGAGGATTGCTGAGTTGTGTCATGAAGAACTTGACTCGATTTCTTCCTTTGGAAGGTTAGGTTATATAATGGTGGTAAGTGATACTCAAGTGATGTCGCAAGTGTGTATGAGAAATGGGTACAAAAATTGAATGGAATTCTGGATGAATTTGAGAGCTATCTATTAAATGACATGGCAATGCAAAAAAAAAAAGGAGGTGCAGCCGTAGGCTATGGGAACGAATGAAATGATTATTTCAATTGGTCTAAAAATGTGACATCCTGAAATTTGTCCATTTGAGATTTATGAAATGCTTGGTTTTATGAACATACTTGTAGTGAGTTCTTGCCCGGAACTGATTATTCCTGGGATACTAATCATTAGGGAAAGGCTAATTAGGGATTTACATTCGTGCGACTAAAGAAAATTCGATCGTGAATTGATTTTCGACCATAGAATCGTCGACGTGACATTTTGAGCCAACGTAAGTCGATCTTAGGGTAGTTATGGGCTGACTAGTCACTATCATACGAGTGGATCACGGGTGATTCCGTTTGACCACGAAATAAATTGACGAATGATCTAGAACCTATACTGAACGATCGTGCCTGACGGAACTAGTGATCGAATCTCGTGATTACATGACAATTGAAGTCGTCACGAACCGAATGAACTTGCACGTGACTCGATTTATTATCAGTCACGGGTCGAATATGCGAATTTCTTCAAAAGTCGCCCGTTAGTTTGAGAAACGCTCGAGTTACGTTAAATAAAATTCAATTATTAATTAGAGCCCAAATTGGGCATCGGAAAATTAGGAAGTCACGACGGGATGTTAGGACGACATTGTGGTTAGAACGTACAGCTTTGGATTTTCCCGAATCCTTCAGAAAAATTCAAATTCGGTAAGAAAATGGAAAAGTGACCATTTTACCCTTGGAGGTTTATAAAGGGCAAGTGTTAAAGGGGAAGGGCATTTTGGTCATTTTGCCTAAATTTTTGAGTTAGACAATTTTGCCCTTGGAATTTTATGAAATTTCCAAATTGCCCTTGGATATTTTTTGAAAAGATTCGATCCGAGCCGTCGATCTCAGGATAAGAATGAATCTCGGCCGTTGATTGGGTTTGTGAGGAAAGGGCATGATGGTCAATTGGCCCCCAATAATTGACCTTGATTATTTAAAGCCCAAAGCTCTCTCTCTCTCTCTCTCTCTCTCTCTCCTCATTCTCCCTCTCTATCTCTCGGCTTCCACTCCTTCTCTCCCCCTCACTACCGACCGCCCCTCCCTCTCGGCTGCGCCACCACCGTCTGGTCACCGTCCGCCCAATCGCCGCCGTACCGCCGCCGAACCACACTACCACTACCCTCACGCCGTCCCTTCCTTTCTCTCTCTCCCTCGTGTGGCTGTGATCCACGGCCAAGGAGGCTGTTGCCGCCTCGCTCCGTCCTACCCACTCGCCGCCGCCTCCGAGCCGCTCACCGTTGACCGCCGCCTGTTTTCCGCTTTAGCTGAGTTAATCTAGAGTTCGGTAAGTCACGCCCTAAACTCTAGTTAGGACTTCGGGTATCGACGGACTAATTAGGTGTTAAACCGGATTAATTAGTGTCGGTTTAAGTGTAAATTGGGGCCGTTTAGGGGTTATATCGGTATTCTGATTTGGAGAATTAATATGGGCTGATTTAAGGATGAAATTGTGACGTTTCGGGGTTGAATTGATGCCGAGTTCATTGCTAGAAATTGGAATTTGTAGTGACAAGCCTATGGTTTGATTTAAGGGCAATTGGTGTTAGTTTAGTGCGTGGTATGGTGGCTGAATTGTGATGCTCGTTATGGCTTGAAATGAGTGTGGAAAGACTGAGTTCGTGCACGTGTATGTGGTTGTGATTGTGGGCCGTGAGTGGCCATGTATGTTTGTTGGGTGATGGATTGAATGACTAGAATTTGTATTGTTATGTGCACGCTTGGGCCTAATTGAATTAATTGTCAATTGGCCGTGTTGGATGCTTAATGAGCATGAGAAATGTGTGTGAATTGGTGCATGCACGGGCCACGTGTGATTGGCCAATTTATTGGCAAGTGAGCATGTGAATGAGCAAGAAATCGTGAGTGATGTAGTATGTATGATTGTGGAAATCTCTGAGGCGGTACCATTACGAGGGGATATTTATCCGTCCTGAGGCAATACGACTACGCAGGACGATGCTCGGTATTACCGGAGGACAGCCAACCTGAGGCGGTACCATTACGCGGGTTGTGTCGTAGGTGGTGGGTGTTGAGCCTGAGGCGATACTACTACGCGGGCAAGATACACGGCCTGAGGCGGTACTATTACGCGGGCCTTGAAGTGTTGTTATGAGTTAGTTGCAGTGAACCTGAGGCGGTACCAATGCGCGGGTCACTGACGAGTTGAGAATGAGTTGGTCGTAGTGAGCTTGAGGCGGTACTATTACGCGGGCCACTAGCGAGGTAAGTGTGAGATGGTCGCAGTGACCCTGAGACGGTACCATTACATGAGTCAGGGGCGAGTGGCGTGGAAAAGATATGATGAGATTGGAACGAATGCATGAAACGTAATTAGGACATGCATGTGAGTGGAATGGTGCTATTGTAACTAACGTGTAGGTTTCACGTTGGAAAGGCCCAGATAAGTATTAATAGTGAGCTTGCGGTGTAATAGCTGAGTGTGATTATTTGTCGTGATTGTCTGGAGGTACGTGATAGCCTAGGTGGGGTTTAGGGTGTGTGCTTGCTGAGATGTATTCTCATGGTTGTTTCAACCAATAATTTCAGAACCTCGGCCTGAGCAATGAATATGTTTATTATCCTTAATTACCCAAGTTATTATTGTCCGGGTATTTGATGGCTTTCGCTGACGTTTTAAATCTCTGATAAGTTTGATTGGGTCGGCGATATCCTGGGATGTCGCATCATTCGACAAGAGAAGTGGGTCATGTGCTCGATGGGGTTCGGGGCGTGACATCACGATTTGGTTTGGTATCAGAGCGAGGACAGCTCGATCTAAACTGGTTGAAGTTTGGAGTGATAAGGAGTAGAGACCCTGGGATACTAATTTAGGGAGACCTTAGCAAGTCTTAGGGCGCAATAAGCTACATGTGCCTCCAGATTGTTTGTTGTGATTGTTGGGTGAATTGATTGTTGTGACGATTTAAATGCAGGTGCGTCTGGACCTGAAGTAAGTGTTCAGACCCTATTGATTGTGGCTTTGTGCCTGTGGTGATTGATTACCTGCTGAGTGAATTATTGTGTTAACTCACTACCTAGGACTAGAGTGGTATAGTTGGCCTAGGTTTCTAATTCATAAGTTGAATTGTAGCAGGTAGTTGAGTGGTAGAAATCATGAGGATGAGTTCGCGAGGTAGAGGAACTGGGGGTCCGTCCAGCTCGTGAGCCCAAGCCCGACCTGCAGAAGATCCTAGAATGGAAGCGGTAATGAGGACCCTAGAACAGATCGGTAATCTGATAGGATAGCAGACTCAGCAACGAGCTGCTACAATTGTCCAAGCTGCCGAGGCCGCTGTGGCCACTGCCGCCAATAATAATAATAATAATAATAATGGGAATCAAAGGCAGGGGCCAATGAATGCGAATATGCAGATGCACCAATTAGTTGAACAAATTCTGAAATTGAAGCCTCCTAAGTTTGATGGTAGAGGCGATATTGATGGTGCATCGTTGTGGGTGGAGGAATTAGAGAAAGCTTTTGAAGTCTTGGGATGTATAGATGAGGAAAAAGTGACGTTAGCCGTCTATCAATTGCAAGGGAATGCGAATGATTGGTGGAAAGCCACCAGAGGAATGATATTCTCGGCTGGCACAGCCCAGACTTGGGCGATGTTCGTGGAAGCCTTTAATGGCAAATATTTTTCGGAGAGTGCCCGGGAACAAAAATTTTCTGAGTTCATGAGGTTGCGTTAAGGGCAGAGAACGATGGATCAGTACAAGGCCGAATTTGTTCGGTTGTCTAAGCTCGCCCCGAAGATGGTTGAGGACCCGTTAGATAGGGCTCGAAGGTTCCGAGACGGCTTGAAACCGGACCTTCGTAGCCAAATGATTTCATTGAATTTGAGAGGGTATAATGAAATTTATGATAGGGCTTAAGCGATTGAGTGAGATTTGGCAGATAGGGCCGCCGCTTCTAGGTCGAGGTTTACCCAGGGTAGGGACAACCGTCAATTAGGAAAGAGGCCAATGACGGGTACTCAACATTTTGTCCCTCCTGCTAGAAGGAATATAGGGAAACCGGCCCGTAATAAGAATGGTCCATGTCGAGTATGTGGGGAAAGACATGGAAATGGACCTTGTCCAATTAGGGGCGGAGCATATTTTGGATGTGGTGGATTTGGTCATCACATAAGGTTTTGCCCTAATCTCAGGCAGAATAGATCGCCTGCGTTGCCGCCACCCCGGAACGGGAACCAGACTGGAGCGGCTAGACAGCTAATCAGAATAGGCCACAAGCGCAAGGACGAGTGTACGCTATAGCCAGAAGAGAGGTTGAGAACGCGTCAGGGGTTGTCACATGTACAATTTCTTTGTGCGACCATGCTGTGTATGCTTTATTTGACCCTAGGGCGTCACATTCTTTTATATCTGAGCAATTTGTTGAGTTGATTGGTATAGAACTGCAGTTGCTTGATGTTGTGTTATGCGTGATGACTCCCTTGAATGATAAGATGCTAGTTTCATTAGAGTGTCCGAATTGTAAGATTGTGATCGGGGATATGGAGGAAATGATTGATTTAGCAGTTCTAGTCATGTACGATTTTGATGTGATAGTGGGTATGGACTGGCTATCTAAGCAAAGGGCCGTAATGAATTGTAATAGTAGAGTGATCCAATTTAATCCCGTTGGACATCCGAAATTCAAATTTGTGGGAAATCAAGGGGGACCCTCGAATCCATGGATTTCGTCGCTAGAAATGACTAAGTTGTTGAATAAAGGGTGTCAAGGATTTCTAGCGGCAGTAATTGATTCGATGGCTGAGGAGCCGAGGTTAGAGGATATAGCCGTGGTGTGCGATTATCCCGATGTTTTTCCTTAGGAATTGCCGGGATTGCCATAAAAAAGAGAAGTAGAATTTATAATTGAATTGACACCTGGAATTGAGTCAATCTCGAAGGCACCTTATAGAATGTCGCTGTCGGAGTTAAAGGAATTAAAGGTGCAAATGCAAGAGTTATTAGACAAGGGATTTATTCGCCCAAGTGCTTCTTCGTGGGGAGCGCAAGTTTTGTTTGCGAGGAAGAAAGATGGATCGTTAAGGTTATGCATCGATTACAGGCAGCTAAATCAGGTGACGATCAGAAATAAATATCCCCTGTCGAGGATTGATGATTTGTTTGATCAGTTACAAGGGAATTCGGTGTTCTTTAAAATTAATTTGAGAACGGGATATCATCAGTTGAGGATTAGGAAGGAGGATATATCAAAGACGGCATTTAGGACGAGATATGGACATTATGAATTTACAGTAATGCCGTTCGGATTGACAAACGCCCTTGCTGCCTTTATGGACCTAATGAATCGGGTGTTTAAAGAGTTCTTAGATCAATTCATGATCGTTTTTATAGACGATATATTGGTGTACTCGAAGAGCCTAGAGGAGCATGAGTTTCACTTGGGTAGAGTGTTGCAGACTTTAAGAGAGAACACACTATATGTTAAATTTAGCAAGTGTGAGTTCTGGCTCAATCGAGTAGCATTTCTTGGACACGTGATCTCTGGGGAAGGAATTTCAGTGGATCTAACAAAAATTGAGGCGGTAATGAAATGGCTGAGACCAACGATGGTAACAAAGGTTCGAAGCTTTCTGGGTCTGGTAGGATATTATCGTCGTTTCGTGGAAGGGTTTTCGGCAATAGCAACGCCGTTGACACATTTGTTGAAAAAGGAAACAAGATTTGAATGGACCGATAAATGTGAAAGGAGTTTTCAGGAATTGAAACATAGATTGACAACGGCACCAGTGTTGACTATTCCATCAAGACCCGGAGGATGCGAAATTTATAGTGATACGTCGTTGAAAGGATTGGGGTGTGTATTCATGCAAAATGGACAAGTAGTGACTTACGCGTCAAGACAGTTAAGGCTGCATGAGTTGAATTATCCGACACATGATTTGGAATTAGCCGCAATAGTATTCACCCTGAAGATTTGGCGACATTATCTATGCGGAGAGAAATTTCAGATCTATACTGACCATTAGAGTCTCAAATATTTGTTTTTTCAAAAGGAGTTAAATATGAGGCAGCGTCGGTGGATGGAGTTATTGAAGGATTATGATTGTGATATACTATATCATCCCGGGAAGGCCAACCGGGTAGCCGATGCATTAAGTCGGAAGTCAAGCATCGCACATTTGATGGTCAAAGAATAGACATTGTTAGAAAAAGTGCGAGACTCGGGGTTTAGATTCGAAGTAAGTCAAGTCTCGAGCTTGCTAGCCACGCTTAGGATTGAACCGGAGATCCAGGCTAAGATTAAAACTTTACAGTCTACGGATCAAGAAATCCAAAGGATTCTAGAGATGGATGATACCAAGAGAAAGCCGGACTTCCAGGTATCCGAAGATGGGATATTGAAGTTTCGTGGACGATTGTGTGTGCCTGACGATACGGAGCTTAAGGAAGAAATTTTGTCAGAAGCGCATCGTAGTAGTTATAGTATCCACCCAGATAGTACTAAAATGTATCAGAATTTGAGGCAGTACTATTGGTGAAATGGTATGAAGGTAGACATAGCCAGACATGTGGCCAAATGTCTGACGTGTCAGCAAGTGAAGGCACAACATTATAAGCCCGGAAGATTATTGCGACCTTTGGAAATCTCAGAATGGAAATGGGAGCATATAACTATGGATTTTGTGACGGGATTACCAAGGAGCCAAAGAGGCCATGATACTATTTAGGTGATTGTTGACAGATTGACAAAGTCGGCACACTTTCTGGCTGTGCGAAAAGACTTCGCATTAGATCGGTACGCCGAGTTGTATGTGCAGTAGATAGTTCATTTGCATTGGGTACCAATGATGATTACCTCAGATCGTGATCCTAGGTTTATCGTCAATTTTTGGAAAAGTCTGCAGATGGCATTAGGATCAAAGCTGCAGTTTAGTACAGCTTATCATCCCCAAACGAACGGTCAGTCTGAGAGGACAATTCAGACTTTAAAGGATATGCTTAGGGCATGTGTGTTGGATTTTCAAGGTAAGTGAGAAGAGCAATTTCCCTTAGCAGATTTTGCTTATAATAATAGTTTTCAGCAGAGCATCAGAATGACACCCTTTGAAGCGCTATATGGCAGAGCATGTAGAATGCCCGTGTGTTGGGACGAAGTAGGAGAAAGGAGTATAACCGGGCTAGAGTTAGTTCAACAGTCAATTGAGGCTATTAGGGTGATTCGTGAAAGGCTGAAAACAGCTCAAAGCCGTCAAAAGAGTTATGCAGACAGAAGGCGAAGACCTTAGGAGTTTCAAGTAGGGGATCACATATTTCTTAAGGTATCGCCCATGAGAGGACTATCCAGATTTGGTAACAAAGGGAAGTTGAGTCCGAGGTACGTAGGACCTTTTGAGGTTTTAGAAAGGATTGGAGATTTAGCGTATCGCCTTGCACTTCCGTCGAATTTGTCGCAAGTGCATAATGTGTTTCACGTATCGATGTTGAGGAAATATGAACCGGACCCAACTCACGTGTTAAATTATGAGGAGATAGAAGTCAATGACAAGGTGTCATATGTCGACAGACCAGTAAGGATTGAAGATCGAAAAGAACGGTTCTAAGGAACAAGACAATCCCGATGGTCAAGGTTATTTGGGAACACCATGGGACAAAAGGCGCGACGTGAGAAAGTGAAGAGCAAATGCAGCGTCAATACCCCCACTTGTTTGAGTAGTAGCGGGACTTGTAAATTTCGAGGACGAAATTTTTGTAAGGGGGGAAGAGTTGTGATATCCTGAAATTTACCCATTTGGGATTTATAAAATGCTTGGTTTTATGAACGTACCTGTAGTGAGTTCTCGCTCGGAATTGATCATTCCTGGGATACTAACCATTAGGGAAAGGCTAATTAGGGATTTAAATTCGTGCGATTAAAGAAAATTCGATCGTGGATTGATTTTCGACCATAGAATCGTCGAGGTGACATTTTGAGCCAACGTAGGCTGATCTTAGGGTAGTTTTGGGCCGACTCGTCACTGTCATATGAGTGGATCACGGGTGATTCCGTTTGACCACGAAATAAATTGACGAATGATCCAAAACCTATACTGAACGATCGTGCCCAACAGAACTAGTGATCAAATCTCGCGATTACATGACAACCGAAGTCGTCACGAACCGAATGAACTTGCATGTGACTTGATTTATTATCAATCACGGGTCGAATATGCGAATTTCCCCAAAAGCCGTCCATTAGTTTGAGAAACGCTCGAGTTACGTTAAATAAAATTCAATTATTAATTAGAGCCCAAATTGGGCATCGAAAAATTAGGAAGTCACGACGGGACATTAGAACGACGTTGTGGTTGGAACATACAGTTTTGGATTTTCCCGAATCCTTCAGAAAAATTCAAATTCGGTAAGAAAATGGAAAAAGTGACTATTTTACCCTTGGAGGTTTATAAAGGGCAAGTGTTAAAGCGGAAGGGCATTTTGGTCATTTTGCCCTAATTTTTGAGTTGGACAATTTTACCCTTGGAATTTTATGAAATTCCCAAATTGCCCTTGGATATTTTTGAAAAAGATTCGATCCGGGCCGTCGATCTCAGGATAAGAATGAATTTCGGCCGTTGATTGGGTTTGTGAGGAAAGGGCATGATGGTCAATTGGCCCCCAATAATTGACCTTGATTATTTAAAGCTCAAAGCTCTCTCTCTCTCTCTCCTCATTCTCCCTCTCTATCTCTCGGCTCCCACTCCCTCTTTCCCCCTCACCGCCGACCGCCCCTCCCTCTCGGCCACGCCACCACTGTCCGTCCACCGTTCGCCCAATCGCCGTTGTTCCGCCGCCGAACCACACTACCACCACCCCTCACGCCGTCCCTTCCTTTCTCTCTCTCCCTCGTGTGGCTGTGATCCACGGCCAAGGAGGCCGTCGCCGCCGCGCGCCGTCCTACCCACTCGCCGCCGCCACCGAGCTGCTCACCATTGACCGCCGCCCATTTTCCGCTCTAGCCGAGTTAGTCTAGAGTTCGGTAAGTCGCGCCCTAAATTCTAGTTAGGACTTCGGGTATCGACGGACTAATTAGGTGTTAAACCGGATTAATTAGTGTTGGTTTAAGTGTAAATTGGGGCCGTTTAGGGATTATATTGGTATTCTGATTTGGGGAATTAATATGGGCTGATTTGAGGATAAAATTGTGATGATTCGGGGCTGAATTGATGCCGAGTTCATTACTGGAAATTGGAATTTGTAGTGACGAGCCTATGGTTTGATTTAAGGGCAATTGGTGTCGGTTTAGTGCGTGGTATGGTGGCTGAATTGTGATGCTCATTATAGCTTGAAATGAGTGTGGAAAGACTGAGTTCGTGCACGTGTATGTGGCTGTGATTGTGGGCCGTGAGTGGCCATGTATGTTTGTTGAGTGATGGATTGAATGACTCGAATTTGTATTGTTATGTGCACGCTTGGGCCTAATTGAATTAATTGTCAATTGGTCGTGTTGGATGCTTAATGAGCATGAGAAATGTGTGTGAATTGGTGCGTAAACGGGCCACGTGTGATTGGCCAATTCATTGGCAAGTGGGTGTTAAGCATGTGAATGAGCGAGAAATCGTGAGTGGTGTGGTATGTGTGATTGTGGAAATCCCTGATGCGGTACCATTACGCGGGGATATTTATACGTCCTGAGGCGGTACGACTACGCAGGACGATGCCCGGTATTACCGGAGGATGGCCAACCTCAGGCGGTACTATTACGCGGGTTGTGTCGTAGGTGGTGGGTGTTGAGCCTGAGGCGGTACTACTACGTGGGCAAGATACACGGCCTGAGGCGGTACTATTACGTGGGCCTTGAAGTGTTGTTATGAGTTAGTCGCAGTGAACCTGAGGCAGTACCATTTTGCGGGTCACTGACGAGTTGAGAATGAGTTGGTCACAGTAAGTTTGAGGCGGTACTATTACGCGGGCCACTGGCGAGGTAAGTGTGAGATGGTCGCAGTGAACCTGAGGTGGTATCATTACACGGGTCACTGGCGAGTGGTGTGGAAAAGATGTGATGAGATTGGAACGAATGCATGAAACGTAATTAGGACATGCATATGAATGGAATGGTGCTATTGTAACTAACGTGCAGGTTGCACGTTGGAAAGGCCCAGGTAAGTATTAATTGTGAGCCTACGGTGTAATAGCTGAGTGTGATTGTTTGTCGTGATTGTCTGGAGGTACGTGATAGCCTAGGTGGGGTTTAGGGTGTGTGCTTGCTGAGATGTATTCTCATGGTTATTTCAACCAACAATTTCAGAACCCCGGCCTGAGTAATGAATATGTTTATTCTCCTTAATTACCTCAGTTATTATTGTCCGGGTATTTGATGGCTTTCGCTGACGTTTTAAATCTCTGATAAGTTTGATTGGGTCGGCGATACCCTGAGACGTCTCATCATTCGACCAGAAAAGTGGATCGCGTGCTCGATGGGGTTCGGGACGTAACAAAAAAGCTCTCCTTTGTATCCCTGAAATCTCTCATACATGCTAAATTCGAATTAAGTATTTCTAACAATGTACAGTTCCTTAAAACTCTTTTCCATATAGGCGAAATATTTTAGATAGCTGATAGGAATTCTTCTGTTTCAATCTCAACCCCTGATATTGAATGACTCAAGAATAGTTTCCGCAATTATTTCGAATACAACCATCAATATTAACTATAAAATCTCAAACACACGTTGTTTGAGTTTTATTTGGAATGGAAATGTAAAAAATTGTAGTTGAAATTTTATCAATCAATGGTAGGAGGGCTACTATTGTGGCGAAAACAAAGTACATCGACTAAATTCAAATACTTCAAAAGTACAGAGATCAAAATTGAATGGAAGTTTGATGGAATGACTTAAATTTGTCAATTTATCTTGCTGGCTCGGCAATTTCCGGCAATTTTTGAATGGAAGTTTGACGGAATGACTTAAAATTGTCGCGGGAGAGTAATAGAATGAGTAAAATTATAACTGTATAAAGAATAAGGACCAAAAACGACATCCTCTGAACTATAATGACCAAAAATGAAATTCCCCAAACTTATTTATAACATGTCGTTTTAGCTATTATATTAGTAAACGAAAATTGAACAAAAACTTCCCCCAAACCTCAGAAAATAAAATTTTGTTTGCAGTAGGAGCCAAACACGGTCGCCGCTGGTGTCGACAATATTTCCCATGACATTGAATTTCGATGGCTACATTGTGTAACTGTTCGATCAAGGCTTGGTCGCCAATTGACCACGAGCTCACGGTCAAGCGTGACATCAAGAGTTGGCCTTGAGCTCATCCCATGGTGAGGTTACGGTCTAGTGCGCAAGAGCATGAAGAGTGAGAGAGAGGCCGATTTAGAGGCAATGGCAATGGCCAGCCACCGTGATGGCTCGACCACGGTTTGACCACAACGACGATCGGGGTGCAAGGACAGCTCAATGCCGGATGTTAGAGTTGTTGCAGATATGCAAACGAGATGAATTTTTTCTTTAATTTTTTTAGTTATAGTTTTATCTATGGAGTCCATGGATTCCCTTGTTCTCTTGTAATATAGTTTGATATTGAATCTTGACCAACTCGACAACCTCTCAAAATTATTAACCCATCATTAATTTTTCCCAAACGAAGTGGCAACATGCCAATAAATTGCTGATAATTAATTTATCACATTATTTGGATAACCAGGCAATTGATCGATCATATGGTATACAGTGGCACGGGAAATGAAGAGAACCGTGCACATAAGCAAATTCATCAAATTTTACATGGTTACTTGGTTGAAATAGGGAGACTCTAACTGCTTACATCCACTTTGTATGATATTATATATATATATATATATATATATATATATACATATATATTGATGTAAGTAAACAATTATGGATAATAGGTATGGGTAGGTAGATTACATAGAGAAACATACATGCCATTCTACTAGTGAAAGTGTTCCAAAATAAAACGACAAATTAACTTTGGCACATCCCTGTACTCCTCTGTTTGGTTTCGTAACTCGCCTTGATCGAATATAATTCCTTGATCGCCTTTGTCACGTCCATCCGGTCTCGCGGTGATTCTATCGAGCACGCGACTCCAACTTCTAATACGGAAGCCATGCAATCTCGGATCATTATCTCTTGTTGTCGATCACTAACTTCATTGAAAAGCCTCAAGTCCATGACATCCATCGCTCGGTTGGGAAGAGCCATTCGAACAAAGTTATGAAGGTTAAAATGGGGCCCAAAGGCCTCTTCAGTGGGTCTCTTCCCAGTGAACATCTCCAATAATAAAATGCCATAGCTGTACGCATCCCCAAATGTGGAAACCTTGTTTCCCATGCCATATTCTGAAAATTTTCATTAAGATATTAAATAGGTATACACACTTTACCTTTTCTTATAAATAATTATATAGAAAAGAAAATTCTAAATCACACGGGATTTTATTTTTCAAAAGAGATGGTTGGATTTTAGTCGGAAAGCATCAACTGCAGGTAAATGACATTTTAGGATATTGGATGTCATCAGATTACAAAGTGCACCAAAGATCAGTAATAGCATATGGTCTTTTCTATCTCCAAAACCACTTAGTGCACCAAAAAATTGCGACACGTTTCCTAAACAAATTGACTAAACGTTAGGATTGAGTTTGTCCATAAGTGGGGTAAGTATGAAAACAAAAAAGAAGAATATATATGGGGAAGGCCAGGGGGGAAATTATTTAATGAACTTACTATATATATATTAAATCAAATTTGAATAATCAGATTTGATGGATATGGTAGACGGATTTATATTTAACTATATTTTGTGTTAATATGCTCTAAACTTGACTATTTCTTGAAGTTTTGGGAGAGTGAAAGTTAAATAGAGCCCATGGTCTTTTGACTTGAATTTCATGTCATCTAAACATACCTTTGAAATATAGAGTTACAGGTCAAGTCAACAGGAAACAGTCCATGGTAAGGAGTCAATAACCTATTGTCCAGCCATCATGTCAAGGCATATTACGAAAGAATCAAAAGTTCTCGTCAATTTCTCATATTGCAATTGATTCCATGATGATATTAGATACAGTCCAATTTCACAGCATGAACATAATATGAGATAAAATACAAATTACAGAAAGAAAATGCGAATACGAAATGACACGATACGCTTAATCGGTTGTTTAGTGACAAGGATTCACAAGTTTTCACCCAAATTATTTTCATTTATTAATCAAAATTGCGTTGCTATATTCTCATGTTGATTTAAAATATGATTATGACACGCTAGGATTATTCTTTTTGTACACAAAGCTATGAATGTTCTTTTTCTGCAAAAGATTATTAATAGGAGAAAGGGGAAATTGTGTTATGAGAAAGAGCTCTCGTAGCATACAAAGGACAACATAACATAAAGGATTATGGTTTATTCAACACTTTTAACATTCTCTCTTACGTTGCTTACAAGCCAGGTCCGAACTGAAAACTAATCAAGAAAAGACGACAGATTCAAACGACAGAAAATATATGTTGCCTCATGAGAATTTTATTCATATTAGAATCTCTCTTTCCTTCCTTGAACTTTGTCATCACTTGTCAATTATTTTTCCATAAAACAATGTATCCTCAAGATAGACTTTGAAATGTGAAGCCAATGAAGAAGCATGAGAGAATTCGTTTGCTTACCAGGAGGCACGTATCCAATGGATCCTTTGACTACTGTTGAAGTTGAACTGCCCTGGTCCTGAACCCCTGCGGCTTCAGCAGTCATCGTGGAAATGATTTTTGCAAGCCCAAAATCTCCAACTCGAGCCACCATGTCGTTGTCCAGAAGCACATTACTCGGCTTTAGATCTCCATGGACGATTGCTGGAAAACAACCTGTGTGGAGATATTCGATCGCGGTAGCTATGTCAATGGCGATGTTTAACCTCTGCACTAGTCTCAGATTTCTTGATTCGCCACGCTCATCATCTCGTCCTATGGTCCCAGGGTGCAGCCACTCCTCCAAGCTCTCATTAGCCATGAACTCGTATATAAGAGCTTTGAAGTCATTGCCATGAAAGTCGACGCTCGAACAGACGCTTAGTATCTTCACGAGGTTTCGGTGTCTAATGGTTCCTAGAGTTCGACATTCTGAGACAAAGCTCCTCGAAGCACCTCTTTGCATTAAATTGAGCACCTTCACCGCCACCATGGCACCGCCGTCAAGAATCCCTTTATAAACTGTGCCATATCTCCCTTTACCAATCAAATTGGTCTCAGAGAATCTGTCAGTAATTCTCAAGAGTACTTCATAAGAAATCCTCAAGAATTGGTGTTCGAAGGATAATGAAGTGGAGGCATTGGTTGTCGTCGTCTTCTTTTTGCGGTAGAAGATAGACACACATAGGAGCAACGAAGCTAAACATAACAAACTGCCGGCTAGCACTGATATTATTATGGCCTTGGTTGAAGAAAACTTGTTAGAGCTTGGCGACTTGCAAAGAGGAAGGTTCAGACCCATAACACCTCCACAGAGTTCTCTATTTCCAGAAACCGACACAGCACTTGCATTAAGAAAAACTCCGCCCTCCGGAATTTGTCCTTCTAGTTCATTGAAGGACATATTCAAGTACTTGAGCAGTGAGAGCTCTGCGAGAAAGCTCGGGATTGGACCAGAAAAATTATTATTGGAAAGATCTAGCTCTTCAAGACCCCGTAATGGGCGTAAAGCTTGGGGGATTTGACCATGAAAAGAATTAGCTTCTAAGCGAAGCCGTTCCAATCTCAAGCAGCTGCTGATGGAGGTCGGAATTAAGCCGGTCAATCTGTTGTAAGATAGATCTAATTCGGCGAGATTTATTAAAGAGCCAACTTGCAATGGGAGAGATCCACTTAAGTTATTATGCGCTAAACTGAATATGATCGACAAGGAAGAAAGGCCCATGATTTCGACTGGAACTGAGCCACTTAGGTTATTGTTGGAAAGCTCGAGCCTGGTTAGTTGCTTGCAGTTGCTGAGACTTTGTGGTATGTAGCCTTGGAAATTGTTGGAATGAAGGTAAATGCTATTTAACAAAGTCATGTTACCAATTGAAGATGGTATCTCTCCAGTAAACATGTTTCCGACCAAAGAAAGTTGCTGCAAGTTGTAAAGTGCTCCAATGGAATCAGGAAGGCGATCGGTTAGAAAATTATATGCTAAATTCAATATAGACAATTTGAAGAGATTTCCGAGGGCTGAAGGAATAGTTCCTTGAATACCATTGTATGCCATTAAAATAAGCTTGATGCTGGTGGAGAGATTGGAGATGGATCTCGGCAACGATCCGTGAATCAAGTTATCGCTCACCGCGAGAGCTTCTAAGTTGGAACAATTAGCTAAAGAAGAAATAAAACTTAAGTCATCCTGCAATTTGTTAAAACCCAACGAAATTATGTAAAGACCCTTTAGCCTTCCCCAATTTTTCGGTATTGGCCCATGGAAACTGTTGTTGCCAAGGTGAAGTTCCTGAAGACCGGTGGCATTCGTTAATGATGACGGAATCATCCCTGTGAACAAGTTATCGCGGGCGACAAGGTAACGGAGAGAACGAAGAGTGGTGCCGATATCAGGGGGAAAGCTTCCCCGCAACTGGTTCCCCATAACATGGAAGTAATAAATTGTAGAGATGTTAAAAATCCCCGGTGGAATCTCACCAGTTAGTTTGTTCAATGATAGTTGGAAAAATGCCAACCTCTCAAGTCTAGACAATTCCTTGGGTATTTCTCCGTGCAACCCATTGTCAAACAGGGAGAGGACTCGTAGCAGCAAGAGGTTTCCGATCGAAGGTGGAATAGGACCTGCAAGATTGTTCTTGCCTAAGCCCAAAACTTCCAGCATCGGTAAAGAACCAAGATTGGGATGAATTCCCCCCGCAAGTTGGTTATCTATGAGATTCAGGATCTCGAGGTTTGAGCAACGGGAAAGATTGGAGGGTATTGGCCCACCAAATGAGTTGTTACTAAGAACGAGATCACGGAGCCGAAGCAAGTTGCCGATCTGTGGTGGGATTTTGCCGCGGAAGCTGTTGTTCTGCAAAACCATGACCCTCAGGAAAGAGAGGTTACCTATGTGAGGAGATAGGAAGCCTCCCAAGCCTTGTGATCTCAGGACTAGGGATGTGACCCTCCCGGGATGCCTTTTGCTGCAGAAAACACCTTGCCACTCACAATGATGTATAGAATCGTTCCAAGAACTCAAAGCTCCAAATGGGTCTTCGTCCATTGCGTTTTTGAAGGACACTAATGCGAGCCGATCCGTTTTGTTTTGCAAGCAAGCGCCGGGGATTGTGATTGAGCTCCACCACCACAAGAGGGCAGAGTTAAGAATAAGAAATTGTTGTTTCCCCATCTCCTCCCGTGATCCACTTTCTGTCTTAAGCTGCATTTAACAACTCCGTTCTAGCACAATTCAGTTATTGACTAACTCCGGGTACTGTAGACTTATTCGAACTTTCTGTGGTCCTCAATTTTACATCGTCTATCTTGAAGATACACTCTACGCTTTGAAGCCCCTGAAACAATAGAAATTATATGATGCAAAGTGTGGCAGTATAAACGAATATTGTTACTAATATTTCAAACACACTAAGACTATATTATAAATTTCTTAAGATAAATGATGTGGCATATTGTAATTAATTATTGCGTATGGTTTATCATCCACTAATTTTCTGCCATACGATTTAGTATGTTAAGATAAATATATTACAAAACCGAAAGGTCCATATGAAGGACAAGTTGGTGCCTCGTATTCCACGAAGTCCATGCAGACGAAGACTGAAGACTGAACAAATTGGTGCGCCTCATTTTCTCATCGATTCCGTGAGGATTGGGAAATCAACGGAGACGAAGAGAAGTCTTTTAGTGCCCCGTCAATTACGTGAGCATCGACAAGTCCATGGAATTTTCTGGCTCAGTGGAGGCCGAAATAGAGGTCCAGGCTGGTTGAGCCCCAGCCCGACTTTTTTTTATTTTAATTAGATCAGTTATTAGAATTTTTGCCTCAAATATCACTTTTTTTTAAATGTTTATGTTTTAATTCAGTGAGACTTTATTAAAGTATTTTGACAATAAACAATGGGGAGCTCCAAATCTTGGCCCAAGCCTATACGGACTTGAAAATTCGGGCCGTCCAATCTGGGCTGATCCGGGCTTTCGATCTTTTTCTCACCTCTAAAACTAAGTGTCACGTGGGACAAAGTGTTACGTCATGGGAGCCATCTCATGAACCTTATAAGGGCAAAGTGTTATGTAGTGAAAACCACCTCTCGAATCGATGGGTGCCACCTTCATTGTCCTTCAAGTGCAACCACCTAGGTAAATTAGGGGGATTGGCTATATGGTTTGAGGTTAACTCACTAATAGTGTTTATAGGCTGAAATTTTGACACTTATGCTCCATTTGTTTTGCAGAAAACATTTTTCGGGAAAACATTTTCCTCATTTCTCAGCATTTGGATCACTTAGAAAAATGAGTCAATGAAAATTCTATACTTAAATTCAGGAAAATGATTTCCCCGACGCTTGTTCCTAGGCCCTTTGACAGCGGCCACGTGCCGGGCCTAGGTCCACCAAGATCCATTGAGGTCAAGCCAGGGTCAAAAGACGCCGGGCTCGGAACCCCGTTGCCAAGGCCAAGATCCATAAAGGTTGGGCTTGGGACACCAACACATGTGGTCGGGCCTAGGACTTTGGTACCATTGCTCAACTCCTCGGCACCCCGGCTTGGGTCCATAGAGGCCAGTCCTAAAACCATGGTGCTCGTGCCCAGATCTCTAACACTCGGGGCCTAGTCCATTGAGAACTAGCTCAAAACCACAGTGCCTAGGCTTGAGACCCCGCGCCCATGACCGGGTCCATCCAAGCTGCGACCTTGACCCTGATGCTAGTGCCCGAGTCCCTGGCACTCGCACTCATTCCCATCAAGGCTAGGCCCAGGCCCGAGTCTATCGAGGCTGGACCAAGTCTCCGGCACCTGTTCTCGTGTCCATCGAGGCCAGGCTTGGACCTCGATGCATATGCTCGAGACCTCAGCACCCAAGCTGGGGACGACACCCCTGCCTGGGTCCTCAGCGCCTAGGCTAGGGTCCCGAGTCCATCGAAACTAGGTTCGGGGTGTCAACGCTCGCCCGGGTTATCAAATCAGATTTTCCTTAACAAATGATTGGAAAATATTTTCTAGTACATTTTTAGGTTTCAACTAAACATTGGAAAATGATTACCTGAAAAATATTTTTTTAAAATATAATATTTTCCATCAAACAAACGGAGCCTTAGCGACATGTTAACGTCCATACAAGATATTAATTACAAAGTTGTGTTAATTAGCAATATTTACGCGACTTGGGAATTTGAATTGATCTCGTGGTTGCACCATGTTGATATAATGTTTGGCAAACATTTGGGAGGTACCTCATATTTACGTAAATTATGTAAATGCCCAAGATATAAAAGTGAATCCATGAATTGAATAATAAATAACAATTTTATATGGTTTCTTTGGTTTCTAGAAAATGGCGGACCAAGAGTCATGCATGAAAATGAGTTAGTCCATTATATCTTGGTTTTAAAGTCTATGGTGGACACTTTGGATAGTTAAGTGGTTTTCATGACTCATGAAGGTGGCTAATCTATTTGGGTCTCCTTGCTGTGGTGGAGACAAGCAAGACAAGGGAGAGAGAAGAAAAAATGAAAAAGAAATAGAAAGAACCAAGAAGGGGACGGAGGAAAGAGGGACAAACTGAGAAGAAGATTTTGGGGGTCTCCATGGTAATGAAGCTAAATTTTGTCATGTTTATGCGGCAAGTTGACGCGTCTGGTATGAGGAAATTGAAGAATAAAGGGGTATGAAGAGTTAGTATATCAATTGAGAGAAGAATCAACAGTTCTAGCTTTGATTCAAGCTCGTTTTCATGGAAAATTGCTTGTCAATATTGCGCTTGATATAGGCGTGGGTTGCTGAGTTGTATCGTGAAGAACTAGACTCAAATTCCTCCTTTGGAAGCTAGGTTTAAACGGTGGCAAGTGCTTCTTCAGTTGTTTATGCATTGATATAGGTCCAGCACATTTATAGAAATAACATGAGTGCCAACATTCTGGAGATCTTAAATAACGAAGTTATATATGTTGACACAGATAAAAATAACATGTGAAAATACCAATATATGCAGATAAAACATTTACATCCCGGTATGCCTATGCAAAGCACGGATTTTGTAACTTTTTACAGAAGATATAAAAACTTCTAGTATAAAGAGAATAATTCTCTCTTAGAAATACGAAGTAGATGCTTGGAATTTTCTTCTACCTCGACTAGCAACATTGGTCAAATAATCACAATTGGCCGGTCTGCGGATGAACGTGGCTCACTAGTGACTAGAATTAGGTTGTGATGTCTCAACTTTGGCCCTAAATAAATAAGAAAATAAGAAAATAAATTTTTCAAGATTTTGTTATCTACATATACCAGACCAAAAAAATACAATCTTATCAATTGTTTTCCATTAAACAATTTCATTGAAACAGATTGAATATAATGTTAAAATACGAAGGACAAAGTCAATGATTATTGCTTTTTTAACATGCATCCGCAGTTCTGCTGATGAATGTTAGAACCAAGATTTGCCGATGAAATGAATAAAAAATTATCATCGTCCACCGGGATTTGTTAATATGGTTGGACTTGAACTCTCTTTTTTTTTTAATTCCTCAAATAAAACTATTGGGCATGTATTACACTGTCCCAACAGTAAAGATTTCTAGAGCTTTCACAACACTTTACCAAATAATAAGTTAATCATTTCATCCACCTAGTTATATACAACAACGTCGTATCGATTCCGACGACCGACTCCACAAGCGTAAAACTCGTAAATCATGAAAATTCATCGTAGGTGGTTATCCATCCAAGCACATAAATCCTCAGGGAAGAATTTTCCTGCTGTGACCAGTCTATGACCTTTCTAGAGTAAGAGGCTGCTATATGGATTAAAACAGAATACAAAGTTAGGCAATTTTGACTGGTGCTTATCGACACCTAGTTGATTAATTAGACATTATATACTTACTTGGTCAACTAAAGGAGTTCAATTGATCAATACATAAGATCCATTGACGAATATACCGCCAAATCCAAACTATTAACTAATATTGGTGCCATATTTTAATGCTTCTTCCGTGAATGTCACCTTCGTGTGATTATTTTCATATTCTGTGCAACGTTAATTAAGGTTGTACCGTCGATGATGACCTCGTCTTGTTACATGTTTTTCTTTTCCTCTTTTAATTTTAGCTATAGATATTCATTAGACACATTAGAAGGTAAGCTATCTTGAAACTCTTTTCTCCCTTTCCACAAAAATCCTTTACATATTCATTAGTCACGAAACGTCAAGCTCACGTAGCCAAGTTGATGCATGCTCGATTTTTCTATCTAATGTCTGCATGTAAGTGCGTTTAAAAAATATTGAATACATGAGTATGATGTTTTTTTTTTTTTTGGTAAGAACATGAGTATGATGTTTATTTTTGGTTATAATTAGAAATTTCAAGATAACTTCCGAAGATATTATATGCTTTGACAAAGCAATAGTTGGCAATTGAAAATATTGTGCATAGATATTGAGGCTAGAGACATGCTAAATGTACTAAGAATATGCATTAAATCCACTTTACTAAATGATTCATAAAGTTTCCATTGGTGGATTGAATGAAGCCTATAACCTTGTTTTGAGTCCTTGCACTTTGATTTCCCCTTGATTTATCTCCAAGTGTATTATCGCATCATTTATGTCACGCCCCGTACCCCACGAAGCGCTAACATCCCTCTCAGTTGATTATAGTGCAACGCTCTCAGGAAACGTCGCCGACCCAACATCAAATCAGAGATACGGCACATGCGGAAACAACGTATATAAATATAAATATATATATATATACACCCGTACAAAAATAAACACATGAGACCAAAGTAGAACAACCATCACTTGAAAATATACACTTGTATTACTATAGCAAGACCTTTTTACAGCATTTACAAAATACACAACACAAATATATACAAAACAAAAGCATCGGAGAACGGCCATTAGACAAAAAGCGTAGGTGGTTTGGGGTGAGTCTAACTAAACCTAAAAGGAGGTTACAGTAAAAAAGGTACTATCCTCCCTACCAAACTCGGGTCCTACCTACAGCTCCCAATCCGGTTCTGACGACTCTACAGACTCTTCTGAGGAACTCTCAGAGGGCTCAGACTCTTCCGATTCCATGTCCTGTGCGATGATCCGCTCGTCCTCGGAGTCCAGCTCCAACTCTGGGTCTAGGTAAAGACCTAACTCGTCATCCACTCCTAACTCTTGATCAGATCCAATCTCGGCGACTTCTCCATCCTCGTCCGAGTCCTGGTCCATTGGCTCCAGCTCTAGCTCCTCATCCATCGGCTCGGGGTCCTCATACCACATCTCAGGTATCGGATTCACATCGACCTGCTTGTCTATGGCCTGGAGATCCACAATCTCGCCATCAGCCATCTTAGGTATCATTACCCCACCTATATCTACCGAAACGTCGAATGTCCTAAGGGGTCTCCCCATATTTCCATCTGCATCTTGCAGGCACCACGCTACGTACTCTTGAGTCTGGTAAAAATGCTCACCCACGTTCACAAAAACTACGAAGTGATATCTCACATACCCCTCCCTGTTTCCAGCGGGGTACACTCTCGAAGTCGTATGGATCCATGTCGGAATCCCAAAAAGAGATGGCGGCTTCGGCATGCTCAAGGCTGGGGGTATGAAAATGTAGGTTATTACAACCGTGAGACGAATCTCAGCGAGTACAACCCCTAAACCTAGGCTAGGCTAACATGCATTCTCCCGATAGGTATAATACAATCAACAAAGCAATATCAATCACAATCATTCTCCGACCTGGGCCATCGAGCCCAGATCACTTACCTGGTTGCCCCTGCAGGTTAACATTTTAATGTAATCCTTAACTCACATACACGAACACGCTATTCATACGTATGTCATACGCATGCTCACGCTCATCAGTGTTCATATCACAAGCCATTCACCGAGTCCCGCACACTCACATACTGGCCCATGTATTTCTATGCATGCATATGTTATTTTCATGCCAAATTCATATCTCGGCCCACTGGCCCACACTAGTACACTGGCGAATGCTCAATTTATTATTACGACCCGAAGCCCACGACCCGAAGGCCCACAACTCTTCGCGGCCAGCGTAAAAACGCATCACATGGCCTAGTGTCTCTAGCCTGCTACAAAGTGCATGAGGCGCAACACTGATCTCCTTATGAACCAAAGCCTATTACAAAGTGCATGAGGCTGGTTGTCTTCTGGACATGCCGGGCATCGTCCTGCTACAAAGTGCATGAGGACGGCACGACCCGAAGGCCACGACCCGAAGGCCTTAAGTGATCACACGGCACACTGCCAATTTTTATTTGAACCCGACGTAAAACGTATCAGGCAATTAGGTGATCACATGCTCATGGCAGGCACGCATTTCCACACAATTCCATCACATGCCCCACTCTCGGCATACATAATACGTGACCATGAAAAATGCAATATGAGCATCAACAAAGTATAGGCACTCAATCAAATCAAAGCCACCACACAGTGCCCAATTTATAAATAACATGCTCACTTGGCCAATTAGTACCGTGTGGCCCAATTCCAAATACACAATTCAAGCCATCAATTGGCCAATCACACTCCGCACGATTTACCCACACGAGCACACAACATGGCATTTCACAATTAAGCACCAATCAGTCAATAACCAATCATTCTGGGTAATCCCGGCCGCTCAGCTACTAATTCTTGCTATCCAATATAATCCGGTACATTCCTAAAAAATATGGATAGCCGCTATTTCCTCAATCCGGATCCAATAATTATCTATAATAATCCCACTAAATTTCTCGGATTTTATTCTCATCAATCAGTCCTCAATCCAGTCCAAATTATACACCGATAATACCTAAACCAATCCATAAAACGCATTATCAGTCTTAATCCGGGTTTAGGACGTATACTCACTTATTTCTAGGCCACAACGACGAGGAACGGCGGTCGATCACCGATGAACAGTGAAACCGGCGTCGGCGTTCCCAGCGGACGACGTACGGACCGTACGGGGACACTGTACGGATAGTGACGTACGGTGACGTACGGCGACGTACGGACAGGCTGGAGGTCGCGGCGACAGCAACTCGGCCGATTGAGCTCCGGCGCAGCGGCGGCTTGTTCTGGCGGTCCTTTGGCCGGACGGAAAGAGAGAGAGAGAGAGAGAGAGAGAGAGAGAGAGAGAGAGAGAGAGAGAGAGAGAGAAGATGGGATGAGAGGGGGATGGGGACGGTGAGGTGCGGACAGCAACGGCGGACCGGCGACCAGCTCCGGTGAGCGGCGGCTCCGGCAGTGCTCCGGCGTACGGACGGCGACCAAGAGGAAGATGGGCGGAGGAGGAGGAAACGTGGGGGAGGCTATTCTGGGGTGTCTTGGCCGAATCGGGGGGGGATAGGAGAGAGAAACTGGTCTGATCTGGTCAAATAATGGGGCTGGTGGGCGCCACGTGTCGCCGATCCGGGCTATTTGACCAAAATACCCCTAATCTAACGGTCCTCATTTGTTCCTATCTAAAAATTGAGGGCAAAAGTGTAATTAGGTCTAATAATGCAGCTGAAGACCCTTAATAATTATCCCAAATAATTTCCCAAAAATTCGGACCCGAAAATAGTCCAGGGGTAAAATGGTCATTTTTCCGGTCCCGGGGCGAAATTCCAGTTTTTAGCTAAATCAACCCCAAATGGGTGTGGCCAACATAATATGATGACGGAATCGCGGAAATAGCCTCTTAAGCCTTCGAAAATCGATTGCAAAGTCCTGAGGATTAAAATAATATTATTTTTCACTTCCGAGCCAAAATTCCAATTTTTGACCATAACAACTCTAAATGTGCGTGGCCACCCTAAAATGACATCGGCCTCGAAAAATAACCTCACACGGCCTCAAAAACCAATGTCGGCGCCCACAGGGGTAAAATAGTAATTTTTTTGACTTCCGGGTCGAAATTCCATTTTTCGCTCGTACTATCCCCAAACGTGTGTGGCCAGCGTAATATGATGTCAGAATTGTGAAAATAGCTTCTCAGGCCTTCGAAAATCGATACCAAAGTCCGGGTCCGATTTCGTGACCAAAACTCGCTAATTTTCAATTTTCAAGGTCTCTCACTAACTGGCGGCTGTTTAGAGGTTACGCGTATCGATCTAGGGTTATCTGAGTCATGACGGTCCTGATCATTGAGAGAATGAGAAATTATTACTAGTCCCAGAGGTCACGATCGTTCGGTTAAAGTTCAGGACTGATTGACCACGTGTACTTTTAGTCGTGCAGAATCACCTGCGATCTGATTGTACAACGTTGGCCTTAGCCAAACCACATCCGTCACTTTTTCCTAAGATCGGCCCACGTTGGCCCAAAATATTCTCTTATCATTTCTCGTGATCGGTGTCCAATTCACGATCGGGTCTCTGGTCCACGTACCATTTTCTAGTTAGCCATACCCTATTGATTAGTATCCCGAGAGTGATCAACTCTGGACGAGACTTACTAAAATAAAATGCGAAATAATATCAATTTTATTGGTCCCGGAATTACATCGAAATTCAGGCTGTTACAATTCTTCTCCCCTTAAAAAAATTTCGTCCTCGAAATTTGCAATATACCCTAATCTACTCAAACAACTGGGGGTGTTGACGTCTCATGGCCTCTTCGCTTTCCCAAGTGGCACCTTCCGTTCCGTGGTGCTCCCAGACGACTTTGACCATCGGGATTGTCTTGTTCCTCAATACCCGATCATTTCGGTCTTCGATCCTGACTGGTCTTTCCACGTACGACACTTTGTCGTCCACGTCTATCTCCTCGTACCTTAGAACGTGAGTCGGATCTAGTTCATACTTTCTTAACATCGACACGTGAAAAACATTATGCACTTGGGATAGATTAGGCGGCAAGGCAAGTCGATAAACCATATCGCCAATCTTTTCCAATATTTCAAATGGCCCGACGTACCTTGGACTAAGCTTTCCTTTCTTGCCAAATCGAGACAGTCCTTTCATAGTTGATACTTTAAGAAATACATGGTCTCCGACTTGGAATTCCAAAGGTCGTCGTCTCCGATCGGCGTAACTCTTTTGACGACTCTGTGCTGTCCTCAGTCTATCCCGAATAATTCCAATGGCTTCGACTGTCTGCTGTACTAACTTTGGGCCTATGATACTATGCTCACCAACTTCATCTCAGCATAATGGCATTCTACAAGCTCGGCCATATAAGGCTTCAAAAGGTGCCATTTGAATACTCTGTTGGTAGTTGTTATTATAGGCAAATTCCACCATATGCAATTGCTCTTTCCATTTGCGCTGGAAGTCTACTACACAGGCTCTCAATATATCTTCTAGAGTTTGAATCGTTCTTTCCGATTGGCCATCTGTTTGCGGATAATAGGTCGTACTGAATTGTAACTTGGTTCCCATGGCCTCTTGCAAACTCTTCCAGAAATTGGTCGTAAACCTTGGATCACGATTCGATGTGATCGTCACTAGCACTCTATGAAGACGTACTATTTGCCGCACATACAACTCTGTGTACCTTTCCAACTCAAAGTCCTTTCGCACTGCCAAGAAGTGTGCTGACTTCGTTAAGCGATCCACTATGACCCATATCGAGTCATGTCCTTTCTGGCTTCGCGGCAATCCCGTCACGAAATCCATTGTGATGTGCTCCTATTTCTACTCAGGGATCTCCAACGGTCTCAATAAGCCACCTAGCTTGCAATGTTGTGTCTTCACTTGTTGGCACGTCAAACACTTGACCACATGTTTGGCCACATCCGCCTTCATTCCGTTCCACCAATAATGTTGTCATAGATTCTGATACATTTTCGTGCTACTTGGGTGTATACTGTAATTGCTCCTATGAGCTTCAGATAAGATTTCCTCCTTAAGCTCTACGTCATCAGGCACACACACCCTTCCTCGGAACTTCAAGATTCCATTCTCACTTACTTGGAAATCTGACTTCCGCTTAGCAGCATCCAACCCAGCAATCTATTGGATTTCTTGGTCCGTAGACCGCAGTTCCTTAATTCTAACTTGAATTTCCGGTTCAATCCTTAATGTAGCTAGCAGGTTGGACACTTGGCTCACTTCAAATTTGAACTCTGAATCTCTGAGCCTTTTCAATAACGCCCACTTCTTGATCATCAGATGCGCCATACTAGATTTGCGACTTAGGGCATCAACAACTCGATTCGCCTTACCAGGGTGGTATAATATGTCGCAATCATAGTCCTTTAGAAGTTCCATCAATCGGCGCTGTCTCATATTCAACTCTTTCTGCGAAAATAGGTACTTGAGGCTTTGATGATTAGTATAAATCTGGAATTTCTCTTCACACAAATAATGTCTCCAGATTTTGAGGGCAAAAACGATAGCAGCTAATTCCAAATCATGCGTCGGATAATTCATCTCATGGGGCCTCAACTGACGCGACGCATATGCTACTACTTTTCCATGCTGCATTAAAACACATCCGAGCCCTCTCAAAGACGCATCACTGTAGATCTCGAATCCTCCAGGTCTAGACGGAATGGTTAACGCCGGAGCGGTCGTTAACCTGTGCTTCAACTCTTGGAAGCTTCTTTCGCACTTATCATCCCACACAAACTTAGTTTCCTTCTTAAGCAGTCTTGTCAATGGCATAGCTATTGATGAAAATCCTTCCACAAATCATTTGTAATAGCCAACCAAGCCTAGGAAACTCCTGATCTCCATTACTGAAGTTGGTCTAGGCCATTTAGTTACTGCTTCAATCTTTGCTGGATCTACAGAGATTCCGTCTCCTAAAATGATATGTCCAAGAAATCCCACTCGGCTGAACCAAAACTCGTACTTGCTCAACTTGGCATATAGCGCGTGTTCTCTTAAGGTCCGTAGCACTTCAGCCAAGTGTACCTCATGCTCCTTGAGGCTCTTAGAGGACACCAGTATATCATCAATGAAAACTATCACGAACTGATCCAGGAATTCTTTGAACACCCGATTCATCAAATCCATAAAAGCAGTTGAGGTATTCGTTAATCCAAAGGGCATAACCGTAAATTCATAATGCCCGTATCTAGTCCTGAAAGTAGTCTTGGGGATGTCCTCATTTCTGATCCTTAGCTGATGGTACCCGGTCCTCAAATCTATCTTGGAAAACACTGAGGCTCCTTGCAATTGATCAAAGAAATCATCAATCCTCGGCAGCGGATATTTATTCTTCACCGTCACTTGATTCAACTACTGGTAATCTATACATAACCTCAGAGTTCCATCTTTCTTCTTAACAAATAGGACTGGCGCTCCCTATGGAGACGCACTAGGGCGAATGAAACCCTTGTCTAGCAATTCCTAAATTTGCACTTTCAACTCCTTCAATTCAGATAGGGACATCCGATATGGTGCCTTCGAAATCGGTTCTATCCCAGGGGCCAATTCAATCACAAATTCCACCTCTCGCTCAGGCGGTAAACCCGGCAATTACCTCGGAAAAATTGCATACTACTGGTATATCCTCCAACTTAGGTTCCGCCACTGTCGGATTCACAACATTCACCAGATATCCTTTACATTTATCATCTAGCAACTTGGTCGTCTCAAGCGAGGAAATCCAAGGGATCGATGTTCCTCCTCGGTTTCCCTAGAATACAAAACTAGGACGTCCATTCGGACTAAATTGGATCGTCCTATCGCTGCAATCCAATATAGCTTTCTGCTAGACTAACCAGTCCATACCAATAATCACATCAAAATCGAACATGGCCAATACTGCCAAGTCGATACTCTTTTCCTTACCCCCAATAATTATCTTACAATTGGGGCATCCAAAAGAAACTAACACCTTATCATTCATAGGTGTTGCGACACACAGCACATTCTCAAGCAATATTGGTTTTATACCAACCAACTTAACAAACTGCTCAGAAATGAAAGAATGGATCGCCCCCGGATCAAACAATGCATAAGCGGCATGATCACATAAGGAAATCGTACTTGTGACCACGTTTAGCGTATTCTCAGCTTCCTTGCGCGCCATGGCATAGACCCTTCCTTGAGCTGGTGGTCTTCCCTGATTAGCCGGTAGGGGATTTCCGGCTTGATTCCCTACTCGGGGCTGCTGTTGGGGCCTCATCACAGGTGGTCCTGAGGGATGCATTTGCGGGCAATTCTTGATCTAGTGCCCCATGCTTCCGTACCTGAAGCACGCTCCAAACCTGCTCGGCTGGGGATTCGATTTCCCAATATTTTTCCTAACAGGCGGGACAAACCGTCGATTGCCAACCATTGGCTTTTTCCCAAGACGACGATTATCTCTATTCGAAACAAACTGCGATCCTGAAGCGGCCGCTCTTTCCTGTTGAACCCATTCCATTATCTGAGCCCGTCTAAACATCTCCCCATAATCCTTAATATCATGTGACAAAATCAGACTCCGAAGATCCGACTTCAGTCCATCCCGAAATCTTCGAGCTCTGTCTCGGGGATTCTCTACCATTGTCGGTGCAAACTTTGCCAGTCTTGCAAATTCCGCTTCATATTGGTCAACAGTCATCTGACTCTGGCGTAATCGCATGAACTCCATCAACTTTTTTTCTTAGGCATTCTCAGAGAAATACTTCTCATAAAAATGCTCAACAAATATCGCCTAAGTCGGAGCTGTTCCTTCAGGAAATGCGCTCTTTTCTGTAGCATTCCACCAATAATTGGTACCGTCCTCTAGCTGATACGCTGCTAACATCACTTTCTCTTCATAGGTGCACCCCAAAACTTTAAAAGTTTTCTCCAATGATTCCACCCATCTCGGTGCAGTCTCAAGGTCACCACGACCATGGAACTGGGGCGGCTTCAACTTGATGAATTGTTCCACTAACTGGGGCATCTGTCTAACTCCTGCTGGTTGAGCCTGCACCTACTGGGCTTGATTTCCTCCAATACTAGCATTCTCATTAACAACAACAGCTGCAGCCTCAGCAGCTTGGGCTGTCGCATTATGTCTCTCTTGGGCTTGCCAATCCATCATATTTCCAATCCTCTCTAACAGTCTGAGGACTCCTTCCATATGCGGATCTTCCGCAGGTCTAACATTAGCTCTGGGATCTACTGCAACTCCAACACCAGCTCCAGGGTTTTCTACCACCCTAGCACCCATATCGATATCTTCTACAGCTCTAGCCCGAGCACGACCTCTACCTTTTGATCCTTTTCCAGCGCCCCTTCTTGGGACTCTTCCTATACCTCTTCCTTCGCCGCTCATGGTATCAGTCTCCTACCACTCTCATACTTGCTATAATTCCACTAAGGAATTAATGACTTAAACCAATCAAACCCAGTCTAAGTCTTAGGCAGGTATCAACAACAATCAAACAATAAGCATGCGGCCTAACAACATAACACTTCACCCAAGGGATTCGCATACTCACCTCGGGTCCTGCCGCACCTGCACTTTACGGATCAAACAGCCAAGCAATTCAAACACAATCACAAGCTATCAGGAGAATCATGTAGCACACGAGGTCACCCTACTGACTACCCAAGGTCTCGTCGCTCCTTATCACTCCGGACTTCGACCTAATTAGACCGAGCTGACCTTGCTCTGATACCAATTCAAAACGGGGATGTCACGCCCCGTACCCCACGAAGCGCTAACATCCCTCTCGGTCGATTATAGTGCAACGCTCCTAGGAAACGTCGCCGATCCAACATCAAATCAGAGATAAGGCACATGCGAAAACAACGTATATAAATATATATATACACCCGTACAAAAATAAACACATGAGACCAAAGTAGAACAACCATCACTTGAAAATATACACTTGTATTACTATAGGAAGACCTTTTTACAGCATTTACAAAATACACAACACAAATATATACAAAACAAAAGCATCGGAGAACGGCCACTAGACAAAAAGCGTAGGTGGCTTGGGGTGAGTCTAACTAAACCTAAAAGGAGGTTATAGTAAAAAAGGTACTATCCTCCCTACCAAACTCGAGTCCTGCCTACGGCTCCCAATCCGGATCTGAGGACTCTACAAACTCTTCCGAGGAACTCTCAGAGGGCTCAGACTCTTCCGACTCCATGTCCTGTGCGATGATCCGCTCGTCCTCGAAGTCCAGCTCCAACTCTGGGTCTAGGTAAAGACCTAACTCGTCATCCACTCTTAACTCTTGATCAGATCAAATCTCGACGACTTCTCCGTCCTCGTCCGGGTCCTGGTCCATTGGCTCCGGCTCTGGCTCCTCATCCATCGGCTCGAGATCCTCATACCACATCTCAGGTATCGGATTCACATCAACCTGCTTGTCTATGGCCTGGGGATCCACAATCTCGCCATTAGCCATCTTAGGTATCATTACCCCACCTATATCTACCGGAACGTCGAATGTCCTAAGGGGTCTCCCCATATTTCCATCTGCATCTTGCAGGCACCACGCTACGTACTCTTGAGTCTGGTAAAAATGCTCACCCACGTTCACAAAAACTACGAAGTGATATCTCACATACCCCTCCCTGTTTCCAGCGGGGTACACTCTCGAAGTCGTATGGATCCATGTCGGAATCCCAAAAAGAGGTGGCGGCTTCGGCATGCTCAAGGCTGGGGGTATGAAAATGTAGGTTATTACAACCGTGAGACGAATCTCAGTGAGTACAACCCCTAAACCTAGGCTAGCCTAACATGCATTCTCCCGACATGTATAATACAATCAACAAAGCAATATCAATCACAATCATTCTCCGACCTGGGCCCTCGAGCCCAGATCACTTACCTGGCTGCCCCTGCAGGTTAGCATTTTAATGTAATCCTCAACTCACATACACGAATACGCTATTCATACGTACGTCATACGCATGCTCACGCTCATCAGTGTTCATATCACAAGCCATTCACCGAGTCCCGCACACTCACATACTGGCCCATGTATTTCTATGCATGCATATGTTATTTTCATGCCAAATTCATATCTCGGCTCATTGGCCCACACTAGCACACTGGCGAATGCTCAATTTATTATTACGACCCGAAGGCCACGACCCGAAGGCCAATAATTGTTAACTCGACCCGAAGGCCCATAACTCTTCGCGGCCAGCATAAAAACGCATCACATGGCCCAGTGTCTCTAGCCTGCTACAAAGTGCATGAGGCGCAACACTGATCTACTTACGAACCAAAGCCAGCTACAAAGTGCATGAGGCTGGTCATCTTCCGGACATGCCGGGCATCGTCCTGCTACAAAGTGCATGAGGACGGCACGACCCGAAGGCCTTAAGTGATCACACGGCACACTGCCAATTTTTGTCTGAACCCGGCGTAAAACTCATCGGGCAATTAGGTGATCACATACTCATGGCAGGCATGCATTTCCACACAATTCCATCACATGCCCCACTCTCCGCATACATAATACGTGACCATGAAAAATGCAACATGAGCATCAACAAAGTATAGGCACTCAATCAAATCAAAGCCACCACACAGTGCCCAATTTATAAATAACATGCTCACTTGGCCAATTAGTACCGTGTGGCCCAATTCCAAATACACAATTCAAGCCATCAATTGGCCAATCACACTCCGCACGATTTACCCACACGAGCACACAACATGGCATTTCACAATTAAGCACCAATCAGTCAATAATCAATCATTATGGGTAATTCCGGCCATTCAGCTACTAATTCTTGCTGTCCAATATAATCCGATACATTCCTCAAAAATATGGACAGCCGCTATTTCCTCAATCTGGACCCAATAATTATCTATAATAATCCCACTAAATTCCTCGGATTTTATTCTCATCAATCAGTCCTCAATCCAGTCCAAATTATACACCGATAATACCTAAACCAGTCTAGAAAAACGCACTATCAATCCTAATCCGGGTTTAGAAGATATACTCACTTATTTCTAGGCCACGATGACGAGGAACGGCGGCCGATCACCGATGAACAGTGAAACCGGTGGCGGCGTTCCCGACGGACGGTGTACGGACCATACGGACACTATACGGAATCGTACGGGGGACACTATATGGACAGTGACGTACGGCGATGTACAGCGACGTACAGACAGGCTGGAGGTCGCGGCGGCAGCAGCTCGGCCGATTGAGCTCCGGCGCGGCGGCGGCTTGTTCCGGCGTTCCTTTGGCCGGACGGAGAGAGAGAGAGAGAGAGAGAGAGAGAGAGAGAGAGAGAGAGAGAGAAGATGGGATGAGAGGGGGATGGGGACGGTGAGGTGCGAGACAGCAACGGCGGACCGGCGACCAGCTCCGGCGAGCGGCGGCTCCGGCAGTGCTCCGGCGTACGGACGACGACCAAGAGGAAGATGGGCGGAGGAGGAGGAAACGTGGGGGAGGCTATTCTGGGGTGTCTTGGCCGAATCGGGGGGGGATAGGAGAGAGAAACTGGTCTGATCTGGTCAAATAATGGGGCTGGTGGGCGCCACGTGTCGCCGATCCGGGCCATTTGACCAAAATACCCATAATCTAACGGTCCTCATTCGTTCCTATCCAAAAATTAAGGGCAAAAGTGTAATTAGGTCCAATAATGCAGCTGAAGACCCTTAATAATTATCCCAAATAATTTCCCAAAAATTCGGACCTGAAAATAGTCCAGGGGTAAAATGGTCATTTTTCCGATCCCGGGGCGAAATTCCAATTTTTGGCTTAATCAACCCCAAATGGGTGTGGCCAATATAATATGGCGTCGGAATCACGAAAATAGCCTCTTAAGCCTTCGAAAATCGATCGCGAAGTCCTGAGGATTAAAATAATATTATTTTTCACTTCCAAGCCAAAATTTCAATTTTTGACCGTAACAACTCCAAATGTGCGTGGCCACCCTAAAATGGCATCGGCCTCGAAAAATAACCTCATATGGCCTCAAAAACCAATGTCGGCGCCCACAGGGGTAAAATAGTAATTTTTTTGACTTCCGGGTCGAAATTTCATTTTTCGCCCGTACTATCCCCAAACTTGTGTGGCCAGCATAATATGATGTCAGAATCGTGAAAATAGCTTCTCAGGCTTCTCGAAAATCGATACCGAAATCCGGGTCCAATTTCGTGACCAAAACTCGCTAACTTTCAATTTTCAAGGTCTCTCACTAACGGGCGGCTGTTTAGAAGTTACGCGTATCGACCTAGGGTTATCTGTGTCATGACGGTCCTGATCATTGAGAGAATGAGAAATTATCACTAGTCCCAGAGGTCACGATCGTTCGGTTCAAGTTCAGGGCTGGTTGATCACGTGTACTTTCAGTCGTGCAGAATCACCTGCGATCTGATTGTACAACGTTGGTCTTGGCCAAACCACATCCGTCACTTTTTCCTAAGATCAGCCCACATTGGCCCAAAATATTCTCTCATCATTTCTTGTGATTGGTGTCCAATTCACAATCGAGTCCCTGGTCCATGTACCATTTTCTAATTAGCCATACCCTATTGGTTAGTATCCCGAGAGTGATCAGCTTTGGGCGAGACTTACTAAAATGAAATGCGAAATAATATCAATTTTATTTACCTTACCAAAAAAAAATAATATCAATTTTATTGGTCCCGGAATTACATCGAAATTCAGGCTGTTACAATTTAATTAAGAAAATGTTTATGCAATGGTAACATTCCTAACATTACTAGCTAGTTGAGCTCTCCCCTTGCCCTAATATGGAGGGGATAAGGGGATCTAGTACCAATCCCCAAGCCAATTATGGTCCCATCCATTTATAGAGATGGCAGTTACAATATTGCAGACCATTCATTCACGTGAACTCTATAAGAGATAAAAGATCAAATATAGAGGTTGAAACCTAAGTACAAACTGATAAGAAACATTTAATTAGTACAAACCTAAGTACACTTGGTAGGTTCGGTACGAACTTCTAGGGGCCTTGCCCAAAACCCAAACTGGTAGGTTTTATTGATGTGCATGCGGATTGTCAAATCCATGATTAGGTCTACACTTCACATGTATATTAATATTAATGAACTCTAACTGAATCATTAAAATTTTTAACAAAAGTAGTAGATGATGTGTTTGGATGTAATTGAAATTAACAAGAATTAAAATGCGAGTGGGACAGCCCAATCCCCTTGCCGTGATGCCACATCACCACATCCCCAAGTCGAGTTCTTCTCTCAATAATGCTTTCTTTGTAAAATGGACTCCCCCCAAATCAAGGGTTATTAAGAGCTAGGAAAGAAAAACAAAAGGCTAGAAAATGATGTATTATTAGAGATCTCTCGAAATATTTCCGTTTTCATTTATGTAGAGATTTCATTGAATATCAGTGACATAGCTGATATAGACTTATAGTTTACTTTATGATGGTTGAAAACCTGGACCTATTTAATCGTCTTGCCGGTTAGTTAGGCATTGACTGAGAACACATGTTTTTTGTGCACAAGGAAAGAGGCAAAGTAAGATCACAACTGCTGAAAAACTATGTCTATTTTAGGGGTGAGCATGATCTGGGTGGGCAATTCCCACCCTAGAATCGAAAATCCACCCATTAAGGACTAGTTCCGAAAAATTGGAACCGTTCCTTGCCTGGCCGAGTCACCTGCAGCAAATCCAATGACTTCTAGTGCTCCACCATGACAGATCCTACAGTGGTGGACCTCCATCAGCTCATTAGACTTGTTGGTATCATTGACTAGCACTCTGTAGGTTTCCCACCGTTATTATTGCTCTGGTGGCATTAGCCTAGTTCTTCTCGACATTCCTAATCTCGATGACACAAGTCTGACAACAACTTTGTTCGCTACCTTCCCCGTCCTGACGGTTCGTAAAGGAATTGGAACCAGGATTGTGGATGAGAAGATCGCCCAAGCTGTACCATTCGATACGAACTTTCCATCTTGGTTTTTGTCCAACAAAATCTGCCTTCCATTGCTTTATCAATTACGATTTTGTCCTTGCAAGTTGGAAAGAAATATCTTTTCTTTCCCTTTTTTGGTGTTGACCGATTAATGCTTGCCACCAATCTTTCTTGTCAAATTTGTTCCCAAATTCATCCATTGAAATTCTCTCCATTCAAATATCTCACCAGCCCATTCACGTTTCTTTCCTAAAGTTATCTCCATTCAAAAATCTTTTGACCATATTTGTTGCACTTTTTTCAATTTTTATAGATAATCGAATGCAATCAAATCTCCAGCCACCCATTGATTGTCCAAGATCGTCCATCACTTGAATTTCCCATATTTGACATTATCGCCACCGAATTTGATGCAAAATGGTATGCTCTTGGAGATGAAATACAAAAAATGCGAATACATAATATTACTGATCCGGTCCGAATGGGCGGTTCCACACCTGAAACTGGGAATTGGACCGGTTCCGTTATGAACCACCAGTTTTGGCCCGAGTCCGGTTCAATTTTGGGCAATTCCTAATTTCTTTATGCACCCCTACTCTATTTCACCATAAGAATGTATATTGGCCATTTGAAAATATCTTGAAATTGCTATAAATGCAATCACTTCGCTTGAATGGAAATAGCAATTTATCCATGGTAGAGGGGGTGGGGAGAGAGGATGTTGGTGTCCACCATGGCCATTAGGAAGAGTGCTAACTGAAGCGTTTTTGCTGTGTTTCGGTTAGGCTCGGATTTATTTATGATCCAAACTCAACCAAACCAAACCTTATGATTGTCACGCCCTGAGCCCCAACGAACTCACGACACCCCTTCGATGGCCTTATAGAACGCGACGTCCCATGACGCATCACCGACCCAAACGAAACATGTGAAGACAAACGCAAGCAGAAGCAGAAATCAAACAACCTAGAAAATAAATAATGACAAAGGGACAGCACAAAACAATAGTCTCATAATAATGGGAACCAGTCAGACAATAGGTCCCTAGGGTCACATCCACCATCATCATCAACAAGGGACAGGTGATAAGGTAGGCTAGCTAGCTGCACAAAAGGGGCTCTACCAAAAAGCTCCTAGGCCCCAGCACCCAAACGCTCCTACGGTGCCCAGTCAAGATCAGACCCTAAAAATTCGGACTCCATATCAGCTTCAATCTCGATCGGCTCTTCTTTGGGCTCCAGCTCGATGGGCTCTCCTTCGAACTCGGACTCAGAGGGCGACTACAGGTTCCGGCTTCGGGTCAGACTCCATCGACTCCGGTTCCGGGTCATGGTTTTCAGGGACGAACTCCGGATCGATAACTTCACCGTCGGGAGGGACAACTTCCATTGGGTCCCAGTCCCCAAGTTCTGCCACTAAACCTCCTTGGGGAACATCAAATCCTTGTATAGGCCCCACCAATTCCCCGTCATTCTCTCAGTACAGCCAAGCCAAAAACACCATGGGTTTCTAGTTCATTGAGCCCACATCTACATACACCACACTAGCATGCCTATAGCATACCATGTTCTCCCCCACTGGATACTCCATCACCATATGATCGATATGCATGGGTTTCCCAAAATGCCGAGACGATATGATCAAGGACGGGGATCTGAAAAGGTTTACACTACAGTAATGAAAATAAATCTCAATAAGCAGATAACCTATACCCCACCTAGGCCAATGCGTAACCAAATGAGTCTAACATGCAATCTAATCACTGATATAACAAACTTGCCAATACACACTTACCTCGCCATAATTCACACGCTAACTCTGCACATTAGTCAAATCACATGAATGCCATAATAACTCATGAACACATTGCCATCATTCGGGCGCCATACACACGTTTATTCACTCAATTCAATCACATTTCGCATGCGTGTCCAGCCACTTTCCACGACCCGGGTCAACACCCCACAGGTCAACCCTTCGATCAATTCGAGCTTTGTCTTGCATCAACAAGCTCCAGGACCTTTCTCACGGCTTAGATCAACACCCCAAAGGTGCTTTCTTACTTTCTCACGATCCGCGTAAACACGCCTCAGGTCAGCACTCCGATCAATCCGGGCTTTGTCCCGTGTCAACACGCCTCAGGACCTTTCTCACGACCCGAGTCAACACTCCACAGGTCCTTTCTTACTTTCTCACAACCCACGTAAACACGCCTCAGGTCAGCCCTCCGATCAATCCGGGCTTTGTCTTGCGTCAACATGCCTCAGGACCTTTCTCACGATCATGGTCAACACCCCACAGGTCCTTTTTCACAACCTGGGTCAACACAATACAGATTGGCAGCCGTCCGATCGATCCGAGCTTGTTCAAACAAACACACACGCCACATAATTCAACCAATTCCCACGTCATTCACATAATTAAATATCACAACACCAATTCCAAACAACCGCAACACGATTCGCCATCTAACACATCGTGCTATTCAATTCAATTCACGAACTCACCACATTAGCCCACCAATCCGACATTCAAGTTGCCCATAATCAAACCTCAATATCACCCGTAATTGCCACGACAAACCAGCCATTGAACCCACCAATTCAGCCACTAATTAAGCCATACAATCACCACAATTTAATCTACCAATTAACCACATTCACATATCGATCCTAATCAAGCTTAGACACTAATCCGCTACTAATCACACCCTAAACAAGTCTAAATAATACCCATTATACTAGGTAGGATTTGAGAAGTCACTTATTAGGTTTTGGCCTGGGAAAAATCGTGATGGGCCCAAAATGGCCCGGGTGAACAGTAACGGGCTCGGCGCAGGCGGGGGCGCGACGGGCACAGTGGCCAGCAAGGCGCTCGGCCACGGCCGGGGTGCTCGACTGCGGGCAGGGAACGGCCTAGGCGACTCGGGCACGGGTTGGGTAGCAAGCAAGCGGCCGAGACGCGTGGGCAACGGGTTGGGTGAGCGACTGGGTGACTTGGCCATGGCTTGGGCGAGCGGCTGGGTGCGGGCAATGGGCTTGGCCACTACGAGGCAACGGCAGCCAAACATGCTAGGCGAGTGGCCTGGCTGGCCGGCAAGCTGGCTGGTCGACGAGCTGGCTGGCCGGCTAGCTGGGTAGCACAACGGCGGCGATGAGCAGCGACAATGGCGACGAGCAGTGGTGACGGCGATGCGGCGACGAGTTGGCAGTGACTGGCTCAGTCGAACGAGCTGCCAGGCGACGGCGGCGGCGACGACGATGGCGCGGAGGGGAGAGGGAGGTCAGCCGGGTGAGGGAGAGAAAAAAAATAAGGGGAGGGGAGGAGAGGGGTAGTCGGGCTCGGGGCGAACGGTGGGACGGGAGGTGCAGCGGCTGGTGGGGTGGTGCTAGGCGAACGGCTGGCGGCTTGGCGAGCGGTGGCGCCCGGCGGATGGCGGCAGTGGCTGGGCTGGGGACTGGTCAAGCAGGAAGCAGGAGTAGCGGTCGGGGGAGGAGGAAGAAGCATAAGAGAAGAAGAAGAAGGAAGAGAGAGAGAGAGAGTTTGCATGGGGGAAAGGGGGAAGGGACGTGCGTAGCTGGGGGGGGGGAAGGACGCGCGTGTAGCTGGGCACGACAGAGGGGGAGGAGAGAGAGAGAGGGACAAAAGTCAAATTTTGTCCTCGAGTACGATCCAACAGCCACAATTCAATTTCGCGAGCTTGATCCAACGGTCCTAAAAATCTCAAGTCAAAATAAAGAAAAGACCAACAGACACCAAATAAAACACACTACGAGGGAGATCTACTAGTCCAAATTCGCACCCGGTCAAAATTTCACTTTTCACTTATCCCGGGCAATATTGACGCTCGCCACAATAATATCGACACCGTCTAATTAAATTCGTCACGAAGCTCTGAGGAATTCGACACCAAAGTTTGGGTTCTAAATAACCGCCAATTTCAATCGAGTGCGATTCTAGCGAAATCTCTAGTTTAAAAATAACCCAAGAGTGATCAGTTCCAGGCGAGATTTTATTATAAGCGCACTCACGAAATACACGTTTTATAAATCTCAAAAATGGGTCGAAATTTGGAATGTCACAACTCTTCCCCCTTACAAAAATTTCGTCCTCAAAATTTACAACCCAACCCGATTATTCGAACAAATGGGGGTATTAGTGTCGCATCAATTCTTCGCTTTCCCATGTCGCACCTTCGGTTCCATGATGCTCCCAAATTATTTTGATTGTCGGAATTGTCTTGTTCCGCAACATTTGTAACGTCCTGAATTTGACCCATTTTCGTGACCAATAAAATGGATATGTATTTCTCATTTCGTTTTAGTGAGTCTCGCCCAGAACTGATCATTCTCGGGATACTGACCGATAGGGAATGGCTAGCTAGGAAAACGGTACGTGGACCCAAGAACTCGACTATGAATTGAGTCCGATTCCGAGAAGCGACGAGGGAATATTTTGTGCCAATGTGGGCCGATCCAAGGAGGGTGACGGATTTGATTTGGCCAACGACGTACAATCAGATCGCGGGTAATACCGCACGACCGAGAGTGCATGTGGCGAATGATCCCGAACTTATTTCGAGCGATCGCAACCCCCGGAACTAACGATAAATTCTCGTGTTCTCTTGGAAATCGAGACCGTCTCGACTCGAGTAACCTTAGGTTGATACGCGTAATCTCTAAACAGCCGCCCGTTAGTAAGAGACGCTAAAATCGCATTTGAGTGAAATCGATCGTGGAATTGAGTCCGGACTTCGATGTCGAATTTTGTGGGCGTACGCGACTATTTTTGCAAGGACAACGCCGTATAAGTGTGGCCAATGATATTTGGGATCGGTACAGTCGAAAATTGAGACCGGAAATTTACCGTTTTGCCCCTAGGCCCTAAGCTTGTATTCCGAATTTTAGAGTTTAATTGGAGGGTATATTAGTGTTGTTCAGCCTTATTTTATTGTTAGAATTAGTGGACCAATTTAACCCTAGATATTTTAGTTAGAATGAATCCAAGCCCTTGGTGGAAGGACAAGATGGTCTTTTAGTGCAAGTTGGTCAACCACCCCACTAGCCCAATGTGTATATCTCTCTCAATCTCTCTCTCTCCTCTCATTTCTCACCCTCACTAGCCAGCCACTCTCTCCTCTCCTCCCCCTCTCTCGCCGGTTCTCTCTCTCCCTCCTTGCTTGCTCGGCCGTGTGCCGCCGCTGCGCGCCACCGCCGTGCCGCCGTCCACGCCCTCATCCTCGCCCGACCTTTCCAGACGTCCCATTCTCTCTCTCTCTCTCTCTCTCTCTCTCTCTCCATTTCCCTAGCCATGTGAGCAGCCCCCGCGTTGGATTGCTGACCACCGCGCGCCACCGCGGAAGCCGCCGCTCGTCACCGTCGCTAGGCCACTGCGGGACCAGCTGACCCGACCCGTCCTTCGACCTGTTCAGCCGCTTTTGGAGCTTAAGGCTAAGTGAGTATTTACCCCTAAACCCTAATTAGGATGATTAAGCATTTCTAGATAGGTTTATGATATTTTAGTGGTTAATTAGTGTAATTTTAGGGGTAATTAGCGGGCTGAACGTAGCGGCTGGTGTTGCGATGATTTTGGTGGATTAATATGTTGATTTGGAGGCGGATTGGAGACCTAAAGGTGCTGATTTGTGACTGTCCATATTGGGATTAAATTGGACTAAGTTTGGAACAAATTAGAACTTAATCACGTAATTGTCGAGGGTGCTTGGATTGACCGATTGGTGGTTGAATTGGGCTCGCTTGTTATCAATTTCATGATTCCATGCCGCGTGCTTATAGTGGTCGAGTATGAAGTGGCAAGTGGGCCTCGAATGTGCTAGTTTGTGTTGTGCTAATTGCATGAATTATGTGTCGATTGCATGCCGAAGCCAAATTGCATTGAATTGCTTAATTGGGCATGCTAGTATGTTAATTGGGCACGTTTCTACTAAATTGAGCATGTCGGATTGTTATTGAGCATGTTGTGGCATTTGTTGGGCATGTCTTGGCATTGAAACAATTATGTGCCATGTGAAATTAGATGCTCATTATGCATCGTGTTATTACCCGAGTGCTGGATTGTATGGCCACGTATTTCGTATGATGAGCATTGGCATGATATGAGGATTGTGCGAGTATGTGTGCCTGATATGAGCATGTGATCGCCTAATTGCCCTGATGTGTTTTACGCGGGGTTCAGATAAAATTGGCTGTGTGCACGTGTGATCACATAAAGCCTTGATGCGTGTTACGCAGGGTATTGAACCCGTCCTGATGCGTTTTACGCGGAACGATGCCCGGATTGCCAGAAGACGGCCAACCTGATGCGTTTTACGTGGGTTTTGGTACGTATAAGGAGATCAGCGTTGTGCCTGATGCGTTTTACGCAGGCTAGAGACACTGGGCCTGATGCGTTTTACATGGGCCAGGAGTATTGAATATGAATAGACCTGATGCGTTTTACGCGGGTCGAGCTTTAATTGAGAAATTGAACAGTGTGCATAATTGAGCTAGATTGACCTCTAGGTCTCCAATCCGCCTCCAAATCAACATATTAATCCACCAAAATCATCGCAACACCAGCCGCTACGTTCAGCCCGCTAATTACCCCTAAAATTACACTAATTAACCACTAAAATACCCTAAACCTATCTAGAAATGCTTAATCATCCTAATTAGGGTTTAGAGGTAAAAACTCACTTAGCCCTAAGCTCCAAAAGCGGCTAAACAGGTGGAAGGACGGGTCGTGTCAGCTGGTCTCGTAGCGGCCTAGAGATGGCGACGAGCGGCGGCTTCTGCGGCGGCGCACGGTGGTCGGCAGTCCAACGCGGGGGCTGCTCACATGGCTGGGGAAAGGGAGAGAGAGAGAATGGGACTGCTAGAAAGGTCGGGCGAGGATGAGGGCGTGGACAGCGGCACGGCCGTGGCGCGCGGCGGCGGCACACGGCAAAGCGAGCAAGGAGGGAGAGAGAGAACCGGCGAGAGAGGGGGAAGAGAGGAGAGAGTGGCCAGCTGGTGAGGGTGAGAAATGCGAGGAGAGAGAGAGATTGAGAGAGATATACACATTGGGCTAGTGGGGTGGTTGACCAACTTGCACTAAAAGACCATCTTGTCCTTCCACCAAGGGCTTGGATTCATTCTAACTAAAATATCTAGGGTTAAATCGGTCCACTAATTCTAACAATAAAATAAGGCTGAGCAACACTAATATACCCTCCAATTAAACTCTAAAATTCGGAATACAAGCTTAGGGCCTAGGGGCAAAACGGTAATTTTTCGGTCCCGAGTCAAAATTCCAATTTTTGACTCTACCAATCCCAAATATCATTGGCCACACTTATATGGCATTGCCCTTGCAAAAATAGTCGCGTACGCCCACGAAATTCGACATCGAAGTCCGGACTCAATTCCACGATCGATTTCACTCAAATGCGATTTTAGCGTCTCTTACTAACATGCGGCTGTTTAGGGGTTACACGTATCGACCTAGGGTTACTCGAGTCGGGACGGTCTCGATTCCCAAGAGAACATGAGGATTTATCACTAGTTCCGGGGGTCGCGATCGCTTGGAATAAGTTCGAGATCGTTCGCCACATGCACTCTCGGTCGTGCGGTATCACCCGCGATCCGATCGTACGTCGTTGGCCAAACCAAATTCGTCACCCTCCTTGGATCGGCCCATATTGGCACAAAATATTCCCTCGTCGCTTCTCGAAATCGAACTCAATTCACGATCGAGTTCTTGGGTCCACGTACCGTTTTCCTAGTTAGCCATTCCCTATCGGTCAGTATCTCGAGAATAATCTGTTTTGGGCGAGACTCACTAAAACGAAATGAGAAATACATATCCATTTTATTGGTCACAAAAGTGGGTCAAATTCAGGACGTTACAAATGTTGTGGAACAAGACAATTCCGACGATAAAAGTAATTTGGGAGCATCATGGAACCGAAGGTGCGACATGGGAAAAGCAAAGAATTGATGCGACACTAATACCCCCATTTGTTCGAATAATTGTGTTGGGTTGTAAATTTCGAGGACGAAATTTTTGTAAGGGGGTAGAGTTGTGACATTCCAAATTTCGACCCATTTTTGGGATTTATAAAACGTGTATTTCATGAGTGCGCTTATAATAAAATCTCGCCTAGAACTGATCACTCTTGGGTTATTTTTAAACTAGAGATTTCACTAGAATCGCACTCGATCGAAATTGGCCGTTATTTAGAACCCAAACTTTGGTGTCGAATTCTTCAGAGTTTCGTGACGAATTTAATTAGACAGTGTTGATATTATTGTGGCAAGCGTCAATATTGCCCGGGATAAGTGAAAAGTGAAATTTTGACCGGGTGCGGATTTGGACTAGTAGACCTCCCTCGTAGTGTGTTTTATTTGGTGCCTGTTGGTCTTTTCTTTATTTTGACTTGAGATTTTTAGGACCGTTGGATCAAGCTCGCGAAATCGAATTGTGGCCGTTGGATCACACTCGAGGACAAAATTTGACTTTTGTCCCTCTCTCTCTCTCCTCCCCCTCTCTCGCGCCCAGTTATGCGCGCGTCCTTCCCCCACCCCCAGCTACGCACGTCCCTTCCCCCTTTCCCCCATGCAAACTCTCTCTCTCTCTTCCTTTTTCTTTCTTTTATTTTCTTTCCTTCTTCTTCTTCTCTTATGCTTCTTCCTCCTCCCCCGACCGCTACTGCTACTTCCTGCTTGACCAGTCCCCAGCCCAGCCACCGCCGCCATCTACCGAGCACCGCCGCTCGCCCAGCCGCCAGCCGTTCGCCTAGCACCACCCCACCAGCCGATGCGCCACCCGTCCCACCGTTCGCCCCGAGCCCGACTACCCCTCTCCTCCCCTCCCCTTATTTTTTTTCTCTCCCCTGACCCAGCTGACCTTCCCCTCCCCTCCGCGCCATCGTCGTCGCTGCCGTCGTTGCCTGGCAGCTCGTTCGACCGAGCCAGTCGCCGCCAGCTTGCCGTCACGTCGTCGTCGCCACTGCTCGTCGCTATTGTCGTTGCTCACCGCCGCCGTCGTGCCGCCCAGCTAGCCGGCCAGCCAGCTCGTCGGCCAGCCAGCTTGCTGGCCAGCCAGGCCACTCGCCTAGCATGTCTGGCCGCCATTGCCCGGCAGTGGCTGAGCCCATTGCCCGCACCCAACCGCTCGCCCAAGCCATGGCCGAGTCACCCAGTCACTCACCTAGCCCATTGCCCACGCATCTCGGTCGCTTGCTTGCTACCCAGCCCATGCCCGAGTCGCCCAAGCCGTTGCCCGCCCGTGGCCAAGCACCCCGGCCGTGGCCGAGTGCCTTGCTAGCCACTGCGCCCGTCGCGCCCCCGCCCGCGCCGAGCCCGTTACTGTTCACTCGGGCCATTTTGGGCCCATCACGATTTTTTCCAGGCCAAAACCCAGTAAGTGACTTCTCAAATCCTACCTAGTATAATGGGTATTATTTAGACTTATTTAGGGTGTGATTAGTAGCGGATTAGTGGCTAAGCTTGATTAGGATCGATATGTGAATGTGGTTAATTGGTAGATTAAATTGTGGTGATTGTGTGGCTTAATTAGTGGCTGAATTGGTGGGTTCAATGGCTGGTTTGTCATGGCAATTACGGGTGATATTGAGGTTTGATTGTGGGTGACTTGAATGTTGGATTGGTGGGCTAATGTGGTGAGTTCATGAATTGAATTGAATAGCACGATGTGTTAGATGGCGAATCGTGTTGCGGTCATTTGGAATTGGCGTTGTGATATTTGATTATGTGAATGACGTGGGAATTGGTTGAATTATGTGGGCGTGTGTGGTTGCTTGAACAAGCCCGGATCGATCGGAGGGCTGCCAATCTGTATAGTGTTGACCCAGGTTGTGAAAAAGGACCTGTGGGGTGTTAACCTGGATCGTGAGAAAGGTCCTGAGGTGTGTTGACGCGGGACAAATCCCGGATTGATCGGAGGGCTGACCTGAGGCGTGTTTACGTGGGTCGTGAGAAAGTAAGAAAGGACCTGTGGTGTGTTAACCCGGGTTGTAAGAAAGGTCCTGAGGCATGTTGACGCGGGACAAAGCCCGGATTGATCGGAGCGCTGACCTGAGGTGTGTTTACGCCGGTCGTGAGAAAATAAGAAAGCACCTGTGTTGATCCGAGTCGTGAGAAAGGTCCTAGAGCTTGTTGACGTAGGACAAAGCCCGAATTGATCGGAGGGTTGACCTATGGGGTGTTGACGCGGGTCGTGGAAAGTGGCTGGACACGTATGCGAAATGTGATTGAATTAAGTAAATATACGTGTGTATGGCGCCCGAATGATGGCAATGTGTTCATGACTTATTATGGTATTCATGTGATTTGACTAATGTGCAGAGCTAGCGTGTGAATCGTGGCGAGGTAAGTGTGTATTGGCAAGTTTGTTATATCGGTGGTTAGATTGCATGTTAGACTCATTTGGTTACGCATTGGCCTAGGTGGGTTATAGGTTGTCTGCTTATTGAGATTTATTCTCATTGTTGTAGTGTAAACCTTTCCAGATCCCCGTCCTTGATCATACCGTCTCGTCATTTTGGGAAATCCATGCATATCGATCATATGGTGACGGAGTATCCAGTGGGGGAGAACATGGTATGCTATAGGCATGCTAGTGTGGTGAATGTAGATGTGGGCTCAATGAACTAGAAACCCGTGGTGTTTTTGGCTTGGCTGTACCGAGAGAATGACGGGGAATTGGTGGGGCCGATACAAGGATTTAATGTTCCCCAAGGAGGTTTAGTGGCAGGACTTGGGGACTGGGACCCAATGGAAGTTGTCCCTCCCGACGGTGAAGTTATCAATCCGGAGTTTGTCCCTGAAAACCCTGACCCGGAACCGGAGTCGATGGAGTCTGACCTGAAGCCGGAACCTGTAGTCAAGCCCTCTGAGTCCGAGTTCGAAGGAGAGCCCATGGAGCTAGAGCTCGAAGAAGAGCCGATCGAGATTGAAGCTGATACGGAGTCCGAATCTTCAGGGTCTGATCCTGACTGGGCACCGTAGGAGTGTTTGGGTGCTGGGGCCTAAGAGCTTTTTGGTAGAGCCCTTTTTGTGCAGCTAGCTAGCCTACCCTATCACCTGTCCCTTTGTTGATGATGATGGTGGATGTGACCCTAGGGGCCTATTGTCTGACTGATTCCCATTATTATGAGACTATTGTTTTGTGCTGTCCCTTTGTCATTATTTATTGTCTAGGTTGTTTGATTTCTGCTTCTGCTTGCGTTTGTCTTCACATGTTTCGTTTGGGTCGGTGATGTGTCATGGGACGTCGCATTCTATACGACCATTAAAGGGGTGTAGCGAGTCTGTTGGGGCTCAAGGCGTGACAATCATAAGGTTTGGTTTGGTTGAGTTTGGATCATAAATAAATCCGAGCCTAACCAAAACACAGCAAAAACCCTTCAGTTAGCACTCTTCCTAATGGCCATGGTGGACACCAACATCCTCTCTCCCCACCCCCTCTACCATGGATAAATTGCTATTTCCATTCAAGCGAAGTGATTGCATTTATAGCAATTTCAAGATATTTTCAAATGGCCAATATACATTCTTATGGTGAAATAGAGTAGGGGTGCATAAAGAAATTAGGAATCGCCCAAAACTGAACCGGACTCGGGCCAAAACCAGTGGTTCATAACGGAACCGATCCAATTCCCAGTTTCAGGTGTGGAACCGCCCATTCGAACCGGATCAGTAATATTATGTATTCGCATTTTTTGTATTTCATCTCCAAGAGCATACATCAAATTCGGTGGCGATAATGTCAAATATTTACTCAACTCTATATCAACAGCGAAAAATCTTAGCCAAAAGAAAAAGAAAAGGCAACAACATTTTGATCTCTCCAAACTACTCTTTTTCCTGTGAAGAAACTTACTGCATTTCTTTCTTTCTCTTTGTTTTCTTTACTGGCTCATTTAGATTTTGTTGCACTTAGCTCATTAGATACATGTTGTACTTCAAGTGCTCCTGATATAAAAGGTAAAACTAGAGTAGTACTCTACTGTCTTTCAATGCTGCGGGGTACCTCTAGCTTCCCTATCACAGTTACAGGCAATTGCCTATATTTTTTTTCAATGATTTGTCAATTCCGAGAAGAACAAGAGCAGATATGCGCATTTTAGTACAACTCACTTGTAACACTGTTCCGTAGTTGCACTTCTTCAGTGGGACTGAAATGGGGACTGAAGCGCTGGAACTGATGTAGTTTGTCACGTTGATTGTTGCCTCTCCGAGGATGCCAGATCTCGCTGATCCCTGTAATAGACAGCCCCCGGAATTGTGACTACCACGTATATTATCTTGCAGCGGTTCATACAAAGCATCGATGAAAAGCGCACACAAGCTCTATTAAGAGCTGACTACTTAGGAAGTGTTGATTATGACCGACGTTTTCTGGTATGATACTTATAACTATCAATCATCATGTATAAAATCTGCAGTGCTGTGGATGTTACCATGGAAATGGCAAGCTTCAAGAGACAGTCTTCCAACTCTTTGGAAGAATCATCATGTGAAACCAACACAGATTCCGCCAGAGTCTCAGTCCATTGACAACTTCCATTTCGCACCACCGCTTTGCTCGACTTAGCAATTGTTTTCCCTGTTTCTACAGAAATTACGGAAACAAAGAGCTTGTCCCATCCTTTTGGTACCTGTTGTGGCAAAAAGGGTACCAAGAAATTAGTCTATCAATTACTGAAAAATGCAGTAGCCCTTTAATTTTGATGGAAAAGGAATGCAAACTGGATCTAGTTCAAGAGAAAAAGGTTGAAGCTAAGTTTTATTTTTCTTCAATGCACAATATAGCTGCACTATTACCATGATCAGAAATTCCGTAATCCAAACCTATCATGATAAACAATACCAATTTCAACTATATGTAATGGATGACAATTTTTGCCACACTTTTGCATAACTTCCTTAAACCATTTGTCTGCTTGACATATCAATGGAAGAAGATTGCATCAATCACAACATAGGAGATAAAGATCTTAATTTGTGTAAAAAGATGTCTTTTAATCAATTAAATATGCTCCACAATGCACACACACTTACCATATTAGAGACCCAAAAAACAAAAAAAAATAAAGAAGAAGCAAGGAAGTGATTTAGTGCCAGTATGCCTCTTGACCCTTGAGATCAAACTAACTTGTCTGACACTGAAAAAAGGGACAGAAGAACAGGAAAGAAAGTGAAGGAGTACCTGGAGAGCTTTGAGCTGAGAGAGCTTGAAATCAAGTCTCTCCCCTGATTTGGCAGGTCTGTTCCTGTGCAATCTGAACATCCTGTCTTTTGTTACAGTTCAATGCTTCTTCTCTCAGTTTTCCTAGAGAGCTTCATATGAAGGGTATGATCACCCAACTTAACTACCCCAGAAACAACAAGGGCAGACATTGCTTAGAGAGCACCAATGAGGGAATGTAGGAATAAATGACAGACAAAGCAAATCGGGGAGTGAGAGAGAGAGAGAGAGTTAGCTAGCTGGTCATTGTAATATGGGTTAGTGTTTTATTATCTTCTGCACCAAACTAAATTACCAACTTTAGGAGTTTCACCAGAGAGAGAGAGAGAGAGAGAGCTGAGCCACCAAATTTAGGACATGAAATTGGGTGGTATTGTAGTGTAGTGCAAGATAGGAATCAGCAGGGCCGGGCATGAGTTTTTGGTGCAACAATGTGTGTCATTATATAAAAATGCGGGTTCTTTATGCCATACCGAGTATTTCAGCTTAGATCCTGTCGCGACCTAAAGTTTTTCCTCTTAGGCTAATGGATTATTAGGACTAAACCTAACTCGGGCCCTCCCAAGCCCTACCAATTCGCAACTTAGGGTTTAAGTTCTTAACATGCAAACGTTTTCATGCTCGGAGTCGCCACTAATCTATTTGCGGTAGGTCGATTAGAAACCTAAATAAAACATAGGGAGGTATGTTTTATTTCTACGAACCAGAGATTCTAAACCTGGGGACTTGATTACGCTAGATCTAGTCTAACGCCCTTTCGGTACCTTTTCTTTTCAAAAAAATGTTTTGGCAAGCAATTTGGATCCATTTTAACTTAGTCACTAACATGTGAGGTGTTCATGCGGGTGCGCAAACCACCAATTTAACACCCAAGAAAGCATTGAATAAATTGCAAGTTTGGAAGAATTACTTACCTCGAAGCAACGTAAGCATCTGCATGGTTAGCTAGAAAATCACATCAACAACCTAATATGATTTCTAATTAACAAGGAATTCACTCAATTTTTGGATTTTCGCTTATTTAAATGAAAACTAACCTATATGTAATGACGTGCAAAAATGACATGCAAGTAATGCAACCTAGTATGCAAACTATATGTCATGCGATGACGTGACCTAATTCTAATGACGGACAAATGATTTATTTTTGGTATTTTCTGATGAAATTCGGAATAAAAATATGCCTAAATTAACATGCAACCTATGATGACTTAACATATCCTAACATGACTTATTTTTGGGATTTTTTGTTAAAATTCGAAATAATAAATTACTTAAATTAAGAATGCAATCTATCCTAATCTACCATAAAACAATTCATTCTTTTTTGGGATTTTCATGAAAATTCGGAATAAAAAAAATAACCTAAATAATCTATTAAGATTAGAAAATTACTTAATTTAAACTAGGAAATAGATTATCTCAAGTCCTAATTTAAATTAAATAATTACTCTATCATCTAGGTATATTTAGGATTCCTAAACATGCAAAACTCAAATTCAAATCCTAACTGATATTTTTTTTAATTTTCTTTTTTATTTGAAAAGGGAAAGACAATTTAAACAAAGATGGCATCCACATTTTAAAACAACCATGCGATCCACAAGATTCGTTTCAAACTCGGATTAGGCACAAAAATCGAACTATCAGTCATATCTATAGGGTCATAGATATTGACAGAAAGTCGATCATTCAAATTTGGAAAGCAGATAAAAATCATTATCGTACCCAAGTGATTATGGATAGGATAATGATTTTCCGTATCGCCACGTATCATACCTTAGGGATAAGGTCGGATAGTTGTCCAGATACGTTGCTGAATTAGGAAAGATTCCTAATTTTGAATATTTTCAAATATTGCGAACAAGGCAAACATTATCCTAAGATATCTAGCAATCCACGCAATATTCACAGAATATTCAAACATCCAAAAATTAAGAAACGAAATATTCTAAAAATATTGGATAATGTTCAATTACCTAATTTGCGGATAATTTCCAAATTCGAACTTGCGGATCGGGATGAGCGGCGAACGGTGGATTCGGCGGCGCGGTGTCGGGATGACGGCGGGGCAACGGCGTGATCGTTCGGAAGCGGCGGCAGCAGCGGCGTCGGCGTAAGGCGGCAGCAGCAAGCAGCAGCGGCGGCGACGGCGTGAGGAGCGGGCGCGGGCGCGGGCGCGGCAGCGGGCGCGGCAGCGGGCGCGGCAGCGGGCGCGGCAGCGGGCGCGGCAGCGGGCGCGTCGCGCGATGTCTTCCTCCTCTCTCTCTCTTTCTCACTCTCACACTCTAAAAATTTTCTGATCTGAAAATTGTGTGTCCCCCCTAAAATTCTGACCTAATGAATGTATATATAGTATTAATCTAGGTCAATTAGATGGGCTTTCTAGTCCTAATGGGCCTAGGCTTGGGCTTTAATTTAAATGGGCTGAATTAATTAATGATAATGGGCTGAATTAATTAATGACAATGGGCTGAATTAATTAATGATAATGGGCTGAATTAAGTTCAAATTAAAACAACCAAGCCCGTTTGACTTATAATTCCCGGCCTTTGCATTTCAAGCGAGCCGAGTCCCATTCGATGAAATTTAAGCTCGTTCATTCACCGCCGGTCTGATGCAAAAATGCAATGAATTTAAACTATATGTTATGCAATTTAAATATTTTTGTTTAGGGGTTAAAAATTTAATCCCTAATTTTCTATGCAAATTACACTAAATGATGCGCCAAAATTTAGGTGTCAACAGCTGCCCCTCTTTGAAAGTGAGCTCATAGAGGTTGCATTCAAAGACTAAATGATACCTAAATTTCAACCATGCAAATGCAATGAATGTTGTTTTTGTCGGGATTATGAGTCCCATTTTACAATGCATTAAGAAATGATGCATGCTGACATGAGTAGAAAACGTACCTGGAATCACTTACCTGACAGGAGCGAGATAATGCAATTCGAGACACAACTTTAACTTGTATGTTGTTTTGGCAAATGTATAGGCTTAGTCCCATAGGTATTGCCTGATATACGTTGATGAACTTCGGTGGTCTGCAGTTAAGTCAAAACACACGAAGAAAGCTCGACGTATCTATTCATCATCTGGATTCGTGAGAATAGTTTCGATCTTTACGAATTACCTATACATCTCCAGAGGTGTTTGCAAAGATTTGGCCGCTTCACTTATACCTGCTCATAAGTGAATTGCGGGGGAAACTTTTGAAATCAAGAGGATATTCCGACCTTTGCATATACCTGCTCATATGCAAAGATTTGGCCGCCTCACTTATACCTGCTCATAAGTGAACTGCGGGGGAACACCTGGGGTTGAGAGAATATTCCGACCTTTACATATACCTGCTCATATGCAAAGATTTGGCCGCTTCACCTATACCTGCTCATAGGCGAGTAGCGGGGGAACATCCGAGATAATGAGAGTATTCCGACCTTTACATATACCTGTTCATATGCAAAGATTTAGCCGCTTCACCTATACCTGCTCATAGGTGAGTAGCGGGGGAATACCTGAGATTTGGAAAGAATATTCCGACCTTTACATATACCTGCTCATATGTAAAGATTTGGCCGCCATGCCTATACCTGCTCATAGTCATGTAACGGGGGAATCTTCTCGAGATTGTATGAAAATCTGTAATTTGATGAACAAAAGGGGCTAGCCCAAGTGTTCAAGAGTTCCTTGACAAAGTACCTGGATATCATCAGAAGTACCTGAAAAGGTTTGATCAATAGACACCTGTTCATCATCAAAGGCATCTAGAGATCGCAAAAATGATCAAATGTGGGACCTGACAATTGCTTGAACAGGTTAGGGATACCTAGATAGTCATAGACATCCTAGGGATAGAGATATACTTACCTGGTGATATCTCCAACTCTAAAGGTGTGTCTCCTGTTAGACACGATTTTAAGTAACATGTAATATGCATTCGCACACTGTCAAGAACACATATACATATGCACTATGATTTCAACTGATTTTCATGCACGATGGTTTTGTCAAATCAGCATTACAAACTTCGCTGGGAAAAATCATGACAAGACAATCCAGATTCACAAGTAGATATCTTGAAAATGTCGAATGAGGGACTTTTAGTCCAAAAGGGCTTTCTCTCATTCTCATCAAAAAGGCTGACTTATGGAGAATCGCTCCATTTCACCATCATCATGTTGACAAGGGTCTGAGTATTCTCGCAAGCAGTACGACTTTACCAATCTGAGAGGTCTTTATTAGGACCGTAACATGGGTTTGGTCAATGGCTTAGCAAAAGAGACTCTTCGAGTCGAGGCTATTGAAAGAAAATACTCTGCAATTGTCTCCGGGTTTACAAGTCAAGAACCCTGCAAAATGAGATAGAAATGGACTTGCTCGCACTTCTTCGAGCTAAGCTTATAAACATCAGAATCTCTACGTTAGTTCAAGTGCCATAATCTGAAGAGACTTTGCAAGGGACGTAACGCAAGCTAGGCTCATGGGTTGAGAAATGAATGGATCATAAGGCTCAAAATGTGTATAATTGGGGTGAGAGTTGGTGATCATCTCGGCATTGTCACCGGTCTTCTTCTTCACCAGGGATTGTCTTCTCGGTAAATGCTCCATTGGCTTCAAGAATTTATCACTTGATTCCTTAAGACTCTGGATATTTTTGTGACTTTGACACATATCAACATTTTCTAATCTAAAGTCGTCACTTTTCTCCATTTTTTCTTCTCTTTTCTTTTCTTTCACGGGCATCGGCCTTGCTTTTACCAGGCACACTGCTTTTTCATGCCCCCTAGTTCTTTTTTTTTTTTTTTTTGACTTTTGACATACACTGTCTACAATGCATACATTGCCCAGCCACACTTTGGCTTGTTTTGACCGAATGACTAACATTTGGACTCTCAGGGTCTTCGTCTTTTATCGGTGCTCCGGATATGCTGCTTGAACAATGATGACTTTTGCCTTGCCCCAGTGTGGGGGATAATCACCAACTGGGTTTAAGAAACGAATTTACAGGCTCAATTGGGCTTAGCAAAGGATAAAATGTGTATAGGATAGAGAAAGAAATGCTCTTCGTCATCCTAAGGCACTTGAACTTCACGTAAATTCATCTGAAAAAGCAACACTCGAAGATTGATGCAAGTAAGAGCACGAAAATTTCTACTCATTGTTCACCTTATGACGCTGACTTACCTCGAGTTTGCCCCGATGTGGGGTGGTTCTAGACAGGGGTAATTTGAATGAATTTCTCCAAGTGTTTAGGCTCAAAGTGGCAAAACAATGGATAACCTGTAGTGTTTGGGATAGAGAAATGAACTGCCTCTCATCATTTCAGTTGCCGTACCTTTTGCGAGATAACCCTTTACCTTGCAGACATGGAATTTTTCCACTCAACTTACTGGGGATTAGTGCATGGGACTGTGTATAGGATATGGCTTGCCTTTCATCATCTCGATGTACCTCATTCAACACATTCAATTTATTCCACATGAATTATCACAGATTCCCCCTTTGAGGTCAATGATACAGGTTGACAAATAACCATGCAGAAATTAAAGCCAATGCAAACATCTTAACTTGAAATTGATTGAAACCATTTATTCATAAATGCAATGTTTGCAATTCAGAATATAAAACCAACTTTTGAAAACTTTTGCTGCAAAATGTTAAATTCCATCAGGGATAATAGATCTTTACAGCATCAGAATTAACAGGAGTGAAAAACTCACGACCATCCATTTCCACGAGAATCAGGGCACCTCCGGGAAGCACCTTTTTAACCACATACGGACCAATGTAGTTTGGGGCAAATTTTCCTCTACTCATGCGGCAACTGGATCGGGCATTTCGTCTCACTCTCAGGGGGATTTGCCCTTCTCTTCACTTCTCTGGGTTCTCCGGAATCACCCAAGTTAATAATGACAGTTTGGTCTGACGTGAGAACATTTGGACCTTTCATGACGCTCTAGATCGCGTTGAAGGTCCGAGGAATTTTCGAGTTCATTGGCGTCATCGAGATCAGGTTCGGTGGCACATAATTCATCAGATTGGACCGTTCCCATACCGTTACGTGTCACAAAATTGCCCCTGAAACATAAAGTAGGGGGTTCAGTAGGACAAACAGGGCTAAACAGTGTACTTCTATTGATTTTTTTTATTTACTTTGAAATTCTTTTCAAAAAGGTTTTAACACGAGGAAGCATGAAGAAGCCCAGGCCTCAGAATTTTCCTTGGATTATATTTTCTTTTATCGGTTGGATATCATCACCGGGCTGGTTTGATGTACCTCAACATGCCCTCAAAACGAAAATAACTTGTAATTTCATTGATTATCACCAAATAAATTACATTTATTGGAATGGAAATTGCAACAATCAAATCCTAGAAATGAAAAGTACTAAAAAGCAGCTCCCGAGACAGGGCAAGTCCTAAAAAGCAGTAAAAATTCCCGCGTAGGGGAGTGTGCGAAAAAGGTAAATGTGTTACTCTTGCGGGCCAGTGCCCATTCCCTCCAACGGTCCTTCCTCGATAGCTCCAATGAAGAAATCATCGAACAGGGCAGTGATTCCCTCCATTGCATCATCAGGATCTTCCGTCACTAGAGGTGTTGGATCATCCATACCTCCCCATCCATCCGGGACAATGTCACGGGGGTCAACATAGAAGCTCGGGGGTGCTGAGTATTTCACATAATAATCGAACTTGCCGCTTGGCTGCCCCAGAGTGTCGATCACCTCTTTCTCTTCATGCATCATTCTCGCAGGGCCCGGGAATGTGGTACGGAGGTGTGGAAGCAACCTACCACGCCTACGTTCTTCAACATTCGGCTCTTCTTCGGATTGCGATCTGTTCTGTCCACTTCCTCGACCTCGACCTCGAACGCGTCCACGTCCACGTCTACGTGCCCCATTATTTGACTCACTTGACCCCAGGTATCCCAACCCAGTAATGCGGGGCCTCTGAAAGACTTCGACCGGTTGGCGGATACCTTGACCATTCCTACCAAGGCCTTCACCTGGAGTAAAGCCATGGGACACCATTACCCTGCCAACCATGACTGTAACATTTGACACCTCAGGAATAGGCGGTGATGATCCTCTAGATGCATGTATGGTTGATACGAGCTCGAGCGACTGATAGCTCGATTCTATTTTGCAATCCGGCTCAACATAGGGGATAGCCGTTGCGTGGTAAATTGGGTGCTCTTCTTCACCGTGGACTGTGATTAACTTTCTTTCCACGACGAACTTCACCATCTGATGTAGACTGGATGGCACAGCTCCGGCAGTATGAATCCATGGACGACCCAACAGAAAATTGAATGCAGTGGGAATGTCCATAACTTGAAATAGGACATTGAACATCGTTGGTCCTATCTGTATGTCAAGGTGGATTTCTCCCATCACTTCTCTCTTCGTTCCGTCAAAGGCTCGGACGGAGGTCTTCGCAGAATTTATCTTAGAAGGATCTATCTTCAGTCGGTGTAAAGTTGCCAGAGGACAGATGTTCAAGGCTGATCCATTGTCAATGAGTACCCGGGCTACATGCGAGGCCTTGTATTTGACAGAAATGTAGAGTGCCTTAGTATGGCCCCTCCCTTCCAGAGGGAACTCTTCATCTGAAAAGGCTATGAGGTCATTGAGGAGTATAGAACCTACAAATTCCTCTGATTTGTCATGATTGATCGTTTCTGGCACGTGGACTTCACTTAATACCTTCATTAAGGCCTTCTGATGCTTGACAGATGTCTGGAGTAGCTCAAGCAGAGAGATTTGTGCGGGCAGTTTGCGCAATTGTTCAACTATGTTGTATTCGCTAGCCTTAATCACGGCTAGGAATTCTTTGGCTTCTTCATCAGTGACAGGTTTTGCAGGTTGAGCATTAGCTTGGCCATAGGAGCGCCCGGATCTAGTAACTAAGTCGACATCGAGACTGTAGGACCAAGGGACTGCCTTATTGTCACTGTACTCGTACGGTTGAGGTATCTCGATCACTATCCCTTCATCAGTTGTAGGCGTGCTTACAATGATCTCTTCATTATCAGACGCGTCTTCAAGCGGAGGCATGTCTTCAGGCAGAGGGTCGCCCTTGTCCTTCCCGGTGTTCAATGTAGCAAACTCCTCCTCCCAATTAATAACCACTTCAGAGATAGTGGAAATGATGCCAGTGTGGTCAGCATAAACAATCATCCCAGCTTCTACCATTCTTGAGATTCTTTCTCTCATGAGAGCCAGGGGCAGGTCCTCATTACTCGGGTAACAACCGGCTTTCACTAACTCACCGTAGACGTCGGTGGTATACACCTTAACATTCTTGATTCGACCAGCATCGAAGCTAAATATGGCATTCACATTGCCTGCGTGATCAGGGAGTGGGTTATTCTGAACATTCGGCTTAGTAGGCTGAAATGAAAAAGCCTTCGTATCTAGGAGGTTCTGGATTCGGTGCTTAAGGGCATAGCAATCATCGGTTGAGTGTCCCAGCTCACCCATATGATAATCACATTTCTTTGACGGGTCGAAATTATAGAACCGCTCAGGATTGGGCCGCTTTGGCTCAGTAGTAAGCAAGCCTTTCTTCTGGAGCACTGTCAGTACTTGAGACAACGATCCGGGGAGGGGGGTAAATTGCCTCCTGTTATTCCTCCTCTGGAAAGATTGACGACCCGAGTTTTGTTGTTGAGCTTCTACTACTTGGATTGCTGGGGCGGAGTTAGCATTCCGCCGGCTCGGTTGGTTATAAGCCACATTCACTTCAGCTGCCGGTTCTTTCTCTTTTCTTGCACCAAATCTTCTGGTCGAGGAGGACGGCTCGACAAACCATCCATCTTTCAGCCCTATTTCAATTTGTTCACCCATGGGGATGAGTTGGTTGAAGTTGTCAGTCGGAATGGCAACCATCCGATTACGGTATTCGAACGGGAGAGTTTTCACGAACATCCTCTTTAACTTACTGTCTATGGGTTCTGGAACAACCTGAGCAGCTAAATTCCTCCATTTGATAGCATAGTCTTTGAAGGACTCAGTCTTTTTCATCTGAGCGCGTTCGAGATCATCACGGGTAGGAATGATGTCCGTTATGAATCTGTACTGCTTCAAGAATGCTTCACTGGCTTCTTTCCAAGTTTTGAGGCCATTTATCTTCTTCATGAGATACCAGCTCAAAGCAGGACCCGTCAAACTTGCTTGAAAGGCATGGATCATCAGGAGTTCGTTATCAACGTACGAAGTCATTTGTACGTGATAGAGCTGTAGGTGGGCTTTTGGACATGTGGTGCCATTGTACTTGTCGAAATCCGGCATTTTGAACTTCTTTGGGATTTTGATCTGCGAGTACAGGGACAGATCGATCGAAGGTGAATCCTGCGAACCTTCCAGCTGCTTTACTCTTTCTTCAAGTTTATTGACCCGTTCATCAGGTTTGTCTTTGTTGACGATGATCTGGACGGGGGCATCTTCTAAATCAGGAATATCGTCCTCTCTGTCAACATCGACACTTTTTCTGATTTTCTGCTTTGGGACTGATGTTTCGAGGGATGCCGGAATAGGATCCGACCGGAGAGCTTTGATCTCAGCGGACATTTGTTGCATTGCGATGACAAGTTGCTTGATCTGGTCTTCCACACCAACAACACGCTCTTGCAAGTCGGTTTGATCGGCCATCCTGGCTCTCAACCGTGTACGAATGGGCGACCGTGATCGGTCCGTAGCTACCTAATTTGCGAAATGAAACAGGCATACATGAGTGTCAAGCAAAATCATACGCCAATCCATGACATTGGTCTAACCGCTTTGAATTGAAAGGACCCCTTTATTGAAATGGCAAAAATTTTTACACCAATTAATGACTTGAAATTGAACTGAATATAAAGACAGCTGACTCAATTCCTAAACAAATTTTAAAAACTGAAACTGAAATGAGAAAAGAACTCCGAGCTTTTTATTTAGCTTGATCTATAGACATATGGGAGGCGACTTCCTTCTTCAATCGCTCATAAGCTCGAGCTATCTTGGATGCCTTTTCTTCGGCTTCTTCGACCTTCCTTTTGAGGCGGTTGTTCTCTGAGCGATTGGCGGACTTGAGAGGCACCTTGGGTATCTTCGGGAGCAAATCCTGCGGGATTCTGTGCCGACGAATGTACTGGGTCGTCGCGAAATAGGACTTCTGCTCTCCCTTTAGTTCTCCTTCGGGCCGAGCTATCTTTAACACACGACACTTCCTCCACATCTTATTGAGCTGGGCTACGGTCGCTTCGTGGTCTTTATCATCATCGGCGAAGTCGACTTGGAGGAGTTCTAGTTGTAACGCTGGAGGGAGCCCTTGAAGAATCTGATACTGACGAGACACTCTGGCGGGGTAGTATTCGATCGCGCCGGTGAAACCAATAGTGGAACCGGTCCAATACCATTACATGTAAGCCGAGCTTCCTCGACTTTGAACCAGTTAGCATGCCATTGGAAACCTTGGGGTCTAGCGTTTTTCATGAAAATGATCCATTCAGAGTAATGATAATCGGGTGCACCCTCTTGTTTTTCTTTATACCTCAAGACAGGATGGCTAGAATCACTAAGCTCGGATATTGTGAGTAAATCGCCACACCCTTTTATGTGAGACAAAAACCAGATTTGCAAAAGTTCGAGGGGGGCATGAAAAGTTTTGTCGACATGTTGCTTAAATTTAGTGAGGGAAATGAAAGTCTCAGCTAAAATGGTGTTGACAAAATTCTTTTCAAGACAGACCTGTTGGACCAACCAGGCGATTGACGGACTACATGCATTCTTACAGTAAGGAAAAATCACGAACCCGAAAAACGCTAGCAAAAAGATTCTGCCTTTTTGAAAAGATGTGGCTTTTTCAAAACACTGACTCAGGAATGAAAAAGGACATGTGCCACGATTTGCTTTTAAAACTTTTCCCAATTCATCTTTTCCGACATTCAAAAATTCAGCCAACATTAAAGTGGGATCAATTTCCAAAGGTGGTGTGACTAAATCCGACTCCAATGGTTTTCCAATGAGCACGCTATATTCTTCCAACGTCGAGGTGAGCTCGTGCTTACCGAATATAAAGGTAGAGGTCTCGGGACACCAGAAGTGCGCCAATGCTCGAACGAGGCCGGTACGGACTTTGACCTCCAATAGGGGGAGCAGCCTCCCGATGTGGCCCTCAACTAGCTTGCGGTTGGTTGGACTGAGTAGATTCCACCAGGCACGGAGCTCGTCCTTAGGAGCATCAAGAATCCGGATGTCTGCCCCTCCCATAGTGTATAGACCAAGACTCACGACCGACCTAATGTCATGGACCGACCAAAGAAAAAGACGAGATATAAATAAATTGCGAGATAAAGGTTCAGAAATCTTACTTCACCGGGTAGAATGATGGCAATCACACAGACATGCGCATGAAATATGAGGTTCGATTTCTACCTAGACTCTGGCTTGCAAAATGGAGACATGAGGATTACCGAGCTAAACCAGTCATGGTGGTGGTTAGGCTGAGATTCCCCTGACTCCGGCTTAGTCAAAGAGCCGACCCGGGTTGCAAAGGGTGCAACCGTGGCAGGTATTCAATGACACCATGAAAGAACTTTCGGGACCAAGAAAGGCGACCCATACCACGCGGGTGTGGTCGGGGTGTCCACTGTCTCAGTACCATCCTAAACCTGTGTCGCCCAGGTCCGGCAGCGGGTAGTGTGTGCGGTGTAGTGTAAATGCAAGGCATGCACATCAGGTTATATCATACAGCGCTTCGTGCATAAAATAAATCATTCATCCAAACACCTCCCTGCAAAACAAGGGTTAACAATCACGCCTCCCCTTATACCTCCCATACTGTAAAAATATTTAACACCTAAAAATGTTAGGGACGTACCTGGGATCCTCGCTGCCAAGCAAAAAATATATTTTTTTTAAAAAGAAAAACTGGCCTAAGTCCACTAAGAGTTTTAACTCATTTCCCCAGCGGAGTCGCCAAGCTGTCGCGACCTAAAGTTTTTCCTCTTAGGCTAATGGATTATTAGGACTAAACCTAACTCGGGCCCTCCCAAGCCCTACCAATTCGCAACTTAGGGTTTAAGTTCTTAACATGCAAACGTTTTCATGCTCGGAGTCGCCACTAATCTATTTGCGGTAGGTCGATTAGAAACCTAAATAAAACATAGGGAGGTATGTTTTATTTCTACGAACCAGAGATTCTAAACCCGGGGACTTGATTACGCTAGATCTAGTCTAACGCCCTTTCGGTACCTTTTCTTTTCAAAAAAATGTTTTGACAAGCAATTTGGATCCATTTTAACTTAGTCACTAACATGTGAGGTGTTCATGCGGGTGCGCAAACCACCAATTTAACACCCAAGAAAGCATTGAATAAATTGCAAGTTTGGAAGAATTACTTACCTCGAAGCAACGTAAGCATCTGCATGGTTAGCTAGAAAATCACATCAACAACCTAATATGATTTCTAATTAACAAGGAATTCACTCAATTTTTGAATTTTCGCTTATTTAAATGAAAACTAACCTATATGTAATGACGTGCAAAAATGACATGCAAGTAATGCAACCTAGTATGCAAACTATATGTCATGCGATGACGTGACCTAATTCTAATGACGGACAAATGATTTATTTTTGGTATTTTCTGATGAAATTCGGAATAAAAATATGCCTAAATTAACATGCAACCTATGATGACTTAACATATCCTAACATGACTTATTTTTGGGATTTTTTGTTAAAATTCGAAATAATAAATTACTTAAATTAAGAATGCAATCTATCCTAATCTACCATAAAACAATTCATTCTTTTTTGGGATTTTCATGAAAATTCGGAATAAAAAAAATAACCTAAATAATCTATTAAGATTAGAAAATTACTTAATTTAAACTAGGAAATAGATTATCTCAAGTCCTAATTTAAATTAAATAATTACTCTATCATCTAGGTATATTTAGGATTCCTAAACATGCAAAACTCAAATTCAAATCCTAACTGATATTTTTTTTTTAATGTTCTTTTTTATTTGAAAAGGGAAAGACAATTTAAACAAATATGGCATCCACATTTTAAAACAACCATGCGATCCACAAGATTCGTTTCAAACTCGGATTAGGCACAAAAATCGAACTATCAGTCATATCTATAGGGTCATAGATATTGACAGAAAGTCGATCATTCAAATTTGGAAAGCAGATAAAAATCATTATCGTACCCAAGTGATTATGGATAGGATAATGATTTTCCGTATCGCCACGTATCATACCTTAGGGATAAGGTCGGATAGTTGTCCAGATACGTTGCTGAATTAGGAAAGATTCCTAATTTTGAATATTTTCAAATATTGCGAATAAGGCAAACATTATCCTAAGATATCTAGCAATCCACGCAATATTCACAGAATATTCAAACATCCAAAAATTAAGAAACGAAATATTCTAAAAATATTGGATAATGTTCAATTACCTAATTTGCGGATAATTTCCAAATTCGAACTTGCGGATCGGGATGAGCGGCGAACGGTGGATTCGGCGGCGCGGTGTCGGGATGACGGCGGGGCAACGGCGTGATCGTTCGGAAGCGGCGGCAGCAGCGGCGTCGGCGTGAGGCGGCGGCGACGGCGTGAGGAGCGGGCGCGGGAGCGGGCGCGGGCGCGGCAGCGGGAGCGGGCGCGGCAGCGGGCGCGGGAGCGGGCGCGGGAGCGGGCGCGGGCACGGCAGCGGGCGCGGGAGCGGGCGCGTCGCGCGAGGTCTTCCTCCTCTCTCTCTCTTTCTCACTCTCACACTCTAAAAATTTTCTGATCTGAAAATTGTGTGTCCCCCCTAAAATTCTGACCTAATGAATGTATATATAGTATTAATCTAGGTCAATTAGATGGGCTTTCTAGTCCTAATGGGCCTAGGCTTGGGCTTTAATTTAAATGGGCTGAATTAATTAATGATAATGGGCTGAATTAATTAATGACAATGGGCTGAATTAATTAATGATAATGGGCTGAATTAAGTTCAAATTAAAACAACCAAGCCCGTTTGACTTATAATTCCCGGCCTTTGCATTTCAAGCGAGCCGAGTCCCATTCGATGAAATTTAAGCTCGTTCATTCACCGCCGGTCCGATGCAAAAATGCAATGAATTTAAACTATATGTTATGCAATTTAAATATTTTTGTTTAGGGGTTAAAAATTTAATCCCTAATTTTCTATGCAAATTACACTAAATGATGCGCCAAAATTTAGGTGTCAACAGATCCAATCGAGATTGTTTCAAAAAATGAAAATGGGTTACATATGTAAAATCAGTACACAGTCGCTCAAAACTCAAAAAGAGATTTCAATGACTATAACTTCTTTCTAATAGCATGATCTTAATTATCATTTTTGAGCGCCTTGTCATGACGGTAGGATTCAATCAGTCACCTTTGGTTCAAAAGGATTCATCATCGTGCGGTCACAATTCATGGACTATACAATGACTAATATTTTTGGACCCTTAAGATAGGCGCGGCCTACCAGATCGTGCACAACGGTAAACTTTATGTATTGGATGGACAACCCCGGTTCATCTAGTACTTTGTTGGCTACGCATTCAGTTCAGGCTGCAACTAGTAAGCTTATGATTGATTTTTTTTTTAGGGGACAAAACTAAAATGACGTTTAGGGACTAAAACCCAGTAAGTATGCCTAGGGACTAAAACCTTATGAACGTCAAAGATTCTGTTTAGGGACTAAAACCCTATGAACAGCTATGATTCTGCCTAGGGACTAAAACCCTATGAACAGCAATAGGAACAATGCCTTGAAGGAACGCCTAGGGATTACAACACTATGAATGTCGAAGATTCCATCTAGGGGCTAAAACCCTATAAACGGCAAAGATTCTGTTGAGGGACTAAAACCCTATGAACAGCTAAGGCTCTGCCTAGGGACTAAAATCCTATGAGCGGCAATATGAACAATGCCTCGAAGGAGTGCCTAGGGACTAAAACCCTATGAACGTCGAAGATTCCATCTAGGGGCTGAAACCCTATGAACGGCAAAGATTCTGTTTAGGGACTAAAACCCTATGAACAGCTAAGGCTCTGCCTAGGGACTAAAACCCTATGAGCGGCAATATGAACAATGCCTCGAAGGAGCACCTAGGGACTAAAACCCTATGAACGTCGAAGATTCCGTTTAGGGGCTGAAACCCTATGAATGGCAAAGGGAATAAAACCCAGAAGGAACACTATTTCCTATCAAAATGCGAGAAATCTCCACAATGAATAGGTCAAGAGAGATATTACGAGCCATAGCAATGTTCTATGTAGAAAAAGTGTTTCAAGCAGCTGTTGAAGCTCGATTCATGTTGATTTTACCAGGAAAATTTGTTGTATTGCAATGATTCCGAGCTGTTAAAGCTCACCACACTTGCCGATTCGCAAGCTACTGAAGTGGTCACTGCACAAAATGTGTCTTAACAAACTCCCTAATAACAAAGAACATCATTACTGAGAGAGTGTTGATTGTACAAACAATTCAAACTGATTTTGATTGTCTAGTAAACATTCGGCATTGTTCGATATCACAAAATTGCCATCAGGCTTAGAGAACGTCGTTAATCATCAAATTCCCTTAGCAGACAAATCTTTGTCAAAAAGGACCTCGGTCCATGAAGAGGGCTTGTTAAGTATGCCAAACAAGAGCTCTTTAGTCGGAAAGGACTTTCCACATATCCTTAAGAAGGCTGCTTGATCCCATCCATTAATGTGGGAAATGGTCTGATCACTCAGTACACCTCACATGACCACTATCGAAGGTTTTGAGAATCATTCACAATAAGTACATGTTGACCAATCTAAGAGGCCTTTTAAAGGACCGTAATACAGGTTTGGTCACGGCTTCAACAATGGATGAGCATTATCGGCTAAGGAATGCAATAATTGTCAATCAGCATCTCCGCTAGGTTTACAAGTCAAGAACCCTTGAGATGAGATAAGATAAATTTGCCCTCACTTCTTCAAGCGGTAGCTTCTATGGAGTCCAAACTTCTACTCGAACTATCCCAATCAGAAGAGACTTTGGGAAAGGGTTGTAAGATTGGTTCGGTGAAAGGCTCAAAGGGCTCGAGTTTTTTCAAAAAAGATTTAAGAGCTGATGATTATCGTGGCATTATTACCATATTATCTCATCTTTTCAAAAGGTGCATGACTCCTTAACTCGTCTTGAGAGTCCATCGGCAAATCATTTCAACACAAGAGCTTCGCTCTTTTTCTAATGGCTTTCGCCTTTGCAATGATTTTTCTTTTGACACATTTTTTACGGGCATCGGCCTTGCTTTTACAGGGCACATTGCTTTTTTATGCCCCTTGGTTTTCTTTTGCTCATCTCAACCTTTTAAGCTCTCAAGACTTTCGAGTTTTTTTTTTGACACATTGTTGCACGAGCGCCAATTGATTTGGAAAATTATGTGCTTGCCCCAGTGTGGGGAAATAATCGCCACTCGGGCTTTTGAAATGAATGTTCAGGCTCAACTTGACTAAACAAAAGATATGAGTATTTGGGTAGGGGAAGAAATGCTCTTCTTCATTTTGGGATGCTTTGTGTCACGCCCTGTACCCCACGAAGTGCGAGCATCCCAACGAAGGTCGAATTTGGTGTGACGCTCCCAGGTTGCGTTGCTGACCCAAAACCCGGATCAGAGATTACATCACAAGCGAAAACAACTTATATAAATATATATACACCCTTACAAAAATAATATGACCAAGAATAGCATAGCACCAGAAATTTAGCAGGAATAAAAACATTTACATTATTATTAATAGTATTTACAAAATCCAAAGCATACAACCAACAACTATACAGAACAGGTCAGGGCCACTATAACAAAAAGGGTATAGGTGGCTAGGACGGTCAAGCTAAACCTATAGGAAGGCTACAATCAAAAGTGTCGGCCCCGTAATTCTATAGGCTAAAGTCGGGTCTAAGGCTCCTAATCCGGATCCGATCCTGACAACTCAAAGGAACTCTTTGACGGCTCCAACTTGTCCAAATCCATGTCCTCGGATTCTGACTTGGGATAAATCGCCACAAATGCCTCCTCGGGGTCCAACTCCTCGTCTGGATCTAACTGGTCCACCTCACCATGCATTATACTCAAGAGAATCCAGGAACACCTTGTCCACATCTACTAATACAACCGTCCGATACCTGACATAAGCATCCCCGTTCCATATGGGGTAGTCCATTCTATCCCGCCCAAGCTGAAGCGAGATCCCAAAATGAATCGGTACATCGGGCATCCTCAAGGCCGGGGGTCTGAAATATCGGTTTCCAACAACCGTGAGACGAATCTTAGTAAGTAAATGACCCCTAAACCTAAACTAGGCTAACATGCACCTCTTGACAGGCGAATGAAACACTCATAATAGCACAGCATAAACATCACAATAATCGACCTAGGCTCGTGGCCCAAATCATTCATACTACGACCCTGCAAGTTAGACATTTTCTAACAATATTCATGTGCAATTCACCGAACATGCACATGGCTAACATACTCGGCACATAATTGCTATTTTCATGGATAAAACAATTATTCCGACCCGAAGGCCACGACTCAAAGGCCAATAAATATATCGACCCGAAGGCCAACAATACACACATCAGGTACCTGCACTTTTGCACTCACAATTCTAGCCATATCAAAACACATTATGCGAAATCATATAATGGCATTCAAGTCAATCATGAACATATAATTCACTAACGCTAATATGTGCCCAAGTATAATTCTTCATAACTCGACTATTTCAATACATTGCCGACACGCCCAATTCATTCCGTTTTAGCCCATTGAAACTCGGCATTCAATACATGGTTCAAGCCCGAGACCAATTCATATAATTCAAGTCCGCCATTAACTAATCAATTTCGGCTACTATACCAACAACAAGGCATCACACAAATGAGTAGGATTAAGTCCCAATCAACCATTTGATCACTTAATCTAGACAACTAAGGCAAAGATCCAAATAATTCTTACTTAGGCAAATTATTCCAAATTCGGATCTAGGGTGAACAGTATCCAAACAGCCCACATTTGGGCATTAAACCACATCCAATTGAGCCTATTAAGTCCCAATTATGCCCCACAATCATCCAATACACATCCACCCTAAATTAGACTCTAATACACCTATCAAAATGCAATTTAGACTAATTAGGGCTTAGGAATTTAATACTCACCTAAATCGATTTGAGTCGACAGGAACGAGCGGCCAATCGCCAGTGAATGGCGAAATCGACGGTGGCGTTCTGGTAGCGACAACTCACGGCGATCGGCGACGTACAGACGAACGGTGTACGGACGGTGTACGGACAGCGACGTACGGCGACGTACGGACGAATGAAGTGTCACGGCAGCAGCAGCTCGGCTGGACGATGCCCCGGCAGTGGCTGGTTGGTCTTCACGGCGGTGATGGGAGGAAACGGCTAAGGAAGAGAAGAATGGAGGAGGAGAAGGAAATGGCGTGGAGAAGGGGGAGCATGGCCGGATGAAGAAGAAAGATGAGGGGTCAAAGGTCAAATATAGGGGGTATAGTGGAATCCACATGTCAAGATCTCCTCCTCTTGACAATTTTGCCCTTTGATCCAAAGGTTCAAAGTTGTCCTTATCCAATAATGTTAGGGCAAAATGGTCCTAGGCCTCAATTATTGGGGCTGACCACTTTAACATAATTAAAACCTTAATTTAAATTCCAAAAATTTTGGCCCAAAATTCGGAATTCCAATAAAATGGGCTAGGGGCAAAATCGTCTTTTTTTCAATTCCGCCCGAAATTCCAATTTTTGTTCATGCCAACTCCAAATATACCTGGCCACTCAAAAATGGTGTCGGCCACGCAAAATGGTCGCTTACGCCCTCGAAAATCGACTTCAAAGTCTTGAGGGGCAAAACCGTAATTTTTCACTTCCGGGTCGAAATTCCATTTTTCGATCATACATACTCCAAATATGTGTGGCCACCCTAAAACGCCATTGGTCTCAAAAAATAATCACATACGGCCTCGAAAATCGACGTCGGAGTCCAGAGGGGTAAAATCGTAATTTTTTCGATTTCGGCCGAAATTCCAATTTTCGACTGTACTAGCCCCAAATGTATGTGGCCACACCAAAATAACATTGGCCATAAAAAATAGTCGCGTACGACTTCAGAAACCAACGTCAAGGTCTGGAGAGGTAAAATCATAATTTTCCACTTTCGGACCGAAATTTCAATTTTCGATCATACCCACTTCAAACATGCGTGCCCACTCTAAAATGACATTGGTCTTGCAAAATAGTCGCAAACGTCCACGAAATTTTGACATCGAAGTTCGGGTCCAATTTCGCGATCAAATTCGCTCATTTTAAAATTTTAGGGCCTCTCACTAACGGGTGGCTGTTTAGGGGTTATGCGTATCGACCTAGGGTTGTCCGAGTCGTGATGGCCTCGATTTTCGGGAGGACGCGAGGAGTTATCACTAGTGCCGAAGGTCGCGATCGTTCGGATTAAATTCGAGATTCGTTCGCCACGTGTACTCTCGGTCGTGCGGAATCACCTGCGATCCGATCGTACGTCGTTGGCTAAATCGAATCCGTCACTTTCCTAAGACCTGTCCACATTGGCCCAAAATATTTCCTTGGCGATTCTCGAAATCAGTGCCTAATTCGCGATTGGATACCCAGTCCACGTACCGTTTCTCCTATTTAGCCATTCCCATTGGGTTAGTATCCCATGAGTGATCAGCTCTGGGCGAGACTTACTAAAATTAAACGAGAATTAACATACAGTTTATTGATCTCGAAAACGGGTCGAAATTCAGGATGTTACACTTTGAGCTTCCATAAGGACTCGTTTGAAGTTACCACTAAAGATTAATGCAAGTAAGAGCAAAGAAATCTTTCTCATCTTTTCCTCCAAAGAACGTCAACCAAAATCTCCAAACTTGCTTCATTTTGGGGTAGTTTTTAACAGGGGTATTTTGTAAAAATTCTTCACATGTGAAGGCTCGAAGGGGCTTAACTATGATTACATGTAGTGTGTAGGATCTCTTTTCATCTTGATCCATGTACTATTTGCAAATAAATTTCTCGTCCTAAAACACGATTTTTTGCACTCAACTCACAAAGTGTTTGTAGGACGTGTTTGGGAATGGTTCGCCTTTCTTCATTCTAAGTGCTTCTCGCTTGGCATGATCAATATATTTCCTCTTATTTCGCCAAGATCACCTGAGTTGATTGATCTTCATAGGGAATTTTGATTCAAAATGAATGTTTCACCAAGCATCAAGACAACTTTGGACAAGGATGATATTCACAATTTTTGTGAAAAGTTTATTTTCACAATTTCTACTTTTATGCTTGTTTTTCCCAAACCCGCCAAAAACCTTTTTTTCTTTTTTCTTCTTCTTTTTTTTTCAAAGCAAATTTTCCATTCGACCTTCTTTTGGCATTAAGAAAAAGGGTACTTACCTGTAGCCTAATGACTTGGTAACCCTCTCCTTCGCATTTGCTTGTTTGATGCTTGCCAAGATAGTTTAGTCGTTTGTTGATCAATTTGCGGATTGTTTGAGACCTTACAAAGTAAACATGTGTGCATGTATGCATGATATGCATGATGTGAATATCCTACAGTGATTCGGATTGCATCGAAAATGGCTCTCGGGCCTTAGATTTCATTCAGGGAAAATACTTTTTCACCGAATTGGCGTTTACAGGCTTTGGCAACTCTTGGCCATCCATTTTAACAAGAACTAAGGCACCCCCAGGTAGAACCTTTTTAATGACATATGGATCCTCATAATTAGGGGCGAACTTCCCACCTAATTTTGGTGTGAGGGATAGCACTTTCCTTAGCACGAGATCTCCAGCTTCAAAATGTCGAGGCCGGACTTTGCGATTGAAAGACTTTGCAACTCGCTTTTGATAGCATTGACCATGGCATAAAGCCTTTAGTCTCTTCTCATCGATCATGTTTAACTGATCCCATCTCTGTTGAGTCAACTCTTCCTCAAAGAGCTCAGCTTGCAAGAGAATCCTTAACGAAGGGATTTCAACTTCCACGGTAAGACCGTTTCCATACCATAAACGAGCGAGAAAGGAGTCACCCATGTCGAAGTGCGGATCGAAATTCGGTATGCCATCAACGCATAAGGCAACCGTTCATGCCAGTCTCGATAGTTGTCAGCAGTTTTTGACAAGATCTTCTTTATGTTCTTATTGGCTGCCTCCACAGCTTCATTCATTTGTGAACGGTAAGGTGAGGAGTTCAAGTGACGAATATGAAACTCGTCAAGTAAGCCATCTACATCTTGTTGTTCAGATTTGAACCATTGTCAGTGATGATCACCTCTGGGACTCCATAGCGAGCGATGATGTCACGGCGAACAAACTTGGCCATATTCTTGGCGGTGACATTGGCATATGAGTTCGCCTTGATCCACTTGGTGAAGTAATCGATGGCTACCAAGGTGAAGCGATGTCCATCGGAAGCCTTAGGATTAATTGGCCCAATCATATCGATCCTCCATATTGAAAAGGGCCATGGCTTGAACATTTGACGCAATTCATTTGGCGGTACATTGATTTTATCTGCATAGATTTGGCACCAATGGCAATAACAAACATGCCGAATACAGTCAGCCTCCATAGCCATCCAGAAGTAACCCAGTCTCATGATTTTTCTGGCCAAAAGATAACCATTCATGTGTGAACCGCATTTTCCTTCATGAATTTCCCTCATCAACTGATTAGCTTCTTTGGTATCGACGCATTTCAACAAAATTGAGTCAAAGGACCTCTTGTAAAGAGCATTGCCACTGATGAAAAATTTCAACGCTAGCTTCCTTATGTATTTCTAATCCGTTAGTTCACTTCCAGGAGGATATTCACCCCTTTGAAGATAGTTCATGATGTCGTGATACCACGGCTTCTCATTAGGTTCATCTGCGATTGCTGAATAGTAAGCTGGACATGTCAGTATTTCGATTTTCAGTGGCTCGATGTTTAACTCTTCCATGACTTGTAGCATTGATGATAAAGTGGTTAGGGCGTCGGTGAACTGATTCTGCGATCGAGGTAAATACTCAAAAGAAACCTCCTTAAATTCTTTTATTAACTCCTCAAGGAATTCATGATAAGGGATCAACTTGGGGTCACGAGTTCGCCATCGACCCTCTGTCTGAAGAATGATGAAGGCGGAATCGCCGTAGACTTGCAGTTTCCTAACTTTCATGTCGACGGCTAGCTACAATCCAAGTATGCAAGCCTCGTATTCTGAGATATTATTGGTACAAGGGAATACCAACTTGGCGGCCACAGGGTGATATTGACCCATCAGAGAGATAAAAACTGCCCCAGTCCTAGAACCAGCTAGGTTAACGGCACCGTCGAAGTACATAGTCCACTTATCGTACACTATCTCTTAAATGCGCTCCTCTATAGGATTTGACTGATCATGATCTTCCGACCTTTCAAAGTTTTCTGCCAACAAGTCAGCTGTAGCTCTTCCCTTAACGGATTTCTGCACCATGCTGTGGACGTCAAATTCGGACACCAGAACTTGTCATTTTGCTAACTTTCCGACTAACGCAGGTTTTTCCGGTAGGTATTTGATGGGATCATTCTCAGTTACAAGTAGGATCCGATGATGGAGTGTATATTGGCGTAAGCGGTGTAACACCCACACCAAAGCCACGCACATTTTCTCAACTCCATGGTAATTTATTACGGATGAAGTAAACTTCTTACTAAGATAGTATATCGCACATTCTTTGTCATCGCTTGGTCTCTTCTGAGCTAGCAAGGCTCCCAACGACTCATCGTGAATAGTTAGGTAAAGTATTAATGGCACTTTAGGGACAGGTGGCACCAGGACCGGTGGATGAGAGAGATATTGTTTTATTTTCTCAAATGCCTCTTGACAATCGGTATCCCACTTAACTTTGGCGTTCTTCTTCAGGAGCTTGGAAAAAGGTTTAGCCGTCTTAGACAATTGAGAAATAAATCTCGCCACATAGTTCAGTCTCCCTAGCAAACTCCGAACCTCTTTGACAGTTGAAGGAGGCTTCAAATCATAAATGGCCTTAACCTTTGATAGGTCAATTTCAATGCCTCGACTACTGACTATGAACCCCAATAGTTTCCCAAACTTTGCCCCAAACACACATTGGCGGGGTTAAGTCTTAGCTTGAACCTTCGAAGTCGGTTAAATAACTTCCGCAACACCTCAATATGGTCCTCTCCATGTTTAGATTTGGCAATCATATCGTCTACGTAGACCTCCACCTCTTTATGCATCATATCGTGGAACAGGGTGACCATTGCTCTTTGGTATGTTGCCCCAGCGTTCTTCAAGCCGAAGGGCATTACCTTGTAACAAAAGGTCCCCCAAGGGGTAATGAAAGAGGTCATACTTTTAACTTGTTCTTTCATCCGAATTTGATTGTAGCCAGAAAATCCATCCATAAAGGAAAATAGCTTAAATCCTGCGGTGCTATCGACCAACACATCGATGTGAGGCAGCGAGAAGTCATCTTTCGAACTTGCTCGATTCAGATCGCAATAGTCAATACAAACCCTGACCCGACCATCCTTCTTCATAACAGGGACTACATTGGCGATCCGATTAGAATAGTGCAACACTTCTACGAAGCCCACTTTCAACAACTTCATGACTTTCTCTTCGATTTTCTTGGATAATTCGAGCTTTGTTCTTCTGAGCCTTTGTTTCTTTGGCGGGATACTCCGATCAGTTGGTAGAGCATGCTCTACAATTTTCCTATCTAACCTCGGCATATCCGCATATGACCACGCGAACACATCTTGGTATTCCTTTAAAAGGTCGACCATCCTTCTAACCTTGATTTCAGAAAGGTCAGCTCCAATTTTGATTTCTCTAACATTCTCTGAATCGCCGAGATTTATTGTGATTGTAGGCTCTACGGTCAACGGCTTAGATTCCTCGTGCCGAATCCAATCTTGTTCGATGCTTCTTTGATCACGGTCATCCTTGTCATCATCGGACCCAGAGGAATTTTCGTCCAGTAAATCCGACTCACATGTACACCTATCATGATTATGTGAAATGTTATGCCTGAGATGCCACAAAGAAGGTTAGTAATTAAATTAGCAAATGTTATTGCAACTAATGATATGCATGTGTTTTTGAAATCATCTTGAAAAAGTTCTTGAAAATGAGGGATCCATCCTCATATCCTTGGACGTCCCTATCCGCAAATGATTTTAGAAACTAGGAAGCGTGCGGAAGTCCAGGCTTCAAAGCATCATCATCAGTCTGGTTTGGGTACTTCCTCACGTCCTTAATAAAACATGATCATGATTTCATTAATAAAATGAGGCCATTTACATGACTCGAGGTCTTGGACTGACGGCTCGCAGTCCAAGACTTTGATTACAAAGAGAAACAACACCCAGACCTAAATAGACTTTCCATGGAAGGGATGAACACAGACTTAAACAAGACAAAACAGGAAAGAAAAACAGCATCCCTACTCAAAAGGGTTGGCGGTGGCAACAGAAGGCTCGGCCTCTTCATTTTCTGTGATAGCACAAGCAAACTCCCCCTCGAATAAATCAACAAGACCAAGAATGGCCTCCTCTTCCTATAGCAGCTTGGGTGGACCCGGGAAGATTTCCTTCAACTCTGGAAGAAGTACACCCTTCCGACCTTCTCCTAACCCAAATAAACTCCCCCGACTTCCGTAACTTCCATGATTAGCTAGGCCTCCGTAGTCACCACGGTCTTTATTGCTTCCTTGGCCACCATAATTAGTATGGCCTCCACAACCACCACGGCCCCCATGCTAACCTCGACCTCCGACACTGCCTCGTCCTCCATGGTTATCTCAGTCACCATAATTGCCTTCATGATAACCTAGGCCTGTCCTTTTGCACCACTTGGAGACCTGAAGGGGTTCTTTGATACCTTGTCCATGCAGTCCCAGGCCGGTTCTGGGGACATGGCCATTTTCGAGCAACACCTTGCTCGACATGATTGAAGGCTTAGCCACTTCTAGGTCTCGCATGATGGTTCCAATGGGTACATGGACCATCGAGACTAACTTCAAAGTTTGATAACTTGATTAAGCCTTGTTCTCGGATTCTACGTATGGGATCGCAGTGTTATGAAAGACCTTAAAGTCAGTTTCTCCATGAACAGTTACCAGCTTCCCATCAACGATGAATTTGACCTTTTGGTGCAGGCTTGAGGGTACGGCTCCAGCGGTATGTATCCAAGGTCGCCCTAGTAGAAAATTAAAGGTACTAGGAATATCTAAGACTTAGAAGCTTACCAGAAAAAGGATTGGACCAATTAGCAGTTCAAGTTCAACCTCACTAATTACTTCCTTCTTCATATAGTCAAAAGCACGAACGGTAGATTTAGATACCAATATTTTCTCTTCATTTACCCCTAAACGACGAAGGGTGGCAAGTAGGCAAATGTTTAATGCCGATCCATTGTCAATCAGCACTCTCGCCACCATCTTATCACGATATTTAACCGAAATAAGTAGCACCTTGGTATGATTGCGACCTTTTGGAGGAAAATCTTCATCGACAAAAGAAATCTGATCCTTCAGCAAGATAGACCCAACAAACTTCTCCATTTGGGTGTCATTGATAGTTTCAGGAACGTGCACTTCATTGAGAACCTTGAGTAGTGCATTTTTATGTTTTTCGGAGGATTTGAAAAGATCTAGGAGTGATATTTGGGCCAGCATCTTCCTCAGCTGATTGACAACATCAAATTCGCTAGTCTTAATAATTGCTAAAAACTGTTCGACCTCTTCATTCAAAATAGCCTTTTTCTCAACCACCTTGGTGGGATCATAGCATCGACCAGAGCGAGTGATAGCATCGATTTCATTCACCTTGTAACTCTAAGGGACTGCCTTAGCATCATAACTAGGGGCCATTTCCACTATTATGTCTTCTTCGTCCTCGGGCGAGAGTTCAATCGCCATCGGTTCCATGACACGATCATCGACCTCTAGGGTAGTGAACTCTTCGGCCATAAGGTCGATGACTACACGCTCAGCATCTCGTTCATTGGGATCTGATAGATCTTCTTCAACTGATAGGTCGATGACCACGGGGTGATCATGTTAACCGTCTCCTCCTCAGGCTCAAGTTGGTCGTCCATACCTCTCCACCCATCAGGAACAACCCCTTTAGGATCGATGAAGAAACTGGGTGGCGGTGAATACTTCACAAGATAATCGAATTTACCACTAGGTTGACCTAATGTGTCAACCACTTCCTCATTCTCGTGAGTGAGCTTTATGAACTCGTGGTTTCAATTCACATTGCTAGCTTGAGGCCCAAGATCATCATATGAATTCTCTCTTTCACTGTCGGTCACAATTAGACTCTCTGACACACCCTCATTAGTTGGCTCATTAGTTTCTGTAGGCTCAACAGGTGTCTCCTCCGACTCCTCACAAAATGAGCCAATAACAGCTGTCATGGCCGTCATATTATCTTCCTTCATACTATAGATTGCTCCCATGTCCACCATCCGAATGATACATTTCAATTTTTCTTCCATCGGAATATCCTCCCCATCTTCAAAGTGTCCAGCTGACACTAGTGATTTGTAAAGTTTATGAACATCTACATTAAAGGTTTGCTTACTCTCATCACCATTCTCAATAACCACGTTGACATTCTCAGCATGATTAGGCAACGGGTTTTGTTGAATATTAGGGGGTGGATCCTTGAAGGATAAAATGCCCTTATCGAGTAAATTCTGAACTTTGTTCTTGAGAGTGAAGCAGTTATCTATATCATGACCCTTCTCGCCTCTATGGAACTCGCAAGACTTCGACAAGTCAAGCCCAGGGAATTTTGGAGGATTATCCTGAGGTACTTCTTTGGCTATCATTCCCCTTCTCAACAACATAGGCAGCAACTTGGATAAAGGTCTAGGCAGAGGAGTGAATTGCCTCGGTGCCTTCTTTTTGAATTCATAACTCTGATATGCCCTGTCTCGAAACATAGATGGGCCTTGGGAAGGACGAGGCAGGGGGCCTTGTCACAACCGTTGCTTGTACATACGCAATCTCCATATTCTTTTCTTTTCTATTCGAGACCTTTCGACTAGTCCCTTCACTCAATCTACCATCATGCATAGCCCCCTTTATCCTCTCCCCAACATCTATGAGCTGAGAGAAGGTCAAGCATCCAAAACCCACTAACTTTAAATAGAAATCACTAGGTAAGGCTTTGAGGAAAAGATCTAGTAGCTCCTTTTCGCTGAGCGGGGATCGAACTTAAGCGGTAAGAGTACGCCATCTTTGAGCAAAGGCTCTGAAAGACTCACTTCGTTTCTTTTCGGTTCGAGTCAGCACTTCTCGTGTAGGGGCTATCTCCGTATTGTATTTGTATTGCAGGACGAACGCCTGTTGACACCTAAATTTTGCCTATTCATTTAGGGTTTAATTACATGAAAAATTAGGGATTGATTTTTTTTAACCCCTAAACCAAACATATTTTCATTAAATTGCATGGCATATAGATATTAGGTGCATTTGCATTAATATGGTCTATTAGAAAAATAATTTTTGCAGTCGACCCATTTTATTTCTTATCTTACGCGTGGCCCATCTTTTGCTCCCTTCCTTTTTCACATTTTTCGTGTGGGCTGGCCCTTTTCCCTTCGGCCCGGCCCACGCGCGGTTCAATCTTCCCCCCAGTCAACGCTTCATAGCGTACGGGGGAGAAGAAACGCAACAGAATGAGCAGAAGCCAGAGAGGCAGAAGGGAGAGGGCAGACCGGCGTGATCCGCGGGTCGGGATCAGGCCGGCCACGGTAGCTGGCGGTGGCAGGAAGCCATGCGCGCTCGCCGTGGCCCTTAAAGTCGAGCACGCGAAAGAGAAAAGAGGGGGGGCAGAGATCGGGGGAGTCCTGGATAGGGAAACCGGGGAAGAGCGGGAAGAGAGAACGAAAAAACAAGAGAAGAGAGCTTGAAGAGCTTCCGGAGAGGATAGACTGGAAGGGGAGCCGAAACCGAGAAAGAATCGAGAGAGAGAGTGAGCTCGAGAGAGTTTCGGAGAGCGACAGAGTTTCAAGAGAAAAAGGGGAGACCAAGAGAAAGTTGAGGCGAATCGGAGAGGCCCAAGCCCCGTTCGCTCGTCGGAGAACCGCCTGAACCGTCGCCGAGCCTCCCTCCCAGCCGTCGCGCCTCACTCCGGCCGGCCGCGAACAGGTCGGCTTCTCTTCATCTTCCTCTGTTTCGTGTCCGCCTCCCCTGCCTCTCGGGTGCCGGGCACACCGAGCCTATTCGGTGGTCGCCCGGCACCACAAGATGAGAAAAATGTTTCTTTTCACCTCCAGGATGTGTTCTTGAACGATTTCCATCAAGAAAAACCTTCGAATCCCACTGAAATCCACCTGTAAACCTTAGTTTTAGGCGCATCCCACTTGTTCGATGAAATGCCCGAATGAAAACCGAAACCGAAGTCACCGCATCGACCCATAAAAATCTTAGATTCACGTTTGTTTGTTCTGCAGTTGATGTTTAGTGATTGATGCGGCGTTTATTTTGTTCTTTTCTGTGGCATATTTGTCGTATATTCGAGTGAGCCGTCGATGAAGCCTTCGCCGGAGATGCCATTCCCGTCGTCGGAACGACGCTCGCGGTTTGAGGCCGCTCCCGTTAATCCACTATCTCTGTCGCTTGGTATGTGTGTTTGTTTGCTTAGATTTAGTGCGTTTCTTCGGGGTCGGAAGTGTGGTGGCTGGAAATCGAGTTTTTGCTCGTCGATGTCGTTTCCGTGGTCGGAGTAAGTCGCCGGTGTAGTCGCCGGAACGTCGGCCGGTGGCGACGGCGTAAGGCCAACATCCTCCGTCGGCGCTGGCGGCTCAATTCGACGGCCGGCGATGGGACGTCTCCGGCGTAGTCACGGTGGGGTGAGTTTCGGTGAAGAACACCACGAAGAAGAAGAAGCCCAGGAGTAGAAGGACGTGCATGGGCAGAAAGCACGTACGGGATGAAGACCAGAATAATTAAAAAAAATAGAAAAAAAGAAAAAGAAACAAAAGAAAAAGAAAATCAAAAGAAAAGAATAAAAAATAGAAAAGGAGTGGGCATGGGAGTCCCAGGTCACGTGTCGGGCGGATCCGGTCAGGGACCCGGTCCGGAATTATCATATTATTAAAAATATTAAAACATTAAAAAAATATTTAAAAAATTCAAAAATTTTAAAAAAATATCAAAATAATAAAAAAATATTAAAAATTCCAAAAAAATTCGAAAATGTTTAAAAACCAAAAAAATATTAAAAGTCTGAAAAATATTTAAAAAATTCAGAAATTTCAAAAAAAATAAAAAAAACATTTAAAAAAATCCAAAAAATTCAGAAAAATTCCAAAAATTCAGAAAATTAGGAAATATTCAAAAATCACTTTTTGGGCTTGATTTCACTAGATAATGGTTTTAATTTCATTCTGGGCTTAGTTTAAAATTCGTAAAAAATGAGAAAAACCCTCTAAAAAATTCTCAAAAATCGGATAAGCCATTAGGGCTTTACCTTAGGGCTTTTGATTGCATTTTCCTTTTTAGAAACGATGCTAGGTCGCTAGCTGTTTATTCTCTTCATGATTATCTGGTTGCGCATTCTTAATATATTGATTGTTATTTTCCATTTTTAGCATGGTTAGGACGAGCTTTACGCTTTTCGATAGGCTGCTCGGTATGTTAATTTGCGAACGTTCAAGTTTAGGTACCGAAAGGGTACTAGTTAGATCGCTAGTGTAATCAATTTCCCGAATTTTGGAATCTCTGATTTTCGCACGCATCGAGACGACGCTCCCGTGTCTCGATTAGGGTGTCTAGTCGACCCTTAATCATGGCTAGTGGCGACTCCATTCAAATGCGTAAATTAGAAAATTCTCGTCGCATGAGGTATGAGGCTTGGGAGTGCCTTAGTCTTTGGATTAATGAACCATTTGATCTGTCTTTCGAACGAATCAATCATTGTTCACATTCATCGACAAATACCTATTGGCCTAACCGATCAGTTCGGATAGGTCGCGACAACGCCTCAGCCAACTCCTCCCACTTCTCGAACTTCTCGAGCTCCGACAACACATACCATTGCAATGCAGGCCCCGTCAAACTCTCTTGGAAAGTCTGAACTATTAATGGGACATTCTGGGCATACCTCGCCATTCTGTTCAAATAGTACTTCAAGTGAATCTTTGGGTCTCCAGTCCCATCATACTTAGTGAAATCGGGAATCTTGAACTTCTCAGGAAAGCTCATCTGAGCATATCGAGACAAATCCTCGATCATGTGCTCTTCGTATCCTCGTAGCGCACGGAGTTTCTCTTCTATGTTCGCGAACCTTTTGTTGTGTTCTTCCTCCAAACGGGCAGTGACGGCTTCCCAAATAGGGTCTAGTTCGATTACTACTGGTGTAGAACCCAATGCCTCCTCAGTAACATTCCTTCTTGCAGGTCCTTCTACGGGCTCGGGAACAGCTTGAGGTGTGACTTGACTAGCATTTGGCGCTGCTAACGCGGCCCTCATATCATTGGCGAATTAAGTGAGCTGAGCTGGAAGATCATTGATCTTGTCATCGAGAGCGGCGAAACGGGCGTTCTGCTCCTCGATATTCATTTGTGTGGCTCTTGATCGTGTCCGAATCAGCGATTGCCTCGAAGCCATAGCTTTGCCTTGGTGGAGAAAGGGAGCGTTGGCGGGCTGTTAGACTCAGTGTGGACACCACGATCACTGGAAGATTTCTTTCTCCAGCCTCTTGGTCTCTCAATTCCTCTCTTCATGCATTGAATGAGCTCAATTTGACGATTTGCGATTACCTTAAAAATGAGCCTATGTGAGCACACGATTCATATGGAAGGTTAGCCCATGGCAATGGTCTAGGCGTTTTATGTCCCTCGAGAGAAAGTTTTCTAAACATTGAGATTTTGGAGTTTTTAGACATTATAGACGATAAATGAAAACTCCTTAACATTGAAATTAGAAAATGAGATTCCCTTGACATTGAAACAAAGAAGGTACATAATGATTCCTAAGCCTCAAAATTAGAAAGAAAGAAATTACCTAAACAATGAAGCTAAGGAAGTACACGAAACTTCTGGAACATAAGAAGAACAGAATTCCCTAAACATTGAAACTGGAAAAGCAACAGAACTTCCTAAACATGAAACTAAGATGACAAATTAAGTGAAAGTGTCATTTCAAGCTTCTCGGGGCAACTCATTTTATATGTGATGGGGAACCCGCGGCTTTGCAGAGCTACTTGTTCTCTTGAGTTAACCTCGAGATGCGAGTTTTGTCCATTTCCACCCTCTTTTTAAGATGTTCAATTTGCGCTTTCTGGGTGGGCTTGTCAGTTACTTCCGGGACCAGCGATCGTAGAATGGTTAGAATTCGGTGATTGCGGATGTAGAATGTGGAAGCATGGTAGATCTCTTCTTCCCCATTCAATTTCTTAGGCACGACAATTCTTTCGGGACGGCATTCGCTCCATGTGATCTTAATGGCACGGATTTCTTCGAAGTAGTCGTAGTCCGTGCGAGTGAAGCAAGCCTGAAACATCTCCGTCTTCAGAGGTAGCGGAATCTCTTGAAGAGCTCGGTATTGGCGAGCCACCCTGTACGGGTAATAGGAAGTGGCGCCAGAGAGACTGAGCAGCAGGATCGGGTTAGCAAATTTGTGAGTGAAGCGAGCTTCCTTAACCTGGAATCATTTAGCATGCCATAGAAATGCCTTGGATTTGGGGTCTTTTAGGAAATTTATCCAACGGGAATATTCTTTGTCAGGGGAATGCTTCTCTAAGACCTGGAACCTCTGTATTGGGTGCCTAAACTCATCTACTTGAAACAATTGCATAAGGTACCCAAATCCCCTTATGTGAGGAAGAAACAATATTTGCAAAATCTCTGGGGAAGCTCGCATGACTTTTTCTCCGCTTTGTTTAAAACAATTAAGGGACAAAAATGTTTTGGCTAAAATCACGTTGACATAGTTTAATCCAGCACACATGTGTTTGACCACCCAAGCAATTGAAGGATTTATGGCATTCTTACGATGAGGAAAAATGATGAGCCCGACAAATGCTAAAATGAAAATCCTACTTCTTTGAGCCATTGGTTGATTTGAAAAGCACTCGGCCAAAAATGAAAATGGGCACGCGTAACAATTAGTTTTAACAACCTTCCTTACCACCTCGGCCCTAACTCTCAAAGATTGTGACAACTCGAACATAGGGTCTATACCTATGGGTGGCTTAACAAGCTCGGTTCCAAGAGGCATTCTAATGGCAATGCTATATTCTTCCAAGGTTGGAGTTAGCTCGAACTCACCAAATATGAAGGTTGATGTTTGAGGGCACCAAAAGTGCGGTATTGCTTGCATAACTCCGGAATGGATGTTGATCTTGAGTAACGGGAGGAGACGACCAATCCTTGCCTCGACCTGTCTTTGGCCATTTTGATTCAACTGATCCCACCACGCTATGAGCCCTTTCTTGGGAGTGGAAATGAATTGGACATCGGCTCTCCCCATAGTATATAAATTGAGACTAACGATCGACCTAATTTGCCATGGACCAACAAAAGGAAATAAATGAATTGCATAATAGGAGGGATAAAGGCTTACTCTATCGAGAACCATGGCAAACACGAAGACACACACATGAAAAGTGAGGCTCGCTTTCTATCTAGACAGTTTAACAAGATGAAGCTAAAAGGGTGATCTGACCGTCGCAGTCTCGCGTTGTTGTCGAGTCCTTTTAACTTCGGTTCAGTCGAAAGAGATATCCTATAGTCACGTGGTCTCGTGGACAAGGATAAGCACTTACGACACCAAGAAAGAACTTTCGGGGAGAAGAAAGGCAACCTCTACATCATAGTCTCGCGTTAGAGGTTGTATCTTTCTTAACACCATCCTAAAGCGTCCTATCGCGGCCCAGGTCCGACAGCATGATTGTGTGTGCAATAGTATAGTGATAAAACATCTAAAGCATGCACAGTAATTTATAAGCAAACAATACTTCAAGCGTCCGAAAAAATAAACATTCATTCCCCAAATCCCAAACCTGCAAAATAAGGGGTCAATGGCAAAAACATTCATGCTAGGGATGTATTTGAACAAGATAAATAGCTTAAGCCCACTACAAAAGTCCCCAGTGGAGTCGCCAAGCTGTCGCAATCTCCCCGAACCGGCCTCGCCACCTACGTGGTTTGGCTAATGGATTACTAAGTTAAATCTAGCTCGAGCTCTCCCAAGCCCATACCAATTCGCGACTTAAGTTTAAGTTGTTAACATGCAAATCAATTTCATTTAGGAGTCCCCACTAATCAATTTTTGATGGGTCGATTAGACACCCAAGTGAAGCACGGGAGATATGCTTCACTTCTACGAACTAGAGATTCAATGGGTACTGGGACTTGATTACACTAATTGCCCAATTAGTGCTCTTTCGGTACCTAGCCTTGTTTAATTACCGCCTAATGTGTTCACACTAATCAGGAGTTTCAAAATTCAATTCCTAACCAAACTAGGGTAGGCAACCATTAACACATGAACCTAACGTGCAAAATTGACCTTATGCGAATGAGATGAAACACGCGATTCAAAGTGTGTAAACCAAACAACGTGTGATCAAATATGACACTAATCACACAATAGGGCAAGAAAAACCAATTCCAAAGTCCAAATAAATATTTTGATTTTTCGAAATTTATTTTTTCAAATTTTTTTAATATTAAAATAATAAAATAATATTTAAAATAATATAAAACGGATCCGGATCGGATCTCCACATCCGACCTGGATCGAGACTGACCTGGGCACGTCGGCCCGAGTCCACGATCGGACCGGGTTCATGTTTTGAGCTCGGTCTGGCAAATTAAAAAAAAAGAAAAAGGGCCCAGCCCGAAATGTTTTTATTTTTTTTAGAAAAAACAAACAAAAGCCCAAAGCCCACTAAAAATAAAAAGACAAAAAAAAACAATTTAGCCCAATTTCCAAACTCGGCCCATCCGCGAAAGGCCCAAGACCTAATAAAACCCTAAAGCCTACACACTAAATAAAACCCTACCTGGTTAGACCCGCGACCCGACCCGGACATGAGAAACCCCACCCGGCTCGCTCGGCTGCCTGACCAAACTTGCGGCCGCGTCCCCCGCGTCGCCACCCTGCACTTGCGGCCGGCGCTCATGCCGGTGGCCGGCTCTTCACCCGTCCGTGTCACCACCCCGATGAAGGGCGGCGAGCGTCCTCTGTCAGCATCACCACCGTGGTGGCCGGCGACCGACCGTGGCTGTCCAAACCCTAACAAAGGGCTGGACAGCCGCGGACCAAACACGTCCCGGCGAGGGACTGGATGGCCGCTCCTTCTTGCGGTCACGCTCGGACTACCATCCGACCAGCGACCGAGCCGGAACCGACCAAGCCCCAATGAGGGGCGGGGCAGCCACAAACTGACCAAACTCCAGCGGGGTTGCCCAAACCGAGCTCTCTGCTCGTGTATCACCGAACGCGGACCGTCTTCGTTCGTCGTCGACATACCGAATCCTACACCTTGAGTCTGGATGTACCTAAGACACTGCCAATGAAGGGAGAGACACAACGGTTTGGGAACGCGTACATTCAAAGGAAAACAACACACAGATCTCACCGAGGCAAAGTATCGAACAGTTGGTGCGCGTGACGAAAACAAGAGATTTTAGGCCCGATCGAGGCTCAAAACGAACCGAAATCACACACAACAATGCACAGACAAGCAGGATTGAGTTCGAGGTGTCGCGAGCCGGGACTCGTGTGAGCCGAGACTCGCGCGAGCTGGACGGCCGCAAGCTCCGGCCAGTGAGCCCTAAAAACAGAGTACAGAAAGAACAGGGGCGGCGGTTCCTTGCGACGCTCCCTACCCGACTCGGCGGTGGCGATTGGAGGGTGAACGAGATAGATCGGACGACGTCCGCTCGCCTCACACGCCTACAAGCCGGGATCCTTGAGAAACCGACCCCAAATCAAACAAAACGCAAACCAGCGAAAACCCGAACCTAAACTTACCAAAAATCGGTGTTGGAGAGGGAAGAGCGTGTGTAGATTCTCGGCCGTGACACCAACATAGCGAGTGCCGGAGGATGCAGCCGATCTCTCTCTCTCTCTCTCTCAAATTTCTCTCTCCCCAACTCTCTCGCTCTCGCGGATTTCTCTCTCCGGAACTCCCCCGATCTCTTCCTCTGGCTCCCTCGCTTTAAGGACGATTGGTCCGTTAGCAGCCACGCGTGGCCCCTACCACCGCCAGCCTGCCGCGGTCAGTCGATCGCCCGACCCGCGGATCACGCTGGCACTCCCCCGCGCCTTTGGCCTCTGCTCTGGTTTATGCATTCTACTTCTGCATTCTGCTATTGTTCATCTCCCGCGTACGCTTCAAAAGCGTTGACTGGGGGGAGAAGAAAGGGCGTTCGGGCCGAGCCGACGGGAAAAGGGCCGGCCCGCACGGAACATGGAACAAAGAAAAGAAAGAAGAGATGGGCCGCGTGAAAGAAAAGAAACAAAATGGGCCTACTGACCTGGCCCTGAAATTTTTTTTTTTTTAACATACGAATATGTTTTAATAGGCCCTATTAATGCAAATGTGTCTAATGTCTATATGCCATGCCATTTAATGAAAATATTTTTTGTTTAGTGGTTAAAAATTAAACCCTAATTATTTTATATGATAAAAACACTAAATGATTGAGCAAAATTTAGGTGTCAACACACTCGTCATGTCATCAAATAAGTGTGGAATCAACATTAGCACGAGGTTTGTCAAAAAATGGTAAAGAGATAAATGGGGCAAGATCAATTAAAGGAGATTTATTTCCCTATTCCACCATCATTTCTTCTCAAAATTACATACAAATCTTCCTTATGTATTATTACAAACTGTTTTGAAGTTTGTCTGACAATTGCCGAAGCTATTCAAATGGTATTTACTTGTTATACCAATTGTAATTATTTCACCCATAGATATTTAGCTTTTATTATTTTTGACTTCACTGGAGTTATCATTTGGTAGTTGTAGTTAAATCGTCTCCAAAACTAAATTTTGAGGGATCATTCTTATAAAGTTCAAATATATTCAATACATTTATGGCCCCCCAAGGGTTCAAGAATCAAGAGGTGATTCCCACCATGTAACATTTTGCCCTCAAAAGGTTCAAGAGATGGTTCTCAAGTGTAGCACTTTATCCAGCATGACACTTGTTTTCATTCATATACCTATATTCGATATTAAATATGGCGAATACATACTAACATAAAATTCCCATATTGAACATAACAAACAATTCCCATATTGAGCTAGATCAATCACCATTTCACTTGTGAGACTTCAAATATTTTTCTCCTTAAATTTGATCAATATCTCTCTCGGTCCTCTTCTATCCAATTCAAGTAACGCAAACTAAATACTCCCCTACACTCAATCTTTGCATCAAACTCTCTCTTTCGACCAAATGGGCTTACAAAGAATCTGATATATCTCTTTAGCAGTGGATTGATGCATTGCTTAATCATAAGCCACATGTCTATCAAGAGCATCCCAATAGCCATATGTCATGGGCCGACAGTTCCTTGGCCGCGGAATAGCCCTTGCGGCGCCTGGCGCGTCGTTCACACCAGGTCAGCCCTTGTACACTAGTTGTTTTAGAGAACAATACGGTCAATACTTTTCTTGTATTAGATCGTACTATACCTATAACAGACTGAATTTTCGATTATTTTTCCGGAATTTAGGAAATGAATATTGATCAATGCACTATAGCGAGATCTCACCTAGGACCTGCGCATTCTCGGGATGCTAACCTTAGGGGTAGGGCTATTATAGGATTGAGTTCGCACGACCAAAGAACTCGATCTCGGTTCGATCTTCAACCATAAGAATTGACGAGAGAATGTTTTGGGCCAACCGAGACCGATCTATCTGATTGATCGTGTCAAAAGGGAACTAGTGACAGACCCTCGCAATTATATGACAATCGAGGTCGTCCTGGGTAGAGTAAACTTAAACGTGATTTGACTTAGTGTCTGTCACAAGTCGAAAGCGCGTAATTCCAGAGAGCCACCCGTTAGCTAGAGATAAGCTAAAGTCGCGATTGTTTAATTTTAGTCATTTCTTGGAATTCAGGCTCGGGAATCGAGAATTTTGAAAGTGACAATTTTGGACGGTCGATGACGTTTTTGGCTTGGCCAACCTTGGGGCCACCCATTTCTGCAAAAAAATGGATTTCGGTTCGGGACCGGAAAAATTACGATTTTGCCCCTTTGGTCACCAATGTCGATTTTGAGGCCGTATGAGATTATTTTTTGAGGCCAATGTCATTTTGGGGTGGCCATACACATTTAAAGTTGTATTGGTCGAAAATTGAAATTTTGGCTTGAAAGTGAAAAATAATATTATTTTAATCTCAGGACTTTGCAATCGATTTTCGAGGGCTTAAGAAGCTATTTTCACGATTCCGACGCCATATTATGTTGGCCACACACATTTGGGGTAGGTACGGGCGAAAAATGGAATTTCGACCCGAGACCGGAAAATTGACCATTTTGCCCTTGGGCTATTTTTGGGTTCCGAATTTTGAAAAATTTTTGGGATTATTAATAATGGATTTTTAGCTCAATTATTGGACCTTGGATGCTTTTGCCCCTCAATTATTTGGCTGAAATTATTGTGGACCGTTAGATTATGGGCATTTTGGTCATAACCGTTGGATCGGCGACACGTGGCGCCCTTTAGCCATCATCTTTGATCAGATGGACTCCCTTTCTCTCTCTCCTCCCCCTCATTCAGCCAACTCTCCTGATCAGCCTCCCTCTCTCTCCCACGTTCTTCTCCTCCTTAGCTGTTTGGACACCATCACCGCTGCTGCTGCTGTTGTTCCGCCCGTTTTAGCCACCCATCCAGCCCGTTCGTCTCGCCTTTCGTAGGTAAGTGACCTCCCCAAATGTCGCCTAGGACCTCGGGTATTGTTAGGCTTGTTTAGGGCTCGGTTTAGGGTGAATTTAGTGGCTGGTTTGCTTGGTGGTGCGTGTTTACTGATTTCCAGCTAGGCTGCTGCTGCGTCGCCAGATGTTTCTATTTTTACTGTGACTTGTGTGGCCCGAATTTGAGGAAGTGTTCTTCATGAAAGTTATTTCCAACATCTTTAAGTATAACATATTTTAATTTGGGAATTTTTGGAAATCATTTGATGCCATTCGGAAGTCCATCTTTGGACCGAAATAAAACTGCCTGATTTACTGTTCACCCGACCTTCGGGTCTGTTCGAATTTTTATAAATTTTTCCAGGCCTATTTTCAAAATACTTCCTTCACAAAAATTGTTGGGGACATTTGTGGCTATAACATATAAAAATTTCAAAACTTTTCAAGGTGATTTGAATGTTGAAAGAAATGTATTTTGAGGACAAAATAGTCTGTTAGAGCGAACTGATTTTGGTCTGATTTCGAGGGACAAAAAGGCATGGTTGCAGATTGAACCGGATTTCGTGTTCTTCATAAGAAATGTTTATCGGGATGTGTTTTGTGATATATCCAAAATTTAGAATTTTTTGAGTTCGTTTACTATTTATTTTGATGGGATTTCGGTCACTGTGTAAACTGCCCAATTTGACCCCAATTCTTTGGATGTTCGTTTTTATGAGTGGAATGGTGGGGGTGTCGAGGTTGAATAGTTGCTGCCCTTGTTATGGGAATTGATCCTGAATGTGTGTTTGTATGTGGATGGTGTGTTTGTAAAGTGGTTGTAGTTGTTGGTTGATTTCTGAATGATTGTTGGGCTAAATATCGAGTGGCCGTGTGCCTTGTGTGTATGGCCGTGAGGTGTGTGGTGTGATTGCGAAATGAGCTCACGTGTCAAGCATGTGTGATTGTGTGGTGTTTGTGTGGCAAGGATGTGCATTTGCGAAGTGAGTGTGAGGTGTGAGATTGTGTGTGACCGTGTGTTTGTGTGGCGGTGTAGTACGTGTGGAATGAGTGGAACGAAGGTACTGGAATGTAGGATTGGTTGGGAAAAGGTCCGTCCTGAGGCATGTACGTTTACGCGGGACGATGTCGTCCCTGACGAGGTGACGATACCCGACCCGACGGGGTGTCGATGCCTGACGAGGTCAGAAGACCGTTGGCCTGATACGTTTTACGCGGGCGCGGTAGAAGGAAAGTGTGTGTAGGATTCCGTCTTGAAGCGTGTTCGTTTATGCGGGACGATGTCGTCCCTGACGAGGTGACGATGCTCGGCCTGACGAGGTACCGATGCTTGATGAGGTCAGAAGACTGTTGGCCTGATGCGTTTTACGCGGGCGCGGTAGTGGTGGAAGAGTTGAGAATGAGCGGAAATTGGCTTGAGGGGCGAGATTTGAGAAAGTGATGCATGGTGTGAGTTAGTGTGCGAATGTGTTTGTATCGCGTGATGTGATGCTTAATTATGGGGTAGAAACTGCTAGGCACGGTATAAGATGTGCCCAAGTGATTTTTGTCTTATAATTGAGGCACGCGCGCGTCTATGATGTATTGTTGTGATATATTGGCTGTGCTGTTGTCTAACATGCAGGGACGTGCATGATGAATCCTAGGTAGGGTCGTGTGTGGTTGTCAGCTTGGTTGGTTGTATGTGTTACGTGTGTTTTCGTCTGGCGGTACGTGAGTGCCTACGTGGGGTTTGGGGTTGTACACTTATTGAGATTTGTCTCACGGTTGTATAACCGCCACTTTTAGACCCCCAGCCTTAAACCCGGGAAGTTCGCCTCCTCTTTTTGGAAGTTCGAGGAACCGCCTTTGGTGCCCGGTGGAACTACAGGTGAGTGTCCTGAGGCTCAAGCCTGAAGAATTAGGAGCAGAACGGAAGGCGATCCTTAGGTTTTCCCTAGGGTATTTTAGGGGTTGTGTAAATTGAATTGACCCATAGGGAAGTTAAGTTAACTAGACCCTGATCTTTTTTATTATGACGGTGATTCCGGATGCTGGTTTGCTAATTACGCTTGTAAAATAATGTTTGTATATTTGGTGCAGTAATATTTCATGAAATGTTGCTGTTGTTTTTTATTGTTATGGTGTTCTACCCTGTTGTCATCATCTTTTTGTCTAGGGTTTTTATATTCGCTTCCGCATGTGGCTCTGATGTTTGGGTTGGGTCGGCGACATTCCTGGGACGTCGCAACAAATTCGACCTGTGGCAGGATGTCGCGAGCTCGATGGGATTCGGGGCGTGACAGTGCCCAGCTTGGCACAGACGTGTACTCCATCAAGCAAGACACATAAAATACTTTCGGTATGACAACTGGTTTAGGCTTACTATGGTCTCATCAGGAGAGCGGTATCAGCTTCCAATCAGTTTGTTCACGGGAGGCCAACCCAACCTTCAGAGATCCTAAAATAGATTCATTCCATCCTATAACTCCTAGTACCAACCGTCATGACACCAATCCCACAACCCAGCTGTATTTCATCCCTTCTGCGTCCTCACTCTTCACCCGATAATCCCGAGCACACTCACAAGGATACAGGACTACGAAAGAATCACGGTCCGTGACAGATACGTCCACTAGTCACGATTACCATTCCCGAATAAGCTTTATGTAGGTGGGGTCCAAAAGCTCATGATAATATCTCTCATCCTCTTCCTACAAAATCAACTTAACATACCGGAGAAGCAAATTGACCTCAAGAAATATGATATATTGTCGCCAGAAAGTAATTTTTCGCAAAAGTGAAGATGATTGTGAACGGCTTATCTTGAGCCAAGATAGGAGACATGGACATGAAATACTATTTTAATAGCGTGTCGACTGGGCATAATTTGAGAGTGGACGCATGGACTACGCATTTGATGGAATGCTCAGTCTTCGTCTCCATGGACTTGTCAATCATCGCGTAGTTGACGGAGTATCAATTGACTAAACAAGTCGATCAAAAGTCCTCTCAAATGTCAATAAAAGGAGATATAGTTTTCTATTCCACCATCATTCCTTCTCAAGATTACACAAAAGTCATCTCAAGCATTATTACAAGCTCCCATTGAAGTTTGTTGGACCATCGTTGAAGCTAATCGAATGGTTTTGGACTTGTCATACTAGAATATATTGTGATTACATTTTTCTCATATTGATCTTAATTATTTTACCCATAGTTATTTTATTTTATCATTTTCAATGTCATTAGAGTTAACATTGACGCTAAAATAAAACCCATGAAGATGGAGGTTTGTCAATGTAACCTCTAGAGATTAATTTCATTTGACTTTTGTATGCTTAATAAATTGTTGAACCTTTTCCTACTATAATTTAGTATTTGCATGTAGATCCTCTTCTAAACTAAAATTTGTTCAATCATCGTTATAAAGTTCGAATTTGTTCAATTCTTCATGGCCACTCTACTTCTTGTGCTTGCATTCAAAAGATGTGCAGTACATACTTCAGTGGCAGCTTGAGATGATGCTTGAGAGGAGATCTGTTACAAATTGGAAAGAAAGATAACAGAATAAGAAGCTGAATTTTCTTTAGTTGATTTTATCCCATTTATTTCTTTGTTCCTTTTTCACAATCTTTAGTTTACTTTTTTACTATCTCTTCCGCGTTATCCTTGTCTTGAATGGCATCCAAAAATTAAGTTACGTACCGGTGAAGCAAATTGACCTTAAGAAGTGTGATGTTTTAGGTCTGATTCATACTGATGTTTTAGAAAAGTTTGTGACGCAGAGAGAAAGCGTAAATTTGGAACAACTCCAAAGAACTCAAAATTTTTATTCAATAATACTGTGCTTTTGATTACAAGATAGACATCTTATATATAGAGATAGGATTCCTAATACTAATGGAAACCGAATAATTAAAGATAACATTTAATAAACTAATTTAGGAAACTGCCTGAATGGTAATATAAGAAACTGCCTGAATGGTAATATAAGAAACTGACTGATTGGTAATATAAGAAACTGCCTAAATGATAATATAGGAAACTGACTGAACAATGTGATCGCCGGTCCCCCTAGGTGCATCATCCTCCCCTGCTAGAGAAAGATTCGTCCTCGAATCTGCTTCGCCTTCATTGTCGTCATCAATCTCCTCAGAATCTTCTTCCTCTTCAGGGTAGTAAGGTGACAAATCTGCTACATTAAAAGTTCCAGAAATATTGTGCTCACCCGGCAACCCAGGTGGTAACTCTTCTGGTACGACATTAGCAAACTCCTCAAGCAAGGGTAGAACTTGGGTAGGAATTTTGGGACTGTCAAAATTTCGCTCCATCACCATAATGGCAAAAAGCTCAGGCATGTTCACTGCCTCTTTTAGAAATTTTGACCTGGACAATAGATTATTTTTCACTTCCTTTTTCAAATCTGAAGAACCTAGGGTAATAGCTCGGCCATCCTTTTTGAAGGTATAAGTATTTCTGAAACCATCATGCTGTGTCTTTCTATCAAACTGCCACGGTCTCCCCAATAAAATATGGCAAGCATCCATTGGGACTACATCACACCACACCTCATCGATATAATTTTTTCCAATCGAAAATTGCACAAGACACATTTTGCTCACCTTCACCTCGTTCCCTTTTCTAAGCCACGACAGCTTGTATGGTTGAGGATGATCTTCTATTTTCAACCCCAACTTTTCCACCATAGTCGTGGACACCACATTCTCGCAACTCCCACCATCTATTATCACGCTGCATACTTTTCCTCTACTAGTGCACTTAGTATGAAAAATATTATGTCTAAGCCACGATTCATCATCCGCTACAGCAACATTTAATATTCTTCTAACGACTAGGGACTCACCAGAATCAGCATAGATAATCCCTTCCTGTTCCACATCCGCAACCTCTTCTTCGCCTTCAGATTCATCATAAACTGGACCTTCATCAAGAGTTGGATTATCTACAAGTGTCACAAACTGTCGGTTCGGACAATCAGCAGCAAAGTGCCCGAGTCCTTGACACTTAAAACATCGCTTGCCTGCAGCTCCTCCCCTGCTAGATCCAGCATTACTCTGCCCCTCGTTGGATGCAGGTTTAGAATTCGCATCCTTAACTATAACTGGTGTCGAATTTACTGCAGATGTTCCTGCTTTTCCTTGGGATTCTTTATCTGACCACTTAGAATTAATACTCTTTCTTTTAAACTGCCCCTCTACCTTTAGGGCTAGTCTGCACACGTCCTCGTATGTCCAATACTGCTGCAATTGGACAACATCAGAGATCTCATATCGCAGCCCTGCCAGATATCGTGCAATCGTCTGCTCGTCTTCCTCTGCCACATCACAACGCATCTGCAAACGATCAAATTCTTCTGTGAATTCCTCAACTGTTTTATCATCTTGCTTGACGTTATGATATTCGATAAATGCCTCTTACCTATAATGGGTAGGCAAAAATTTTTTTTGCAATAACTTTTTCATCTTCTCCCAGCGATCCACCTTCGGCTTCCCCTCTCTAGCGCGTTGTTTTTTTACGTGTTCCCACCAAATCGAAGCATGTTTTCGCAGCCTAATAGCCACTAACTTCACTTTTTGCCCCTCAGTTAGGTATTTAAGATCAAAAATCCGTTCTACCGTATGCAACCAATCAATAAACTCATCAGGATGAGCTTTACTATTAAACTCGGGAATCTCGATCTTCATTTCGAAATTTTGAGAAGAACGCTGATTTCCAGGTCGTACTCCTCGATTCCGCCCCTGGTTCAGAACCCCGAAAGGGTTTACGTCTTCTTCTTCATCATCGGATGAATCCTCAGATTCCGCTCCTTCTTCGGATTGAACGCCCAACCTCGCCTCCGCAAGTTGTCGCTCCAAATCCTGGATTCGTCTTCTCTATTCTTCAATTTCTATGCCTCGCAGATCTCTTAGACGCGGTTGGTCGTCTGCTTCAGGAACGCCTCCACGCCCCCGGCCACCACGAGCCCGCCGTCCACGACCACGATTTTGTTCAGCCATTGATTCAAGCAACCTGTGCTCTGATACCAATTGACGCAGAGAGAAAGCGTAAATTTGGAACAACTCCAAAGAACTCAAAATTTTTATTCAATAATACTGTGCTTTTGATTACAAGATAGACATCTTATATATAGAGATAGGATTCCTAATACTAATGGAAACCGAATAATTAAAGATAACATCTAATAAACTAATTTAGGAAACTGCCTGAATGGTAATATAAGAAACTGCCTGAATGGTAATATAAGAAACTGACTGACTGGTAATATAAGAAACTGCCTAAATGATAATATAGGAAACTGCCTGAATAATGTAATCGCCGGTCCCCCTAGGTGCATCAGTTTGATTCGTATTAATAATCTATTTCATGTTGAGTGTGACAGTTTAAAACTAGGTTGTATTGTCGCGAAAAGTGACTTTTTGCAGATTTTGTGAAGATTATTCTGAACAACTTATCTTGAACCAAAATAAGGGAAATGAACATGAAACACTATTTAATAGCTCTTCAGTAGCGTGGCCACTGGGCATAATTTGGGTGGGGACACAATGATTCCACATTTGATGGAATGTTTGGTCTTCGTCTTCATGTGCTTGTCAACCACACATAATCGATGGGGGTGTTAATTGACTAAACAAGTCCATCACTGTTTAATAAAGTGATGGGATATCACGGAGGAAAATCACTTTTTCTGCAAATATTTTTTAAAAAAATTCAAATGTTTATTATCCCAATCCCGTTGCTAAATTGTTCATATCTTTTGGATCGTCGTTTCAGAGAAATTCAGGATACCGAGAATGCAGACAATCCCATGTGAAGAGAATCAAACTGTCTTAAGGTTTTCTTTTAATATTCCGTAAAGTCTGTAATATGTTTTGTTGGCCATACTTCTTAGCCATGCTGGTCATGAAAATGTCTGTATTACCCTTAACCTCAGCTATATAAAGCGAGGTGATGTTTGAATAAAAGGCAGAGTCCAACAAAGAGAAAATTTTGCAAACTTCAACTATGCTCTCTCCAATGTTCTCATCAATCTTTCTCCTCTAGGCGTAGTGATATTAGAAACATAGACCGAATAAGATGAGTGGGTTCAACAAGTATACTTTCCACTTGTTACTCTAAGTAGATCAGCGGATCAAAATGAAGGCCAAAGAGTCCTAGGATGAAGGCTAATGTTACTTGGAGGCAAACAGACAATCCCACTTAACGGTAGAGAAGGGTATGTGTATGGATAGTCGTCATCGGATTACATGACGCATTTGATGGAATATTCATTCTTCATTTCCATGGACTTCCCAATCCTCCCGTAGATACCAGTTTGTTCGCTCTTCGGTCTTCAGTCTTAAGGAGAGAGAAAGCAAAATTAAAGGTAATATATATACATATATATAGACATAAATATATTTATTTGTTTATTCATTTATTTTGTGGAATATGAGGCACCAATTTGTCCTTTACATGGACCTTTCGGTTTTGACAGTTATTTGGTATTCTTGTCACTTTCTTCTTTGTTATTACCTTCAATACTGTTTTCTCTCACCTCAACTTTTTAAGGTGTTTCCTATCGGACAATGCTATGTTATATATTAGCAATAATATACTGAATAACATGGCTGATTATAAGTATTCACTTATTATGCCAAATTTATAAAACCATCTTAGTGTGATTGACACTGCTCTTTCTTGCTTTTGTCATAAAAGTCATAACAAGCAAGACTTTGAAATATGAATAACACTACATGTACTAAGATGTTACTAGAATCTCTTACTAAATGAAATGGCTCTACATGACATGTGCCATGTCATCAAATAAGTAAAATATGAATAACACTACACGTACTAAGACTTTACTAGAATCTCTTACTAAATGAAATGGCTCTATGCGACACGCGCCATATCATCAAATAATTGTGGAATCGGCATTAGAATAAAGTTTTTTGGATGTTTAATTTTCTATTCCACCATCATTTCTTCTCGGAATTAGACAATAGTCCTCTCAAGCATTATCACAAACTGCCATTGAAGATTGTCTGACAATCGTTGATACAATCCAAATGGTTTTTAACTTGTTCTACCGCAATTATAATTTTCTCACATTGATCTTAATGATTCACCATAGTTATATAAATTTTGTTAATTTCAATTTCGCTGGAGTTAACATCCACACTGAACTAAAACCCATGAAGATGGAGATTTGTCGTGTTCAATACCTTTATGGCCTCTTTTACTTCTTGTGCTTGCATTCAAAAGATAGAAAGAGCTTCAAGGATTGTCCAGCATACTCCAGTGGCAGCTAGAGATGATGCTTGTGGGGAGATCTGTCACAAGGTTTGAAGAAAGGATAACAAGATAAGAAATTCCGTTCGTGTAACGAAAAATAACTTCCAGAAAAAAAATTTCCGGGTTTTCCAGTGTTTGTTTTACGGAAATAAACTAGCCATAGAAAATATTTTCCCTCAATGGACAAAACACCTTCAAAAATGAGGAAAATGTTTTCCACTTTTTGAAAAGAGGAAAACATTTTCCCCCCTCCTTCTTTCATCATTCATTATAATTATTTTTATTTTATTTTTTAAAATTATAATTTTTTATTATTTTTAAATATCTTTTATTTTTTTTCTTTTTCTTTCTCTTTTCTATCTTCTTCTCCAGCCGGTTGCCGGCCACGACGGGGACCAGCAACTAGCCATAGGTGAACTCTAGCCTCGCCACAGGCCGCCAGAGCCTCATCAACATCCGGCGGCCCAGCTTGTAAATTTGGCGAGGTCCGAGCTCGCCCAACCGGCCTGGGGCAAGCTCAGTCTTGCCAGATTAGGTGAGATGGAGCCTCGCCACAGGCCGGTCGCCTGCAAGAAAAAAAAGAAAAAAGAAAATTAAGATTTTAAAAAAAAAATAAAAAAAATATTAAAAGTAGTGCAAGAAGGAAAATCTTTTCCATACCAAATAACGGAAAATATTTTCCCAGACTTTTTCAGATTTTAGCCAAATACCGGAAAATTGTGTTATTTTCCAGGAAAATAGTTTCCTTGAAAATATTTTCCGCGAAACAAACGGAGCCTAATTTTCTTTAGTTGATTAAACCCTAATCATGTTTTTTTCCCCTTTCTCTTTTACAATCTTTAGTTTGATTGCTGATTTCACACCGATTTGTTGATTTGGCACAAGCCTCATAGCCGTCTGGTCATTTAGTAAGAAATTTCTAATAGAGTACCCGTGAAAATACTAACACTTTAAATGTTGGGGCAACATTCAAAATGCACTGGATTAAAATGTGCATCATAATTCTCTGACTTTGTTGGTTGATTTTCACGAGGGACATACATAATGTAAACTTAGCTAGACTCATATGACCAACAGAAGGAAAAAAGAAAAAAAGAAAAAGGAAAAAAAGTAAAGAAAGAAAAGAAAAAAAATTCAGAAGATTTAAATAAAAGAATTGTGAAAAACATCTACATGAGCACTAGCCCAATTAGGATTATTGGCGTCCATGTCAGCGATTTCTAATCAAAATTAATCGGAATGACTATATTAGCAAATTGTCAAAATGTTTAGAACTAAATTGACCATCATGCAATAAATTTATGACTTTTTGGACAATTATTCCAAAATCCTCATGCAAGCACGCATTTCCCTTTTTTTATCGCATGAATTCCATATGATCCGTCCCCCTAGTATTTGAAAAAAGGTTTATTGGAGAAGGTTTATGTTAATTATTAGTTAATCTTTTATGGCCCCCGTCCAGTTTATGGCGACTCACCTTTGTAATTAACCAAGTCAGAGTATTTAAAAATCACATTAATTAATCGAGCATGTTAATACGGCGATGACATGGTCTACAAGTTAGCATTTCTGTCCATAAATTTGACAGATGAATTAACTCGAGCAACAGCGGTCTACAAGTTAGCATTTCTGTCCATAAATTTGACAGATGAATTAGATCGAGCAACAGCGCATATGGCTTGAGGATCCAATTGCACAAAAAAGAAGAAGCTAAGGGACCTACTCGAACATTTTATAATAGTTTAAGGATCTCCTTAGCAGTTCAAAAGTTTATTCATTACGTACATCAAACTCGTGATCTCATAGAAGACACCTTGCCCTTTAACACGCTCGACCTTTGGGATTTACTTTATCTTGAAACTCATGGAATGTATTCACGAACTCTATTTTAGTTAATGAATACGCTTGTTTTGACCAAAAAAAAAAACAAAAATCCTACAATTTTATCATGGTAAAGATATTGTAACGTCCTGGATTCGACCTACTTTCGTGATCAATGAAATTAATGTTATTTCTCATTTCGTTTTAGTAAGTCTCGCCCAGAATTGATCATTCTCAGGATACTGACCGATATGGAAAGGCTAACTAGGAAAACGGTACGTGGACCCGAGAACTCGACTGTGAATTGAGTCCGATCCCGAAAAACGACGAGAAAATATTTTGTGCCAATGTGGGCCAATCCGAGGAGAGTGACGGATTTAGTTTAGTCAACGACGTACGATCGGATCGTGGGTGATTCCGTACGACCGAGAGTGCGCGTGGCGAACGATTCCGAAATTAATCCAAACGATCGCGACCCCGGGAACTGGCTATGCATCCTCGTGTTTTCTAGGAGATCGACATCGTCACGACTCGAGTGACCCTAGGTCGATATGTGTAACCCCTAAACAGCCGCCCGTTAGTGAGAGACGCTAAAATTGCAAATTGAACGAAATTGATCATGGAATTGAGTCCGGACTTCGGTGTCGAATTTCGTGGGCATACACGACTATTTTGCAAGGACGACGTCATTTTTATGTGGCCACTCATATTTGGGGTCAGTAGAGTCAAAATTTGGAAATTTGACCTGGGAACTGAAAATTACCGTTTTGCCCCTATGCCCCTAAACTTGGATTCCGAATTTTGAGAGAATAAATTTGGATTAAATCAGCCTCTATTATTGCTAGAAATGTTGGACAAATGTACCCCCAAGATATTTTGGCTAGATTAACCCCAACCTTCGGATTAGGGGCAAGATGGTCTTTATTGAGAAGTGGTTCACCAACCCCACTATCTCCCTCAAGCATATACACTCTCATTCTCTCTCTCTCCCTCATTTCACCCCCACCATCACTGACCATCCCCTCCTCTCTCCCTCTCCCGCGAGCTCTCCCCCTCTCTCTCTCGGCCGCCCGCCGGAGGGCCGCCTCCGCCGCACGCCACCGCCGCCGCCGCCGCCGCCTGGCACCGCCACCATCCCGACTGCCCCATTCTCTTCTCCACCTCGCCTCCTTCCCTGTTGGCCATGAGGATCAGCCCGCCTAGGATCGCCGTCGCCGTTGCCACCGCCGAGAGAGCCGCTGCTCGGCGCCACTGTTCCGACACGGGACCGCCATTGCTCAGCCACCCTTGCCACTTTTCCAGCCTTCATTAGGAGCCTAGGAATTTAAGTGACTACAACCCTAAACCCTAATTAGGCTAATTTACATTTCTAGATGAGTTTAGGGGTTAATTAGGGTAATTTAGGGGTTAGCTTGTGGAGGATGTTAGGGGGCTGACTTTGTGGCTAATTTGGTGGCTTAGTGTGATAATTTAATTGAGGTTTAGTGGCTCATAATGTGCTGTATGTTGGCTGAGCATAGACGCCTTGATTTGGGCATAATTGTGAATTTGGCGGGTGTAATTAGTGGGCCAAGTGGTGGCTGTTTTCGTGGCGATTTTTGTGGTCTAATGGGATGATTTAGAAGTGATTTGATGGCCTAAGATGGACTGTTCATGGCTGGTTTGATATCAGGTCGATTCGGGCCATAATTGGTTTATCGAGGTTTTAGGGCGAATTGCTTAGGGAACGGTGATCGGCCCATGAGGATGCTAAGTTAATCATGGCTTGTTTGTGATTGTGTAATGCTCTATGATATGCTTGGCGTGGCCAATTTATGAGATGCTTGGTAGGCTATCGGCACGTGTAGTTTTGGTGTCTAATTGCGTGAATTTGGGTACTAAATTATATGTTGTGCCTGATTTGGATTGGTTGGTTCATTGGGCATATTGAAATGTGAATAGAGCATGTTGTGGTGTTATTTAAATAAATAGCCAAATTATATTGAGTGCCCAGTGTGAATTTCATGAATGCCGAGTGTGGATATAATGGCCATGAGCGTGCATACTGAGTATGGGCATAACATGTGCATTATGTGTGTGTGCACAAAAGACATGAGCATGTGATTACCTAATCGCCCTGATGCGTTTTATGCGGGGTTCAGATAATAGCTGGTGTATGTGAATGTATGATCACATAAAGCCCTGGTGCGTTTTACGCGGGGTATTGAACCCGTCCTGAGGCGTGTTATGCGAGACGATGCCCGGACTACCGGAAGATGACCAACCTGATGCGTTTTATGTGGGTTATGTGTCATGAGCCTGATGCGTTTTACGCGGGCCAGAGATCGATCTCGAAGTGATGGATTTGATGCGTTTTACGCGAGTCGGACCTAACGCGTTTTACGCGAGTTGGAGGAGAATTGGTAAATGGCAAGTGTGCAAGAGTGCAAGTGTGCGAAAATGCATTGTGAACATGAGCACAAGTGTGAGTATGAGCATAAGCATATGCATGACATGCGTTGTGACCAAGTGATGTTATGTATGTGCCACGATTGGGTTCTGTGTTATTATTATGATTTGTAATTGCCTAACCTGCAGGGCCAAGTAAGTATTGGATTTGGGCCCGAGGGCCTAAGTCATTTATATTCTGGATTGTGTGTTATTTAGTGCTTATCAGGAGGTGCATGTTAGCCTAGTTTAGGTTTAGGGGGCCTACTCGCTGAGATTTATTCTCACTGTTATATAAACCAAACTTTTCAGACCCCCGGCCTTGAGATGTCCGCAGTGCCTATTCGTTTTGGGATCCCTTACCGAATAGACTGGGAGGAGACGGTGTACCCCGCAGGGAACGGGGATTTTTATGTTAGATATCTGACGACAGTTTGGGTCAATACGGGAGAACAGCTGGACCAGACCCATATGTATATAGGATGGTGTATCAGGGATCTTACCGGGACTTACGGACCCCTTCGATCGTTTGAGGTCTCGTTTAGCGAGTCAGGAGATGTGGGCCCTCAGTGTCCCGATGGAGACTTGGTGAGTCCTGGCCGTGCGTCCGAGGGAAGCTCTAGTGCTGACCTAGGGCACGAGCTAGAGGTTTGGGAGATGGACGAATCAGAGCAGATGGAAGAGGAGCTGGAGGATAGACACTCAGACCCGGAGGCGATGGATTCGGATGATGAGCCAGAACCGATGGAGCAGGATCTCGAGCTGGAGGTAGCACCAGAGGAGGAAGGTTCAGACGAAGAGTCAACCGGGTTCGATAGTGAGTTGGAGTCCATGGAGTCCGAGCCGAAGTCGTCCGAGAGTTCTTCTGACACGTCGAGTTCTGACCCCGATTGGGAACCCTAGAGTAGACCTTAGACCCTAGTTAGGTCGGGCCAGTACCTTTTTGACCGGAGCCCCACCTAGTACTAGTACCCCTGACCGCCCGGGCCACTTACCCTTTTTTGTCAGTAGTGGCCATTGATCCGCTTTTGATTTTTGGGCTTGTTGACACCTAAATTTTAGCGACCATTTAGTATAATTTGCATAGAAAATTAGGGATTAAATTTTTAACCCCTAAACAAAAAATGTTTAAATTGCATAACATATAGTTTAAACTCATTTTAGATTAATTGCATTTTGCATCGGACCGGCGGTGACGAACGAGCTTAAATTTCATCAAACGGGACTCGGCTCGCTTAAAATGCACGAGCCGGGAATTACAAGTCAAACGGGCTTGGTTGTTTTAATTTGAGCTTAATTCAGCCCATTTATCATTAATTAATTCAGCCCATTTAAATTAAAACCCAAGCCTAAGCCCATTAAGACTAGAAAGCCCATCTAATTGACCTAGGTTAATACTATATATACTTCATTAGGTCAGAATTTTAGAGGGGGAGACACAATTTTCAGATCAGAAAATTTTTAGAGTGTGAGAGTGAGAAAGAGAGAGAGAGGAGGAAGACCTCGCGCGACGCGCCCGCTGCCGCGCCCGCTCCCGCGCCCGCTGCCGCGCCCGCGCCCGCTGCCGCGCCCGCTCCCGCGCCCGCTGCCGCGCCCGCGCCCGCTGCCGCGCCCGCTCCCGCGCCCGCGCCCGCTCCCGCGCCTCGCCCGCGCCCGCGCCCGCTCCCGCGCCCGCTGCCGCTCCCGCGCCCGCGCCCGCGCCCGCTGCCGCGCCCGCTCCCGCGCCCGCTGCCGCGCCCGCTCCCGCGCCCGCTCCCGCGCCCGCGCCCGCTCCCGCGCCCGCTCCCGCGCCCGCGCCCGCCGCCGCGCCCGCTGCCGAGCGCCGCTGCCTCCCGCGCCCGTCGTCGCTGCCTTGCTGTTCCGTCGCCGTTGCCCCGCCGTCATCCCGACACCGCGCCGCCGGCCCACCGCTCGCCGTTCATCCCGATCCGCAAGTTCGAATTTGGGAATTATCTGCAAATTAGGTAATTAGATATTATCTGATATTTTTCAGAATATTTAATTTACTAATTTGTGCTTTTGAATATTGCGTGAATATCGTGTAGAATATTAGATATGTTGGGATAATTATCTTATATCTGCAATATTTTTAAAATATTCAAAATTAGGAAACTTTCCTAATTTAGCAACGTATCTAGACGACTATCCTACCTTATCCCTAAGGTACGATACGCGACGATACGGAAAATCATTATCCTATCCATAATCCCTTGGATACGATAATGATTTTTATCTGCTTTCCAAATTTGAACGATCGACTTTCCGTCAATATTTATAACCCTATAGATATGACTGATAGCTCGATTTTTGTGCCTAATCTGAATTTGAAACGAATCTTGTGGATTGCATGGTTGTTTTAAATGTGGATGCTATCTCTGTTTAAATTATCTTTCCTTTTCAAATAAAAAAGAAAATTCAAAAAATATCAGTTAGGATTTGAATTTGAACTTTGCATGTTTAGGAATCCTAAATATATCTAGACGATAGAGTAATTATTTAATTTAAATTAGGATTTGAGATAATCTATTTCCTGGTTTAAATTAAGTAATTTTCTAATCTTAATAGATTATTTAGGTTAATTTTTATTCCGAATTTTCATGAAAATCCCAAAAAAGAATGAATTGTTTTATAGTAGATTAGGATAGATTGCATTCTTAATTTAATTAATTTATTATTTCGAATTTTAACAAAAATCCCAAAAATAAGTCATGTTAGGATATGTTAAGTCATCATAGGTTGCATGTTAATTTAGGCATATTTTTATTCCGAATTTCATTAGAAAACACCAAAAATAAATCGTTTGCCCGTCATCAGAATTAAGTCACGTCGTCGCATGACATATAGTTTGCATGTTAGGTTGCATTATTCGCATGTCATTTCTGCACGTCATTGCATATAGGTTAGCTTTCATTTAAATAAGCGAAAATCCAAAAATACTGGGTGAACTGCTTGTTAATTAGAAATCATATTAGGATGGTTGATGTGATTTTCTAGCTAACCATGCAGATGCTTACGTTGCCTCGAGGTAAGTAATTCTCCCAATCTTGCAATTTATTTAATGTTTTGATTATTGGGTGTTACTTTGGTGGTTTGCGCACCCGCATGAACACCTCACATGTTAGTGACTAAGTTAAAATGGATCCAAATTGCTTGCCAAAATATTTTTTTGAAAAGAAAAGGTACCGAAAGGGCGTTAGACTAGATCTAGCGTAATCAAGTCCCCGGGCTTAGAATCTCTGGTTCGTAGGAATAAAACATATCTCCCTATGTTTTATTTAGGTTTCTAATCGACCTACCACAAATTGATTAGTGGCGACTCCAAGCATGAAAACATTTGCATGTTAAAAACATAAACCTAAGTTGCGAATTGGTAGGGCTTGGGAGGGCTCGAGTTAGGTTTAATCCTAATAATCCATTAGCCTGAGAGGAAGGGAAATTTTCAGGTCGCGACAGCTTGGCGACTCCACTGGGGAACTTGAGTTAAAACTCTTAGTGGACTTAGGCCAGTTTTTCTTTTTAAAAAATATTTTTGCTTGGCAGCGAGGATCCCAGGTACGTCCCTAACATTTTAGGTGTTAAATGTTTTTGCAGTATGGGAGGTATAAGGGGAGGCGTGATTGTTAACCCTTGTTTTGCAGGGAGGTGTTGGATGTATGGTTTATTTTATGCACGAAGCGCTGTATGATATAACCTGCTGTGCATGCCTTGCATTTACACTACACCGCACACGCTACCCGCTGCCGGACCTGGGCGGCACAGGTTTAGGATGGTACTGAGAAAACGGACACCCCGACCACACCCGTATGGTATGGGTCGCCTTTCTTGGTCCCGAAAGTTCTTTCATGGTGTCATTGAATACCTACCACGGTTGCACCCTTTGCAACCCGGGTCGGCTCTTTGACTAAGCCGGAGTCAGGGGAATCCCAGCCTAACCACCACCATGACTGGTTTAGCTCGGTAATCCTCGTGTCTCCATTTTGCAAGCCAGAGTCTAGGTAGAAATCGAACCTCACGTTTCATGCGCATATCTATGTGATTGCCATCATTCTACCGGGTGAAGTAAGATTTCTGAACCTTTATCTCGCAATTTATTTATGTTTCGTCTTTTTCTTTGGTCGGTCCATGATAGGTCTAGGTTGGTTTTAAATTTGAAAGTAATAATCCTTGAGTCCTTTTTAAAAAGAAAGAAAGAAAGAAAGAAAGAAAGAAAGCTCTTTTAGAGAATTTATTTTCAATCTATGTCTTTATTTTCCTAGATGTGTCATAGGTAATTATTTTCCTACAAAGTTTGCCGTCATCTTTCTTTTACCAAAAAAAGGGCTTTAGAGAATTTGTTTTCAGTCCATAGTTTCTAGGGAGTCTCACTTTTTGTTTTTCATAATTTTATGATTAGGGATTTTGGTGCTTCTATTTCCTAGTTGTGTCTAGGGCGTCATTTATATTTCTTTTCCTAGATCACTTTTCATAAGGTCTCGTCCATATACGAATATTGTCATGAATAAACAAAAAAGACTAGAAGCGTGTCATGGACCAACCTTGTCTTGACCATATACTTATTTGGTTCATTTCTTTTACATTAGGTAGCTACGGACCGATCACGATCGCCCATTCGTACACGGTCGAGAGCCAGAATGGCCGATCAAACCGACTTGCAAGAGCGTGTTATTGGTGTGGAAGACCAGATCAAGCAACTTGTCATCGCGATGCAACAAATGTCCGCTGAGATCAAAGCTCTCCGGTCGGATCCTGTTTCGGCAGCCCTCGAAGCATCAGTCCCAAAGCAGAAAATCAGAAAAAATGTCGATATTGACGGGGATGACGATATTCCTGATTTAGAAGATGACCCCGTCCAGATCATCGTCAACAAGGACAAACCTGATGAACGGGTCAATAAACTTGAAGAAAGAGTGAAGCAGTTGGAAGGTTCGCAGGATTCACCTTCGATCGATCTGTCCCTTTACTCACAGATCAAAATCCCAAAGAAGTTCAAAATGCCGGATTTCGACAAATACAATGGCACCACATGTCCAAAAGCCCACCTACAGCTCTATCACGTACAAATGACTTCGTACGTTGATAACGAACTCCTGATGATCCATGCCTTTCAAGCAAGTTTGACGGGTCCTGCTTTGAGCTGGTATCTCATGAAGAAGATAAATGGCCTCAAAACTTGGAAAGAAGCCAGTGAAGCATTCTTGAAGCAGTACAGGTTCATAACGGACATCATTCCTACTCGTGATGATCTCGAACGCGCTCAGATGAAAAAGACTGAGTCCTTCAAAGACTATGCTATCAGATGGAGGAATTTAGCTGCTCAGGTTGTCCCAGAACCCATAGACAGTGAGTTAAAGAGGATGTTCATGAAAACTCTCCCGTTCGAATACCGTAATCGGATGGTTGCCATTCCGACTGACAACTTCAACCAACTCATCCCCATGGGCGAACAAATTGAAATAGGGCTGAAAGATGGATGGTTTGTCGAGCCGTCCTCTTCGACCAGAAAATTTGGTGCGAGAAAAGAGAAAGAACCAGCAGCTGAAGTGAATGTGGCTTATAACCAACCGAGCCGGCGGAATGCTAACTCCGCCCCAGCAATCCAAGTGGCAGAAGCTCAGCAACAAAACTCGAGTCGTCAACCTTTTCAGAGGAGGAACAACAGGAGGCAATTCACTCCCCTCCCCGGTTCGTTGTCTCAAGTGTTGACAGTGCTCCAGAAGAAAGGCTTGCTCACTACTGAGCCAAAGCGGCCCAATCCTGAGCGGTTCTATAACTTCGACCCGTCGAAGAAATGTGATTATCACATGGGTGAGCTGGGACACTCAACCGACGATTGCTATGCCCTCAGACACCGAATCCAGAACCTCCTAGACACGAAAGCTTTCTCATTTCAGCCTGCTAAGCCGAATGTTCAGAGCAACCCACTCCCTGACCACGCAGGCAATGTGAATGCCATATTTAGCTTCGACGCTGGTCGAATCAAGAATGTTAAGGTGTATACTGCTGACGTCTACGGTGAGTTAGTGAAAGCCGGTTGTTACCCGAGTAATGAAGACCTGCCCCTGGCTCTCATGAAAGAAAGAATCTCAAGAATGGTAGAAGCTGGGATGATTGTTTATGCTGACCACACTGGCATCGTTTCCACTATCTCCGAAGTGGTTATTAATTGGGAGGAGGAGTTCGCTATATTGAACACCAGGAGCGACAAGGGCGACTCTCTGCCTGAAGACATGCCTCCGCTTGAAGACGCGTCTGATAATGAAGAGATCGTAGAGAGCACGCCTAAAGCTAATGAAGAGAAAGAGGTGATCGACACTCTTGGGCAACCGAGCGGCAAGTTCGATTATTATGTGAAATACTCAGCACCCCCGAGCTTCTATGTTAACCCCCGTGACATTGTCCCGGATGGATGGGGAGGTATAGATGATCCAACACCTCTAGTGACAGAAGATCCCGGTGATGCAATGGAGGGAATCACTGCCCTGTTCGATAATTTCTTAGTTGGAGCCATCGAGGAAGGACCGTTGGAGGGAATGGGCATTGGCCCGCAAGAGTAACACATTTACCTTTTTCGCACACTCCCCTACGCGGGAATTTTTACTGCTTTTTAGGACTTGCCCCGTCTCGGGAGCTTCTTTTTAGTACTTTTCATTTCTAGGATTTGATTGTTGCAATTTCCATTCCAATAAATGTAATTCATTTGGTCATAAATCAATGAAATTACAAGTTATTTTCGTTTTTGAGGGCATGTTGAGGTACATCAAACCAGCCCGGTGATGATATCCAACCGATAAAATAAAATATAGTCCAAGGAGAATTCTGAGGCCTGGGCTTCTTCATGCTTCCTCGTGTTAAAACCTTTTTGAAAAGAATTTCAAAAAACAAAAAACAAAAAAAATAATAAAATCAAAATACACTGTTTAGCCCTGTTTGTCCTACTGAACCCCCTACTTTATGTTTCAGGGGCAATTTTGTGACACGTGAGGGTATGGGAACGGTCCAATCTGATGAATGATGTGCTACTGAACCTGATCTCGATGACACCGATAAACTCGAAGATTTCTCGGAACTTCAGCGTGGCCTAGAACGACATGAAAGATCCAAAGTTCTCACTTCAGACTGAACCATCACTATTAACCTGAGTGATTCCGGAGAACCCAAAGAGGTGAAGATAGGGGCAACCCTTCCCGAAGGTGAAGCTAAACGCCTGGTCCAACTGTTGAAGGATTACCGGGATATCTTTGCCTGGTCATATGTCGATATGCCGGGTTTAGACTCTTCTATCGTGGAGCATAGTCTACCCACTAATCCAGACATGCCGCCCAAGAAACAGAGGTTGCGAAGGACCAAGCCTGAACTTTCCAAGAAAATAGAGGAGGAGGTCATGAAGCTTTTGAAAGTGGGATTCATCGAAGTCACCCAATACCCCAGCTGGGTGGCTAATATTGTGCCAGTCATGAAGAAGGATGGTCGAGTTCAGGTTTGCATTGACTATCGCGATCTAAACAAGGCCAGTCCTAAAGACGATTTCCCATTGCCACATATAGACGTTTTGGTGGACAGTACAGCAGGGTTCGAGCTGTTTTCCTTCATGGATGGTTTCTCGGGTTATAATCAGATAAAAATGAAGGACGATGATAAGGAGAAAACGGCGTTCATCACTCCTTGGGGCACATTCCACTATAAGGTCATGCCCTTCGGCCTTAAAAATGCCGGGGCAACATATCAACGGGCAATGGTGACGCTCTTCCATGATATGATGCATAAGGAGATTGAAGTTTATGTCGATGACATGATCGCCAAGTCTAGACCTGGGAAGAGTCACGTTGATACTTTGAAGAAATTATTCGAGAGACTCCGTGAGTTTAAGCTCCGTCTCAATCCGGCCAAGTGCGTATTCGGAGCAACTTCGGGTAAATTACTTGGGTTCATAGTGAGCAGTAAAGGCATTGAAATTGACCCCTCCAAAGTGAAGGCTATATGCGAGTTACAACCCCCGTCGACCGTAAAAGAAGTGCGGAGCCTCCTGGGTAGATTGAACTACATAGCCCGTTTTATTTCGCAGCTCTCAGCAACTGCTAAGCCATTCTTCAAACTTCTAAGGAAGAATGCTCAAGTGGAATGGGACGATGATTGTCGGGAAGCGTTTAATGAACTAAAGCAGTACCTGACGAAACCACCAGTGCTAGTCCCACCAATGCCGAGCCAGCCTTTGATCCTTTACCTCACGATTCATAGTGAGTCTTTAGGCGCGATGCTAGCCCAGAAGAGTCCTGAAGATGGAAAAGAGCGAGCCATTTATTACCTAAGTAAGAAGTTCACTGTCTCGGAGTTGAATTATTCTGAAGCCGAGAAGACTTGCGCTGCGCTAGTATGGGTGCTCCATAGGCTGCGACAATATACACTGCATCACCAGACTTTGCTTATAACTGAGAACGATCCCATCAAGTATTTACTTGATCAGCCGGCTTTGGTAGGAAAGTTAGCCAAGTGGCAGATTTTAATTTCAGAGTTTGATATCCAGATGAAGCCACAGAAGTCGGTTAAAGGTCGAGTAATTGCCGATGTGTTAGCTGAAAATCCTGGAGTCCCGGATGATGATAGATATTCTCCAGAAGATCGCATTTTGGTAATAAAGGAAGATACATGGACCATGTTTTTCGATGGAGCTGTAAACTTGGCCGGTTCCGGCACTGGGGCAGTTTTAATATCCCCAGATGGGCAACATTATCCTGTAGCGGCAAAGTTGGTGTTCCCCTGTACCAACAATATAGCCGAGTACGAGGCTTGCATTCTCGGACTCCAAGCCGCAGTAGAAATGAGGATAACCAAGTTGAAAGTGTTTGGTGATTCTGCTTTGATTATTCTCCAAACCGTGGGAGAGTGGAAGACGAGAGATACCAAACTAGTGCCGTACCATGAATACCTCGAAGAAATCATAAAGGAATTTGAAGATGTCTCTTTTGAGTACTTATCGAGGTCTCATAATCAGTTTGCTGATGCGCTAGCTACGTTATCATCCATGTTGCAAGTGATTGATGGGTTAGAGGTAGAACCCTTGAAGATCGAAGTCCTGACAAAGCCGGCCTACTGTATGGTTGTGGCCGGAGAACCTGATGAAAAGCCATGGTATTGCGATATCATGAGTTACATCCAGAAACAAGAATTTCCTGAGGGAAGCACCCCGGCTGACAGGAAGTACATAATGAAAATGGCTTCAAAATTCTTTGTTAGTGGTGAAAAGCTGTACAAAAGATCGTATGATTCAATCCTATTAAGGTGTGTGAATGCGGCTGAAGCTACCAGAATCATGCAAGAAGTACACGAGGGAATATGTGGTCCACACATGAATGGCCACATGTTAGCTAAGAAGATTATGAGGTTGGGTTATTATTGGCTTAGTCTTGAGAGTGACTGCATCCAACATGTTCGAAGATGTCATCATTGTCAAGTTCATGGGGATAAAATAAATGTTCCCCCGACAGAATTACATCAGCAGTCTGAGCCATGGCCCTTTTCAATGTGGGGCATCGATGTGATTGGCCCGATTAATCCCAAGGCATCAAATGGACACCGATTTATCTTGGTCGCGATTGACTATTTCTCTAAGTGGATTGAGGCGTCATCTTATGCAAACGTCACCGCGAAGAATGTTGTAAAATTCATCAGGCGAGATATAATTGCTCGTTATGGTGTCCCTGAGGCTATCATCACTGACAATGGGACAAATTTGAACAACAAGTTCATTGATCAGTTGTTCAACGAGTTCAAAATCCGGCACCTGAATTCATCTCCCTATCGTCCACAGATGAATGGAGCAGTTGAAGCCGCCAACAAGAACATCAAGAAGATCTTGGCCAAAACGGCTGAAAACTATCGTGACTGGCATGAAAGGTTGCCATTTGCGCTAATGGCGTATCGAACTTCGATCCGAACCTCTGTCGGAGCAACACCTTTTTCATTGGTGTATGGCATGGAAGCAGTCCTACCCGTCGAAGTAGAGATCCCTTCCTTACGAGTATTGTCTCAAGTGGAGTTGTCCGAGGCAGAATGGATGCGACAAAGGCATGAGCAGTTAAACCTAATTGATGAGAAGCGATTGAGAGCCATTTGCCACGGTCAAACCTATCAGCGGAAGATAGCTAGATCCTTCAATCAAAAAGTGCGTCCAAGACACTTCGAGGTAAATGATCTAGTCCTAAGGAAGGTACTGCCAGTCTTTCCTGTTCCTGAAGGAAAATTTGCCCCAAACTACATTGGTCCGTATGTGGTTAAAAAGGTGCTTCCTGGAGGTGCCCTGATTCTCGCAGAAATGGATGGTCGTGAGTTCTCCAGTCCTGTTAATTCTGATGCTGTGAAGATCTATTATCCCTGATAGAATCTAACATTTTGCAGCAAAAGTTTTCAAATGTTTGGTTTTATACTCTGAGTCACAAACATTTCACTAATGAATAAATGGTTTCAATCAATTGAAAGATGGAATGTGTGCCTTGGCTTTAAATTGTGCTTGATCATTTTGTCAGTCTACATTATCGATTTCAAAAGGGGAAATCTATTTAGACAATATGATAACTCACGTGGAATGAATTGAATGTGTTGAATGAGGTACATCGGGATGATGAAAGGCAAGCCATATCCTATACACAGTCCCATGCACTAATCCCCAGTGAGTTGAGTGGAAAAATTCCATGTCTGCAAGGTAAAGGGTTATCTCGCAAAAGGTACGGCGACTGAAATGACGAGAGGCGGTTCATTTCTCTATCCCAAACACTACAGGTTATCCATTGTTTCACCACTTTGAGCCTAAACACTTGAAGAAATTCATTCAAATTACCCCTGTCAAGAACCACCCCACATCGGGGCAAACTGGAGGTAAGTCAACGTCATAAGGTGAAAAATGAGTAGAAATTTTCATGCTCTAACTTGCATCAATCTTCGAGTGTTGCTTTTTCAGATGAATTCACGTGAAGTTCAAGTGCCTTAGGATGACGAAGAGCATTTCTTTCTCTATCCTATACACACTTTATCCTTTGTTAAGCCCAATTGAGCCTGTAAATTCGTTTCTTAAACCCAGTTGGTTGATCATCCCCCACACTGGGGCAAGGCAAAAGTCATCATTGTTCAGGCAGCATATCCGGAGCACCGATAAAAGACGAAGACCCTGAGAGTCCAAATGTTAGTCATTCGGTCAAAACAAGCCAAAGTGTGGCTAGCCAATGTATGCATTGTAGACAGTGTGTGTCAAAAAAAAAAAAAAAAAACTAGAGGGCATGAAAAAGCAGTGTGCCTGGTAAAAGCAAGGCCAATGCCCGTAAAAAAATGGAGAAAAAGTGACGACTTTGGATTAGAAAGTGTTGAGGTGTGTCAAAGTCACAAAAGTATCCAGAGTCTTGAAGAGTCAAGTGGTAAACTCTCGAAGCCAATGGAGCATCTACCGAGGAGATAATCCCTGGTGAAGAAGAAGACCGGTGACAATGCCAAGATGATCACCAACTCTCACCCCAATTATACACATTTTGAGCCTTATGATCCATTCATTTCTCAACCCATGAGCCTAGCCTGCGTTACATCCCTTGCAAAGTCTCTTCAGATTAGGGCACTTGAACTAACGTAGAGTTTCTGATGTTTATAAGCTTAGCTCGAAGAAGTGCGAGCAAGTCCATTTCTATCTCATTTTGCAGGTTCTTGACTTGTAAACCCGGAGACAATTGCAGAGTATCTTCTTTCAATAGCCTTGACTCGAAGGGTCTCTTTTGCTAAGCCATTGACCAAGCCCATGTTACGGTCCTAACAAAGACCTCTCAGATTGGTAAAGTCGTACCGTTTGCGAGAATACTCGGACCCTTGTCGACATGATGATGGTGAGATAGAGTGATTTTTGTAAATTAGCCACTTCTCGACGAGAGTGAGCGAAAGCCCTTTCGGACCAAAAGTCCCTCATTCGACATTTTCAAGATATCTACTTGTGAATCTGGATTGTCTTGTCATGATTTTTCCCCAGCGAAGTTGGTAATGCTGATTTGACAAAACCATCGTGCATGAAAACCAGTTGAAATCATAGTGCATGTGTATATGTGTTCTTGACAGTATGCTAATGCGTATTACATGTTACTTGAAATCGTGTCTAACAGGAGACACGTCTTCAGAGTTGGAGATGTCACCAGGTGTCTATTGATCAAACCTTTTCAGGTACTTCTGATGATATCCAGGTACTTTGTCAAGGAACTCTTGAACACTTGGGCTAGCCCCTTTGTTCATCAAATCACAGATTTTTATACAATCTCGAGAAGATTCCCCCGTTACATGACTATGAGCAGGTATAGCCATGGCGGCCAAATCTTTACATATGAGCAGGTATATGTAAAGGTCGGAATATTCTCCCCAAATTTCAGGTATTCCCCCGCTAATCACCTATGAGCAGGTATAGGTGAAGCGGCCAAATCTTTACATATGAGCAGGTATATGTAGAGGTCGGAATATTCTTCCCAAATCTCAGGTATTCCCCCGCTACTCACCTATGAGCAGGTATAGGTGAAGCGGCCAAATCTTTGCATATGAGCAGGTATATGTAAAGGTCGGAATACTCTCATTATCTCAGATGTTCCCCCGCTACTCGCCTATGAGCAGGTATAGGTGAAGCGGCCAAATCTTTGCATATGAGCAGGTATATGTAAAGGTCGGAATACTCTCATTATCTCAAATGTTCCCCCGCTACTCACCTATGAGCAGGTATAGGTGAAGCGGCCAAATCTTTGCATATGAGCAGGTATATGTAAAGGTCGGAATATTCTCTCAACCCCAGGTGTTCCCCCGCAATTCACTTATGAGCAGGTATAAGTGAGGCGGCCAAATCTTTGCATATGAGCAGGTATATGCAAAGGTCGGAATATCCTCTTGATTTCAAAAGTTTCCCCGCAATTCACTTATGAGCAGGTATAAGTGAAGCGACCAAATCTTTACAAACACCTAGAGAGATGTATAGGTAGTTCGTAAGGATCGGAACTATTCTCACGAATCCAAATGATGATTGGATACGTCGAGCTTTCTTCGTGTGTTTTGACTTGATTGCAGATCACCGAAGTTCATCAACATGTATCAGGCAATACCAATGGGAGCTGAGCCCATGCATTTGCCAAAACAACATACAAGTCAAAGTTGTGCCTCGAATTGCATTATCTCACTCCTGTCAGGTAAGAAATTCCAGGTATGTTCTCTATTCAAGTCAGCATGCATCATTTCTTAATGCATCGTAAAATGGGACTCATAATCCCGACAAAAACAACATTCATTGCATTTGCATGGTTGAAATTTAGGTATCATTTAGTCTTTGAATGCAACCTCTACGAGCTCACTTTCAAAGAGGGGCAGCTGTTGACACCTAAATTTTAGCGACCATTTAGTATAATTTGCATAGAAAATTAGGGATTAAATTTTTAACCCCTAAACAAAAAATGTTTAAATTGCATAACATATAGTTTAAACTCATTTTAGATTAATTGCATTTTGCATCGGACCGGCGGTGACGAACGAGCTTAAATTTCATCAAACGGGACTCGGCTCGCTTAAAATGCACGAGCCGGGAATTACAAGTCAAACGGGCTTGGTTGTTTTAATTTGAGCTTAATTCAGCCCATTTATCATTAATTAATTCAGCCCATTTAAATTAAAGCCCAAGCCTAAGCCCATTAAGACTAGAAAGCCCATCTAATTGACCTAGGTTAATACTATATATACTTCATTAGGTCAGAATTTTAGAGGGGGAGACACAATTTTCAGATCAGAAAATTTTTAGAGTGTGAGAGTGAGAAAGAGAGAGAGAGGAGGAAGACCTCGCGCGACGCGCCCGCTGCCGCGCCCGCTCCCGCGCCCGCGCCCGCTGCCGCGCCCGCTCCCGCGCCCGCTGCCGCGCCCGCGCCCGCTGCCGCGCCCGCTCCCGCGCCCGCGCCCGCTCCCGCGCCCGCTGCCGCGCCCGCGCCCGCGCCCGCGCCCGCTCCCGCGCCCGCGCCCGCTGCCGCGCCCGCTGCCGCGCCCGCGCCCGCGCCCGCGCCCGCTGCCGCGCCCGCGCCCGCGCCCGCTGCCGCGCCCGCTGCCGCGCCCGCTCCCGCGCCCGCTGCCGCGCCCGCGCCCGCTCCCGCGCCCGCTCCCGCGCCCGCGCCCGCGCCCGCGCCCGCTGCCGAGCGCCGCTGCCTCCCGCGCCCGTCGTCGCTGCCTTGCTGTTCCGTCGCCGTTGCCCCGCCGTCATCCCGACACCGCGCCGCCGGCCCACCGCTCGCCGTTCATCCCGATCCGCAAGTTCGAATTTGGGAATTATCTGCAAATTAGGTAATTAGATATTATCTGATATTTTTCAGAATATTTAATTTACTAATTTGTGCTTTTGAATATTGCGTGAATATCGTGTAGAATATTAGATATGTTGGGATAATTATCTGATATCTGCAATATTTTTAAAATATTCAAAATTAGGAAACTTTCCTAATTTAGCAACGTATCTAGACGACTATCCTACCTTATCCCTAAGGTACGATACGCGACGATACGGAAAATCATTATCCTATCCATAATCCCTTGGATACGATAATGATTTTTATCTGCTTTCCAAATTTGAACGATCGACTTTCCGTCAATATTTATAACCCTATAGATATGACTGATAGCTCGATTTTTGTGCCTAATCTGAATTTGAAACGAATCTTGTGGATTGCATGGTTGTTTTAAATGTGGATGCTATCTCTGTTTAAATTATCTTTCCTTTTCAAATAAAAAAGAAAATTCAAAAAATATCAGTTAGGATTTGAATTTGAACTTTGCATGTTTAGGAATCCTAAATATATCTAGACGATAGAGTAATTATTTAATTTAAATTAGGATTTGAGATAATCTATTTCCTGGTTTAAATTAAGTAATTTTCTAATCTTAATAGATTATTTAGGTTAATTTTTATTCCGAATTTTCATGAAAATCCCAAAAAAGAATGAATTGTTTTATAGTAGATTAGGATAGATTGCATTCTTAATTTAATTAATTTATTATTTCGAATTTTAACAAAAATCCCAAAAATAAGTCATGTTAGGATATGTTAAGTCATCATAGGTTGCATGTTAATTTAGGCATATTTTTATTCCGAATTTCATTAGAAAACACCAAAAATAAATCGTTTGCCCGTCATCAGAATTAAGTCACGTCGTCGCATGACATATAGTTTGCATGTTAGGTTGCATTATTCGCATGTCATTTCTGCACGTCATTGCATATAGGTTAGCTTTCATTTAAATAAGCGAAAATCCAAAAATACTGGGTGAACTGCTTGTTAATTAGAAATCATATTAGGATGGTTGATGTGATTTTCTAGCTAACCATGCAGATGCTTACGTTGCCTCGAGGTAAGTAATTCTCCCAATCTTGCAATTTATTTAATGTTTTGATTATTGGGTGTTACTTTGGTGGTTTGCGCACCCGCATGAACACCTCACATGTTAGTGACTAAGTTAAAATGGATCCAAATTGCTTGCCAAAATATTTTTTTGAAAAGAAAAGGTACCGAAAGGGCGTTAGACTAGATCTAGCGTAATCAAGTCCCCGGGCTTAGAATCTCTGGTTCGTAGGAATAAAACATATCTCCCTATGTTTTATTTAGGTTTCTAATCGACCTACCACAAATTGATTAGTGGCGACTCCAAGCATGAAAACATTTGCATGTTAAAAACATAAACCTAAGTTGCGAATTGGTAGGGCTTGGGAGGGCTCGAGTTAGGTTTAATCCTAATAATCCATTAGCCTGAGAGGAAGGGAAATTTTCAGGTCGCGACAGGGCTCATGTTGTATATGGATAGTGTATATGTTCTCCCTATCAATGCCAATGTATATTTGTTCGTGTTGGTTGTTGTGTGGCTATCCTTGGTTATGTGATTTTAGATTGCTCGGGTGTTGTTTTGCTTCCGCATGCGTCTTGTACTCTGTTTGGGCATTGGGTCGGCGACGCGTCCTGGGACGTCGCACTGTATCGACCTAGGAGGGATGATCGCGTGCTCGTAGGGTTCGGAGCGTGACAAATACTGCGCATTGCACCCGATAATTTCTATTGTTTCTTGGACTCCAAAGCTTAGGGCGTCCGTTCATTGAAACCTCAGAGTACATACATATATCTTCAAGACAGGATGTAAAATAGAGGACCGGACAACGTTCGGATAATTTTACGGTACTTCCCATAGTGAAGTCATTTAATAATTGAATTGTACACAGGACAGAGGTGTTTAATGCAGCAAGACTGAAAGTGGGTCACGGGACGAAATGGGGAAACAACTGTTTCTTATGCTCAACTCTGCCCTCTTGTGGTGGTGGAGCTCAATTACAATCCCTAGAGCATGCTCGCAAAACCAAACGGATTCGCTCGCGTTAGCCTCCTTCAGAAACACGATACATGATGACCCATTTGGAGTCTTGAGCTCTTGGAATGATTCTACCCCTCATTGTGAGCGGCAGGGTGCTTTGTACAGCCAAAGGCATCCTGGGATGGTCACGTCCCTAGTCCCGAGATCACAAGGCTTAGGGGGATTTCTATCTCCTCACATTGGTAACCTCTCTTTCTTGAGAGTCGTGGTTTTACATAACAACAGCTTCCGCGGCAAAATCCCACCAGAGATAGGCAGCTTGCTTCGGCTCCATGTACTCGATCTTAGTAATAACTCTTTTGGCAGGCCAATATCCTCCAATATTTCCCACTGCTCGAACCTCGGGATCCTGAATCTCATAGATAACCAACTTGTGGGGGGAATTCATTCCAATCTTGGGTCTTTACCAAGGCTTACAGGCTTGGGCTTGGTTGATAACAACCTTGTAGGTCCTATTCCTCCGTCGATCGGAAACCTCTCGCTGCTACAAAAGCTCTCCTTGTCAAAAGATACGTTGCGTGAGGAAATACCTGAGGAATTGTCCAGACTCAAGAGTTTGGTATTCTTCCAACCATCATTCAAGAAATTAATCGGCGAGATTCCACTAGGGATTTTTAACATCTCCGGAATTATTTACTTCTTTGTTATGGGGAACCAATTGCGGGGAAGCTTTCCTTCTGATATTGGCACCACTCTTCCTTCTCTCTATGAACTTGATGCCGGCAGTAACATGTTCATTGGGACAATTCCGTCAACATTAACGAATGCCACCGGTCTTCAACGACTTAGCCTTGACAGAAATAGTTTCCATGGGCCAATACCGAAAAATCTAGGAAGGCTAAAGGGCCTTTACTTAATTGGGTTGGGTTTTAACCGGTTGCGGGATGACTTAAGTTTGATTTCTTCTTTAGCTAATTGCTCCAACTTAGAATTTCTCGTGGTGGAATCGAACTTGATTCACGGATCGTTGCCAAGATCCATCTCCAATCTCTCCACCAGCATTAAGCGAATTTATCTGTCAAACAATCTTATCCAAGGAACTATTCCTTCGGCCATCAGAAATCTCTTCAACTTGTCTACCTTGGCTTTAGCGAATAATTCTCTAACCGATCGCATTCCTGATTCCAATGGAGCACTTTACAATTTGCAGGAACTTCATTTGAGCGGAAAAATTTTTATAGGAGAGATACCATCTTCAATTGGTAACATGACGTTGTTAAATCAACTTTATCTTCAATCCAACAATTTCCAAGGCTACATACCGCAGAGTCTCGGCAATTGCAAGCAACTAATCATACTTGAGCTTTCAAAAAACAATCTAAGTGGCTCAGTTCCGGTCGAAATCGTGGGTCCTTCTTCCTTGTCGATCCTCTTCAGTTTAGCACATAATAATTTAAGTGGATCTCTTCCATTGCAAGTTGGCTCTTTAATAAATCTCGTCGAATTAGATCCGTCTTACAACAGATTGACTGGCTTGATTCCTGCATCCATCAGCGAGTGCTTGATATTGGAACGGCTTCACTTAGAAGCTAATTCTTTTCATGGTCAAATCCCCATAGCTTTACGCCTATTACGTGGTCTACAAGAGCTGGACCTTTCCAATAATAATTTTTCTGGTCCAGTTCCGAGCTTTCTTGCAGAGCTCGCACTGCACAAGTACTTGAATTTGTCCTTCAATGAACTAGAAGGACATGTTCCGGAGGGTGGGGTTTTTCTTAATGCAAGTGCTGTATCGGTTTCTGGAAATAGGGAACTCTGTGGAGGTACTCTAGGTCTGAAGCTTCCTCTTTGTAAATTACCAAGCTCTAACAAGTCTTCTACAACCAAGGCCATAGTGATATCTGTGGTAGCTGTCAGTTTGTTATGTTTAGGTTTGTTGTTCCTGTCTATCTTCTGTTACTGCAAAAAGAAGCACACGAGAACTGACGCCTCGACGTCATCATCCTTCGAGCACCAATTCTTGAGGATTTCTTTTGAAGAACTCCTGAGAGCTACCGACAAATTCTCCGAGACCAATTTGATTGGTAAAGGGAGATACGGCACCGTTTATAAGGGGATTCTTGATGGCAGTGCCATGGTGGTAGTGAAGGTGCTCAATTTAATGCAAAGAGGTGCTTCGAGGAGCTTTGCCTCCGAATGTCGAACTCTAGGAACCATTAGACACCGAAACCTCGTGAAGATACTAAGTGTCTGTTCGTGTGTGGACTTTCGTGGCATGACTTCAAAGCTCTAATATATGAGCTCATGGCTAATGAGAGCTTGGAGGAGTGGCTGCACCTTGGGACCATAGGACGAGATGATGAGCATGCCGAATCGAGAAATCTGGCACTAGTGCAGAGGTTAAACATCGCCATCGAGATAGCTACTGCAATCGAATATCTCCACATGGGTTGTTATCTAGCAATTGTCCATGGAGATTTGAAGCCGAGTAATGTGCTTCTAAACAACGACATGGTGGCTCAAGTTGGGGATTTCGGGCTTACAAAGATCATTTCAACGGTGTCTGCTGAAGTAAACAGAAGTTCAAGACCAGGGCAGTTCAACTTCAACCGCAGCAAGAGGATCCATTGGCTATGTGCCTCCTGGTATGAATCTGTCATATTTTCTTAATTGTTTCCTGTTGATTGCGATAGTAATATGAGATAGTGTTAAAAGTTTGAATGTTATGTTATGCTTTGCGTGCTCTGACACCTCTTTCTCACAACGCAATTTCCTCTTTCCCCTATTAATAGCTTCAGCAGAAAAAGAAAATACGTATCCTTGTGTACGAAAAGATTAATAGCAGCAAGTCCTAATCGTATTTGAAATTAAGATTAGAATAAATCATCGTAATTTTCATGAGTAGAAATATTTTTGGTCAAAACTTGTAAATCCATGCCAGTAAACAGATTAATCATACGTGTCATCTCATATTCGTTTTTTCTTTTTATAATATCACACATTGTTTGGAGTATATTAAGACGAATCTAAGCATTTTACAAGTATTAACCCATCACCGTCAACAAATCCCTCCAAGTCTCGTCTTTTTCCCCGCGTTGCGTTCTCTTTTTCGCCTGTTCTTCTAGGCATTTTCTTCTCTTCTGTCCTGCAGAAATGAAATAGTGTGGAAGAGGGACAATAAGAGAAGTTAATAAGTCATACTCACTGCTAAATGCAACAACAAATAAACAACCTGTAGGGTATTGACTCGGGTTGTGAAAGTAGAGGATAGAGAAGGAGAAAGTAGAGGTTCATACTCAATGTGAGAATACGTTCATAAGAGTACAAAGAAAACCGAATAGTTAGGTTGTTTAAATTGATCATTCGGCACAAAACACAATTAAAATGGATTCTTAGTTCGAGCACTCTATATATCTATGAAATTATCTATCTTTTATAAATCCATAAGTATAATATAAGTTTATCAAAAGAAAATCATTTAGTATAATAAAAACTAGGGTTAATACCACGAAAAACTCTAAACTGACACATTTGTGACAAATTTACCCAAAACTAATTTTTTAACCATAAAAAATCCTAAACTGGTATGCCTATGACAAATTTACCCTCCGTTAAATTGGATTAATGTCACGAAAAATCACAAATTGGTAAATTTGTAACAGACGAACGGGTAAAACCCCAAACTGGTACACCTGTCAGCTGTCACGTATTATCTAAGTCAGCATTTTGATGGTAAAATTTAACGGAAACTAATGGAGGGTAAATTTATTACAAGTGTACCAATTTGGGATTTTTGGTGATCAAAAAATTAGTTTTTGGTAAATTTATAACAGGTGTACTAGTTTGGGGTTTCTCGTAGTATTAACCCTAAAAACTATAATTATCTATCATCATACAGGGTCTATTTCCTTGGCTGGCATTGAGATCGGCTGATAACCGAACAATTTGGTGATTCCTCTTCCATCAATAGCTCCACTGCCTAGTTATAAGCCATTCCAAGTTCCAACCACGTCTCGAAACATGTAGTCTTATACCGAGGCAGACGTAGAGAGTTGATCTCATAAAAGTTTTGTAGATTGGAAAGTCCTATTGCTCGTCCAAATAATTTTTTTTTGGTCAAAGTCCAGATAATATGAACCGCTGTTTTTTTTCTTTTTCTATAACAGCAGTCGTGAACAAGCATATGCCGACGTCGATTGGGACGAGTTGGGATTCAATCTGATCCAGGCCGATTATATGTACATAATGAAGTGCACCGATGGCAACAACTTCTCTCGAGGAGCTCTCACTTGCTATTCCAAGCTCGAACTCCATCCTTCTGCCGCGATCCTCAACTACGGATAGGTCAGTGATGTCACGCCCCGTACCCCACGAAGCGCGAGCATACCACCTGCGGTCGTTTGTGATGCAACGCTCCCAAGATGCGTCGCCGACCCACGCCCAACAGAGATCAAGCACAAGCGGAAGTGATAAATAAACAAAACCCAGACAACTACAATTTTGAGCTAAGGATAGCCATACATCACACATCATCGAAGAAAATAATTACACATTTATATTACTATTAAAAACCATTTGTACAATATTTACAAGTACAACAAAAAGATACAAACGGTCAGCAGCCACTTGATCAAAAATGGGTAAGCGGTTAGGGAGGTCAGGCTAAAACTAAGGAAGAGGGCTATAGTCCAAAAAGTAACGGCCCTCACTGCTAGCTATGGACACTGAACGACCCTATGGCTCCCAGTCAGGATCGGACGACTCAGTGGGATCATCTGACAACTCCTCGGAGGCGTCCTCACTAGACCCTGACTCCTCCGAATCCATGGCCTGTGCTCGCTCGTCCTCGGAGTCCATCTCCAACTCCGAGTCCAAGTAAATCTCGAACCCCTCCTCGTCTGATCCTAGCTCTGCAACCTCTCCGTCCTCCTCTATGTCCTGCTCCATCGTCTCGGGTCCGTCATCCTCCTCCTCATCCATAGGCTCAGGGTCCTCCACTAGTACATCGGGCTCCTCGTCCATGTCTTCCTCCTGCCTCATCCACTCGAGCGTGACCTCAGGGTCTATCACCTCACCACCAGCTATAACCAGCTACAACATCCCCACACTATCAACTGGGATATCAAAGGTCCTGAGAGGCTCCCCCTCATTCCCATTGGCATCCCGGTGACACCATGCCACGTACTCCTGATGCTGGTAAAAATACTCACCTATATTCACAATAAGTTCTGATCGATACCTCACAAAAGCCTCCCCATTTCCTGAGGGGTAGGTACTGGTAAACTGCCGGATCTGCATAGGGATCCCAAAAAGTGGCGGTGGTCTCTCCATCCTCACGACCGGGGGTCTGAAAAGTATCGATTTTACACAACCGTGAGATGAATCTCAGCGAGTTCAACCCCTAAACCTAGGCTAGGCTAGCATGCAATCTCCTGACCGGAAACAAATATTTAAATCACAATACAATAACAATCAAACAATCCTCTGACCCTGCAAGTTAGACAGTTCAATATATAATAATCACGGCACATACGTGGCACACATTATCACACGTATGCCCATCACATGTTCATGCACCGAGTCTCACACACTTACATGCCAATCCATGCATGTTCATGCATGTTCATGCATGCAAATGTCATCGACATGTCACGCGTATTTCCCGGCCCACTGGCCCACACTGACACACTAGCAATCGCCCAATTTATTATTTATTATGACTCGACTCAACAAAATCACGGCCCGGTGCGTCTAGCCTACTTCAAAGTGCATGAGGCGCAGCAACCGATCTGGCCCAGTGTCTCTAGCCTGCTTCAAAGTGTATGAGGCGCAATACTGATCTACTTACGAACCAGAGCCTGCTTCAAAGTGCATGAGGATGGTCGTCTTCCGGACGTACCGAGCATCGTCCTGCTTCAAAGTGCATGAGGACGGTATCGACCCGAAGGTCATGACCCGAAGGTCCTTAGGTGATCACGCAACTGATTATTATCTGAACCCAGTATATAACGCTTCAGGGTATTTTAGGTGATCACATGCTCATGGCAGGCACGCATTCTCGCACAATTTCACCACATGCCTCACTCTTGACATACATAATGCGTGTCCATGTTATGCAATACAGTGCACCACGAGCACCAATATAATTCAAACACTTAGTGTCACAACAAGTGCCCAATTGGCCCAATTAATACCGTGTGGCCCAACGTGCGATTCACAATTCGATAATTAATTTCAAACCAATTATTGGCCAATCGCACTCCACATAATTCAGCCACACGACATGCGACATGGTAGTACGAAATCAATCATAATTAAGCACAAATTACGTACAACTAGTCAATCCGGACATACCCGATAAATTTCCAATGGGCTCCTAAATTGGTCATTTAATCCAATTAATCTCCCCAAATAATTCTCAATAAACCACTAAATTTTTCCGATAATAATTTCTAACAATCCATCCTCAACCCAGTCTGAAATACACATTGATACTACCTAAGCCAGTCCAAATGCACTGATAATACCTAAATCAGTCTAGGAAAAACGCACTATCAGTCCTAATCCGGGTTTAGGAATGTTACTCACTTAATCCAAGGTCACGATGACGAGAGAACGGCGGCCAATCACTGGTGAACAGTGAAACCGGCGGCGGAATTCCCGGCGACGGCGTACGGACGGCGGCCGGCAGGTGTACGGACGGCGGCGTACAGACCTGTACAGACACACTGTACAGACAGGGTGGAAACGGTGGCCAGCGAGGTGCCGGTGGCCGGCGCGACGGTCCGTACGGACGGCTACCGTACGGATAGCTACAGTATCGACCGTGCGGACACTATACGAACAGGTACGGTCGGTGTCGTACGGCGTGGCTGGATGGCTGGGTGGCGACGGAACAGCGATCCGAGCTCCGGCAAAGCTCCGGCGGCCCTATTTGCCGGACGGAAAGAGAGACAAAGAGGGAGAAAGAGAGAAAAAGGGAGAGAGAAAGGGGTCGGACAGAGGCGAGACTGAGGCTGGGGGCTGTGGTGGTCGATGGCGGGGCACGGTGGCCGACGGCGACGCTCCGGTGGCCGACGGCGAGCTCCGGCAAGGCAAAATCAAGAGAGAAAATGAGAGAAAAAGGGAGAGGGGGAGTGATCTACGTGAGAGTGGGTGCTGTTCTGGCCAGATGTGGGTGAGAGGAGAGAGAGAGGGTCTTATCTTGGTCAAAACTAGAGCCTAGGGGTGCCAAGTGTCAAAGATCTAGCCAATTTGACCATTCTACCCCTCATCCAAGGGCTCATATTGAATCTTATCCAAAAATCCAAGGGCATTTTGGTCCTTAGCTGCCATAATTAGGATAAGTCTAAATTTAATTAATTTCCTTAATTATCCCCCAAAATTCGGAGCCAAAAATAGCCCAGGGGCAAAACCGTCATTTTTCCGGTCCCGGGGCGAAATTCCAATTTTCGCACATACGTGTTCCATATGTGCGTGGCCAACATAATACGGTGTCAGAATCGTGAAATTCATCGCGCAAGCCCTCGAAAATCCACGTCAAAGTTTTGGGAATAAAATAATATTATTTTCCAATTTTTTGTCGAAATTCCAATTTTTGGCCATAACGACTCCTGGCATGCGTGGCCACTCAAAAATGGCATCGGCCTCAAAAAATAACATCATTTGACCTCGAAAAGCAACGCTGGCGTCCCGAGGGGCAAAATCGTAATTTTTCACCCCCGGACCGAAATTTCAATTTTTACTCGTACTAACTCCAAACATGTGTGGCCAGCGTGATATGACGTCAGATTCCCAAAAATAGCCTCTTAAGCATTCGAAAATCGACATCGAAATCCGGGCCCAATTCCGTGAACAAAACTCGCTAAACTTTCAATTTTAGGGTCTCTTACTAACGGGCGGCTGTTTAGAGGTTACGCGTATCGACCTAGGGCTATCCGTATCGTGATGGTCTCGATCATTGAGAGAATGAGAAATTATCATTAGTTCCAAAGGTCACAATCATTAGGTTCAAGTTCAGGACTGGTTGACCACGTACACTTTTGGTCTTGCAGAATCACCTGCGTCCCAATTGTACATCGTTGGCCTTGGCCAAACCCAATCCATTACTCTTTCCTAAGATCGGCCCACGTTGGCCCAAAATATTTCCTCAGCGTCTCTCGTGATCGATATCCCTTTCGCGATAGGGTCTCGGGTCCACGTACCATTTTCTAGTTAGCCATATCCTATTGGTTAGTATCCCGAGAGTGATCAGCTCTGGGCGAGACTTACTAAAATAAAATGTGAAATAATATCAATTTTATTGATCCCGGAAATTACATCGAAATTCGGGCTGTTACGAGTGATCTGCAGCATTTGATTAATCTCCTCTGAGATTAAAAAAAATACCGCATAGAATTGAAGGCACAATCCCTGTGCTCTGGTGGAGTTTCATGAATATCAGCAGCGTCAAAATCAATGCTTATTTACTCCATTTTTTGTTTCCCGACTACTTGGATTGAGTTTACATTAAGAGAATTCACGAAAAAGAAAAAAGAGTCATAGCTGTATGGATGCAGGCTTTCTTAATGTGAAGATCACGACGATAGTACAGTCTAAGTTCCTCGTATGCTGTTCACTTAGATATCACTTAGTGTTTTAACATTGCTGCTGTTCGAATCATTTTAGAACTTTCAATTCTTAAAAAGTTTAGTTCCTTTGCAGTCATCTGTTGATCATGTGAGGTTCGGAGCTTTAAAATCAACTTACTTAAAATCGTGGTCATTTTGATTCTATTAGAATTTCAAAAAGTTTGGAGCACGAGGCGATGACCATAATTCTTTCTAAAGGTATAACTTTTAGGAATGGCTGGAACTAGAGGCACATCGGCGGAAAGATGGTCGGATCTTGCTCTTTCGGTTTGAAGAGAATGCCTTGCGCTTGAAGATGAGGGCTAAAAGGCTCTCCATGCATCATCCATTGGACCAGTGTGTAGAAGGTAAATAGATAATTCAGCGAAGAAGCATGAAAAGTCTAGAGCAAACCTCTGCAGAAGTAGCTCTGGCTACAGACAGTGTAAATAGTCGACATACGAGCATTTACAATCTTAGCAAAGATGACCAAAACTCGTTAACAATTTAATATGAATTCAAATTGATGTCTAACTGTAACGCCCTGAACCCATGAGCACGCTAATATCCCGTCAATGGTCGTGAAATGGCAATGCCTAGGACGCGTCGCCGACCCTTTCTTTTTATCTTTCATTAAACGCATGCAGAAGCAATCATAGTCCACCCAAGCACAATAACAGGGATAGTCAGAAAAACACACCTCAATAAAAACAACTTCATCAACAAAACATCAGGTTAACATATTACAAGTCCGCCACGCGGACCTTCTCGATTACAACCACAAAGGTAGAGGGTTAACTTATCTCCTCTACCTACGAGGTGACCTCAAAAGAAGTTTGACCCCTCGAACGGGTACCTAGTCACCTCCTGGTCCTGGTCAACAGGGACCCCAAAATCGCACGTGGCGATTTTCCATCACTCAGGGCTTGAAAATAGTTAAACAACAACAAATGAGATATAATCTCAGCAAGTTAACGACCTAAGCCTCGAATAGGAGGTCAACTCATCTTGGATGCACCTAAAACATGCAACTCAGCCCAACGTACACAACATGCCATCATACAATCATAAATAACCTTACCCTGCCTTGGCACACGCCCTGCACGTTATAACATCATGTACTATGATAATTCCATAAGCATATAATGCAGTTAAAATACGTAGCAACTTTTCCATGTACAATGCATCCACACGTGTCCCGATTATAAGGTGAAACCGCTTCGGCCCGTCCCATACCGTGCCTCACAATTTCATCCCATAATCTAGCGCAATGCCACCACAATCTTTCATGCGTATTCCAATTACTACGGCCACACAGGGCACAGCACAACCCGCATTATTCGCACCAGGTTCACGGTCTTCCTGCATAACCGAGTATCGTCCCGCCCCATCGAGCACGGCATCGTCTCATCAACCTCAATAACGGCATCCTATAAATGGGTTTGTTCCGAATCCAATTCACGAACAACTTCGTCTCCCCTACCCCTGCGATGCGACGATATCCAATTATCAAATTGGAGACACCTATTAAGGCCACGGCCAAACCTTAGGTTGGCGATCATCCAATATAACCAGGCACGAAAGGAACCTTTAGGTGATCATGCACACAAAGCAATACTCAAGTCTCACGGTTATCTTTCTCAATTAGCCAATGCAAACAGGATCCGTGCTAATACATCAAAATATTGCAACTTTCACACGTAAAAATACACTAAAATAATCACACGTGATAACGTACATATAATTAAATCATCAAACTTGGCAAGCCTACATAATTAAATATCATCGCTCTATTCCACCCATAGAATTTGACATATAAACCCGAAACCTTGGATTTTACTGTTCATATAACCGCGATTCCATACTTGAAAATAGCAATACAATTCATTTAGTTATACAAGCTAATTTATATGGCAATTTCCAACATAGGCATCACAATTCAAGCACTAAACAATCACAAATTTATTATTAAACTCTATGCAAAAATATTAATAAATATTAATATTTAAATTCCGAAAATTAATTTATTTAATAATAAAATATTAATTATAAAAATAATCTGATAGCTTATCGTCAAATCCTTGATAGCTTATCGCAATATTGGCGATAGCTTTTCCCTAAAAATTCGATAGCTTATCACATTTTCTCGATAACTTATCGAGTCCACTTATCACTTATCGTGATAACTTATCGACTAATCCCTAATTAATTAGTACTAAACATAATTAACCTAAACTAACTCATCCTAATCAAGTTTAACCTACTAATCAAGAGATTAGGGCGATAACTTACTCATTAGCGATTCCGATTACACGGATGCAATGGCGGCGGCAAGGGGTACGCGTGGCACGGTCCAAAAATGATGCAAAACGACGATGGCGGCTAGGTCTCGACTGAACAGTAGCTATGGACAGCTGTTTTGGCTCGGCGGGGCTCAGTTGAATGGTGGAAATGACTCGGACGAGTGGCTCACAATGGAGGGAGGTCACGGCGTCACTGCTAGTGGTTCTGGCTAGCAAAACAACAGCCAAAGGGGCCGGACGGTGACTTGGTGGTGGCTAGAAATGGTGATGGCATGAGGGAGAGTAGAGGGAGAGAGAGAAGTTGATCAGTGAGGGAGAGAGAGAAGAGAGATAGAGAGAATGACAGAGTGAGAGAATGAGAGACAAGAGAGATGTTTCTCTTCATCAATGCCATCCCCCAAAGTCTTCATCATCATGCAACTTTCCCTAAAGTCTTCTGTCATTAAACTCTTTTGTCTCAAGACCATAAATGCTAGAAGGGCATTTTGGTAATTTCACAAAGTATAGTATAAAATACTATAAGTGTATATGGGCTAGAATTTTTTACAGGCTCATATAAATCGAGTTTGGGCTCAAACGGATTAAGATTGGGCTTGAAAATGCTATTGGGCTCAAAATTGGGCTTGAATTGCTAAGTGGGATTAATGGGCCTCATTGGGCCCACTTGGGCTTGTCTTCGAGCATTTCGAGCGAACCGATAAATCAGAATATTAACGAGACGACGTCCAATAGCTTTGTCTTGAAATCCTCAAAAAATCAACACCCAATTTGGAACTCTAATTCATGATCAAAATCAATCGATTGCGACTTTAGTATATCTCAAACTAACGGGCGACTTTTAGGAGTTACGCGTATTCGACCCATGGTTAATTTGATATTAATCCACGTTTAAGCTTTCTCAGGCCATGGATAATCTCGGTTATCATGTAATTGCGAGGGGTCAATCGCTAGTTCCGAAGTACACGATCATTAGGAATTAGTTTAAGGTCGTTTGCAATCCATACAATGGTCGGGCGGAATCACCGGCAATCCGATTATATACTATTAGCGAAACATTCTATAACCATTCTTTGATCGTCTAAAATGGCTCAAAATTGTCCATCGTCAATCTTTGTGGTCGAATTGTCAATCCATGGTCAAGTTCTCAGGTTATGCGTACTTAATTTCTTAATAGCCTTTTCCTAATGGTTTGTGACATTTCGAATTTCAGCCCATAGTTGGGATTTATAAAACGTGTAATTCGTCAGTGCGTTTATAATAAAATCTCGCCTGGAACTGATCACTCCTGGGTTATTTTCTTTAAACTATAGATTTCGCTAGAATCGCACTCGACCGAATTTGGCCGTTATTTAGAGCCCAAACTTTAGTGTCAAATTTCTCAGAGTTTCGGGACGAATTTAATTGGACGGTGTCGATATTATTGTGGCCAGCGTTGATATTGCCCGGAATTATCAAAAAATGAAATTTGGACCGGGTGTGAATTTTGACCAGTATACCTCCCTCTGGATTTATTTTATTTAGTGCCTTTTTAACCTTTTCTTTAATTTGAAATATGGAATTTTCGTGGCCCTAGGATCTTGGCTTGCTCACCAAGATCAAATGAGAGCCCTTGGGTTGAACTTGAGTGAGTTGTTGACTTTTTGCGCTCTCTCTCTCTCATGATCGTCCCCTACCCTCTCTTCTTCTGGTTCAGCCAAGTTCTTCTCTCCTCCTCCGCACGCCGCAGCTCGCCTGACTAGTCACCGCCGATTGCCCCTCGCCGTCCGCCTCGTGCCGCCGTCACCCGACTGAGTTGCGCCGTCACTCATTGCCCACGACCGCCTGTCGCCGGCCCTGCCCGCGCTGCACGCAAGCAGTAGCTCGCCGCTGCGTCTGCCGTGGCTCGACGTTGCCCAACCGTCCGTCGGCCTGTCCTCCATCGCCCGACCACCCGCGACGCCGCCGTGTCTCCTCAGGCCGCCGCGCAATCTCCCCTTTCCCCCTGTTTTCTTTCCCCAGTGCCTTCCCCTGTTTCGGGCTCCCAGCTTCACTGCCGCCGCTCCGCCTCTGCCACCCAACCTCTCCCCTCAGCCACCTCCGCAGCCCAGCTACCCCCTTGACCGCCACCACCTCCCTTTCCCTTGCTTTTTCCTTCCTCCCTGACGCCTCCCCTATTTTGGAACTCTCCCGGCGCCACCTCGTCCAGCCGCCGCGTGCCGCTGTTCCGGCCGCGGCTGCTGCTCCGTCTGCCACCACCCAGCCCCCAGCAACCTTGCCCAGCCACTTGCAGCTACCGTGCTCGCCGGGACAGCCCAACCGCCGTCGTCGTTGCCGTTGCCCAGCAGTGGCCGAACTGCCCTTGCCCATGCCGAGCTCGCCTAGCTTGCTGCCCAGCCAGCCCGAGCGTGCCCAGGCCGTGGCCGGACTGCCCAAGCCATGGCCGAACTGCCCAGGCTGTGGCCAAGTCGCCGGGCCATGCGCCGGGCCGTGTGTCGAGCCGTGACCGAGCCCCTCGCCCGTTACTGTTCATCCGGGCCATTTTGAGCCCGTGCGGGTTTTTCCCGGGCTAAAGTTAGGTAAGTGACTTCCTAAACCCTACCTAGTACTTTGGGTATTTTATAGACTTGTTTAGGGTTTAGAACGGTTAGGGCACGATTTAATTTAATTATATTATTATATAATTGTGTTAGTTGGATTGGATGAAATTATATGCATGATTTGGATGTTCGTATGTGGCCGATTGAATTTCGAGTTTGTGGGTTGGTGTGGCGTGTCGTGAATTGGATTGAATTGTGAATATGGATCGCTTGGTGTAATTGGCGTGAAGTTGATTGAATTGAATGGCGTGTGTATGCCTGTAGATTACAAGCTCGGATTGATCGTAGGGCTACGGACTTGGGACATGTTGATGACGGTCCGTGTAAAGGCATGAATGGCCGATGTGCCAAATGGATGCGGGCTTGAGACGTGTTGACGGTGGCCCGTTAAAGGTGTGTTGACCGGAACGTGTTTACATCGGTCATTGGAATTGAGCTCGGATTAATCGGAGGGCTGAGGACTTGGGACGTGTTGACGACGGTCCGTGTGAAGGCATGAATGGTCGGTGTGCCAAATGGATGCGGGCTTGAGACATGTTGACTGTGGCCCATTAAATGTGTGTTAGACCGGAATGTGTTTACGTCAGTCATTGAAATTGAGCCTGGATTGATCGGAGGGCTACGGACTTGGGACGTGTTGACGGCGGTCCGTGTGAAGGCATGAATGGCCGGTGTGCCAAATGGATGCGGGCTTGAGACGTATTGACGGTGGCCCGTTAAAGGTGTGTTGGACCGGAATGTGTTTACGTCGGTTATTGGAATTGAGCCCGGATTGATCGGAGGGCTACGGACTTGGGACGTGTTGACGGCAGTCCGTGTGAAAGCATGAATGGCCGATGTGCCAAATGGGCTTGAGGTGCAGTGGCGCGGGCTGTGAGAATGGACTTGAGGTGCAGTGGCGCGAGTCGTGAGATGGTTGGTTGGGCACGTGTGCGAAATGTGATTGGTTGGATTGGCTTGAAGTACGTGTGGATGTTTGATCGGATTGATTGATGGTACATGTGGATGTTTGGTTGGATTGGTTGGGTGTGAATGTGGATGGCGCTTGAATGAGTGTGTTATATTATTGGGATATTATTTCATTATCATGATTTGACTAATGTGCAGTGTGGGCATGTGATTGGATGGCGAGGTAAGTCCATCGATGTGAATTATATATACGTTATCAGTTAGATTGCATGTTAAAACTTGTCTAGGTACGCATTAGCCTACGTGGGGTTTAGGATGTTGTTTATTGAAACTCGTTCTCACGGTTATTATATAACCACTTTTAGATCCGTGACCGTGATCGATTCGGAGATGCCGCCAGAGTACCACAGGGATTGAAGGATAGATCAGATTTAGCCTGTCTTTTGAGTACCTTTTTGTAGAGGAGATAAGCTTGTCAATCACCGCCCCCTTTTGAAAATTGTGATTTTAAATTGGTAGCCTGGATTATCGTTTTGTAATAGTGACTGCTTTATGATGTTATGCAATTATTATTTCGTGCTATCCTTTTGTCATCATGTTAGTTGTTTGGGTTGTTTTCTTTTGCTTCCGCTTGCATAGTTCGTGTAGGTCGGCGACGCGTCCTGGGACGTCGCGCTCAATACGACCGTTGAAGGGAGTTCGCGAGTCCGTTGGGGTTCGGGGCATGACATGGTTAGTCTCTCATGAGTAATCAATTCAGAGCGAAATCTAACTAACAGTGCATCGATGAATAATCACTTTATTATATCCCGAATAGGGTCGAAATTTGAGGATATCATACTAACAGCTATTTACAAGTCCTGAAATCTACATAAAGTAGCGTGGAGAGTATCACAACAGTTTTACCATATTTATGAAGGCAGATCAGGATGTCCCCTATTTTGAGATTGCATGCATCGTCCTCGTACCGTGAGTCTGATCATGCAAAATGCAAGTATAGTCTAGGAGGACAAATCAACAGCTCCTTTTACTGAGATAGCTTCCAACGTACATTTTTTAAGATTGGTGATTTATTTAAACTGTTACGAAAGCAAGCGATCGAATAGTAAAATAGATTGAATAAGGAAATAAATCGGACATCAGATTTACGCAGTTCGGTCATAGTGACCTACGTCTATAAGAAGAGCTGCAACGAATTCCACTATAGATCAAGTGATACAATGAAGATTACAACGACACTCAAGTCACTTAAACACTTTTAGTGTTTTTCAAACCCTAATTACACCAAATAACTCACATAATGTTTACCCCCACAATTCTTTACAAAATAATCTCTCAATCTCACAAATGAATTATACTTAAGAATTTGATTGGCTAATAAGCAGCAACACGTGTATGTAATTATCGAACTTCGAAGCCCCAACGAAGAAGTCCTTCTGCACATCAGCCGCCGCACGAAGGAATCCCACCATCCAAATATATATGTGGACTTCTTGAATATTTGGCCGACAAAAATCAGTTTCCTTTTGGAGCATTCATGGCATGACTTGTAGTATATATGCAAGCCACTCTAAACAATCCTTGAGAATATATATTTATATAAGCATGGAGAACTTGGCCGAGTAGTCCAAGTAAATTCGGTCAACGCAATTCATATTTCCTTTCCTATCTTTTCTTGACCGACTCCAATAACCCCAAGGATAAACATCTGTGGATTTCAAAACAGATTCTGTCGAATACAAAGCCTAAGCCGATATCAATTTCCATTCTTGACCTCATCTTTAATATGGAAATAATTTCCGTAATCTCTAAGATTTGCCTTTGAACTTTCATGCATCGGACAAATAATTCAATTCGGATTGGGTCATTTAATGAGCTTAAACTCGAGACATATTCTAATATAAACAAATCAAAGGTGTCTCTGAAGAGTAGTGGGAAGCGAGTACTCTCATTCTGTCTATCGCATCAATTTCTCTAGCTTTCCCTTGTGCGAAACTGAATATTTTTTTATTGTATATGTGTTCAGGGGTTGAATTCTTGTAATTTGGGAAGAAACTGAGTTACAATGTTGGGAGAGTTGCTTGATTTTGCAAAAGCATCTGCTGAAGCTTCGTGTAGAAGGAGCACTCTCTTTAATCTATAAAATCTCGAGGACAACTTTGTGGTTTCTAACATTGTTGTGACGATTAGAGCTGGGAGAGTAGAATAGGCCAGGTGGAAGACCAAACCACTATAAATCTGTCTTGCGTAACTTTTATCCTTTTAACTCTTTTGTTTTCTGTTTAACCGAAGATATTGTGTATGCATAACTTTTTTCCAATACAGCAGCACATTCTATATGTCCTTCACGAAATTTTTTTAAATTCTCCTAAACCAACTAATTCACCTCTCTCTCGGTTGTTGAACTTAGTCATTTCAGAAATTTTCCTGAATAAGTGCTTTAGTGGCTATCTGGATCATCTTGATTGCGTTTTGGTTACATGCCTCAATTCCAAGTCATTAAAATATAAACTATAAAAAATCATCTTGCATATCAGTAGTTTTAGTATTCTTCTTCATAGAAAATCACATAATTGCATTTGCATTTTAGGTAAAACTACATATTTACATCAATTAGAGAAGATTTAATTTCCCCTTATGCACAATTTGAGTCATAAAAGTACAAAATTACCATTTTTACATAATAAACTCAGGATTAAATTACATGTAGGATATTAGTTAGATTTTATTTTCATGTTTAAAAGTTCATTTTAGGGAAGTAATATTTTTTTTGGTCTGTCCTATCTCTAACTTTCCTCATTCTCTGATTTTTGCTCTATCTCTTGCAGAGCACTGGAGACGAACCTTACATCTGTGATACTAGCGTCCCCCCTCAATCCCTTTACCAGCAGAGCCGCATGCCTATTGGCGGAAAGTAATATTATCCGGGTGCGTTTTTGCACATCTTGTAACATCTGTAAATTTATATTTCCTTGTATACATTATTTTAGAAAACTTGCATGTGCTTTTCATTTACTGCTCACTAGGTTCTGTCCTAGGGCGTTATAACAAAGCCTTATTAATTGTTGCTCGGGACAGCTTGGGTTATTATTTTCAACCATTTCTACTATTTAATTTATTCACTGCTTTATATTCATTGTTTGTGTTTGGCAACTTTTTAAATGTTTGATTTATTGCCATAAATGCATGAACATGTAGATGCATGTTAGGAAATAAAAATTATTCAAGATTATATGAAGAGGTTTCCTTTAAAGAGAAAAAGGTAGCAATCAATTAGTTTAATTTAAACTCCGTTTGTTTTACAGAACAATGTGACGTTTCTGGAAAATATTTTCCGAAAAGTCATTTTCCAGGAAAATAGCAATATTTTCTGGTGTTCGGCCAATACCTAAAAATGAACTGGAAATATTTTCCGTCTTCGGTATCCGATTTGATTTTTTTAAAAAAATTACAGAAAAATTCAAATTTTTTATTTTAAAATTAATTTGATCTTTTTTATCTTTTTTCTTTTGTCTTCTTCTGTGGCTGGTCCCCGGCCAAGGCAATGGCCGACGACCGGCCACAAGTAAGCTCGAGCCTTGCCTAATCCGACAAGGTCAAGCTCGCCGGCAAGCACTGAACTCGCCCTAGGCTGGTCGAGTGAGCTTGGGCCTTCCCAAATCTAGTGGGGCTTGAGCTCGCAGACTCCGGCAAGGTGGAGCCTCGCCATAGACCGGCAAGGCCCGACCTCGCCGAAATCTAGCAAGCTCGAGCCTCGTCGGCCTATGGCGAGGCTTCGCTTAGCCTATGGTCAGTGGCTGGTCAATGGAGAAAACCAAAAAAAAAAAGAAAAAATTGATTTTTTTTATAAAAAAGAAAAGAATTATAAAAAAATAAAAATAAAATGTGTTATTTGAAAGAAAATAGGGTGAAAGAAAATACGGAGCGGAAGACATTTTCCTCACTTTTGAAGGTGTTTTTTCCATTGGTGGAAAATGCTTTCCATGACTAGTTTATTTTCTTTCAAACGAACGCTAGAAAATCCGAAAAACATTTTCCTGGAAGTTGTTTTGCGGGAAACGAATGGAGCTTTAGTGTAACGAAGTCCCCAAACTCGATTCTCTGGTTCGCGAAGATAAAGCGATCTACCTCTTTTTACCAAGCTCCCAGCTGGCCTAGTAAATACATTAGTGGCGATTCTAGAATAAAATTGAATGAACGAGAGAAACCAATTGTGGGCCGTGACGTATTCCTGGGCGAGTCTTGGGAGACAGGGGGATTAGCGCTAGGGTTAGCGCAACGAGGAAAATGGGATATAGAGAAATATTCATACTTGAACTCATATTGTGAGAGACCATAAGAAGGGGACAAAGGAAAGATCGTAGTGTATTGACGAAGAGATGGGCAAAAGCTTTGTGGGTATTTATACGGTGATAATGTGGAAAAATGTGTGAAGGAAATGTCGAATTTTCAAATTAGGCCACTAATGACTAGTGGGATTCTTGTGATTATTTTCCTGATCTATACAAGGCTAATTAAGGTTGGACCATCGATAATGACCCCGGCTTCTTGATTTTGGCTATGGAATGAAGCTTTTGTAGTTCGGTATTGTAGTTCGGCTAAGTTCGCATGCCAGAAATTAAAAACAAACGTTAAGAAAACAAACCTGAAAGCAGCACAACCAAATAAGTAGAATGTTGATCCGAGCCCAACGAAGTAACGTCGTGTCCTTAAGACGAATTTAGCCCCTCAATCAGTACCCGGGAATATTGGACAATCGTCTCCCAGGATAGAACGGATCTCGTTCCTCCGAAGCGGTACGTATTCGAAGGACTCCAACGAACGCAATTTTGCAGAATAATCGCACAAAAATGACAATGACGAAGTGAATGTATGTAGAGCGCGTCGGAAAAATGCCGATGTCACGAAGTATATCTTTCCTGAACTATACTGTTCGGTAATATTGAAGTGGCGAAGAATGAAGAGTTGCAAGGGTTCGTGAAGAGCAGCGAAGGTCTACTTGAACCGGTTTGCGAAGGGCTTCGGTTTTCGTTCGGGCGAACCGAACCTCACGAGCAGACATATTTGTTCGTCAAAAAATAAATAAATAAATTCTAAACAATGTGTCTGTTCGAAAAATAAAAAATAAAAAACCGATAGAGCGTGGACCCGGAACTCGGCCGGACAGACGGCGACGGCGGCGCGCGCGGGGGGTGGACCGACCTAGCTTGACGTAGGTCCTCTCTCTTCCACAAAAGTGGAGTACCCCTTGGGGCCCAAACCCATTTGTGAGACTCAACTATTTGAACCCATTTGCCATCACCTCTTCTATCCTATGTGGGACACTTTCAACCACACACTTCTCATTCAATTCTATGGGATTTGGGTGCCAAAATCCCAACAATCCCCCACATGAATGAGAAGTTCAGATATCATGACTCTTCGTGTATACATGAGATGCAAAGTGCGATTATTCCATGAGAAAACGTTGCATCAGGATAAGTAGTCTGAGACTTTGAACTTTCCTTAGTGAAGCCTATCGGACTTACTCGGTCAATCAGTAGACTTGATGTCTTTGAACTGTCAACCTTTGGTGTAAGCCTAGACAATAGAAATCACACAACTGTTTCTCGAACAAAATTGGTTCTCACTGTTGTGTTCGTTTTGGCCATGAACACTGCCTGGTCTCATGAGTGTTTTAGAGAATTCGGCCTTATCAATTCTCACAGAAGCGGCCCTCACTTCACACTCACATAAGTGATTTCTAAACATATAGTATATCACATACTCAATTCATAATCATTAAAAGCTTTTGCTTAATCTTCACATATTAGTACTGTCTTCATCCAGGAATGAGTCAAAAATTTGACAGTACTCTATACTGTCTTCATAACTTAGTTGTCCCTTTGAACCTAGATCTTGGGATCTCCAGTCAACTAGGTAGGGTTTCCGCTATGATGACTTGTTTATAGGCCTTAAACCCATTCCCCTTGATGTTTTCACAATCATCTCTCTAGTTAGGCCTTTTGTCAATCGATCCGCAACATTATCTTTTGACTTCACATAGTCAATGGTGATAATTCCACTAGAAAGAAGTTGTCTTACTGTGTCATGTCTTCGACGTATGTGTCGAGACTTACCATTGTACATGGCATTCCTTGCCCTTCCTATTGCCGCTTGACTGTCACAATATATACAAACAGCGGGCACTGGTTTAGGCCAATTAGGAATATCTTCCCAGAAATTTCAAAGCCACTCTGCTTCTTCACCGGCTTTATCCAAAGCGATAAATTCTGATTCCATAGTAGATCTAGCTATACAAGTTTGTTTGGATGATTTCCAAGACACTGCCGCTCCCCCAAGTGTGAATACATATCCACTTGTCGATTTTGTGTCTTTAGTGCCAGTTATCCAATTTGCATCACAGTATCTTTCAAGTACCGCTGGATATTCTGTGTAATGCAAAGCATAATCTTGAGTATGCTTTAAGTAGCCCAATAAACGTTTCATGGCTTTCCAATGATTTTCATTTGGACTGACTGTAAATCGACTTAGCTTGCTCACAACACAAGCTATGTCCGGCCTAGTCCAGTTCATGATATACATTAAACTACCTAGTATACTAGCATACTCATTTTGAGCCTTACTTTCACCAGTATTCTTTGAAAGATGTAAATTAACATCTATCGGAGTCTTTACTAGCATAATATCTAGATTCTTACACTTTCCAAGAATCGTCTCAATATAATGGGATTGTGATAGAGCTAATCCTCCAGATGTCTTATGGATTTTAACTCCTAAAATAACATCTGCAACCCCCATATCTTTCATATCAAATTTACTTGTGAGCATGCGTTTGGTCGCCTTAACAACCTCACTATCGCTGCCCATAATAAGCATATCGTCTACATATATGCACAGAATGGCAAAACCATTATGAGTGTTCTTAACATATACACATTTATCACACTCATTAATCTTAAAACCATTCGACAACATGACTTGATCGAATTTAGCATGCCATTGTTTCGGTGCTTGTTTCAATCCATAGAGTGACTTGATAAGCCGACATACTTTCTTCTCTTGTCCTGGAACAATGAACTCTTCGGGTTGTTCCAAATATATTTCTTCTTCCAATTCCCCATTTAAGAAGGCCGTTTTAACATCCATTTGATGGATTTCAAGCTTATACACCGCTGCTATGGCAATTAGCATCCTTATAGATGTAATTCTAGTAATAGGTGAATAAGTATCAAAATAATCAAGACCTTCTCGTTGCTTGTATCATTTTACTACAAGCCTAGTCTTATATTTATCAATAGTACCATCCGCTTTCATTTTCCTCTTGAAAATCCACTTACATTGTAGTGGTTTATTACCAGGAGGAATGTCAACCAATTCCCATGTATGGTTTGATAAGATGGATTCAACTTCACTATTGATAGCTTCTTTCCAGAACGGGGCTTCTGGCGAAGTCACAGCTTCTTTGAATGTCCGAGGCTCATTCTCTAACAGGTACGTTAAGAAATCAGGTCCAAAAGACGTGGAAGTCCTTTGTCTTTTACTACGTCTAGGTTCATCCTCCATTGAATCACTTCTAGATATAGTATCTCGAGGCCTCTTATTATTATCAATTGGCTCATATACTATGTTATACAGAAATATATTTTCAAAGAACGAAGCGTTCCTTGATTCAATGATCGTATTAACATGTATATCTGGGATCTCTGACTTGTGAACAAGAAAACGATATGCATTGCTATTCTGAACATATCCGATAAAAACACAGTAACAGTCTTTGGTCCTATCTTAACCTTTTTAAGCTTAGGAACCGCAACCTTAGTCAAATACCCCCATACTTTGAGATAATTCAAGTTCGGCATTCTGCCTTTCCATTTCTCATAGGAAGTTCGTTGTGTTTTTCTATGGGGCACTCTATTTAAAATAAAATTCGCCGTCAAAACAGCTTCCCCCACAAATTCTGTGGTAAACCGGAACTATTCAACAATGCATTCATTGTTTCCTTTAAAGACCGATTTTTCCTTTCCGCCACTCCATTAGATTGTGGTGTATAAGGAGCAGTCATTTGGTGAACGATACCAAACTCGATACAAATTTCCTCAAAAGGAAATTCATATTCACCTCCTCTATCGCTCCTTATTATTTTAATTTTCTTATTCAACTGAGTTTCAACTTCGGACTTATAAGTTCCAAAAGCATTTACAGTCTCATCTTTGCTACCAAGCAAATAAACATAACAATACCTCGAGCAGTCATCTATAAATGTGATAAAATACTTATTACCACCTCTTGACGATATTGATTTCATATCGCATATGTTTGTGTGTATTAAATCTAAAGGTTCTGAGACTCTATTGTCTACAGAATGAAAAGGAGGCTTAGAAAATTTAGATTCAACACACACTTGGCATTTCTCACTTGAACAATCGAATTTTGGCAATAATCCCATGTTCATTAATTTCTTTATCGACTTATAGTTAACGTGTCCTAATCTAGCATGCCATAAATTAGGAGACTCAAGCACGTAAGCAGAAACAGCTTTATTCATAACATCATTGGGTACAACAGTCATTACATTCAACTTGAAAAGACCATTACTAAGGTAACCCTTTCCTACATACATCTCATTCTTGGAGAGTACAAACTTGTCAGATACAAAAATCAACTTGAAGCCATTCTTGCTAAGGAGAGATCTAGACACTAAATTCTTACGAACATCTGACACATGCAGAACATTATTTAGTGTCACAATCTTTCCGGATGTCATCTTTAGAGCAATCTTTCCGACCCCTTCAACCTTAGAGGTTGATGAATTACCCATATAAAGTTTTTCATCACCCCCCACAGTTGTGTAGGTTGAGAACATCGATCTGTTTGCACATATATGACGAGTTGCTCCAGTATCAATCCACCACTCCTTGGGGTTTCCCACCATATTACACTCGGATATCACAGCAGTCAGATTGATATCATCAACACCATTGGAAATCTCTTCCATCACATTAGCCTGAGTTTTTTGTCTTTTCTTGGCTCTGCAGTCTTTGGCTTGATGTCCAGACTTGCCACAATTGAAGCACTTGCCAACGAACTTCTTCAGGCCTTGGGTGAATCCCTCTCCAGACTTGGTAGGCATTTTCCTCTTCTTGTTGGGTTTTGATCCTTCTTCAACAACATTGGCTCTTGAGACCGCCAAATTGCTGCCAACTTTCTTCTCGTAATTCCTATTGTCTTCCTCTATCCTCAACCGAACAATCAAGTCTTCAAGTGACAACTCCTTTCTCTTGTGTTTGAGATAATTTTTAAAATCTCTCCAGGATGGTGGCAGTTTTTCAATGAAGGCAGCCACTTGAAATGACTCGCTTAGAGTCATTCCTTCAGCATGAATATCATGCATAATCACTTGAAGCTGTTGAACCTGACTTAAGACGGTCCTTGAATCAACGATCTTGAAGTCTAGAAATTTACCGACAATGAATTTCTTCAATCTGGCATCTTCGATTTTGTATTTCTTGTCCAAACTATCCCATAACTCCTTAGCCGTTTTAAGCGGACTATAGACGTTATAGAGAGTATTGTCCAGACCGTTGAGAACATAGTTGCGACATAGGAAGTTAGAATGATTCCATGCATCAACAGCAGAAACTTTTTCTTTATTTGTCTCTCCAACGTCCAATTTAGGACCATCCTCATTGAGGAATCTAGCCAAGTTCAAGGTCGTGAGATAGAACAACATCTTTTGTTGCCATCTCTTGAAATTCGTACCATTGAACTTTTTTGGCTTTTCTCCGTGATTCGGAATAGGGTTAACCGCAGTGGAAGCCGAAGCCATTTCTGAAATATAAAAACAGAACATATTCACAATCAGAACCGAAATTATATGACTATGAACAGAATCGTTTGTTCATGAACAGAATTTAAAATTTTAATATAAACAGAAACGAAAATCTGTTCACGAAGGAATTGAAAAATTGTGACGAAAAGTTGTAGGAACAGAATCGTATTCTGAATACGAAATTTCCAAATATTGTAATAGAATTTCAACACAAGCAGAATTGAACGATGCGATAGAAATTCGTCAAAAACTAAGCGAATATACGAACAACAAAGGTTCGACTTAAAAGAACGGCAATCCGATAAAACACAACGAACAACGCATAAGAGTATACGAACAGAACCGAAGCAAATTCGAAAACAGAATAACAATTCAACAAAAATTCGTCTTAAGATTGTAGTTCGGTATTGTAGTTCGGCTAAGTTCGCATACCAGAAATTAAAAACAAATGTTAAGAAAACAAACCTGAAAGCAGCACAACCAAATAAGCAGAATGTTGATCCGAGCCCAACGAAGTAACGTCGTGTCCTTAAGACGAATTTGGCCCCTCAATCAGTACCCGAGGATATTAGACAATCGTCTCCCAGGATAGAACGGATCTTGTTCCTCCGAAGCGGTACGTATTCGGAGGACTCCAACGAACGCAATTTTGCAGAACAATCGCACAAAAATGACAATGACGAAGTGAATCGTCTCCCAGGATAGAACGGATCTCGTTCCTCCGAAGCGGTACGTATTCGGAGGACTCCAACGAACGCAATTTTGCATAACAATCGCACAAAAATGACAATGACGAAGTGAATGTATGTAGAGCGCGTCGGAAAAATGCCGATGTCACGAAGTATATCTTTCCCGAACTATACTGTTCGGTAATATTGAAGTGGCGAAGAATGAAGAGTTGCAAGGGTTCGTGAAGAGCAGCGAAGGTCTACTTGAACCGGTTTGCGAAGGGCTTCGATTTTCGTTCGGGCGAACCTCACCTCACGAACAGACATGTTCGTTCGACAAAAAATAAATAAATAAATTCTAAACAATGTGTCTGTTCAAAAAATAAAAAATAAAAAACCGATAGAGTGTGGACCCGGCCGGCCGGACGGCGGCGGCGGCGCGCGGGGGGTGGACCGACCTAGCTTGACGTAGGTCCTCTCTCTTCTACAAAAGTGGGGTACCCCTTGGGGCCCAAACCCATTTGTGAGGCTCAACTATTTGAACCCATTTGCCATCACCTCTTCTATCCTATGTGGGACACTTTCAACCACACACTTCTCATTCAATTCTATGGGATTTGGATGCCAAAATCCCAACAGCTTTGACGACTCAATCAATTTTTGGAGGAACATTAGACAAATTAAAAAGGCATTTCCACAAAAATCCTTTACATGTCGTCTCTTGGGTAGAAGTTTTCTCCACTACTTTTGATTGTTTCCAAGTCAATTAGAATTATGAGTCAAGCACCAAAAGCTGAAAGATCAAGCTCAAGTGGTCATGTTTATGCATTCCCGATTTTTCTAACTTATGTTTGCATTAAAGCGATTTTGGACAATAATAAGTACATGATTAAGATCTTCATATTGAGTTATAATTAGAAATCTCAGAATAATTACTTTCGAAAATATTATGTGCCTTGACAAAGCAATAGATGGTGGTTGAAATATTACACACACAATTAAGGTCTATTTATTTCACCAAAAACTTCTTGTCGACGAAAAATGTTTTCGCAAATTCAATTTGAGAGAAAGTGAACCAATTTCTAGTGTTTGTTTGTACTGAAAACAAGTCGACAAAACTGATTTTATGGTATTTGACAATAAGTGAAATCCACCAAATGCACTTTGTATCGTTAAAAATGACATGTAATGACTAACAAATTGGAATCACCATATGCTTTTATATTGTGTAGTCCATTAGAATAACATTAAATTGCAAAAAAAAAATTAGGAAAGAGATGATGAAATCCAGGAAAATATTACATGTGATCGTGTTGGTTTTTTGGAATATAGAGAGCGTGAGCATTAATGAAGTGTATTCAGGCAATGGTAGAAAATAATTTATGAAAAAGCAGATGAGAATTATCGGAAAAAAATGTAAAAAAAATTGATGAGAGATAGAATATAGATAAAAAAAAAAAAGGAACATAGTCATTTCACTTGGTTGATAAACAAGAAACCATGGAAAATGATTTCCTTCTTACTTCTCTTATCTAAGTTTATTAATTTCAGTCCATCGAAACATTTTTCGTCACTTGACTAGTTTTCCATCATCCAAATGCTTGAAAGTTCGGAAACAATCTCCCGAAAATGTTTCCCATCTAACAGATTGACCCTATAATATGCATTAAATCTTCTTTGTTAAATGATTCATGAAGTTGAACTCACCCCTTGCCCAGAGATGGAGGGAATTGGGGGCATCTAGCCCCAATCCATTCTTAGAGCTAGCAGCGGTAATACATCACAGACCTTATTAATAGCCATGAACTCTATATGATATCAAACACAAAATATAAATATAAAAAATTGAGTATGACGCAAATAAATTGGAATAAATATTTTATCGATATATTTTTTAATAAATTAATGGGTGGGTTGGGCCGAGCCTCAAAGCCCTTGCTCAAGCCTGGCCTGCATTAATGAGGCCCTAGAATATATTGTTTGAGCCTGCCAGGTGTGTCTGTGAGTCGTCAAACCCATAATTAAGTCTACACTTAGTGTACATATTAACATCAATCGCCACATTTGGCATACGTTTATCTTCTTCTCTCGGTAATGCTTGCTTTGCAAAATGAACTTTCCCTAAATCAAAGGTCATCAAGTGCCAGGAAAGAAAAAAGAATAGAAAATTAAATATTATTAGGTCTGTTATCTAATTTAACGGACTAGAATTTTCTTTTTGGCGATTCCATTGTCTAAAGAAATTTTGTTGGACTTCATCAGTGACTTTGCAAAACCATACACGGCAGCCAAATCGGATTGATACTGTTCGAGATATTATGGATTTTGATCATTTACATACTTGAATTTGAATTTGAATTTTATTGGAAACATATAAAGAAAAATACTAGATCTGATAAGAAATTTTATTAAAAGTTTTTATTAAATGATGTGGCTATTTTCAATTGGTTCTTAAAATTAGTGAGACTCATGCATTGAATCATTATAGTTTCTTTCAGTACCTATTAGGAAATTACCACTTCATAGTAAAAACGTTTTCGGAAAATTTCTTAATACACATAGCATTACACTGTAGGATGATGTTACTTTGAAACTTGCTTTAACCATGTTAATGATTATTTTAATGCTAGTATATTTTTCCGGATTCTTCTCCATTTAGAGGATAAGTATAGGGAAAATTATCCAATTAGTCAAAGCTATTATACGGATGCTAATTTAATGTTAAAATTTTCAATTTTATCAATGTAGTCCTAAATTTTTGTACGAAATTCCAATATAATCCTCCCAATCAATTTTTGTCAAAAATCGCTAACACGGCGGTGTGCCACGAAGGACGACCACCGTAACTAAACCGTCATGCCCATGATTTCTAGCGAAAATTTTCCAAAGAGAACCTTGCCAAGGGCACAAGCACCTATGCCGGGGGCCTGTGGGTTGCAGGGATGCAGTCCTGTGATTACAACACCGACACTTGCGTTAGTGGGCGGGACTGTTTGCACTACACTCAGGTGGTTTGGCGCGAGTAGACCCAAGTCAGGTGAGCTCGGGTTAAGTGTAACAAGTGGTGGTGGCACGTTGTGTGCAACTAGGATCCGCCTGGCAACAATGTAGGGGAGCTTCCATACTAAGAAAGGAATACAAGTGACGAGCTTACTTATGGCCTATTAATATATTAGTTAAAGGGTATGATAAATAACAAAAGGGAAAAAAAATGCGACTCACTGAAAAAGACTCGTGAGTCTTAAGCAGATTAGTACGAGCAAATTAGCAATACTCCGCGACTGTTTGATTCAGCTTTGACAGATTTCTAGTACTCACGATCATCAACCGCCCCCCTGATATTGGTGATCTTAATGCCAAATTTTGAGCTTCTCGATAGAACACTATTGCCAGACGGTTGGCCAGCAATTTAGTATATCATACAGTAACTTCCCCTAATATAATCTATGCCGTTCATACTATGAGCCAGTAAAGATGGTCGTCAATGACACGACGGAGATAGTGGCTATTGACATCTAAATTTTGCCCTCGCCGGATCTAGCGAGGGCGGCCCTCACTCGATGCCGACAAGGGTCGCCCACGCCTAGGCAGGCGAGGGCAACCCTCGCCGGCGTCGGGCAAGGCTGCCCTTGCCCGCCCAAGCGAGGGCGACCCTCGCCCGACGTCGACGTGGGGCGAGGCTGCCCTCGCCCGACGCTGGCGAGGGTCGCCCACGCCTAGGCGGGCGAAGGTAACCCTCGCTGGACCCACTGCCGGCGAGGACTGCCCTCGCCAGAGAAGAAAGAAAAAAAAAGGAAAAAGACGAAAATATCAATGGGTCAAAATATTGTGGGGGTAAATGTATCACAAGTGGCATAGTTTGGGGTTTTTCGTGTCACAAAAAAAGGTTCAGGGTAAATGTGTCGCAAGTGACATAGTTTGGGATTTTTGGTGGTATTTTTCAAAAAAAAAAAAAAAAGGGGGTCTACATATTTCCTTCAAAGAGGAGCGGAAGAAGAGAGAAAAGAGGAGAAGGCCATCTTCTTTCTGGGGAGGGTTCCCGAGGAGAGAGTTACCGGGAGAGAGGAGCCGGAGAGCGCGAGGGGGTGGAGAGTGAGCAAGAAGAGAGAGAACAGAGAGGGGGGAGTTGATAGGGAGCGAGCGCCGGAAGAGAGGAAGGAAAAGGAGAGTTCCTGGCAGCCGGCCATGTCCGAACTCCATCCCACGACCTCCAGACGACGCCCTCGAGCCCACGATTTCTTCTTCCACAGTGCCAATCTTCTGGTGAGTATTTTGGATTTGATCCATTTCCCAAGGATCACGACTCAAGACGTTGCGAGGCAATCGGACTAAGTCCGATATCTCAAGTTCGCCCTCTATTCGCTGTCGCCAAGCCGGGTAGGGCCACTTCCGGTGACTGAGCTCTCGTTCTTCTTCGCCCTGATTGTTGCTCAGTTTTGCCCTGTCTCTGTTCAACAGAGATCGGGATTTGGTGTTCTTCGTTTGTGCTCGCGTTGGATGTGAAAGAACCATCTCTGAGTTGATGTTTAGCATGACTTGTTCACTACATTTTGAGTTCGGGTTGATTTCGTGCGCTGTTTGAGTCGGAGGTTTCCTTTCCAACCTTGCACACCACGTGCTTGCCGAAATGCATCAACTAGATCCATAAACTGTTTTTTTCTCGAGTCCGGTTTGCTGGACTGTCAGTATGTACGTTGGTTTGTGATGCCTGAAGATGGGTTTGGGTTATATGATTCCCCGAACCGCACTGTTCCCGACAAATGCTTTCGTTGTTCCATGTTTGTGCTTTTTCGTTCTCCCGTCTTCTGTGTTCTCTGATGATATAGCTGCGTATGTGATGTGTTTGGCCGGTCATTGCGACGGACGATGGTTAGACTCGTTAACTCTGATGGTTAGTTTGGTAGCGCAAGATAGTGCCATTCTTGTTGAGCATAGGACGTTATTATTGTTGAAGTTCCGGTGTTTTAGAACAGCATTAAAAATTTCTGGGTAGCAAGAATGCGAAGCAAAAGTTGGTGTTCTGGGCTTGATGTATTAGATTCTGGGCAATGGGAAGAAGATGCCTCGAAAATAAAAAACAGGACAGTTTGATAAAAGATAGGAAAATAGAGTTGTGGGCGGTGAATTTTCCAAATTGGTAGTGGCATGACCGTTGTCTTCATTAGAAATGGGCTGAGCTTTTGTTATAGGGGCCTAAGTTGTAGCTTGGTAAGGTGGGCTTTGTTTAAGTTACATGAGTTTGGACTCAGTGTTGTTCGGCAAGTTGGGTTTAGCTCGCAAGTGGACTCGACGCGAGAGCCCAATTCACGTTCTTGGCCCAGGCCCATCTGTCCAAGTTCAGCCCATCTTCGAAATAAAAATTTCGGAAAATTAAAAATTGGAAATTGGGCTTTGGAATTCCCCCTTTTTGCCTTTTCATGTTATTAATGACACGTTTAATTGCATGTTGTTTGATTCACATGTTTTGAATTGTGTGTTTAACTCAACCTTGCATGTGGTTGATTGGGCATGCTAGGTGATTGCTTGCGCACTTTTCATATATCGACTTTTGTTCCTTTAGCCTAATTAGGGATAGAATTTCAGGAATCAGTTGGTAAGATTGTGGCATGAACACGTTATGTGTTGATCCATCAAGTTTAGGTACCGAAAGGACACTAGTTAGATCGCTAGTGTAATCAAGTCCTCGATCCTTAGAATCTCTGATTTTCGCACGTATTAAGATGACACTCCCGCATCTCGATTAGGGTTTCTAACCAATCCATGATCATGGCTAATGGTGACTCTAATTGAATGCTTAGTTGAGACAATTCTCGTCGCATGAGGTATGAGGCTTGGGAGTGCCTCGGTCCTTGGATTAATGAACTGTTTCGTTTGTCTTTCAAACGAATCAATTAATGTTCACATCTATCGACAAATACCTCTAGACCTCACCTATCAATTTTAGGTCCCCCGATTGCAACGGGCAGGTCGCGACAGTGGCAAGAGGTGGAGAAGGCGCCAATGATGATAGAGGGCCACAACAGCCGGAGATGGTGGCTAATGGTGAAGAAAGAAAGAGGGTTGGTTGAGTGGGAAGACTTGACGAGGATTATTAACAGTCTGATGAGCACACAGAGGACTGCAACACATATGCGTCCATGTTTGTTAACTCTGAATGAAAAAGGAAAAAGAAAAGGAGGTTTGAAGAATAGGCAGGGGCCACACACGATGGCCGCCGGTGTCGGCAACATGACCGCACCAGAATTTTGTTGGCAACGTCGCCCAATTGATAGTGAGCTCACACTCAAACGCGACATCGAGAGTTGGCCTTGAGGTCTGTGGATTTGATTGAATTAGTCATGTAACTATTCCATCAAGCTTGGTCTCCAATTGACTGCGGGATCATGGTAATTAAGCAACGCATCGATCCACAGTGGCATCAGAAATGAAGAGAACCGTGCAAATAAGCAAATTCATCAAATTTTACAAGGTTACTTGGTGTAAACAGGTAGACTATAACTTCATACATCCACTTTCTATTATTATTAAATATAGATATTGGTGCAATTATAAATAATACTCATAATAGGTATGGGTAGTGTCACGCTCCGAACTCTACGAGCGCGCGATCATCCCTTAAAGGTCGTAATTTATGCGACATCCCAGGACTTGTCGCCAACCCAATCGAAACACTAGCGATTAAACACATGTGAAAGCGAATACGAACATTCCATACAACATTCAAATAGACGGGGTAGTAAAGAAAACACTTCCTATAAGAAAACAGCAAGTCATTATAAGCTCACAAAGATAACCCAAGGAGGTTTACACAATTACAAGCCTCACACGAAGCCACTTCCTAACGAGGCCACAGATACAAAAGGGAGGTTGACTTAAACTCCTCTACAACAGGGCATCCAAAAGGATGATACATCCAATGCCCAACATCACTCCAGAACTTCGAACCGCACGTGACAACTACTCGTCATTCCAAGCCTGAAAATGTTTAACAACGGGGGATGAGATAAATCTCAATAAGTAACTATCTAAGCCTCGCTTAGGTTAACGCGTACCTCCGAATAATCCTAATCATGCAATATCGAAATCCAACATGTCATAACAATCACAGGCATCCTTACCTCGCTTCGGCACGTACACAAGCCCTACACGTTAGAATATCGCCATAACATGGCCAATTGCCCGTCAAGCTTGCACAAAGCAATTCATGGCATAATCAAGCATAACATGGTTAATAATCCAAACGTGCTAATCAATTAACTCAGGCAAAGCATTCCCCAACGCAAAATCGCACTCATTAAGTCCAGATTATTAACGATCCCTCGGGCCACCGAACTCCCTCCGGTCTTCTAGCATAACCAGGTATTGTCCCACTACGTCGGCGACGGCAATGTTGAGGATTGAACACCCCCCGGCAAGCTGGGTATCCAATGGCATTCCACTTAGGAGTATCGATCCGGCCTCCACCATGATCGGCATAATCTGGGATCGAACACCCCCCGGCAACCCCGGGTACCAGACGGCATCCGAACTCCCGTTGGGCATCGTCTAGAACTCCCACCTAGACAGAACGTGACATGATCATGCACACACATTATCCATTCAATGTCAATTTTTATCTTTGAGAATTGGTCACGTGCCAACAGAATACTTACTCGGCCAATAAAATGTCACACTTTTCATTGATAACCCTACCTTTGAATAATTGCCCGAAAATGAGAAAACCGAGTATGCACAAAAATGGGTGATTCCGAGCAATTCCGGGCAGTAACACAGTCACCGAATTTCCTTTAAAATAAATAGTAAATCAACTCCAAAAATTCTGAAATTTGGATATGTTGTACAAAACATCGTGACAAACATTTTTCATGAAGGACACAAAATCTAGTTCTGACTGTAAATGCCTTGTTTTGACACTCAATAATATTTTGTCCACAAATTTCCTTTTTCCAAAATTCTGGTCAACCCGATAGTTGGCCACACTTTAGCGAGACGATGTCCGATAAATTAGTTGTGGAAATCTTGAAACTTAGATACCCAATTCGGATTCTAATTAATGACCAAACTCAATGAGACTTTATAGTAGCTCGAACTAACGGGCGGCTTTTAGGAATTACACGTATCGACTCGTGGCCGATTCGATATCAAGCCACATCTAAGTTTACTCGAGCCATGACGACCTCGATTGTCATGTAATTGCGAGGGTCAATCACTAGTTCTGAATGACGCGATCCTTCAGATTAAGTTTAGGATCATTCGAAATTCATATAATGGCCAAGTGGAATCACTCGTGATCCATTTGCACGATATTTGCAAATTGTTCCGTAACCATCCTTGGATCAGCCTTTAATGGCTCAAAATATTCCCTCGCCAATTCTTATGTCGAAGTGTCAATCCATAGCCAAGTTCTTAGGTCCACGTACTTGATTCCTAGCTAGCTATTCTCTAACGGTTAGTTTACTCGAGAGTGATCAATTCCGAGCGAGATTTACTGAAAGCGTATTGAAGAAATATTCATTTCATAAATTCTGAAAATGAGTCGAAATTTAAAATGTCACAAGAAGGCATACTAGCTAGGGAGACAGTCATGTCATTTTGCTAGCACGGCCTTTCCATGATTATTTTCTCTGCTAGTGGAAGAGTTCCAAGATGAACGAAAAAATTGACTTAGCTACATACCAGTCCTCTCCTTGGTTTCATAACTCGCCTTGATCAAGCATAATTTCCTGATTGCCTCGGTCATATCCATACGATCCGAGGGTGATTCCATTGAACATGCGACTCCAATTTCGAATACGGAGATTATGCAATCTCTAATCCTGTTCTCGTGTTGTTGATCTCCAGCTTCACTCCAAAGCCTTAAGTCAACAATTTCCATTGCTCGATCCGGAAGAGCCATTCTGACAAAGTTATGAAGGTTAAGACGGTACCCAAAAGCCTCCTCAGTGGGTTTCTTCCTAGTGAACATCTCCAATAATAGAATGCCATAACTGTATGCATCCCCAACTGTGGAAACCTTGTGTCCCATGCCATACTCTGAAAATTTCATCAAGACATTAAATACGAATGAATGGGCACTTTCTCTTGAAGGTAATTGTGTTGAAAAAGTTCCTAAATCACATGGGATTTTGCTTGATGTCTATTTGCAAGAGCTTGCCATGGATAGTAGCAAGGGCTCGTGCTAATCGCGCCCAACATAGAGCGATGGCTCACAAGCCCTTGCTCACTTCATGGCCAAGCTCGCTGTGCATGGTAGAGGCCAAGGGATCCTCTGCCATAGCAAGGCAAAGGGTCCCGAAAGCACTTACCAAATCAAGAAAAAAGTTATTTGAGTGTTGTACGAAAATTATGGTACTTGCGATGTTTTTATCCTGTGCCTGTCGTACGCTAATGCATCAATAGTAGAGATATGATATTTAAGGATTTATAAAGTGCACCAAAGATCAGTTACCAACATATGAACTCTTCATTCTCCAAAACTACCAAGGGCACCCAAAGTGGTCACATGTTTGCCGCGCAAATTGCCTAAACATCAAGAGTGACTTTGTTCTCTAGTGGGGTAAGGGTGAAAACAGAGAGAGAAGAAAATATGTGCGGTGAAGGCCTCAGAGGAAATTATTTAGCGAACTTAGTACATGTATTTACTATATTTGAACCGCCGGTGGGATCCACACAGGGCTCATCTTTTTCATGATTCGGATTCAGTTTAATTCCTATACTACGCAATTTCTTTTCTGCAAGACAAAAGAGAAGAAAATGCTTAGAAGAACAGGCGAAAGAAAGAACACAGCGGGGAAAAAAGAAGAGACTTGCACAGAACCCATCGTGTTGTCAATTAGTGTATGTTAAATAGAGCCCGTCGTGTTGTCAATTAGTGTATGTTGTGTGATATTGTGGCCTAGGGACTAGTTTGAATATTTACTAAAAATTAAGAAATCTCATTGAATAAATTAAAGGTTTCAAGATCACATTGCACAGTGGGCTTAAGTACGGGAACTACATTGAACAAATTGAAAGTTTGGAAATCACATTACACATTAAGTTAAAGTGCAGGGATTACATTGAATAAATTGAAAATTCAGGAATTACAATACCCATTTGTGTCATTATAATGCATCAAACATATTTTTACAAATACAAAATTATAGGTCAAGTCAACAGGAAAGGGTATAACGTAAGAGGTTAATTACTTATTATCAAGACCTTATGTCATGGCATACCAAATGAGAATCACAAGTTCTTATACTGTAAGTAGACCTATTAAACGAGTGGGTCGAGTTAGGTTTGGGTCGGGTTATAAATGGTCCCATCCAACTTGATCCATATAACCCGTGTATGACCTATTTATTGCAAGACAAAAATCTTGACCCATACCCGATCCGACTCATACTCAACCATACCCGACCGTACTCAACCCATACTTGACCCAACCCATTTAATTAAATCTAGGAAGCTTATTTATGATAATTATTTTTGATAATTGTATTGCTCAAACATCTTCATGCAATACAAATCTTTAAAAATAATTGAGACTCTGTTTGTTTCGCATAAAATATAACATTTTTGGAAAATATTTTTAGGAAAATGATAATATTTTTCGATATTTGGCTGAAACCTGGAAATTAACTGAAAAATATTTTCCACCGTTTGGTATGAAAAATCATATTTTCCTCTGTGCACTCATTTTAATATTTTAATATTTATTTTAAAAAATATATATTTTAGTTATTTTTCTTTTCTTTTTTTTCTTTTTTCTTCTTCCCCTGTCGGTGGCCGGCCACAGGCGAGGGATGAGCTCGTCGGAGGCTGATGAAGCTCGGGCTTGCTGATCTGGCGAGATCGTGGCCTCGCCAGCCACTGGGGAGCCTCGAGCCTTGTCGATCTAGTGAGACTCGAGCTCGTCGGCCTCGGGTAAACTTGAGCTCGCTAATCTAGCGAGGTCGAGGCTAGCGCCAATTGGCGAGGCTAGAGGCTTGCCAGAGGCCCGCGAGGCCTCGACCTCGCTAGATCGGCGAGCCTAAGCTTCGTCGGCCTCCGGCAAGCTCATTCCTCGCCTGTGGCTGGCCACCAAAGGGGGAAGAAGGAAGAAAAAAAGAAAAGAAAAGGAAAAAGAAAAAGAAAAAAAAGAAAAAACAAAAAGAATAAGAAATAGAAAAAGAAAAAGAATAAAAAGCACATAAAATGATAAAAATCAGAAAATTCAAAAAAATTGAAAATTTCACTTAAGCTTATTATGTAACTCATTTATGACCCATTTAAGACCCATTAAGTTAATAAGCAATCCATTAATGACCAATTTAAATCTATTTTTAAAACTAAATGCAACCCACTTATAATCCACAATCATTAAGTATGGGTTAATATATGGGTTCCTGACCCATTTACCACCTCTAATTGTAAGTGACATTGTTATGATATTTGACGTAGTTCGTTTTCGTGTCATGAACATGATATGAGATAAAATATGAATTATAGAAAGAAAATACGGATATGAAATAACACAGTATGCTTAATCCATTTATTGGCATGGATTCACAAGTTTTGACCAAATATTTCTACTCATTGATCAAATTTACCATGGTTAATTCTCATCTTAATTTCAAAAACGATTACGACATGCTATTATTAATCTTTTCATATACAGATATATGTATTTTCTTTTCTGACAAAGCTATTAATAGGGGAAAGAGGAAATTATGTTGTGAGAAAGAAGTGTGAGAGCATATGAAGCATAACTTAACAACGAGGATCATTGTTTATTCAAACTTTTAACACTATCTCATATTACTATCACAATCAACCGAAAGCTAATTTAGAAAATATGACAGATTCATACCAGGAGGCACATAGCCAACAGATCCTCTAATTGCGATTGAAGTTGAATTGCCTTGGTCTTGACCTCCTGTGGCTTTGGCAGACGCCGTTGAAATGATCTTTGCAAGCCCGAAATCTCCAACTCGAGCCACCATATCGTTGTCTAGAAGCACATTATTTGGCTTCAGATCTCCATGGACGATTGCAGGATAACAACCCTTGTGGAGATATTCGATCGCAGTAGCTATGTCCATGGCGATGTTTAACCTCTGTACTAGTCTCAAATTTCTCGATTCGCCATGCTCATCATCTCGTCCTATAGTCTCAAGGTGCAGCCACTCCTCCAAGCTCTCATTAGCCATGAACTCGTATATTAGAGCTTTGAAGTCATTGCCACGAAAATCAATGCCCGAACATACACTTAATATCTTAACGAGGTTTCGATGTCTAATGGTTCCTAGAGTTTGACATTCGGAGACAAAGCTCCTCAAAGCACCTCCTTGCATTAAATTGAGCACCTTCACTGCCACTGTGGCACCGCTGTCAAGAATCCCCTTATAAACCGTGCCATATCTCCCTTTACCAATCAAATTTGTCTCGGAGAATCTATCAGTAGCTCTTAGGAGTTCTTCATAAGAAATCCTTAAGAATTGTTGCCCGAAGGATAATGACGTCGAGGCATTGGTTCTCGTATGCTTCTTTTTGTAGTAACAGGGCATGGACAAGAACAATAAAGCTACACATGATAAACTGACAGCTACCACACATATCACTATGGCCTTGGTTGAAGAAGACTTGTTAGAGCTTGGTGATTTACAAAGAGGAAGCTTCAGACCTGGAGCACCTCCACAGAGTTCCCCATTTCCAGAAAATGATACAGCACTTGCATTAAGAAAAACTCCACCCTCTGGGACTTGCCCTTCTAGTTCATTGAAGGAGATATTCAAGTACTTGAGCAGTGAGAGCTCTGCAAGAAAGCTCGGGATTGGACCAGAAAAATTATTATTGGAAAGATCCAGCTCTTCTAGACCCCGTAATGGACGTAAAGCTTGGGGGATTATACCATGAATGGAATTAGCTTCTAAGTAAAGCCGTTCCAATCTCAAGCACGTACTGATGGAGGCCGGAATTAAGCCGGTCAATCTGTTGTAAGATAGATCTAATTCGGCGAGATTTATTAAAGACCCAACTTGCAAAGGAAGAGTTCCACTTAAATTATTATGGGCTAAATTGAAGACAATCGACAAGGAAGAAAGCCCCACGATTTCGGCTGGAACCGAGCCAATTAGGTTATTGTTCGAAAGATCGACCACGATTAGTTGCTTGCAGTTGCCGAGACTTTGTGGTATGTAGCCTTGGAAATTGTTGGATCGAAGCAAAAGGACATTTAACAACGTCATGTTACCAATTGAAGATGGTATCTCTCCGGTAAACATGTTTTTGGCCAAAGAAATTTCCTGCAAGCTGTAAAGTGCTCCAATGGAATCAGGAAGTCGATCAGTTAGGAAATTATTCTCTAAATTCAAGAGAGACAAGTTGAAGAGATTTCCGAGGGCTGAAGGAATAGTTCCTTGGATCCGATTGTGTGACAGATCAATTAGCTTAATGCTAGTGGAGAGATTGGAGATGGATCTTGGCAACGATCCATGAATCAAGTTCGAGGATACCCCGAGAAATTCTAAGTTGGAACAATTAGCTAAAGAAGAAATAAAACTTGAGTCATCCTGCAACCGATTAAAACCCAAGACAAAAAACTCGAGGCCCTTTAGCCTTCCCAGGTTTTTCGGTATTGGCCCATGGAAACTGTTGTTGAAAAGCATAAGTTTCTTAAGGCTGGTGGCATTCGTTAACGATGACGGAATTGTCCCGGTCAACAGGTTATGGGAGGCTCCTAGGAAATAGAGAGAAGGAAGAGTGGCGCCGATATCAGAGGGAAAGCTTCCCTGCAATTGGTTCCACGCAACGGAGAGCATATAGAGGGAGGAGATGTTAAAAATCCCAAGTGGAATCTCGCCGGTTAGTTTGTTAAATACTACTTGGAAAAGTAACAACCTCTCGAGTCTCGATAATTCCTTAGGAATTTCTCCATGAAATGCATTTAATCCCAGGGATAGCTGTACTAGCTGCGAAAGGTTTCCCATCGAAGGAGGAATAGGACCTACAAGATTGTTCTTGGTCAAGCCCAAGATTTTAAGCCTTGGTAAAGAACCAAGATCGGAATGAATTCCCCCTACAAGTTGGTTATCTATGAGATTCAGGATCCCAAGCTCCAAGCAACGGGAAAGATTGGATGGTATCGACCCGCCAAATGAGTTGTTACTAAGAATGAGATGACGGAGCCGAAGCAAGTTACCGATTTGTGGTGGGATTTCGCCGCTGAAGCTGTTGTTCTGTAAATCCATGACCCTCAGGAAAGACAGATTACCGATGTGAGGAGATAAGAAGCCTCCCAAGCCATGCGATCTTAGGACCAGGGATGTGACCCTCCCAGGATGCCTTTTGTTGCATAAAATGCCATGCCACTCACAATAATGGGTAGAATCATTCCAAGAGCTCAGAACCCCAAATGGGTCTTTGTGTATTGCATTTTTTATGGATGCTAACGCGAGCCGATCCGTTTGGTTTTGCAAGCAAGCGCCGGGGCTTGTCATTGAGCTCCAGCACCACAAGAGGGCAGAGTTGAGCATAAGAAACAGTAGTTTGCTCATTTTCTCTAGTTTCCCACTTTCAATCTCAGCTCCAATTAACACCCCGGTCCTGTGCACAATTCAACCATTAACTAACAACAGTTCCGTATGAATGCTAACTCCAGTGTAATCGAAATTAATGAAAATTAGATAACTATGGGTGAATAATTAAGATCAATCTGAGAAAAGTATATTTGCAATACATTCTTTGTAATTTTAAGAAGAAATAATGGTTAAATAGAAAATTAACTTTCCTTTAATTGATCTTGCCATATTTATCTATTTTCCTTCTTTACAAACTTTATTATAATACTCCACACTTATTTGATGACATGGCGCGTGCCACATAGCGCGCCATTTCATTTAATAATAAATTCTAGTAAAGTCTTGGTACTGAAGTGTCATTCTTGCTTGTTTTCAATTTTACGACAAAAACAATGAAGAGCAATGTCAACCGCGCTAAGATTGTTTTATAAATTTGGTATAATGAGTGATGGGATATTTTGTTTTTACTTATTGAATATGGCTTATTATCTACTATAATATATGGTTTAGTATCGGGCTAATACCTCGAAAAACCGGTACATCTGTGATAAATTTACCATAAATTAATTTTTTTACCACCAAAAACTCTAAGCTAGTACAAATATAATAAATTTACCAAAACTAATTTTTTTTATCACAAAAAACCCCAAATTATTACAATTGTGACAAATTTACTCATCGTTAAATTGAATTAAAATCATGAAAAATCAAAATTGGTAAACTTGTGATAAACATAGAAATAAAACCCCAAACTGGTACACCAATTAACTGCCACGTGTCATTCAAGTTAGCAATTTAACAGTAAAATTTGACATAAACTAGTGGATGGTAAATTTATCACAAGTGTACTAGTTTGGAGGTTTTAGTGATTAAAAAATTAGTTTGAAATAAATTTATCACATATGTATTAGTTTAGGATTTTTTGTGATATTAGCCCTTTGGTATATTACTATTGTTCAACAGGAAACACCTTAGAAAGTTGGGTAGAGGCAACGCAACATTGAAGGTAATAAGAAAGAACAGAGGGAGGAGGATGCCAAATAAATAACAAAAACAGAAAGGTCCATATAAAGGACAAGTTGGTGCCTCACGGTCCACGAAGTCCGTGCCGACGAAGACCGAAGACTGAACAAAAGAATGCTACTCATTAGCTTAAATATTGCTTTCTCTCTCCTGAAGAATGAAGGCCGAAGGCTGAACAAATTGGTGCCTCGTGTTCACAGTCAATTACTTGAGGATTGAGAAGTCCACGGAAACGAAGACCAAACATTCCATCAAATGCCTCATGTAAGCGGACGACAATTACCCAAAAAAAAAAAGCAGAGAGAGAAATGGAACAAGCTAATGACAAATATAAATATAACATACGAGGAAGACTAGCAAAATTCGAGACAAGTATGATAACCCAACGCATGGGCCCTTGAACTCTAAAAGATTCATTTACTTATTTATGGATTCATGATTTAGGTCGAGATCAGGATCTTCTTTAAATTTAAAAATCCGGTTACCTCGTGTCTTCAATAAAAGATTCTCCAAAGTCCCATGAGTTTTGGCTGAGTCCACTCGTACTCATCTAATGCTTGGTGGATGGCATCCTTGGTGGCATAATATACATGGGAATCATCTCATTGCATTCCTTCTTGATGAGTACTAAGCTGCCAAAACTTAGGAATAGTTTGATTCTCTTCACATAGGATCCTCGAAGCTCTCGGTATTCTCTATGAATTTCCCTGAAACTACAACCATAAGATTTTTATAATCTGGCAATGGGATAGGGACAATTGACTTGTCCTAGTAGTCCTGTGGTGGGAAGTCACCAAATCTGTTGAAGAAACATAGTAATATGAACTTCAGAGTTTGGAGCTCTGCACTTCAATTCGGTAAATAATAGGTTTTGCCGATTAGGCAAATGGTGAAAGCACTCAAGAACTTCTGCAAAATACATACAATAATTTTACTAAAAGCCCTCAATAAGAATGGCAGTAACGATCCCATAGACAGTGGCTATAGGGACTTCAATGGCTATGGTATAGCTATGAAACAAATACCAATTGAACCACCTTAATTTTTCTGGAAGATTGGTGATGTCGAATGTGAAGACATGGATGAGCGGACAGTATGGAGTAATCTCAAATGTTATGAGATTTAAATCTGCATATTGCTATCTTCAATTTATATTCCCCAAAGAGAGGTTCCGTATTTCTTTAGATTTATCCAGAAAGGACAAGCTGAAGTGTTTTAGGTGGCATATCTCCCTAATGGGGTTCTTTTCACACTTCCCTCACGGTACTACTTTGCAATCGGTCAAATGTGAACATGTAAAAGGATGAGAAGTCGATCTAAAAGGATGGTCTTCTCTCCTTTGATGTGTTTGGTTTCAAAAGAGCATTTTAAAAACCATTCTACCCATCGAACAAGTTGAGGATGAGAAACTGTTTTGGCTTTAAACTTCATCACAGGGGAAAAGGATGACTTTTTATCTCGACAAAGAAATGATAACCAATCAAATAAAATTCAAATTTTTTAATTCAACATTTGACGGGAAAGGTTTCTTTGAATGTAGAGTGGTAGTGAAGTTTGATAGGTGAAAGCCGTCCACTGTTATGTTCACAAATGTACCTCTTTCCATCAATTTCAAAGAGCAAAACTGCTGTCCAATCCTTTTCACTAGCATTAGTTTGAAAGATTCGCTTGCCATCAAAAGGAACTTGCGATGGGGGAAGATGCAGCAATTTCTCCTTTAACACCTCAACTGCACTAGTATGCTCTCTTTTACATGGGAGTGGATTTTTCTTCAAGAGCTTTTGCAAGGGATGCATAACTTTAGACTTTTGGGATGAAATCTCCAAGATAATTGACAATCCTAAGAAACTGTTAGAACCTGTTTATGGGAAATATTCTAATCAGGAAACTTCAAGAGTTCTTGGCCAATATGATCACCATGGTAGTATGTCCACTGGACTTATATGAGTCTAATCACGTTCAGATTATGTAAGTCCCACGCGAAAATTAACCACTCCAGTCGAGAATTATGATGTACTAGATTGACATGAACCCGGTGTCAATCTAAAATGTTGCCCCAACATATATAGTGTCTAGAAATGTAATGTTTTAGTCCGCATAGTGAGACAAGTATTTCAACAGTAATGTTACATGTACTTCACCAGAAAAAGCTTACTAAATGATATGGTAGCTGTGTGGCTTGCGCCATATCATCAAATGGGTGTGAAGTCAGAAATCAAACTAAAGATTTTATTAAAAGGTGAAATAAACATAAATGTGGTAGGAACAATTAAACAAAAAAGAACTTCTTATATTGTTATCTTTCTTTTCAATGTAGTAACAAATGTCCTCTCAGACATCCTCTAAAGCTGCCAATGAAGTATGGTCGACAATCCTTGAAGCTCTTCACATCTTTTTAATGCAAGCATAAGAAGTAATGGGGCCATAAAGGTGTTTAACTTATTTGAACTTTATAAGGATGCTCAAATAGATTTTAGTTTTCAAGACGATCTACATACAACTAATAAATGATTCAAGACTATGTCCAATTCATAGTAAACTATTTTGAAATGCTGCTGAGGTCACATGACAAAGCTCCATCTTCATGGGTTTCAGTTTAGCGTGAATTTTAACTCCAGTGAAAGTGAAGTTAATAAATATTATATAACTAAGGGTGAAATATTTAAGATCAATGTGAGAAACGTATAATTACAATGCGTTTGGGTATAACAAGTTAAAATTCATTTGAATAGTTTCAAAGTTCGTCAGACAAACTTCTATGATAGCTGGAAATAATGCTTGAGAGGAATTTTGGGTAATTTTGAGAAGATATGAAAGTGAAATGAAAACCTAAATTTCTTTTAAATGATCTTGTCCCATTGTTTTTTGCTTTTTTATAAACATTATTCCTATGTTGATTACACACTTAATTAATTACGCGGTGCATGCCACAGAGCGTGCCATTTAACGTAGGAAATGCTACTAAAGTCTTAGTACCTATAGTATTATTCAAATTTCAACGTTTGGCTTGTCCTCACTTTTACCACAGAAACAAAAAAGAGAAATATCCAACACTAATACTATTTTATAAATTCGGTATGATAAGTGATGTGGCATTTATTGTTATTAATTATTGAATACGACTTACTGTCCATTTATAGTCTCCCATGTAGCATAGGATATTAAATTATTATATAACATAGCATTGACCATTAAAAAAAACCATAAAAAGTTTCGGGGAGAAAAAGCAATATTTAAGGTAGTAACAATTTCGGCAAAAAAAGGTAATAACAAAGAAGAAAGTTAGAATAGTACAAAAAATAAATAACAAAACCGAAGGGTCCATATGAAGCACCAATTGGTGCCATATATTAACAATGACCCTTCTTCTCCGAATGACCTCTTTTATTGATAGTTTAATGATATTTACTCTGTCAATATGAACACAAAGATCAACTCATTATCACAAATTAACTAACTTTTTTGTATAATAATGTTCTTTTTCTCCTTTTCCAAAAAGGCAAAGATTTTACGCAAAATCTCTTTTTGAATGGAAAAGTCATCCAAGAACGGGCCGTATGAAATGGGCTTTGGCATCTTTTCAATCTAGAGACGTGAAAGCAAGACTCACTTTTATAACAGCAAAAGTATTTTATTTTTGAATTCTTTAATCGTGGTGTGCCGTGCGAGAGTCGTGATCTTTATCATTATTGAAGCAAAAATCATTTTTATTGTTCTCGAGTGCGGCACATCGGGCAATTAGTCCAACGCTTTTCTTGCTTGAGTCATCAAAAAGGCAATAGGGAATTTCCTTTGGCCGTTAAAAGAAATGTACGTGAATCATGGAGCAAGTTTTTTGCTTCCATAATGAAAAGAGATTGCGTCCCGTGCACTTGGATTCAAGAAAACTAAAAGTGATTTTCACATTAGAATAGTCTAATCGATTCGCTAATGCTTTGACCCTTGGCACTATTTAATACAACATACTATCCATGATACGGGGGCAACGGGAGAGAAAGACTAGCGAGCCTATTTTTAGAAAAAAAAAATAGGTCTAGTTTAATACTTTTACCCAAATTTTTTAATTTGAATTTTTTTTTACTTTGAGATAACTTTACTGTAAGTTATAAAAGTTATCACAAAAGTACAACTGAGTTCTAAAACTTTCAAATAGTGTAATAAAGACCTAAAACTTATCCAATTGGTGCAATTAAGTTATTCCGTTAACTTTGTCCTATTTGGCTAATGAAAAATGCTAACGTGATTTTTTTAATTATTTTCTCTCTTCTATGCGGTGATGGCATGTCTAAAACAACATCGTTTTGGTCTAAATATGATTTTTTAATTAAAAAAGAATTTTTTTAAATAAAAAAGAAGAAAAAGGCAAACGCAAGAAAGGGTTTGTAGCCCTCGTTGCCACCGCCGCCCCACCACCACCGAGACGGGCTAGCGATGGTGTGGGAATGGTCAACGAGGGTCACCAGGCCCTAGCTAAGGGCTTAAAACCCCCACCCAGATTGATTGAGGGCCGCAAGTAGCGGGGGTCGACAGCTAGTGGCAGCCCTTGACCAGACCTAGGTGAGGGCCAATAGCCCTCACCCGATCTGGATGAGGGTTGGCCCTAAGTTGGGCGAGGGCCTACAAGCTGTCACCTGCAGTTGGCAAGGGTAGCGAGCCCCTAGTCAGGGCTCAACGATGGTGGGGCCATGACGACAAGGGATGCAAGCCCTCACCTGCATTTTCCTTTCTTCTTCTTATTTTGTATTTTTTAAGTTTTTTTAATATAATTAAAACAAATTTTGTATTAAAAAATGATATTTTGACCAAAACAACGTCGTTTTAGCCTTATGTTTCATTTTTTAGCCATGTCATCACCACATTGAAGAGAGAAAATAAAAAATAAAAAAGCCACGACGGCATTTTTCCTTAGTTAAGTTGGATGGAGTTAACGGAAGAACTTGATTGCACCAATTTGATAATTTTTAAAATTTAATTGCACTTTTTAAAAGTTTCAAGACTCAATTGCACTTTCATGACAAGATTTAGAATTTCCAATTCACTTATCCTTTTTACTTTTTAAAATTGAAAATAGATTAGCTATTAGAGTTTGGGTTTTAAATATAGCTTTTTTCATATGTTTATATAATAACTTACTTATGACTTTATTAAAGCATTTTAAGTGTATATAACGTATTCTCTACTATTCATTGTCTACTTTTTAAAATATAGCCTGGCCGGTCCGGGCCATTTCGAGCCTGAGATGCTCAGGCCCAAAGCTACTAAGGCTGAAGGTATGGACCAGCCTGAAAAAAAATAAGGGGAAGGCCTAAATCTCCACTTGGGCCTAACTGGACCTAAATATTCGAGCAATCCAATCTTGGCTGATCTGGTCTTTCAAAAAAAAAAAATCACACCTAGAACTAAGTGTCACATGGACAAAGTGTTACAATATGAGAGCCATCTCTTGAACCTAGTAAAGGCAAAGTGCTACATGGTGGGAACCACCTCTTAAACCATGGGCCACCTCTGGAATCCTTCAAGTGCGAGCATCGTGATATATTGTTGGAATTGCCTATTTGGTATGCATCATCGAATATCATCTTTGTGATTTACTTTTATTAGCATTTGTTATCCCTAGAAGTGAGGTCAGTTGCTTGCTTAACCGGTGATTTGGTTACTCAACATTGATGTCACTATCAGTGTTTGTAGGCTGGAATGGTAATATCTTGAAATTTTAACACCTAGTGACATGTTGACGCCCATACGTGATATTACGTGATTGTGATAATAGGAATATATGTGCTTGATTTGGGACAAGATGGATTGATTTCATTGATGCACCATGTAGATATAATATTTAGTGAACATTTGGAAAGCACCTCATATTTATGTAAAGTTATGTAATGCCCAAGAAATAAGTGTATCTATGAATTGGATACTAGATAACAATTTTATTTGGTTTCTTTGATTCCTAGAAACTGGCCAACTCAGAACCATGCATGAAAATGCATTAGTCCCTTATATTTTGGTTTTAAAGTCCATGGACACTTGGAGAGTTAATTGGATTTATTGACTCATTAAGGTGGCTAATCTATTTGGGTCTCCTTGTTGTGGTGAAGACAAGCAAGACAAGGGAGAGAGAAGAAAAGGTAGAAAACAAAAATAGAAAGGAGGGGACGGAGGAAAGAGGGACAAACTGAGAAGAAGATTTTAGGGTTTCCATGGTTATGAAGCTAAATTTTATCATGTTTATGCATTTGGTACGAGGAAATTGAAGAATAAAGGGGCATGAAGAGTTAGTCCATCAATTGAGGTAAGAATCAACAGTTATAGCTCGATTCAAGCTTGTTTCCATGGAGAATAAAGGTGTGGGTTGATGACTTGTAACATGAAGAACTAGATTCAATTTCTCACTTCAGAAGCTATGTTTTAATAGTGATAAGTGATTTTTAAGTATTTATACATTGATACGGGTCCAACACATTTATAGGAATAATACAAATGAAAACATTCTTGAGATCTTGTTTCGCCGGTTTGTTACTCTATCAAAAAATCTTTCACCGAACACTGCATTTCGGATTTTATTAGAGGAGACCAGGGTCTTGAGTCAAGCTTGGACAAAGAATGTTAAATACGTTTATTAATCCCAATTCAGATCTTACACCCTGACTTGATACGATGTCGTACTCAACAATACTAATCATAAAATGACAACTTGCAAATGTTGAAATTAAGTTATGCCGGAATTTAATCAACGACACAACTTCAAAGTACGTCAGAATTTAATCAATGACGTAACTTGAATGAATACGGCTGTAATTTAATCATTAGATATACTCCAAACATAGCATCGGAATTTAATCGACGACACTGAGCTAGTGGCACAACACTGGAATTTAATCAACAATGCTGAACCTGATAAAGACCCTCGTCGAAATTGAATCTACGACTCAGAATCTGAAAATTATGACTAATACTACTCCTAATGTGCTTAAAGATAAATGCTAAATAAAGGATGTGTTGTGTTGTTGAAGAAGGTCCTCTCTACATCGGAAGTCCTTGAGTATTTATAGAGCAGCTTGACAACTGTTCCTTGAAATTCGTTTTCCACTTCCTTACGTTTCGTGATTTAACTGTTTCCTGGCTTATCAATATTGCTTACGCTCCTTGGGCATCACATAGTAGCTAATTTTCTTCCACGTGCCACTTTATTTCTTGTCATCCTTGACGCCCACGGTCGTGTCTTTACCTTTTAACATGTGTAAATGAATTTTCATCACGTATTACCATGATTTTGCGCAAAACTCGCGATTTCTGAACTTTGTCGACGTCACATGCAAAGCTCGTGATTTTAAACTTGTCGACACTTTTATGACGTGTCGTGTCAACAACTGCCTCTGGGCCTGACTTGCGGCTTTTCTCATATTTTCTGCCATGTGGGCCGTATCTTTTGTAACATGTAGACGGCTCACTCCCACCAGGGGTAATTTTGGGTGTCAACATATGCCCCATTTTAAAAGGAATAAATTTGAATTTATTTCTTTTAAACGTGTACCTTGTCTGTATACGAATCCCTAGGCGATGATCGTGCCTTTCTGTCCTTTGACGTCCTTTCGAGCAGTCTCTACGAATTCCTCATCCAATACCCATTAGACACATCACCTCGTATATCTTCCCCGAAAAGTTTTAGCTTTTCAAATCGTCTTCTTCATCTTTTATTCTTGTAAAAACCTTGTTTCATCGTCGCGTCTTCTTCTTTCAACCCTAAAAATCCTTTCTTGAACCTTTTCGATCGCTTCTCATGGCGTCCAAAAAGTCCGAATATTCATCCAGCAATTACATCGCAGCTTTTGATGCGTTTAAAGAGGACCCATGTGCTGGTAATTACTTCTTTCATTTACTGAAAGCTGTCGAGGGTGAATGCAACTGTTTCTCTCTGGGTCCCAGCTTCATGGACCATCTCAATATACCTGTGAATCTTCAATTCCACTTCCCGTATAAACATAGTGAGATGTTGACACTGCAACATTCTTCTATTATAGATTTGTGGTCTACCGGATCTTCTCGATTTCGAGGTTTCCCTTCTTACGAAGAGGATTTTCACAAATGGTTTATTCGGCTGAAGGCTGACCAAGAAACTCGACTTTTATGGACAACTGCCGGAATCGACATCGCTGTCGAGGTCAGTATGTCATCTTATGACCTCGAACGTGAATTATTGGGCTCCACCATCACTTTTTGGTCCTCTTCCAGCAACTGTTTCTTTTTCCCTTGGGGCCACATGTCCATCACTATGCTCGATGTATTTGCCATAGCGGGCTTTGAATTGGTTGGTCATGTCGTCGAGGATTTGCCCGTACTATCCACTCCTTTCATCTCTGAAGATATTTTAGTATATAGCAATTTCTTGTCTCAATTTTACCGAGCTTCGGGTCCTGTTACTCAAGACGAGCGTCTCTTTTTCTTGCTCTTATGGCTATCAAAATATGTGCTCTTTAGTCCTGCCCTTAAAGTTTGCAAGGACTATCTATAAATTGCTGCAGCCCTAGTCACGGGACAACGCCTTGCCTTGGCCCCTCTTGTTCTTGCAGTTTTGTATAGAGGCTTTACCCACGCTTCTCAAGCAATGAAGTTTGGAGATTCTGGAACCATTTCAAGCGTTTTTTGGATACTTCAAGCATGAATGGCTTTGTATTTTCCTTCTCTTTTTGGTAAAAACACTCGTCATCTTCCCCATATGTCTCTGCAAGGGTATAGACAACCTATACCTTTACCTCTGGGCTGTCGATTGCTGAGCCGTTTTCCTCGACATATTTCTTCTTCAGCACCTCCTTTTATCTTTTATCTTCGGATTCTTCTTGAATTGAATCATGACCAAGTCATTTTCTTTAAGTATGACCATGGAGAATTTGATTATTTGTTCGATCCAGCTCGATTCAACCTCTATAAGCTTTTCTGGACTTGTGTTTTGTCGGCAATAGATCTTCCCATATGGACTTCATTAAAGGATCGATTCTATCCTGGGTTTGAGGTATATTCTCTGCAATATTGTGTTAGACAATTTGGACTCTGGCAAGCAATTCCCATGTCAATTCCTTACTCAATGGGCTTCCCAGAATGAACCAAGAAGAAAGAATATTCTCTCAAGAATCGAAGCCCTCTTCTCTGTTGTATTAAAATTGCCAACACAATGCGTACTCATTATAGTGTAGACCTTTTTAATGGTTTCAGAGCTTGTCTAGGACACCTTGCTGAATGACAGACTTGGTGGTATTCCTTTGCGTTTGAGAGTACATACGAAGAGGCTCTTCCATCCGCGATTGGTCGTGTGAAGCGGAGTGGTTCTAAGAAACCGATTGCTCAAGGTATAGACATCATTACTCTATGTTCCTATTCAATTTCACTCTGGCGCACCTTCTAACCTTCCATCTCTTAACTCGAAAACAGAAGAAGACTCTGATGCAGAGGATGTCGACACTGTAGAAATTCTCACTGATGGTAAATCTCTGTCTTTCTTCCTCTATGCCAGCCCACTTTGTCCCTCTTTGTGTTAGTTGGTTACTTACAAGGTCTTTCTCCCTTTTGGATTGTCTGTCAAACCGTCTGTTTCCACATCCTTGGGTCAAATGGCCGAAAAATCGGATGAACTGATGGAGTCTCACCTTGAAGTTATCCGAAAGCTCAATAAACGGCTTTCGAACCGGATGAGATACTCCCCAAACTCGAGGAGGCCAAAGAGCGGGCCGAAGTGGCGAATCAACGCTTAGAGGAGCGGATGCAGTACTTCGTGATTTGTTTTAGAGAGCACATCGGTCTCGGCTTGGGGGAGTGAAGATGGCTAGCAGGTCTGGGTTTGGAAGGGAGGAAGGAGAGAAGAAAGAAAGGAAGAAAGGAAGGAAAAAAAAAAGGAAGGAAGGAAGAAGAAGAAGAAGGAGAAGAAGGAGATGGACGTAGGAAATTTTTTTTTTATATGTTTTTGGCTTATGAATGGAACTGGACTTACTCAAAATTTTCAGTCTTTTCTTCTTCCATATCTCGCATCTCCCACATAGTAGGATAATACTTCTTCAAATATTTGCCATTAATAGTACGGGAAAATTTCTTTCCGTCGATATGCATTAGTCAATAAGCATTTCTAACAAATGCTTCGGTTACCATAAATGGTCCTTCCCAAGTTGACGATTATTTACCAAACTTTTCACTGTCCAAACTCGTCGGTAAAATGGTCTTCCATACTAAGTCGCCAATTTCAAACTGTTTATATTTCACATATTTATTATATACTTTGGCGACCCTATCTTTCTGAAGGATTAGCTTTTCTAGGGCAATCGCTTTGTTCTCCCCCAATTCATCGACATTAGCAAACATTAACTCGTCATATTCCTCCTTGGCCAAGTCATTTTGAAGTCTGACTCGTAGAGATTGAATCGTAATTTCGACGGGGAGGACTGCCTCTTGTCCATAAGTAAGAGTGTATGGGCTAATTCCGGTAGCAGTATTTCTAGACGTCCTATAGGCCCATAATACAGTCGACAACAATACATTCCACTCTCTGGGATTATCCTCCAGATGTCGTTTAATTAATGCAATGATAGCTTTGTTGAAGGCTTCAGCCTGACCATTGGTTTGGGCATAATAAGGAGTTGAATGAATCATTTTAATGCCTCTAGACTTGGCGAAACTAATCACCTCCTACCCAGTAAAAACCGTGCCTTGGTCCATAGTTATAGCCTCTAGAATGCCAAATTGATGAATAATATGCTCCTCGATGAATTCCTTCACTGTTTTTTGTGTTATATTCTTATATGAGGTCGCTTCAACCCATTTAGTGAAATAATCAGTAGAAACCAGAATGAAGCTATATTTTCTCGATGAAGGGGGGTAGATTTTTCCTATAATATCCATAGCCCAGCCCCTAAATGGCCAAGGTTTGATAATAGATTTCATTATGACTGCAGGAACATATTGAATAGGTCTATACCTTTGGTAAGCTTCATACCTCTTAGCATAACTTATGCAGTCTTGGGTAATAGTCGGCCAAAAATACCCATGTCAATGGAGTAACCACTTCATTTTTATCCCTGATTGATGGCCCCACATATGCCTTCGTGAACCTCAGCTATTGCTATCACAGATTTTTGTCGTCCTAAACACTTGAGCAATAGCCCATCCACAGTCTTACGATATAACTCGTCTCCAATCATTAAATAATTGAAGGCTTTTCTTTTGAAATTTCTATCAGTAGAGACTGGGTTATTAAGATACTTTATAAATGGGGCTCTCCAATCTTGGATTACCATTTTGTCGACAGTTGTGTTGTCGACAAGAATTTCTGTCGACTGTGTAAACATGACTCTATTATCCACCGATGGTAAGACCTTGATCTGAGTAATTATGTGGTCAACAAACTCTTTTGATATTTTATAACCGGAAGCCATTTATGCCAAATCATTGGCCTCTGTGTTATGCTCTCTTTTAATATGGATCAACTCAAAATCATCAAAGTGATTTAGGAGCTCTTTGGCCAGTGAATAATAAGATATAATATTCTTGTTAAGACACTGGTACTCCCCAGATAATTGCTTTATCACCAATTGAGAATCTCCTATAATTTTGACGAAACGTATTTTCATATTGGCCAATATATTTATGCCGACAATTAAGGCTTCATATTCGGCCTGGTTATTGGAGCATTCAAAATTCATTTTGAACATAAGTTTCGTTTTCTCTCCATGCGGGAATATTATCATGATCTTAGCCCCAACAGACCCAAGGGTACTAGATCCACCGAAATAAAGCTTCCACGGGACCACATGAACGTATTCCTCACAATTTTCATTTCGAGCTCTAGGGTACTCCGTAATAAAGTCTCTTATGGCTTGTCCTTTTATTACTTTAAGTGGCATATAGACTAGATTTATTTCGGTCAGAGCAAATGCCAACTTGGCAATTCGGCCTTTAATAATAGGCTAAGTCGACATGTACTTAATCACGTCTGTTTTACATATCACATGTATCGTAGTCGACAATATATAATGACGTAATTTTGTACATGCATAAAATAATGACAAGCATAGCTTCTCAATCACAGTGTATCTTGTTTCAGGATCATTCAACATTCGACTCAAATAGTACACCGCTTGCTCCTTGCCTCCACCATTCTCCTGCATCAGCATACATCCGATGGTAGTATCAATAGTGGCCAGGTACAATCTCAATGGTTGACCTGCTCTTGGCGGCATCAAGACTGGCGAATTAACCAAATATCGTTTGACTTGGTCAAAAGCATGTTGATGTTTGTCTTTCCATGCAAACTTTTCATGACTTTTCAACTTCAATAACGGGGAAAACACTTTAATTTTTCCTGATAGGTTAGTGATGAATCGACGCAAAAATTTTATTTTTCCTAATATCATTTGAAGTTGCTTTTTGGTCGTGGGGGGTGGCAGTTCTAGGATAGCCTTAGCCTTATTCTTATTGATTTCAATCCCTCTCTTATTAACCAGGAACCCTAAGAAGTTACTAGCCGTTACTCCAAAAGCACATTTTAATGGATTCATTTTTAGGTCAAACTTCTGCATCCTAATAAAAGCTTGCTCTAAATAGTTTAAATGATATACTTGGTCTAATTTGACAATGATGTCATCGATGTAGACTTCCATAAATTCTTCGATCATATCATAAAAAACAAAATTTATGGCCCTTTAATAAGTTGCCCCTACATTCTTTAATCCAAATGGCATAACGAACCATTCAAAAGTACCAATAGCTCCAGGACACCTGAACGCAATTTTATGGATGTCCTCTTTAGCAATGAATATTTGATTGTAGCTTGAATGACCATCCATTAATGACATAATTTCGTTTTCAGAAGCTGAATCAACTAACATATCCGCCATTAGCATCTGATACTCATCCTTAGGGGTAGCTGCATTTAAGTCTTTGAAATCAATGCAGACACGCAGCTTCGCATTCTTTTTCTTTACTGGGACTATGTTAGACAACCACTCCACGTACCAGGCCGTCCTAATAAAACCTGCTGCCAGCAATCGCTCAACTTCCTCTTGTACTTTAAGGATTACCTTCGAGGCGAATCGTCTGGGTGGCTATTTATGAGGCCTGAACCCCTTTTTTATGGGTAGTCGGTGTTCGACGACATCTCTGCTTAATCCTCGCATTTCTTTATAATCCCAGGCGAAACAATCTTTATACTTCTTCAAGAGTCTTATCAACTGAGCTTTGAAGTTATCATCGATCAATGAACTTATATAAATAGGTCGATGTTCGTTACCTAGCTCAAGGTTGACATCCTGTAACGGGTCTTGAGCTTCAATTGATTTCTTAGTTTCTTTTATGGGTGACTCTTCAAATTCAAGGATTCTGTCGACAATCTCTGCGGATTGTTCTGCAAGTTCGGCCCGATAGGCCGCGTACCTCTCAGTGAGGTCTTTTGACAATATAAGGTTCTTCACAGACAACCTCGTTTAATTGTGCTACCAGTTGACTCTTTGGGACCCATTCAACGATCCCTTTGTCGAAACGGCAGAATGCAATACTATTGAGGTCAATGAGAGGTGGCTTGCTGATGGATATACTGTCTTCTAACGCTAATTGACGAATTGGAGATGCATGTGCATATATTACCTGTGATTTGGTGTTTGCTTTGACGTACTCAACCTTATCCCCATTCCAAAATGCTAGCATCTGATGGAGGGTTGATGGTACACATTAATTACCATGGATCCAATCTTGGCCCAATAGTAAATTGTAAGATCCATCTACATCAACCACGAAAAAGGACGTTCTGGAAGTTTTGGTACCCACGGTTAAGTCGGCTATGAAAATACCTTTAACTTCAGAGATTTCTCCAGTAAAGTCGGACAATTGAATGTTTGACAGAATAATCTCCTCATCTCGTCTTTCCAGTTTCTTGTAGAAACGATATGGGATGAGGTTCAGTGTAGATCCCCCGTCTACCAATACTCTAGATACTGATCGACCATTAACTTTTGCGTTGATATTCAAAGCCCTTAAATGATTTGAACCATTGGGTGGAGGTTTTTCAAATTCCACTATCTCCTCAATGTCAAAGTGGAATTCTGCTTTTTTTTTTCTTCCATTGTACCCTCTGCTGGATGATAGGATTCCATCGTCATTACTCGAAGGTTCGATGGAAGACATACTCGAACCATACAAGAGCTCAACGATGAGATTGATCTTGACAATTGTTGTGGTTCGTACCGTGCAGACTCAATATCTTGTTTTGGTGAAGATTGCTGAGATCGACAAGATGTCGATGATTGAATTCCTGATTTTCGTTTCCAAACTAAATTCCCACGCTTAGGATTTTTCGACTGGCTTTTTGCTCAACAATCAAGACCGGTTTCACCTGCTTGATGTGAACTTGACTTACTCGTTGTTGGAGTTGATATTCTTTTCTTTTCCGTAACATTCTCCTTTTTTGAGTCCGCGTTAGGTTTGAGCTGTGATTTCGAGTCTGGCTGGCCTCATACCATTAACCGACAAGTGGGTCTCTTGGCACCTTCAGAGTTTTTCTATATGGTGGATGAGATTCTGTGTGAAGATCTTCCCAATCAGGAAAATCATGACCCCATCCACTTGGCTCAATCTTCCTATTGTATGAAGGTGGTTGAGCATAACTTACATAATAATCATATTTACCACTAGGCTCTCCCAAGGTACCAATAGTCGGATCACCTTCCTCATACCTTTGCTTAAATGACTTAATAGCCTTATTACGGGCTCGACGACCTCTATGATGATTAGCACCCTTAGAAGGGGCTCGTTCATCATACGCATCAATGAGTGCCAAGTCACGAAATTCGTCGACAATCTTACTAGGCAGACGTCTTTGACTTCTAGAGTAATGTTTCTCTTATTCTACAAAGCGTTCACATTTTTCGCAAAAACGATGGGGCTGATGCCCCCTGGTCTTTGTTCTTAATGACACTATCCCTGCCATTATGGGAAAATGATCGACGTCAACTTCCATTGGGGACTTGCCTTTGTCTTCAGAGAATTTTATCTTCCCTTGTTTAATAGCTTCCTAGACGTTTCTTTTAAATACGAGGCAATCATTAGTGGCAAGGCTCCATGAATGATGCCATTTGCAATACTTCTTTCCGGTCAATTCTTCTTTGGTGGGTAAAACCTGACCTTCCGTCAGCTTAATATGTCCGTAAGCTAATAATAAGTCAAATATTTCCTCTGTTTTGTTGATATCGAAAGAATAAAAAACGGGTTCCTTAACCTTTGACATGAGGTTAGATTTTTCTCTAACTCTTACTGGTTTTAGAGCTTTGCAAACGTACGGCTTATCAATCACCATTTTTGCGAGAGCCATATCTGCTATATCTATTGATTCGGTTTCATCCTCGCTTTCATCAGCATTGTCGTGACCTCCCCGAACTGGCCTCGCTACCTAAGGGGTTTGGCTAATGGATTACTAAGTTAAACCTAGCTCGAGCTCTCTCAAGCCCATACTAATTCGCAACTTAAGTTTAAGTTATTAACATGAAAATCAATTTCACCTAGGAGTCACCACTAATCAGTTTTTGGTGGGTCGATTAGACACCCAAGTAAAGCACGGAAGAAAATGCTTCACTTCTACGAACCAAAAATTCAATGGGTACGAGGACTTGATTACACTAATTGACTAACTAGTGCCCTCTCTTGGCGTCTCTCCTCTCCTTTTCAAAAACTCCCCCCTCCCTCCGTTTCCTCTTCTCTTGCTCATCAAGCTTTATCCTCCCCGTTCTCTCTCAAGTCAAACTCTATCTTGACTCCCCCTTTTCATGTGCAGATTATCGTGTTTCCTTTTTCGTGTGTCCTGGATGGAGACCAGAGAGAGAGAAAGAAAGGCTTTCGTCTCAATCCTCCGGAGAGAGGTGTTTCTCTCTTGTCTTTTCTTTGGCTTTTCCTTTCTCGATCTGGTGCTCTCCTCTATGCGATTTCTCCTTTTTCTTTTAAGTCTGGGGACCGTAAAGCTTTTCTTTGGCTTTTCCTTTCTTCTCTCTTTTTTCTCATGAAAACATGCAGCCCCCTTTTCTTGTCCTTTCTCACTTGTTTCTTTATTTGTGAAAGTGTGGGTGGAGTTCCGAGAGGGAGAGAGAAGGGAACCCTTCGTATCAGCCCAGGGAAGAGATCCCCTTCGTACCAAAGTTCACTTTTTTTTTGTCTTTCTATCTTTTTTTTTCCTTTTTTATTATTATCATTTTTTTAATTTTTATAATGATGATTTTTTTTACATAAAATAAAAATGAAATAAAATAAAAGGAAAATATGTCTCACTAAATTCTACTAATGCAAATGCGCCTAACATCTATATGCCATGTAATTTAACGAAAATATTTTTTTAGAAGTTAAAAATCAATCCCTAATTTTCTATGCAAATAAACCCTAAATGAATAGGCAAAATTTAGGTGTCAATAAGCATCGGCCCAACGGACTTCACCCCATCGACCATACCTTTTATCTTTTTCCTGGAGAAAACTTTCATGCTTAATAGCTATAGTTGACAACTGGAACAGATCCGAATATGGTTGTCCAACCATTCTCTCTCGGATTTCAAACTTCAATCTATTAAAAGCGAGGTCCGCAAAAGTCTTTTCAGATAAAGGGACCAAACACTTATTTCCTGCATTCTTAAATTTGGAAATGAACTAATCGACAGACTCATTAGCTAATTGTTTCATGATTGAGAGATCAGCTACAGACAAATCCGGCACGACCCTTTGAAATTGACAATGAAATAACCTTTCCATTTGTTCCTATGATGTAACCGAATTCGCAGGTAAAGCAGTATACCATGTAAAAGCGGTTTTTGACAAGGGCAAAGGAAATAACCTCAATTTTTAATAATCAGCATGAGCCGCATCACCATATTGAGCCAGAAAACGATTAACATGTTCAAAAGTGGATTGGTCTTCCTCTCTAGTGAACAATGTAAATTCTGGCATTTTAAAACCTCTTGGATATGGTATTGTATCCATCCAATGAAGACATACTTTCCTATAAATGTTTTGGAGTTATCCCGCATCATAGCCATATCCCCTCATTACAGGGTCCACTACTAATTGATTTCGTGCTAGACCAGCGACGGGTGCAGGAGCTACCACATAATTGGGTTGCAACGGCTGATTCAGATTTTGATGAAGTAATTGGTAGAGCGGCTGCTGTGGTAACTGTGGCTGCACTTGGGGTGGTACGTTATGAGCAACCTGAGGTGGGTTAACCGGTAGGTTTAACTGTGCTGACAATGGTTGCTGGATTTGAATATTTGGACCCATAGGGGGTGGAAAATGCTGATTCACGTTAGGCACCACAGGCTGGGGCGCCTGACGTTGTGGTTGGATATTTATCTGTTGGATTTGTTCTTGCCCCTTAGGGAATGGTGTTATAAGATTCTGAGCATCCAAGATTACAGGTCGAGCAATTACTCCATTCGAGCCTGCGCTAGCATGTAGTAATCCTTCGCTGGTTGCTATTAGAAAGGTTTCACCCCTTGGTAATATACGAATGGGTGGGATTGCAAAAGTAGTTTGCATCACTGTTCCGAACTATATAGCAGGGATCCCCAATGCTGATGGGGATCCTGTTCTCAATTGGGTTGGTGCGATGGACCCTCCGTGTTGACCTTGCGTGCATTCATGATAAGTGTTAATGATCAAAGGCCTAACCACTTCAGTCATACGCCTTACCACATAATCAGCGAGCTCGTTCTGAGTTTCCTCAATAGTTCGCCTCATAGTAGAAAGCGCAACTAGTGTGAGCTCAGTTTGCCTTCTTTCGTCAACACGCTGCCTCGATATGTCGGTGACCTCTTCTCGAGACTAGTTCGCCACCTCGGCATGAAGAAATTGAGCAGATGATGTCTCGGCACGGTTATTATCTTCTGCCATCGATACAGCTTGCTTGTCAGTAGTATTATCCGAGTTGATTCTACTCGGGGTGCGTGGCATAGCACTCTCTTGACTTAACTCAATAGTAGTCCCACCGGGCGTGCCAAAAAGATGTTTCGCTGGTTTGTTACTCCGTCGAAAAATCTTTCATCAAAAGCTACGTTTCGGATTTTATTAGAGGAGACCAGGGTCTTGAGTCAAGCTTGGACAGAGAATGTCAAATGCGTTTATTAATCCCAATTCAGATCTTACACCTTGACTCGATATGATGTCGAACTCGACAATACTAACCATGAAACGACAACTTGCAAATATTGAAATTAAGCTATGCCGGAATTTAATCAACGACACAACTTCAAAGTACGTCAGAATTTAATCAATGACGTAACTTGAATGAATACGGCTGGAATTTAATCAATAGCTATACTCCAAACATAGCACCGGAATTTAATTGACGACACTGAGTTAGTGGCTCAACACTGGAATTTAATCAACAATGCTGAACCTGATAAAGACCCTCGTCGGAATTGAATCTACGACTCAGAATCTGAAGATTATGACTAAAACTACTCCTAATGTACTTAAAGATAAATGCTAAATAAAGGATGTGTTGTGTTGTTGAAGAAGGTCCTCTCTACATTGGAAGTCTTTGAGTATTTATATAGCAGCTTGACAACCGTTCCTCGAAAGTCGTTTTCCACTTTCTTACGTTTCGTGCTTTAACTATTTCCTGACTTATCGATATTGCTTATGCTCCTTGGGCATTACGTAGTAGCTAATTTTCTTCCACGTGTCACTTTATTTCTTGTCATCCTTGACGCCCACGGTCGTGTCTTTACCTTTTAACACGTGTAAATGAATTTTCACCACGTATTACCATGATTTTGCGCAAAACTCGCGATTTCTGAACTTTGTCGACATCACGTGCAAAGCTCGTGATTTTAAACTTATCGACACCTTTATGACGTGTCCTATCGACAACTGCCTCTGGGCCTGACTTGCGGCCTTTCTCATATTTTCTGCCATGTGGGCCGTATCTTTTGTAACTTGTAGACGGCCCACTTCCACCAGGGGTAATTTTGGGTGTCAACAGATCTTACGTGACAAAATTTACATGCTAACATCGACAAAAATAACATGCAAAAAAAAAAAACAGCCGATAAATCTCATGTATCCAGGTATGCCTACGCAAAACACTGGTTTTTGTAACTAATTACAAAAGAAATCAAAACTTATAGTCTAAGGGAATGATTTTAGCTTAGACATAGGAAATAAGTTTTGGAATATACTTCTAGCTCGACTTGCAACATCAGTCAAATAATCACAACCGATGGTTGCTGCCGGTGGATGAACTTGGTTCAGCAGTGGCTAGAGCTGGGTCATGAAGGCTCAACTTCGGTCCCAAACAAAAAAATAACTTTTTAGAGATTCTTTTATTTACATATATGAGATGAAAAAGAATACAATCTTATGAACAATTTCATTGAAACAGAATTAATACGAAGGACAAAATCAACAATTATTGGTTTATCAACATGCATTCACAATACGACTGATCAATGTTAGGAGCAAGATTTGCAATGGAATGAATTGAAATTATCTGTACCTATGCCGTGCAAGGTTGACATTAAACGAATATAATTCATAAAAACTTTACGAGGTAGGGTCTTTTTTTTCAAGAAGGTGAAGTAAAATAAGAATCATGTGCCTTATGGTTAATTTGTTACTTCAAAGCTAGCTCAATTTTTCCTAGCAAAAAAAAAATTTTAAATTCAAGCTAAATATTTTAGCAAATATGGTCTATGTTGTGTAGGCGAAAGAAACCCCACATCAGGGGTGTAGTGTAAGGCGGTGCATTTAATATGTTCTAATTGACCTATATCTTTAATAGCTTGAGTTTTTGCGTGAAAGTGGATACAACTAAATATGTTAATGGTTTTAAACTTAGACTTTCTCTTGATGATCTTTCTAGGTTAAGGTTGCGGATTTCTGTTATGAGTTCCCAATAAGTGATATTAGTATTGATAGTTGATTGGTGGCCCATGTGTATCGGTGTCTGGTGAGTATCTCAAGAAAGAGTCTAATATGTGACTCCCTAATAGAAGTGATGGATAGTGTCCCCTGGCTTCTTGCTTAACTGCTAGGCTTGGGCAATTGAGGTAAAGTCTGAAGGCATATTTTATTCCTCAGATCCAACATCCGCCGATCTTAGTTGGGCCCACAAAGATTTAAGTTGAGATAACGTTGCATGCAAGGAATACCTAGATTAAAGGGGGAGCCGGCCCAACACAAGAGGCTCACATGTGTGTGAGAGATTTGCTAAGGTGTACGTGTGAAGGTGTTAGGTGCAAGAAGTCCATGTTACAGATGTATTGTAACGTAAATCAAGTTAGTATATCCTTATTAAGATTTGTTAACGGTTTCGGACACTTCAACTATTTCTAGGTGATCTCCCAAATGAATTTATCAATCTCGTACTACGCCATCACAATAGTCAAGATTCCTAGACACTTTCACAACACTTTCCTAAATTATAGGTTAATCATTTCATCCACCTAGTCATATACAAGAACGTGGTATAGATTCCCACGACTGACTCCACGAGCGTAGAACTCGTTAACCGGACTTCATTGACCGCAAATTTTGGCGTGATCGTGGGTCTAAGTTTGTTTAAAGAACATAATTTGAGACAAATGAGAATTTTTTTAGGTAATTGTCCAAGCACACAAACCCTGGTGGGAAAGAATTTTCTAGCTATGAGTCTATGACCTTTCTAAGTACCATACTAGGCTGCTATGTATAAAATGGATTGAAATAGAATGCAAAGTTAGGCAGTTTTGACCGGACACCTAAATTTTTGTGGCCAGAGCTTGTTGACACCTAGTTGATTGATTACAGATAATACTAACTTGGTCAAGTATACGAGTTAAATTCATCAATATATAAGTCTACTGACGAGTATACCATCAAGTCCAAATTATTAAAGTTATATGGTTGAGACGGCCATTGCTATGCACTAGAATCAATGGGAAGAGCTAATAGAAATATACATCATATGACATCATTTAACTTTGGTGAATCTGAAGCTCTCGCCCCATTGTAATTGGGCATTATTTTGACATCATAGTCCATTATTGGACATACAAACTTTTCGTAATTCAATAAGGCTTCTCGCCTTCATAGTTCCCGGGAGGATCATAGTTGCAAGTCACCAAAGTACCGCCCGTCGCACATTGGGCCTTCGCACATCCGAGTCGAGCTGAGTTCCGCCACACCACTTGAGTGTAATGCCCACAGTCCTTCCCTGATGCACACGAGTTGGAGTTGTAGTCGTAGTCAGTCTTTTCCCCAACCCACATGTTCACCGCTCCTGTGCCAGTGAGATCAGGGGAAGCCCACGCGAGATTCTCCCCATAAGGTCCGCCTGAATGGACAAGCCGGGAGCAGTCGCTGGCATGCTTGTTGGCGTAATCCATGGCATAGCCAGCCACGCCCTCATCCCAAGCAATCGGGCCCACACCAACTTCAGAGCGGGCTGCATTGTGGGCCGCAACGTAGTCCTGGGGCGAGTCCTGGGCAACGGACACAGGGATCAACACTATGGTTAGAGCAACAAGGAAAATGAGAGGTAGAGGAATAAACACACGCAGACACATATTGTTAGAGACCAAAATAATTGGGAAAGGAAATATCTTTGTTGATTGATGAAGAGATGGGTAAAAGAGCTAAGAGGGTATTTATAGAATGATCATGTGGAAAAATCTGGGCATGGAAAAGTCGAATGTTCATACTAGAGAGTGCCCGTCAAATTGATTGATGAACGAATGACACCTTCATGCGTTATTTTCATACTCTGTACAACGCTAATTAAGGTTGTACACCGATGATGACCTTGTCTTCTTTTTTATAAAATTTTTTTTTATTTTTAGCAATGGAGTGAACCTTTTGTTGTCATGACAAATAGTGACACCATCGATTCTTTAAATGAACATTACACACATTAAAATGTAAGTTAACATTGGCACTCTTCCCCCTTCCCCCTCCCTCCCTCCCCCACCACCCCCCCCCCCCCCCCTACTTTCCATTGTGTCTTTTGACATTTTCTACGCAATTGGTTTACAGTCCAAGTCAATTATGAGTCGAGCACCAAAGGCTGAAACATCGAGCTCAAGTAGTCAAACTTGATGCATCCTCGATATTCCCAACTTAAGTTTACACGAGTAAGATATTTATTTTGGGTTATAGTTAGAAATTTCAAAAATAACTTCCGAAAAGATTATAAGGTGCCTTCGTTATTGAGGATAGGGATATGCTAAATGTACTAGGAATATGCATTAAATCCTCTTTATTACATGATTCGTGAAGTTTCCATTGGTCAATTAAAATGAAACCTCCAAGCTTGTTTTGAGTCCTCACACATTTATTTCCCATTCATCTTGTGCATTATCGCATAGTTGATTAAGAAACTTTTTATGCAATTACTTGCTAGTTGCGCTCACCCCTTCTCTTACGGTACAGGGAATTAAGGAGCGTCTAGTCCCAATCCCCAAGTCAATTAAGGTCAAAGGACCTATCACGTCCATTCTTAGAGCTGGCAGTGGCAATTTCCAATCACATGGGCAATGTCTTACTTTCTAAAGAAAAAAACATAGTTGAGCTAAATAATAGATAAAAAGGATGAGCTCACGCCTTGCCCTACGATGGTGGGAATTAAGGGGCGTCTAGTCCCAATCCCCAAGTCAATTATGGTCAATGAACCTCGTCCCATCCATTCTCAGAGCTGGTGGTGGCAATTTCCAATCACATGGGCAATGTCTTATTTTTTAAAGAAAAAAATAGTTGAGATAAATAATAGATAAAAAGGATGAGCTCAGGCCTTGCCCTACAATGGAGGGAATTAAGGGGGTCTAGTCCCAATCCCCAAGTCAATTATGGTCATTGAACCTCGTCCCATCCATTCTCAGAGCTGGTGGTGGCAATTTCAAATGATTTGAACGCTAAAACATCATCTATATATATAGAGGAAAACATATCTAAATATGACGTGATAAGATACACTTAATTAGACCTGATCACTGGACAGGTTTGAATCGAATTTCTAAGGGCCATGTCCAAACCTAATTTGGCAGATTTTGGCAAGTGCCAAGCTCACCCTCTGGAATTTATTGGCCCAATCACATGGGCTATGTCTAACTTTTTAAAGAAAAAACAACTGAGTTAAATAATAGTTAAAATGGAAATATAAATAGAAAACAATTCCATAATTTTGTGGTACTGTACTTTAAGTGTGCCATAAAATACTTTTCTTTTTTCTGTTTTAAGCATAGTTTTCTCTTCCAATATTTACAAAGTTTGTATTTCAAGGTAGATATATTTAAATAAATATTCATCAATGTATATTTTTTAATAATTTATGGGCTGACGAGGCCAATCCTCAAAGCCCTCGCTTAGGCCAAGCCCACTCACTGACGAGGTCCTAGAATGTACGGTTCGAGCCTGCCAGCAAGCACAATATATTCAGTCAAATCCATCCATTTTATTGGTATGCCTGCAGAATGTGAATTTTGTGATCAGATCTATGCTTAATCTATATATTAACATCGATTGACACTTTTTCCATAGGTCAATGATTAAAATTGTTTAACCAAAGTTGTAGATGATATATTTTGATGTTAGTACAAATTAATAAGAATTAAAACGTGAATGTGCTAGAGCACGAAGGACGAGGACGGCAGTAAATTATTCACCTAATGTAACTTATAATGAAGTAGCTTTATAAAATTTCAGGAATAACATCACCATTAAACTTCTTGCTTCAGGGCACAACCGATGAAGACCCACCATTTCAGGAATAATATCACAATTGATTGCATAAAATATTACATGCAATTCCTCGTGTTCAGGTCACCCATATAGTGTTTTGACCCATGTCTTATCTAATTGTTGAGATTAGTCGGATATTTTACGGATTCGGAATTTGCGGTTTCCTCGCTTTATTTTTTTTTAAAAGGAAAGAGATCGAACCTAAAAGATGAAATATTGGAGGCGTAGTACACGTAGAAGCAACTTAACATTTCAAATATTTTATAAAATATTAACAGACTAACTGTCTTTTTTTTTTTTAGAAGGGGAAAATTCTTGGCTCGTGCGATTAAACTTGGGTCACGTGGGAATAAAGAAAAGTCAACGATGGGACGAGCAGCATCGTCGGACGAATTTCCACGGATTGATTTTTTATTCTTTTCCTACTTTATTTTGTCCTCCCTAATTGTGGAAAATAGTCCATGTGACGAGGACGAGGACGACGACATTTGAAATTTCTCCACATAGGATTGTCTGTATTTTCGGTATCCTGAATTTCTCTGAAACTACATCCAAAAGACATGCACAATTTAGCCATGGGCTAGGACATTTAATTTTTTTTTTTTTGAAATCTACGAAAGATGTGGTTTTCCTCCATCATATCTTATGACTTTATTAAACAGTGATGGACTTGTTTAGTCAATTAATACCCCATCAGCAATGTGAGGATTGACAAGCACGTGGAGACGACCACCGAACAATATCATATCTTATGACTTTAAATAGTGTTTCGTGTTCATTTTTCCTATTTTGGTTCAAGATAAGTTGTTCAGAATAATCTAAAATATCATATTTCTTGCGGTCAATTTGCTTCACCGGTACCTTACTTAATTTTGCATGAAGAAAATGAGAGATATTATCATGAGGTTTTGGACGCCACTTAAGGTAAGAATAATGCGGAAGAGATTGCAAAAAAGAAAATTAAATATTGTAAAAAAAGGAAAAAAGAAATAAAGGTATTGAACATATATGAAATTTATAAGGATGATCATGGTGAGGCTCGACCTCACTGGTCACTGGTCTGGCGAGGGCAACGACCTCACCGTCGCGGGCGAGGTTGGCCATGGCGAGGGCGACGACCTCGCCGTCTCTGGGTGAGCTCAACCTTGCCCAGATCTAGCAAGGTCAAGTCTCGCCATGGCCATGGGCGAGGTCAGCTATGGCCATGGGCGAGGTTAGCTATGGCAAGGCTCGACCTCACTAGATTTGGGTGAGGTCATGCTCGCCCTCGCCCACGACGGCGAGGTCATCGCCCTCTCCAGCGACGGCGAGGTCGAGCCTCGCCATGGCCAACCTCGCCCACGGCCATGGCGAGCTCGACCTCACCTAGATTTGGTCATGGCAGGGCGACCTCGCCCACAGCGGTGAGATTGTTGCCCTCGCTAGGCTAGTGGCCGGTGAGGTCGCCTCGCCGGCCAGGGGAAGAAGGAAAGAAAAAACAAAAAAAAATGAAAAAAATTCTAATTTTTTTAAAAAAAATAAAAATTACCATGTCAACGTCAACCGGATGGTTGGCGTCCATGTCAACACCGGTTGGCCAAAATTTGCTGTATGGACTGAATTGACATAAATGCAAAAAGGTTTAGGATTGAATTGATACAATTGCAATAGGTTTATGACTGTTTTGGTAATTTTTTCTAGTTTAAGAAATGCTAGTAAAGTCTTAGTAACTGTAGCGTTGTTTATATTCCACGTTTGGCTTGTTTTTACTTTTACCACACAAACAAGAAAGAGAAATGTCCAACTCTAAGACTGTTTTATAAATTAGGTATAATAAGTGATACGACATTGTTAGTAATTATTGAATATGGCTTATTTTCCATTCATAATTTGCCAAGTAGCTCAGTATATTAAATTAATATATAACATAGCATTGTCCAATAGGAAACACCCTAAAAAGTTTAGGAGAGAAAAAGCAATATTCAAGGTAAAAACAAAGAAAAAAATTAGGATAATACAAAATAAATAACAAAACCGAAGGGTGAATATAAAGGACAAATTGATGCCTCATATTAACAATGACCCTTCTTCTCCGGATGACCTCTAGAAAATGAACAGAACCCTAATTTAATGATAGTTTAATGAAATTTACTGTGTCAATATGAACACAAAGATCAAATCATTATCACAAATCAACTAACTTTTTGTATAATAATGTTCTTTTTCTCCTTTTCCAAAAGGTATAGATTTTCCACAAAATCTCTTTTTGAATGAAAAGTCATCCAACAACTTTTTTTTTCTGGTCGAATGAAATGAGTTTTGGTATCTTTTTAATCTAGAAATGTGAAAGCAAAATTCACTTTTATTACAGAAAAAGTATTTTATTTTTTGATTAATTTAATTGTGGTGTGATGTGTGAGTGTCGTGATCTTTATCATTATTGAAGCAAAAATCATTTTTATTGTTCTCGAGTGCGATACATCGTGCAATTAGTCCAATGCTTTTCTTGCTCAAGTCATCAAAAAAGCACTTGGGAATATCCTTGGCCCCCTCAAAAGAAATGTTCGTGAATCATGTAGCAGCTTTTTGCTTCCATAATGAAAAGAGATTGCGTCCCGTGCACTTGGATTCAAGAAAACTAAAAGTGATTTTCACATTACAATTGTCTAGTTGATATGCTAATGTTGTGAAAAGTATTCCGACCTCTTGGCACTGTTTAATACAACAAACTATCCATGGTACCGATGAGAAAACAGAGAGACTAGAGAGCCTATGTTTTGGGAAAAAAAAAGTCTCGTTCAATATCTTTACCCAAATTTTTTACTGGATTTTTTTCATTATTTATGAATTATAAATAGATTAGATATTATATTTTGGGCCTCAATTTTTTTTATGTTTATATTTTAACTTACTTATGGCTTTCTTAGATTGTTCGGAATATGAATAACACATTTTCTATTTTTTTTTTGGTAAGGAAACATTTTATATTATTAATTTGGAGAAAGGACGACATATCCATTTTGACACAGAAATGATAATCAATTAGATGGAATACGAATTTCTTAATTCCATATTTGATGGCTAAGATTTCTTTGAACGGAGAGTGAGTGGTAGTGAAGTTCAACAGGTGAAAGCCATCCACTCTTATGTTCATAGATATATCTCTTTCGATCGATTTCCTCAGGTAAAAATGCTGCCCATTATTTATCACTAATGTCATCAGTTTGCAAGAGTTCACTTGCTATCTGAAGGAATTTGCAATGGGGAAGATGCTGCAGTTTCTCTTATAACACCTCGACTGCCCTGGTATGCTCTCTTTTCCACGGGGGTGCATTCTTCTTCATGGGTTTTTGCAAGGGATGCATGAATTTAGAGATTCTTGCGAGGTCAGTATGTCTGTTGGGCTCACATGAATCTAGTTAAGTTTAGATTATGTAGATTCCACGTAGATATTACCATCGATAACTATGATAACTAGATTACACGATTCACTGCATTTTGTATAGAAATGTAGTGTTTTTAGCGGGCATGGGGAAACAAAATTTCAAGAATAATGTAACACGTACATTCTTAGAAATTTCGTACTAAATGACATGGCGGCTAATTAGCTTGCCCTAGATCATCAAATAGGTGTGAAGTTAACAATCAAACTAAAGATTCTAGAAAAAGAAAAAAACATAAATGAGGTAAGATCAACTAAAGAAAATTTAGCTTCGTATGATGTTATTTTTCTTTCCAAAGTTGTAACAAATCTCCTCTTAAGCAAAATCTGAAGCCGCCACTGAAGTATGCTGGACAATCCTTGAAGCTCTTCCCATCTTTTGAATGCAAGCACAAGAAGTAAAGAGGCCATGAAGGTATTGAGCATATTTGAACTTTATAAGGATGATCAAACTAATTTTATTTTTGAAGACGATCTACATACAACTACTAAACACTTTCATATAGTTGTTGGCCCCCATACAACCAATAGATGGTGTCCAACAATCTAATAAGCATAAAAAAGTTAAATGAAGTCAATCTCCAGAGGTTACATGACAAATCTCCATTTTCATGGGTTTTAGTTCAGCGTGACTGTTAACTACAGTGAAATAAGAATTGATAAAAGTTAAATGACCTATGGATGAAATAACAAGATCAATGTGAGAAAGGTATAATTACAATGCGTGGCGATATAACAAGCTAAAAACCATTTGAATAGTATCAACGTTCGCCAGACAAACTTCTATGGCAGCTTGTATTAATGCTTGAGAGGACTTTTGTGTAATTTTGAGAATAAATGACGATGGAATAAAAAACTAAATTTCCTTTAATTGATCTTGCCCCAATTATAATTTTCCTTTTTTTTACCAAAATTATTCTAATGCCGATTCTACACTTACTTGATGACACGACACATGCCACATAGCGCACCATTTAATTTAGTAAGAAACTCTAGTAAAGTCTTAGTATTTGTTGTGTGATTCATATTTCAACGTCTTGCTTGTTTTCACTTTTACTACAGAAGCAAGAAAGAGAAATGTCCAACACTAAGACTGTTTTTTAAATTTGACATAATAAGTGATGTGAAATATTGTTATTAATTGTTGAATATGATTTATTGTCCATTTATAGTCTGCCATGTAGCATAGTATATTAAATTAATTTTCAACATAGCATTGTCCGATGGGAAACACCCTAAAAAGTTTAGGAGAGAAAAATCAATATTCAAGGTAATAACAAAGAAGAAAGTGAGGATAATACAAAATAAATAACAAAACCGAAGGGTCAATGTAAAGGACAAATTGGTGCCTCATATTGACAATGACCCTTATTCTCCGGATGACCTCTAGAAAAATGAACAAAACCCTCATTTAATGATAGTTTAATGATATTTACTGTGTCAATATGAACACAAAGATCAAATCATTGTCACAAATCAACTAACTTTTTGTATAATAATGTGCTTTTTTTCCTTTTCCAAAAGGCAAAGATTTTCCACAAAATCTCTTTTTGAATGGAAAAGTCATCCAACAATTTTTTTTTCTGGTCGAATGAAATGGGTTTTGGCATCTTTTTAATCCAGAAATGTGAAAGCAAGACTCACTTTCACTACGGCAAAGTTATTTATTTTTAATTTCTTTAATCGTGGTGTGATGTGCGAGTATCGTGATCTTTATCATTATTGAAGCAAAAATCATTTTTATTATTCTAGAGTGCGGTAATCCGTGCAATTAGTCCAATGCTTTTCTTGCTCGAGTCATAAAAAATGCACTCGGAAATTTCCTTTGGCCCCTCAAAAGAAATGTACGTGAATCCCGCGGCAAGCTTTTTGCTTTCATAGTGAAAAAGAGATTGCGTCCCGTGCACTTGGATTCAAGAAAACTACAAATGATTTTCGCAATAGAATAGTCTAATTGATTCGCTAATGCTCAGGATCATGCTATGAATAGTATTCTGACGAGGGGACAAAGAGACTAGAGAGCCTATTTTTTGGAAAAAAAAAGTCTAGTTTAATATATTTATCCAAAATTTTTATTGGATTTTTTCATTTATATGAATCAAAAATATTTTGGCCCTCAAAAATGATTTTTTTATAAGTTAATATTTTAACTTCTGATTTTATTAAAGTGTTTGGAGTATAAATAACGCATTTTCTATTATTGATTATTAATCTTTATATTATAAATTATTAGTTTTAATATATTGTTTGACCAGTGCGAGCCATTTCAGGCATAAGATCCCGAAGATGCTCAGGCGGAAGGTGCGGACCAGCCTGAAAAAGAACGAAGGGGAGCCCTAAATTTCTGCAGGCCATCTTATCTAGGCCAACCCGTTCTTTTGATCTTTTTTTTCTCCCCTATACTGAGTGTCACATGGGACAAAGTCCTACACCTTGGTAGCTATTTCTTCAACCTTGTAAAGGCAAAGTGCCATATGGTGAAAACCACCTCGTGAATCCATAGGGCCACCTCTAGATTAGTTGGATTGTTTATATGATATGCACCATCGAATTGCTTCAACGATTGTCAGGTAAACTTGAATGGCAGCTCCCAATGCTTGAGAGCACTTTGTATAATTTTGAGAAGAAATGATGGGGGAATAGAAAACTAAATTTCCTTTAATTGATCTTGCCCAATTTATCTTTTCCCCCTTTTGACAAACTTCATTCTAATGATTCCACACTTATTTGATGACATGGGCGCATACCACATTGCACACCATTTCATTTCATTCTCATCAACGTCTCGGTAATTTTCATTTTTATGACAAAAACAAAAAAGAGAAATGTCAAACACACTAAGAATGTTTCATAAAACTTATATAATAAGTGATGTGGCGTATTATCATTAATTATTGAATATGGCTTATTATTCACTTATCATCTGCCATGTGGTTTGGTATATTAATACTAATCTATAAGATAGCATTGTCCAATAGGACACGCCTTTAAAAAGTTGAGGGGAGAGACAGCAACATTAATATTGGTGCCTTGTGTCCTACGAAGTCCATGGAGACGAAGACCGAAGACTGGAGACTGAACCAATTGGTGCCTTATATTCACCGTTAATTACGAGAGGATCGAGCAGTCATATTCTTGAAACAAAGGTAAAGTTATCTTGAAACTCTTTTCTCTCTTTCCACAAAATTCCTTTTACATCTGTCGGGTCTTGGGTTAAAGTTTTCTCCCCAACTTTTGATGTTTCTTTTGGCTTTTTATACGCAATTGATTCAAAGTCCAAGTCAATTATGAGTCAAGCACCGAAAGCTGAAACATCAAACTCAAGTAGTCAAGCTTGATGCAATCTCACTTCTTATTTTAGCTTATGTTTGCATGAAACCGAGTATAAAAAATATTAAATGCATGAGTAAGACATTTATTTTTGGGTTATGATTAGAAATTTGAATAATAACTTCCGAAAATATTATAGGGTGCCTTCTTTATTGAGGTTAAAGAATCCTAAATGTACTGAGAATATGCATAAATACTCTTTATTAATTGATTCATGGAGTTTACATTGGTCGATTGAACGAAACCTACAAGCTTGTTTTGAGTCCTCACACTTTTATTTCCCTATCAATTTATCTCCTAGTGTATTGTCGCATCGTTTTTTTTTATAACTTTTAATGCAATTACTTGCTAGTTGAGCTCACCCCTCGCCCTAGGATGGAGGGAATAAGGGACGCCTAGTCCTAATCCCCACGTTTCTTGTAGCTGGTAGTTGCAATTTTATATGACGGGAAAGCTCTATAAAATAAAACATCACATCCAGAGTAAAACATATCTAAATATGTAATTAGACCTTATCAATGGATAGGTTCCGTTTGAACTTCTAGGGGCCATTTCCAAACCCAAACCGGCGGGTTTTGGCAAGTGCCAAGCTTGCCCATTGGAATTTATTGGCCTAATCACATGGACTATGTCTACTTTTTTGAGAAAAAAAAAGTTGACCTAAATAATAGATAAAGAGGAAAACACAAATAGAAAACAATTCCATAATTTTGTGGTATTTTACTTTGTCACAAAATACTTTTCTCTTCTGATATTTACAAAGTTTGTATTTCAAGGTAAATTAACTAAAATAAATATTTTAGCAAAGTAACTTTAATAAATCAATAGGCAGACTAGGTTGAACGTCAAAGCCCTTGGCCCGGCGCACTCGGTGATGAGTCCATAGAATGTATTGTTCGAGCCTGCCTACCTACGAGCGCAAAATTTTCAGTCATACCTTTCTATTAAATACATGCATAAGATATTTATTTTGGGTTATGATTAGAAGTTTGATAATAACCTCCGAAAATATTATATGGTGCCTTCTTAATTGAGGTTAGAGAAATGCTAAATGTGCTAAGATTATGCATTAGATCATCTTTATTAAATGATTCGTGAAGTTTCCATTGGTCGATTGAACGTAACCTACAAAGCTTGTTTTGAGTCCTCACACTTTTATTTACCATTCAAATTATCTCCAAGTGTATTATTGCATTCTTCTTTTAAAAAAAACTTTAATGCAATTACTTGCTAGTTGAGCTCGCCCCTTGCCCTAGGATGGAGGGAATAAGGGACGTCTAGTCCCAATCCCCAAGTCAATTATGGTCAATGGACCTCGTCCCATCCATGCTGACAAGTATTCTGACCTCTTGGCACTGTTTTAAACAACATAGGGCAGAGAGACTAGAAAGCCTTTTTTTTAAGTGTCTAGTTTAATATTTTTACCCAATTTTTTTACTGGATTTTTTTATTTTTTAGAATTAAAAATAGATTAGTTGTTATAGTTTGGGTCTCAAAAATCATTTTTATAGGTTTATATTTTAAATTACTTATGAATTTATTAAAGTTTTTGGAATATAAATAATTCATTTTCTATTATTAATTAGTAATCTTTATATTATAATTTTTTAGTTTTAATATATAGTTCGACCAGTCCAAGCCATTTCAGGCTTGCGATCCCGAAGATGCTCAGGCTGAAGGTGCGGACTGGCCAGAAAAAGATTAAGGTGGAGCCCTAAATCTCAGCCCATGCCTCTTTGAACCTGAAAATGCAAGCTGTTTGATCTAGGCCAACCTGTTCTTTCGATCTTTTTTTTTTTTCACCTTTAGAACTAAGTGTCACGTGGGACAAAGTCCTACACCTTGAGAGTTGTTTCTTGAACCTTGTAAAGGCAAAGTGCAAAATGGTGAAAACTACCTCGTGAATTCATGGGCCAACTCGAGATTAGTTGGATTGTCTATATGGTATGCATCATCGAATTGCTTCAATAATTGTCAGCCAAACTTGAATGGCAGGTCCTAATAATGCTTGAGAGCATTTTGTGTAATTTTGAGAAGAAATGACGGTGGAATAGAAAGCCAAATTTCCTTCAATTGATCTTGCCCAATTTATCTCTTTCCCCCTTTTGATAAACTTCATTCTAATGTTGATTCCACACGTATTTGATGACATGGGCGCATACCACACTGCGTACCATTTCATTTAGTAAATTTGAGTAAAGTCTTAGTACATATAGTAGTGTCATTCATATATCAACGTCTCACTAGTTTTCAGTTTTAAGAGAAAAACAAGAAAGAGAAATGTCAAACATACTAAGAATGTTTCATAAATCTGGTATAATAAGTGACGTGGCTTATTATTCACTTATAATCTGCCATGTTGTTTGGTATATTAATACTAATCTATAAGATAGCATTGTCCAATAGGACACGCCTTTACAAAATTGAGGAAAGAGAAAGCAATATTAATATTGGTGCCTTGTATTCTATGAAGTCCATGGAGACGAAGACCGAAGACTAAAGACTGAACAAATTGGTGCCTTATATTCACCGTCAATTACGAGAGGATCGAGCAGTCATATCCTTGCCATTTGCTGCCGTGCGCTCCCAACACTCGTCTTCTTAAATTCACCGTCAATCACGAGAGGATCGAGTAGGAACGAAGCTTTCATATCCTTGACAAATAGCGGCTCCATCGATTCTTTATATGAACATGAGACACAAAAAAGGGTAAAGTTATCTTGAAACTCTTTTACTCTCTTTCCACAAAATTCCTTTTACATCTGTCGTGTCTTGGGTTAAAGTTTTCTCCCTTACTTTTGATTGTTTCTTTTGGCTTTTCACACGAAATTGGTTTACAGTCCAAGTCAATTATTAGTCAAGCACCAAAAGCAATCTCAAAAGGAAAAAAGAAAAGCACCAAAAGCAGAAACATCAAGCTCAAGTAGTCAAGCAAGATGCAATCTCAAAATTTTTTGAACTTATGCTTGCATGAAAGCGAGTTCCAAAAAATATTAAATACATGAGTAAGATATTTATTTTGGTTAAAATTAGAAATTTGATAATAACTTCCGACAATAGTATATGGTGCCTTCTTTATTGAGGTTAGAGATATGCTAAATGTACTAAGAATATGCATTAAATCCTCTTCATTAAATGATTCGTGAACTTTCCATTGGTCGATTGAATGAAACCTACAGGCTTGTTTTGAGTCCTCACACTTTTATTTCCCTATCAATTTATCTCCTAGTGTATTATCGCATCATTTTTTTTTTGAATTTAATGCAATTACTTGCTAGTTGAGCTCACCCCTTGCCCTAGGATGGAGGGAATAAGGGGCGAGTAGTCCCAATCCCCACGTTAATTATGGTCAAAAGACCTCGTCCCATCCATTCTAAGAGCTAGTAGCTGCAATTACATATGACGTGAACACTTTATAAGATAAAACATCAAATATTGGGGAAAACATATATGAATATGATATGATCAACCCACCCATGGGTAGCTCAGTTGGTTAGGGCGTACTTGGAATTGTGTGATTAGACGCACTTGTCCCAGATTCGATTTCCAGCTGAGCACTTGTAATTTAAGTGGGGGGCCATGGCGGTGGGTTGCTGTGCTAGTCTCCCCCAAGGAATAGTCGAGGTGCGTGCAAGCTGGCCCGAACACCTCAGTTACCAAAAAAAAATGACATGATCAAATACACTTAATCATGCCTGATCACTAAATATGTTTGATTTAAACTTTTAGGGGCCATGTCCAAACCCAAACTGGCGGGTTTTGGCAAGTGCCGAGCTCACCCACCGGATTTTTTTTTTAAGAAAAAAAATATTCGAGCTGAATAATAGATAAAATGGAAATATTAATAGAAAATAATTCCACAATTTTGTAGTATTTTACTTTAAATGTGTCATAAGATGAATTTCGTTTCCATTCTAAGCCTCGTTTTCTCTTCCAGTATTTACAAAGTTTGTATTTCATGATAGATAAACTAAAATAAATATTTTATCAAAGTAAATTTAATAAATTAATGGGCAGACTAGGCTAAGCATCAAAGCCCTTGGCCCAGCCCACTCAGTGACAAGGCCTTAGAATGTATTACTCGACCCTGCCAACGAGTGCAAAATTTTCAGTCAGACCTGTTCATTTTATTGATATGCCTACGAGTCGTCAAACTCATAATAAGGTCTACACTTAATCTAACATTTACATCAATTGACAGTTTTTTGTAGGTCTTTAAAATTTTAAACAATAGTTATACATGATGTGTTTCGATATTGATACAAATTAATAAGAATGGAAACTTTAGCGTGCCAGCCCAATCCCCTTGCCGTGATGCCACATTTCCGCAAAGTACAAAAATAGATGTGCTAGATCTAATAAGAAATTTTACTAGAACTTGTTTACTAAGTTATGTGGCTATTGAATCATATACCGAACAATTGTAGTAAAAACGTTTAGTAAGATTTGTTAGTACATGTAGCATTACTCCATTTATGGGGATAAGTTATTATCAAACCCGCTTTAACCGTGTAATTGATTATTTTGATGTTACTATATGTTTCTGGGTGCTTCTCCATCTGTGGGGATAAGTTTACATTTTCAACTTCGCTTCAGAATGAGAGTATATAAGCATATTGCCATATTGAATACTCAATCACTTGTGCTCTCATCTTATTTCCCCATTTCACTTTTTTTTTCCTTTTTATCCTTTCTTTCCCTTTTTTTTATCCTCCTTTGCCTCCTCCTTCACCGAGAAGCCCACCATCGATCGCTTCCCCACTCGCCCGTGTAGACGTGCAGTGGCTGGGCATCGCCACCGCCACTTTCGCCGTCATCCATCGTTTGTGTGGCGTCTCTCTCTCTCTCCACCTAAAGGAGTGTTGTAATTGGGGTTTTAGGATTTGAAAGACATATAGGCTATGTTTGTTTCACGACAATTCAATAATTTGAAAAATGTTTTTTTCAAAATGATCGCTTATATAACTTGAAATAATTAGTTAACGAACAATATTTTTGTTATCGACAATAATTTATATCTAAATATTTTCGTATATGATGAAAATATGTTTTGTTCATTTATTTTTGTATGCAATACAAGCAATCATTTTTAGAAAAATATTTTATGAATCATTCATTTTTCGCGAAACAAACAAAGCCGTAATGTCATTCAACTTTATTTTTTGTAAATTTTCTCAATCTCTTCATATGGATGTATGTTTCTAAAACACGTAAATCCTGTATATTTTGTTTATTATTTTCTATCAAGGTCTTACCAACAAGTTCTTGAGACAGTTGTTAAATCATACTTAGAAAATGATTTTAATTCTAATGCACTGATTGTATATAACGAGAGAAAGACAATACTTTTGAAGGAACATGCTTTTCTTATTGGAGTGGGGGCATAATCCATTAATATTCAACTTCAACTTGGAGAACACCTAGCTAGCTATAGCTAGTAAATGTCTCTAGTACACATTAACTTTATGTCACAAATGCAAATGAAAAGTACGATCATTATTAGTAAATTAATAGGGACGTTCACCTTCGTAATTCCCCGGGGGATCATAATTACAAGTCACGAACCACCACCCATTGCTACACTTAACCCTAGCACACCCAAGATGAATCGAGCTCCTCCACACAACCTGTGTGTAATGCAAGCACTCGCCACCAACACAAGCATTGGAGCGATGGTCGTAGTTGGCCCTCTCACTCACCCACATCTTCACAGCATCTTCACCGCTCAGCTCGCCATAGCCCTCTGCCAGGTTCTCGCCGTATGGGCCCATCGAGTGCTCCATGGCGCAGCCACTGGCGGCCCGCTTGTTGGCATATCTTTGGGCATAGGCAGCAACGGTGTTGTTCCACGCTAGCGGGGCCACCCCTACCTGGGCACGGGCTGCATTGTGCGCGTCGACAAAGTCCTGGTGGCTGCTTTGGGCTAATGAGGGTTCAGCAATGGCCAAGAGGAAGGTGAAGGATATAATTGCTAGTGAGGGCTTAATAAAAGAAGCCATAACCAGCCAATTTGAAGGGTTTTGAGAGTGTTTGTGATGATGATGACGAGCACTAATAGGGTGAAGTATTTATAGGCAAAAAATGAGAGGGTTTCACTTAACAACTTTTGCTTGTATTGAAAGGACATGAAATATAAAAAATATATATAATCAACTGTATGCAACTGTTGGGAGATTCGAAGTCATGTAAAACTATTGCAGAAATTATCATATTGACTCATATTGCTTTCATCCTGAAAAGAGAATACGAATATCGGTGACATAACTGATATAGACTTGTAGTTTACTTTATGGTGATTGAAAACCTCGATCTCCGCAATCATCTCTCCGGTGAATTAGGGCCTATTTGGTTCAACTTTGAAAATGCTACTTAGGGGAATGCAAATACCTTTGGGTGAAAGCCCGTTGGGGAAAGGCAAATGATGTTTGGTAAAAATATTTTGTAAAGCTATTTGGCCAAAATATAGTGTTCGGTGAATTTTTTTTTGTAAATGGACTTTGAGAATTATCTTATCTATTAAAAAAACAAAACCTACCCATCACCGGAGTCGGCCGCCAGCCGCTGTCGCCCGAGGTTGAGCGACCCTCGGCAAGCCAGATCCGCTGCCGACGGCGCTCGCCCGAGGCCAGGTGACCCTCGGCGGGGGTCGCACGACCCAGGCGACAGCCGCCTGGGTCTCGCGACCTCGGGCGACCGCCGCCTGGGTCGCGCGACCCCTACCGAGGGTCGCCTGGCCTCTGGCAACCGCCGGCGACGGCGGATCTGGCTCGCCGGGGGTCGCCCGACCCCAGGCGACCTCGTCGGTCCTTCTCCCTCGCCGGCCACCGTTGCCCGCCGCCGTCGCCGGCCCTTCTGGTGAAGAAGATGACAGCTTCAAAAAAAAAAAAAGGAAGTGAACAGTAGCATTCGTGGAATGCTAGCATTTGGCCAATGCTAGGCCAAATACTGAACCAAACACTTCAGCATTTTGGGAAGGGGCTTTCGAGGCCCAAAGCCCATTCCCAAAGCTGAACCAAACACCCCCCTAGGCCTTGATAGAGGATGCATGTCTGTTGTGCTTGTGGACCATCTTCTATTTTCCCAAAGAAAGTAATATTGTCCATTTGAAAACATCTTGAATTACTATAAGTTCAATCGCTTCGCTTGAATGCAAATAGCAATTCATCCACATCATTATTATATACCGGTGTTAAGGTAATTATGCATTGAAAGAAAATGAGTAAGTTTATATATGAAATAGTGAGTAAGTTTATATATGGAAATAGGTGAGTATAAGATAAAAGAAAGCAAGGGTAATAAGGAAGTCTAAATCTATGAGGAGATAAAGAAACCGGATGGTTATTTATGAAATGGGTGGGTATGAGACAAAGAAAGGAATGGTAATTTAGGGGATCTAAAAGGGAGACAAAGGGTGTATTGACTTATGTACGTAGATATAGATAGATGTGTATGTGTCGGGTAAAAGAAATACATAGATGTATATGGCTTTTTTTAAAATAAAAAAATGATTGAGAGGCACGACTGTAATTGTGACATTCCGAATTTCGGCCTATTTTTGGGATTTATAAAACGTGTAATTCGTCAGTGCGCTTATAATAAAATCTCATCCGGAACTGATCACTCTCGGGTTATTATTTTTAAATTAGAGATTTCGCTAGAATCATACTCAATCGAATTTAGCTGTTATTTAGAGCCCAAACTTTGATGTCGAATTTCTCGAAGTTTCGTGACGAATTTAATTAGACGGTGTCGATATTATTGTGGCCAGCGTCGACGTTACCCGGGATTAGTGAAAAGTGAAATTTGGACCAGGTGTGAATTTGGACAAGTAGACCTTCCTCATAGTATATTTTTATTTAAGTGCCCTTTGGTCTTTTCTTAGTTTATAATTTGGATTTTCGTAGCCGTTGGATCAAGCTCGCGAGATCGTCTGTGGGCAGTTGAATTTGCACGTGCTGACTTTTGTGTACTCTCTCTCTCTCTCTCTCTCTCTCTCTCCTTTCCCGCTCACTCACATGCCCTCCCCCCCTGTTCTGACCGTCTTCTCTCTCCCCCCTCCCATCACATTCTCTCTCTCCCCTTTCTCTTCTGCCCTGATCATCCTTCTTCCCCTCTCCACCGCACGCTCGCCTCCCGCTCACCACCCAGCCGCCGTTCGCCCACCGCCACGCGTCTAGCCGCTGCTGTGCTCGCCGCCTAGCTGTCTGGCGAACTGCCCGTCCCTGTTGCTGGCCGCCATTTCCTCACATCATCTCACGCCTCACCAAGCTGCTTCCTCCTCCTTCCTTTGTCGTGAGCAGCAACCCACTGAGCTAGCCGGCCAACCTTGCTCCGCCCAGCCACTCGAGTCACCGTCGTTTCGTCACCGACAGCCGATCGCCCTTGCGTTATTGCCGTAGCCCCTCTTCCCCTGTTTTCCTCCGGTTTCCCCCTGCTCTGTCTCGCCGGTCTGTCGCCACCGCCCCTTGGCCGACCACCTTATCGAGTAGCTCCTGCTCAGCCCATCGTTGCCGTCCAGCTTGCCGTCCGCCGGGACCCCTGCAGCTCTAGCAAAGTTACTGCTGTTGCTCACCTCTATTGCCACCGCCTCCTATGCCTGCTCAGCCGAGAGACCAGCTGACGTCGAGAGCCCCCCTTGCTCCTCTCCCCCCCTCTCGCCCACGAGCACCACCACCACTAGCACCACCCCGTCGCCCCTGCACGTTCCCAGCTCGCCGTCCACCTATCTCCGCCTGGGAGCCGCCACAAGCCGCCGAGAGCCCCCCTGCTATTCCGGTGAAGCTGCATTCCTGGTGACGCCCCTGCTGCTGCCCTATCAACCTTGCTGCCCCTGTTGCTTGGAACTTTGGGTAAGTATCATCCTAAACCTTATCTAGGACAATGGGTATTCTGTTTAGTCTGGTTTAAGGGCTGTTTAGCGGATTTTAATGGCTGATTGGGGACTGTTTGAGTTGGATCTAGGGCCTGGATTAGTGGCTGCCTTTGTCTGGTTCGTAGGTTTGAGTGTCGGCTTTTATATGTTGAAATGGTGGACTAAACGGTGGTGATTTGTGTGCTGCCATGGGGGCTGTTCCATAGCTGAAAAGATGTTCCTCTGGTGGCTAGTTTTTGAGCCGAGGGATATGCGGATTAAGGGTGAAATGGGGACTGATTTGCAGTGATTCGTGATGGATTGTGGCTGGTTTTGGAGTCGATTAATGCCGAAAGTTGCGTCGCGGACAATGGTTGTTCGTGTGTGATTTAACGTTCGTTTGATGGTAGTTCATGTCACGCACCGAACCCCAAAGGGCTCGCGACACCCCTTCAACGGTGGTATTGAACGCGACGTCCCAGGACGCGTCACCGACCCAAACGAACTACGCAAGCGGAAGCAAAATAAAACAACCCAGACAACTAATATGATGACAAAAGGATAACACGAAACAATAATTGCATAACATCATAAAGCAGTCACTATTACAAAACGATAACTTAGGCTACCAATTTCAAACCACAATTTTCAAAAGGGGGCGGTGATTGAGAAGCTTATCTCCTCTACGAAAAGGTACTCAAAAAGTAAGGTAGTTTGATCTATCCTTCAATCCTTGTGATACTCTGATAGCATCTCTGAATCGATCACGGTCGCGGATCTGAAAGTGGTTATATAATAACCGTGAAAACGAGTCTCAATAAGTAACACCCTAAATGCGTACCCAGACAAGTTTTAACATGCAATCTAATCGATAACGTATATATAATTCACATCGATGGACTTACCTTGCCATCCAATCACATGCCCACACTGCACATTAGTCAAATCATGATAATGAAATAATATCCTGATAATATAACACACTCATTCAAGCGCCATCCACACTAGCACCCAACCAATCCAACCAAACATCTGCACATACCATCAATCAATCTGATCAAACATCCATACGTACTTCAAGCCAATCCAACCAAGCACATTTTGCACACGTGCCCAACCAATCATCTCACAACTCGTGCCACTACGCCTCATGTCCATTCTCACAGCCCGCGCCACTGCGCCTCAAGTCCATTTGGCACACCGGCCACTCATGCTTTCATACGGACCGCCGTCAATACTCCCAAGTCCGTAGCCCTCCGATCAATCCGGGCTCAATTCTAATGACCGACGTAAACATGTTACAGTCCAACACACCTTTAACGGGCCACCGTCAACACGTCTCAAGCCCGCATCCATTTGGCATACCGGCCATTCATGCTTTCACACGGACCACCGTCAATACGTCCCAAGTCCGTCAACTTTCATTCTACGGACTATCGTCAACACGTCTCAAGTCCGTTAACTTTCAGGTACACGTGCCACACAATTCAATTTGTCATTCTCACACGTCATACTAATCAAATTCCAATAACGAGTTCAGCAAACAAGCCCACCCATCCGACATTCAAGTCGGCCACATTCAAACATCAAATTTATCCATAAACGCCACGATAACACCGAATAATTCTCGAGAGAGAGAAAAATCAAGAATATACAAAATCGGGTCCAAACTGGGCAGTTGCGCAGTGACAGAAATCCATTTGAAATAAATAGTAGATAAAGTCAAAAAATTCTGAAATTTGGATATGTTGCATAAAACATCTTGATAAACATTTTCCGTGAGAATTTGAAACCCAGTTCCAACCGTAAATACCTCGTTTGGATACTCAAAACCGAACAGGACAACCTCTCAGACCATAAAAAATACAACTCATTCAGTACCCAAACCACTTTGGAAAGCTCTGAAATTTTATATGTCATAGAAACAAGTATTTTTAACAATTTTTGTGAAGGAAGGTTGTTGAAATAAGGTCTGGAAAATTTTATAAAAATTCGAAAAGACAAGAAGGTCGGGTGAACAGTAAATCGGGCAGTTTTGTGATGGTTTGAAAACCGACTTCCGAATGGCCCCAAACAACTTCCAAAAATTCTGAATTTAAAGTATGTTATACTAAAAGATGCTGGGAACAAATTCCATGAAGAACACTTCCTCAGATTCGGCCCACAATGATCACCAAAAAAATAACAAAGCGTAGAGGTATAGTAACAATCAGAAATCCGAGAATCATTAAGCAAATCAAGCTTATACAACCACTAAACCAACTATCCACAGCCCTAATCCACCCCTAAACATGTCCATTAGTAACCCATTATCTTAACCAAGGCTAAGGGAGCACTTACTCTTAGCCTAAGCAAGAAAAACCGAGCGAAAGGGCAGCAGCAACCTCGCCGATGCAGCAGCGACGGACGGCGACGAGCGGTCGTCGGACGGCTGAGGCGGTTGACTGGTGGAGGCGGACAAAGCTATTGGTCGGGCGTGCAACAAGAAGAAGCGAGAAGCATAACAAGAAGCAGAAGTAACCTGGGGCAGCTCGGCGAGGAAAAGAGGAGGAGGAGAGAGAGAGGAGAGAGAAGGTCAAACACTTATCCAATCCTTTTGACTCATCCTAGGGCCCTCCTTTGATCTTGGTGAGCAAGCCAAGATCCTAGGGTCACGAAAATTCCAGATTTCCAATTAAAGAAAACGCTAAAAAGATACTAAATAAAATAAATCTAGAGGGAGGTATACTGGTTAAAATCCGCACCCGGTCCAAATTTCACTTTTCGATAATTCCGAACAATATCGACGCTGGCAACAATAATATTGACACCGTCCAATTAAATTCGTCACGAAATTCCGAGAAATTCGACACCAAAGTTTGGGCTCTAAATAACGGCCAAATTCGATCGAGTGCGATTTTAGCGAAATCTCAATTTTAAAAATAATAACCGAGAGTGATCAGTTCTCGAGCGAGATTTTACTATAAGCACATCGATGAATTACACATTTTATAAATCCCAAAATAGGTTGAAATTCGAAATGTCACAACTCTTCCCCCCTTTCAAAAATTTCGTCCTCGAAATTTACAATCCAACCCAACTATTCGAATAAATGGGGGTATTGGTGTCGCATCAACTCTTCGCTTTTTCATGTCACACATTCGGTTTCATGGTGCTCCCAAATCACCTTGACCATCGAAATTATCTTGTTCCGTAACACCCGTTCCATTCTGTCCTCGATCCTTACTGGCTTTTTCACGTACGACACTCTGTCGTCCATATCTATTTCTTCAAAATTTAGCATGTGGGTCGGGTCCGGTTCATACTTCCATAGCATAGACACGTGAAACATATTGTGCACTTGAGATAAATTCGGCAGTAACGTAAGATGATAAGCCAAGGTACCGATTCTCTCTAAGACCTCGAACAGACCCACGTACTTCGGGCTCAACTTTCCTTTCTTGCCGAACCGTGACAATCCTCTCATAGGTGATATTTTGAGGAAAACGTGATCCCCCACTTAAAACTCCAAAGGCCTACGTCTCCGGTTCGTATAATTCTTTTGGCGGCTCTGAGCGATCTTAAGCCTATCCCGAATCACCTTGACCATTTCGACTGACTGCTGAACCAACTCGGGATCCGTGATGCTCCTCTCACCAACTTCATCTCAGCAAATCGGCGTTCGGCAAGTTCTGCCATATAGCACTTCAAATGATGCCATTCTGATACTCTGCTGGTAGCTATTGTTGTAGACAAATTCAACCAAATGCAATTGTTCCTTCCCGCTATCTTTAAAATCCAATACACACGCCCGTAGCATATTTTCCAAAGTCTGAATTGTCCTTTCAAAATGGCCATCTATTTGGGGGTGATAGGCCGTGCTAAACTGTAACTTCATTCCTAATACCGTATGAAGACTTCTCCAAAAAGCGGCAGTAAACTTAGGATCACGGTATGAGATAATCGTCACTGGTACTCCGTGAAGACGGACTATTTGTTACACGTATATATCGGCATACCTTTCTAAGGCGAAATCCTTTCGCACTGGCAGAAAATGTGCAGACTTTGTCAATCGGTCGACTACTACCCAAATCGAATCATGACCCCTCTAACTCCTTGGTAATCCCATTACAAAGTCCATCGTGATGTGTTCCCACTTTCAATTAGGGATTTCCAATGGCTGTAACATTCCACCCGGCTTGCAGTGTTGCGCTTTCACTTGCTGACATGTTAAACACTTGGCCACGTGCTTGGCTACATCTACTTTCATGCCATTCCACCAATAATGTTATCGCAAGTTCTGATACATCTTTGTACTACCCGGGTGAATATTGTAATTACTACGGTGAGCTTCTAACAAAATCTCCTCCTTAAGCTCTGCATCACAGGGTACACACAACTGTCCACGGAACTTCAGAATCCCATCCTCGGATACCTGAAAGTCTGATTTCCTTTTTGTGACATCCATACCCAGAATCTTCTAAATCTCCGGGTCCGTCAATTGTAAAGCCTTAATTTTAGTCCGGATTTCCGGTTCAATCCTCAATGCTGCAAGCAGACTCGAGACATGACTCACTTCAAACTTAAATTCCGAATCCCGAATTCCCTCAAACAGAGTCCATTTCTTGACCATCATATGCGCGATGCTCGATTTCCGGCTCAGTGCATCCGCTACTTAGTTAGCTGTTCCGGGATGATACATAATCTCGCAGTCGTAGTCCTTAAGGAGTTCCATCCAACAATGCTGCCTCATGTTCAATTTCTTTTGGAAGAACAAGTACCTTAAACTTTGATGGTATGTATAAATTTAAAATTTTTTCCCACACAGGTAGTGTCTCCAAATCTTAAGAGCGAAGATAATCGCAGCCAACTTCAAGTCGTGAGTCGGATAATTCATTTAATGCGGTCTCAATTGTCGCGATGCGTATGCCACTACTCTTCCGTGTTGCATTAGCATGCATCCCAATCCTCTTAGCGACGATTACTATAAATCTCATATCCTCTTGGACCTGACGGGATTGTCAATACTGGCGCAGTCGTCAACCTCTGTTTTAACTCTTACAAACTCCTTTTGCACTTATCCGTCCATTCAAATCTCGTTTCTTTCTTTGGTAATCGCGTCAACGGCATCGCTATTATCGAAAATCTCTCCACGAAGTGTCTGTAATAACCCGCCAGACCCAAGAAGCTCCGAATCTCGGTCACCGTTGTTAGCCTCGGCCAATTCGTGATGGCCTCAATTTTTGTCGGGTCCACTAAAATTCCTTCTCCGGATATCACATATCCCAAGAATGTCACTCGATGGAGCCAAAATTCGCACTTGCTGAATTTAGCGTAGAGCGCATGCTCTCTTAAGGTTCGTAGAACTTTTTCCAAGTGTAACTCATGCTCGGCGGAACTCTTTGAATACACCAGGATATCGTCTATGAATACGATCACAAACTGATCTAGAAATTCCTTAAATACTCTATTCATTAAATCCATAAAGGCTGCCGGGGCATTAGTCAATCCGAACGGCATTACCGTAAATTCATAGTGCCCATATCTTGTCCTGAATGCCGTTTTTGGTATATCCTCATTCTTAATCCTCAATTGATGATACCATGTCCTCAAGTCGATCTTTGAAAATATCGATGCTCTTTGCAACTGATCAAACAGGTCATCTATCATTGGTAGTGGGTATTTATTCTTAATGGTTACCTGATTTAACTGTCTATAATCTATGCACAACCTCAAAGATCCATCTTTCTTTCTCACGAATAATACCGATGCTCCCCATGGAGACGCACTCGGGCAGATAAAGCCTTTATCTAGCAACTCCTGCATTTGGACCTTCAATTCTTTCAATTCAAATAGGGGCATCCTATAGGGCGCTTTTGAGATCGGTTCTGTTCCTATGGCCAACTCAATCACGAACTCCACTTCTCTATCAGGTGGCAGTCCCGGCAATTCCTGGGAAAAGACATCGGGGAAATTACGTGCCACGACTATATCTTCTAGTCTCGGCTCTCCAGCCGTCGAATCAACTATATTTGCTTGAAACCCTTGGCACCTCTCGTCCAGCAACTTTGTTACCTCGAGCGACAAAATCCAAGGGATCGAGGCTTCTCCTCGATTTCCCATAAACTCAAATCTAGAATGTCCAACCGGATTAAATTGGATCACCCTACTACTACAGTCCATAACAGCTCTCTGTTTGATTAGCTAGTCCATCCAAACAATCACATCAAAGTCATGCATGGTTAAAACCGCCAAATCTATCCTCTCTTCCCTATCGCCAATTACTATCTTACAATCAGGGCATCCAAACACAATCAGCACTTTATCATTCAACGGCATAGTCACACACAACATAACTTCAATCGGCTTTGGCTCAATCCCAGATAATTTAACGAATTGTTCAGATATAAACGAATGCGATGCCCCCAGATCAAACAAGGCATATGCAGTATGATCACACAAAGAGATCGTACTTGTGACCACGCCAGGCGCGTCCTCAGCTTCCCTCCTTGCTATTACATATACTCGTCCTTGGGTCGACAGCCTATTCTGATTGGCCGGCTGGGTAGCTCCAATTTGATTTTCATTTCGGGGCGGCGACGGCGGTAGCGCAGGCGACTTAGCCTGCCTATTGTTGGGCCAGTCCTTCATATGATGGCCCCTACCGCCACATATAAAACATGCTCCGCCCCTATTTGGGCAAGGTCCATTCCCGTGCCTTCCTCTACATAGCCTACACGGGGAATTCTGATCACGGTTTGGCTTCCTGATATTCCTCCGAACGGGAGGGACAAAGCGACTATTTCCTGCCATGGGTCTTTTCCTAAGTTGACGGTCGTCACTAGCCGAGGCATACCGCGATCCAGAAGCGGCGACCCGATCCGTTTGATCTCGCTCAATTGCCTGAGCCCTTTCATAAATCTCATTATAGCTCCTCAAGTTCAATGAGATCATCTGACTGTGAAGGTCTTGCTTCAGCCCATCCCGGAACCTCTTAGCTTTGTCCATTAGGTCCTCCACCATTCTGGGGGCAAATTTGGACAGCCTTGCAAACTCGGCTTCATACTGATCTACCGACCTCTGACATTGGCGAAGTCTCATGAATTCAGTCAATTTCTGTTCTCGGGCACTTTCAGAGAAATACTTGCCATTGAAGGTCTCAATAAAAACAGTCCAATTTGGGGCAGTACTAGCGGGGAATACTTGACCTCTGGTTGCTCTCCACCAATCGCTGGTATTTTCCTTAAGCTGGTAGACTGCTAAGGTTACTTTCTCCCCTTCAGTGCATCCCAGAACCTCAAAAGCTTTCTCTAGCTCTTCTACCCATCTTGGTGCAGCTTCGGCATCGCCTCTCCCATCAAACTTCGAGGGTTTCAACCTAAAAAACTGTTCGACCAACTTGGACATTGGCCTGATCGCATTTACTCGCACTAGATCAGGATTTCCACTAATCACATTATTCCTCTGATCTCCATTATTCCCAACAATTTCGCTGGCAGCTGCAGCGACGACAGTAGCGGCGACAGTAGCACTTCTTTCCTCCGTCTGTCTACCCGGTAATATTCCCGCTTCTTCGAGCACCCTCCAGATTTCATCTACCCTAGGATCCTCCATAACTCCAGCTAATGGGTGTTGACACCTAAATTTTAGCGACCATTTAGTATAATTTGCATAGAAAATTAGGGATTAAATTTTTAACCCCTAAACAAAAATATTTAAATGGCATAACATATAGTTTAAATTCATTGCATTTTTGCATCGGACCGGCGGTGACGAACGAGCTTAAATTTCATCAAACAGGACTCGGCTCGCTTAAAATGCACGGGCCGGGAATTACAAGTCAAACGGGCTCGGTTGTTTTAATTTGAATTTAATTCAGCTCATTATCATTAATTAATTCAGCCCATTTAAATTAAAGCCCAAGCCTAGGCCCATTAGGACTAGAAAGCCCATCTAATTGACCTAGATTAATACTATATATACATTCATTAGGTCAGAATTTTATGGGGGGAGACACAATTTTCAGATCAGAAAATTTTTAGAGTGTGAGAGTGAGATAGAGAGAGAGAGAGAGGAGGAAGACCTCGCGCGACGCGCCCGCTGCCGCGCCCGCTCCCGCGCCCGCGCCCGCTGCCGCGCCCGCTGCCGCGCCCGCTGCCGCGCCCGCGCCCGCTGCCGCGCCCGCGCCCGCGCCCGCTGCCGCGCCCGCTGCCGCGCCCGCGCCCGCGCCCGCGCCCGCGCCCGCGCCCGCGCCCGCGCCCGCGCCCGCTGCCGCGCCCGCTCCCGCGCCCGCGCCCGCGCCCGCGCCCGCCGCCGCGCCCGCGCCCGCGCCCGCTGCCGCGCCCGCGCCCGCGCCCGCGCCCGCGCCCGCCGCCGCGCCCGCGCCCGCTCCCGCGCCCGCTGCCGCGCCCGCGCCCGCGCCCGCGCCCGCGCCCGCGCCCGCGCCCGCTGCCGAGCGCCGCTGCCTCCCGCGCCCGTCGTCGCTGCCTTGCTGTTCCGTCGCCGTTGCCCCGCCGTCATCCCGACACCGCGCCGCCGGCCCACCGCTCGCCGTTCATCCCGATCCGCAAGTTCGAATTTGGGAATTATCTGCAAATTAGGTAATTAGATATTATCTGATATTTTTCAGAATATTTAATTTACTAATTTGTGCTTTTGAATATTGCGTGAATATCGTGTAGAATATTAGATATGTTGGGATAATTATCTGATATCTGCAATATTTTTAAAATATTCAAAATTAGGAAACTTTCCTAATTTAGCAACGTATCTAGACGACTATCCTACCTTATCCCTAAGGTACGATACGCGACGATACGGAAAATCATTATCCTATCCATAATCCCTTGGATACGATAATGATTTTTATCTGCTTTCCAAATTTGAACGATCGACTTTCCGTCAATATTTATAACCCTATAGATATGACTGATAGCTCGATTTTTGTGCCTAATCCGAATTTGAAACGAATCTTGTGGATTGCGTGGTTGTTTTAAATGTGGATGCTATCTCTGTTTAAATTATCTTTCCTTTTCAAATAAAAAAGAAAATTCAAAAAATATCAGTTAGGATTTGAATTTGAACTTTGCATGTTTAGGAATCCTAAATATATCTAGACGATAGAGTAATTATTTAATTTAAATTAGGATTTGAGATAATCTATTTCCTGGTTTAAATTAAGTAATTTTCTAATCTTAATAGATTATTTAGGTTAATTTTTATTCCGAATTTTCATGAAAATCCCAAAAAAGAATGAATTGTTTTATGGTAGATTAGGATAGATTGCATTCTTAATTTAATTAATTTATTATTTCGAATTTTAACAAAAAACCTCAAAAATAAGTCATGTTAGGATATGTTAAGTCATCATAGGTTGCATGTTAATTTAGGCATATTTTTATTCCGAATTTCACCAGAAAATACCAAAAATAAATCATTTGCCCGTCATCAGAATTAGGTCACGTCGTCGCATGACATTTAATTTGCATGTTAGGTTGCATTATTCGCGTGTCAATTTTTGCACGTCATTGCATGTAGATTAGCTTTCATTTAAATAAGCGAAAATCCAAAAATTGAGTGAATTCCTTGTTAATTAGAAATCATATTAGGTTGTTGATGTGATTTTCTAGCTAACAATGCAGATGCTTACGTTGCTTCGAGTTAAGTAATTCTTCCAAACTTGCAATTTATTCAATGCTTTCTTGGGTGTTAAATTGGTGGTTTGCGCACCCGCATGAACACCTCACATGTTAGTGACTAAGTTAAAATGGATCCAAATTGCTTGCCAAAACATTTTTTTTGAAAAGAAAAGGTACCGAAAGGGCGTTAGATTAGATCTAGCGTAATCAAGTCCCCGAGCTTAGAATCTCTGGTTCGTAGAAATAAAACATACCTCCCTATGTTTTATTTAGGTTTCTAATCGACCTACCGCAAATAGATTAGTGGCGACTCCGAGCATGAAAACGTTTGCATGTTAAGAACTTAAACCCTAAGTTGCGAATTGGTAGGGCTTGGGAGGGCCCGAGTTAGGTTTAGTCCTAATAATCCATTAGCCTAAGAGGAAGGAATTTTTAGGTCGCGACAGCTTGGCGACTCCGCTGGGGATTTGAGTTAAAACTCTTAGTGGACTTAGGCCAGTTTTTCTTTTCAAAAAAAATACTTTTTGCTTGGCAGCGAGGATCCCAGGTACGTCCCTAACATTTTAGGTGTTAAATGTTTTTGCAGTATGGGAGGTATAAGGGGAGGCGTGATTGTTAACCCTTGTTTTGCAGGGAGGTGTTGGATGTATGGTTTATTTTATGCACGAAGCGCTGTATGATATAACCTGCTGTGCATGCCTTGCATTTACACTACACCGCACACACTACCCGCTGCCGGACCTGGGCGGCACAGGTTTAGGATGGTACTGAGAAAACGGACACCCCGACCACACCCGTGTGGTATGGGTCGCCTTTCTTGGTCCCGAAAGTTCTTTCATGGTGTCATTGAATACCTACCACGGTTGCACCCTTTGCAACCCGGGTCGGCTCTTTGACTAAGCCGGAGTCAGGGGAATCCCAGCCTAACCACCACCATGACTGGTTTAGCTCGGTAATCCTCATGTCTCCATTTTGCAAGCCAGAGTCTAGGTAGAAATCGAACCTCACGTTTCATGCGCATGTCTATGTGATTGCCATCATTCTACCCGGTGAAGTAAGTTTTTCTGAACCTTTATCTAGCAATTTATTTATGTTTCGTATTTTCTTTGGTCGGTCCATGATAGGTCTAGGTTGTTTTTAAATTTGAAAGTGATAATCATTGAGTCCTTTTTAAAAAGAAAGAAAGAAAGAAAGAAAGAAAGAAAGCTCTTTTAGAGAATTTATTTTCAATCTATGTCTTTATTTTCCTAGATGTGTCATAGGTAATTATTTTCCTACAAAGTTTGCCGTCATCTTTCTTTTACCAAAAAAAGGGCTTTAGAGAATTTGTTTTCAGTCCATAGTTTCTAGGGAGTCTCACTTTTTGTTTTTCATAATTTTATGATTAGGGATTTTGGTGCTTCTATTTCCTAGTTGTGTCTAGGGCGTCATTTTTATTTCTTTTCCTAGATCACTTTTCATAAGGTCTCGTCCATATACGAATATTGTCATGAATAAACAAAAAAGACTAGAAGCGTGTCATGGACCAACCTTGTCTTGACCTTGTGCTTATTTGGTTCATTTCTTTTACATTAGGTAGCTACGGACCGATCACGGTCGCCCATTCGTACACGGTCGAGAGCCAGAATGGCCGATCAAACCGACTTGCAAGAGCGTGTTGTTGGTGTGGAAGACCAGATAAAGCAACTTGTCATTGCGATGCAACAAATGTCCGCTGAGATCAAAGCTCTCCGGTCGGTTCCTCTTTCGGCACCCCTCGAAGCGTCAGTCCCAAAGCAGAAAATCAGAAAAAGTGTCGATGTTGACGGAGATGACGATATTCCTGATTTAGAAGATGACCCCGTCCAGATCATCGTCAACAAGGACAAACCTGATGAACGGGTCAATAAACTTGAAGAAAGAGTGAAGCAACTGGAAGGTTCGCAGGATTCACCTTCGATCGATCTGTCCCTGTACTCACAGATCAAAATCCCAAAGAAGTTCAAAATGCCGGATTTCGACAAGTACAATGGCACCACATGTCCAAAAGCCCACCTACAGCTCTATCACGTACAAATGACTTCGTACGTTGATAACGAACTCCTGATGATCCATGCCTTTCAAGCAAGTTTGACGGGTCCTGCTTTGAGCTGGTATCTCATGAAGAAGATAAATGGCCTCAAAACTTGGAAAGAGGCCAGTGAAGCATTCTTGAAGCAGTACAGATTCATAACGGACATCATTCCTACCCGTGATGATCTCGAACGCGCCCAGATGAAAAAGACTGAGTCCTTCAAAGACTATGCTATCAGATGGAGAAATTTAGCTGCTCAGGTTGTCCCGGAACCCATAGACAGTGAGTTAAAGAGGATGTTCATGAAAACTCTCCCGTTCGAATATCGTAATCGGATGGTTGCCATTCCGACTGACAACTTCAACCAACTCATCCCCATGGGCGAACAAATTGAAATAGGGCTGAAAGATGGATGGTTTGTCGAGCCGTCCTCTTCGACCAGAAGATTTGGTGCGAGAAAAGAGAAGGAACCGGCAGCTGAAGTGAATGTGGCTTATAACCAACCGAGCCGGCGGAATGCTAACTCCGCCCCAGCAATCCAAGTAGTAGAAGCTCAGCAACAAAACTCGAGTCGTCAACCTTTTCAGAGGAGGAACAACAAGAGGCAATCCACTCCCCTCCCCGGATCGTTGTCTCAGGTATTGACAGTGCTCCAGAAGAAAGGCTTGCTTACTACTGAGCCAAAGCGGCCCAATCCTGAGCGGTTCTATAACTTCGACCCGTCGAAGAAATGTGATTATCACATGGGTGAGCTGGGACACTCAACCGACGATTGCTATGCCCTCAGACACCGAATCCAGAACCTCCTAGACACGAAGGCTTTCTCATTTCAGCCTGCTAAGCCGAATGTTCAGAACAACCCACTCCCTGATCACGCAGGCAATGTGAATGCCATATTTAGCTTCGATGCTGGTCGAATCAAGAATGTTAAGGTGTATACCACCGACGTCTACGGTGAGTTAGTGAAAGCCGGTTGTTACCCAAGTAATGAGGACCTGCCCCTGGCTCTCATGAAAGAAAGAATCTCAAGAATGGTAGAAGCTGGGATGATTGTTTATGCTGACCACACTGGCATCGTTTCCACTATCTCCGAGGTGGTTATTAATTGGGAGGAGGAGTTCGCTACATTGAACACCAGGAGCGATAAGGGCGACTCTCTGCCTGAAGACATGCCTCCGTTTGAAGACGCGTCTGATAACGAGGAGATCGTAGTAAGCACGCCTACAGCTGATAAAGGGATAGTGATCGAGATACCTCAACCGTATGAGTACAGTGATAATATGGCGGTTCCCTGGTCCTACAGTCTCGATGTCGACTTAATTACCAGGTCTGGGCGTTCCTACGGCCAAGCTAATGCCCAACCTGCAAAACCCGTTATTGATGAGGAAGCCAAGGAATTTCTAGCTGTGATCAAGGCTAGCGAGTACAACATAGTTGAACAATTGCGCAAACTGCCCGCGCAAATCTCTCTGCTTGAGCTGCTCCAGACATCGGTCAAGCATCAAAAGGCCTTAATGAAGGTGTTAAGTGAAGTCCATGTGCCAGAAACGATCGATCATGACAAACTAGAGGAATTTGTGGGCTCTATACTCCTCAAGGACCTCATAGCCTTTTCGGATGAAGAGTTCCCTCTAGAAGGGAGGGGGCATACCAGGGCACTCTATATTTCCGTCAAATATAAGGCCTCACATGTTGCCCGGGTACTCATTGACAACGGATCAGCCTTGAGCATCTGTCCTTTGGCGACTTTACACCGCCTTAAGATAGATCCTTCTAGGATAAGTTCTGCAAGAACCTCCGTACGAGCCTTTGACGGAACGAAGAAAGAAGTGATGGGAGAAATACACCTTGACATACAGATAGGACCAACGATGTTCAATGTCCTATTTCAAGTTATGGACATTCCCACGGCATTCAATTTTCTGTTGGGTCGTCCATGGATTCATACTGCTGGAGCTGTGCCATCCAGTCTACATCAGATGGTGAAGTTCGTCGTGGAGAGAAAGTTAGTCACGGTCCACGGTGAGGAAGAGCACCCAATCTACAACGCAACGGCTATCCCCTATGTTGAGCCGGATTGCAGAATAGAATCGAGCTATCAGTCGCTCGAGCTCGTATCAACCATACATGCGTCAAGAGGATCATCACCTCCTATTCCTGAGGTGTCAAATGCTGCGGTCATGGTTGGCAGAGTAATGGTGTCCCATGGTTTTACTCCAGGTGAAGGCCTTGGTAGGAATGGTCAAGGTATTCGCCAACCGGTCGAAGTCTTTCAGAGGCCCCGCATTACTGGGTTGGGATACCTGGGGTCAAGTGAGCCGAATAATCTGGCACGTGGACGTGGACGTGGTCGAGGTCAAGTTCGAAGAAATGGTCAAAATAGATTGCGATCCGAAGAAGAGCCGAATGGTAAAGAACGTGGGCGTGGTAGGTTGCCTCCACACCTCCGCACCACATTCCCAGGCCCTGCAAGAATGATGCATGAAGAGAAGGAAGTGATCGACACTCTGGGGCAACCAAGCGGCAAGTTCGATTATTATGTGAAATACTCGGCACCCCCGAGCTTCTATGTTGACCCCCGTGACATTGTCCCGGATGGATGGGGAGGTATGGATGATCCAACACCTCTAGTGACAGAAGATTCTGATGACGCAATGGAAGGAATCACTGCCCTGTTCGATAATTTCTTAGTTGGAGCCATCGAGGAAGGACCGTTGGAGGAAATGGGCATTGGCCCGCAAGAGTAACACATTTACCTTTTTCGCACACTCCCCTACGCGGGAATTTTTACTGCTTTCTAGGATTTGCCCCGTCTCGGGAGCTTCTTTTTAGTACTTTTCATTTCTAGGATTTGATTGTTGCAATTTCCATTCCAATAAATGTAATTCATTTGGTCATAAATCAATGAAATTACAAGTTATTTTCGTTTTTGAGGGCATGTTGAGGTACATCAAACCAGCCCGGTGATGATATCCAACCGATAAAATAAAATATAGTCCAAGGAGAATTCTGAGGCCTGGGCTTCTTCATGCTTCCTCGTGTTAAAACCTTTTTGAAAAGAATTTCAAAAAACAAAAAACAAAAAAAATAATAAAATCAAAATACACTGTTTAGCCCTGTTTGTCCTACTGAACCCCCTACTTTATGTTTCAGGGGCAATTTTGTGACACGTGAGGGTATGGGAACGGTCCAATCTGATGAATGATGTGCTACTGAACCTGATCTCGATGACACCGATAAACTCGAAGATTTCTCGGAACTTCAGCGTGGCCTAGAACGACATGAAAGATCCAAAGTTCTCACTTCAGACTGAACCATCACTATTAACCTGAGTGATTCCGGAGAACCCAAAGAAGTGAAGATAGAGGCAACCTTTCCCGAAGGTGAGACGAAATGCTTGATCCAGTTGCCGCATGAGTAGGTAAGTCTTTCAACCAAAAAGTACATCAAAGACACTTTGAGGTAAATGATCTAGTCCTGAGGAAGGTACTGCTAGTCTTTCCTGTTCCTGGGGGTAAATTTGCCCCAAACTACATCGGTCCATATGTGGTTAAGAAGGTGCTTCCCGGAGGTGCCCTGATTCTCGCAGAAATGGATGGTCGTGAGTTCTCCAGTCCTGTTAATTCTGATGCTGTGAAGATCTATTATCCCTGATGGAATTTAACATTTCGCAGCAAAAGTTTTCAAAAGTTGGTTTTATACTCTGAATTGCAAACATTGCATTTATGAATAAATGGTTTCAATCAATTTCAAGTTAAGATGTTTGCATTGGCTTTAATTTCTGCATGGTTATTTGTCAACCTGTATCATTGACCTCAAAGGGGGAATCTATTTAGACAATATGATAACTCATGTGGAATGAATTGAATGTGTCGAATGAGTACATCGGGATGATGAAAGGCAAGCCATATCCTATACACAGTCCTGTACACTAATCCCCAGTGAGCTGAGTAGAAAAATTCCATGTCGGCAAGGCAAAGGGTTATCTCGCAAAAGGTACGGCAACCGAAATGACGAGAGGCGATTTATTTCTCTATCCCAAACACTACAGGTTATCCATTGTTTTGCCACTTTGAGCCTAAACACTTGGAGAAATTCATTCAAATTACCCCTGTCAAGAACCACCCCATATCGGGGCAAACTGGAGGTAAGCCAGCGTCATAAGGTGAAAAATGAGTAGAAATTTTCATGCTCTCACTTGCATCAATCTTCGAGTGTTGCTTTTTCAGATGAACTCACGTGAAGTTCAAGTGCCTTAGGATGACGAAGAGCATTTCTTTCTCTATCCTATACACATTTTATCCTTTGCTAAGCCCAATTGAGCCTGTAAATTCGTTTCTTAAACCCAGTTGGTGATCATCCCCCACACTGGGGCAAGGCAAAAATCATCATTGTTCAAGTAGCATATCTGGAGCACCGATAAAAGACGAAGACCCTGAGAGTCCAAATGTTAGTCATTCGGTCGAAACAAGCCAAAGTGTGGTTAGCCAATGTATGCATTGTAGACAGTGTATGTCAAAAAAAAAAAAAAAAAAGGGGCATGAAAAAGCAGTGTGCCTGGTAAAAGCAAGGCCAATGCCCGTAAAAAAAATGGAGAAAAAGTGACGACTTTAGATTAGAAAATGTTGAGGTGTGTCAAAGTCACAAAAATATCCAAAGTCTTGAGGAGTCAGGTGATAAACTCTCGAGGCCAATGGAACATCTGCGGAGAAGACAATCCCTGGTGAAGAAGAAAACTGGTGACAATGCCGAGATGATCACCAACTTATTCATCCCAATTATACACATTTTGAGCCTTATGATCTATTCATTTCTCAACCCATGAGCCCAGCCTACGTTACGTCCTTTACAAAGTCTCTTCAGATTAGGGCACTTGAACTAACGTAGAGTTTCTGATGTTTATAAGCTTAGCTCGAAGAAGTGCGAGCAAGTCCATTTCTATCTCATTTTGCAGGTTCTTGACTTGTAAACCCGGAGACAATTGCAGAGTATTTTCTTTCAGTAGCCTCGACTCGAAGAGTCTCTTTTGCTAAGCCATTGACCAAGCCCATGTTACGGTCCTAACAAGGACCTCTCAGATTGGTAAAGTCGTACCGTTTGCAAGAATACTCGGACCCTTGTCGGCATGATGATGGTGAGATAGAGTGATTTTCATAAATCAGCCTTTTCGATGAGTATGAGAGAAAGCCCTTTTGGACCGGAAGTCCCTCATTCGACATTTTCTAGATATCTACTTGTGAATCTGGATTGTCTTGTCATGGTTTTTCCCCAGCGAAGTTTGTAATGCTGATTTGACAAAACCATCGTGCATGAAAATCAGTTGAAATCATAGTGCATGTATATATGTGTTCTTGACAGTGTGCGAATGCGTATTACATGTTACCTAAAATTGTGTCTAACAGGAGACACACCTTCAGAGTTGGAGATGTCACCAGGTAAGTATGTCTCTATCCCTAGGATATCTATGACTATCTAGGTATCCCTAACCTGTTCAAGCAATTGTCAGGTCCCACATTTGATCATTTTTGTGATCTCTAGATGCCTTTGATTGTGTTCAGGTGTCTATTGATCAAACCTTTTCAGGTACTTTTGATGATATCCAGGTACTTTGTCAAGGAACTCTTGAACACTTGGGCTAGCCCCTTTGTTCATCAAATCACAGATTTTTATACAATCTCGAGAAGATTCCCCCGTTACATGACTATGAGCAGGTATAGCCATGGCGGCCAAATCTTTACATATGAGCAGGTATATGTAAAGGTCGGAATATTCTCCCCAAACTTCAGGTATTCCCCCGCTAATCACCTATGAGCAGGTATAGGTGAAGCGGCCAAATCTTTACATATGAGCAGGTATATGTAAAGGTCGGAATATTCTTCCCAAATTTCAGGTATTCCCCCGCTACTCACCTATGAGCAGGTATAGGTGAAGCGGCCAAATCTTTGCATATGAGCAGGTATATGTAAAGGTCGGAATACTCTCATTATCTCAAATGTTCCCCCGCTACTCACCTATGAGCAGGTATAGGTGAAGCGGCCAAATCTTTGCATATGAGCAGGTATATGTAAAGGTCGGAATATTCTCTCAACCCCAGGTGTTCCCCCGCAATTCACTTATGAGCAGGTATAAGTGAGGCGGCCAAATCTTTGCATATGAGCAGGTATATGCAAAGGTCGGAATATCCTCTTGATTTCAAAAGTTTCCCCGCAATTCACTTATGAGCAGGTATAAGTGAAGCGACCAAATCTTTACAAACACCTAGAGAGATGTATAGGTAGTTCGTAAGGATCGGAACTATTCTCACGAATCCAAATGATGATTGGATACGTCGAGCTTTCTTCGTGTGTTTTGATTTGATTGCAGATCACCGAAGTTCATCAACATATATCAGGCAATACCAATGGGAGCTGAGCCCATGCATTTGCCAAAACAACATACAAGTCAAAGTTGTGCCTCGAATTGCATTATCTCACTCCTGTCAGGTAAGAAATTCCAGGTATGTTCTCTATTCAAGTCAGCATGCATCATTTCTTAATGCATCGTAAAATGGGACTCATAATCCCGACAAAAACAACATTCATTGCATTTGCATGGTTGAAATTTAGGTATCATTTAGTCTTTGAATGCAACCTCTACGAGCTCACTTTCAAAGAGGGGCAGCTGTTGACACCTAAATTTTAGCGACCATTTAGTATAATTTGCATAGAAAATTAGGGATTAAATTTTTAACCCCTAAACAAAAATATTTAAATGGCATAACATATAGTTTAAATTCATTGCATTTTTGCATCGGACCGGCGGTGACGAACGAGCTTAAATTTCATCAAACAGGACTCGGCTCGCTTAAAATGCACGGGCCGGGAATTACAAGTCAAACGGGCTCGGTTGTTTTAATTTGAATTTAATTCAGCTCATTATCATTAATTAATTCAGCCCATTTAAATTAAAGCCCAAGCCTAGGCCCATTAGGACTAGAAAGCCCATCTAATTGACCTAGATTAATACTATATATACATTCATTAGGTCAGAATTTTATGGGGGAGACACAATTTTCAGATCAGAAAATTTTTAGAGTGTGAGAGTGAGAAAGAGAGAGAGAGGAGGAAGACCTCGCGCGACGCGCCCGCTGCCGCGCCCGCTGCCGCGCCCGCGCCCGCTGCCGCGCCCGCTCCCGCGCCCGCTGCCGCGCCCGCGCCCGCTGCCGCGCCCGCGCCCGCGCCCGCTGCCGCGCCCGCGCCCGCGCCCGCGCCCGCTGCCGCGCCCGCGCCCGCGCCCGCGCCCGCGCCCGCTGCCGCGCCCGCGCCCGCTCCCGCGCCCGCTGCCGCGCCCGCTGCCGCGCCCGCGCCCGCTCCCGCGCCCGCGCCCGCGCCCGCGCCCGCGCCCGCTGCCGAGCGCCGCTGCCTCCCGCGCCCGTCGTCGCTGCCTTGCTGTTCCGTCGCCGTTGCCCCGCCGTCATCCCGACACCGCGCCGCCGGCCCACCGCTCGCCGTTCATCCCGATCCGCAAGTTCGAATTTGGGAATTATCTGCAAATTAGGTAATTAGATATTATCTGATATTTTTCAGAATATTTAATTTACTAATTTGTGCTTTTGAATATTGCGTGAATATCGTGTAGAATATTAGATATGTTGGGATAATTATCTGATATCTGCAATATTTTTAAAATATTCAAAATTAGGAAACTTTCCTAATTTAGCAACGTATCTAGACGACTATCCTACCTTATCCCTAAGGTACGATACGCGACGATACGGAAAATCATTATCCTATCCATAATCCCTTGGATACGATAATGATTTTTATCTGCTTTCCAAATTTGAACGATCGACTTTCCGTCAATATTTATAACCCTATAGATATGACTGATAGCTCGATTTTTGTGCCTAATCCGAATTTGAAACGAATCTTGTGGATTGCGTGGTTGTTTTAAATGTGGATGCTATCTCTGTTTAAATTATCTTTCCTTTTCAAATAAAAAAGAAAATTCAAAAAATATCAGTTAGGATTTGAATTTGAACTTTGCATGTTTAGGAATCCTAAATATATCTAGACGATAGAGTAATTATTTAATTTAAATTAGGATTTGAGATAATCTATTTCCTGGTTTAAATTAAGTAATTTTCTAATCTTAATAGATTATTTAGGTTAATTTTTATTCCGAATTTTCATGAAAATCCCAAAAAAGAATGAATTGTTTTATGGTAGATTAGGATAGATTGCATTCTTAATTTAATTAATTTATTATTTCGAATTTTAACAAAAAACCTCAAAAATAAGTCATGTTAGGATATGTTAAGTCATCATAGGTTGCATGTTAATTTAGGCATATTTTTATTCCGAATTTCACCAGAAAATACCAAAAATAAATCATTTGCCCGTCATCAGAATTAGGTCACGTCGTCGCATGACATTTAATTTGCATGTTAGGTTGCATTATTCGCGTGTCAATTTTTGCACGTCATTGCATGTAGATTAGCTTTCATTTAAATAAGCGAAAATCCAAAAATTGAGTGAATTCCTTGTTAATTAGAAATCATATTAGGTTGTTGATGTGATTTTCTAGCTAACAATGCAGATGCTTACGTTGCTTCGAGTTAAGTAATTCTTCCAAACTTGCAATTTATTCAATGCTTTCTTGGGTGTTAAATTGGTGGTTTGCGCACCCGCATGAACACCTCACATGTTAGTGACTAAGTTAAAATGGATCCAAATTGCTTGCCAAAACATTTTTTTGAAAAGAAAAGGTACCGAAAGGGCGTTAGATTAGATCTAGCGTAATCAAGTCCCCGAGCTTAGAATCTCTGGTTCGTAGAAATAAAACATACCTCCCTATGTTTTATTTAGGTTTCTAATCGACCTACCGCAAATAGATTAGTGGCGACTCCGAGCATGAAAACGTTTGCATGTTAAGAACTTAAACCCTAAGTTGCGAATTGGTAGGGCTTGGGAGGGCCCGAGTTAGGTTTAGTCCTAATAATCCATTAGCCTAAGAGGAAGGAATTTTTAGGTCGCGACAATGGGGCTTTGTGACCTCGACCTCGACTGCTCATCTTACCGATTCTCACAAATGCTCACCTGCTAAGTTCCACGCAGGGATTAGAAACCTAGGCCAACTATAGCAGTCTAAGCCCTAGGCAGTGAATCATAACAACAATTCACTCAGCAGGCAGCAATTCACCCACATCACTCAACCACAGCCAACAGGTTTCGTGCACTTACCTCAAGTCCTGACGCACCTGCATTTCACATGTCATTGCATATCACCACTCAGCAATCACAATAAAGTAGTCAAGGGTACGCATGGCTCACAAGTCTCCTTAACTGGCTACCCCAAAGTCATCGCTCCTTATCACTCCAGGCTTCGACCAACTTGGATCGAGCTGATCTTGCTCTGATACCAAATCAACAGGGGTGTCACGCCCCGAACCACAACGGGCTCACGACACCCCTTCAACGGTCGTATTAAACGCGACGTCCCAGGATGCGTCGCCGACCCAAATGAACTACGCAAGCGGAAGCGAAATAAAATAACCCAGACAACTAACATGATGACAAAAGGATAACACGAAACAATAATTACATAACATCATAAAAGCCATCACTATTACAAAACGATAACCCAGACTACCAATTTCAAACCATAATTTTCAAAAGGGGGTGGTGGTTGACAAGCTTATCTCTTCTACGAAAAGGTATTCAAAAGATAGGGTAGTTTGATCTATCTTTCAATCCCTGTGGTACTCTAGCGGCATCTCCGAATCGATCACGGTTGCGGATCTGAAAGTGGTTATATAATAACTGTGAGAACGAGTCTCAATAAGCAACACCCTAAACCCCACATAGGCCAATGCGTACCCAGACAATTTTTAACATGCAATCTAACCGATAACGTATATATAATTCACATCGATGGACTTACCTCGCCATCCAATCACATCCCCACACTGCACATTAGTCAAATCATGAAAATGAAATAATATCCCGATAATATAACACACTCATTCAAGCGCCATCCACACTTGCACCCAACTAATCCAACCAAACATCCGCATGTACCATCAATCAATCCGATCAAACATCCATACGTACTTCAAGCCAATTCAGCCAATCACATTTTGCACACGTGCCCAACCAATCATCTCACAACCTGTGCCACTGCGCCTCATGTCCATTCTCACAGCCCGCGTCACTGCGCCTCAAGTCCATTTGGCACACTGGTCATTCATGCTTTCACACGGACCGCCGTCAACACGTCCCAAGTCCGTAGCCCTCCGATCAATCCGGGCTCAATTCCAATGACCGACGTAAACATGTTCCGGTTCAACACACCTTTAACGGGCCACCGTCAACACGTCTCAAGCCCGCATCCATTTGGCATACCGGCCATTCATGCTTTCACATGGACCACCGTCAACACGTCCCAAGTCCGTCAACTTTCATTCTACGGACTACTGTCAACACGTCTCAAGTCCGTTAACTTTCAGGTACACGTGCCACACAATTCAATTTGTCATTCTCACACATCATACTAATCAAATTCCAATAACGAGTTCAGCAAACAAGCCCACCCATCCGACATTCAAGTCGGCCACATTCAAACATCAAATTCATCCACAAAGGCCACGATAACACCGAATAATTCTCGAGAGAGAGAAAAATCGAGAATATACAAAATCGGGTCCAAACTGGGCAGTTGCGCAGTGATAGAAATCCATTTGAAATAAATAGTAAATAAAGTCAAAAAATTCTGAAATTTGGATATGTTGCATAAAACATCTTGATAAACATTTTCCGTGAAGAATTCGAAACCCAGTTCCAACCGTAAATACCTCGTTTGGACACTCAAAGTCGGACATGACAACCTCTCATACCATAAAAAATACAACTCATTCGGTACCCAAATCACTTTGGAAAGCTCTGAAATTTTATATATCATAGAAACAAGTGTTTTTAACAATTTTGTGAAGGAAGTTTGTTGAAATAAGGTCAGGAAAATTTTATAAAAATTCGAAAAGACAAAAAGGTCGGGTGAATAGTAAATCGGGCAGTTTTGTGACGGTCTGAAAATCGACTTCCAAATGGCCCCAACCAACTTCCAAAAATTTTGAACTTAAAGTATGTTATACTAAAAGATGTTGGGAACAAATTCCATGAAGAACACTTCCTCAGATTCGGCCCACAATGATCACCAAAAAAATAACAAAGCACAGAGGTATAGTAACAATCAGAAATCCGAGAATCATTAAACTTGTGCCATTAAGTAAATCAAGCTTATACAACCACTAAACCAACTATCCACAACCCTAATCCACCCCTAAATATGTCCATTAGTAACCCATTATCCTAACCAAGGCTTATGGAGCACTTACTCTTAGCCTACACAAGAAAAACCGAGCGCGTCGGTGCAGCAGCGACAGACGGCTAAGGCGATTGACTAGTGGAGGCGGATAAAGCTGCTGGTCGGGCGTGCAGCAAGAAGAAGCAAGAAAGCATAACAAGAAGCAGAAGTAACCTGGGGCAGCTCGGCGAGGAAAAGAGGAGGAGGAGAGAGAGAGAGGAGAGAGAAGGTCAAACACTTATCCAATCCTTTTGACTCGTCCTAGGGCCCTCCTTTGATCTTGGTGAGCAAGCCAAGATCCTAGGGTCACGAAAATTCCAGATTTCCAATTAAAGAAAATGCTAAAAAGACACTAAATAAAATAAATCTAGAGGGAGGCATACTAGTCAAAATCCGCACCCGGTCCAAATTTCACTTTTCGATAATTCCGGGCAATATTGACGCTGACCATAGTAATATCGACACCGTCCAATCAAATTCATCACGAAACTCTGAGAAATTCGACACCAAAGTTTGGGCTATAAATAACGGCCAAATTCAATCGAGTGCGATTTTAGCGAAATCTCAATTTTAAAAACAATAATCGAGAGTGATCAGTTCCCGAGCGAGATTTTACTATAAGCACACCGACGAATTACATATTTTATAAATCCCAAAATGAATCGAAATTCGGAATGTCACAGTTCATGTTGATGATTCGTGATGGGGATAACGTGCATTATGTGAGCTGTGACTTAGTGTGATTGTATGAGGGGCCGCTGATGCTAGACTATCGATTTAGTGTGTGATTGTTTCGTGTGATCTAATGCTTGAATTGTGTTCATAGGTGGTGAATTAATTGTGGGTTGTCACTATTGAATGTGACCAAGGTTGGGTGAGTGAGTCATGACTTGAATTGGTGGAATCGTGGTTGTCTTGGTGCGCATGAGTGGTGAATGGTATGATGGTTGATCGAATATCGTTGGGTGATGTTTGAATATGTGAATGACATTAAATTGATCGAATTATGTGTCGTGTGTGCTTGATAAGCCCGGATCGATCGGAGGGCTGCCAACCTAAGGGGTGTTGACCCAGGTTGTGAGAAAGAACCTGAGGGGTGTTGACCCGGGTCATGTGAAAGGTCCTGTAGGGTGTTGACCCGGGACATGGCCTAGATTGATCGGAGGGCTGACCTGAGGCATACTGACGCGGGTCGTGAGAAAGTGTAAAAGGTCCTGTAGAGTGTTGATCCAAGACAAAGTCCGGATTGATCGGAGGGCTGACCTGTGGGGTGTTGACCTGGGTCGTGGAAAGTTGGATGGACACGCATACGTATTGTGTTTGGATGAATTGAGTGAATGTACGTGTATATGGTGCTCGTGTGATTGTGATGCGTACATTGAGTGTTGTTGCAATTTAGTGACTAGGCTAATATGCAGGGATGGTGCACGAGCTATGGCGAGGTAAGATTGTTGGTTCGAGTTTTAGTATGTCGACTATTAGATTGCATGTTAAGACTCATCTAGATACGCATTAGCCCACGTAGGGTTTAGGTTGTTTATTTATTGAGATTTATCTCATCCCTCGTTGTTAAACATTTTCAGGTTTGGAGTGGCGAATAGTCGTCATGTGCAATTCAGAGACTGGGAGTGACTATGGGCATTGGATGTTTCATTTCATCTTTTGCATGCCCATCCTTGTATAGTGAAGTAAGTTACCCAACCACCGCCCTTTTAATGAACGTGTTTCAATGTTTGTATCTACAAGCATATTTATAAAATGCGTTTATTGATTTATGCTAGGTGTGACATTCTGAATTTCGACCCACTTTTGGAATCTATGAAATGATATTATCATCAATGCACTTTCTGTTATATCTCACTCGGAATTGGCCATTCTTGATAATACTAATCATTAGGGAATGGTTAGTTAGAATTTCGGCACGCACGACCCAAGAACTCGAATCTGGATCGACATTTCGACCATAAGGATTGACGAAGGGATATTTTGGGCCATTATAGGCCGATCCAAGAATGATTATGGAACAATTTAACAAATGTTATACAATTGAGTCACGGGTGATTCCGTTTAATCGTTGTATGCATTCCGAACGTTCCAAAATCAATTTCTAATGATGGTGTCATTCGGAACTAGTGATTGATTCTCGTAATTACATGACAATCGAAGTCACCATGGTTCGAGTAAAGTTAAACGTGGATTGATATCAAATCAACCACAGGTCGACACGCGTATACCCTAAAAGCCGCCCGTTAGTTTGAGATACACGAAAGTCGCGTTTGATCAATTTTGGTCATGAATTGAAATCCGAACTTGGGTATCGAACTTTCAAGGATATCAAAATTATTATATTGGACGACGCCGCATTAAGCTTGCTTTATTATCAGTTTGCTCAGAAATTCGCGAAAAAGGGAAATTTGGCTCGGAAATTGGAAAAGACGATTTTGCCTGTGTGTTCTAGAGTATATTTGTTGAGTGGAAGGACATAATGGTATTCCTACCCTGGTGGCCGAAAATTCTCTTGGACAACTTTGCCCTTGCCCTTTTTGGTTAATTACAAAAATGCCCTTCTAGAAACCTTTTTGCAATATTTAATCTTGGCCTCTGGATGGAACTTGGAGAGCAAGGCTTGATCCTAGCCTTTAGATCTTTGCTTGGGCATCAAGAACACATCTCAACCCTTGATCTTGATTGAAGTTTCAGCCCTCTTTCTCTCTCTCGTCACTTTCTCTCTTGTTCTCTCTCTCTTCATTTTCTCTCTCATTCTCTCCCCCTCTTGGCCGTGAGCCTCACCACCGCCCACCAGAACCTCAGCCCACGTCCCTTGGTCACCGTGGACCATTGTGAGCCGCCTCCAAGCCGCCATTCGCCGGATTGCCGTTTGGCCGTCGCCGTTCGCCGGAAATTCCAGATCTGGCCATGGCTTTCTGTTGCTGTTTGGGCTTGGTTCTTAGCTTAAATTAGTGGTAAGTAACTCCCTAAACCTTGATTAGGTTAGTAGGTTACCAATGGATAGTGTTTAGGGGTTGTTAGGGTAATTTAGGGGTTATTTTAGGGGTTAATTTAGGGGTTATGGTAGATGCTGAATTGAGGATTTTTTGGTGGCTGGATTTGATGATTATGTGGCTGATTTGAATGTTAAGATAGGTAGATTATGTGACTTGAGCTTGAGCATGAGCATATGTTTAATGTTGTTAATTGTGCTTAATTTGGCTAATTATGATTGTTTAGTGGTTGTTTTAATTAAATTCGTGGGTTAGTCTTGTGGCTGCAATAATCATGTGGTAATGGCTGAATTGGATGATTTGGACATTGATCATATGGCCCCCATTGGTTCTAGATTGGTTAAGGTTAATTTTAGGGCTTAATTATCATGATTATGTCCTAATTTTGATCCTACGGTTTAGATTAAATTAGGATGTGATAAAATGGGATCATATGGCTTATTAGAGATTTGAAGTTGATCATGTGGCTTTGATTGACAATCGTATAGCTAATTAGTCGATTATGTACCGATTAAAGGTTTAATGACGATCGTGTGGTGGATTAGTTGTTTAATGACGATCGCATGGTTAAATGGTTTAATCGTATGGTCAATTTATTTAATCATGGCTGAACAGTTGACTGTGACTCGATCGTGTGGTTGGAATGATGATTTCGTGGCCTAGAACGAAGATCGTATGGTTGAAATTGATGTTTCATCGTTGATCTCGCACTTGTTGAATAATCGTAGAATTTTAAAAGAGGATCATGTGGTTAATTATGGCTATTGTTGGCTTGGCATGGTATATCGTGATCATATATTGATGTTTGATACGAAAACGGGTGCTATTCATGGCATATTTATTCGTAGTAAATTGCACGTCATAAACACTTGCATTGGCTAATTAAGGAAGATTAAAATTTGCAATGCGTGGTTGTTTACGTGTGTGGCCATGATGAGTTCCGTCTAAGACGAGTTCTAGACGATGCTCGACAGAAGCTCGGATGCTGTCTGGTACCCGACTTATCGGGGGGGTTCGATCCCAGACATTGCCAATCGCGGTGGAGGCCGGATTGATACTCCTAAATGGAATGCCGTTCGATACCCGACTTATCCGAGGGGGGGTTCGATCCCAGACGTTGCCACGCCCAAAGTAGTGGGGCGATGCCTGGTTATGCCGGAAGACTGGCGGAGTTCGGTGTGACCTATGGTGGGTCGTTAATAATCTGGACAACTTCGAGTGTTATGTGCATATGGCATGCTTTGTGCTTGATTATGAAATAAAATCGTGAGGCACGGTATGGGATGGGCCGAAGTGATTTCATCTTATAATCGAGACTCGTGTGAATGATTGAATATGTCTAGATTATTATTATTGTTGTTTTGCATATTGACAATATGCCTTGATTGTGATATAATTCGAGACTTTACATAGTATGTGGTACCATTGTTCATTTGATAGGAACTTGTCCTATTGGTTAGAATTGCACGATTAGGATGCCGGAGGTACGTATTGCCCTAAGCGAGACTTAGGTAGTTGCTTATTGAGAAGCGTTCTCATGGTTGTATAACCAAACCATTTCAGACTCACGACCGTGATTGATCCGGAGATGCTGCGAGGATACTATGGGGATTGAGGATAGATTGAGTTACCCCATCTTTTGAGTACACCTTTTTGTAGAGGAGTTAATCTTACCAACCACCCGATCCTTGTTGTTGTGCGTGGTATGGATTTGTGGCCTTTAGAAAGGCTTGTATATGTTATCGCTGTATGTAACATTAAATTTATAAAATGGTTAGTTGGTTTGTTTAAATTTTCTCTCTCTGTTATCCAGTTTGAATGTTTGTTGAATGGAGTGTTCGTTTGGCTTCCGCGTATATTCTCTTATTTCGATGGTTACCGGTCGGCGACGAATCCTGGGAGTCGCATTCTTAACGACCGCAGCGGGATATTACGTGTTTGTAGGGTACGGGGCGTGACATCCCCGTTTAAAATGGTATCAAAGCAAGGTCAACTTGATCCATGTTTGGTCGAGACCTGGAGTGATAAGGAGTGATGACTTTGGGGTAGCTAGTTAGAGTGACTTGCCTTGATCACAAGTTTGTGACGCTTTGTGCGTGCTTTAAGAATATGTGCTTATGATTGGTAGGCTTGAATTTGCATCATACTGTTATCTGCTTATGAGTGCTGAGTGGTTTAGTGCTATTACTAGCGTTGCAGGCGCTCCAAGGTAAGATCTAGAACCTTGCTAAGTATATACTTATGATGCTTGTTTGGAGTGATTGCTTGCTTACAACTGCTTGCTGTGGTTCGCTGCCTAGAACTATTTAAGCTGAGTAGTTGGTTTAAGTCTTTAATTCCATGGTGGAATTATAGTAGGCTTATGTGTTTAGAGTGATTTCTGTGAGGATGAACACCCGGGGTAGAGGAACCAGAGGTGCATCAAGTTCGCGAGCCAGAACGGCAGAGGATCCGAGAGTTGATGTGGTTTTAAGGGCTTTAGAGGCGATTGGACAGTTGATAGGCTTGCTGACTCAAGAGCGGACTGCTGCTGCTGCTGAGACTGCTGCCGTCGCCGCCGCTCAGAATAATCTAGGGAATGGAAATGGAAATGAGAATCGCCAGATGCACAAGTTAATAGAGCAGTTCTTGAAACTTAAACCATCAAAGTTCGACGGGAAAGGTGATCCTGAGGTTGCCACTCGATGGGTTGAGGAATTGGAAGAGGCCTTTGCATTTCTGGGGTGCACGGAGGAGGAAAAGGTGACTTTAGCTGTGTATCAACTTCAAGATAATGATAATGATTGGTAGAAGGCCACCTGAGAAAGAATTTTCCCGGTGGGCACTGTGCCAAACTGGACCGGCTTCATCGATGCCTTTAATGGAAAGTATTTTTCTGAGAGTGCTCAAGAACGGAAGATGGTAGAATTCTTACAGCTTCGCTAGAATCAGATGACTATGGATCAGTATGAGGTGGAATTTGCTAGGTTATCGAAGTTCGCATCGAGAATGGTCGAAAATCCTTTGGATAAGGCAAAAAGGTTCCGAGATGGTTTAAAGCCGGGACTTCGCAGCCGATTGATACCCTTGAACCTTAGGGATTACAACGAGCTTTATGAGCGGGCTCAGATGATTGAGAGAGATATGACCGAGAGGAATGCCGTATCTAGATCGCGGTTTATACCGGCTAGGGATAATCGTAACTTTGGAAAGAAACCTATGAATGGGAATAAGCGGTTTGTCCCTCCTGTTAAAAAGAATATCGTAAAGCCGACCTACTATTCTAGAACTGCATGCCGATTTTGCGGGAGAAGGCATTGGAATGGCCTTTACCTTGGCAGGAATGGAACTTGCTTTGGATGTGGCCAGCACGGTCACCAAGTGAAGGATTGCCCGAATCGACAAGTTAGGTTGCCATCTCAACTGCAACAACCTCAAATAGGGAATCAGGCTGGAATCGCTCTGCAGAATAATCAGAACCGACCCCCAGCACAAGGAAGAGTCTATGCTATGGCTTGCAAAGAGGCGGAGGATGCGCTTGGTGTGGTCACAAGTACGGTCTCTTTATGTGATTATGCTGCTTATGCCTTGTTTGATCCGGGAGCATCGCATTCATTTGTGTCAGAGTAATTTGTTAGATTGACTGGGATTGAGCCAAAACCGTTAAAAGTAATGTTGCATGTTACTACTCCTCTAAAGGATAAAGTGCTAATCTCAGTAGGATGTTCGAACTGTAAGATAGTCATTGGTGGTAGAGAGGAATTAATTGATTTGGTGGTATTGGCTATGTTTAATTTTGACGTCATTATTGGTATGGATTGGCTAGTAAAACAAAGGGCTGTGATGGACTGTAGTAGTAGAGTGATCCAATTTAATCCTGTTGGTCATTCTCGATATGAATTTGTAGGAAATCGAGAAGGAATCTCGATCCCTTGGATTTCGTTGCTTGAGGTGACTTAGCTGTTGGATGAAGGATGCCAAGGTTACCTAGCGACTGTATTTGACTTATTGGCTGAGGAGCCAAGGCTAGAGGACATAGCCGAGGTTTGTAACTTTCTCGATGTCTTTCCTAAGGAATTGCCGAGATTATCACCTGAAAGGAAAGTGGAGTTTGTAATTGAGTTGGCCCTTAGGATAGAGCCAATCTCTAGAGCGCCCTACAAAATGGCCTTATCAGAATTGAAGGAGTTGAAAGTTCAGATGCAAGAGTTGCTAGACAAGGGATTTATTTGTCCAAGTGTGTCACCGTAGGGAGCACCAGTGTTGTTCGTCAGAAAGAAAGATGGTTTGTTGCGTTTGTGAATCGACTATCGGCAGTTAAACTAAGTGACCATCAAGAACAAGTATCCATTACCAATAATAGATGACTTATTCGATCAACTGCAAGGAGCTTCGGTATTTTCTAAGATAGACTTAAGAACGGGCGACCATCGGTTGAGGATTAAAAAGGAGGATATACTGAAGACGGCATTTCGTACAAGATATGGACATTACGAGTTTATGGTTATGCCGTTTGGATTGACTAATGCTCCAACTGCTTTTATGGATTTGATGAATCGGGTATTCAAAGAATTCTTGGATTTATTCGTTATAGTATTCATCGACGACATATTGATATACTCGAAAAGTCTCGAGAAGCATGAGCAACATTTAAGAATGGTTCTACGGACCTTAAGAGAACACGCACTCTACGCTAAGTTTAGTAAGTGCAAGTTCTGGCTGAATCGAGTAGCATTTCTTGGACATGTGATCTTTGGGGATGGAATCTTAGTGGATCCAACTAAGATTGAGGCAGTTACGAATTGGCCGAGACCTACGACAGTGACAGAAGTTCGGAGTTTCCTAGGACTAGCTGGCTATTATAGAAGATTCGTGAAAAGGTTCTCCACGATAGCCACTCCTTTGACTCGCTTACTAAAGAAGGAAACAAAGTTTGAATGGACAGATAAGTGCGAGAGAAGTTTCTAAGAGCTTAAGCATAAGCTGACTACCGCACTAGTATTGACAATACCCTCAGGTCCTAGAGGATACGAGGTGTATAGTGATGCGTCGCTAAAGGGATTAGGATGTGTTTTATTGTAGCATGGAAGAGTTGTTGCATACGCATCGCGACAGTTGAGACCTCACGAGTTGAACTACCCGATGCATGATTTGGAACTTGCGGCCATCATCTTTGCACTTAAAATTTGGAGGCATTATTTATGTGCAGAAAGGTTTCAAATCTACACGGACCATCAGAGTTTGAAATATTTGTTTTCTCAGAAAGAATTGAATATGAGACAACGCCGATGGATAGAACTTCTAAACGATTACGACTGCGACATCTTATACCACTCGAGAAAGGCTAACAAAGTAGCGGATGCACTTAGTCGGAAATCGAGCATCGCGCAATTCGTGATTAAAGAGTGGATTTTACTCGAAGGAGTACGAGATTCTGAATTTAAGTTTGAGGTAGGTCACCTCTCAAGCTTGTTAGCCACTTTAAGGATGAACCAGAGATTCAGGCTAAAATTAAGGCATTACAGTCTGCGGACCCCGACATTCAAAAGATTCTGCAATTGGACGAAACTAAGAGAAAGGCTAACTTTCAAGTATCCGATGATAGAATCTTGAAGTTTCGTGAACGTTTGTGTGTGCCCGATGACGCAGAGCTTAAGGAGGAAATCTTGGCAGAAGCTCACCGTAGCAACTACAGCATTCATCTGGACAGCATAAAGATGTATCAAAATTTGCGTCAGCACTATTGGTGGAACGGAATGAAAATGGATATAGCCAAGCATGTGGCCAAGTATTCGACGTGCCAGTAAGTTAAGGCACAGCATTGTAAACTTGGTGGATTGTTAAGACCCTTGGAAATTCCCGAATGGAAATGGGAGCATCTCACGATGGACTTTATTATGGGATTACCGAGGAGCCAGAGAGGTCATGATTCTATTTGGGTTATCATTGACAGATTGACTAAGTCGGCATATTTTCTGGCAATGCGAAAGGATTTCGCAATGGATAAGTATGCCAAGCTGTATATGCGATAGATAGTCCGTCTTCATGGAGTACCAATAACTATCACGTCGGACAGAGACCCTAAGTTTACCGCAACCTTTTGGAAAAGTCTTCAGACAACTATGGGGACAAAATTACAGTATAGTACGGCATATCATCTGCAGGCAGATGGTCAGTCTGAAAGGACGATTCAGACACTCGAGGACATGTTGCGAGCTTGTGTGATAGATTTTAAAGGTGGATGGGAAGAACAGTTACATTTAGTTGAGTTCGTCTACAATAATAATTATTAGCAAAGCATCAGAATGGCACCATTTGAAGCGTTGTATGGCAGAGCGTGCAGAACACCGATTTGTTGGGATGAAGTTGGTGAAAGGAGTATTACGGGTCCAGAATTGGTAGAACAGTCAGTCGAGACAGTTAAGATCATTCAAGAAAGACTGAAAACTGCTCAAAGTCATCAGAAAAATTATGCAGATAAATGGCGTAGACCTTTGGAGTTTCAAGAAGGAGATCATGTTTTCCTCAAGGTATCACCAATGCGAGGAACATCTCGATTTGATAAGAAAGGGAAGTTAAGCTCGAGGTACGTAGGCCCATTTGAGATATTGGAAAGAATTGGAATTTTAGCCTATCGACTTGCTTTGCCGCCAAATTTATTTCAGATTCATAATGTATTCTACGTGTCCATGCTAAGGAAGTATGAACCAGATTCGACCCATGTGCTGAATTATGAAAAAATAGACGTGGACAACAAGGTGTCGTACGTGAAAAAAACTATTCGGATAGAAGACAGAAAAGAACAAGTTCTACAGAATAAGATAATCCCGTTGGTCAAAGTAGTTTGGCAACATCATGGAACGGAAGGAGCCACGTAGGAAAATGAAGAAATCATGAGGCGTTAGCACCCCCATTTATTTGAATAGTTTGGGTTTGGTTGTAAATTTCGAGGACGAAATTTCTGTAGGGGGGAAGAATTATGACATTCTGAATTTTGACCCACTTTTGGGATCTATAAGATGATATTATCATCAATGTACTTTCTGTTATATCTCACTCGGAATTGGCCATTCTTGAGAATACTAACCGTTAGGGAATGGCTAGTTAGGATTTCGGTACGCACGACCCAAGAACTCGAACCTGGATCGACACTTCGACTATAAGAATTGACGAGGGGATATTTTGGGCCATTATAGGCCGATCCAAGAATGATTATGGAACAATTTAACAAATGTTATACAATTGAGTTACGGGTGATTCCGTTTAATCGTTGTATGCATTCCGAACGTTCCAAAATCAATTTCTAATGATGGTGTCATTCGGAACTAGTGATTGATCCTCGTAATTATATGACAACCGAAGTCACCATGGTTCGAGTAAAGTTAAACGTGGATTAATATCAAATCAACCACGGGTCGACACGCGTAAACCCTAAAAGCCGCCCGTTAGTTTGAGATACATGAAAGTTGCGTTTGATCGATTTTGGCCACGAATTGAAATCCGAACTTGGGTATCGAACTTTCAAGGATATCAAAATTATTATATTGGACGACGCCACGTTAAGCTCGCTTTATTATCAGTTTGCTCAGAAATTCGCGAAAAAGGAAAATTTGGCTCGGAAATTGGAAAAGACGATTTTGCCTGTGTGTTCTAGAGTATATTTGTTGAGTGGAAGGACATAATGGTATTCCTACCTTAGTGGCCGAAAATTCTCTTGGACAACTTTGCCATTGTCCTTTTTGGTTAATTACAAAAATGCCCTTCTAGAAACCTTTTTGCAAGATTTAATCTTGGCCTCTGGATGGAACTTGGAGAGCAAGGCTTGATCCTAGCCTTTAGATCTTTCCTTGGGCATCAAGAACACATCTCAACCCTTGATCTTGATTGAAGTTTCAGCACTCTTTCTCTCTCTCGTCACTTTCTCTGTTGTTCTCTCTCTCTCTCTTCATTTTTCTCTCTCATTCTCTCCCCCTCTTGGCCGTGAGCCTCACCACCACCCACCAGAACCTCAGCCCACGTCCCTTGGTCACCGTGGAGCATCGTGAGCCGCCCCCAAGCCGCCGTTCATGCCCGGATCAACCGCCGTTCGCCGGATCGCCGTTTGGCCGCCGCCGTTCGCCGGAAATTCCAGATCTGGCCGTGGCTTGCTACTGCTGTTTGGGCTTGGTTCTTAGCTTAAATTAGTGGTAAGTAACTCCCTAAACCTTGATTAGGTTAGTAGGTTACCAATGGATAGTGTTTAGGGGTTGTTAGGGTAATTTAGGGGTTATTTTAGGGGTTAATTTAGGGGTTATGGTAGATGCTGAATTGAGGATTTTTTGGTGGCTGGATTTGATGATTATGTGGCTGATTTGAATGTTAAGATAGGTAGATTATGTGACTTGAGCTTGAGCATGAGCATATGTTTAATGTTGTTAATTGTGCTTAATTTGGCTAATTATGATTGTTTAGTGGTTGTTTTAATTAAATTCGTGGGTTAGTCTTGTGGCTGCAATAATCATGTGGTAATGGCTGAATTGGATGATTTGGACATTGATCATATGGCCCCCATTGGTTCTAGATTGGTTAAGGTTAATTTTAGGGCTTAATTATCATGATTATGTCCTAATTTTGATCCTACGGTTTAGATTAAATTAGGATGTGATAAAATGGGATCATATGGCTTATTAGGGATTTGAAGTTGATCATGTGGCTTTGATTGACAATCGCATAGCTAATTAGTCGATTATGTACCAATTAAAGGTTTAATGACGATCGTGTGGTAGATTAGTTGTTTAATGTCGATCGCATGGTTAAATGGCTTAATCGTATGGTCAATTTATTTAATCATGGCTGAACAGTTGACTGTGACTCGATCGTGTGGTCGGAATGATGATTTCGTGGCCTAGAACGAAGATCGTATGGTTGAAATTGATGTTTCATCGTTGATCTCACACTTGTTGAATAATCGTAGGATTTTAAAAGAGGATCATGTGGTTAATTATGGCTATTGTTGGCTTGCATGGCATATCGTGATCATATATTGATGTTTGATACAAAAACGAGTGCGATTCATGGCATATTTATTCGTAGTAAATTGCAAGTCATAAACACTTGCATTGGCTAATTAAGGAAGATTAAAATTTGTAATGCGTGGTTATTTACGTGTGTGGCCATGATGAGTTCTGTCTAAGATGAGTTCTAGACGATGCCTGGCGGAAGTTCGGATGCTGTCTGGTACCCGACTTATTGGGGGGCGGGGTTCGATCCCAGACATTGCCGATCGCAGTGGAGGTCGGATCGATGCTCCTAAATGGAATGCCGTCCGGTACCCGACTTATCGGGGGGGGGGGGGGTTCGATCCCGGACGTTGCCACGCCCAAAGTAGTGGGGTGATGCGTGGCTGTGCCGGAAGACCGGCAGGAGTTCGGTGTGACCTATGGTGGGTCGTTAATAATCTGGACAACTTCGAGTGTTATGTGTATATGGCATGCTTGGTGCTTGATTATGGGATAAAATCGTAAGGCACGGTATGGGATGGATCAAAGTGATTTTATCTTATAATCGAGACTCGTGTAAATGATTGAATATGTCTGGATTATTGTTATTGCTGTTATGCATATTGATAGTATGCCTTGATTGTGATGCAATTCGAAACTTTGCATAGTATGTGGTACCATTGTTCGTTTGATAGGAACTTGTCCTATTGGTTAGAATTGCACGATTAGGGTGTCGGAGGTACGTATTGCCCTAAGCGAGGCTTAGGTAGTTGCTTATTGAGAAGTGTTCTCATGGTTGTATAACCAAACTATTTCAGACTCACGACCGTGATTGATCCGGAGACGCTGCCAGGATACTATGGGGATTGAGGATAGATTGAGTTACCCCGTCTTTTGAGTACACCTTTTTGTAGAGGAGTTAATCTTATCAAGCACTCGATCCTTGTTGTTGTGCGTGGTCTGGATTTGTGGCCTTTAGAAAGGCTTGTATGTGTTATCGCTGTATGTAATGTTAAGTTTATAAAATTGTTAGTTGGTTTGTTTAAATTCCCTCTCTCTGTTATCCCGATTGAATGTTTGTTGAATGGAGTGTTCGTTTGGCTTCCGCGTATATTCTCTTATTTCGATGGTTACAGGTCGGCGACGAATCCTGGGAGTCGCATTTTTAACGATCGCGGCGGGATGTTACGTGTTCGTAGGGTACGGGGTGTGACACTAGGGCTATCCCGCTGTCATTATTTATTGTCTGGGTTGTTTATTTCACTTCCGCTTGCGTATACCAATGGGTGTATTGTTTGGGTCGGCGACGCGTCCTGGGATATCGCGCTCAATACGACCATCGAAGGGGTGTCGCGAGCCCGTTAGGGTACGGGGCGTGACAATAATCGGCCGACTTAGAAAAACTCTACCCACCATTATGGGCCCCCATGTAAATCTGAGTTCTCCAAGATAGGAATCAAACCCATAATCATCGGTTCCGCAGCCGAATGCATAGTAACGCTATTGTCAATTGATTAATCCCAGGGTGGGTAACATGGTATGCATTATCATATGGTCATAAGTTTCAGCTGATAATCAGCGCTTCTGACGGTGAATTCACATGTGAGGGGTTTCGCTATCATGGAATACGTTGCCATGCTTGAACGAAACCATGAGGCAGTCCACGGAAAAAAAATCATTATACAATGAAGCACTAACCACTATTAAAGAAAACGATAATTTATAAGCAGCCTTAGTTATTGTACGAGTCTTCATATAGATAATAACTTAAATTAAAAATTAATGTTCACGCTGTAATTAAAGCCGCTCTTGAAAAGTTTTTCTATTTGATGCCTTTCTTAGTTCATGGTTCGTTATTCTAGTGTCCTATTTGTAGAGGAACCACATCAATCAATCCCTAATTAGGTGCTTAAACTCTACTGTGGCACGATACTGTAGGAGAGGTCCTAAAGTAGGAGCCGAAATTATTAAGGACTTATTAAGAAGTATCTTTATGTTATTGAAAAAAAAATTAGCTTTTTGTGTCCTAAAGTAGGAGCCGAGATTTGCTCAACATGTATTCCACTTGCTTTATGGGCACAACCGACGAAGACCCACCATTTCAGGAAGAATATTACAATTTATTGCATAAAAGATTACATGCAATTCCTCGTCTTGGCTTAGTGACTAAACAATAGACATGAGCAACGTTCATTGAACGTGTGGATTAAAAGCAAGACATTAGTTTGGCTCCGCATGTTACCAGTGCAAATAATTTCATGTTTGGGTTACTCATATGGTGTTTTGATCTATGTCTTACCTGATTTGTGAGATTAGTCGGATATTTCATGGAGTCAAAATTTGCGATTTTCTCGCTATATTTAAAAAAAAAAAGGAATGAACAAGCATACGCAATATAACCTAAAAGATGAAAAAGTGGAGGCGTGGGATGCGTAGATTCTATGCATGGGACCTCAATTTGTCTGTTTGCAAGATTGCCGGAGATCAGAAGCAACTTAACATTTCAAATCATGTTATAAAATCCCAACGGCATAACTGCCCTATTAAAAAACTATAAGGGAAAATTCTTGGCTCGAGTCAATCAAATTCAGGAGTTCAAAAGTGTCCAGAACTATAAAATAATTATTAAAGACAAGAAACGGTCCAAACATGAAACTAGGGTTTCGTGGGATTAAGGAAAGTCAACACTTTCTACGAGTTTGGAGGAATGGAGGAGAGCCGCGATGCGTAGGAGCGGCATCACCGGACGAATTTCCGCGGTTTGATTTGTCGTCTTTTTCTCTTCTATTCTTTTCCTTCTTTGATTTGTTCTCCTTGATTGTGGAAAATAGTCGATGTGATGAACGTGATGATAGTGACAATGATATTATCTCCCACCCAAAAAAATATTCAGTAAGTTCGTCACAAAAAATTATGTACTAAATTGAATTTAACGAGTCCTACGTGGGACCTATGTATATGGGCCCTGTTATTTTTAAATTAGACGGTTCAAATTAGTACATGTACTACTACGTTCGTTTATTAGTTAATCCCCCAACAATTTTCTCTTATGCTACAGTTTATCATTTATCTCCATTTCAATTTTAGGGAAAATTATTGGAACCCTCTAAATTTTGGAAGTAATGTGCATTTTGTTATGAACTTTTACTCGCCCCTCCTATACTTTCACTTTGTTATTGTCGGCTTTTGATAATATACACTGATTGAAAGTTTGGGAACAAGCACATGCCCTCTTTCCCCCAATGTTTGGGGACATGGTGAGGATGCAATAAGTTGATCGAATATTACGTGGGATAGTTAGATGCGTATTAGTTGTCTCATCAATTGAGAGGGTTTGTTTTAAGCACGATCAATTCTTGCTTCTAGACAAGGATGATTTTACATGCATCGAGTGTGTGAACCCAAATGTTTCTAGATTGTCCGATGTAGTGAGGCTCACCTTCTTTATATATGGGATCCACCAAATTCAGTGGTCCATATGAATCCAGGGTGCATGCATGAAATTCACCCAATAATTTCTTCTTCAAGAAAAAAAATTCTTTCAACACTTCTCTAATTGATTCATCGACCTATGCCAGTTTTGTATTTTTTGCTTGGTTGTTTATTTTTTGAAATACAAAATTTCACTTAGAAACTACCTGCATGTATTTTTTTTTTCGTTTAGCAGTGAGTATTGAGTTATTCACCTGTCTATTGTTCCTCTTCACAAGGATAGAGAAAGAGAAGACAGAGGTTCATACTAAGACTCCGTCCGTTTCACGAAAAATAACTTCCGGGAAAATGTTTTCCGGCGTTCGTTTCACGGCAAATAAACTAACCATGAAAAGCATTTTCCCTCAATGGACAAAACACCTTCAAAAGTGTGGAAAATGTTTTTCTCTTTTTGAAAAGAGGAAAACATTTTCCCCCCTCATTCTTTCACCATTCATTTTAATTATTTTAATTTTCTTTTTTAATTAAAATTTTTAATTAAGTTTTAATTATCTTTTTTCTTTTCTCTTTTTGGGACCTTCTTCTTCGGTCGGTCATCGGCCACGGCGGCACAGGCAAGGCTTGACTTCACTGGCCTCAAGTGAGGCCGAGCCTTGCCTTGCCGACCTCGAGTGAGGCCTCGCCAGATTCAGCGATGCTTAGCCTCGCTTGAGGCCGGCGAAGCTCGAGCAAGGCCTAGCCTTGCCAGATCCGGTCTCGTCCAAGGCCGGCACCTCGCCAAATCTGGCGTGGCAAGGCGAGGCGAGGCGAGGCCTTGCTTGCCCAAGGCCAGCTAGCTAGAGCGAGGCCTCGCTCGACCCTGGCAAGGCGAGGCTAGGCCACGCCAAAGGTCGCCAGCATTGAGCGAGGCTGGCAAGGTGAGGCTTGGCATTGGGCAAGGCCCGTGAGGTAAGGCTCGACCTCGCTCGAGGTCGCCGGCCTTGAGCAAGCAAGGCCGAGCCTCATTTGTGGCCAATCGCCGGCCGTCGCAATGGCTAGCGACCGGCAGGGAAAGAAGAAAAGAAAAAAAAGAGAAAAGAAAAGAAATATAAAAAATTATTAAAATATTTAAAAATTAAAATTTGAATTTTTTAAAAATAAAATAAAATAAAATAATTATTAAAAAGAGTGCAAGGAAGAAAATCAAATCAAAATTTCCATACCAAATGATAGAAAATATTTTCCGAGTCTTTTTCAGGCTTTGGCCAAACACCGGAAAATATGGTCATTTTCCTGAAAAATAATTTCTTGAAAAATATTTTCCAGAAATATCATATTTTTCACGAAACGAACAGAGCAAATGTCAAAGAATTCATTCATAAGAGGAAAAAGAAGATCAAAATAGTTAGGTTTGTCCAAATTGATCGTTTGCCAAACCCACTACTAAAATGGATTCTCAAGTCAGGCATTCTATATATCAATGAAATTATCTAAGACTATGACATTATAAAGAATACAAAGAATATAATAGCTTATGATATCCTAAGCTAGAAAATCAATGAGAAAAGTTTAGGATTAAATTGGCCGCCGTATAGTAAATTTAGGACTTTTTAGATAATTTTTCAAAACTTATTATGAAGTAGCTTTATGTCATTGCTAAAAAAAAATTGGCTCCTAAAGTAGGAGCCGAATTGTTTTTTTTTTTTTTGGTTGAAAAGGAGCTGAAATTTGCTCGACATGTATTCCACCTGCTTTTTGGGCACAACCGAGGAAGACCCACCATTTCAGGAAGAATATTACAATTTATTACATAGAAGATTACACGCAATTCCTCATCTTGGCTTAGTGGCTAAACAATAGACATGAACTACGTCCATTGAACGTGTGAATTAAAAGCAAGACATTAGTTCGGCTCCACATGTTACAAGCGCAAATAATTTCATGTTTGGGTTACCCATACGGTGTTTTGATCCGTGTCTTACCTGATTGTTGAGATTAGTCTAATATAATATGGAGTTGGAATTTATGGTTTCCTTGCTATATTTAGAAAAAAAATAAGGAAAGAAAAAGCACATGCAATAGAACCTAAAAGATGAAATATTGGAGGCGTAGGATACGTAGATTCTATGCATGGGACCTCAATTTGTCTTTTTGCAAGATTGCCGGAGATCAGAAGCAACTTAACATTTCAAATCATGTTACAATATCCCAACGGCATAACTGTTCTAAATAAAAACGAAAGGGAAAATTCTTGGCTCGGGCTAATCAGACGCAGCAGTTCAAAAGGGTTCAAAAGGGTCTCGTGGGAATTAAGAAAAGTCAGACACTTTCTACGAGTATGGAGAAATGGAGTGATGCCACGGATGGGAAGAGCGGCATCACCGGACGGATTTCCGCGGTTTGATTTGTTTGTCTTTTTCTCTTTTATTCTTTTCCTTCTTTGATTTGTCCTCCTTGATTGTGGAGATTAGTCGATGACTCGATGTGATGATCATAATGATAGTGACAACGATAGTATCTCCAACCGGTAAGACCAATAGCGTTGGTTTATTGGTTTATTCCCCAACGATTTTCTCTTCTGCTACACTTTATATCATCTACCTCCACTTTCAATTTGGGGTAAATTAATGAACCCCCTAAGTTCAGGAAGTAATGTGCATTTTGTTCTGAACTTTAACTTGCCACTCCTAAACTTTCACCTTGTTATTTCCTTAGAACTTTGTCGGCTTTTGATAACATATACAGATTGAAAGTTTGGGGGGCCAAGCACATGCCCTCTTTCCCCCAATGTTTGGGGACATGGTGAGGATGCAAATAGTTGGTCGAATTATACATGGCATAAGTTGTCTCATGAGAGGATTTATTTTAAGCACGATGAATTCTCGCTTATAGATAAAGAAGATTTTACATGCATTGAGCGTGTGAACCCAAATGTTTCTAGATTGTCCGATGTAGTAAGGCCCACCTTCTTTACATATAGGATCCACCAGATTCAACGGTTCAGATGAAATTGGGGTGCATGCATCCAATTCACCAAATAATTTCTTCTTCAAGAAAAAAAAAATACTTTCAACGTTTCTCTGATTGATTCATTGACCTATGCCAGTTTCGTATTTTGTGCTTGGTTGTTTATATTTTGAAATACAAAATTTCACTTAGAAACTACCTGCATGTAATTTTTTTTTTCCGTTTAGCAGTGAGTATTGAGTTATTCGCCTGTCTATTGTTCCTCTTCACAAGGATAGAGAAAGAGAAGGCAGAGGTTCATACTAAATGTCAAAGACTCCGTTCATAAGAGGAAAAAGAAGATCAAAATAGTTAGGTTTGTCCAAATTGATCATCTGCCAAACCCACTATTAAAATGGATTCTCAAGTCAAGCACTCTATATATCAATGAAATTATCTAAGACTAGGACATTATAATGAATACAAAGAATATAATAGCTTATGATATCAGATTTGCGAGTTTGTACATATGATATGATTATTCAAAATATTGATGCATAATTTGTAGAATTTTGAGTTATTTTTATGCTTAAACATCTTATACTTCATATTCTTCATTTTGATTTATAATTTATATAGCCACACACCAAGGTGCAGGGCTAGGTCTTGTTGAAAATTTTAGCTAGGTTTGGTAGATGAATCTTCATGCTTCCATATTGTACTTACAATAATGGAAACTATATTATAATAAGTCTATTCCGAAAGTAGAAAATAAAATCAAACAGAATTCAGATGTTCTATATTTTCATTAAGTTGCAATTTAATATTTTTTTATGCAAAAAAATAGAGCTAATTCGAGATAATTATCACTATTTTTTGCATTATTAAAGTAACAATAATTAGGGGTGAGCATCGGTCCAGGGTCAACCCAAGACTGACCTTAGATCGGCCCAACCCTGCCAGTCCTAGTCTAGTTCCCAAGGGGATTGGATTGGTCCTTGGTCCTTGGACCCCTAGACCCTACACCGTATAGGTTGGTCCTCGGTCCTAGGAATTTAGAATTGGTCCAACCTAGACCAACCCTGTATATATTATAAATTATATATTCTCTTCTTTCTTATGCAGTTCGGTTTGCCGTATAAATTAGAAAGTAAAAAGAAACCTAGTCCCAATCAACCAAAAAAAAAATAGAAACCCTCTTTGCTCGCTTCGGCCTTGCTCCCCCGCCTCGGCCTCTCGCCTCGCTTGCCTGCCTCGGCCTCTCGCCTCGTTTCCTCGTCTAGCCACTCGCCTCGCTTACCTCTAGCCTCATCTCCTCGCTAGCCTCACGAGCGTAGCTCAGTTGGACAAACATACTTTGTTAAGCATTAATATATATGTTGTTTGTTTTGTTTTCAAGTATTCAGAAGTTGATGTGATCATTTAAGAATTAACAAGATATGAAGTTGTATAATTTATGGTTTGTATTACGTATTTTGAACTTCTTATGGTTTAATTGTATTTCAAGTGTTCGTTTTCATGATTTGTTGCTTTTAGCAAGTGTGAAATTTATATTGTTACATTATCTTATATTTATGTTTGATATGTACTAGTGTTCATAGTTTAGTTGCTCAATATTGCATTGTTGATGGATATTTAATTTGAAATAGTATGTTTGTCCTTTTAATTATGGGTCTTGTTCGGTCCTCGATCCTAGGCTCAATAAGGTCGGTCCTCGATCCCAAAAATTGGGGACCAACATTGTGCGAGTTGGTCCTTGGATTAGGTATTGGACCGGCCCAACCTAGACCATTCTCACCCCTAATAATAATTTCTTATTCCATTTGGTTTCCTCATAATTAAAAATAATAAACTTAATAATTTAATAATAAATCATATATTTTTCAAACTGAGTGAACTTATTTTGTTCACTCTAAATTTTTTAGCATGCTAAATCAAAATACTCAAATGGAATCAGTTATGCTTTAATCAACAAAAATATTTTTATCAATAACAAATATCAGTAGAATGGAACTTATTCAATTAATGGTATAAGCTGCACTTTCTATTTTACTTTTGTTCAAATACATTAAAGAGTAAGTGAAATCTATACAGGTAATAAAATTATACTACAAATTTTGAACGTTGATTTTTAAACTAAATCAGTTTTCTTTTTCTTTAAAATAGTCAGATTTTTTATGTAATGATGTAGGATATACTTGAAATCCTCAATGGATGTACTTAAACTCGCTATTGTATATTTTTTCAACGATATTATATCTTTATCTATTTTATTAGATTGGTTGTTGTGTTACAAAAACTAAAACTCATGAACTTTCTTTCTATATCATACTTTCTCTCATATATCCGTTTTTATGTTTTAACTTAATAAGAGATAAAATATAAATGATAGAAATTGGAAGATGACAAGTTACTAATCTAATTGCTTATTAGTCGAATGTGGCCTATGTGACAAAACCATGTCGTGTATTTTTTGAGAAAATCTCCTACGATGTTTTGAATATGATAGAATAAACAAAATTTAATGATATTTATATTTGAGTGAGCGTAACGAACAATTTCTATATACACTAGCCATTTGCAAAAAGTGCGAACAATGGGACATGTAAAGCATGGAAGAGTTTCGGCTCTGCAGAAGGAGAACAAGTTATTAATAATATTTCGATTCTTCCTTCTTTCTTTCCTAGAATTTTTAATAACATTAGATCTAGGGCAATATATTTTACAAGGCAAGCATTATTAGGAGAAGAACTCCACATTGGAGCATGGCAAAGTGGCATCACGGTACACCTTTCCCTCTATAATTCTTATTAATTTGCATTAACGTCAAAATACCTCTTCTATAACTTTTGTTTAGACATTTAATGATTGACTTACGAAAGAAGTGTCGATTGATGTTAATATCTAGATTAAGTGTAGACCTAATCATTGGCTTGGCGACTCGCAGGCGCACCAATTAAATAGATAAGTCTGGCTAAAAATTTTATTCTTGTTGATAGGCTCGCATAATACATTCTAGGCCTCGTTAGTGAGCAGGCAAAAGATTTGAGGCTCTACCCAATTTGCCCATTGATTTGTTCAAAATTGTATTGCTAAGATATTTATTTATTTTTCTACCTTGAGATACAAAATTAGTAAACATTAGAAGAGAAAACGAGGCGAAAAAGAAAAGTATTTTATGACCCATCTAAAGTCAAATACCATATGGAATTATTTTCTATTTATGTTTTCATTTTATTTATTATTTAGGTCAATTATTTTTTTTATAAAAGTAGACATAGCCCATGTGGTTGGGCCAATAATTGTACCTTATTGCGTCATATGAATGAACTTACGTGCAATATTGCCACTGCCGGCTCAAAGAATGGACGGGAGGATTTAATTGCATGCTCTTAGTATATTTTTACATTTCTCCGGCCTCAATATCCGGGCACCATAATTTCAATTACCGACTATTGCTTTGTCAAATCATATAATTATTTTCGGAAGTAATTGATGAATTTCTAATTATAACCTGAAATAAAAATCTTACTCATGCGTTTAACATTTTCCAAATTCAGCTTTCGTGCAAACATAAGTTAGAAATAAAAAATAGAGACTGCATCAAGCTTGACTACTTGAGCTGGATCTTTCAGCTTTTGGTGCTTGACTTCGTAATTATAATTGACTTAGACGCGAAACCGATTTAGCAGATAAACGCCATGAGAAACACTCAAAAGTAGGGGAGAAAACTTTTACCCAAGAGGCGACAATCTTTGTGGAAAGAGAGATAAAGAGCTTCAAGATAGCTTCTCACCTTTTAAGGTATCCAATGTTCATGTAAAGAATCGATGGAGTCGCTATTATTTCTATAGCCAAAATTGAAATAAAAAAGAAATAATAATAATAATAATAATAATAATAATAATAATAAGACGAAGACTAAGATGAAGTCATCATCGGTGGTCCAATAATTAAGGTTGTACAGATTCTGAAAGTTATCACATGATCATCAATCAATTTGACAGGCACTCTTCTAGTCATCGTGGCCCATTTTGAGCATTCGACTTTTCCAAGGATAGATTTTTCCACATGATCACCCTATAAATACCCCCTTAGATATTGCCCATCTCTTCACCAATCACCTAAGATCTTTCATTCGGCAAATTTTATGATCTCTCACGGTATGAGTTCCCGTATGGGTGTTTCTCTTCCTCTCCTTTTCCTCATCGTGCTAAGCCTAGCGCTGATTCCTCTGTCTATCGCCCAAGACTTGCCCCAAGACTACGTTGCGGCCCACAACGCCGCCCGCTCTCAGGTCGGTGTGGGCCAGATCACTTGGGACGAGCGAGTGGCTGGCTATGCCAGGGATTACGCCCAAAAGCATGCCAGGGATTGCACGCGGCTGGTCCACTCAGGCGGACCCTACGGGGAGAACCTCGCGTGGGCTTCCCCTAATCTCACCGGCACAGGAGCGGTGAACATGTGGGTTGGGGAAAAGCCCTACTACAACTACAATTCCAACTCGTGCGCATCAGGGAAGGTCTGCGGGCATTACACTCAGGTGGTGTGGCGCAACTCGGTTCGGCTCGGATGCGCAAAGGCCCGGTGCGCGACGGGCGGCACTTTGGTCACTTGTAACTACGACCCTCCCGGGAACGTTGGAGGCCAAAAGCCTTATTGAATTGCAAACCGTTGTATGTCAGACAATGAACTATCATGTCAAATAACGCCCCATTAGTATGAGGCGAGAGCTTTAGATGCACCAAAATTAAATAAAGTCATATGAATGATGAAGGTAAATCTCTTTCAAAAACTCTCTCTCTCTCTCTCTCTCAAGTGAAGGAATTTCCTTCCTTGATCTAATCTCCCCAGCTCCATGCTCTGAAGCACGTCACGATCTTCTGAAGCCTCTTCACACTATGAAAGAGAAGCTAAGCATTTTCTCTATGATGCATTTCACTCTCGAGTTCATTCCATTAACTCTTTCAATTGATGCCGGTACATAGCAATGGCCGTCTCGACCACATAAAGATAAGTTCTATTCGATAAGCTCATAAGATTTGTATGTGAGAATCGATTGATACATCCACGGCAAAAAGATTTAAATGTGGGACCAATATTATTTAATAACTTGGAATTGGTGGTATATTCGTCGATATTTATTATGTATTAATGAGTTGAAGTCCTTTAGTTGACCGACTAAGTAATATTACCTCTAATTTATCAACTAGGTGTCGATGAACTTCGGCAAAAAAATAGATTAGGTGTCAATAAGCGCTAGTCAAAATTGACTAACTTTGTATTGGATTTCAATCCTTTTTATCCATAGCCGCCTATTATAGTGCTTTGAAACGTCATAGGATCATAGCTAGAATATTTTTTCCCACTAGGATCTATATGCTTGGAGAACCACCTAAAGAATATATTTTCATTTCGTGTATCACGTTTGTAGACACACAGAACACGCCACAATTTGCGGTTTATCAATTCCTAATAATGAGTTTTACGCTTGCAGAGTCCTTAGTGGAAATTGATGCCACATTCTTGGATACGACTTGGTGGATGAAATGATTAACCTAACGCTCAAGAAATCTTGACTGTTGGGACGGCGCAACACAAACTTGATACATTTATTTGAGGAGATCACCAAGAAAGAGCTCAAGTGTGAGCATGTGAAAAAATCTCAACTTGAATATATTAATATGATTCACCTTACGGCACATTCCTTTTGTGGTACTTCTTGTGCCTCACACGTGCACCTCATCAACTCTTCCTCACACATGTGATCCTCCTGTGTGAGGCCTCCCCCTTAATCATGTATTCCTTCCTCACCAACCTTTTCTCGACTCAAGTTTTCACCTTGACGCGACCAAGTTTGGCATATGTTGGAGTTGAGTAACGGCATATGCCTTCAGGCTTTTCCTCAATCGTCTTGGCCCAATGAAGTTCAGCAGGAAGCCAGGGGACAACATCTATCACCTAGATTAAGGAGTCATATCCAAGATTCTTTCTTGAGATAATCTTCGGACGCCAATACATATTGGAAGTTTGCCACCAATTAACTATCAATACTGATATCACTTCGACAATAAGCCATCAATAAATTATTGGCACGGATATTACTTGTTGAGGATGCACAACAGACACCTGAACCTTCACTTGGGGAGATTATCAAGAAAGAACCCAAGTCCGAACTCATTGTGATATTCAGTCGAATCCACATTCACTTAAAAGCTTAATCAATTAGAGCTGTAAGCGAAAAAGAAAATTCCCACTAAATATTATTGCAAATATGGTCAATGTTGTGTTAGGCAAAAGAAATCCCGCATTGGGGGATGTGGTGTAAGCTGAAAAATAATTTATAAGATTTTATGAAAATCTTCATAGATTTATTCTTTATTTGAATTTTTAATTTAGGACCGAAGTTGAGCAGTCGCCATCTAGCCCCAGCACAGGTGAGCGAAGTTTATCAACTGTTGGAAACGGCCTATTGTGTTAGTGGGATTGATGTGCTAGTCGAAGTATGAGTAAATTGCAAAATTTAATGCCTATTTATAAGCGCAAATAATTCCCTTTAAATAGAAGTTTTGATTTCATTTGTAATTAATTACAAAATCCGCGCTTTGCGCATGCACACTTGGATATATTTTTTTATCGGCATATATTTGTATTTTTACATGTTATATTTATGGTATTAGCATATAACTATAACCACTTATGATACTGAGAATTTTGTCACTTGTGTTATTTCTATTGTCACACCCCGAACCCCGACGAGCTCGCAACATCCCTTTTTCCACTCGGTCGTATTGATCACGACGTCCCAGGACGCATCGCCGACCCCAAACGAATCACCCAAAGTCGTATGCAGGTGGAAGCGAAATTTAAACAACCCAGACAAATAATAATGACAACGAGATAGAACAATGCAAATCAATAAACATATAACATTAGCTTGAAATCCCAAAAATTCATACATTAGGCCTCTAGGGTTAATATCCACCTTCGTCATCAAAAAGGAACAGGTGACTGGGTAGACTACTGATTGCCAAAAAGGGACTCTACCAAAAAGGGACTTCTAAGCCCAGCACCTAGACGCCTCTACGGTGCCCAATCAGGATCAAATCCTGAAGACTCGGACTCCGTATCAGCTTCGATCTCAAACGGCTCATCTCTGGACTCTAGCTCCATGGGCTCTTCGTCGGACTCGGACTTGGAGGGTTCGACTACAGGTTCCAGCTCCAAGTCGGACTCCATCGACTCCGGCTCCGAGTCAGGGCTTTTGGGGACGAACTCCGGATCGATAACTTCACCATCGAGAGGGACAATTTCCATTAGGTCCCAATCCCCTAATCCTGCTACTAAACCTCCTTAGGGAACATCAAACCCTTGTATCGGTCCCATCAATTCCCCATCATTCTCTCGCTATAGCTAAGCCAAAAACATCATGGACTTCCAGTTCACGATGCCCACGTCCACATACACTACACTAGCATGCCTATAGTACACCAGGTTCTCCCTCACTGGATACTCTGTCACAATGTGATCGATATGCTCGAGTATCCCAAAATGTCGAGACGGCATGATCAAGGACAGGGATTTGAAATGGTTATATAATAACCGTGAGAACGAGTCTCAATAAGCAACAATCTATACCCCACCTAGGCCAATGCGTACCCAGACAAGTCTAACATGCAATTCACCAGCCAACACAATCAATTTCACACGACATGCTTACCTCGCCTCAAACCACGTGCCAATCCTGCATATTAGTTCAAACATGATAATGCAACAATAGTTCACAACCATATCACAATCACTTGGGCACCATACCCACTTACATTCAATCAATCCAACCAGTCACATTGCATACACGTGTCCAACCAACTTTCTCACGACCCGCATCAACACGCCTCAGGTCAAATTTTCCTCTCGCGGACCACCGTCAACACGTCTCAAGTCCGTTCTCACGAACATCCAAGCCACACAATTTAATCAATTCCAATGGCCGCCGTCAACACGTCCCAAGCCAAACTTTCCTTTCATGGACCACCGTCAACACGTCTCAAGTCCGTTAACTTTCATTCTACGGACCACTGTCAACACGTCTCAAGTCCGTTCTTACCAGTACACAAGCCACACAATTCAATTCACCATTCTCACACGTCATGCTAACCAAATTTCAATCACGAGTTCACCAAACAAGCTCACCAATCCGACATTCAAGTCGGCCCAATCACACGTTAATTTTACCCATAAGCGCCACGACAATTCAATTATTGCACCCACATTGATTAGCCACTAAACATGCCACAAATCACCACAATCCAATTCACCAATTAATCACATTTATAAATTGGCCCGAACCCAATTTACCCAACTAATCCGGTACTAATCACACCCTAAACAAGTCTAAAATTACCCATTATACTAAGTAGGGTTTAGGAAGTCACTTACTAGATTATGACATGGAAAAAATCGGCTCGGGCCTAAAATGGCCCGAGTGAACAGTGCTGGGCTAGGCACGGGCGCTGGCCAAACGAGCGCGCTGACTGGCCAACACGGGCACGGCGGCCGAACGGTGCGCCTGGCGCACGGGCTCAGTGGGCGAACGGTGTGCTTGGGGCGCGTGGGCAGGCTGGACGGGCGAGGCACCGGGCACACGGCCTGGGTGAGCGGGCAACGGCTCGACCACAGCCCGGGGCGACTTGGCCGCGAGCTGGGCTGGCTGGCCGGCGGGGTTGGCTGGCCGGTGAGCTGCGGCGGCGACGGCGACGTTGCGGAGGAGAGGGGAAAGTGAGCCGAGGAGGTGAGGGCGAGAGGGAGAGGGAGATGGGGACTGAGGGGGCGCGGACCGGTGGCGGTCGGAGGGGCATGGCGGCGACTGGGGACGCGAGGCCGGCCGGCAAGCGGCTGAGCAGCACCGGCGAGCTGCGAGTGCGGTCGCGAGCTGGCTGGCTAAGGCGACGGCAACGTGCGGCTCGGCTCGGCTGGGGCGACGGCGACCCGCGGCAGCGGCGGCGAGCTGGACGACAGAGTTGGGCTGGTCGGCGAATTGAGCAGTGCTGGGTCGCGGCGAACACGACGCGAGGGGGCTGGTCGGCAGAGGGGAGGCTCGGCGAGGCAGCGCTGGCAAGGCGGAGGCGAGCGGCTGGACGGTGCGCGGAGCCTGATGGCCGGACGGCGACGCACGAGCAGCGGCGGCGCGCGGCGAGGCGGTCCAGTCGGCGAGTTGCAGAAGGGTAGAGGCGGAGCAGAACCAGTCGGGGCCGGGGGAGGACGAGAGAAGGAGAAGAAGAAAAGAAGAAGAAAGAGGAAGAAGGAAAAAGGAAGAGAGAGAGAAGGGGGGGGGAGGGGACGTGCATGGGGCAGAGGGGAGGAGGGGACGCGCGGACAGGGGGAGGGGACGCGGTGCAGAGGAGAGAGAGAGAGAGCGCGAAAATATCCTAAGTAATGATCGCGATCAAATGGCTCTCGTTCGAATCCAAAAATGGTCCAACGGTCCACAAAAATCCTAATTAATAATTTAGGAAAAGGGCCAAAAGAAATAACTCAAAACACTTTATGAGGGAGGTTTATTAGTCCAAATTCGCACCCGATCAAAAATTCAGTTTTCACATATCCCGGCTAATCTCGAGGCTGGCCACAATAATATTGACACCGTCTAATTAAATTCGTCCTGGAACTCTGAGAAATTCGACACCAAAGTTTGGGCTCTAAATAATGGCCAAATTCGATTGAGTGCGATTCTAGCAAAATCTCTAATTTAAAAATAATAACCCAGGAGTGATCAGTTCCGAGCGAGATTTTATTATAAGCGCACTGACGAATTACACGTTTTATAAATCCCAAAAATGGGCCGAAATTCGGAATGTCACATCTATGAATGTGTTGGACATATGCATAAATAATTAACAAGAAATTTCTTTATAAATTTAAATATAAAAAATAAAGAACATGCTTAAAGTCAAATGTACAAATGGTGGCATCTAAATTTAAAATTGAAATTCAGTTAAAAAAATGTATGATGGAAAAAATAGAATGGAGACTTTGAAAACTATTTTTTTTAAATTTAAGTTTATTTTTATTTTAGAATACTGAAATCTTAATCTAGTAACATATGCTTTGGATGAAAATTTAGTTCGATTTTTATAATTACTAAATTAAAACTCAAGACTATCTTTTTGTATAATCATTACAAAAATATCATATATAAAATTATATATAATGTAACAGGAAATAAGAAGCCTTAGTTACAACTTAGGGATTTATTTATCAATATGCTATATTTCTTATTTTTCATTACTATTATTTCATTTAAGTTTTTATAACGGATAGAGAAATAGGAAATAAAACAGCATGATGATTAAGTTACGCTCAATTTTATTATTAAATCAAGCAATTAAATATCCTTTTATTACTTAATGTGGTAGGTATACTTTATATTACACTTACTTTTTGATGTCGTGGGATTGATTTCTTGGGCATTAATATAGTTTATGTAAATATAAGGCACTCTTTAAATGTTTGCTAAACATTATATCTATATGTTATAGCCACGAAATCAATCCTTCTAATCCCAAACCGTGTAGATATATTCCTATGAACAGAATCATGTAGTGTCTCGAATGGACTTCAACATGTCCCTAGGTGTCCCAGTTATAAGATAGTATGATTCTAGCATGCAAACACTCTTAGTGAGTTAGCCTCAATGTTGAGTATGCTTATCACTGAGTGAGCAAGTAATTGACCACATCTTCTAGGGATCATAAATGCTAATAATTGTAAATTACACAAATGATCTTCAATGATGCATACCATATACTCAATTCTGCCGATACATCCCGAGTGGTCACACTTGAAGGATTATAGAGGTTGCTCCCACGGGTTCAAGAGGCAGTTCCAACCATGTAAAACTTTTCCCTTACAAGATTTGGGAGGTGGCTCTCAGGATGTAACACTTTGTCCCACATGGCACTTAGCTCTAGGGGTGAAAAAAAAAACAGAAAGCTTGGATTAGCGCAAACTTGTTTCAAATTTTCAGGCTTGCATAGGCCTGAGTTGGGATTTCAAACTCCCCCCGTTTTTTTTAGGCGGTCCGAGCCATTTCTCAAGCTCGAAATGGCCCGATGTAAAAATTAATCATCACAAACGCATAAATTATATTCAAAACACTTTACTAAACTCATAAATAAGTTATATAATAAATATATAGCAAAGTGAATTTGAGGTCCAATATATAACTACTCATCTATTTTAAATTTAACAAAAAAAATTGGGCTAGGCCTGAACTGGCCTGGTCTAGTATGGACCGGACTATTTTATTTAAATTCAGGACGTGCCTGCAAATCGGGTTTGGTCTATTCGGGCCAAGTTGAAAAAGGAACTCAGGCTGACTCACCCGACCCGTGCTTAGCCCTACTTAATTCTCAGTGTTTACAGATATCAGTCCATGGTCGGTGCATAAAACATCAGTCATTCATACGTCAGATATTCAATATCGTACATATGGAGGAAAGCCACTTTGTTTGTATATTTTGAAAAAAGAAAACTAAATGTTTACTCCTTTTCTTCTTCACCTAAAATGACAAGGGGTACTAATTGATGAAACAAGTCCATCGTTATGCATAGATTACTAATTCTAGATTAAACTTTTTATGCAAGAAGCGAACGCGAGACCTAGACTCTTGAATCCGAGTCCGTTCGTCCAAAAAAGTTCAAGAGTATATTCGATAATGATTTTCAACTGATTTTTAAAAAGTACAATCAAATACAAAAATTTAATCATTTCTCATGAAAATGATTTTCTTGATAACCCACGAGGGATTCACTAAGTGATAAGGGCGTTTCTCCTACTTTCGGTTCAAAAATCAAAGTTAGTCCTTTCAGTTCCTATGTTGAGCAATGCAATTCAAGCGGATGGCTATGGCGGTGGTTCCTGTGCTAGTTTTTTCTAGAAAAAAAAGAAAATGATTTCTTGATATTTTCTTAATAAGGTTAAGTTTTTTGTGCTCTCAAATTGAGAGTCCACGGTGCATGTTATGGACTTACAATATCCCTTTTGTTTAAGTAATTGTATATATACATCACAGCTACCTGTCCAACCGGTTGCCCACCTTCCAGCAACGCTCTTGTTATTTAAGGGGTATCCTCCTGCCTTTCTTCTTTGTTATTTACCTTAAATATTGCTTTCTCTCTCTTGAACTTTTTAAGGTGTTTCCTGTTTGACAATGCTATGTTATGTAATAATATTGATATACCAAACCACGTGGCAGACTATAAGTGAACAATAAGTCGTATTCAATAATTAATAACAATATGCCATATCATTTATAATACCAAATTATAAAACAGTCTTAGGATTTGACATGTCTCTTTCTTGTTTTTGTCGTAAAATTGAAAACAAGCAAGTGATTGAGATATTAAGAGCACTATACCTACTATGACTTTACTAGAATTTCTTCCTAAATGAAATGATGCGCTATGTGGCACGCTTTATGTCATCAAGTAGGAGTGGAATCGGCATTAGAACAGAGTTTGTGAAAAAGGGAAAAGAGATAAATGGGGCAACATCAATTAAAGGAAATTTAGTTTTCTATTCCATCATCATTTCTTCTCAAACTTACATAAGTCCTCTCATGCATTAATGCAATCTGCCATTGAAGTTAGTCTAACAATCGTTCACGCTATTCATATAGTTTATTAAATTGTTATACCGAAATGTATTGTAATTATACTTTTCTCGCCTACTTATAAAATTTTTGTTAATCTCTATTTCATTGGAGTTAACATTCACGCTGAACTAAAACCCCCGACTAGAGAGATTTGTCAAGCGAACCCTTTGAATCATTTGGTAGTTGTATGTAGATCGTCTTCAAAACGAAAACCTGCCTGATCATCCTTATAAAGTTCAGATATGTTCAATCCCTTGATGGCCCCAACACTTGTTGTGCTTGCATTTCCAGAGATGGGAAGCGCTTCAAGGATTGTCCAGCATTCTTCAGTAAGGAATGCTACACAATAAAGGGAGAAGGATAAACAGTCTCAGGGAAAACAAGGCTGAGACCACTTCGAGTCCTTGACCAAGTATAAGAGAGCAAGTAATCGATATGTTGACCTTCTCGTTTAGCTTGACCAAATGGTTTTCAGATGACTAAAGCAACTCTCTCTCGCACGATATAGCCCCTAATGCAGGAAAAGAGAAGTAATTAATCATGTTTGGCAGTGTTGGCCTTAGGATATTTCATGAGTCCGGGATTAAACCGCATTTCTTTTCTCATTTAATTTAGCACATTGGTGTCTCCAATGTTTGAATTCAAAAGATCACCTAACGAGCCAATGTTTGAAGCCCAGTCCAAGTTTAACTTGTCAACAAGAACATGTAAAGTCCTTCCATTGTAGGATGTGCTTGTCACAACCGTGATTTTCCGTTGACTTTTTCTGTACCAAACCCACCATGGGGTAGGTAACGAACCTACTACTGGTGATGGCTTTGGCTTATGATGCCACGGGAGCAATGTAAACTTGCGGAGGCAACTTAACTCTTTACTTATATCTGTTGCATCCTCCATGAGCTCATCTTTGTGAAGAGCAATTAGCTGCATTTTGATGTACGTTCTCTCTGTCTCTCTCTCTCCCTATCTCTCTCTCTCTCTCGCTCTCTCTCTCTCTCGTTTTAGGTCCAATCTAATATATGCTTTAAATCAAGAACGTAGCATACACAGTCATGCCGTGATCCACCTGAACAATTCACAGTGTCAAAGCTGTTAGCTTGAAGCGTTTCTCTTGTGTGAGAGCAATGTGTCACTATAGTTATTGCATGAGTTCATATACGTTGGCATTGACCTCTTTTCTAATGCATTTACCGGACTACTCCAACACAATTGTTATGCCTCTTCATTTGACCTCATTTCTGCTGACTATAGCAGTATGTGGAATTCAATTTTGTGTTCTTTTTTGTAATATTTCTCCTTCTGCAGTGAGTACCCATCGATCTATCCACCGATCCAAGTCCTGACTACGTCTCAAAACATGCAGTCCTATACCAAGGCAGTCGTAGAGAGGTGATCCTATAAAATGCTTTTGTAGATTCAGAGTCCTTTTGCTTATCCTGATAATAAGTGCCTGTTTTTATGACAGCAGTTGTGAACAAGCATATGCTGATGTCAATTGGGACGAGTTGGGATTCAGTCTCATCCCGGCCAATTATATATGTACATAATGAAGTGCACCGATGGCGAGAACTTCTCTCGAGGAGCTCTCACTCGCTACACCAAGCTCCAGCTCGATCCTTCTGCCGCAATCCTGAACTACCGACAGGTCAGTGATCAGCAGCATTCAGTTAATCTCTTCCCTGAGATAGAAAGATATCCAGTAAAATTGAAGGCACAAATTCAAGTGCTTTGCTTGAGTTACGTGAACATCCATAACGTCAAAATTAGTGCCTATGGGAGCACAAAAAGTGGGCTTTCAGGGATGCAGGGTTTGTTTATGCATTGTTGACACCTAAATTTTTGCGCATCATTTAGTGTTAATTGCATAGAAAATTAGGGATTAAATTTTTAACCCCTAAACAAAAATATTAAAATTGCATAGCATATAGTTTAGGTTCATATAGATTAATTGCATTCCACATCGGATCGGCGGTGGCAAGCGAGCTTAAAATTCATCACGTAAATCGAGCTCGGGAATCGAACGAAACGCGGCTCACTCGGAAGACGGGGGCCGAAAATCACACGCGAAAGGGCTTGATTGTCTTAATTTGAGCTTAAATTGGCCCGTTATGCTTAATTAAAGAAAAGCCCAAATTAATTCAGCCCACTTAGAATTAAATTAAAGCCTAAACCTAAGCCCATTAGGACTAGAAAGCCCGGCTGGTTGACCTAAGTTTGCAATATAAATACATGTTTATGCCTCATAATAGAGGGGGGCTCTCACAATTTTCAGATCAGAAAATTTTTAGAGTGTGAGAGTGAGAAAGAGAGAGAGAGGAGGAAGACCTCGCGCGACGCGCCCGCTGCCGCGCCCGCTCCCGCGCCCGCGCCCGCTGCCGCGCCCGCGCCCGCTGCCGCGCCCGCTCCCGCGCCCGCTCCCGCGCCCGCTCCCGCGCCCGCTCCCGCTGCCGCGCCCGCTGCCGCGCCCGCGCCCGCGCCCGCTCCTCACGCCGTCACCGCCGTTCGTGCACGCCACCGCCGCTCGTGCATCGCCGTTTGCCGTAGCCACCTCCGTGCACCGCCGGCCACCGTTCCTTCCGATCCGCAGGTGATTCAAATTTGGAAACAAATCTTTGGATTAGGTAATTATCCTATCTCGATTTGATTTGAATATTTTGTTGCCTAATTTGTGCTTATTGATATCTAATTTTGCATATTTGAATAATAAGCATTATCTCAATTAGGATTTGTTTCCTTTTTTTTTTTTTTTTGAAATCTTGGATATCTGTTGCTTACCAAATTTGAATAAATTTTAGAATTTTCAAAATCTTTTGAATATATCCAAAATATTTAAGATATCAGAATTTTTCAAGATGTGATCGATTAGGAAAATTTCCTAATCCGCAACCGCACACGTGGAAATAAATCTATCTATCAGGCTTTATATAGAATTATTTCCATAGTGGGTATTTTGAATTTTAGGGTCGATCTGTCAGGCTTCAGATCGAAACTTAATTCGAAAGATTTCGCGGTTATATTTTTTACTTGATTTTAATTTCGAATTTTGATTAAAAAAAATACCAAAAAAAAGATTGCTTTAGAATAGGTCAATTTCGTTAGTTTAAAATCACATGTTTAGATAGTTGGCAATTTTAATTCCGAATTTCATTAAAAAAAATACAAAAAAAATAATGTGCCCGTCATTAGAAATAGGTCACGTCGTCGCATGACATATAGTTTGCATGTTAGGTTGCATTAATCGCATGTCAATTTTTGCACGTCATTACATATAGGTTAGCTTTCATTTAAACAAATAAAAATCAAAAAAGAAATTTCTGCACCTTTGAACTCTAAGTTAGGATTTATCAAAATTGTCAAATTGAGTATTTTTCTCGAAATTGGTACCGAAAGGGCGTTAGGGAATCTAGCGTAACCAAGTCCCCGAATTTATGATTTCTGGTTCGTAGAAATAAAATAGTACTCCCGCTATTTTATTTAGGTTCCTAATCAACCTACCCTAAATGATTAGTGGCGACTCCCGTTGAAAATATTTGCATGCTCACAATTGGACCTAAGTTGCGATTTGGTAGAGTTTGGGAGAACTCGAGCTAGGTTAGTTAATTTAATTGATCTAGTAATCCATTAGCCTAAGATCGAAACCCGATTTTTTTTTAGGTCGCGACATGCATATATCAGGGCGATCATACAGTCTTAAGTCCTCACGTGTTGTTCACCTAATGACCACGTTGTGAAGTGACATTTCTGCTGTTTGAACCATCGAATGATGATGTCTTATCCGTAGGGGTTGCTGGAAGGCCTAAAGGCACAACGAACAAAAGATGGTCGGATCCTGCTCTTTCGGCCAGAAGAGAACGGCCTGCGCATGAAGATGGGGGCCGAAAGGCTCTGCATGCCATCACCATCCTTGGAGCAATTCGTTGACTCCGTGAAGCAGACTGTCCTAGCCAACCAGCATTGGGTATCGTCACTATCTTCATGTGCATGATTAGCTCAAGAATAACAAAATCAAAAGCATTAGAGCTCAAGTATTTCTCAATTACATTCAATACTGATACTTTTGATTTATACTGCATTCTGCAGGTTCCTCCTCCAGGAAAAGGATCGTTGTATGTTAGACCTTTGCTCATCGGAAGTGGACCAGTTTTACGCATGGGGCCAGCGCCAGAATTTACATTTGTTGTATATGCTTCACCTGTCGGTAATCTGCATAAGGTGGGCGACTGACAATCAATTTCGTGTGAACAATGAGAATCTTCAGATCTTTTTTTCTTTCTTTTTCTGGGTTGAAGAAGATTTCGATATTGCATTGATTTATTTGTATCCAGGGTCAGATGTCCATGAAATTGGTCATCCAGGATAAATCCCATAGAGCTACACCTGGAGGAACTGGGGGAATCAAATCCATCACAAACTACTCCCCTGTAAGCTATCGAACAGCAAAATTTCTATTCATCATATAATGTTAATGACTTGTGCTCTGCTTTCTGCTCATGCCAATTCATAAGTTCCATACAGAGATCTACTCTTAATGGCATTTCTATGTGGGTGACTATAAGTTTCTTTTAACAGGTTTTCAAGCCCATAAGTGAAGCAAAGTCCACAGGGTTCTCTGATATCCTGTTCCTCGATGCAGCAACAGGAAAATTCATCGAAGAGGCTTCTTCGTGCAATGTATTTACAGTCAAGGTATTTTATTGCTTATATAGCATAAGCAGTAACAAACTTTTGCTTCCTGCTAAAAATGACAACTCCACATTTGCGATTTATCACAGGGTAACGTCATCTCTACGCCGGCATTACAAGATACCATCTTGCCTGGGATCACAAGAAAGAGCATAATTGATATTGCTCTCAGCTTCAAATACCAGGTGTGTGGGACTCATAAACAAAGAAGTCTGATTACTTTGGCTACAAGACAACCAAGGGAAAGAGATTCATTAATTTTTAAAGTGTTTAAACACCAGATAGATCTCCATTACTTTCAAACAATGATTGCCAAAAAATGAGCAGTCTTCTTATGTGTGCATGCTCTATCCCTATCCTCCACGGTTTGCGCAGTCACTTTGAGCTAACCAACTCCTTCTAATCCCAGTACATAAATGGTAAAACTTTTCAAGACCGGAGTCAGTTCCGAATAGACTTAGCAAGTTAGGACTAGAAATTCTTCTCCAGCTAAGAGACTTTTCTCGTTTTAGGATACAGAAATAATTGATACTCCTACATGGAACATTAAGCGCAGGAGGAACACGATGAATCAATAATGATGATTCGGAAGGGGTAAAGCAATTTCTCTTTCGACTCACCACACACTTGCACCGTAGGAAGCTCTCAAAAGAAGTCGTGCTTCAACTCTCTTGATAGTCGTCTAAATTGCAACCTCAAGAATCTGTGCATTAAAAAAGGTTTTTGATCAGGTGGAAGAATGTCTACTCATGGTGGAGGATGTGATGGATGCTGATGAAGTATTCTGTACTGGAACAGCTGTGGGTGTAACTCCTGTCGGTAGTGTAACCTACCAGGGCAAAAGGTAACAAAAATTGGTTTATAGAGGTTTGTCAATCAAAAGAAAACCACATAAACCATTCTCCTTCATCTTAGATTGTTCGTCCAGTCCTGACAGTTGCATTACTGCAGGTGTGAGTACAAAACAGGAGAAGACACAGTGACCGAAAGGCTTCGCGCAAAGCTTGCAGCGATTCAAATTGGTACTGCCGAAGATGACTTTGGGTGGACTTCAACTCTTAACCAAGCTTAATATCGATTCTCTACTGCCTATGAAAATGTAAGCTAGCTGATATGTGTGAGCGATAATGTGATTCTTTTCTGCGGAAAATTCTGAATTAAAGAATCTTAGATCTTCATGATTTTTCACAATAAGAGGGATAAAGACACGCATTTATACCACCCGCCTGGGTGGCGCTGCTGGAGAGGGCACTCTTCCTCTCGCAAAAGGTTGAGTGTTCGAATCCCGGACGCCGCAGGGTGACTTAACCGGTGCACGTGTGTGGTGGTTAGCACGTGTCGCCCCCAGGGTTTACCTCCCGGCTGTCGGCCGTGCGGGGGTTCCCTGGGTTATCAAAAAAAAAAAAAAAAAAGACACGCATTTATCCATTGCAATAACCTTGAAAATGATTGTTGTAGAAACTGAAGAGATAAAGAAATCCGATTTCTTTCCCTAAACCCATTTTTTCTTAGCGTATTTTATTAGATAGAGGATAGAATACAAATGTTTGTTGTCTTGGGTGGAGAGAGGACCAAATTCCATTTATGTAGGCTATTGATCAGTGTCTTCCATTAAAGCACATTCTATCTTTATAAGAGTCACATCTTTTCATAAGAACTGTAACTTCCTCATAAGAATTGCACATTTTCATGAGAGTTGCAACTTCTCATAGCCAATATTTCTTTTATAGCATTTAAATAATTATTAAACCATTAATTAATAATATCACGTGGGCCACAATAATTCTTACATTCTCCCACTTGGCTCATATGACATTTCTTTCATGGTTTAATAAATACCCTAACGTGCACCATAACATTATGCTAAAATCTTTCTTAAATTGGCTATCACACAAGTAAAGAAAACTAATGCGAGTCAGAGCAGTTGTATGTCATTAATTGACATAGTCCCATCAATGTGATGCAACTACAGCTCTCTACTTAACATAATCCATAAATGAAAAGTATAGTAATGGTCCAACTATAATGTCTCTATTAGAGACAATTCTGTTGAACATTCATCTATTTCTATCATGTATACTAAATACAAAACATGAAATACTAGAAAAACATAAGTGTCAAATAAGTAAGCTTAATGCAATCATAATACAATCATTAATGATATCCAATAAGGCACATCATTTCAACATGTTCATTAAACATTTTGGGCAGCATTCCTTTTGTTAAGGGATCTGTAATCATGAGATTGGTGCTAATGTACTCAATTGACACTCTCTGTTTCTGAACTTCTTCTTTAACGAATAAGTATTTAATTTCTATAAGTTTAGCACCCTTCGAATAATTGTCGGTTTTAGAGAAGAAAACTGTTGTAGAGTTAGCGGCCTGACAATATTGTCGACAATCACAAGCCCTAAAATAAAGTTCTGCAGCCATAACCCATGAATGGTGGCCTCAAAGCATGCCACAAACTCAGCCTCCATAGTAGGTGCAGTAATTACTGACTGCTTAACACTTCTCCATGAAATTGCCCCTCAAGCCAAAAGGAACAAGTTACCAAACATTAATATTCTTGTATCAACTAAGTCTAAATTTGAATATCCAATCACCTCAAGACGATAAGATATTTTATAAGTGAGCATATGATTCTTCGTTCTTTGTAAGTATTTGACAAATTTCTTTGCAGCTTTCCAGTGATCAAATCCTGGGTTGCTTTGATAGTTACCTAGCATTTTGATAGCAAAACTGATGTCTGGTCTGGTCCAAGTTTGAGCACACATTAGGCTTCTAACAACAAATGCATAAGGAATACTTTTCATTTGCTCTTGTTCCAATTCACTTTTTAGACATTGCATAAGGCTAAATTTGTCAACTTTATGAATTGGAACTACTCATGCTAAATTTGACATATTTCCATGCAATGTAAATCTAGGGGAAAATTATTAAAACAGTCCTAAATTTATTGTAATTGTGCCAATTCAGTTCTAAATCTTGTTTTGTGCTAATTTATTCATAAACCTTTTTGCATTTGTGCCAATTCAGTCTATCCGGTCAATTTTGGCCAGTCGGCGCTGATGTGGATGCTGGCCGATGCTAGCTCTGGCCGACGTTGACATCACAATTTTTAATTTTTTTTGAATTTTTAATTTTTTTGAATTTTTTTTTCTTTCTCTTTTTTTTTCCTATCTTCTTCCCTAGTCGGTCGCCCAGAGGCTAAGGCTGGTGAGGGCGCTATCGCTGGGTGAGGTCAAGCCTAGGCGAGCTTGACCTCGTCCGTATGGGCGAGACCGAGCCTCGCCATGGCCGGGCAAGCTCAACCTCACCTAGCGACGGCGAGGCCGCCTAGATCTAGCGAGACCTCATCGTCACTAGGCAAGGTCGAGCTCGTCCGGCCATGGCGAGGCTCGACCTTGCCCACTGACGACGACGGTGAGCCTTGCCATGGCTGAGCGAGCTTGACCTTGCCCGGCAATGGTGAGGCCGCCCAAATTTGGCGAGACCTCGCCGTCGCTGGGCAAGGCTCACCCTCGCTAGTAGTCAGCGAGTTCAACCTTGCCGGTCTCAGCCTCTAGCTGGCTGGGCGACCGGCCAGGGAAGAAGATAGGAAAAAAAAAGAAACAGAAAAAAAATATTTAAAAATTGCCACATCAACATTGGCCGAGCGGCCGACATCCACGTTAGCGCTGGATGGACTGAATTGGTACAAACACAAAAAGTTTAGGACTAAATTAGCACAATTACAATACCTTTAGGATTATTTTGGCAATTTTCTCGTAAATCTAGTGACCCATACCCAATCCTACTCGTACCCAACACATACCTGACCCAATCTATATTGCTAAAGCACTTTCATATTTAACCCAATTTATGAAAACCCATACTCAATCTGAGATGAAAGTATGGAGTGAGCGATCGCGAGATTAAGTGAGGAGAGAGAAAATGAAGAGTGAGTTATAGAGGTAGGTTGGGTTTAAGTAAGTTGTAAACTCATTTATGACCCATTAACACTCACATTATGTTTAGATCCATTTATGACCTATTAATTGAATATAATTAACTCATGTAACAATTCAGCCCATCATATATGATTTAAAAAATGGATTTATGATCCATTTGAAATGTCTAGGCATGTGTAATCTAATCAAGTATAACTGATACCATGAACGAAATATAAAAAGCAATGCCATGTCTTGAAGAACCAAATCCAAGCCGATTTACGGGAGGGATCAGCGGCTGACCCTTTTTTAAGAAAAGCATTGTTGACTTTACTGGATCAAATTTTGAAAGAGCCCGCCACCTGTAAGAAAAAGATGGCACGACGTAGATAATGTCAAGAAATGGTCAAATTGCAAGTTTCAATGCTGTGGTTTTTACCAGTAGAAACAATGGAAGAGATGAGAACAAAAGGGTGAATGAATGCAGGGTCTTCCTCCCCTAACTTTTAATTTCACATAAAGCCGAGGAGGCTTCCGTTTGGGTTAAGGACCGCAGGAATCCCATAATCTTCATACAATGCTCACTTGAGTGTCACATCGGAGTAAAATCAATTATTTGAGTGTCATTCTCGACAAATCATCATACATGGATTTTTTTATTAATTTTCCATTCCTACGTGGATTTTTTTTGGTTATTTTTATTAAATATCCACGTTAGCACCGGCGATACCACATAGGATGACCAGTGTCCACATCAGAATTTTCAATGAGGCAAATCGTCGATGGCACTTAAGTGATTATTTTTTCAAATTTGTGGCACTCAAGTGAACGAAAAAAAGTTATGGCACTCAAATGAGTACCATATGAAAGTTGTAGCACTTCTAGGGTACTTATCCCTTTGCTTGGTAATGGTTTGTTGCAACTATTGATGCAAACCATGAACAAATTAAGGAGTGGTGACAAATTCATGAGTGACTATTTAGGCCATAAGTTGTAAATAGTGATCGTTTAAGTGCCAAGTTTTTCTGAAAGTGATCACTTAAGTGCCAGTCATGGTTGAAAGTGATTATTTAAGTGTCAGTCTTGGTTAAAAAGGTGCTGGTGCTAGTGCATGTTGTTCTTGCACAAGCACAACCGCTAGTGCGTCTTGTTGCACCAGCACCCAAAACTACACGAGCTGTTCTAGTGCATCTTGTGCCTGCACCAGCACATAAAACTGCTGATGCAAACACTGCACTAGCACCAACAAATGCACCAGCACCCACAATTTTCAACAGTAACATAACATGAACTCATCACTTCTAAGGACAACATCAACCTCATCACAACCTTACATTAGGATATAACATAACAACCATTTGCATCACCAGCCAAAACCACAACACCACTCTCGGCCACCACACCATCGCCACCAGCACCAGCACCACCACCACCACTAACACCACTCGGCCACTAGCAACACCAAGCCATTGGTGCAGTCTTATGCTTGCTGGTGCAAGCAAAATGCTTTGCACTAGCATGTGCTAATGCATCTTGTGCTTGCACCGGCACTTACAACTAGTGCACTGCACAAGCACCAGCACTAAGCATAACCTACACAACCAAGTCAAACACACTAGCACAAGCAGGAACACCAACATAGCCAAAAGCAAAATATGGAAATGGCAATAATAGACAAAATAAATATCAGTACATTGACATTGAACATAGTCTTTACATTTGGTCAATATGAATAACCAACTAATACATATTAACCTCCCAAAAAAAAATAGAAACTATCATATGCACAACCTCCTAATTAAACGTAGAAACTACCATTTCTAGCAACTCCTCTCATCTATCATCAATATGCACAACCCTCTAGTCCCTTCCCTTTAGATGGACCTCTAGCTTGAATCCTTGCACTCTTTCTAACTGAAATTGGATTTGGAGGTTGTTGTACTCGACTTGGAGGTTTTTGCAATAGACTTGGATGTTGGTGTACCGAAACTACATTTGGCTTTTTCTTCTTAGCCTATGCTCTTGTCTTTGGACATGCCTATGCTTTATCTTTGAACCTGCCTCCTGTGCTCTTGTTATTGGCCCTACCTGTGCTCTTATCTTTGGACCTGCCGCTCGTGTCGTTTGTTTCAGAGCACTCTTCTTACTGGATTGTACTCTAGTTAACCTTGGTCAAGTTCTTCTTTTGGGTGCAGCCCTTAACTCTTGACTTAGGCCATCTTGAGAGACGAGCATCTCTAAATTTCTCCCAGGTTACAAATACATAACCATATTTTCAACAACGATTGTCGTTTAGTAGAAAAGAAAACACATATATTGTTTAGTGGAAACAAAGCAATATTGAATTATTTAAACAAATAAAGGTCCCCCACCACAATTGCAACATTACTATTGATACTGTGATTAAACAAATTGAGGACCCTATGACTGCAAGTTGATACTGTGAAACAAATTGAGGTCAACACGGCTGCAAGTACCATCGTCCCCACGAAAGAAAGTGATACTGTGATTAAAGAAATTGAGGTCCCTACCCACAATCACAATCCTACATTTTCCTGAGCTCTAAATTTTCCCTCCGAGCCTTAATTTTTCCATCGGATCCCTAATTTTCGCCTCAGAGCCCTAATTTTTCCAGCAACTGAGCTAGGGAGAGAAAATCACAAACCTGGGTTGCAGAGACGGGATGGCAAGCGACGATGGTGATCGAGCGACTGACAACAATGACGAAGTGAGCAACAACAACGATCGAGCAACGATGAGCAACAACGAGTGATAGTGATGCCAACGAGGATGCTAACAACAATCGGTCTGAGATAACAAGATCTTAAAGCCATTCGACGTCGTCCAGGTGAGGGAGAGGGAACAACATCGTTTTGACGCAATCCACCACGTAGGAGCGTGGGACGCCATTTTGGATGTCCATGTGGAGAATTTTTTTAAATGGTAGTCCACCTTAGCATAAATTTATAATTATAAATACCACGTAATTAATTGGCCAGAATTTCTCGCTGTTAGCACTTAAATAATCGTTTTTACTCCGACTTGATACTTAAGTGAGCCAGTAAAAACTTTTAGCACTAAAGTGAGCGTACACAATTTTTGGCACTTCTAATGTTCTTTTGCCAATACTGGGTTGTGTGGGACTCATAAACGAAGAAATCTTATTACTTTGGCCACAAGACGAGTTAGGGAAGACATGCACTAATCTTACAAGGGTTTGAACGCCAGACGGATCTCAGTTACTTTCATCATGAGAAGCACTCAGACTGCACTCACCGGAGCGATGACATAAACTTTGGTCAAACAATGATTGCCCGAAAATGAGTAGTCTTCCTATACACGCTTGCTCTACCACTACCGTCCATGGTTTGCGCATTTACTTGGAGCAAACCGACTCCTAGTTTCCTGAGTACATAAATGGTAAAACTTTTCACCGAGACCGGAGTCAGTTCCTGACTGGACTTAGCAAATTAGGACTAGAGATTCTTCTCCAGTTAAGAGACTACTAATTTTAGGATACAGATATAATTTGTACTCCTTCATGGAACATTAAATGGATGAGGGACACGACGAATCAATGATCATTCAAAAAGGGTAAAGGAATTTCTCTTCCGACTCTCCAAACACTCACGCAGTAGGAAGCCCTCAAGAGAAGTTGTGCGTCAACTCGGCTTCATAATCATCTAAAACTGCAACCACAAGAATCTGTCCAGTACAAAATCTTTTCGATCAGGTGGAACAATGTCTACTTACGGTGGAGGATTTGATGGATGCAGATGAAGTCTGCTGTACTGTAACAGCTGTGGGTGTCACTGTTGGTTGTTTATTTGTAAAACAGACAAAATAGTGCTTTTTCCTTTGTCCCACATAGGAAAGTTTTGAGAAAGTGGACCACTTTATAACTGTGAATATCTTCTTGCTCTTTAGAGTGAAGATAATGGGGTGTGTGCTAATCCACGCAATACCCGCGTGCGGGTGCGCGAATAATTGCTCCATTTTGACGCGATTATTATGCGCACTTAGCACTTTGCACGCTTGCGTGACCGCGGTTTAATTAGCACTAATTCCTTTATATTTTTATTTTATTTCGTAAGGTTATCTTATTAATTTTTATTAGTTGAAAGGTTGTTTTTTTGTTTATTAAGTAATTTTCGAAATTATGAAAATTCGGAATTATATATATATTTATTTATTTATTTTATTCCGAATTTTACATGTGTCTTTCCAAGACAACTTTTGGAAATTATACTTGTTCAGTTTTTAATCTTTTCCGAAGGTTGCATCTATTCAGTTTGCAACTTCTTCCGAAGGAATATCTTTGTTAGCTTTGCAACCTTTCGTGAAGAGTTGCCAATGTTCTTTAAGACCGATTTCTATATATGTCAGTTTTTGGCAAGAAAGAAAACAGAGATCAATTTCTTCAAGTCTTCTTTCGAAAACTACATCCATCATTTCTTTTGTTTCCTAGAGAGACCCTGGAGAAATAATAGAATTGCTATCTATTATTCTCATTTTGAGACTTTGTTGTATCCTGGAAGATTTTTTCCGGTGACCATTAGCAATAATTGTGGGGTAAATAAATCCTTAAGGAAAGTGATTTCACGTCTCAAAGTCCGACTTGATTGCTCTTTTAATTCGAAGCCATTCAAATTTACAACAATCTTAAGGATTTATTCTGTTCAACAATGGAGTCGGAGACAATCAAAATCATGAACCAAGACATGGTCGAACTGGATCGGTTCGATGGGAACAACTATGCTCGTTGGAGGGACAAGATGATGTTCCTACTCATTGCCTTGAAGATATCCTATATTCTGGATCCAAAATTGGCGCCTATTGAAGATCCGAAGCCTACTGTTGAGGGAGAACAACCAAGTACGGAAGCCGTTGAAAGGGTTAACAAGGAAAAGAGGAAACGTGAGGAGGACGAATTGCTGTGTCGTGGACACATTCTAAATACATCGATTGATAGATTGTATGACTTATTCACTGAGATAAAGTCGGCCAGAGAAATTTGGAACGCACTGGAATTCAAGTACAAAGTGGAGGAGCAAGGTACCAATAAGTATTTATTCACAAAGTATTTCGATTTCAAGTTTATTGATACTAAGCCCTTATTGAAACAAGTCCATGAATTACAAGTGCTCATCAACAAAATTCGTGCCTTCAAAATTGAAATTCCAGAAACCTTTCAAGTTGGAGCAATTATTGCAAAATTGCCTTCAACTTGGAAAGACTACGGAAAAAGGCTGATGCATAAATCGGAGAACTTCACCTTGGAGCAAATACAGAAACATCTTCGTATTGAGGAAGAGTCACGTACACGTGATAATTCTATTTGGTATAATTCCAAGGTAAATGTTGTGGAGAGAAAAAGAAAATTCGGCCAGAACTTTAAAGTAAAGAACGGACATACATTTAAGAAGACACAAGAAGAAGAACGGTTGTTGTTTTGTTTGTGGCAAACAGGGACACTATGCCAAGGACTGCATTCATCGCAAGAGCACATCAAAGGACAATAACATTCTAACGGTGAAGGCAGATGCAAATTTGGTTGAAGAGAACTATGTGGCCATGATTTCAATCATGTTTTCAAATATGAACATTGCTGAAATCAATGGTTCGATGGCTATGGTTTCTAAGATCAATTCTACCACTGTCCAATCCGGTTGGTGGTTAGATTATGGAGCGACAGTTCATGTGTGCAAGGACAAATATTTGTTCAAGCAATTTGAAGAGACTGTCGACATAAATGCTTAAGAGGTCCTGATGGCGAATAATGCTCTTGCAAAGGTTGCTGGCAAAGGCACGATGGAGATAGATCTCACTTCTGGAAAGAAGATAACTCTTTTTAATGTGTTGTTTGTACCTAAAATTAGGAAAAACCTAGTTTCTATTGATTTACTTTGTAAAAGGGGGTTTCGGGTTTTGTTTGAATCCGACAAGGTTATCCTGTCGAAGAATGGGCTATTTGTTGGAAAGGGCTATGCCAATGATGGCATGTATGAATTGAGTATCAATAATAATATCGCTACTTTTATTTATATTGTTGAGTCTCTATCTTTATGGCACAGTAGGTTGGCACATATCAATATTCGTTATTTAAAGAATATGAAAAGGTTAGGCTTAATAAATTTCAATGGCGAATTTGATAAATGTGAAATATGTGCTAAGTCTAAATTAATTAAGAAACCATTTCCAAGTGTGAAAAGAAATTCGAGTTTATTGGATTTAGTACATACTGATATATGTGAATTCAACCACCCGCCTGGGTGGCGCTGCTGGAAAGGGCACTCTTCCTCTCGCAAAAGGTTGAGTGTTCGAATCCCGAGTGCCGCAGGGTGACTTAACCGGTGCACGTGTGTGGTGGCTAGCATGTATCGCCCCCAGAGTTTACCTCCCGGCTGTCGGCCGTGCGGGGGTTCCCTGAGTTATCAAAAAAAAAAAGATATATGTGAATTCAATGGAATGATAACTCGTGGCGATAGAAGGTATTTCATTACCTTTATGGATGATTGCAGTAAGTATTTATATGTTTATCTCATGAGATCGAAGGATGAAGCATTCACCATGTTCAAGAAATATAAAGCTGAAGTAGAAAATCAATTGGAAAGGAAAATCAAAGTTCTACGTTCAGACAGAGGTGGAGAATATTTCTTAAATGAATTTTCTTCATTTTTTGAAGAACATGGTATTATTCATCAAGTTTCCGCACCATACACTCCACAACAAAATGGTATGGCTGAAAGGAAAAATCGATCTCTCGGAGAAATGGTTAATTGTATGCTTTCGAATTCAAAGCTACCAATTAATATTTGGAGAGAAGCATTGCTTATTGCATGTTATATTCATAATAGCATACCATCTAAGAGAAATAACGTGAGCCCTTATGAATTATGGAAAGGTAGAAAACCAAACATTTCATATCTTAAAGTGTGGGGGTGTTTGGCATACTACCAAGTACCGGACCCTAAAAGAACTAAACTTGGTCCTAGAGCTATCAAAAGTGTCTTTATTGGATATGCTGAAAACAGTAAAGCTTATAGGCTTCTTGACTTAGAATCCAATGTTATTGTAGAATCAAGAGATGTTGAATTCTTTGAGAACAAATGTTCTACAGGTTCTAAAATTATTGAAAATAATTCAAGACCTATAGAAACTCATGTAGATTCTCAAGAGAAAGGAACAAATGATTCTAAAGACATGACTAAATTGAGGAGAAGCTCTAGAGCAAGAAAATCTAAGGATTTAGGTCCAAATTATATTGCTCATGTTTTCCTTGTTGAAAGAGACAGAGATAATAATGTGGTAAATAAATACCCTTTAGTATTAAATTTAGAAGACGATCCTAAAAGCTTTGTTGATGCTATGTCTTCTAGAGATGCTTCCTTTTGGAAAGAAGCTGTAAATGATGAAATGGACTCAATTATGTCCAATAATACTTGGGTATTAGTGGACTTACCAAAAGGATCCAAGCCTATTGGTTGCAAATGGGTTTTTAGAAGAAAATATCATTCCGATGGTTCTATCCAAGCTTTTAAAGCTAGACTAGTGGCAAAGGGGTATAGACAAAAGGAAGGAATAGATTATTTTGATACGTATGCTCCTGTTGCACGTATAACTTCTATTCGAATTCTTTTTGCTATAGCTTCCATTTATGATCTTTGTGTTCATCAAATGGATGTCAAAACTGCTTTCTTGAATGGAGACTTAAATGAGAAAATTTACATAGAGTAATAAGAGGGTTTCGTTCTTCCTGGAAATGAAAGGAAAGTATGTAAATTGACGAAGTCTCTTTATGGGCTTAAGCAAGCTTCTAAGCAGTGGCATGAAAAATTTGATTCAGTTATATTGTCTAATGGTTTCATCCACAATAGTGCTGATAAGTGTATATACTCTAAATTTACTAAAGACTATGATGGCTTAGTGTGCTTGTATGTTGATGATATGCTTATCTTTGGAACGAATATGACTGAAATAGTTAAGACTAAGAAATATCTAACCTCCATATTTGAAATGAAGGATTTAGGTGAAGTAGACCCTATCTTAGGTATTAAAGTTAAAAAGCATGGTGGGGTTTATTCTTTGAGCCAATGTGATTATGTTGAAAAAATGCTAAATAAATTTCAGCATCTTGGTTTCAAGGAAATAAGTACTCCATTTGATTCCAGTATTAAGTTAAATTATAATACTGGTACAGCGGTAGCACAACTTGAATATGCGAGTGCTATAGGGTCTTTAATGTATGTGATGCATTGTACTAGACCTGATATTGCTCATTCTGTGTGCAAGTTGAGTAGGTATACTAGTAATCCAAGTATAGAACATTGGAGGGCTATTACCAGAATTTTTGGTTATCTTAAGAGAACTAAAAATTTAGGTCTATTCTATAATAATTATCCGACTGTATTAGAAGGATACATCGATGCTAGTTGGATTACAAGTGTGGGTGATAAACATTCCACTTCTGGATGGATTTTCACACTTGGCGGAGGTGCTGTTTCTTGGGCGAGCAAGAAACAAACATGTATAACTCACTCAACGATGGAATCCGAATTCGTTGCGTTAGCGGCAACTGGGAAAGAGGCTAAATGGATTAGGAATTTGTTGTTGGATATCAAATTATGGCCTAGTCCTATGCCTCCTATCTCTATTCATTGTGATAGTCAAGCTACTTTGGCAAGAGCTTATAATAGCACCTACAATGGGAAGTCTAGACATATTAGCCTAAGGCATGAGTTTGTGAGACAATTGATTAAAGATGGTACCATAACAATTGTCTACGTGAGGTTAAGTAATAATTTGGCTGATCTTTTGACAAAGGCATTACCAAGAGATATGGTAAAAATGACCTCACAAGAAATGGGGCTGAAACCCTTTAATTAAAATCACCAATAATGGTAATCCGACCTTTTTCTAGAATATCACTAGGTATAAGGTTTAATGGGTAAAAAAAAGTTACTGAAAAGTGATTGTTTGATACCGACGCTAGCCTTGATATGAGAAGTCGGTATCGTCTATTACGGTTTGAAGGGTGAATTGAATTCTTAATGAAGTATTGTACAAATATGTAATGTGTTAATAGTAACAGAAACACATGGTAGATACTTCACCTATATAAGCTTAGAAGTAGTACCGCTTCTTACGAAAGTTAGGGTTGCTTTCTAGTGAGCTCATGAAACAGGATCAAGCACAAGGCCATAATAGTGATGAGTAATATAGAACTTCTCGCTGAAACAAGAGGTTAGTATATGTGCGGTATGTTCGATTCTATTATTTAAAAGTACAAGTTTAAAGCCGAGCTACTTGTCACTTTGATAGAGTCTTGAGGTACTTGTAAGTAAAGGTTTAACTTGAAAGAGACCTTTATGTATGCATATTAATCTCATGGAAATTATGGTTGTATTCTTTTTATAATCTTAGTTGGTATTTTGTTTTACAAACAAAGTGGGGGATTGTTGGTTGTTTGTTTGTAAAACAAACAAAATAATGCTTTTTCCTTTGTCCCACATAGGAAAGTTTTGAGAAAGTGGGCCACTTTATAACTGTGAATATCTTCTTGCTCTTTAGAGTGAAGACAATGGGGTGTGTGCTAGTCCACACAATACCCGCGTGTGGGTGTGCGAATAATTGCTCCATTTTGGCGCAATTATTAGGCACACTTAGCACTTTACATGCTTGCGTGGCCGCGGTTTAATTAGCACTAATTCCTTTATATTTTTATTTTATTTCGTAAGGTTATCTTATTAATTTTTATTAGTTGAAAGGTTGTTTTTTTGTTTATTAAGTAATTTTCGAAATTATGAAAATTCGGAATTATATATATATATATATATATATTTATTTATTTTATTCTGAATTTTACATGTGTCTTTCCAAAACAACTTTTGGAGATTATACTTGTTCAGTTTTTAATCTTTTCCGAAGGGTTACATCTATTCAGTTTGCAACTTCTTCCGAAGGAATATCTTTGTTAGCTTTGCAATAATTCGTGAAGAGTTGCCAGTGTTCTTTAAGATCGATTTCTATATATGTCAGTTTTTGGCAAGAAAGAAAACAGAGATCAATTTCTTCAAGTCTTCTTTTGAAAACTACAGCCATGATTTCTTTTGTTTCCTAGAGAGACCTTAGAGAAATACTAGAATTGCTATCTAGTATTCTCATTTTGAGATTTTGTTGTATCCTGGAGGATTTTTGCCGGTGACTATTAGCAACAATTGTGGGGCAAATAAATCCTTAAGGAAAGTGATATCACGTCTCAAAGTCCGACTTGATTACTCTTTTGATTCGAAGCCATTCAAATTTACAACAGTCACTCCTCATGGTAGTGTAACCTACCATGGCGAAGGGTAAATGGAATTGGTTAATCGAGGCTTGCTTATCAATAGAAAACCACACATACCATTCTCTCATTCATCTCAGGTTGTTTCTTGTCTAGTACTGACCATTGCACTACTGCAGCTACAAGTACAACACAGGACAAGATACGATGACCGAAAGGCTCCGTGCAAAGCTTGCGGCAAAATTCAAACTGGTAATCGCCGAAGACGACTTTGGGTGGACTTCAACAATTAACCGAGCTTAATATCTATTCTCTCCTGCCGAAGACGACTTTGGGTGGACTTCTCTACTCTTTCTTTACATTGATGTTGAAAAGAGAGTAGAATCATTCCTCTTTCTCTCCTTTCGTCGTCTTTACATAGAGATGCAGTACGAGAAGATTTTTTTTTTGGTAAGAAAATAATTTTTGGTAAGAGCAGTACGAGAAAATTTTGATAGTCGTTTCATCCAAGAATGCGTGGCAGAACAAGTTATACTATAAACAAATCTCTCACCCTATCCAATTCTTTCAGCGCGCAAGCCTCGTTAGTTCAAATATGTTGCAAGTTACCGGACTCGAACATATCTCTAATGGATACTACCACAAAACAGATACGCAAGCTGTCTGAGCAAAGTCCAGGCGCACCTAAGAAGTATACATTTGCCTACAAGAAAGATGAATAAACGCACTTTTACAGCATTGACCTCAGCAATGAAAGAAATCTGATAAAAGGCATTACGAAAATTTCATCTCAATTGTCTGATTTGGGTCAAAAGCATAACAAAAATATCGTTCCAAGCGTCAGTGATTCCTGGTAGGCACCAATGCATGCAATCATCGTGTTTCTTCCCACCAAATGTGGATGGGTGAGCATCAGCTCTAAACTCGCTCAGGTGAGTAATATCCAGCACGTGGAAATCTGACCCTTTAAGCGCCTTGTAGAGGTGCCGGTTAACAAGGCGTGCCTCCACATTAGTTCCATTATTCTCAAGTGCAAAGAACCCTTCGACCTGAAGAAGAATGAAGACAACAAAATTATCAATAGCCATGAATAAGTCGCACACAGTAAGCGAAGAAGCAGCCGAAGAGTTGAATCAAGATAGCAAATGCAAGCGATGCTTAAACTAAAAAAGCATTTCAAGAGTATTTAGTATAATCTTTGGCTCCGTTCGTTTGCCGAAAAGTATTCTCCTTTTGGAAAATATTTTCTCGGAAATCATTTTCCTGAAAAATATTTTCCTGGAACATAATTTTCTGGTGTTCGGCTAAAATTTGAAAAAGTTTCGGGAAATATTTTCTGGTGTTTGGCGATCGACGGCGTCCGGCGATCGGCGCTGGTGATCGGCAGCGGCGGCGGCGGAGGTAGCAGCGGCGGCGGCGGGCGACCGGCGGCGGCAACGTTGGGCGACCGAAGGTGGCGGCCGGCGGCAGCGTTTGGCGAGCGGCGGGCGACCGGCGGCGGCGGGCGACCGGCGGCGGCGGGCGATTGGCGGCGGCGGGCGGCGACCGGCGGCGGCCGATGGCAGTGATCAGCGATCAACTTTCTCTCCTACGGAAAATATTTTCCCTCCCATGGGCAATTTTGCCTTCACTTTGAGGGAAAATGATTTCCTCTTTGTAAAAAGAGGAAATCATTTTCCTCAAAATAATAAAGGATTTGGGGGTGGGGAAGGAAAATGTTTTCCCACGGAAAACATTTTCCGGTGTTCGAGGGAAAACATTTTCCGTCCTCGAACACCGAAAAATGCGAAAAATATTTTCCGAAAAAATATTTTTTTGGAAACGAACGAAGCCTTTATTGATAAAAAAGAATGAAGCTTTTCAAGAGAACTCGAGAACCTAACCTGTTCTGGTAATAAAGGTTTAGAACGTGGGCAAGAACCACCTTGGTCCCAGTCTCCTCCCTCAAAATGTCTAGGTGATTGAGTACGGAAGAATTTGATGGCATCAGACTTTGCTTCATTGGTCACATAAAATGCAATGAGTGAGACAGAGAGTCAAACGGAATGAGTGCGATCCAATTGTCCATGAAAAATCCTAATTATAAATTAGGATTTGGCCAAAAAACACTAAATAAAACATACTACGAGAAAGGTCTACTTGTCCAAATTCGCATCCGGTCCGAATTTCACTTTTCACCGATTCCGAGCAATATCGACGCTGGCCACAATAATATCGACACCGTCCAATTAAATTCGTCATGAAACTCCAAGAAATTCGACACCAAAGTTTGGGCTCCAAATAACGGCCAAATTCGATCGAGTGCGATTCTAGCGAAATCTCTATTTTAAAAATAACCCAAGAGTGATCAGTTCTGAGCGAGATTTTACTATAAGCACACTGACGAAATACAAGTTTTACAAATCCCAAAAATGGATCGAAATTCGGAATGTGACACACGCCCCGCACCTATGGGCACACGAACATCCCATCGTGGTCGTTATATTGTGAAATCTCAGGACGCGTCACCGTCCCATTCATTTCATCTTTCAATGATTAGCATGCAGAAACGTGTGCTAAACTCCCGACAACTAAAAAGACATGAATAGCGCAAGAAAACAACCATCCATAAACATATCAACAAGATGCTTTTGCACATTTACATCCTGACCCCAGGAAGTTAGTATATTTACAAACCAACACTACAGTACTTCCTATAGGACCAACCAGTCAGAAAAGGGATTGGTGGTCAGGGGTTTAATGTCACACTTCTACTCCAAAAATAGGCTTCCAAAAAGTAGACTGTATGAACATTCATCGTTATAGTCCTGAAAAATGTTAAACGACGGGGAGTGAGATAAAATCTCAATGGGTCAACTAACTAATCTCAATTAGGACACTGATTCACCTCAGGTGTCCCCTGTTCTCGCGTTTCAATGACTATGGTAGATCAATAGCAAGGCGCCTTGCGCCCTGCCTTAGTTATAATACAGGTTGGCAACTCAATCATAACATAATAAATTAAGCAGGCGCATTCACACGCGGGCAACCCCAACTGGTCCTGGCACACTTACTGCACGCAACAGGTTATAATATCACATAAATAAGCAGCATACATCACATATAATTAGAACACATCACAATAGTCCCATGCGCAATGCACGACGCATGTTCCGATTATTAACGACCCCTCGAGCCATCCTGAAGGATGGCGGTCTTCCGGACCTACCCGGGCATCGTCCCGCCCCATCGGGCACGACATTGTCCCGCTTATACATACGCCTCGGGATGGAATTCCATTCGGAGCATCGAGTCCGGTCTCTACTGTAACAAGGCATCTGGACACTTTCCGAGCATCTAGTAAATCGGACATCGTCCCGCGTAAAATGCATAAGAACGGGTTCAATCCCGCGTAAAACGTATTAGGTATTATGTGATCACACAAGCACACAGCCACTCATGCCAAATTATAAGCTGCCTCATTTAACTCAATGCAAGAGTGTTATATGCTTATACATCAGAATATATTTGATTTCACACGTGAAAATGCACAAAATATTCCTACGTGATCATGTGCCACCAGTTAATGCATCAACCCTGCACACCAAAATTACATTATGCACTCAAATATTTCATCACATGACAAATGTTTCTCATCATGAACCTCATACATTATTCCACATCTCATTACCAAGCCTTAGATCATAATATCTCAAGGGCCACCATGGTAGTGTGACACCCTTCTAACTCATGGCAACTTTCACACCATATTCCAAATTCTACCATCACATGCATAATCACATTTGTCCCATCATTTGACCTCCAATCAAAATTTAACATATCTCATTTGAAATCTCATAATGTGCACATTAAATCACCAAAAGACATCAAGTCCAAATTCCCAAGGTTTCACATGAGAAATAGTGCATCTTTGAAATTGGGAAAATCTAGGCAGTTTTGCACAATAACGAAAATTCCTTCAAAATAAATAGCGGATATACTCAAAAAATTCTAAAATTTGGATACGTTATAAAATACACCTGGATAAACATTTCTCATGAAGGAACCAAAGTCCAAATATTTCTGTAAGTGTCTTTTTTAATAACCCAAATACAGACTAAAAATTGCTCACTAGAACAGAACCATTATTCAAAAAAATCAATTCTTTACCATACGTAAAACATCTCCAAAAATTATCAAATGTTTATATGTTGTAGAGAAAGAAGTCCTCAAAAACTTTTGTGAAGAAATATTTTTCAAAATCGATCTAGAAAAGTTTGTAGAAAATCGAGAAAGTATAAATATCACAGAAATACCCATTTTGGGCAGTTTTATATGGTCCAAAACTAGGCTTTCATATTACTCATATCAAGTCCAAAAATTATGAATTTAAAATATGTTAAACTTAAAGATATTTGGAACAACTTTTAAGAGAAAGTTTCTAGAAATTCGATCCACAAAAGTCTCCACAAAAATAACAAAATAAAGAGGTACAAAAGATTTGAATCTGGATTTTCAAGAACAAAAACAATAATTGAGTCCGAATGGTAAAACCACCAAATTGCATCTACAATACAATGATAACTTGTCACGCTAATCCTAATTAATTAACAATAACTAGATTTAACAATAACTAGATTTACTTCTAATCTAATCTATCCTTAAGCGTAATTAATAGCCTAATCAATAATTAGGTAGTTAACTCATCGTTTAATGGCCACGGTGGCAATGCGGTGATGACGGAGCCACGTGAGCGTTCCAAAGCACAAACCAACTTCGCAGAACGTGGTTGAAGAGCTAAACAGCAGCCGATGAGGCTCGGTTCAACGCGGCTTGAGGCCCGGCGATTAGTGGCGGTGACGTGAGGGGGTGAGGCCAGTGGCGGAGGTGTCGGTGTGAGAGAGGCTAGAGAGATGAGAGGAAGAGAGGGGGATGGACGTGAGGGGAAGGGGGAAAGAATGAACGTGAGAGAGAGGAGAGAAAGAGAGAAATAAGAGAGGAACAAGGACTTGGTTCACATTCCTTCTTGCTCAACAAGCTAAAATACTTGGCTAGGAATTGAACTTGCAAGCTAAGTTTTCAACTATCATAAATTGCATTAATATGCAAGAAACAAAAAGAAGAGAAAGAGATTATCTTGGCCTTGTCTTCTTCAATTGGGCAGCCAACAAAAGAGAAGGGGAAAGGACAACTTTGCCCTAAAACTTCTTCAATTTGCGTAATCCCAAATAGTAATTTCGCCTTTAATTTCTGCTTTTGAAATTGAGGTCAAAATGAGGATGTCACATATAATGACATGGCAATGAAAATAAAAAGAAACGAAAGAGAGGTGCGAGCCTTGTACAAATAGGCGCTTGCTGTTATGATTTTCGGTATTTACTATTACCAAATAAAAGATGCAATGTACAAAATTTTATCTCACCCTATCTAAATCCTATTATTTTTATCTATTCGGCTAAATAGTGCGGACCCCAACTGCAAGCTATGGGAATGAATGAAATGATAATGTCAATCGGTCTACAACACTCTCATTATATCCGTTAAATCTCTCACACATTCTAAATTCGAATTAAATATTTCTAAGGGTTAACGCTATGAAAAACCCCAAATTGATACACCTGTAACAAATTTATCCCACACTAATTTTTTGACCACCAAAAACCCTAAACCGGTACACCTATGATAATTTTATCCTCCGCTAGTTTCCGTTAAATTTTACTATCAAATTTCTGAGTTGGATGACATGAGGCATTTAACGGGTGTATCGGTTTGGGGTTTTACTCTCCGTTTATCATAGGTGTACCAATTTGTGGCTTTTTGTGGTATTAATCCAATTTAACGAAGAGTAAATTTGTCACAAAAGCACCAGTTTGGGGTTTTTGGTAGTCAAAAAATTACTTTAGGATAAATTTGTCACAAGTGTACTGGTTTAGAGTTTTTCATAATCAAAAAATTAGCTTGGGGTAAATTTGTCACAGGTAAACCAGTTTGAGGTTTTTCGTGCTATTAACCCTATTTTAAATAATGCGCAATAACTTTAACTCTTTTCCATATAGGCAAAATATTTTAGACAGCTTATAGGAATTCTTCTGTTTCAATCACAAGCCCAGATTATCGAATGATCCAAGAATAGTTTCCCTAACTATTACTGATACAACGATCAATATAACTATAAAGACTTAAACACACTCATTTATGCCTTATTTGGAATGGAAATGTGAAAAATCGTAGTTGAAATCTCATCAATAGATGGTATGAGGGGTACTATTGTGGTGAAAACAAGGTACATGGACATAATTCAAACACTTCAAAAGTATAGAGATCAAAATTGAAATTATTTTTTTAGAGATTGTATAATAAGACGTCATTTGTCAATTTTGTTGCTGGATTGGAAATTTCTGGCATATTTTGAATGGAAGTTTGATGGAATGACTTAAATTGTTGCGGGAGAATATTAGAATGACTAAAATTATAACCATATAAAGAATAGGGATCAAATAAAAGATCCCCTGAACTATAGGAACCAAAAATGAAATTCCCCAGAAGTTATTTATCATTTATTATATTAGTAAATGAAATTTGAATAAGAAGTTCCTGAATGGGTGCGAGCCGGGGTCTACATTATTTGTTAAATGAAAATTGAACAAGAAGTTCCCCCAGACCTCAGAAATAAATCTTGTTTGCATTTGGAGGTTCGAGACTTGTATAGAAAATCAATTTCGTTGGCTATGTCACCCAAAGTATATTTTTGATATTGAGTTTCCACCAATTCGATAACCACTCTGAATTATTAACCCATCATTTATTTTATATAACGGAAATGGAAACATAATTAGGTAATTACGCAATGTAATGATCGTATGGTATCCAGTGGCACCAGAAATGAAGAGAGTCGTGCAGAGTGCAAATTCATCAAATTTTACATTGTTGCTTGGTGGAAATTGGGAGACTCTAACTCCGTAAATCCACTTTGTATGATACACACACACACACACACACATATATATATATATATATATATATATGATGTAGATAAACAAATACGGATAATAGCTATGGATAGGTAGATTACTTAGAGCTACATACATGTCATTCTACTGGTGAAACAGTTCCAAAATAAGACGACATAATGACTTTGCTACACCCTTGTACTCCTCTGTTTGGTTTCGTAACTCGCCTTGATCGTATGTAATTCCTTGATTGCCCTGGTCATGTCCATCCGGTCTTGTGGTGATTCCATCGAGCATGCTACTCCAACTTCTAATACGGAAGCTGTGCAATCTCGAATTATGGTCTCCTCTTGTTAATCACTAGCTTCACTCAAAAGCCTAAAGTCTACAACATCCATTGCTCGGTCGGGAAGAGCCATCCGAATGAAGCTATGAAGGTTAAAATGGGGCCCAAAGGCCTCTTCAGTGGGTCTCTTCCCTGTGAACATCTCCAATAATAAAATGCTGTAACTGTACGCATTCCCAAGCGTTGAAACCTTGTGTCCCATGCCATACTCTGAAAATTTTTCTTAGAAGACATTAAATAGGGATACACACTATATCTTTTCTTTTAAATAATATATAAAAAAAATTACTACATCACACGGGATTTTGTTTTTCAAAAGAGTTATTCACTGGGTTCGCCGTGCATGGCAGTGGGTTGTGAGACCCAGTATTGATTTTTTTCTTTGACAGATTATTCATTTCGTTTAGTTTATTAGCTAGGGCTGATGTGCAATGCATGTCTTATGCAAAAGTGGTAAAACTTGTCGCAGAAGTGGACAAGTCAAATTTCGGGGGACAACAAGTTAGAAATTTTCTTTAGGATGTTGGATGTCATCAAATTACAAAGTACACCAAAGATCAGTGATAGCATATAGACTTCTCTATCTCCAAAACTACTAAGCGCACCAAAAAATCTCGACATGTTTCCCAAACAGATTGCCTACACGTCAAAAGTGAGTTTGTCCTTAAGTGGGGTAAGTGTGAAAACCAAAAAGAAAATATATATGCAGTGAGTGACTTGGGAAAATTATTTAGTGAAATTAATATATATATATATATATATATATATATATATATATATTATATCAAATTTGAATAGTCAGATTTGATGGATATGATGATGTATTTGTATTTATCTATAGTTTTTGTTAATATGCTCTAAACTTGACTATTTCTTGAAGTTTCGGGAGACCGAAAGTTAAATACAGCCCATCGTCTTCTGACTTAAGTGTCATGTCATCTAAACATACTTGTGTCAATTACTATATGATGTATTATAAATCTTACGTGGTATATTAAATGCATCTAATATTTTCTCAAGCCCATCGTGTTGTCAATTATCAAGACCTCCAACGGTTTCTGCTTTAAATGTCATGTCATCTAAATATAGTTTACAAATATAGAATTATAGGTCAAGTCAACAGGAAAGCGTCCACGGTAAGGTGTCAATTACTTACTGTCAGGACCTTAAGTCATGGGATACCAAAAGAGAATCTTAAGTTCTCATCAATTTCTCATACCGAGATAAAATATGAAGTATGGAAAGAAAATACGAATATGAAATGACACAATATGCTTAATCTGCCTATCAGCATGGATTCACAAGTTTTGAACAAAAAATATTTCCACTCATTGATCAAATTTACAATGGTTTATTCTCATCTTAATTTCAAACACGATTAGGACATGCTACTATTAATCTTTTCAAACACAAATATATTTATTTTCTTTTTCTGACGAAGCTATTAATAGAGGAAAGAGGAAATTGTGTTGCGAGAGAGAGGTGTCGAGCATACGAAGCATAACATAAAATCAAGGATCATTGTTTATTCAAACTTTTAACACTCTCTCTTATTCCCATCACAATTAACCAAAAACTAATCAAGAAAATATGACAGATTCATACCAGGAGGCACATAGCCAATGGATCCTCTGACGGCAGTTGAAGTTGAACTGCCCTGGTCCTGAACACTTGTGGCTTCTTCAGATACCATTGAAATGATCTTTGCAAGCCCAAAATCTCCAACTCAAGCCACCATGTCATTGTCTAGAAGCACATTACCCGACTTCATATCTCCATGGATGATTGTTCGATAACAAGCCTTGTGGAGATATTCAATCCCAATAGCTATGTCCATGGCAATGTTTAACCTCTGCACCATTCTCAAATTTCTTGATTCACCACGCTCATCATCTCGTCCTATAGTCCCAGGGTGCAACCACTCCTCCAAGCTCTCATTAGCCATGAACTCGTATATTAGAGCTTTGAAGTCATTGCCACGAAAATCAATGGCCGAACATACACTTAGTATCTTCATGAGGTTTCAGCGTCTAATGGTTCCTAGAGTTTGACATTCGGAGACAAAGCTCCTCAAAGCACCTCTGTGCGTTAAATTGAGCACCTTCACTACCATCGTGGCACCACCATCATGAATCTCCTTATAAACCATGCCATATCTTCCTTTACCAATCAAATTGGTCTCAGAGAATCTGTCAGTAGCTCTCAGGAGTTCTTCATAAGAAATCCTCAAGAATTGGTGCTCAAAGGATGATGATGTCGAGGCATTGGTTCTCGTCTACTTCTTTTTGCGGTAACAGAAGATAGACAGGAGCCAAAAAGCTAAACATAACAAACTGACAATTACCACATATATCACTATGGTCTTGGTTGTAGAAGACTTGTTAGAGCTTGGTGATTTGCAAAGGGGAAGCTTCATACTCGAAACACCCCCACAAAGTTGTCTATTTCCAGAAATTGATATAGCACTATACTTGCATTAAGAAAAACTCCGCCCTTTGGAACTTGTCCTTCTAGTTCATTGAAGGATATGTTCAAGTACTTGAGTAGTGGGAGCTTTGTGAGAAAGCTCGGGATTGGACCAGAAAAATTATTATTGGAAAGATCCAGCTCTTCTAGACCGCGTAATGGATGTAAAGCTTGGGAGATTTGACCATTAAAAGAATTAGCTTCTAAGTGAAGCCATTCCAATCTCAAGCACCCACTAATGGAGGCTGGAATTAAGCCGGTCAATCTGTTATAAGACAGATCTAATACGGCCAAATTTATTAAAGAGCCAACTTGCAATGGAAGAGATCCACTTAAATTATTATGAGCTAAATTGAAACTAATCGACAAGGAAGAAAGACCGATGATTTCGACTGGAATCAAGCCAATTAGGTTATTGTTTGAAAGATCGAGCCCAATTAGTTGCTTGCAGTTGCCTAGACTTTGTGGTATGTGGCCTTGGAAATTGTTGGATCGAAGGTTAAGGAGACTTAACAATGTCATGTTACCAATTGAAGATGGTATCTCTCCAGCAAACATGTTTCCGGCCAAAGAAAGTTCCTGCAATCTGTGAAGTGCTCCGATAGAATCAGGAATATGATCAGTTAGAAAATTATCCCGTAAATTCAAGATAGACAAGTTGAAGAGATTTCCGAGGGCTAAAGGAATAGTTCCATGGATACGATTGTATGACAAATGAATTTGCTTAATGCTGGTGAAGAGATTGGTGATGGATGTCGGCAAAGATCCGTAAATCAAGTTCGAAACCACCTCGATATATTCTAAGTTGGAACAATTAGCTAAAGAAGAGATAAAACTTAAGTCACCCTCCAACTGGTTAAAACCCAACACAATCATGTTGAGGCCCTCTAGCCTTCCCAAATTTTTCGGTATTGGCGCCCATGGAAACTGTTTATGGCAAGTTCAAGTGTCTGAAGGCTGGTCGCATTCGTTAATGATGATGGAATTGTCCCTGTCAACCAGTTATTGAAGGCTCCAAGGTGACGGAGAGAAGGAAGAGTGGTGCCGAAATCAAACGGAATTGTCTCGGTCAACAACTGGTTCCCACTGACTAAGAAGTAAATAATGCTGGAGATGTTAAAAATCCCTGGTGGAATCTCACCGGTTAGTTTGTTGAATGATAGTTGGAAAAATCGCAACCTCTTTAGTCTGGACAAGTCCTCAGGCATTTCTCCGTGCAACGCATTTCGTGCCAGGGAGAGTACTTGTAGCAGGGAGAGGTTTCCAATCGAAGGAGGAATATGACCTACAAGACTATCCTTAGTCAAGCCCAACAATTTAAGCCTTGGTAAAGAACCAAGATTGGAATGTATTTCCCCAACAAGTTGGTTATCTATGAGATCCAGGATCTCGAGGTTCGAGCAGCGGGAAAGATTGGAGGGTATCGACCTGCCAAATGAGTTGTTACTACGAATGAGATAATGGAGCCGAAGCAAGTTGCCTATCTGTGGTGGGATTTCGCCGCGGAAGCTGTTGTTCTATAAAACCATGGCCCTTAGGAAAGAGAGGTTACCTATGTGAGGAGATAGAAAGCCTCCCAAGTCCTGTGATCTCAGGACTAGGGATGTGACCCTCCTAGGATGTCTTTTGCTACTAAAGTGATTAGCAAAAGGCTAAAAACAGCTCAAAGCCGTCAAAAGAGTGATGTAGACAGAAAGCGAAGACCTTTGGAATTTCAAGTAGGGGGATCACGTGTTTCTTAAGGTATCGCCCATAAGAGGACTATCTAGATTCGGTAAGAAAGGGAAATTGAGTCCGAGGTATGTGAGACCTTTTGAGGTTTTAGAAAGGATCGGGGATTTAGCGTATCGCCTTACACTTCCGCCGAATTTATCGCAAGTACATAACATATTCCACGTATCGATATTGAGAAAATATGAACCGGACCCAACTCATGTGTTAAATTATGAGGAGATCGAAGTCGATGACAAGGTGTCTTATATTGAGAGACCAGTAAAAATTGAAGATCGGAAAGAACAGGTTCTAAGCAACAAGACTATTTCGATGGTCAAGGTTATTTGGGAACACCACGGGACTGAAGGAGCGACTTGGGAAGCGAAGAACAAATGCAATGTCAATAACTCCATTTGTTTGAATAGTGGTAGGATTTGTAAATTTCGAGGATGAAATTTTCTTAAGGGGGAAGATTTGTGACATCCTAAAATTTGTCCATTTGGGATTTATGAAATGCTTGGTTTTATGAACGTATTCGTAGTTAGTTCTCGCTCGGAACTGATCATTCCTGGGATACTAACAATTAGAGAAAGGCTAATTAGGGATTTAAATTCGTACGACTAAGAGAAAATTCGATCGTGAATTGATTTTCGACCATAAAATCGCCGAGGTGACATTTTGAGCCACTATTGGCCGATCGAAGGATAGCCAGGGGTCAATTCGCCACTGTCATAGTAGTGGATTGCGGGTAATTCCGCTGGACCACGAAACGAATTAACGAATGATCATGAACCTATACCAAATGATCGTACCCCTCGAATCTAGCGGTCGATCCTCGTAATTTAAATGACAACCGAAGTCATCACGAACCGAATGAGCTCGCATGTGACTCGATTTATTATCAGTCACAGGTCGAATATGCGAATTTTCCCAAAAGCCGCCCGTTAGTTTGAGAAACGCTCGAGTTACGTTAAATAAAATTCGATTATTAATTAGAGCCCAAATTGGACATCGGAAAATTAGGAAGTCACAACGGGACATTAGAACGATGCTGTGGTTGGAACGTGTAGCTTCGGATTTGCCCGAATCGTTTAGAAAAATTCAATTTTGACAAGAAATGAGGAAAGTGACCGTTTTACCCCTAGGAATTTGTTAAGGGCAAGTTTTAAGAGGGAATGGCATTTTGATCATTTTGTCCTAACTTTTGAATTGGATAATTTTGCCCTTAGAATTTTATGAAATTCCCAAATTACCCTTGGATATTTTTGGGAAAGATTCGATCTCGACCGTCGGTTCTAAGATAAGATCGAATCTCGGCCGTTGATTAAAAAGATTAGAGAGGGGCAAGATGGTAATTTGCCAAAATTTGCCAAAATTTGACTATTTAGATCAAGACCCATTCTCTCTCTCTCAAACTCTCGGCTCTCTCTCTCTTCCTCTCCCTCACCGCTAACCACCCCTCCCCTCGCCAAGCTGCTGCACGCCGGTCACCGCCCGTCCGGATCGCCGCCGAACCGCCACCGCGCCGTACCCCCACCCCACACCGTCCCTCTCTTTCTCTCTCTTCCGCTCGTGTGGCCGTGAGCCACAGCCAAGGAAGCCGTTGCTGCCGCACGCTGTCCGCGCCACCGCCAAGTCGCGCCACCGCTCGCCGCCGTCCCCGCCACTTTCCGCTCTAGCTGCGTTAGTCTAGAGTTTTGGTAAGTCGCGCTTTAAACTCTATTTAGGACGTCAGGTATCGACGAACAAAATTAAGAGTGAAATCGGGTTTATTTAGACGCGGATCAGTATAGTTTTTGGGGTAGAATCGATTGGCGGGCCTTAGGATTGAAATCGGAAGATTTTGGTGGATTTTTAGAGGTTGATCGATGGCTGGAAATTGCTATTTTGAGTGCTGTGATGTGCTATTTGGTGTGTGGTTAGTGCCATTAGATCCGGCTCGGAATTTCGTGAAAATGTCGTGAAGAGCAGGAACTGATTTGTCATGGTTTTGATAAGAAAAAATGTCAATTTGTATGTTGATTTTGTGTTTGTATTGTGGCTGAGTTGTGGTGGTGAAATTGGGTGTATTAATGTGTAATTATTTGATACCCGAGTGTGCGCACGTGTGAGGTTTGAGACGTGCGATATGTGTGTGATCACTAAAAGACCCTGAAACGTGTTTACGTGGGGTACAGATAAAATATGTGGTGTGCGAGTATGTGCGAGTGATCACTAAATCCTTGAGGCGGTACCATTACGCGGGGATATTTCCGTCTTGAGGCGGTACTACTACGCGGGACGATGTCCGGTATTACCGGAGGACGGCCAACCTGAGGCGGTATCATTACGCGAGTTGTGTCGTTGGTGGTAGGTGTTAAGCCTGAGGCGGTACTACTACGCGGGCAAGATACATGGCCTGAGGCAGTACCATTATGCGGGCCGAGTAGTGTCGTGAATATAGCCAACCTGAGGCGGTACCATTACGCGGGTTGTGCATTAAGAGAGCGGGTGTTAAGCCTGAGGTGGTACTACTACGCGGGCAAGATACACGGCCTGAGGCGGTACCATTACGCGGGCCTTGAAGTGTTGTTACAAGTTGGTCGCAGTGTATCTAAGGCGGTACCATTACGCGGATCACTGGCAAGTGATGTGGAAAAAGATGTGATGAAATTGGAACGAATGTGTGAAATGAGATTTGAACGTGCATGTGATTGGATATGGTATGGTTGTGACTAACGTGCAGGTTGCACGCAGGATAGGCCCAGGTAAGAATAAATGATGTGCCTCCTATGTGATGGTTGGGTGTGTGATTGTGTTTTGTGATTGTATGAAGGTACGTGATAGCCTGGGTGGGGTTTAGGAGTGTACTTATTGAGATCTAATCTCATGGTTGTTTCAACCAATATTTTTCAGAACCTCGGCCTGAACAATGAACCCGTCGCCGCCGCCACCAGAGTGTTTTGTAGTACCGATGCACACCAAACACGACATTGTAGAGTTTCCTATAGATGACCACATGACCTGGATTAAGTATAATACCGTAGTTTTCGTAGATGTAGGATTACCCCTATGGGAGGCACATACATATACCGCTTGGTTCTTCCGAAACGAGATAGATGAGTTCGGTCCCGTTCGCGGATTTGACGTCCCCTTTGATGGAGTTGGGGACTGGGACCCGTCTGCTATACCTCCTCTTGATAGCGAATTGACTAGTGTGGAGACTAGTTTGTCGCAGTCTAGACTGCAGCCAGCGCTTGCAGCACCGGGGTCTTCAAGGCTGAGCATAAACTAGAGCCAGAAGAGTCTCTAGCGGGAAATGATCCAATGGACGTGGATCTCGAGCCGATCCAATGGACGTGGGCCCGAGGCCAAACTCGAGAATGAACCTGTTGAACCTGAGGACAAGCCAGAAGAAGAACCGGTGTACATTCCCCCGTATGAGCAGTGGATTGACCTTGAATTTGTATGAGAGTACGGGTCTGATGAGGAGTCCGACTCGGAGGAGCAGATTGAGGTCCCAGCAGAGTCGGGTGATATAAATCATCCGATTGAGATTGAGGCTGAGCCAGAGTCCTCAGAGGAATAGACCGTCCAGGGGAATTCAAGTTCAGAGGACGAAGAATCGGACTCGGAATGGATGTCGAGCAAAGGACGTAGGGACTAGTGTAGGGGTTGAAATTAGACTTTTTGGAGGTGTATCATTTTTTAGGATAAAACATCCAGGTCATCGATCCTTTTGATATCGATGGTTGTAGTACGGTGTGCATATGTATATTGGTGATTTGTAAATTGTGAATATTATGTGAGTTTGAATGAGAAATGAATATGTGCATTCTCCCTATGCTCCCCAGTTTTAAATTGTCCGGGTATTTGTGGTTTCCGCTGATCGTTTAAAATCTCTGATATTTATAAGTGAGGTCGGCGATACCCTGGGATGTCGCATTAATCGACCAGAGAAATGTGTCGCGTGCTCGATAAGGTTCAGGGCGTGACACTTTTTATCCCATGTACATACCCGTCTCTCGTTTGGCCGTTAAATGGGATTGTCTGTTTATCTCCAAATACCATTAGCCTTCAACCTAAGACTCTCTAGCCATGATTCTGAACCACAGGACCTACTTAGAGTGGTGAGTGAAGAGAATATTTGCCGAGCCAACTCATCTTATTCAGTCTATCTTTCCAATATCACCACGCCTAGAGGAGAAAGATTTATAAGAAGATTGGAGAGAACATAGCAGAAATTTGCAAAATCTTCTCTTCTTTGGACTCTGTCTATAATTTAAACATCACCTTGCTTTATATAGTTGAGGTTAAGGGTAATACGGACATTTTCATGACCGTTATTGCCAAGAAGCATGGCCAACAAAGCATATTACACCCTTACCAAAAAAAAAAAAACAAAGCATATTACAGCCTGCACGGAATATTATAGGATAGACAAAACAAAAAAGAGTTAGTTCAGACTCAATAATACAAAAACTTTCAATAGTACGACAAAGCTTATGACTTTAATTAAAGTAATAGTCATGTGAACTCTAAAAGATTCTTTAATTTATTGATGGATTCATAATCTTATCAAAATTCAAATGTGCCTACCATATCTCTTCAAGATAAGATTCTCCTAAGTCATATGGGTCCTCGGAAAAATACATACGGTCGGACCGATTCCACTTGTACTCATCTAATGCCTGGTGGATGGCATCTCTAGTGGCATGATATACATGGAAATAATCCCATGGCATTTCTTCTTGATAAGTATCGCACATAAAAACTTCGGAACAGTTTGATTCTCTTTGCATAGGATCTTTTGAATTCTAGGGATTCTCCATGAATTTTTCTGAAATTTATCCAAAAGATCTTTTCAATTTAGCAACAGGATTAGGGACGATAAACATTTGAATTTTTTTTTAAATTTACAGACAAAGCGTTTTTCCTCCATCATATCCTTTCACTTTATTGAACACTGATGGATTTTTTTAGTCAATTGACACCCCGTCAACTACATGAGGATTGACAAGTCGACGGAGACGAAGACCGAACATTCCATCTAATGCGTAATCGATGTTTCAACCCTCAAATTATGCCTAGTCGCCATGCTATTTCAGTAGCTATTAAATAGAGTCTCATGTTCATCTCTCCTATTTTGGTTCGAGATAAGTTGGTCAGAATAATCTTCACAAAATCTGCGAAAAATCACTTCTGGCACTACAAAAAAACCGGTTTTTTGCCACGAAAATTTGCGACGAAAAAATTTTCGTCGCAAATTTTCGACAAATTTTCCAACGAAAAGTAAAATTCGTTGGAAATTTCCAACGACCAATTTTTTGTCGCAAAATTCGTTGGAAATTTCCAACGAAAAAATTTTCGTCGCAAAATTCGTTGGAAATTTCCAACGAATTTTTTTTCGTCGCAAAATTCGTTGGAAATTTCCAACGAATTTTTTTTCGTCGCAAAATTCGTTGGAACTTTCCAACGAATTTTTTTTCGTTGGAAAATTTCCAACGAAATTTCCAACGAAATTTCAAAAAACCGGTACTATTCGGCATTTTTTATATTCGTTGGAAAATTCGTTGGAAATTTCCAACGAATTTTCCAACGAATTTCAATTTTTCGGGCAATTATTTCAGTGTGTACAATTTTGGTTGGAAAATTCGTTGGAAATTTCCAACGAATTTTTTTTCGTTGGAAATTTCCAACGAAATTTCCAACGAATTACACAAAAACCCGTACTATTCGGCATTTTTTATATTCGTTGGAAAATTCCAACGAATTTTCCAACGAATTTGATATTTCCGGGTAATTATTTCAGTGTGTACAATTTTCGTTGGAAAATTCGTTGGAAATTTCCAACGAAATTTCCAACGAATTCCAAAAAACCGGTACTATTCGGCATTTTTTATATTCGTTGAAAAATTCGTTGGAAAATTCCAATGAATTTTCCAACAAGTTTCAATTTTTGGGCAATTATTTCAGTGTGTACAATTTTCGTTGGAAAATTCGTTGGAAATTTCCAACGAATTTTTTTTCGTTGGAAATTTCCAACGAAATTTCTAACGAATTCCAAAAAAACCGGTACTATTCGGCATTTTTTATATTCGTTGGAAAATTCGTTGGAAATTTCCAACGAATTTTCCAACAAATTTTATATTTTCGGACAATTATTTCAGCGTGTATAATTTTCGTTGGAAAATTCGTTGAAAATTTCCAACGAAAAAAATTCGTTGGAAATTTTCAACGAAATTTCCAACGAATTTGAATTTTCCGGATAATTATTTCAGTTTGTAAAATTTTCGCGCTCAACACATTCGCGCTCAACACATTCTCTCTCTCTCTCTCTCTCTTGCCTTCACCTTCTTCTCCCTCTGCCTCCATCTTCTTCTTCCTCTGCCTCCCGCTCCGCCTCCTCCCTCGCCGCCCCCCTCCTCCTCTGGCTCCGGCTCCGGCTCCGGCTCCGACGCCATGGACAGCTCCTCCACCGCGGCCAGATCTCGGCGACGTCGGCTCCCTCCCCCGCGGCCATCCAGGGCGACGTCGGCTCCCTCGCCGCCACGGCCATCCAGGGCCAGGCCCCCGCGGCGGTCGGCGCCCCCGACGCCACCATGGGCCCCCACCTCGCCCGTCGCCTCAGCCACGTCGTCGCCGTCGCCGGGGAGCTCGAGTTCGCCCAGATCTGGGCGAGCTCGAGCTCGTCGCCGGCGAGGGCCGAGCTCGCCCAGATCTGGGCGAGCTCGAGCTCGCCGGCGAGGGCCGAGCTCGCCCAGATCTGGGCGAGCTCGAGCTCCCCGGCGAGGGCCGAGCTCGCCCAGATCTGGGCGAGCTCGAGCTCGCCGGCGAGGGCCGAGCTCGCCCAGATCTGGGCGAGCTCGAGCTCGCCGGCCATGGTGAGCTCGGGCCTCGCCATGGCCGGCGAGGGCCAGCCTCGTCGCCGGCGAGGCTCGCCTGCGACGAGGCTGGGCCTCGCCGGCCATGGCGAGGCCCGAGCTCACCATGGCCGGCGAGCTCGGCCCTCGCCGGCGACGAGGCTGGCCCTCGCCGGCGGCGAGGGCGATTTTTCAAAAAAAAAATTCGTTGGAAAAAAAATTTCCACGATTTTTCGACAAAAAAAACATTTATAATTTTACCAACGAAAAATTTTTCGTTGGAAAAAAAATTTCCACGATTTTTCGACAAAAAAAAAACATTTATAATTTTACCAACGAAAAATTTTTCGTTGGAAAAAAAATTTCCACGATTTTTCGACCAGAAAAAAAATTTTGTAATTTTTCCAACGAATTTAGCCACGATTTTTTCAATAAATTTTCCAACGAAATAAAATTCATCGCAAATTTCCAACGAAAATTGAAATTTTTCGTTGGAAAAATTTCCAACGACCTATTACCAACGAATTTTTTTTCGTTGGAAAATTCGTTGGAAATTCGTTTTCCAACGAATTTTTTCAAATTTTTCGTTGGAAATTTCGTCGGAAAAAACGTGTTTTTTTGTAGTGTGGTGACAAAATAACCTAGTTTTAAAAAGTCGCACTTAATATGAATCAGACCATTATTATAAATTAGACCTTTTGAAAAAAATTAGTATGAATTGGACCTAAAATATCATATTTGTTGCGGTCAATTTGCTTCACCGGTTCGTAATTTAATTTTGCATGAAGAAAATGAGAGATAGTATCATGAGGTTTTGGACGCCACTTAAGATGAGAATAATGCGGAAGAGATTGCAAAAAAGGAAACTAAAGATTGTAAAATAGGAAAAAAGAAATAAAGGTATTGAACATATTTCAACTTTATATATGGATGATCAAACAAATTTTAGTTTTGAAGCCAATCTACATGCAACTACTAATAATTCAAGGGGCTCAATTTCATGCTATATTATTTATAGTAAACTATTTTGAAATGTCTCTGGGGTTCACATGACAAAGCTCCATCTTCACGGGTTTTAGTTCAGTGTGAACGTTAACTCCAGTAAAGGATAAATTGGTGCCTCATATTAACAATGATCCTTCTTCTCCGGATGACCTCTAAAAAAATGAATAAAGCCCTCGTTTAATGATAGTTTAATGATATTTACTCTGTCAATATGAACACAAAGATCATCATTATCACAAATCAACTAACTTTTCGTAAAATAATTTTTTTTTTTTGATAACCCAGGGAACCCCCACACGGCCGATAGCCGGGGAGTAAACCCTGGGGGCGACACGTGCTAGCCACCACACACGTGCCACCGGTTAAGTCACCCTGCGGCGCCCGGGATTCGAACACTCAACCTTTTGCGAGAGGAAGAGTGTGCGTTCCAGCAGCGCCACCCAGGCGGGTGGTTTCGTAAAATAATGTTCTTTTTCTCTTTTTCCAAAAGGCAAAGATTTTCCACAAAATCTCTTTTTGAATGGAAAAGTCATCCAACAATTTTTTTTACTGGTCGAATGAAATAGGTTTTGGCATCTTTTCAATCTAGAAATGTGAAAGCAAAACTCACTTTTATTACGGCAAAAAGTATTTTATTTTTAATTTCTTTAATCGTGGTGTGATGTGCGCATCGGGATCTCTATCATTATTGAAGCTAAAATCATTTTTATTGTTGTAGAGCGCAGTACATCGAGTAATTAGGCCAATGCTTTTCTTGCTCAAGTCATCAAAAGAAATGTACGTGAATCATGTGACAAGTTTCTTGTTACCGTAACGAAAGAGATTGCGTCCCGTGCACTTGGATTCATGAAAACTACAAGTGATTTTCGCATTAGCATAGTCTAACTGATTCGCTAATGCTCTGGATCGTGCTGTGAAAAGTATTCTGACCTACTAAACACTTTCATATAGTTGTTCGGCCCCATACAACCAATAGATGGTGTCCAACAATCTAATAAGTATAAAAAAGTTAAATGAAATCAATCTCCGGAGGTTACATGACAAATCTCCATCTTCATAGGTTTTAGTTCAGCGTGAATGTTAACTTCAGTGAAATCAGAATTGATAAAGTTTAATGAGCTATGGGTGAAGTAATCAAGATCAATGTGAGAAAGGTATAATTACAATGTGTGGCGGTATAACAAGTTAAAAAATCATTTGAATAGTCTCAACGTTTGTCATAGTAACTTCTATGGCAGCTTGTATTAATGCTTGAGAGGACTTTTTGAGAATAAATGATGGTGGAATAAACACTCCATTTGTAAGTTTCCTTTTTTTACAAACATTATTCCAGTGCCGATTCTACACTTACTTGATGACATGACACATGCCACATAGCGCACCATTTAATTTAGTAAGAAACTCTAGTAAAGTCTTAGTACTTGTAGCGTGATTCATATTTTAAGGTCTTGCTTGTTTTCACTTTTACTGCATAAACAAGAAAGAGAAATGTCCAACACTAAGACTGTTCTATAAATTTGGTATAATAAGTGATGTGATATATTGTTATTAATTGTTGAACATGGCCTAGAGTTCATTATAGTCTTCCATGTAGCATAGTATAATAAATTAATATTTAACATGGCATTGTCCATTAGGAAACACCCTAAAAAGTTAAGGAGAGAAAAGGCAATATTCAAGGTAATAACAAGGAACAAAGTGAGGATAATACAAAATAAATAACAAAACCGAAGGTTCCATGTAATAAATTGGTGCCTCGTATTAACAATGACCCCTACTTCTCAAGATGACCTCTAGAAAAATGAACAAAACCCTCGTTTAATGATAGTTTAATGATGTTTACTCTGTCAATAAGAACACAAAGATCAAATGATGATCACAAATCAACTAACTTTTTGTATAATAATGTTTTTTTCTCCTTTACCAAAAGGGAAAAGTTTCCACCAAATCTCTTTTTGAAAGGAAAAGTCATCGAACAAATTTTTTTTTCTGGTCCAATGAAATGGGTCTTGGCATCTTTTCAATCCAGACATGTGAAAGCAAGACTCACTTTTATTACAGAAAAAGCATTTTATTTTTAATTTCCTTTGGCCCCCCAAAAGAAATGTACGTGAATCACGCAGCAAGTTTTTTTCTTCCATAATGAAAGGAGATTGCGTCCCATGCACTTGGATTCGAGAAAACTAAAAGTGATTTTTACACTGTAATAGTCTAATTGATACGTTAATGCTCTGGATCATGCTGTGAAAAGTATTATGACCTCTTGGCACTGTTTAATACAACAAACTATCCGTGGTGCCGAAGAGGAGATAAAGAGACTAGGGAGCCTATTTTTTGGAAAAAAAAAAGCTTAGTTTAATAATTTTACCGAATATTTCTACCGGATTGTTTTCATTTTTTATGAATTAAAAATAGATTAGTTATTATACTTTGAGCCTCAAAAATCATTTTTCTATATGTTTATATTTTAACTTACTCATGACTTTACTAAAGTGTTCGGAGTATAAATAATGCATTTTTCTATTATTAATTACTAATCTTAATACTATAATTTTTTTTAGTTTTAATATATAGTTTGAACAATCCAGCCATTTCAAGCTGAAGATCCTGAAGATGCTCAGGTCAAAGGTGCGGAAAGGCCCGGAAAAGAATAAGGGGGAGCCCTAAATCTCAGCTCGGGGCCGTCTGATATGGGCCAATCCGTTCTTTCAATCTTTTTTTCACCCCTAGAAATAAAGTGTCACATGGGACAAAGTCCTAGATCCTGGGAGCCATCTCTCGAACCTTGTAAGGGCAAAGTGCTATATGGTGGGAGCCACCTTTTGAACCCATGGGGCCACGTCTAGAATCCTTCAAGTTCGACCGTTTGGATAAATCAATCTATATGATATGCAACATCGAATAGCTTCTACGATTGTCAGAAAAACTTGAATAGTAGCTTGTAATAATCTTGAGAGCACTTTTGTGTAATTCTGAGAAGAAATGATGGTGGAATAGAAAAAAAAAATTCCTAATTGATCTTGCTAAATTGATCTCTTTCCCCCTTTTGACAAACTTCATGCCAATGCTGTGTCACGCCCTGAACCCCATTGAGCGCACAACATCCTCTACTAGTCGATTAATGCGATATCCCAGGGTATCGCCGACCTCTTTGTACATATAAGAGATTTGAAATAAATAGCGGAAACCTCAAATACCCGGACAAATAAATTGGGATAATCAGGGAGAATACACATATTCATTTCTTATCCAAACTTATATAATATTCACAATTTACATCCGCCATATACACATGCACACCATACTATAACCATCGATATCAAAAAGGACCGATGACCTGGATATTCTATTGCCAAAAATGATACTCCTCAAAAACCTATTGTCAACCCCTAAACCTAGCCCCTACGCCCCTTACTCGACGTCCACTATGAACCTGATTCTTCGTCCTCAGAATCTAAGTCCTCCTGAACAATCTGCTCCTCCGACGACTCCGGTTCGGCCTCAATCTCAATCGGGTGGTTTATTTCACCCGACTCCGCTGGTGCCTTAACTTGCTCCTCCGACTCCGTCTCCTGATCAGTCCCGTACTCTGGTACAAACTCAGGGTCCATCCACTGCTCAAAAGGGAGTATATAATCCGGTTTCTCCTTAGGCTCTGCAGACTCATCCGGTTCATCGTCAAGTTCAGCCTCGAGCTCTACTTCTTCTGGTTCTTCCTCAGAAATTGGTTCAAGGTCTATGTCAATTGGGTTGTCCTCCTTAGCCCCTGAAGATCCTTGTGCTGCCGGCGCTGGGTGTAGTCTAGACTAAGCCAGACTAGTTTCCGCACTAGTTAATTCGCCGTCAGGAGGGGGTACAGCAGTCGGGTCCCAGTCCCCAACTAAATCAAAAGAGACATCAAATCCTCGGATTGGCCCAAACTCATCTACTCCATCTCGAAAAAACCAAGCAGTGTACGTATGGGGCTCCCACAGGGGTAATCCTACGTTTACGAATACTACTGTAGTGTGTTTAATCCAAGTCATATTATCAGCCATGGGAAACTCTGTAACATCAAACTCGGTGTGTATCGGTACTCCAAAACGCTCAGGTGGCTATGGCGGGGGATTTATTGTTCCTGCTGGGGTTCTGAAATATTTGATTGAAATAACCGTGAGACTACAACTCAGTAAGTACGCCCCTAAACCCTACCTAAGCTATCACGTACCTCCAGACAATCATAAAACACAATCACACACACAATCATCACATAGCAGGCACATCAGTTATTCTTACCTGGACCTATCCTGCTTACACCCTGCACGTTAGTCGCAACCACAACATATGCAATCACACGCATGCTCAATTCTCATTTTTGCGCATTCGTTTTGGTCTAATCACCTCTTTTCCACAACTCTCGCCAGTGACCCGCGTTACAGTACACGCCTCAGGTCCACTGCGATCAACTTATTACAACACTTCAGGACCTGCATTACAGTACACGCCTCAGGCTATGTCTCTTGCCCGCGTTACAGTACACGCCTCGGGCTCAACATCTACCACCTACTGCACAACCCATGTTGAAGTATACACCTCAGGTTGACAGTCTTCCGGTAATACCGGGCATTGTCCTGCGTTAAAGTACACGCCTCAGGATGGCACAATTCCCACGATTGCACATGTCACACCACATTCACTCTCTTGCTTATGCACATGCTCAACAATCACTTGCCACACTCAACTGGCAAATCACACATGGCCCGTGCACGCATCAATTCACACACAATTCATACTCACTAAGCATTCGACATGGCCAATTTAACAATTAATTCAATCTGGCCCATGCGTGCACCCAAGAGGCATATTTCAATCAATTAATTACACAACCACGCACCCAATGTCATCATCACAATTCAGTCATTGTTCAAACACACATTAAACACACAATTTGTCGTTTTTCCCCAACCAAACTGCGACAGATTAATTCTGGCCCTTCACGACATTTTTCCACAATTAATCGCCGGTTCTAAATGTCCAATTTACGAACCAAACCGAGCATCACAGCCCACTAATCAGCCATCCACAGCCCACTTCCGACCTCAAAATTTCCATCAAAACTTCCCGAATTCAATCCTAGGCCCACTAATCAATTCCGCTCCTAAATCGTACAATTCTGCACCTCAAATAAACCCAATTTCACCCGAAAATTGTCTGTCGATACCCGACGTCCTAACTAAGGTTTAGAGCGCGACTTACCGACACTCTAGGCTATCTTGGCTAGAGCGAAAAGCGGCGGTGATCGGCGGGGACGGCGGCGCGGCTTGGCGGTGGCAATCGGCGCACGACGACGGCGGCGGTTTGCTCGGCTTGGACCGGCTATCCACGGCCAAGAGAGAGAGAACCGGGAGGGAAAGGGGACAGCATGGGGTGGTGGCGGTGATGCGGTACGACTGCGGTCCGGGCAGCGGTGACCAGCGGTGATGGCTTGGCGGCGATTGGTAAGGAGAGGGGGCGGTCGGTGAGGGAGAGAGAGATGGCCAAGAGTCCTGGGGGAGAGAGAGTGAGGAGAGAGAGAATGGGTCTAGACTTAAATAGTAAAATTTGACCAATGTGGCAAATTACAATCTTGCCCCTCTCTCATAAACGAAATCGACGGCCCAGATTCGATCTTATCTTAAAACCGACGATCGAGATCGAATCTTACCAAAAATATCCAAGGGCAATTTGGAAATTTCATAAAATTCCAAGGGTAAAAATGTCCAATCAAAAAGTTAGGGCAAAATGACCAAAATGCCCCTCCCTCATAAAGCATGCCCTTTATAAATCTTTAGGGGTAAAATGGTCACTTTCCTCATTTCTCATCGAAATCGAATTTTTCCGAAGGATTCGGGACAATCCAAAATTACACGTTCCAACCGCAACGTCGTCCTAACGTCCCGTTGTGACTTCCAAATTTTTCAATGTCCAATTTGAGCTCAATTAAATAATTAAATTTTATTAAACGCAACTCGAGCGTTTCTCAAACTAACGGGTGGCTCGTTGGGAAAATTCGCATATTCAATCCGTGATTGATAATAATTCGAGTCACGTGTAAGTTCATTCGGTTCGTGATGACTTCGGTTGTCATTTAAATCGCGAAGATCAATCACTAGATCCGAGGGGCACGATCGTTTGGTATAAGTTCAGGATCGTTCGTCAATTCATTTCGTGGTTCAACGAAATCACCTGCGACCCACTACTATGACATTGGCAAACTGACCTCTAGTTATCTTCGGATCGATCAATAGTGGCTCAAAATGTCACCTTCGCGATTTTATGGTCGAAAATCAATTCACGATCGAATTCTCTCTTATTCGTACGAATTTAAATCCCTGATTAACCTTTCTCCAATGGTTAGTATCCTAGGAATGATCAGTTCCGGGCGAGAGTTAACCACGAGCACATTCATAAAACTCAGTATTTTATAAATCACAAATGGACAAATTTTCAGAATTTCACAACTCTTCCCCCTTACAAAAATTTCGTCTTCGAGATTTACAAATCCTACACTACTCAAACAATTGGGGGTATTGACGTTGCATCATCTCTTCACTTTCCCAAGTTGCACCTTCAGTCCCGTGGTGTTCCCAAATAACCTTGACCATCGAGATCATATTGTTCCTCAAAACTCGGTTCTTCCGGTCCTCGATCCTTATCGATCTTTCAACATACGACACTTTATCGTCAACTTCTATCTCCTCATAGTTTAATACATGAGTCGGGTCCGGTTTATATTTCCTCAACATCGATACGTGGAGCACATTATGTACTTGCGATAAATTCGGTGGAAGTGCAAGGCGATACGCTAAATCCCCGATTCTTTCTAAAACCTCAAAAGGTCCCACGTACCTCGAACTCAACTTACCTTTCTTACCGAACCTAGATAATCCTCTCATGGGCGATGCCTTAAGAAATACATAATCCCCTATTTGAAACTCCAAAGGTCTTCGCCTTCTGTCTGCATAATTCTTTTGACGGCTCTACGCTGTCTTCAGTCTTTCGCGTATAAGCTTAACCGCCTCAATCGATTGCTCGACTAGCTCTAGCCCGGTTATAGTCCTTTCTCCTACTTCGTCCCAGCACACGGGCGTTCTACAGGCCCGACCATATAGCGATTCAAAAGGCACCATTCCGATACTTTGCTAAAAACTGTTATTATACGCGAATTCCACTAAGAGCAATTGTTCTTCCCATTTATCCTGAAAATCCAACACGCATGCCCGTAGCATATCCTCTAAGGTCTGAATCGTTCTCTCAGACTGACCATCTGTCTGAGGATGGTAAGCTGTACTAAATTGTAACTTGGATCCTAAAGCCGTACGTAGACTTTTCCAAAAACTGGCGGTAAACCTGAGAACACGATATGAGGTAATAGTCATTGGTACCCTATGCAATCGAACTATCTGCTGCACATACAATTCAGCATATCGCTCTAATGCGAAGTCCTTTCGTACAGGTAAAAAGTGTGCCGAATTGGTCAATCTATCGATAATCACCCAAATGGTATCATGACCTCTTTGACTTCTCGGTAATCCCGACACAAAACCTATAGTTACATGCTCCCATTTCCATTCTGGGATTTCCAAGGGTCGCAATAATCCTCCAAGTTTGTAATGTTATGCCTTTACCTGCTGGCACGTCAGACATTTAGCCACATGTCTGGCTATATCCACCTTCACATCGTTCCACCAGTAATATTGCCTCAAATTCTGATACATTTTAATACTGCCTGGATGAATACTATAACTGCTACGATACGCTTCTGACAAAATCTCTTTCTTAAGCTCTGCATCGTCAGGCACACATAAACGCCCACGGAATTTCAATATCCCATCTTTAGTCACCCGAAAGTCTGGCTTTCTCTTGGCCTCCTCCGTCTCTAGAATTTTTTGGATTTCCTGATCTACAGATTGCAAAGTTTTAATCTTAACCTGGATCTCCGGCTCAATCCTAAGTCTAGCCAGCAAGCTCGAGACTTGACTTTCTAAACTCCGAGTCTCGTACTTCTTCTAACAAAGTCCACTCCTTGACCATCAAATGCGCGATACTTGACTTCCGACTCAACGCATCGGCTACCCGGTTAGCCTTCCCGGGATGATATAAGATGTCACAGTCGTAATCTTTCAACAATCCAATCCACCGACGCTGTCTCATGTTTAATTCCTTTTGAGAAAATAAATATTTGAGGCTCTGATGGTCAGTATAGATATGAAATTTCTCTCCGCATAAGTAATGTCGTCAAATCTTCAGGGCGAATACTATTGCGACTAATTCCAAGTCATGCGTCGGATAGTTCAACTCATGCAGTCTTAACTGCCTTGACGCGTAAGCCACTACTTGCCCATTTTGAATGAGTACACACCCCATTCCTTTCAACGACGCATCACTATAAATTTCGTACCCTCCAAATCCTAATAGAATAGTCAATACTGGTGCCGTTGTTAACCTATGTTTCAATTCCTGAAAACTCCTCTTACATTTATCAGTCCATTCAAATTTCGTTTCCTTTTTCAACAAATGTGTCAACGATGTTGCTATCGCCGAAAATCCTTCCACGAAATGACAATAATATCCAGCCAAGCCCAGAAAACTTCGAACTTCTATTACCGTCGTCGATCTAGGCCATTTCATTACTGTCTCAATTTTCGATGGGTCCACTGAGATTCCTTCTCCAGAGATCACATGACCGAGAAATGCTACTTGATTGAGCCAGAATTCGCACTTACTAAACTTAGCATACAGCACGTTCTCCCTTAAAGTCTGCAACATTCGACTCAAGTGAAATTCATGCTCCTCTAGGCTCTTTGAGTACACCAAAATATCATCTATAAAAACGATCACGAACAGATCTAAGAATTCCTTAAACACCCGATTCATCAAATCCATAAAGGCAGCAGGGGCGTTCGTCAATCCGAAAGACATTACTGTAAATTCATAATGTCCATATCTCATCCTAAATACCGTCTTCGGTATGTCCTCCTTCCTAATCCTCAACTGGTGATATCATGTTCTCAAATCAATTTTAGAGAACACCGAAGCCCCTTGTAACTGATCAAATAAATCATCAATCCTTGGCAAGGGATACTTATTTTTTATCGTCACCTGATTTAGCTGCCTATAATCAATACATAACCTCAACGATCCATCTTTCTTTCTCACAATTAACACCGGCGCTCCCCACGGAGACGCACTCGGACATATGAATCCCTTGTCTAACAATTCCTGCATTTGCACCTTTAATTCCTTTAATTCCGACAATGACATCCTATAAGGTGTCTTCGAGATTAGCTCAGCTCCAGGTGCCAACTCGATTACAAACTCTACTTCCCTTTCTAGTGGTAATCCCGGCAATTCCTGAGGAAACACATCGGGATACTCGCACACTACCGCTATATCCTCAAGCCTCGTCTCTTCAGCCGTCGAATCAACTACAGCCGCTAGAAATCCTTGACACCCTTTACTTAACAGCTTTGTCATTTCTAGTGATGAAATCCATGAAATCGAGGATCCTCCTCAAGTTCCTACAAATTTGAATTTCGGATGTCCAATGGAATTAAATTGGATCACCCTGCTATTGCAATCCAATGCGGCCCTTTGCTTAGACAGCTAGTCTATTTCCACTATCACATCAAAATCGTACATAGCTAGTACCACTAAATCAATCCTTTCCTTCCTATCCACAATCACAATCGTACAATCTGGACACCTCATCGATACTATCATCTTATCATGCAAGTGAGTCGTCACGCATAACATAACATCAAGCACTTGCGGTTCTATTCCAACCAACTCAACAAACTGCTTAGAAATGAAAGAATGTGACGCCCCAAGGTCAAATAAAGCATAAGCAGCATGGTTGCACAGAGAAATCGTACCTGTGACAACCCTTGGCGCGTTCTCAGCCTCTTTTCTGGCCATGGCATACACTCGTCCTTGTGCCTGTGGCCTATTTTGATTTGCTGTCTAGGCCGCTTCAGTTTGATTCCCGTTATGAGGTGGCGGCAACGCAGGCAATCTGTTCTGCTTGAGATTGGGGCAAGTTCTTATGTGGTAACCAAATCCACCACACCCAAAACATGCTCCGCCCCGTGTTGGACAAGGTCTATTTCCATGTCTCTCCCCACATACCCTACATGGACCAATCTGATTACAGGCCGGCTTTCCAATATTCCTTCTCATAGGAGGGCTAAAATGTCTATTATTCATCATTGACCTCTTTCCAAGATTGCGATTGTCCCTACCCTGGACAAACCTTGACCCAGAAGCAGCAGCCCTGTCCAACCTGATCTCGCTCTAGAACTTGAGCTCTATCAAATATTTCTTCGTACGTCCTCAGATTCACCAGTAATAACTGGCTGCGAATGTCAGCTTTCAACTCATTTCGAAATCTTCACACCTTGTCATCGAGATGCTCTACCATTCTCGGCGCAAACTTAGACATTCTCGCAAATTTCGCCTCATATTGATCTACAATCATCTAGCCTTGGCGGAGTCTCATAAACTCTGCTAACTTTCTCTCCCTAGCATTGGCTGAGAAATACTTCTCATAAAAACTTTCAGCAAAGGCAGCCCAAGTCCGGGCTGTATCCTTTGGAAACACCCTATCCTTGGTGGCCTTCCATCAATCATTCATATTATCTTGCAACTGATAAACAGCTAGGGTCACTTTCTCATTATCGGTGCATTCTAATACTTCAAAAGCTTTCTTGAGTTCCTCTACCCATTGAGGTGCAGCCTCAGGGTCACCTTTTCCATAGAACTTAGGCGGTTTTAGCTTCATAAATTGCTCGACCAGTTGGTGCATTGGCCTATTCACATTTACTTGTCCCTACCCTTGATTTCCATTATTATTAGCAACAGCGGCCGCGGCAGCTTGGGCAATTGTAGCAGCTCGTTCCTGAATCTGCTATCTTATTATATTACCAATCTGCTCTAGGGTCCTCATGACCGCTTCCATTCTAGAGTCCTCAGTAGGTCTAACATCGACTCTAGGGTCCACTGCAGCTCTAGTACCAACTCTAGGATTTTCTATTGCTCTAGCACCCAATTCGATGTCCTCTATAGCCCTAGCTCGAGCACGACCTCTACCTCTTGTTTCTCTTCCGGTGCCCCTTCTTGGGACTCTTCCTACACCTCTTCCTTCACTGCTCATCTTTACAATTCTACCACTCTCCTACCTGCTGTAATTTCACTTAGGAATTAGTAACCTAGGCCAACTAGATCAATCTAGTCTTAGGTAGTGAATTAACACATTAATTCACTCAGCAGGCAATCCATCACTACAAACACAAAGCCACAATCAACAGGGTCTGAACACTTATCTCGGGTCCAAACGCACCTGCATTTCAATCATCACTACAATCAATTCACTTGATCAATCAATCAATCACAAACGATCTGGAGGCACGTATAGCTTATTCCGCCTTATGACTCGCTAAAGTCTCCCTATATTTACTACCCCAGGGTCTTTGCTCCTTATCACTCCAAACTTTGATTAATTTTAGATCGAGCTGTCCTTACTTTGATACCAATTCAAACGGGAATGTCACTCCTTGAACCCCATCGAGCGCATAACATCCTCTACTAGTCAATTAATGTGATATCCCAAGGTATCGCCGATCTCTTTGTACATATCAGAGATTTGAAATAAACAGCAGAAATCTCAAATACCCGAACAAATAAACTAAGATAATCAGGGGGAATACACATTCATTTCTTATCCAAACTTATATAATATTCATAATTTACATCCGCCATATACACATGCACACCATACTATAACCATTGATATCAAAAAGGATCGATGACCTGGATATTTTATCGTAAAAAATGATACTCCTCAAAAACCTATTGTCAACCCCTAAACCTAGCCCCTACGCCCCTTACTCGACATCCACTTTGAATCTGATTCTTCATCGTCAGAATCTGAGTCCTCTTGAATAGTCTGCTCCTCCGACGACTCCAGTTCGGCCTCAATCTCAATTGGGTGGTTTATGTCACCCGACTACATTGGGGCCTCGACTTGCTCCTTTGATTCCGTCTCCTTATCAGTCCTATACTCTGGTACAAACTCAGGGTCCATCCACTGCTCAAAAGGGAGTATATAATCCGGTTCCTCCTCAGGCTCTGCAGACTCAGCCGGTTCATCGTTAGGTTCAGCCTCGGGTTCTACTTCTTCTGGTTCTTCCTCGGGAATTGGTTCAAGGTCTATGTCCATTGGGTCGTCTCCCGCTAGAGACCCTTCCGACTCCAGCTCATGGTCAGCCCCTGAAGATCCTTGTGCTGTCGGCGCTGGGTGCAGTCCAGACTAAGCTAGACTAGTTTTCACACTAGTTAATTCGCCGTCAGGAGGGGGTACAGCAGTCGGGTCCCAGTCCCCAACTAAATCAAAAGGGACGTCAAATCCTCGGACTGGCCCAAACTCATCTACTCCATCTCGGAAAAACCAAGCAGTGTACGTATGGGGCTCTCATATGGGTAATCCTACGTCTACAAATACTACTGTAGTGTGTTTAATCCAAGTCATATTATCAGCCATGGAAAACTTTATAACGTCAAACTCGGTGTGCATCGGTACTCCAAAACTCTCAGGTGGCGGTGGCGGAGGATTCATTATTCTTGCCGGGATTTTGAAATATTTGGTTGAAACAACCGTGAGACTACATCTCCGTAAGTACACCCCTAAACTCTACTTAGGTTATCACGTTCCTCCAGACAATCACACACACAATCATCATATAGCAGGCACATCAGTTATTCTCACCTGGACCTATCCCACTTGCACCCTGCACATTAGTCGCAACCACAACCTATGCAATCACACACATGCTCAATTCTCATTTTTGCGCATTCGTTCTTATCTAATCACCTCTTTTCCACAACTCTCGCCAGTGACCCGCGTTACAGTACACGCTTTAGGTCCATTGCGACCAACTTATTACAATACTTCAGGGCCCATGTTACAGTACACGCCTCAGGCCATGTCTCTTGCCCGCGTTACATTACACGCCTCGGGCTCAACATCTACCACCTACTGCACAACCCATGTTGAAGTACACGCCTCAGGTTGGCAGTCTTCCGGTAATACCGAGTATCGTCCCGCGTTGAAGTACACGCCTCAGGACGGCACAATTCCCACGATCACACATGTCACACCACATTCACTCTCTTGCTTATGCACATGCTCAACAATCACTTGCCACACTCAACTGGCAAATCACACGTGGCACGTGCACGCATCAATTCATACACAATTTATGCTCACTAAGCATTCCACATGGCCAATTTAACAATTAATTCAATCTGGCCCATGCGTGCACCCAAGAGGCATATTTCAATCAATTAATTACACAACCACGTACCCAATGTCATCATCACAATTCAGCCATAGTTCAAACACACAATTTGTCGTTTTTCCCCAACCAAACTGCGACAGATTAATTCTGGCCCTTCACGACATTTTTCCACAATTAATCGCCGGTTCTAAATGTCCAATTTACGAACCAAACCGAGCATCACAGCCCACTAATCAGCCATCCACAGCCCACTTCCGACCTCAAAATTTCCATCAAAACTTCCCGAATTCAATCCTAGGCCCGCTAATCAATTCTGCTCCTAAATTGTACAATTCCGCACCTCAAATAAACTCAATTTCACCCGAAAATTGTCCGTCGATACCCGACGTCCTAACTGAGGTTTAGAGCACGACTTACCGACACTTTAGGCTATCTCAGCTAGAGCGAAAAGCGGCGGTGATCGGCGGGGACGGCGGCGAACGGCGGCGCAGCTTGGCGATGGCAATTGGCGCACGGTGACGGCGGCGGTTTGCTCGGCTTGGACTGGCTGTCCATGGCCAAGAGAGAGAGAACCAGGAGGGAAAGGGGATGGCGTAGGGTGGTGGCGGTGATGCGGTACGGCGGCGGTTCAGGCGGCGGTGACTGACGGTGATGGCTTGGCGGCGATCAGCAAGGGGAGGAGGCGGTCGGTGAGGGAGAGAGAGATGGCCGAGAGTCTTGGGGGAGAGAGAGTGAGGAGAGAGAGAATGGGTCTAGACTTAAATAGTAAAATTTGATCAATGTGGCAAATTACAATCTTGCCCCTCTCTCACAAACGAAATCGACGGCCCAGATTCGATCTTATCTTGAAACCGACAGCCGAGATCAAATCTTACAAAAAATATCCAAAGGTAATTTGGGAATTTCATAAAATTCCAAGGATAAAGTTGTCCAATCAAAAAATTAGGGCAAAATGCCCCTCCCTCATAAAACATGCCCTTTATAAATCCTTAGGGGTAAAATGGTCACTTTCCTCATTTCTCATCGAAATTGAATTTTTCCGAAGGATTTGGGACAATCCAAAATTACACGTTCCAACCGCAACGTTGTCCTAACGTCCCGTTGTGACTTCCAAATTTTTCAATGTCCAATTTGGGCTCAATTAAATAATTAAATTTTATTAAACGCAACTCGAGCGTTTCTCAAACTAACGGGTGGCTCGTTGGGGAAATTCGTATATTCGACCCGTGACTGATAATAATTCGAGTCACGTGCAAGTTCATTCGGTTCGTGATAATTTCGGTTGTTATTTAAATCGCGAGGATCAATCACTAGATCCGAGAGGTACGATCGTTTGATATAAGTTCAAGATCATTCGTCAATTCATTTCGTGGTCCAGCGGAATTACCCGCGATCCACTACTATGACAGTGGCGAATTGACCCCTAATTATCCTCGGATCGGCCAACAATGGCTCAAAATGTCACATCCGCGATTTTATGGTCGAAAATAAATTCACGATCGAGTTGTCTCTTAGTTGTACGAATTTAAATCCCTGATTAGCCGTTCCCCAATGGTTAATATCCCAGGAACGATCAGTTCCAGACGAGAATTAACTACGAGCATATTCATAAAATTCAGTATTTTATAAATCCCAAATTGATAAATTTTCAGGATGTCACATGCTGATTCCACACTTATTTGATGATATGGGCGCTTACCACATTGTGCACCATTTCGTTTAGTAAATTCGAGTAAAGTCTTAGTACATGTGTTAGTGTCATTCATGTATCAACGTCTCGCTTGTTTTCAATTTTACATCAAAAATAAGAAAGAGAAATTTCAAACACACAAAGAATGCTCCATAAATCTGGTATAATAAATGGCGTGGCAGATTGTCATTAATTATTGAATATGGCTTATTATTCACTTAAAATCTGCCATGTGGTTGGCATATTAATCCTAATTTATAAGATGGCATTGTCTGAGATGGGACACCTTTAAAAAGTTGAGGGGAGAGAAAGCAATATTATTATTGGTGCCTTGTACTGTACGAAGTCCTTGGAGACGAAGGCCGAAGACTGGAGACTGAACAAATTGGGGCGATAGAATGAAGCTTTCACATTCTTTATAAATAGTGGGTCCATCCACTCTTTACATGAACATGAGACACGTTAAAAGGTAAAGTTTTCTTGAAACTCTTTTCTCTCTTTCCACAGAATTCCTTTTACATCTGTCGAGTCTAGGGTTAAAGTTTTCTCCCCTACTTTCGATTTTTTTTTTTTGGCTTTTCACACGAAATTGGTTTAAAGTCCAGGTCAATTATAAGTCAAGCACCAAAAGCTGAAACATCAGGCTCAAGTAGTCTAGTTGATGCAATCTCAATGTTTTTAACTTATGTTTGCGCGAAAGTGAGTTCCAAAAATATGAAAAGCATGAGTAAGATATTTATTTTGGGTTACAATAAGAAATTTGATAATGACTTCCAAAAATATTACATGGTGCTGTCTTTATTGAGGTTAGAGAAATGCTAAATGTACTAAGAATATGCATTAAATACTCATTACTAAATGATTGGGGAAGTTTTCTTGGTCGATTGAATGAAACTTACAAGCTTGTTTTGAGTCCTCACGCTTTTTTTTCCCATTCAAATTATCTCCTAGTGTATTATTGCATCGTGTTTTTTTAAACATTAATGCAATTAGTTGCTAGTTGAGGTCAGCCCTTGCCCTAGGACGGAAGGAATAAGGGGCGCCTAGTCCCAATGCCACGTTAATTATGGTCAAAAGACCTCGTCCCATCCATTCTTAGATCTGGTTGTTGCAATTTCACATCAAAGGGAAAACTTATATGAATATGACATGATCATTGAATGTGTTCGATTCCAACTTTAAGGGGCCATGTCCAAACCCAAACTGGCAAGTTTTGGCAAGTGCCAAGCTCGCCCACTAGAGTTTATCGGCCCAATCACATGGATTATGTCTATTTTTTTTTTAAAGAAAATAGGTATTTCCCTTTACCAATCAAATTGATCTTGGAGAATCTGTCAGTAGCTCTCAAAAGTACTTTATAAGAAATCCTCAAGAATTGGTGCTCGAAGGACAATGAAGTGGAGGTATTGGTTGTTGTCCGCTTCTTTTTGCGGTAACCGAAGATAGACAGACATTGGAGCAACAGAGCTAAACATAACACACTGCCAGCTACCACAGATATCCCTATGGCCATGGTTGAAGAAGACTTGTTAGAGCTTGGTGATTTGCAAAGAGGAAGGTTGAGACCCAGAACACCTTCACAGAGTTGTCTATTTCCAGAAACAAATACAGCACTCGTATTAAGAAAAAACTGTGCCCTCCGGAACTTCTCCTTCTAGTTCATTGAACGACGTATCCAAGTACTTAAGCAGTGAGAACTCTGCGAGAGAGCTCGGGACTGGAACAGAAAAATTGTTATTGAAATGATCCAGCTCTTGTAGACCCCATAACAGACGTAAACCTTGCCCAAAAAAGCAAGCTCGCCCACTAGAATTTACTCACCTGAAGGAGAGTAAATTAGAATTTTCAATTGGGTATTAAAATAAGCGAGATTCATGCATTGTATCATCTAGTTTCTTTAAACAACTATTAAGAAATTACCACGTCATAGTAAAAAATGTTTTAATAGGATGCTTTAGTACATATAACATTGTTCCATAGCATAATGCTTTTTTTTTGGGCACCTGCTTTTATCAAGTTAATTATAATATGATGCTGGTATATTTTTCTGGGTGCTTCTCCGTTTATGGGGACGAGTTTACATTTCCAATTGACTCTCCTTCAGAAGGGAACATATAACCCCGTTAAACATTCAATCACTTAGATGTGCTCTCATCATTTTTTTCCCTTTTCCCCTTTTTTTCCTATTTCTTTCCTTTCTTTCATTTTTTTTTTCTTTTCCTCCATCTTCTTCCTCGAGAAGGCGCCTCGACTTGGCATCATCGCCACCACCTTCGCCAATGTCCGCCATTCTCTCTCTCTCTCTCTCTGCGCACATCTAGAGGAGGATGCAATTGGGGTTTTAGCGTTTGAGAGGCTTTTAATCTCCTTCGACTTTATTTTCAGTGAATTTTATTGGTCTCTTCTTGTAGACGGAGGTCTCTGTGATTGAAACACATAGATCTATAAGTTTTATTTACCAATTTTTTGTTAGATCTTATTAATAGGTGCCTTAGACAGTTGCTAACTATACTAAGAAAATGATTTCATTATCAATACACTGATTATATGTAACAAGAGAAATACAATATTTTTTATATAACATGCTATTCTTACTGGGATGGCACACTTGTTAACAAAATAATTTTATTCGATATTTCTTTTTTTATAATTAGAGTTAAGAGCGCAGAAGCCTGTCTATACATGTCATTACACCATTAGAAAGAAGGCAATGATTAATCCACATGAATCCTCCATATGTAAGGAAAGCAAACTACATATGATAATCCATCAATATTCAATTTCAACTTGGAGAACTCCTAGCTAGCTATAGCTAGCCAGTGTCTCTCGTACACATTGACCTTATGTCACCAAAGCAAATGAAAAACGCCCTCATTATTAGTAAATTAATAGGGACGTTCACCTTCGTAATTCCCCGGAGGATCATAGTTACAAGTCACAAACCACCACCCATTGCTACACTTAACCCTAGCACACCCAAGATGAATCGAGCTCCTCCACACGACCTGGGTGTAATGCAAGCACTCGCCGCCAACACAAGCATTGGAGCGATGGTCGTAGTTGGCCCTCTCGCTCACCCACATCTTGACAGCATCTTCACCGCTCAGCTCGCCATAGCCCTCGGCCAGGTTCTCGCCGTAAGGGCCCATCGAGTGCTCCATGGCACAGCCACTGGCAGCGCGCTTGTTGGCGTATCTTTGGGCATAGGCAGCAACGGTGTCGTTCCATGCTAGTGGGGCCACCCCAACCTGGGCGCGGGCTGCGTTGTGCGCGTCGACAAAGTCCTGGTGGGTGCTTTGGGCTAATGAGGTTTCAGCAATGGCTAGGAAGAAGGTGAGACATGTAACTAGTGAGGACTTAATAAAAGAAGCCATAACCAGCCAATTTGAAGGGTTTGAGAGTGTATGTGATGATGATGACGAGCACTAATAGGGTGAAGTATTTATAGGCAAAAAATGAGATGGTTTCACTTAACAACTTTTGCCTGTATTTAAAAGGAAATGAAATATAAAAAATATATATAATCAACTGTATGCAACTGTTGGGAGATTCGAAGTAATGTAAAACTATTGTAGAAACTATCATATTGACTATTGCTTTCATTCTGAAAAGAGAATACGAATATCGGTGACATAACTGATATAGGCTTGGAGTTTACTTTATGGTGGTTGAAAACCTCGATCTCCGTAATCATCTCTCCGGTGAATTAGGCCTTGACAGAGGATGCATGTCTTTTGTGCTTGTGGACCATCTTCTATTTTCCCAAAGAAAGTACTATTGTCCATTTGAAAACATCTTGAATTACCATAAGTTCAATCACTTTGCTTGAATGCAAATAGCAATTCATCCACATCATTATTATATGCCGGTGTTAAGGTAATTATGCATTGAAAGAAAATGAGTAAGTTTATATATGAAATAGGTGAGTATAAGATAAAAGAAAGCAAAGGTAATAAAGAAGTCTAAAACTATGAGGAGATAAAGAAACCAGATGGTTATTTAAGAAATGGATGGGTATGAGACAAAGAAAGGAATGGTAATTTAGGGGATCTAAAAGTGAGACAAGGGGTGTATTGACTTATTTATGTAGATATAGATAGATGTGTATGTATCGGGTAAAAGAAATACATAGATGTATATTGCTTTTTTTAAATAAAAAAACAATTGAGAGGCACGACTATAATCGGCCGACTTAGAAAAACTCAACCCACCGTTATGGGCCCCAATGTAAATCTGAGTTCTCCGGGATAGGAATCAAACCCATAATCATCAGTTCCACAGTCAAAAGCATAGTAACGCTATTGTCAATTGATTAATCCCAGGGTGGGTAACATGGTATGTATTATCATATGGTCATAAGTTTCGGCTGATAATCAGCGCTTCTAACGGTGAATTCACATGTGAGGGTTTCGCTATCATGGAATACGGTGCCATGCATGAACGAAACCATGAGGCAGTCCTTCACGGAAAAAAAAATCATTATATAATGAAGCACTAACCACTATTAAAGAAAACGATAATTTATAAGCAGCCTTAGTTATTGTACGAGTCTTCATATAGATAATAACTTATGTAAAAATTAATGTTCACACTGTAATTAAAGCTGCTCTTAAAATTTTTTTCTATTCGATGCCTTTCTTAGTTCATGGTTCGTTATTTTGGTGTCCTATGTGTAGAGGAACCACATCAATCCATCCTGAATTAGGTGGTTAAACTCTACTGTGGTATGATACTGTAGGAGAGGTCCTAGAGTAGGAGCCGCAATTATTAATGACTTATTAAGAAGTAGCTTTATGTTATTAAAAAAAAAATTAGCTTTTTGTGTCCTAAAGTAGGAGCCGAAATTTGCTCAACATGTATTCCACTTGCTTATGGGCACAACCGACGAAGAACCACCATTTCAGGAAGAATATTACAATTCATTGCATAAAAGATTACGTGCAATTCCTCGTCTTGGCTTAGTGGCTAAACAATAGACAAGAGCAACGATCATTGAACGTGTGGATTAAAAGCAAGACATTAGTTTGGCTCCGCATGTTACTAGTGCAAATAATTTCTTGTTTGGGTTACCCATATGGTGTTTTGATCTGTGTCTTACCTAATTGTTGAGATTAGTTGGATATTTTTTTTTTTTTGGTAAGGATTAGTTGGATATTTCATGGAGTCAAAATTTGAGATTTTCTCGCTATATTTAAAAAAAAGGAAAGAACAAGCATACGCAATATAACCTAAAAGATGAAATAGTGGAGGCGTGGGATGCGTAGATTCTATGCATGGGACCTCAATTTGTCTGTTTGCAAGATTGCCGGAGATCAGAAGCAACTTAACATTTCAAATCATGTTATAAAATCCCAACGGCATAACTGTCCTATTAAAAAACTATAAGGGAAAATTCTTGGCTCGAGCCAATCAAATTCAGGAATTCAAAAGTGTCCAGAAAAATAAAATAATTGTTAAAGACAAGAAACGGTCCAAACAACAAACTAGGGTTTCGTGGGAATGAAGGAAAGTCAACACTTTCTACGAGCTTGGAGGAATGGAGGAGAGCCGCGATGCGAAGGAGCGGCATCACCGGACGAATTTCCGCGGTTTGATTTGTTGTCTTTTTCTCTTTTATTCTTTTCCTTCTTTGATTTGTCCTCCTTGATTGTGGAAAATAGTCGATGTGATGAACGTGATGATAGTGACAATGATATTATCTCCCACCCAAAAATATTCAGTAAATTCGTCAAAAAAAATTATGTACTAAATTGAATTTAACTAGTCCTACGTGGGACCTATGTATATGGGCCCTGTTATTTTTAAATTAGACGGTTCAATCTAGTACATGTACTACTAGGTTCGTTTATTAGTTAATCCCCCAACAATTTTCTCTTATGCTACAGCTTATATCATTTATCTCCACTTCAATTCTAGGGAAAATTATTGGAACCCTCTAAATTTATGAAATTTTACTCGCCCCTCCGAAACTTTCACTTTGTTATTGTCGGCTTTTGATAATATACACTGATTGAAAGTTTGGGAACAAGCACAAGCCTTCTTTCCCCCAATGTTTGGGACATGGTGAGGATGCAATTGATCGAATATTACGTGGGATAGTTAGATGTGTATTAGCTCTCCCCTCAATTGAGAGGGTTTATTTTAAGCGTGATCGATTCTCACTTCTAGACAAGGAAGATTTTACATGCATAGAGCGTGTGAACCCAAATGTTTCTAGATTGTCCGATGTAGTGAGGCTCACCTTCTTTATATATAGGATCCACCAGATTCAATGGTCCATATGAATTTAGGGTGCGTGCATCCAATTCACCCAATAATTTCTTCTTCAAGAAAAAAAAAATACTTTCAACGCTTCTCTAATTGATTTGCCGGTTTCGTATTTTGTGCTTGGTTGTTTATTTTCCGAAATACAAAATTTCACTTAGAAACTACTTGCATGTATTTTTTTTTCGTTTGGTAGTGAGTATTGATTTATTCACCTGTCTATTGTTCCTCTTCACAAGGATAGAGAAAGAGAAGGCAGAGGTTCATACTAAATGTCAAAGAATTCGTTCATAAGAGGAAAAAGAAGATCAAAATAGTTAGGTTTGTCCAAATTGATCATTTGCCGAACATACTACTAAAATGGATTCTCAAGTCAAGCACTCTATATATCAATGAAATTATCTAAGACTATGACATTATAAAGAATACAAAGAATATAATAGCTTATGATATCCTAAGCTGGAAAATCAATGAAAAAAGTTTAAGATTAAATTGGCCGTCGTATAGTAAATTTAAGACTTTTTAGATAATTTTTCAAAATTTATTACGAAGTAGCTTTATGTCATTGCAAAAAAAAAAAGAATAGTGTCCTAAAGTAGTTTTTTTTTTGGTCGAAAAGGAGCCGAAATTTGCTCAACATGTATTCCACCTGCTTTATGGGCACAATCGACGAAGACCCGCCATTTCAGGAAGAATATTACAATTTATTGCATAGAAGATTACATGCAATTCCTCATCTTGGCTTAGTGGCTAAACAACACATGGACTACGTTCATTGAACGCGTGAATTAAAAGCAAGACATTAGTTCCGCTCCGCATGTTACTAGTGCAAATAATTTCATGTTTGGGTTACCCATATGGTGTTTTCATCCATGTCTTATCTGATTGTCGAGATTAGTCTAATATAACATGAAGTCGGATTTGCCGTTTCCTCGCTATTTTTAGAAAAAAAATAAGGAAAGAAAAAGCACACGCAATAGAACCCAAAAGATGAAATATATGAGGCGTAGGATACGTAGATTCTATGCATGGGACCTCAATTTGCCTGTTTGCAAGATTGCCGGAGATCAGAAGCAACTTAACATTTCAAATCATGTTGCAAAATCCGAACGGCATAACTGTCCTGTTAAAAAAATGTAAGGGAAAATTCTTGGCTCAGGCCGATCAGACTCAGCAGTTCAAAAGGGTCCAGAAAAATTAAATAATTGTTAAAGACGAGAAACGGTCTGAACAGGCAACTTGGGTCTCGTGGGAATTACGAAAAGTCAATCAGACTCAGCAGTTCAAAATGGAGAAATGTAATTTTTTTTTTCATTTAGCAGTGAGTATTTAGTTTAATTTACCTGTCTTATTGTTCCTCTTCAAAAGGATGGAGAAAGACAAGGCAGAGGTTCATACAAAATGTCAAAGAATATGTTCATAAGAGGAAAAAGAAGATCAATAGTTAGTTTTGTCCAAATTGATCATTTGCGGAACCCACTATTAAAATGGATTCTCAATTCAGGCACTCTCTATATCAATGAAATTATCTAAGACTATGACATTATAAAGAATACAAAGAATATAATAGCTTATGATATCCTTAGCTGGAAAATCAATATAAAAAGTTTAGGATTAAATTGGCCAACTTGAAAAATTTAGGATTAAATTAGTCGCCGTACAATAAATTTAGGGCTTTTTAGATAATTTTTTAGTACTTATTATAAAGTAGCTTTATGTTATTGCAAAAAAAAAATCATCTTTGAGTGTCCTAAAGTAGGAGCCGAAATTTGCTCAACATGAATTCCGCTTGCTTTATAGGCACAATCGACGAAGACCCACCATTTCAGGAATAATATTACAATTTATTGCATAAAAGATTACATCCATTTCCTCGTCTTGGCTTAGTGGCAAAACAATAGACATGAATGACGTTCATTGAACGTGTGGATTAAGAGCAAGATATTAGTTCGGCTCCACATGTTACGAGTGCAAATAATCTCATGTTTAGGTTACCTATATGGTGTTTTGATCCGTATTTTACCTGATTGTTGAGATTAGTTGGATGTTTCATGGAATCAAAATTTGCGGTTTTCTCGCTATATTTAAAAAAAAAAGGAAAGAAAAAGCTTATGCAATAGAACCTAAAAGATGAAATAGTGGAGGCGTTGGATGCGTAGATTCTATGCATGGGACCTCAAGTTGTCTGTTTGCAAGATTGCCGGATATCATAAGCAACTTAACATTTCAAATCTATTATAAAATCCCAACTACATAACTGTCTTATTATTAGAAAAAAAAAAGGGGAAAATACTTGGCTCGAGCCAATCAGATTCAGGGGTTCAAAAGGGAAAAATAAATAATTGTTAAAGACAAGAAACGGTCTAGACAAGAAACCAGGCTAGGGTTTCGTGGGTTATAGAAAAGTCAACATGTTCTGCGAGGTTGGAGAAATGGAGGAAAGGCACGGACGGGAAGAGCGGCATCACCGGACGGATTTCCGCAGCTTGATTTGTTTGTCTCTTTCTCTTTTATTCTTTTCCTACTTTGCTTTGTCCTCCTTGATTGTGGAAAATTTTCATTCCTTAATTATGTACTAAGGATGCGTTTATTTTGCGAAAACTCAATAGAGGAAAATGTTTTACCGGAAAGCATTTTCCAGGAATACGATTAGTTTTCTTTTATTTGATGATGCATGATCGAAATTATTTTTTGATGTTTGGATTTCATTGGAAAAGGATTTCAATCTCATGACTTTATCTCAAGCAAAAAAAATCAAATTTTTAATCATTTTTATTATTTAAAAAAAATTCAAATTCTTAATTATTTTAATTTTACCTTTTTTTTTCCCTCCTTACTCCGCCGCGACAGGCCAGTGACGATCACAGGCGACTGAGCTCGAGGCTTGCCCAGTGAAGGCCTCGAGCGAGCTCGTGCTCGCCTAGTCTCGCCGGCCTCAGTCAAGCTTGAGCTCACCTAGATTTGGCGAGTCGCGAGCTCGCTGGCCTCAATGGAGCTCGGGCAGTCAAGCTCCATCTCGCCTAAATCTAGCGAGCCACGAGCTCGCCAGCCTTTGCGGAGCTCAGGCGAGCCTAGATCGGCCAATCCTTGAGCTCGCGGCCCACGTCTTGGCTGGTCATTGGGCTGGCGGCCGTCATTGAGGCATGCAGCTGGCGGAGGAAGAAGGAGGAAGGAAAAGAAAGAAAGAAAAAAGAAAAAGCTAAAATAATAAAAATTCGATTTTTTAATATAAATAATTAAAATTCGAATTTTTTTAAAAAAATATTTTTTTAAGAACAAATATTTCATTAACCAATGCCCTAAGCGCCGAGGACTAGCGCACAACCTTTGTGGACCTGGGCCTAACGGTTGGGACTAGAGTTCGAGCTTAGGGACCAGAGCACGACCTTTTATGGAATTGAGTTTGGGTGCTAGAGCATTGGATACGAGCACCAGGGGTTCGGGCCCGACCTCAATAGACTCGAGCTTGGGCGCTAGGGGCTTGGACTCGGGACACCAATGTCCTGGCCCCGACTATTGGAGACTTGGTCCTGAATGTTGGGACTCGGGAACCAATGTTGGAGTTTCCAAGCCCCCAAGCATAGAGTTTCAATTCTAAGCACTGATAATTAATCATATTTTGGAAAACGTTTTCTGATTCTTTCAAAAAATAAATTATTTTCCTAAATTTAAGTTTTTGTAGGAAAACTTTTTTCCATTGATTAGGAAAACATTTTCCGTTGACTTATTTTTCTAAGCAAACCAAATGCTGAAAAATGAGGAAAATATTTTCTCGGAAAATGTTTTCCGCGAAATAAACTCACCCAAAATTGAATTTAGCTCGTTAGATTTGACGAGTCTCGCTTGGGACCTATGTACACGAGACCTATTATTTTCAATAGTACGGTTCAATTTGGTACATATATCATGTTTCTGAATATTCTCTTCTGCTACACTTTTACATCTTTTATCTTTACTTTGAATTTAGGGAAAACTATATAAACCCTCTAAATTTTGGAAGTAGCGTGCATTTTCTTATGGACTTTCCCTCGTCACTCCTAAACTTTTACTTTGTTATTGCCTTAGAACTTTGTCGGCGTTTACTTTAATCAAAATGAGAACTCGAAAAATAATATATACAGATTGAAAGTTTGGGGACAGGCACATGCCTCTATCCCCTAGAGTTTGAGGACATGGTGATGATGCAATTGTTGGTCGAATAACACTTGGGATAGTTAGATGTGTGTAAGTTGTCTCGTCAATTAAGACAGTTTATTTTATGAGCGATCAATTATCTTTTCTAGAGGTTGTTACATGCATCGAGTGTGTGAACGCAAATGTTTCTAGATTGTCCAATATAGTGAGGCTTACCTTTTTTATATATGGGATTCACCAGATTCAACGATCTAGAAGAATTCAGAGTGCATGCATCCGATTCACCCAATAATTTCTTCAAAAAAAAATCACTTCCAACGCTTCTCTAATTGATTTGTCGACCGATGCCATTTTGGTATTTTGGACTTAGTTGGTTATTTTCTAAAATGCAAAATTTCATTAAGAGATTATCCTGCATGTCATTTTTTTTTCCATTTAGCAGTGAGTATTGAGTTATTCGCCTGTCTTATTGTTCCTCTTCACAAAGATAGAGAAAGAGAAGGCAGAGATTCATACTAAACGTCAGAGAATACGTTCACAATAGGAAAAAGAAGATCAAGATAGTTAGGTTTGTCCAAATTCATCATTTGCCGAATCCACTATTAAAAAGGATTCTCAAGTCAAGCACTCTATATATCTATGAAATTATCCAAGACTATGACATTATAAAGATTACAAAGAATATAATAGCTTATGATATCAGATTCGTGAGTTTGTCCGTCTGATATGATTATTCAAAATACTGATGAATAATTTTTAGAAGTTTGAGTTATTTTTTTGCTTAAACATATCATACTTCGTATTCTTCATTTTGATTTGTATTTTACACAGCTACACACCAAGGTGCAGGGCTAGGTCTTGTTAAATATTTTAGCTAGGCCCGGTAGACGAATCTTCATGCTTCTATATCGTACTTACAAAAATGGAAACTGTATTCAATTATGTGTATTCTAGAAGTAGAAATTAAATCAAATAGAATTCAGATGTTCTTTATTTTAAATAAGTTGCAATTTAATATTTTTTACTTTAAACATACTGCGAATTTGAGATAAATATCTCTTTTTTGGGTATTATTAAAGTTACAAAAATTTCGTATTCCATTCGATTTCCTCACAATAAAAATAATAAACTTAATGATGTGTTGTGAATAAAATATAAGTTTACTAAAATTCATGTAATATGCTAAATCAAATTACTCAAATAGAATCAGTTATGCTTTAATCCACAAAAATATGTTTATCAATAGCAAATATCAGTAGAGTGGAACTTATTCAATTAATTGTATATGCTGCACTTTCTATTTTACTTTTATTCAAATACATTAAAAGTAAGTGAAATCTATACAGGTAACAAATAATACTACAAATTCTGAACGTTGATATTTAAACTAAATGAGTTTTCTTTTTCTTTAAATTAGTCAGATTTTTTATGTAATGAAGTAGGATGTACTTGAAATCCTAAATGGATTTACTTAAACTTAATATTGTATATTTTTACAACGATATTACATCTTCATCTATTTTATTAGATTGGTTGTTGTATCACAAAAACTAAAACTCATGAACTTTCTCTAATATATCCGTTTTTAAGTTTAAACTTAATAAGAGATAGAATCTAAACGATAGAAATTGGAAGATGACAAGTTCTAATCTAAATGCTTATTAGTCGAATGTGGCCCATGTGACAAAACCGTGTTGTGTATTTTTTGAGAAAATCTCCTACGATGTTTTGAAGATGATAAAATAATTAAAATTTATTGATATTTATATTCGATTAGGCAAAATGAACAATTTATATATACACTAGCCATTTGCGGACGGTGTGAACAATGGGACATGTAAAGCATGGAAAAGTTCCAGCAAGGAGAACAAGTTATTAATAATATTTCGTTTCTTCCTTTTTTCTTTCCCAGAATTTTTAATAATTTTCGATCTAGGGCAATATATTTTACAAAGCAAGCATCATTAGGAGAAGAACTCCACTTTGGAGCAAGGTAAAGTGGCATCGCGGCGCGCCTTTCCCTCTATAATTCTTATTAATTTGCATTAACGTCAAAATACCTCATCTATAACTTTTGTTTAGACATTTAATGATTGACTTACGAAAGAAGTGTCGATTGATGTTAATATCTAGATTAAGTGTAGACCTAATCATGGGCTTGGCAACTCGCAAGTGCACCAATTAAATAGATGAGTCTGGCCAAAATTTTAATTTCGGTGACAGGCTCGCACAATACGTTCTAGGGCCTCGTGAGTGAGTAGGCAAAAGATTTGAGGCTCGACCCAATTTGCCCTTTGATTTGTTCAAAATCATATTGCTAAGATATTTATTTATTTGTCTACCTTGAGATACAAAATTGGTAAATATTAGAAGAGAAAACACGGCGAAAAAGAAAAGTACTTTATGACTCATCTAAAGTAAAGTACCATATAGAATTATTGCGTCATATGAATGAACTAACGTGCAATATTGCCACTGCTGACTCAAAGAATAGATGGGAGGATTTAATTGCATGCTCTTAGTATATTTTTACATTTATCTAGCCTCAGTATCCGGGCACCACAATTTCAATTACCGACTATTGCTTTGTCAAATCATATAATTATTTTCGGAAGTAATTAATGAATTTCTATTTATAACCCGAAATGAAAATCTTACTCATGCGTTTAACATTTTCCAAATTCAGCTTTCGTGCAAACATAAGTAAGAAAAAAAAATAGAGAATGCATCAAGCTTCATCTTTCAGCTTTTGGTGCTTGACTCCATAATTATAATTGACTTAGACGCGAAACCAATTTAGCAGAAAACGCCAAAAGAAACAGTCAAAAGTAGGGGAGAAGAGAAAACGTTTACCCAAGAGACGACAAACTTTGTGGAAAGACAGAAAAAGAGTTTCAAGATAACTTCTCACCTTTTAAGGTATCCAATGTTCATGTAAAGAATGGATGGAGTCGCTATTATTTCTATAGCCAAAATTGAAATGAAAAAGAAAAAATAATAATAAAAGACGAAGACGAAGACGAATACGAAGACTAAGACTAAGACGAAGTCATCATCTGTGGTTCAATAATTAAGGTTGTACATATTCTAAAAATTATCACATGATCATCAATCAATTTGATGGGCACTCTTCTAGTCATCGTGGCCCATTTTGAACATTTGACTTTTCCATCAGATTTTTCCATATGATCACCCTATAAATACCCCCTTAGATATTGCCCATCTCTTCACCAATCAACTAAGATCTTTCATTTGGCAAATTTTATGGTCTCTCACGGTATGAGTTCCCATATGGGTGTTCCTCTTTCTCTCCTTTTCCTCGTCGCGCTAACCCTAGCGCTGATTCCTCTGTCTGTCGCCCAAGACTCGCCCCAGGACTACGTCGCGGCCCACAATGCCGCCTGCTCTCAGGTCGGTGTGGGCCAGATCACTTGGGACGAGCGAGTGGCTGGCTATGCCAGGGATTACGCCCAAAAGCATGCCAGGGATTGCACGCGGCTGGTCCACTCGGGCGGACCCTACGGGGAGAACCTCGCCTGGGCTTCCCCTGATCTCACCGGCACAAGAGCGGTGAATATGTGGGTTGGGGAAAAGCCTTACTACAACTACAATTCCAACTCGTGTGCATCAGGGAAGGTCTGCGGGCATTACACTCAGGTGGTGTGGCGTAACTCGGTTCGACTTGGATGCGCGAAGGCCCGGTGCGCAACGGGCGGCACTTTGGTCACTTGTAACTATGATCCTCCCGGGAACGTTGTAGGCCAGAAGCCTTATTGAATTGCAAAATGTTGTATGTCGGACGATGAACTATCATGTCAAAATAACGCCCCATTAGGATGAGGCGAGAGCTTTAGATGCACCAAAATTAAATAAAGTCATATGAATGATGAAGGTAAATCTCTTTCAATAACTCTCTCTCTCTCAATTTCTGTCTTTCAAGTGAAGGAATTTCGGTCCTGGATCTAATCTCCTCTGCTCCATGCTCTCAAGCACATCGCAATCTTCTGAAGCCTCTTCACACTGTGAAAGAGAAGCTAAGCATGTTCTCTATGACGCATTTCACTCACGAGTTCATTCCATTAACTCTTTCAATTGATGCCGGTACATAGCAATGGTCGTCTCGACCACATAAAGATAAGTTCTGTTCGATAAGCTTATAAGATTTATATCTGACAGAATCGATTGATACATCCACGGAAAAAAGATTTAAATGTGGGACCGATATTATTTAATAACTTGGAATTGGTGGTATATTCGTCAATATTTATTATGTATTAATGAGTTGAACTCCTTTAGTTGACCGAGTAAGTGATGTTACCTCTAATTAATCAACTAGGTGTCGATAAACTTCGGCAAAAAAATATTAGGTGTCAATAAGCGCTAATCAAAATTGACTAACTTTGTATTGGATTTCAATCCTTTTTATCCTTAGCCGCCTATTATAGTGCTTTGAAAGGTCATAGGATCAGAGCTAGAATATTCTTTCCCACTAGGATCTATATGCTTGGAGAACCACCTAAAGAATATTTTCATTTCGTGTCGTATCACGTTTTTAGACACACAGAACACGCCACAATTTGCGGTTTATCAATTCCTAATTACGAGTTTTACGCTCATAGAGTCCTTAGTGGAAATCGACACCACATTCTTGGATACGACTTGATGGATGAAATGATTAACCTAAAGCTCAAGAAATCTTGACTGTTGGGACGGCACAACACAAACTTGATACATTTGTTTGAGGATATCACCAAGAAAGAGCTCAAGTGTGAGCCTGCAAAGAAATCTCAACTTGAATATATTAATATGATTCACCTTACGGCACAATCCTGATGGGGGACTTCTTGTGCCTCACACGTGCACCTCATCAACTCTTCCTCACACATGTGACCCTCCTGTGTGAGGCCTCCCCCTTAATCATGTATTCCTTCCTCACCAACCTTATCTCAACTCAAGTCTTCTCCTTGACCCGACCAAGGCTGGCATATGTTGGAGTTGAGTAACGGCATATGCCTTCAGGCTTTTCCTCAATCGTCTTGGCCCAATCAGGTTCAGCGAGAAGCCAGGGGACAATATCCATCACCTAGATTAAGGAGTCATATCCAAGATTCTTTCTTGAGATAATCTTCGGACGCCGGTACATATTGGAAGTCTGCCACCAATTAACTATCAACACTGATATCACTTCGACAATGGGCCATCAATCAATTATTGGCACTAATATTACTTGTTGAGGATGCACAATAGAAATCTGAATCTTCACTTGGGAGATCATCAAGAAAGAACCCAAGCCCGAACTCATTGTGATATTCAGTTGAATCCACATTCACTTAAAAGCTCAATAGATTAGAGCTAGAAGCGAAAAAGAAAATTCCAACTAAATATTGTTGCAAAAATGGTCAACGTTGTGTTAGGCGAAAGAAATCCCACGTTGGGGGATGTGGTGTAAGCTGAAAAATAATTTATAAGATTTTATGAAAATCTTAATAGATTTATTATTTATTTGAATTGTTAATTTAGGACCGATGTTAAGCCGTCGCCATCCAGCTCTAGCACGGGTGAGCCAGGTTTATCAACTGTTAGAAACGGCCTATTGTGCTTGTGTGACTAATGTGCTAGTCAGAGTACGAGTAAATTGCAAAATTTAATGCCTATTTATAAGTGGAAATAATTCCCTTTAAATAGAAGTTTTGATTTCATTTGTAATTAGTTACAAAATCCGCGCTTTGCGCATGCACACTTGGATATATTTTTTTATCGGCATATATTTGTATTTTTACATGTTATATTTATGGTATTAGCATATAACTATTTTTTTTTTGGTAAGGGTATTAGCATATAACTATAACCACTGATGATACTAAGAATTTTGTCACTTGTTGTCGCGACCTAAAGATTTTCCTCTCAGGCTAATGGATTATTAGGACTAAACCTAACTCGGGCCCTTCCAAGCCCTACCAATTCGCAACTTAGGGTTTAAGTTTTTAACATGCAAATGTTTTCATGCTCGGAGTCGCCACTAATCTATTTGCGGTAGGTCGATTAGAAACCTAAATAAAACATAGGGAGGTATGTTTTATTTCTACGAACCAGAGATTCTAAGCCCGGGGACTTGATTACGCTAGATCTAGTCTAACGCCCTTTCGGTACCTTTTCTTTTCAAAAATGTTTTGGCAAGCAATTTGGATCCATTTTAACTTAGTCACTAACATGTGAGGTGTTCATGCGGGTGCGCAAACCACCAAAGTAACACCCAATAATCAAAACATTAAATAAATTGCAAGATTGGGAGAATTACTTACCTCGAAGCAACGTAAGCATCTGCATGGTTAGCTAGAAAATCACATCAACCATCCTAATATGATTTCTAATTAACAAGCAGTTCACTCAATATTTTTGGATTTTTGCTTATTTAAATGAAAGCTAATCTACATGCAATGACGTGCAACAATTGACACGCGAATAATGCAACCTAACATGCAAACTATATGTCATGCGACGACGTGACCTAATTCTGATGACGGGCAAATGATTTATTTTTGGTGTTTTTTAATGAAATTCGGAATAAAAATATGCCTAAATTAACATGCAACCTATGATGACTTAACATATCCTAACGTGACTTATTTTTTGGGATTTTTGTTAAAATTCGAAATAATAAACTACTTAAATTAAGAATGCAATCTATTCTAATCTACCATAAAACAATTCATTCTTTTTTTGGGATTTTCATGAAAATTCGGAATTAAAAAAATAACCTAAATAATCTATTAAGATTAGAAAATTACTTAATTTAAATTAGGAAATAGATTATCTCAAGTCCTAATTTAAATTAAATAATTACTCTATCGTCTAGATATATTTAGGATTCCTAAACATGCAAAATTCAAATTCAAATCCTAACTGATATTTTTTGAATTTTCTTTTTTATTTGAAAAGGAAAAACAATTTAAACAAAGATAGCATCCACATTTAAAACAACCACGCAATCCGCAAAATTCGTTTCAAACTCGGATTAGGCACAAAAATCGAACTATCAGTCATATCTATAGGGTTATAGATATTGACAGAAAGTCGATCGTTCAAATTTGGAAAGCAGATAAAAATCATTATCGTACCCAAGTGATTATGGATAGGATAATGGTTTTCCGTATCGCCGCGTATCGTACCTTGGGGATAAGGTCGGATAGTCGTCCGGATACGTTGCCGAATTAGGAAAGATTCCTAATTTTGAATATTTTCAAATATTGCGAACAAGGCAAACATTATCCTAAGATATCTAGCAATCCACGCAATATTCACAGAATATTCAAACATCCAAAAATTAAGAAACGAAATATTCTAAAAATATTGGATAATGTTCAATTACCTAATTTGCGGATAATTTCCAAATTCGAACTTGCGGATCGGGATGAGCGACGAACGGTGGATTCGGCGGCGCGGTGTCGGGATGACGGCGGGGCAACGGCGTGATCGTTCGGACTGCGGCGGTAGCGCACGGCGGGAGGAGCGGCAGCAGCGTTGGCGGCGTGCGTCAGCTCCGGCGGCAGTAGGGACGGCGGCAGGGAACGGCGACGGAACAGCAAGGCAGCGCCGGCGTGCGACAGCTCCGGCGAGGACGGCAGCAGCAGCGTCGGGCTCGGCGGGGACAGCGGCGGGGACGTCGGCAGGGCGCGGCGACGGGCAGCAGGCGCGGCGGGGCGCGGCGACGGGCGGCAGGCGCGGCTGTGTCGCGCGGCAGGGACGGCGGCAGGCGCGGCTGTGTCGCGCGGCAGGGACGGCGGCAGGCGCGGCTGTGTCGCGCGGCAGGGACGGCGGCAGGGCGCGGCGACGGGCAGCAGGCGCGGCGGGGCGCGGCGACGGGCGGCAGGCGCGGCAGGCGTGGCGCGCGGCAGGCGGGGCGTGCAGCAGGCACGGCAGGGCGGCGGCGGCGGCGGGCGTGGCGCGCGGCAGGCGGGGCGCGCGGCGGGCGTGGCGCGCGACTTCTTTCTCTCTCTCTCTTTCTCACTCTCACACTCTCAAAATTCTGATCTGAAAATTGTCCCCCCCAATTCTGACCTAATGAATGTATATATAGTATTAATCTAAGTCAATTAGATGGGCTTTCTAGTCCTAATGGGCTTAGGCTTGGGCTTTAATTTAAATGGGCTGAATTAATTAATGATAATGGGCTGAATTAAGTTCAAATTAAAACAACCGGGCCCGTTTGACTTGTAATTCCCGGCCCTTGCATTTCAAGCGAGCCGAGTCCCATTTAAGCTCGTTCGTCACCGCTAGTCCGATGCAAAATGCAATTAATCTAAAATGAATTTAAACTATATGTTATGCAATTTAAATATTTTTTGTTTAGGGGTTAAAAATTTTAATCCCTAATTTTCTATGCAAATTACACTAAATGGTTGCTAAAATTTAGGTGTCAACACTTGTGCTATTTCTATGAATGTGTTGGACATATGCATAAATAATTAAAAAGAAATTTCTTTATAAATTTAAATATAAAAAAATAAAGAACATGCTTAAAGTCAAATGTACAAATGGTGGCATCTAAATTTAAAATTGAAAGTCAGTTAAAACAAATGTATGATGGAAAAAATAGAATAGAGAATTTGAAAACTATTTGTTTAATTTAAGTTTATTTTATTTTAGAATACAGAAATCTTAATCTAGTAACATATGCTTTGGATGAAAATTTAGTTCAATTTTTATAATGACTAAGTTAAAACTCAAGACTATCTTTTTGTATAATCATTACAAAAATATCATATATAAAAATATATATAAAGTAACAGGAAATAAGAAGCCTTAGCTACAACTTAGGGATTTATTTATCAGTATGCTATATTTCTTATTTTTCACTACTATTATTTCATTTAAGTTTGTTTTAACGGATAGAGAAATAGGAAATAAAACAGCATGATGATTAAGTTACGCTCAATTTTATTATTAAATCAAGCAATTAAATATCCTTTTATTACTTGATGTGGTAGGTATACTTTATATTACACTTACTTTTTGATGTGGTGGGATTGATTTCTTGGGCATTAATATAATTTACGTAAATATAAGGTACGCTTTAAATGTTTGCTCAACATTATATCTATATGTTATAGCCACGAAATCAATCCTTCTAATCCTAAACCATGTAGATATATTCCTATGAACAGAATCGCGTAGTGTCTCGAATGGACTTCAACATGTCTCTAGGTGTCCCAGTTATAAGATAGTACGATTCTAGCCTGCAAACACTCTTAGTGAGTTAGCCTCAATGTTGAGTATGCTTATCACTGACTGAGCAAGTAATTGACCACATCTTCTAGGAATCAGAAATGCTAATAATTGTAAATTACACAAATGATCTTCAATGATGCATACCATATACTCAATTCTGCCGATACATCCCAAGTGGTCATACTTGAAGGATTATAGAGGTTGCTCCCACGGGCTCAAGAGGCAGTTCCAACCATGTAAACTTTGCCCTTACAAGATTTGGGAGGTAGCTCTCAGGATGTAACACTTTGTCCCATGTGGCACTTAGCTCTAGGGGTGAAAAAAAAAACCGAAAGCTTGGATTAGCGCAAACTTGATTCAAATTTTCAGGCTCGCATAGGCCCGAGTTGGGATTTCAAACTCCCCCCATGTTTTTCAGGCGGTCCGAGCCATTTGTCAAGCTCGAAATGGCCCGATGTAAAAATTAATCATCACAAACGCATAAATAATATTCAGAACACTTTACTAAACTCATAAATAAGTTATATAATAAATATATAGCAAAGTGGATTTGAGGTCCAATATATAAATTAGCTTTTTGTGTCCTAAAGTAGGAACCGAGATTTGCTCAACATGTATTCCACTTGCGTTATGGGCACAACCGACGAAGACCCACCATTTCAGGAAGAATATTACAATTTATTACATAAAAGATTACGTGCAATTCCTCGTCTTGGCTTAGTGGCTAAACGATAGACATGAGCAATGAACGTGTGGATTAAACGCAAGACATTAGTTCGGCTCCGCATGTTACTAGTGCAAATAATTTCATGTTTGGGTTACCCATATGGTGTTTTGATCTGTGTCTTACCTAATTGTTGAGATTAGTCAGATATTTCATGAAGTCAAAATTTGCGATTTTCTCGCTATATTTTAAAAAAAAAAGGGAAAGAACAAGCATACCCAATATAACCTAAAAGATGAAAAAGTGGAGGCGTGGGATGCGTAGATTCTATGCATGGGACCTCAATTTGTCTGTTTGCAAGATTGCCGGAGATCAGAAGCAACTTAACATTTCAAATCATGTTATAAAATCCCAACGGCATAACTGTCCTATTAAAAAACTATAAGGGAAAATTCTTGGCTCGAGCCAATCAAATTCAGGAGTTCAAAAGTGTCCAGAAAAATAAAATAATTGTTAAAGACAAGAAACGGTCCAAACAACAAACTAGGGTTTCGTGGGAATTAAGGAAAGTCAACATTTTCTACGAGCTTGGAGGAACGGAGGAGAGCCGCGATGCGAAGGAGCGGCATCACCGGACGAATTTCCGCGGTTTGATTTGTTGTCTTTATCTTTTCTATTCTTTTCCTTCTTTGATTTGTCCTCCTTGATTGTGGAAAATAGTCGATGTGATGAACGTGATGATAGTGACAATGATATTATCTCCCACCCAAAAATATTCAGTAAATTCGTCAAAAAAAAATTATGTACTAAATTGAATTTAACTAGTCCTACGTGGGGCCTATGTATATGGGCCCTGTTATTTTTAAATTAGACGGTTCAAATTAGTACATGTACTACTACGTTCGTTTATTAGTTGATCCCCCAACAATTTTCTCTTATGCTACAGTTTATCATTTATCTCCACTTCAATTCTAGGGAAAATTATTGGAACCCTCTAAATTTTGGAAGTAATGTGCATTTTGTTATGAACTTTTACTCGCCCCTCCGATACTTTCACTTTGTTATTGTCGGCTTTTGATAATATACACTGATTGAAAGTTTGGGAACAAGCACATGCCTTCTTTCCCCCAATGTTTGGGACACGGTGAGGATGCAATTGATCGAATATTACGTGGGATAGTTAGATGTGTATTAGCTCTCTCCTCAATTGAGAGGGTTTATTTTAAGCGTGATCGATTCTCACTTCTCGACAAGGAAGATTTTACATGCATAGAGCGTGTGAACCCAAATGTTTCCAGATTGTCTGGTGTAGTGAGGCTCACCTTCTTTATATATAGAATCCACCAGATTCAATGGTCCATATGAATCCAGGGTGCATGCATCCAATTCACCCAATAATTTCTTCTTCAAGAAAAAAAAAATACTTTCAACGCTTCTCTAATTGATTCATCGACCTGTGCCAGTTTCGTATTTTGCGCTTGGTTATTTATTTTCCGAAATACAAAATTTCACTTAGAAACTACTTGCATGTATTTTTTTTTCGTTTGGTAGTGAGTATTGATTTATTCACCTGTCTATTGTTCCTCTTCACAAGGATAGAGAAAGAGAAGGCAGAGGTTCATACTAAATGTCAAAGAATTCGTTCATAAGAGGAAAAAGAAGATCAAAATAGTTAGGTTTGTCCAAATTGATCATTTGCCGAACATACTACTAAAATGGATTCTCAAGTCAAGCACTCTATATATCAATGAAATTATCTAAGACTATGACATTATAAAGAATACAAAGAATATAATAGCTTATGATATCCTAAGCTGGAAAATCAATGATAAAAGTTTAAGATTAAATTGGCCGTCGTATAGTAAATTTAGGACTTTTTAGATAATTTTTCAAAACTTATTACGAAGTAGCTTTATGTCATTGCAAAAAAAAAAAGAATTGGGTTTTAGTGTCCTAAAGTAGTTTTTTTTTTGGTCGAAAAGGAGCCGAAATTTGCTCAACATGTATTCCACCTGCTTTATGGGCACAACCGACGAAGACCCACCATTTCAGGAAGAATATTACAATTTATTGCATAGAAGATTACATGCAATTCCTCATCTTGGCTTAGTGGCTAAACAATAGACATGAACTACGTTCATTGAACGTGTGAATTAAAAGCAAGACATTAGTTCCGCTCCGCATGTTACTAGTGCAAATAATTTCAAGTTTGGGTTACCCATATGATGTTTTCATCCGTGTCTTATCTGATTGTCGAGATTAGTCTAATATAACATGAAGTCGGATTTGCGGTTTCCTCACTATGTTTAGAAAAAAAAATAAGGAAAGAAAAAGCACACGCAATAGAACCCAAAAGATAAAATATAGGAGGCGTAGGATACGTAGATTCTATGCATGGGACCTCAATTTGTCTGTTTGCAAGATTGCCGGAGATCAGAAGCAACTTAACATTTCAAATCATGTTGCAAAATCCCAACGGCATAACTGTCCTGTTAAAAAAATGTAAGGGAAAATTCTTGGCTCGGGCCGATCAGACTCAGCAGTTCAAAAGGGTCCAGAAAAATTAAATAATTGTTAAAGACAAGAAACGGTCTGAACAGGCAACTTGGGTCTCGTGGGAATTACGAAAAGTCAATCAGACTCAGCAGTTCAAAACGGAGAAATGTAATTTTTTTTTTCATTTAGCAGTGAGTATTTAGTTTAATTTACTTGTCTTATTGTTCCTCTTCAAAAGGATGGAGAAAGACAAGGCAGAGGTTCATACAAAATGTCAAAGAATACGTTCATAAGAGGAAAAAGAAGATCAATAGTTAGTTTTGTCCAAATTGATCATTTGCGGAACCCACTATTAAAATGGATTCTCAATTCAGGCACTCTATATATCAATGAAATTATCTAAGACTATGACATTATAAAGAATACAAAGAATATAATAGTTTATGATATCTTTAGCTCGAAAATCAACGAGAAAAGTTTAGGATTAAATTAGAAAACTTGAAAATTTGAGGATTAAATTAGTCGCCGTAAAATAAATTTAGGACTTTTTAGATAATTTTTTAGAAATTATTATGAAGTAGCTTTATGTTATTGCAAAAAAAAAATCGGCTTTGAGTGTCCTAAAGTAGGAGCCGAAATTTGCTCAACATGTCCGCTTGCTTTACAGGCACAATCCACGAAGACCCACCATTTCAGGAATAATATTACAATTTATTGCATAAAAGATTACATGCAATTCCTCGTCTTGGCTTAGTGGCAAAATAATAGACATGAATGACGTTCATTGAACATGTGGATTAAAAGCAAGATATTAGTTCGGCTCCACATGTTACGAGTGCAAATAATCTCATGTTTGGGTTACCTATATGGTGTTTTGATATGTATTTTACCTGATTGTTGAGATTAGTTGGATGTTTCATGGAATCAAAATTTGCGGATTTCTCGCTATATTTAAAAAAAAAAAAGGAAAGAAAAAGCATACGCAATAGAACCTAAAAGATGAAATAGTGGAGGCGTTGGATGCGCAGATTCTATGCATGGGACCTCAAGTTTTCTGTTTGCAAGATTGCCGGATATCATGAGCAACTTAACATTTCAAATCATGTTATAAAATCCCAACTACATAACCGTCTTATTATTAAAATAAAAGGAAAATACTTGGCTCGAGCCAATCAGATTCAGGGATTCAAAAGGGAAAAATAAATAATTGTTAAAGACAAGAAACGGTCTAGACAAGAAACTAGGCTAGGGTTTCCTAGGTTTCCTGGGTTATAGAAAAGTCAACATGTTCTGCGAGGTTGGCGAAATGGAGGAAAGGCACGGACGGGAAGAGCGGATTCACCGGACGGATTTCCGCGGCTTGATTTGTTTGTCTCTTTCTCTTTTATTCTTTTCCTACTTTGCTTTGTCCTCCTTGATCGTGGAAAATTTTCGTACTTTAAGGCTCCGTTCGTTTGGCGAAAAATATTTTTTCGAAAAATATTTTTCAGATTTTTCAGTGTTCGGGGGACGGAAAACGTTTTTCGTGGGAAAATATTTTCCTTCCCCCTCTCACAAAATAGCCTAAGTTTATGGAAAATGACTTCCACTTTTTCAAAAGCGGAAATCATTTTCCGGAGCTTCTTCTTCTTCTTCTTCACTAAGGTCGCCGCCCACTGCCGCCGCCGCCGCCGGTCGCCCGCCGCCGCCGGTCGCCCGCCGCCGCCGGCCGCCGATCGTCGGCCGCCTCCGCCGGTCGCCCGCCGTCGCCGCTGCCAAACGCCGGCCGCCGGCGAAAAATATTTTTCAAAACTTTTTCATATTGATCGTCGAACACCGGAAAATTATGTTCCGGAAAAACATTTTCCAGGAAAATGACTTCCGAGAAAATATTTTCCAAAAGGAGAACATTTTTCGCCAAACGAACGGAGCCTAATTATGTACTAAGGATGCGTTTGTTTCGCGGTGAAGGCCTCGAGCAAGCCCTTGCTCGCCTAGTCTCGCCGGCCTCGATAGAGCTCGAGCTCACCTGGATCTGGCAAGTCGCGAGCTCGCCGGCCTAGATGGAGCTTGGGCAATCAAGCTCCATCTCGCCTAAATCTAGCGAGCCACGAGCTCGCCAGCCTTAGCGGAGCTCATGCTTGCCTGGATCGGCCAATCCTCGAGCTCGTCGGCCCACGTCTTGGTTGGTCGTCGGGCTGCTGGCCGCTAAGTAGCACGGACACGCGACACGCGACACGTCATTTCTCAAAAATAGAAAATTGCCACACGTTAGGACACGTTGTATATTAAATATATATGATAAATTATTATTTTTAAATTTGATTCAAATAAGTAAATAAATAAAAATAAAAAGCCTAGAGTGAACTTACCCTAAAAAATTATACACATAAGTTTTCAAAAAATAATTATATATAAATAAATATATTAGTTAAGAAACTAAAAGTAAATAATTAAATTTGAAAAAAGAAAAGTACAAGATAAAAAATTTAAAAAAAAGCAGCCAGCCCACAGCCCACTTTCCTTTTCTTTCCCTAGATTTTCTCATCTTTTGACTCTATCTCTCTATCTCTCATCTCTACTTCAATCTTTCGTGCTCTCTCTCTCTCGAGTCTGTCCCTCCCTCCCTCTTCTCCGATCAGATCTCCGGTAGTTCTCGCCACGAAAACTCCGATTCGCTCAGCTCGCTCATCCATGACGCTCGGCTCGGGAGGATCGGGGGTCGTTGGCGAGTTCTCAAAACCCTTCCCGATCTTGTTGTTCGACTTAGATTTCCATATCCTCCCTCCCCCGGGCAAATTCTCTCCCCCCATCCTGACCGATTCTCAAATCCCCACCTCCCCATTCCCCATTTCTCCGAGAGGACTCGTGGTGTGGTTCGCAGCATCCGAGCCTCGATTTGGCGAGCAAGAGAGATCTGACGAGAGGGGGCTTTTCTTTCTTCTATCTCCCTTGAGCTCCGGACTCGCGTGTCGCCGGCGTGTCCGACGCGTTGACCGCATGTCGGATCTCCGACATGCGTTGACTGCGTGTCCGAGCGTGTCGGCGACGTGTCGGAGCGTGTCCGAGCGTGTCGGACACGCGGCACGTGTCGGACACCAATTCGGAAGCACAAATAACATGTCCGTGCTACCTAGGCTGGCTGTCATCGAGGCGTGCAGCCGGCGGAGGAAGGAGGAGGAAAGAATAGAAAGAAAAAAGCTAAAATAATAAAAATTTGATTTTTTAAATATAAATAATTAAAAATTCGATTTTTTTAAATTTTTTTAAGAACAAATATTTCATTAACCAATGATCCGAGCGCCAAGGACCCGCGCACAACCTTTGTGGACCCGGGCCTAACGGTCAAGACTAGAGTTCGAGCTTAGGGACCCGAGCACGACCTTTTATGGAATTGAGTTTGGGTTCTGGAGCATTGGATACGGGCACCAAGGGTTCGGGCCCGACCTCAATAGACCCAAGCTTGGGCGCTGGGGCTCGGACTCAGGACACCAAGGTCCTGGCCCCGATTGTCAGAGACTTGGTCCTGAATGTCTGGACTCGGGAACCAACGTTGGAGTTTCCAAGCCTTCAAGCATAGAGTTTCGGTTCTAAGCGCCGATAATTAATCATATTTTGGAAAACGTTTTCCGATTTTTTCAAAAAAATAATTTTCCTAAATTTAAATTTTGGTAGGAAAACTTTTTTCCGTTGATTAGGAAAACATTTTCCGTTGACTTATTTTCCTAAGCAAACCAAATGCTGAAAAATGTTTTCCGCAAAATAAACTCACCCAAAATTGAATTTAGCTCGTCAGATTTGACGAGTCCCGCTTGGGACCTATGTACACGAGACCTATTATTTTCAATAGTACGGTTCAATTTGGTACATATATCATGTTTCTGAATATTCTCTTCTGCTACACTTTCACATCCTTTATCTTTACTTTGAATTTAGGGAAAACTATATAAACCCTCTAAATTTTGGAATTAGTGTGCATTTTCTTATGGACTTTCCCTCGTCACTCCTAAACTTTTACTTTGTTATTGCCTTAGAACTTTGTCGGCGTTTACTTTAATCAAAATGAGAACTCGAAAAATAATATATACAGATTGAAAGTTTGGGTACAGGCACATGCCTCTATCCCCTAGAGTTTGAGGACATGGTGATGATGCAATTGTTGGTCGAATAACACTTGGGATAGTTAGCTGTGTCTAAGTTGTCTCGTCAATTAAGAGAGTTTATTTTATGAGCGATCAATTATCTTTTCTAGAGGTTACATGCATCGAGTGTGTGAACGCAAATGTTTCTAGATTGTCCAATACAGTGAGGCTCACCTTCTTTATATATGGGATTCATCAGATTCAACGATCCAAAAGAATTCAGAGTGCATGTATCCGATTCACCCAATAATTTCTTCTTCTTCAAAAAAAAATCACTTCCAACGCTTCTCTAATTGATTTGTCGGCCGATGCCATTTTGGTATTTTGCACTTAGTTGGTTATTTTCTAAAATGCAAAATTTCATTAAGAGATTATCCTGCATGTCATTTTTTTTTCCATTTAGCAGTGAGTATTGAGTTATTCGCCTGTCTTATTGTTCCTCTTCACAAAGATAGAGAAAGAGAAGGCAGAGATTCATACTAAACGTCAGAGAATACGTTCACAATAGGAAAAAGAAGATCAAGACAGTTAGGTTTGCCCAAATTGATCATTTGCCGAATTCACTATTAAAATGGATTCTCAAGTCAAGCACTCTATATATCTATGAAATTATCCAAGACTATGACATTATAAAGATTACAAAGAATAAAATAGCTTATGATGTCAGATTCGTGAGTTTGTCCGTATGATATGATTATTCAAAATACTGATGAATAAATTTTAGAAGTTTGAGTTATTTTTATGCTTAAACATATCATACTTCGTATCTTCATTTTGATATGTATTTTACACAGCTACACACCAAGGTGCAGGGCTAGGTCTTGTTAAATATTTTCGCTAGGCCCGGTAGACGAATCTTCATGCTTCTATATCGTACTTACAAAAATAGAAACTGTATTCAATTATGTCTATTTTAGAAGTAGAAATTTAAAATCAAATAGAATTCAGATGTTCTTTATTTTAAATAAGTTGCAATTTAATATTTTTTTACTTTAAAAATACTGTGAATTCGAGATAAATATCACTTTTTTGGGTATTATTAAAGTTACAAGAATTTCGTATTCCATTCGATTTCCTCACAATAAAAATAATAAACTTAATGATGTGTTGTGAATAAAATATAAGTTTATTAAAATTCATATAATATGCTAAATCAAATTACTCAAATAGAATCAGTTATGCTTTAATCCACAAAAATATGTTTATCAATAACAAATATCAGTAGAATGGAACTTATTCAATTAATTGTATATGCTGCACTTTCTATTTTACTTTTATTCAAATACATTAAAAGTAAGTGAAATCTATACAGGTAACAAATAATACTACAAATTCTGAACGTTGATATTTAAACTAAATGAGTTTTCTTTTTCTTTAAATTAGTCAGATTTTTTATGTAATGAAGTAGGATGTACTTGAAATCCTAAATGGATTTACTTAAACTTAATATTGTATATTTTTACAACGATATTACATCTTCATCTATTTTATTAGATTGGTTGTTGTATCACAAAAACTAAAACTCATGAACTTTCTCTAATATATCCGTTTTTAAGTTTAAACTTAATAAGAGATAAAATCTAAACGATAGAAATTGGAAGATGACAAGTTACTAATCTAAATGCTTATTAGTCGAATGTGGCCTATTTGACAAAACTGTGTCGTGTATTTTTTGAGAAAATCTCCTACAATGTTTTGAAGATGATAAAATAATTAAAATTTATTGATATTTATATTCGATTATGCAAAACGAACAATTTATATATACACTAGCCATTTGCGGACGGTGTGAACAATGGGACATGTAAAGCATGGAAAAGTTCCGGCAAGGAGAACAAGTTATTAATAATATTTCGTTTCTTCCTTTTTTCTTTCCCAGAATTTTTAATAATTTTCGATCTAGGGCAATATATTTTACAAAGCAAGCATCATTAGGAGAAGAACTCCACTTTGGAGCAAGGTAAAGTGGCATCGCGGCACGCCTTTCCCTCTATAATTCTTATTAATTTGCATTAACGTCAAAATACCTCATCTATAACTTTTGTTTAGACATTTAATAATTGACTTACGAAAGAAGTGTCGATTGATGTTAATATCTAGATTAAGTGTAGACCTAATCATGGGATTGGCAACTCGCAGGTGCACCAATTAAATAGATGAGTCTGGCTAAAATTTTAATTTCACTGACAGGCTCGCACAATACGTTCTAGGGCCTCGTTAGTGAGCAGGCAAAAGATTTGAGGCTCAACCCAATTTGCCCTTTGATTTGATCAAAATCGTATTGCTAAGATATTTATTTATTTGTCTACCTTGAGATATAAGAATTGGTAAATATTAGAAGAGAAAACGAGGCGAAAAAGAAAAGTACTTTATGACTCATCTAAAGTAAAGTATCATATGGAATTATTTTCTATTTATGTTTCCATTTTATTTATTATTTAGGTCAATATTTTTTTTTTATAAAAGTAGACATAGCCCATGTGGTTGGGCCAATAATTGTACCTTATTGCGTCATATGAATGAACTTACGTGCAATATTGCCACTGCTGGCTCAAAGAATGGATGGGAGGATTTAATTGCATGCTCTTAGTATATTTTCACATTTCTCTAGCCTCAATATCCGGGCACCATAATTTCAATTACCGACTATTGCTTTGTCAAATCATATAATTATTTTCGGAAGTAATTAATGAATTTCTAATTATAACCCGAAATGAAAATCTTACTCATGCGTTTAACATTTTCCAAATTCAGCTTTCGTGCAAACATAAGTTAGAAAAAGAAAAATAGAGAATGCATCAAGCTTGATCTTTCAGCTTTTGGTGCTTGACTCCATAATTATAATTGACTTACACGCGAAACCAATTTAGCAAAAAACGCCAAAAGAAACAGTCAAAAGTATGGGAGAAGAGAAAACGTTTAACCAAGAGACGACAATCTTTGTGGAAAGAGAGAAAAAGAGTTTCAAGATAACTTCTTACCTTTTAAGGTATCCAATGTTCATGTAAAGAATCGATGGAGTCTCTATCATTTCTATAGCCAAAATTGAAATAAAAAAGAAATAATAATAATAATAATAATAATAAGACGAAGACGAAGACGAAGACGAAGTCATTATCAGTGGTACAACAATTAAGGTTGTACAGATTCTGAAAATTATCACATGATCATCAATCAATTTGACGGGCACTCTTCTAGTCATCGTGGCCCATTTTGAACATTCGACTTTTCCATGGACAGATTTTTCCACATGATCACCCTATAAATACCCCCTTGGATATTGCCCATCTCTTCACCAATCAACTAAGATCTTTCATTTGGCAAATTTTATGGTCTCTCACGGTATGAGTTCCCATATGGGTGTTCCTCTTTCTCTCCTTTTCCTCGTCGCGCTAACCCTAGCGCTGATTCCTATGTCTGTCGCCCAAGACTCGCCCCAGGACTACGTCGCGGCCCACAATGCCGCCCGCTCTCAGGTCGGTGTGGGCCAGATCACTTGGGACGAGCGAGTGGCTGGCTATGCCAGGGATTACGCCCAAAAGCATGCCAGGGATTGCACGCGGCTGGTCCACTCGGGCGGACCCTACGGGGAGAACCTCGCCTGGGCTTCCCCTGATCTCACCGGCACAAGAGCGGTGAATTTGTGGGTTGGGGAAAAGCCTTACTACAACTACAATTCCAACTCGTGCGCATCAGGGAAGGTCTGCGGGCATTACACTCAGGTGGTGTGGCGCAACTCGGTTCGGCTCGGATGCGCGAAGGCCCGGTGCGCGACGGGCGGCACTTTGGTCACTTGTAACTATGATCCTCCCGGGAACGTTGTAGGCCAGAAGCCTTATTGAATTGCAAAATGTTGTATGTCGGACGATGAACTATCATGTCAAAATAACGCCCCATTAAGATGAGGCGAGAGCTTTAGATGCACCAAAATTAAATAAAGTCATATGAATGATGAAGGTAAATCTCTTTCAATAACTCTCTCTCTCTCTCTCTCAATTTCTGTCTTTCAAGTGAAGGAATTTCGGTCCTGGATCTAATCTTCTCTGCTCCATGCTCTCAAGCACATCACAATCTTCTGAAGCCTCTTCACACTGTGAAAGAGAAGCTAAGCATGTTCTCTACGACGCATTTCACTCACGAGTTCATTCCATTAACTCTTTCAATTGATGCCGGTACATAGCAATGGCCGTCTCGACCACATAAAGATAAGTTCTGTTCGATAAGCTTATAAGATTTATACCTGACAGAATCGATTGATACATCCACGGAAAAAAGATTTAAATGTGGGACCGATATTATTTCAAAACTTGGAATTGGTGGTATATTCGTCGATATTTATTATGTATTAATGAGTTGAACTCCTTTAGTTGGCCGAGTAAGTGATGTTACCTCTAATTAATCAACTAGGTGTCGATAAACTTCGGCAAAAAAATATATTAGGTGTCAATAAGCGCTAGTCAAAATTGACTAACATTGTATTGGATTTCAATCCTTTTTATCCTTAGCCGCCTATTATAGTGCTTTGAAAGGTCATAGGATCATAGCTAGAATATTCTTTCCCACTAGGATCTATATGCTTGGAGAACCACCTAAAGAAAATATTCATTTCGTGTCGTATCACGTTTTCAGACACACAGAACACGCCACAATTTGCGGTTTATCAATTCCTAATTACGAGTTTTACGCTCATAGAGTCCTTAGTGGAAATCGACACCACATTCTTGGATACGACTTGATGGATGAAATGATTAACCTAAAGCTCAAGAAATCTTGACTGTTGGGACGGCACAACACAAACTTGATACATTTGTTTGAGGATATCACCAAGAAAGAGCTCAAGTGTGAGCCTGTGAAGAAATCTCAACTTGAATATATTAATATGATTCACCTTGCGGCACAATCCTGATGTGGGACTTCTTGTGCCTCACACGTGCACCTCATCAACTCTTCCTCACACATGTGACCCTCCTGTGTGAGGCCTCCCCCTTAATCATGTATTCCTTCCTCACCAACCTTATCTCAACTCAAGTCTTCTCCTTGACCCGACCAAGGTTGGCATATGTTGGAGTTGAGTAACGGCATATGCCTTCAGGCTTTTCCTCAATCGTCTTGGCGCAATCAAGTTCAGCAGGAAGCCTGGGGACAACATCTATCACCTAGATTAAGGAGTCATATCCAAGATTCTCTCTTGAGATAATCTTCGGACGCCGACACATATTGGAAGTTTGCCACCAATTAACTATCAACACTGATATCACTTCGACAATGAGCCATCAATAAATTATTGGCACTGATATTACTTGTTGAGGATGCACAACAGACACCTGAACCTTCACTTGGGGAGATTATCAAGAAAGAACCCAAGTCCGAACTCATTGTGATATTCAATCGAATCCACATTCACTTAAAATCTCAATCGATTAGAGCTGTAAGCGAAAAAGAAAATTCCAACTAAATATTGTTGCAAATATGGTCAATGTTGTGTTAGGCAAACGAAATCCCACGTTGGGGGATGTGGTGTAAGCTGAAAAATAATTTATAAGATTTTATGAAAACCTTGATAGATTTATTCTTTATTTGAATTTTTAATTTAGGACCGAAGTTGAGCCGTCGCTATCCAGCTCCAGCACGGGTGAGCCAAGTTTATCAACCGTTAGAAACGGCCTATTATGCTTATGTGACTGATGTGCTAGTCGAAGTACGAGTAAATTGCAAAATTTAATGTCTATTTATAAGCAGAAATAATTCCCTTTAAATAGAAGTTTTGATTTCATTTGTAATTAGTTACAAAATCCGCACTTTGTGCATGCACACTTGGATATATTTTGTTATCGGCATATATTTGTATTTTTACATGTTATATTTATGGTATTAGCATATAACTATAACCACTTATGATATTGAGAATTTTGTCACTTGTGTTATTTCTATGAATGTGTTGGACATATGCATAAATAGTTAAAAAGAAATTTCTTTATAAATTTAAATATAAAAAATAAAGAACATACCTTACCAAAAAAAAAAAATAAAGAACATGCTTAAAGTCAAATGTACAAATGGTAGCATCTAAATTTAAAATTGAAATTCAGTTAAAACTAATGTATGATGGAAAAAATAGAATAGAGAATTTGAAACCTATTTTTTTAAAATTTAAGTTTATTTTTATTTTAGAATACAGAAATCTTAATGTAGTAACATATGCTTTGGGTGAAAGTTTAGTTCAATTTTTATAATGACTAAGTTAAAACTCAAGACTATCTTTTTGTATCATCATTACAAAAATATCATATATAAAATTATATATAAAGTAACAGGAAATAAGAAGCCTTAGCTACAACTTAGGGATTTATTTATCAATATGCTATATTTCTTATTTTTCATTACCGTTATTTCATTTGAAGTTTTTTTTAACGGATAGAGAAATAGGAAATAAAATAGAATGATGATTAAATTACGCTCAATTTTATTATTAAATCAAGCAATTAAATATCCTTTTATTACTTAATGTGGTAGGTATACTTTATATTACACTTACTTTTTGATATGGTGGGATTGATTTCTTGGGCATTAATATAATTTACGTAAATATGAGGTACGTTTTAAATGTTTGCTAAACATTATATCTATATGGTATAGCCACGAAATCAATCCTTCTAATCCCAAACCGTGTAGATATATTCCTATGAACAGAATCATGTAGTGTCTCGAATGGACTTCGACATGTCACAAGGTATCACGATTATAAGATGACACGATTCTAGCCTGCAAACTCTCTTAGTGAGTTAGCCTCAATGTTGAGTAAGCTTATCACTGACTGAGCAAGTAATTGACCACATCTTCTAGGGATCAGAAATGCTAATAATTGTAAATTACACAAATGATCTTCAATGATGCATACCATATACTCAATTCTGCCGATACATCCCAAGTGGTCACACTTGAAGGATTATAGAGGTTGCTCCCACGGGTTCAAGAGGCAATTCCAACCATGTAAAACTTTGCCCTTACAAGATTTGGGAGGTGGCTCTCACGATGTTACACTTTGTCCCACATGGCACTTAGCTCTAGGGGTGAAAAAAAAACCGAAAGCTTGGATTAGCGCAAACTTGATTCAAATTTTCAGGCTCGCATAGGCCCAAGTTGGGATTTCAAACTCCCCCCATTTTTTTCCGGCAGTCCGAGCCATTTCTCAAGCTCGAAATGGCCTGATGTAAAAACTAATAATCACAAACGCATAAATTATATTCAAAACACTTTACTAAACTCATAAATAAGTTATATAATAAATATATAGCAAAGTGAATTTGAGGTCCAATAGATAACTACTCATCTATTTTTAATTTTAAAAAAATTGGGCTAGGCCTGAACCGGCCTGGTCTAGTATGGACCGGACTATTTTATTTAAATTCAGGACGTGCCTGCAAATCGGGTTTGGTCTATTCGGGCCAAGCCGAAAAAGGAACTGAGGCCGACTCACCCGGCCCATGCTTAGCCCTACTTAATTCTCAGTGTTTACAGATATCAATCCATGGTCGGTGCATATAACATTAGTCATTCATACGTCAGATATTCAATATCGTACATATGGAGGAAAGCCACTTTGTTCGTATATTTTGAAAAAAGAAAACTAAATGTTTATTCCTTTTCTTCTTCACCTAAAATGACAAGGGGTACTAATTGACGAAACAAAGTCCATCGTTATGCATAGATTACTAATTCTAGATTAGACTTTTTATGCAAGAAGCAAACGCGAGACTTAGACTCTTGAATCCGAGTCCGTTCGTCCAAAAAAGTTCAAGAGCATATTCGATAATGATTTTCAACTGATTTTTAAAAAGTACAACCAAATACAAAAATTTAATCATTTCTCATGAAAATGATTTTCTTGAAAAAGTAAGCTTTTTTTTAACGGATAATGCACGAGGGATTCGCCAAGTGATAAGGGCGTTTCTCCTACTTTCGGTTCAAAAATCAATGTCAGTCCTTTCAGTTCCTATGTTGGGCAATGCAATTCAAGCGGATGGTTATGGCGGTGGTTCCTGTGCTAGTTTTTCTAGAAAAAAAAAAGAAAATGATTTCTTGATATTTTCTCAATAAGGTTAATTTTTTTGTGCTCCCAAATTGAGAGTCCCACGGTGCATGTTATCGACTTACAATATCCTTTTTGTTTAAGTAATTATATATATACATCATAGCTACCTGTCCAACCGGTTGCCCACCTTCCAGCAAGGCTCTTGTTATTTATGGGGTATTCTCCTGCCTTTCTTCTTTGTTGTTACCTTAAATATTGCTTTCTCTCTCCTGAACTTTATTTCATTTAAGTTTTTTTTAACGGATAGAGAAATAGGAAATAAAACAGCATGATGATTAAGTTACACTCAATTTTATTATTAAATCAAGCAATTAAATATCCTTTTATTACTTAATGTGGTAGGTATACTTTATATTACACTTACTTTTTGATGTGGTGGGATTGATTTCTTGGGCATTAATATAATTTACGTAAATATAACGTCAATCTCGCTCACCAAAACCGAACACCCCCCCTCCCTTTCTCTCTCTCTCTCTCTTAGGCTTTTATGGCAGCCGGTGGCCACTTGCTCCCTCCTCCTGGGCCGCACGGCCTCTGCTCTGCCCTTGACTTCTCCCTAGCCGTGTGTGTTTACTTGGTTGAGGAGCGCTCTCCTTTGCTCGGTCGTCACTCATCCACGGAGACAGAGGAGAGAGCGAGAGAGAAGAAGGGACTAGAAATGTTATTGCACTTGAAAGTAGGGGCGTGCAACGAGAACCACCAAAACCGGAAACCACTCGGACCAGATCAAACTGGCCGGTTATGGGCGGTTCTCTAAGGCGCCGATCCGGTTTCCGGTTCCAAGATGGGAACCAGACCACCCGAACTAGACTGAATTTTTCATAGAGAAATCAAAATGAACATCTTTTCTTCATCTTCTTTTATCTTCTTCTTCTTCATCTTCATTTCCAATGCATGGCCAGTGAGAAAAAGAGGGTATCTTTGAAGAAAAGGACCTCGTGGTCAGAGCTCTCATTGGAAGAGGGGGTCTTACCTGAAAGTCTTTGAGATGCGAGGCTGCGTAGTCGAATGATTAACTTCCTCTCAGCTTCTGTATCATTGCTTAAAGTTTTATACATTTGTTCTCTTTGAATAATGTTATGTAGGTGGCATGAGAATGGGAGGATGAACATGCAGCATCTCACATGGAGTGATGACAACGAACGAATCTTGATTTGTGCTTTCTCATTAAGTATTATTCTGCATAGATTGAGCGACACCTTATGCGCCGTGCCTCACATGAACTGACAAAAAGGAAACAAGGAATCGATTGTCTTTGATTCATACAGTTCTCGGTTGATTTGAAGCTTTTATGTCTTCTGTAAACAGCCATTCGTTGTGGTTCTTGTCTCGAGCATCTCCGCCCTCTGCCTCCCCCTCGTCCGATGGTTTGCCTCCTACACCAACCCTCCCATGGCCATCCTCTCCAACTTCTTTCTCGGTTGGACCTTTGACTTGGTCGTCAAGCTCGACATTCACCGATTCTGTTGGACCACCCAGCAATTGGTTCGATCTGGTTCTAGGACTAGGTGGTCCGATTCCCGATTCCCGGGTGATTTCCAATTTTTGGGTGGGATTGGATTGGACCGGGAACCGATCACCCCATCCAATCCCACCTACGTGAAAAGTTTGTCCATCTAGACTTTTCTAATTAATTAATAATTATTTAATGCGACAATTAGCCAAGTTATAAGAATTCTAAAAGATTGGGCTATCTTTTCTTTTTTTGTCAAATTCGTCCTTAGAATGACAAGCTTCGTAAAACCGTTCTTGCGAGGAGGCTGAATAAAATTGAATTTAACAGTTTTCAATAGTTGGCAACCAATCGAAGGGGGATTGGGGTTGGTGTGCTGTTAGAATTTCAATGGCAATCTTACATGTCATACTTAAATGTACACATGGCACGCATTTAACCCTATGTTGAATGCCGACAGTAGATAAATGCCAGTGTATGGAGACGATGACTCAACCCGGTTTCTGGCCCATCTCTCCATGCGATCTTATTTTCGTGATTATTAAATATTAGGGCTCTATTTGATAGAGCGTTTGGAGAAAGTTTTTGGAGAAAGTTTTTGGAAAAATGTAAAGAATTTTAGGTTAAAAGAATTTTTGAAAGGTAAATAGTATTTGAGAAAGTATAATTTAAAAGTACACTAAAAAACAACTTTTATTAAAATGATGTTTGAAAAAATCGCACTTGTAAAGCACTTTTGCTATTCTTTTAAAACAAAAAACTGAATTCAAATCTTTCGACGGATGCCATCAAAGGGCTCAACCCGCCGGCAAGCCAAATTTGCCATCGGCAACCGTCGTTGAGGTTGCACAACCTCAGGTGACCCCAAGCTAAGGTTGCGCAATCCCAATGAGACTCAAAGGCCTTAACATTTGGCAAAGGGCCTTTAGAGGCTTAAAGGTCTTTGCCGTCCTATTGGCACAAAAAATGAGCCAAATGAATATTAGCCCCACCGGAATAAATCATTGGCTTTACTTGGCGCATAAGCCTTAGTGCATGAGATTTGATGGATCATGTGAAACCACATGGGACTGAGGAGATTTAATTAATTACATGAACTGTGCTTGCCACGCCAAGTCTAGCTAATAACTTCTCCATACTGGAATTGGGTGTTGACCTTATAGTTATAAACCTTCCGAAGAAAACATAATAGCTGATTCCGGTGCAGTTGATTCGAGCCACTTATCAGGTCAGTATGAGGCGGTACCAATATGATTCGCCGATTGAATTAACTGGTGTTCGGATATAAACTCAACCATCCTTGCCACAACTTAAAGTTTAGGAGTGATCGGTTACAAGGTGAGTGGATTCCTGATTTAGAATCGAGAATTGACCCTGTGACTCATAGTTCCCGATTCTACCCGGTGATTAGCCCATTTTATATTTTGGGTAAAAAACCAAATTCTTAAAAACAAAATATAAAAGTCGCACCATTTTCACCCTAAAAAACATTTGTTACTCAAGTGGTTATTTTGCCGGTAGTATTCGTTGAGACCATGGTTTAGTTCTTGATGGGTGCAAAGATATTGTTTTCTTTTTTTTTTTTTTTTGCTAAAAGAGGCTTCAAAACTAGTTTAACTTGAGAACCATATTGATTGAACCGGTTCTGGACTGATTCTAGGTTTGCCGAACAGGAAATGGTTTAGTCTAATTTCACGTTTGTCGCGACCTAACCCTCGAGAGCCGTCTCGAGGGTAGTAGGTTTAGAGATACTTTACGAGACACTCCCTAAGTCCGTACCTCGCGTGACGTTGATTATCTAAATTTACGTGCTCTTTTTGGAGTCGCCACTAGTCATGATTAAAGGTCGGCTAGAAATCCTAAAATCGAGACATGTGAGTATCGTCTTGATGCATACACAACCAGAGATTTTTAGGGATCGGAGACTTGATTAGACTAGTTTTTCAACTAATTCCCTTTTGGTATCTAAATTCGACTATTTGTTAATCAACATGCCAGGGCAGTCTTTTTTATTAATTGAGAATCTTGAAATTTCGTCCTAACCATTCTAAAGAGAACAATAAACAAAGTATTTAAAATGCACAATCAACTGAAATAAAAAACGAAAATGCACAAACAACGACCTAGCATCATCTCTAAAAAAATAAACAATAAAAAAATTCCTAAAGTAAAGCCCTAACGGCTTATTCAATTTTGGATTCAATTTTTGTTCAAGCCTAAAGTGTTTATTGAAAGCCCTAAACTAAGAGAATTCTACATATTTTAACTTTTCTCACATTTTTTATTTTTCTGAATCTTCCCAATTTTTTTTATTTTTTACTTCTAAAAAAGAAAAGGATTCTGGACCCGGTCAAGGAACCCGGTCTAATTAGCCGGTCTGATCCGGACTAGTCCTTGGGCCCGGTCTGAATTTGGGTCTCTTATGATGGGCCATTACAACAAATCAAGCCCAAGTTTCTAACTTCTTTTGTTTAATTCATTTTAGCCCAATTTCGAGTTCAACCCAACCACACCATCATTGAACCCTTATTGCAGCCCAGCCTCCAACCCTCTGACCCGAGTAACAAGATCTGACCCGACTCTGATTTATTTCCCTTTTTTTTTAATCCCTATTTTTCTATTTTCTATTTCTGTATTACCCTTTTTGGTTTCTTCTTCCTTTTATTTTTTATTTCTATTTTTCCGGTCTTCTTCTTCTTCACGCCTTCACGGAAGTTTCTACACTCACTCCACCAAAACCGCCGGGAATCTATCACCACCGATTCTCTAACCGTCGCCGTCGGCCATCTACTCCGGCCACCGCCGAACTTCCGTTGACTACAACTTACAGCCACCGTCGTCCCTCGTCACGCACCGGCCACAATAAAAAAACAGAGCCTCTCATTCAATCGGTCACCAATCTTCATCTAACCAAACACGCTAAATCTAAAAACACATTGACACACGAAACAAGGATAGAGAACTCACCGTGGCGGCCTCGAACCGCTGGCTTAGCTCCGGCGAGGGGAATATATCTCCGACGGAAGTCTCGTCCATGGCCGAACCGTTATACATGAACGCCACAGGATCAAGGAAAAGCACGGATTCAGTATTGATTCATCGATCAAAGAACAAAAAGAAGGAGCTCCAGGCATCGATTTCGCGAAAGATCAATTCGGTTCTTCATTTAAGCATTTTGTCAAACGGGTGCTGCGCGACTTAAGGGACGAGCTTCCAGTTTGATTCGAACATGGCTCTCGCTCGAGAAGCGATGTATAAGCATCTACGACCTAAATTTGGAATGATGGAGAAAATTACCTTTAGGAAATCGGTCCCACACGCGTGCCAAAGGGATGTCCACTCAGAGCGCATCATCATCTGTCGTATATTGAGACGTAGTTTAGCTCGTGGGCCAGAATTGACGATTTTCAGAGCCACACCTGTTGTCCTTAGTATAGTGGCTGGATGAATAGTTTTGAGAAAAAAGAATAAAAAAAATTCTTGTGGATGTTGATGAGCCACAAAAAAAAAAAAAAAGGGAAAACACTTTTCTCGAGTGTTTCGTTTGCTTTCCTTCATTAACACCTCACCTAAAAAACCATGGTACATTAATTCATCTTACTCATCCTCTCCAAACTCATCCATTTATTCAAACCCAAAGATGGAACTTTCTCCATCCTCTCCACCTTATTTCCTCTGGCTCTCCTCCTCCTTATAAACCAGCCCAGAAACCCTCCTGCCTCTCTTCCAGCAAGGCTCTTGTTATTTATGGGGTATCCTCCTGCCTCTCTTCTTCGTTATTACCTTAAATATTGCTTTCTCTCTCCTGAACTTTATTTCATTTAAGTTTTTTTTTAACAGATAGAGAAATAGGAAATAAAATTGACCACGGGGACCCTACTTTCGGTTCAAAAATCAAAGTTAGTCCTTTCAGTTCGTATGTTGAGCAATGCAATTCAAGCGGATGGCTATGGCGGTGGTTTCTGTGCGAGTTTTTTCTAGAAAAAAATAAATGATTTCTTGATATTTTCTTACTAAGGTTAAGTTTTTTGTGCTCTCAAATTGAGAGTCCATGGTGCATGTTATGGACTTACAATATCCCTTTTGTTTAAGTAATTGTATACATACATCACAGCTACCTGTCCAACCGGTTGCCCACCTTCCAGCAAGGCTCTTGTTATTTATGGGGTATCCTCCTGCCTTTCTTCTTGGTTATTATCTTAAATATTGCTTTCTCTCTCCTGAACTTTTTGAGGTGTTTCCTGTTTGACAATGCCATGTTATGTAATAATATTGATATACCAAATCACGTGGCAGACTATAAGTGAACAATAAGTCGTATTCAATAATTAATAACAATATGCCATATAGTTTATAATACCAAATTATAAAACAGTCTTAGGATTTGACATTTCTCTTTCTTGTTTTTGTCGTAAAATTGAAAACAAGCAAGTGATTGAGATATTAAGAGCACTATATCTACTATGACTTTACTAGAATTTCTTACTAAACGAAATGATGCGCTATGTGGCACGCTTTATGTCATCAAGTAGGAGTGGAATCGGCATTAGAACAAAGTTTGTGAAGAAGGGGAAAGAGATAAATGGGGCAAGATCAATTAAAGGCAATTTAGTTTTCCATTCCATCATCATTTCTTCTCAAAATTACACATAAGTCCTCTCAAGCATTAATGCAATCTGCCATTGAAGTTGGTCTAACAATCGTTCACGCTATTCATATAGTTTATTAACTTGTTATACCGAAATGTATTGTAATTATACTTTTCTCGCCTACTTATATAATTTTTGTTAATCTCGATTTCATTGGAGTTAACATTCACGCTGAACTAAAACCCCCGACTAGAGAGATTTGTCACGCGAACCCTTTGTATCATTTGGTAGTTGTATGTAGATCGTCTTCAAAACGAAAACCTGCCTGATCATCCTTATAAAGTTCAGATATGTTCAATCCCTTGATGGCCCCAACACTTGTTGTGCTTGCATTTCCAGAGATGGGAAGCGCTTCAAGGATTGTCCAGCATTCTTCAGTAAGGAATGCTACACAATAAAGAGAGAAAGATAAACAGTCTCAGGGAAAACAAGGCCGAGACCACTTCGAGTCCTTGACCAAGTATAAGAGGGCAAGTAATCGATATGTTGACCTTCTCGTTTAGCTTGACCAAATGGTTTTTAGATGACTAAAGCAACTCTCTCTCTCACGATATAGCACCTAATGCAGGAAAAGAGATGTAATTAATCATGTTTGGCAGTGTTGGCCTTAGGATGTTTCATGAGTCCGGGATTAAACCGCATTTCTTTTCTCATTTAATTTAGCACATTGGTGTCTCCAATGTTTGAATTCAAAAGATCACCTAACGAGCCAATGTTTGAAGCCGAGTCCAAGTTTTAACTTGTCAGCAAGAACATGTAAAGTCTTTCCATTGTAGGATGTGCTGGTCACAACCGCGATTTTCCGTTGACTTTTTCTGTACCAAACCCACCATGGGGTAGGTAACGAACCTACTACTGATGATGGCTTTGGCTTATGATGCCACAGAAGCAATGTAAACTTGCGGAGGCAACTTAACTCTTTACTTTTATCTGTTGCATCCTCCATGAGCTCATCTTTGTGAAGAGCAATTAGCTGCATTTTGATGTACGTTCTCTCTGTCTCTCTGTCTCTCTCTCTCCCTATCTCTCTCTGTCTCTGTCTCTGTCTCTCTCTGTCTCTCTCTGTCTCTCTCTCTCTCTCATTAGGTCCAATCTAATATATGCTTTAAATCAAGAATGTAGCATACACAGTCATGCCACGATCTACCTGAACAATTCACAGTGTCAAAGCTGTTAGCTTGGAGCGTTTCTCTTGTGTGAGAGCAATGTGTCACTATAGTTATTGCATGAGTTCATATACATTGGCATTGACCTCTTTTCTAATGCATTTACCGGACTACTCCGACACAATTGTTATGCCTCTTCATTTGACCTCATTTCTGCTGACTATGGCAGTATGCGGAATTCAATTTTTTGTGTTCTTTTTTGTAATATTTCTCCTTCTGTAGTGAGTACCCGTCGATCTATCCACCGATCCAAGTCCTGACTACGTCTCAAAACATGCAGTCCTATACCAAGGCAGTCGTAGAGAGGTGATCCTATAAAATGTTCTTGTAGATTCCAGAGTCCTATTGCTTATCCTGATAATAAGTGCCTGTTTTTATGACAGCAGTTGTGAACAAGCATATGCTGATGTCAATTGGGACGAGTTGGGATTCAATCTCATCCCGGCCGATTATATGTACATAATGAAGTGCACTGATGGCGAGAACTTCTCTCAAGGAGCTCTCACTCGCTACACCAAGCTCCAGCTCGATCCTTCTGCCGCAATCCTGAACTATGGACAGGTCAGTGATCAGCAGCATTCGGTTAATCTCTTCCCTGAGATAGAAAGATATCCAGTAAAATTGAAGGCACAAATTCGAGTGCTTTGCTTGAGTTACGTGAACATCCATAACGTCAAAATTAGTGCCTATGGGAGCACAAAAAGTGGGCTTTCAGGGATGCAGGGTTTGTTTATGCATAAATCAGGGCGATCATACAGTCTTAAGTCCTCACGTGTTGTTCACCTAATGACCACGTTGTGAAGTGACATTTCTGCTGTTTGAACCATCGAATGATGATGTCTTATCCGTAGGGGTTGCTGGAAGGTCTAAAGGCACAACGGACAAAAGATGGTCGGATCCTGCTCTTTCGGCCAGAAGAGAACGGCCTGCGCATGAAGATGGGGGCCGAAAGGCTCTGCATGCCATCACCATCCTTGGAGCAATTCGTTGACTCCGTGAAGCAGACTGTCCTAGCCAACCAGCATTGGGTATCGGCACTATCTTCATGTGCATGATTAGTTCAAGAATAACAAAATCCAAAGCGTTAGACCTCAAGTATTTCTCAATTACACTCGATACCGATACTTTTGATTTACACTGCATTCTGCAGGTTCCTCCTCCGGGAAAAGGATCGTTGTATGTTAGACCTTTGCTCATCGGAAGTGGACCAGTTTTACGCATGGGGCCAGCGCCAGAATTTACATTTGTTGTATATGCTTCACCTGTCGGTAATCTGCATAAGGTGGGCGACTGACAATCAATTTCTTGTGAACAATGAGAATCTTCAGATCTTTTTTCCTTCCTTTTTCTGGGTTGAAGATGATTTCGATATTGCATTGATTTATTTGTATCCAGGGTCAGATGTCCATGCAATTGGTCATCCAGGATAAATCCCATAGAGCTACACCTGGAGGAACTGGGGGAATCAAATCCATCACAAACTACTCCCCTGTAAGCTATCGAACAGCAAAATTTCTATTCATCATATAATGTTAATGACTTGTGCTCTGCTTTCTGCTCATGCCAATACATAAGTTCCATACAGAGATCTACTCTTAATGGCATTTCTATGTGGGTGACTATAAGTTTCTTTAACAGGTTTTCAAGCCCATAAGTGAAGCAAAGTCCACAGGGTTCTCTGATATCCTGTTCCTCGATGCAGCAACAGGAAAATTCATCGAAGAGGCTTCTTCATGCAATGTATTTACAGTCAAGGTATTTTATTGCTTATATAGCATAAGCAGTAACAAACTTTTGCTTCCTGCTAAAAATGACAACTCCACATTTGCGATTTATCACAGGGTAACGTCATCTCTACGCCGGCATTACAAGATACCATCTTGCCTGGGATCACAAGAAAGAGCATAATTGATATTGCTCTCAGCTTCAAATACCAGGTGTGTGGGACTCATAAACAAAGAAGTCTGATTACTTTGGCTACAAGACAACCAAGGGAAAGAGATTCATTAATTTTTAAAGTGTTTAAACACCAGATAGATCTCTATTACTTTCAAACAATGATTGCCAAAAAATGAGCAGTCTTCTTATGTGTGCATGCTCTATCCCTATCCTCCACGGTTTGCGCAGTCACTTTGAGCTAACCAACTCCTTCTAATCCCAGTACATAAATGGTAAAACTTTTCAACACCGGAGTCAGTTCCGAATAGACTTAGCAAGTTAGGACTAGAAATTCTTCTCCAGCTAAGAGACTTTTCTCGTTTTAGGATACAGAAATAATTGATACTCTTACATAGAACATTAAGCGCAGGAGGAACACGATGAATCAATAACGATGATTCGGAAGGGGTAAAGCAATTTCTCTTTCGACTCACCACACAGTTGCACCGTAGGAAGCTCTCAAAAGAAGTCGTGCTTCAACTCTCTTGATAGTCATCTAAATTGCAACATCAAGAATCTGTGCATTAAAAAAGGTTTTTGATCAGGTGGAAGAATGTCTACTCATGGTGGAGGATGTGATGGATGCTGATGAGGTATTCTGTACTGGAACAGCTGTGGGTGTCACCCCTGTTGGTAGTGTAACCTACCAGGGCAAAAGGTAACAAAAATTGGTTTATAGAGGTTTGTCAATCAAAAGAAAACCATATAAACCATTCTCCCTCATCTTAGATTGTTCGTCTAGTACTGACAGTTGCATTACTGCAGGTGTGAGTACAAAACAGGAGAAGACACAGTGACCGAAAGGCTTCGCGCAAAGCTTGCGGCGATTCAAATTGGTACTGCCGAAGATGACTTTGGGTGGACTTCAACTCTTAGCCAAGCTTAATATCTATTCTCTATTGCCTATGAAAAGGTAAGCTAGCTGATATGTGTAAGCGATAATGTGATTCTTTTCTACGGAAAATTCTGAATTAAAGAATCTTAGATCTTCATGATTTTTCACAATAAGAGGGATAAAGACGTGCATTTATCCATAGCAATAACCTTGAAAATGATTGTTGTAGATACATAAGAGATAAAGAAATCCGATTTCTCTCCCTTAACCCATTTTTTCTTAGCGTATTTTATTAGATGGAGGATAGAATACAAATGTTCGTTATCTTGGGTGGAGAGAGGACGAAATTCCATTTATGTAGGCTGTCGATCAGTGCCTTCCATCAAAGTCCATTCTATCTTTATAAGAGTTGCATCTTTTCATAAGAACTGTAACTTCCTCATAAGAATTGCACCTTTTCATGAGAGTTGCAACTTCTCATAGCCAATATTTCTTTTATAGCATTTAAATAATTATTAAAGCATTAATTAATAATATCATGTGGGCCACAATAATTCTTACATTCTCCCACTTGGCCCATATGACATTTCTTTCATGGTTTAATAAATACCCTAATGTGCACCATAACATTACGCTAAAATCTTTCTTAAATCGGCTATCACACAATAATCACAATTAAGTAAAGAAAACTGATGCGAGTTAGAGCAGTTGTATGTCATTAATTGACATAGTCCCATCAATGTGCCGCAACTACAACTCTCTACTTAACATAATCCATAAATGAAAAGTATAGTAATGGTCCAACTATAATGTCTCTATTAGAGATAATTTTGTTGAACATTCATCTATTTCTATCATGTATACTAAATAGAAAACATGAAATACCATAAACACATAAGTGTCAAATAAGTAAGCTTAATGCAATCATAATACAATCATTAATGATATCCAATAATGCCCATCATTTCAACATGTTCATTAAACATTTTGGGCGGCATTCCTTTTGTTAAGGGATCTGTAATCATGATATTGGTGCTAATGTACTCGATTGACACTCTGTTTCTGAACTTCTTCTTTAACGAACAAGTATTTAATTTCTATAAGTTTAGCACCCTTATAATAATTGTCGTTTTTAGAGAAGAAAACTGTTGCAGAGTTAGCGGCCTAACAATATTGTCGGCAATCACAAGCCCTGAAATATAGTTCCGTAGCCATAACCCATGAATACTGGCCTTAAAGCATGCCACAAACTCAGCCTCCATAGAAGGTGCAGTGATAACTGACTGCTTAGCACTTCTCCATGAAATTGCCCCTCAAGCCAAAAGGAAGAAGTAACCAAACATTAATATTCTTGTATCAACTAAATCTAAATTTGTATATCCAATCACCTCAAGATAATCAGATATTTTATAAGTGAGCACATGATTCTTCGTTCTTTGCAAGTTTTTGACAAATTTCTTTGCAGCTTTCCAGTGATCAAATCCTGGGTTGCTTTGATAGTTACCTAGCATTCCGACAGCAAAACTGATGTCTGGTTAGGCTCCCAACAACAAATGCATAAGGAATAATTTTCATTTGCTCTTGTTCTAATTCACTTTTTAGACATTGCATAAGGCTAAATTTGTTACCTTTATGAATTGGAACTACTCATGCTAAATTTGACATATTTCCATGCAATGTAAATCTAGGGGAAAATTACCAAAACAATTTTAAACTTATTGCAATTGTGCCAATTTAGTCATAAACATTTTGCATTTGTGCCAATTCAGTCCATCGGGCCAATTTTGGCCGACTGGCGCTGATGTGGATGCTGGCTGATGCTGGCTCTGGCCAACGCTAATGTCGCAATTTTTAATATTTTTTTCGAATTTTTTTCTCTTTTTCTTTTCTTTTTTTTTCCTATCTTCTTCCCTGGCCAGTTGCCCAAAGGCTAAGGCCGGTAAGGGCATTGTCGCTGGGTGAGGTCGAGCCTAGGTGAGCTTGACCTTGCCCGTCTGGGCCAAATCGAGCCTCGCCATGGCCAGGCAAGCTCAACCTCACCTGGTGACGGCGAGGCCGCCTAGATCTAGCAAGACCTCACCGTCACTAGGCAAGGTCAAGCTCGCCCGACCATGGCCAGGCTCGACATTGCCCACCGACGATGAGGGTGAGCCTCACTATGGCTGAGCGAGCTTGACCTCGCCCAGCAATAGTGAGGCCGCCCAGATTTGGTGAGACCTCGCCGTCGCTGGGCAAGGCTCGCCCTCACCAGTCGTCAGCGAGTTCAACCTTGCTGGCCTCAGCCTCTGGCTGGCTGGGCGACCGGCCAAGGAAGAAGATAGGAAAAAAAAAGAAACAGAGAAAAAATATTTAAAAATTGCCACGTCAACATCGGCCAAACGGCTGGCATTCACGTCAACGCCGGCCGATCAAAATTGGCTGAATGGACTGAATTGGAACAAATGCAAAAGGTTTATGATTGAATTAGCATAATTGCCAATACATTTAGGATTGTTTTGGCAATTTTCTCGTAAATCTAGTGATCCATACCAAATCCTACCTGTACCCAATACATACCTGACCCGATCTATATTGATAAAGCACTTCCATATTTAACGCAATTTATGAAAACCCGTACCCAATCTAAGGTGAGAGTGTGGAGTGAGCGATTGCGAGATTAAGTGAGAAGAGAGAAAATGTAGAGAGAATTATAGAGGTGGGTTGGGGCTAAGTAAGTTATAAACTCATTTATGACTCATTAACACTTATATTATGTTTAGATCTATTTATGACCTATTAATTGAATATAGTTAACTCATATAACAATTCAGCTCATCATATATGATTTAAGAAATGGATTTATGATCCATTTTGAAATGTCTAGGCATACGTAATCTAATCAAGTATAACTGATACCATGAACGAAATATAAGAAGCAATACCATGTCTTGGAGAACCAAATCCAAGCCGATTTACGGGATGGATAGCGGCTGACCCTTTTTTAAGAAAAGCATTGTTGACTTTTCTGGGTCAAATTTTGAAAGAGCTCACCACCTGTAGGAAAAAGATGGCACGACGTAGATAATGTCAAGAAATGGTCAAATTGCAAGTTTCAATGCTGTGGTTTTTACCAATAGAAACAATGGAAGAAATGAGATCAAAAGGGTGAATGAATGCAGGGTCTTCCTCCCCTAACTTTTAATTTCACATAAAGCCGAGGAGACTTCCTAATCCACCTTTGAGTCTGTGGAGAGAGGGGAAGCATATAAAAGATTCTTTTAATAGATACAATATGTTCCATGAACTTTGATTTAATGTGCCATATTTAGATTTTTAATTTATTCAATGTGATCCTTGAATTATTGGCAAATGAACAATGAGACCTTCGGTTTGGGTCATTTTCATATAGTTTAGGACTAAATTGATCAATTATCAATAGTTTAGGAATCACATTAAATAAATTAAAAGTTTAAGGACCACATATTGGGTCAAAGTTTATGAATCATATTAAACAAATTAAAAGTACATGGACGACATTGCACGTTGGATCAAAGTTCAGAGACCATTTGTATCATTTTCCTTTCTTTTTAATTTGCATTAATATCAAAAGAAATCATTTGTAACTTTTGTTTAAAATGTTAATGATTGACTTACGAAAAAAGTGTAGATCGATTGATGTCGATATGCAGATTAAGTGTAGACCTTGGCTTGGTTACCTGCGTACGCGCATAAAAAATGGGCGAGTCTGGTTGGAAATTTTAAGCTCGCTGGCAAGCTCGAACAACACATTCTAGGGCGAAGGCAGTGAGCGGGCTGAACCTGAGCAAGGGATTTGAGGGTCCTTCCAGTCCGCCCATTCATTTATTAAAATTAATGTAGATAAACTATACCTTGAAATTCAAAAATGTGAACATTAGAAGAGAAAATGAGGCTCAAAATAGACCAAGAAAAGTATTTTATGACACATTTAAAGAAAAATACCAAAAAAAGATGGAACTATTTTCTATTTATGTTTCCCAATTATTTATTTTCAGCTCTCATTTTTTTTTTGCAAAAAAGAAAATAGACATAGCCCATGTAATTGGACCCAAAAATTTCCATGGGACGAGCTTGGCAACCGGCAAATTTGGATTTGGGCAAGGTTTCTAAAAGTTTGAATCGAGCTTGCCCAATAATAATATATAATTAAGCGTACCTTAAAACATCATATATCTACATAATTTTTTTCCTCTATATTTGATGTTTTATCGTTCATATCATATGAATGAGTTGTCTGCAGTACTGCGCTGCCAGCTCAAGAATGGACGCTGACTTGGGGATTGGAACCCCGAATTTCAATTACCGCTGCTATATTAAAGTATGTAGTATTTTTGGAAGTTATAATGAAATTTCTAATTACAACTCCATCGATTCTTAATATGAACATTAGACCCATTTAATGGTTAGTTATCTTGAAACTCTTCTCTCTCTCCCCCACAGAAATTGATCCATTCTCGATTTTTCTAACTCACGTTTGCATGAAAGCTGCATTTGGCTCTTCCCACAGAAATTGATCCATTCTCGACTCTTTTTTTTCTCTAACTTACGTTTGCATTTGGCTCTGCCCACGGAAATCGATCCATTCTCGAATCTTTTTACTCTAACTTACGATTGCATTGGGCTCTTCCCACGGAAATTGATCCATTCTCGCATTTTTTTTCTGACTTACGTTCAAGAATGGATCAATTTCCGTGGGAAGAGAGAAGAGTTTCAAGATGACTTACCGTTTATTCATTTGACGACTTGGGGAGAGTAAGAGATATGATGGGAGCTTTTCGACGACTTGGAGAACCGAGTAGGTGAAAACGCCATAGTGGATATAATCAAATGGGGGGGTGTGTCAGCTCGCTAAGATATGAGGACCGGCTGGAGGAAGAAAGGAAGAGAGAAAAAAAGAAGAAAGAAAAGATTTCGTACTAAATTGACACTATTGAATAGATTAATAACTTCTTTGATGTACGCTCAGATGGTCCACCGCCAACCAATGGGCTCTTTGGAAGCAACTAACACGAATTCCTCGTGCCATCCGACAGCATTCCACGGGAGGAAAAAAGGATATCATGAAGCTTTACAAGCTTCTAAAGATAAAGTCAAAATAGAAAAAGAAGAAATAATAAGAAGAAGACGAGGTCATAATCGATGGTACAATAATGAACGTTGTTCATATCATGAAAATAGTCACTCGATCATCTATCAACTTGACGAGCTCTCTCTAGCCATCCTGGCCTATTTTTTAAACATTCGACTTTTTCTACATGATCACCATATAAATACCCCCTTACCTTTTGCCCATCTCTTCATCCACATCTCTCCTTCGCCAACTTTTGTGGTCTCTCACAACATGAGTTCCCAAATGGGTGTTCCTCTCCATATCATTTTCCTCGCCGCGCTAACCCTGGTGCTGATCCCTCTGTCTGCCGCCCAGAACTCGCCCAAGGACTACGTCGCGGCCCACAACAAGGCCCGCTCTCAGGTCGGTGTTGGCCACATCGCTTGGGACAAGCGTGTCGCTAGCTATGCCATGGATTATGCCAAAAAGCTCGCCAAGGATTGCAGGCGGCTAGTCCACTCGGGCGGACCCTACGGGGAGAACCTCGCGTGGGCTTCCCCTGATCTCACCGGCACAAAAGCAGTGGGCATGTGGGTTGCCGAAAAGCCTTACTACAACCACAAGTCCAACTCGTGCGCACCAGGGAAGGTCTGCGGGCATTACACTCAGGTGGTGTGGCGCCACTCGGTTCGGCTCGGATGCGCGAGGGTCAAGTGCGCGACGGGCGGTACTCTGGTCATTTGTAACTATGATCCTCGCGGGAACATCGTAGGCCAGAAGCCCTATTGAAAACGTCGTATGTGAGACGATGAACTATAATATCAAAGTAATGCCCCATTATGATGAGGCAAGAGCTGTAGATGCTCCAAAATTAAATAACGTCGTGTGAATGACAGACGAAGGTATATCTCTTTGCCGAATAAAAAGTTAATCACTTTCAGTAATTGCTTTTCTCTGTTTATTTTTTTTCTTCTTGCAATTTCTATTTTTCAAGTGAAGGAATTTCGATACTTGATCTAACCTGCTCAGCTCGATGCTCTCGAGCACCTCACGATCCTCTGAAGCCTCTTCACACTATGATCTCCATGACGCAGTTCACTCATGAGTTCATTCTATTATTCTATTGGCTCTCTCAATTGATTTCAGTCCGTAGCAATGGCCGTCTCGACCATATAATAATACGTTCCGGTCAATAAGCTGATCATTCATGGCGGTATATTCGTCGATGGATTTTATGTATTGATGAGTTGAGCTCCTTTAGTTGACCAAGTAACTATATAATCTCTAATTACTCAACTAGGCGTGGATAAGCGCCAGTCAAATTTGCCGACCTTTGTATAGTGCTTAGAAAGGTCAAAGAGTTCGTCATAGCTTGAAAATTCTTCCCCGCTAGGATTTATGTGCATGGATAACCACCTCAAAAGAATTTTCAGTTTGTCTCAAATCAAGTTGTTTAAAAAAAAATTAGACGCACGAACACGCCTCAATTTGCTGTTAATGAATTCCGATTTACGAGTTTAATGCTTGCGGAGTTGGTCGTGGGAATCGACACGGCGTTGTTGTATTTGACTATGTGGATAACATGATTAACCTAAATCTCCGAAAATCTTGATCGTTGGGACCGTGCAGAAGAAACTTGATACGTACTATTGACATTTATTTTTAATTTGCCCAATTAAATTAATTAACTAAAATTTAAAAATTAAATTTTTAATTTTTAAAATAAAAATATTTCTATTTAATTTGCCCAAGTAAAAACGAATGGAGGGGGGGAGCACAGAGAGCAGGGCATTGAATGCCTCTCTCCCTCCCTTCTTCCTCTCTCCTCCCCCGCGTTGTCGCCGTGGGGGCCAATGAACGGTGGAGCGGCAGGAAACGAGCGGAGGGGGAAGCACAGCGGAGAGAGCGGGCTTCGTACGGCCAAGAGGTGACCGGCGACCACTGTATAAACCAATGACAAAAAGAGAGGAAAGGTCGGCCAAAGTAAAAAAAACCAGAGCAGAGAAAGAGAGAGAATACGGAGAGAGATAGGGAGCAAAAGAGTGAGATTTGTGCAGCTACAGAGCAAGAGGGAGCCCCGGCCAGTCTCACAGTCACCCATGAGCCGACCGACGATCCCCCAGCTGAAGCTTCAACCGGCGAGTCTCACGGCCCCTGTTTTACTCTTTTTTTTGTGCAGGTTGGTCGGTGTTCGCGGCCGTGCCTTTCGCACGAACTCCGACCCATAAAAACCCTACTCCCGACCTAGTTGTTGCCGTCGGAGGTGAGTCGCGGCTATCGGAGTAGGTCTGTGCTCCAAGAAAGGTCGAAGACCACTTGTTTCATTTGCACACACCAATTGTTCGACGAAATGCCCAAGTGAAGTATGAGATTTTAGGTTCTCGGCCGGCAATATTGAAGTTGGCCAGGGAACTGTGAGCCTGTGGTGGCCTTGTGGTGGTCGCCGGAGGCTAGCAATGGCCAAAAGTTAGCCTGGGTTAGTCGGCCAAGTCTCGATCAACGTTTGGGCCCTAAGGGCCTCGGTCGAGGCTTGGCCAACGGTCATCCTGGCCGGCCATCAGGTGGTCGACCAGGCAAGGGGCTGAAGCCTGAGAGAGGGCCAAGACAAGAGCCGGGCGGACGGCCGATTGGCCGCCTGTTCTCAGCCTTCGCCGGGGCCTCGCACGCCTAAGCCACGGGAGAATTGGGTTGAACCGGGCCTAAAGTCCTGGTCTGGCCGGTCTGCAGGTCCCGGCTGACCTGGGTCAGTCGATTTGGGTAGGATTCACAGATCCAAGTCAGTTCCAACCTCATCTGAATCCGGTGACCCGACCCGGATCCGTTTACTATATAATATTATTTTAATATAATTATTTTTTTAAAAATCCGGAAAATTAAAAAATGGAAATTGGCCTATGGAATTTGCCTTTTCTTACTTTCTTGTACGATGAATGTCATGTTTCATTGCACGTTGGTTGATTCGCATGTTTGAATTGCATGTTTAATCCAACCTTACATATGCCTGATGAGAGGCATGTTAGGCTTTTGTTTGTGCATTTCCAATGCGTTGTTTCCTTAGCTTGGTTAGGACTAGAACCCTAGGATTCACAATTGATAGGAAGACTGCACGAACACCTTTAAGTGATGTTTGAACAAAATTAGGTACCAAAAGAGTATTAGTTGTGTAATCAAGTCCCCGAACTCATTTGACTCTCTAGTTCGTAAAAGTAAGGTGATTCTCCTATCACATTATTTGGTTTTCTAATCGATCCATTCTAAACTGATTAGTGATAACTTCCAGATAAAATTAATTTGCATGTTAATAACTTAAACTTTTTGTGCCTACCACCCTCACACATGGACTTCATTAAATCTCCCTCACACGTGAGCCTCCTATGTGAGGCTTGTTGTCCCCTTTAGTCTAGGTATCCCTTCCTCGCCAATGTTATCTCAACTCGAATCTCCACATTGACCCAACCAGTCATGGTCACGGTTCAGGAACTGTCGGTTCCAGTTCGAAACCGGCGGTTCCGGTTCGTGGCCATGTATAAACCGGAAACCGGAACCTCCCCTGGCGGTTTCGATTCCAGTTTCGGGCCGGTTCCGGTTCCGGTTCCTGTTGGTTTCGGCCAGTTCCGGACCTAGAGTGTCCGCTACTCGGGAGCCGATTGTACGGGTGCATCGAATCCGGCGGCGGGACGGCGCGTCGGATCTTCTTCTGCTCCTCCCTCGCGCGCTCTCTTTCCCGCTCGCCGGATCGTCACATCGCCGGCCGAGCTGCTGTGGATTCTCCGATGATGGCCCGATTTTGATTTTCTCGTGTGCTCCTGAGTTTCAATGCTTCGTTGTGGTTTGGAGAGGGAGGGAGGGAGGGAGGGACTTTCGGACCTGGAGGAGACCGCAGCTGTTGGTGTCGCGACAAGGTGGAGGTCACGGGGGTTGAAGGTTTATGGCAGCAATGAAGATGGCGTTGGAAGTTCTGGACCTCTGGTTATCTTTTTATTTATTTTTATTTTTTTAATTTTTGCCCGTTTCCAAGGCAACCTGCAAAGGCTGCCCTGGCAACGGGCCGCAGCACAGCAGCAGGGCCTGCAGACGTGCAAGCCCTGCTGCAGGTTTTTTTTTTTAAATTTTGGAACCGGGCCCAGAACCGCCGGTTCCGGGCCGGTTCCAAACCGCGGGCCCGGTCAACGGGTCGGGCCCGGGTTTGACCGGGCCGGTTACGGGCCGAAACCGGCCCGTGGCCATGACTAGACCCAACCAAGTTTGGTAGTTGTTGGAGCTGAGTTGTACCATATGCCTTCAGACTTTACATCAACCGTCTAGGCCCGACCAAGTTTAGAAGGAAGCTAGGGGACATTAACTGTCATCTTGATGAAGAAATCAAGATTCTTTCTTGAGATATACACCAGACCATCGACACATATCGAGAGTGGGCCACAAATCGACAGAGATCTACTCTTAATGGCATCTCTATGTGGGTGACTATAAGTTCTTCAACAGGTTTTCAGGCCCATAAGTAAAGCAAAGTCCACAGGGTTCTCCGATATCCTCTTCCTGCACGCAGCAACAGGAAAATTCATCGAAGAGGCTTCTTCGTGCAATGTATTTACAGTCAAGGTATTTTATTGCGTATATAGCATAAGCAGTAACAAACTTTTGCTTCCAGCTAAAGATGACAACTCGACATTCTCGATTTATCACAGGGTAACGACATTATCTCTACACCGGCATTACAAGATATCATCTTGCCTGGAATCACAAGAAAGAGCATAATTGATATTGCTCTCAGCATCAAATACCAGGTGTGTGGGACTCAAACAAAGGAGTCTGATTACTTTGGCTACAAGACAACTTGGGGAAAGAGATTCATTAATATTTAAAGTTTATAAACACCAGATAGATCTCTGTTACTTTCATAATGAAGTGCACTCAGAATGCTTTTGCATAGACTCAATGACACAAACGTTGGTCAAACAATGATTGCCAAAAATTGAACAGTCTTCTTATGTGTGCATGCTCCATCGCTATCCTCCAGGGTCTGCACATTCACTTTGAGCTAACCAACTCCTCCTATTCCAAGTACATAAATGGTAAAACTTTTCACCAGGACCAGAGTCAGTTCCGACTAGATTTAACAAGTTAGGACTAGAGATTCTTCTCCAGCTAAGAGACTTTTCTCGTTTTAGGAAACAGAAATAATTGATACTTTTACATGGAACATTAAGCGCAGGAGGAATGCGATGAATCAACGATCATTCAGAAAGGGTAGAGGAATTTCTCTTCCAACTCACCAAACACTCGCACAGTAGGAAGCTCTCAAAAGAAGTCATGCTTTAACTCTCTTCATAGTCATCTAATTTGCAACCTCGAGAATCTGTTCGTTATAAAAGGTTTTCAATCAGGTGGAAGAATGTCTACTCATGGTGGAGGATGTGATGGATGCTGTTGAAGTATTCTGTACTGGAACAGCTGTGGGTGTCACTTCTGTTGGTAGGGTAACCTACCAGGGCAAAAGGTAACAAAAATTGGTTTATTGAGGTTTTCCTATCAAAAGAAAACCACATAAACCGCTCTCCTTCATCTTAGATTGTTCGTCCGTACTGACAGTTGCATTACTACAGGTGGGAGGAGTACAAAACAGGAGAAGACACAGTGACCGAAAGGCTTCGCGCGAAGCTTGCAGCGATTCAAATTGGTACTGCCAAAGATGACTTTGGGTGGACTTCAACTCTTAACCAAGCTTAATATCTATTCTCTACTGCCTATGAAAATGTAAGCTAGCTGATATATACCACAGAAGTGACTTATATTCCAGAGGCATCAGAGATGTCTTCTCTGCTGTTTCTTTACGTTGACATCAGCAAGAGAGACGAATAACTCCTATTTCTCTACTTTTCTCATCTTTACATAGAGATACCGTACGAGAGGATTCTGATAGCTGTTTCATCCAAGAATGCGTGGCAAAACAAGTTATGCTTGGAACAAATCTTTCATTCTATCCAATTCTTTAAGCACGCAAGCCGTGGCAAAAACAGCTTCGACTCAACTCCGGTCTTCTTGTTTAGAGGCACGATACGTGACTCCATCTGAGTTGATATATGGATATGCCTTTGTCAGCAACCTGGTGAGGCTGTCCAAGCTATTCTTTGGATATCGACTAGCGATATGCTTTCCAATGGTCTTCCTAAGTATATAAATGGTTAAGACTCGATCCAGATGTTCACTTTTTGATGGCCCTTCCAAGTCTTCGTGAACATTTCGTTCTACTAGAGACTTGTTTCTATCGAGGCTCATAAACCTTGTAGACGGCCTTCCACTGTGGACTTTATGCAACCAATGATAGGACCATAGTCTTCCTTATATCAACATCACCTGATTATGGAAAACATTTGCATTTATCAAACAAGAATTCGGACTAGATAGCTTTGTTATTTTTAAAATATTTTTAGAAGATTTTCTCAACAATCTTCCCTTTTTAATGATGACAACACTATCGATGTAGATGTGAGATATGCAAATAAAAGATTTGAATTTGTATCGCAATTTAAAATTAAATTTGATCAACATGCTCAAGGATATGAAAGTGATTGAATGTTCACTATGCTTATATGTTCTCATCTGAAGGGGACTAAATTGAAAAGGTAAATTATTCCCATAGTGGAGAAGCACCCAAAAAAATACTAGCATTAAAATTAACATTACCCTATGCAGCAACGCTACATGCATTACGAAATCTTACTAAAACGTTTTTACTATGATGTGGTAATGTACTAATGGGTATTTACAAAAACGATGATGATTCAATGCATGAATCTCACTTAGTTTATCGCCCAATTAAAAATGGCCACAGCACTTAGTTAAAAAGTTCTAGTAAAGTTATGTATTAGGAGTCATTTTTCTTTATATGTTTTCGATGAAATTCTAATTGAAAATCAAGTTATGAATGATTACGATTTGGTTGCTGTATATGGCACTACAAAACTTTCGATGAAGTTAAATAAAATTTCTTTAGTCAATGGATTAGCAATAATCGTATAGTCCACCAAACCCCCAAAATAGAGAATTCTAGTCCGCTAAATTAGATAAAAGACCTAATAATAATTCATTTTCTAACCTTTTTTCTTTCCTAGCATTTAATAACCTTTGAATTAGGGGATGTCCATGGCACAAAGCAAGCATCATCGAGAGAAGAATTCGACTTCTAGATTATTTTTGACCTCGGCAAGGGGATTGCACTGGCACACTCGCTTTTTCTTTCTTATCGGGGATAATAAAACATATAATTTTTGAATTTTGGTTTAATGTGCAATGTCGTCCTATAACTTTTAATATATTCAATGTGTTCAATGAACTTTAATCTAATGTACAATGTCGTCCCTGGACTTTTAATTTATTCAACGTGGTCCTTGAACTAATGGGTGATGTTCAATGAGTCCTTCCGTTTGGGTCCATTTCATATAGTCAAGGGACTAAATTAAACATTTACCAATAGTTTGGGGAGCACATTTAATAAATTAAAAGTTCAAAGACAACATGGCACAATATACCAAAGTCCAAAAACCACATTGAATAAATTGAAAGTTCTGGGACGGCATTGCATTTGGACCAAAGTCCAGGAACCATTTGTATCATTTCCCCTTTTTATTAATTTCCAGTAACATCAAAACACATCATCTGTAACTTTTAAAATTTCAGTGATTGACTTACAAAAAAATTGTCGATCGATTGATGTCACTATATAGATTAAGTGTAGACCTGATAGTGGGCTTGGCGACCCGCAGTCACACATATAAAAAGGGCGAGTCTAGCTGGAAATTTTAAGCTCGCTGGCAAGCTGGGACAATACATTCTAGGGCCACGGCAATGAGCGAGCCGAGCCTGAGCAAGGGATTTGAGGGTCGGCCTAGTCCGCCCATTCGTTTATTAAAATTAATGCAGATGAAATATACCTTGAAATACAAAAATCTGTGAACATTAAAAGACAAAATGAGGCTTGAAATAGAAGAAGGAAAGTATTTTGTGACACAAATTATAATACCAAAAAATATGGAATTATTTTCTATTTATGTTTCCATTTTATTTATTTTCAGCTCTCTCTTTTTTTTTTTGCAAAAATTAAATAGACATAGCCCATGTGATTGGGCCAATAAGTTCCACAGGACAAGCACGGCAACCCAGTGAATAGATTTGGGCAAGGTTTCTATAAGTTCGAACAGAGCCTACCCAGTAATCATGTGTAATTATGCCTAACTTGTCGCGTCATATCCATATTATTTTTTCCTCTATATTTGATGTTTTATCGTTCATATCATATGAATGAGTTGTATGCAGGTATTGCCGTTGCCAACTCTAAGAATGGACGTTGACTTGAGGATTGGAACCGCAAATGTCTACTAAAGTTGCTATATCAAAGTATATAGTATTTCCAGAAGTTAGAATGAAATTTCTAGTTATAACTCCATCGATTCTTAATATGAACATTAGACCCATCAAATGGTAAAATTATCTTGAAACTACTCTCTCTCTCCCCCACAGAAATTGATCCATTCGGCGGTGGGCGGCGGCCGGCGACCACCGGCGACGGGCGGCGACCGATGGCCGATGGCGGTGACTGGCGATCAACTTTATCTCCCACGGAAAATATTTTTCCTCCCATGGGCAATTTTGCCTTCACTTTGGGGGAAAATGATTTCCTTTTTGTGAAAAGAGGAAATCATTTTCCTTAAAACAATGAAGGATTTGGGGGTGGGGAAGGAAAATGTTTTTCCACGAAAAACATTTTCCGCCCCCGAACACCGGAAACGCGGAAAATGTTTTCCAGAAAAATATTTTTCCGGAAACGAACGGAGCCTAAGCTAAAAACTTCTTGGTTGAATATGGGCCATGTGGCAAAACCATGCCATGTATTATGCCACATGGCAATCGGACAGATAAATTAAGGTGTGAAGTCTCTAATTTATCTAAATGCATACCTACCTAAAACATGCCGCATCACTTCATAATCAGTGTCTACTTCCGTAGCCTTACTCGTTTAATATAGATCATGACCTATCTGAAATATGCTTGATTATCAAGAATGTAGCATACACAATCATGCCATGATCCGTTTGAACAATTCACCGTGTTAAAGCTATTAACTCAGAGCGTTTCTTTTGTAAAAGCAATTTATCACTAAGTTACTATCATGAGTGGATAAACGTTGGCATTGACCACTTTTTGAATGCATCCACTGGCCTACGTAAACATAATTGTTATGCCTCCAATTACCATCTGGCCTCATTTCTGCTGACTAATAGCGCTACACAGAGTTCATCTTTTGTGGGCTTCTTTGTAACATTTTTCCTTCTGCAGGGAGTACCCATCGATATATCCACTGATGTGTTAGCATCATATTCGATGGAACAAATTTTAAGCCCAACTTTTGTTTCCTCGATTGAATCAGCCCAATCATTACTCATGCAAGAAAAGGTCAATTTCGGCTACAACTTGATTAAATTGGTCCAAGTTTAAAGTTGTCGAATTTATTGTTGCCGATCAACTGCCTAGTTGCCGATTTACAAGACTAATTGTCAATTTCGAGGCTTCTAATCAACTATCTAATGACTGGAGTCAGTTTTGATTGATTTCCATTGCTATTGGTTGATCTTCCAAGGTGGCTATTCGGCTTCCAAGATTAGTGGACGAATTTGAAGGGTCTAATATTAGTTATTATGCATTTACTCTTAGTTAAAAGCATCTAGTTGTAGTTATTAAGAGTCTTAAGTGAATTGTCGGTTACAATTCTTAGTTTTTATGAGTCTTAAGCGTGTTGGCAGTTTCAAAAGTCATAATTATGTAGCTGTCCAAGAATCATTATGGTTAGAGAATTCCAAGAGTCATTGTCATTTGCTTAGTAGAGTCCCTCTATTAATAGAGGTGCAATCTCATTATTACGGCATATGTCATGAATTCGATGAATCAATGAGATTTTCCTTAAGTAAGTGAATCTATCGTTTAATTAAAATTCGTTTATGGGCTAGTGGTGATCCTTCGTGCGTTGGTGGTGAATTTTATCTATCCCGAAGTCCTTTGGTGGGTGGCTTGTTCCTTTATACCTAGGTAGTGAATTTCATCTAAGGTTCTTTGTTCTTGGCTGGTGATGTGTGCCTTTAAACCTTGGTGGTGAACTCCATATATACCAACTTCATTTTTCACTCATACTTAGTCATCTAAATCCCTTCCATCAACCATACACTCATCCTAGAAGACAAATTTCGAAATCTTTCAATTCCCATTTTGCATCAAGTTGGTATCGGAGTTATAGGTTGACTTTTTTTGTTCCCCGTTTGTTACTCCCACCCAGAAAAAGAAAATGGCCGATCAGATTCTGAGAGACTTGATTTTGGAGCCAACACGTAACGAAAGGTATGACCATGCCTTAAAGGATCTCTAGAGATAAAAAAGGAGTGAGTCCTCAACCTCCTGGAGAATTTGATGAGACAAGAGCAACGAGAGAGTCTCATATCAATCGCCTACGCTATGACAATCCAAACATTGTCCAAACTCTGGTGATGAACCCAACGACACTGGAGGTTACTCTAATGATTCCGATTATCGAGTCAGGAGGAGAAAAGGAAGGCGTGAGGAGAATGATTGTGAAGCCAAAGTGGAGGCGCTAGAATTTGAAGGTAACTCAATCCATACTCTGTCGACAGGCTACATGCTATTAAACGAATATTTGGCTTCCACTCATGCTTGGATGAAAAGTGATGCCAGGTTGATGTTTTCAAGTTAAAGAAACATGATTCACTTTGGCGGGAAAACTTGAAGAATCAGATAGTCCGAGAAGGAAAGAGTTGAAATAAATCTTGGGAAAAACTCAATAAACCGATGAAGAAGAGGTTTTTGCCCGACAATTACAATCATGACATGTTCCTAAAGATGAATTTCCTCAAGCGGCTTGGAATGAGCATTGAGGAATCTATCAAAAAGTTTAACAACTCCTTATGACATATAATGTTCTAGAAAAGCTAGAGCAAATCATCACTCGTTTCCTTGGTGGTATAAATCAAGAGATTGCCAATTTGGTTAAACTTCAACCATATTGGTCACTCAAAAATGTTTGCAAACTAGTTATGAACGTGGAGAAACAATTAAAGCGTGGCAAGTGTTTGTCGACCAAATCTTCAACAAAGGGGACATCACTCCTTAAGGGTGCTTCTTCTAACAAGGTTGGGGATCCCTCGAAGAAGGATAAAGGAAAAGAGAAAACATCCCAATGTATCAAAGAACTCCCCCAAAAGAGTGACTTTAGTATTCAAAAATGTTGAGTGTCACGTTTATAGACACTCTCAATTCGATTATCCTAACCAACGGGTTATGACCCTTTAAGATATTGAGAAAATCAATATGAGGCTCCAAGAAGCTGTGAAAGACACCAACCAAATTGAGTCTGAATCTGAGGAGCAAGATGAGATCAAAGAACACATAGATGAAAGAGAATTTATCATCATCCGAAGAGCCTTGCATACCATACTTGCTCCAAAGGCGAACGAATAAAGGGAATATATTTTTCAAACTCGTCGCACCATTATCGAGAAGGTATGTAATTTGATCATTGATGGTGGAAACTACACTAACGTAGCATCAACAACTTTAATATCACAAATTGAAGTTGTCCATTCTCATGTATCCCTAATTGAACAAGCTGCGATGGCTAAACAAAGGGAACAACCTCCAAGAAACTAAACAAGGCCCGGTATCGTTTTTAATTGGGAAAAATTACCAAGATCAGGTTTTATGTGATGTTATTCCCATGGATGCTTGCCCCTTGTTATTAGGAAGACCTTGGCTATTCATGATGGGCATAATAACACTTAGTCATTCTAGAAAGAGCATAAACTCATCACCCTTGCACCTTTGAGTTCATTCTTAATCAACAACAATCAACTTGGAGAGGGAAACACTAGCAAGAAACATTTGTTCTTGAATGAAAAACAAGTGGAGAGAGCCATTCGCAAATGGATAAATGTAGATAAACTATACATTTGCTTGCAAGCTCGAACAATACATTCTAGAGCCACGGTAGTGAGGGAGCCGGGCCTAAGCAAGGGGTTTGTGGGTCGGCCCAATCCGTCCATCCACTTATTAAAATTAATGTAGATAAACTATGTTGGAGAAACATCTCCAAATGAATTTTGATGATGCCCAACTATCCTTAGTATAATACCTACATTGTCTAAGTGCAGATATGTTCAAAGGACTGAGTGATACTCATGTTGTAATTCACTAAAGAAAAGATCATAAGATTGTCCTTGAAAGTTCATATAAACAGCACCATCGATCATAAAGATCGACTAAATGAAGATGATTCATTGAAGCCGTAAGAAATCAAGTAAATGGTGATGTTTAAGTAACTGATCATTTAATATGACGATTATCTCACTATTGTAACCATTGTTGACTGGAGTTGCACAGCAGAAGATCCGGAAGCTAGAAGAACAGGTCATCTGACAGTATGTCAGAGTTGCAGCTATAGAACAATAGCATAAACTATTTTAGGAAAGCCCGTAGAAATTCAAGAAAGGGCTGTAGGGTGGCTAGTTCCTAGGACAGCAGCACCAATGGACTCTAACGGCTATCTTGCCTCTCCATGACATCATCAACCACTATATTGAATATGCCTATAAAAGAAAAGTTCTTTGAAGCCAACAAGAGTAGTGCTTACAAATTCTAGAAATCTGCTTCTTGTTGTGTACTGAGCAAAAGGCTCATGTTTTCCCGTAAAACTTACTGCTTTGTAATTGTGCTGAAAGATCAAGTGTACCAAGTAATAGTTGCATCCAACTCCTGATAGTGTGATCTATCGATTGATAGGATTGGTGTACGCTGAGTGTAACTTGTTCAACAATTTCATAGTCCAATCTAACCCAACTTATGGCTATTACTGATGAGAATGGACGTAGACTTAGAATCAAAAGCGAACCACTATATATTCTTGTGTGCAACTACTTATTCTCCTGTTTATCATTTCTAGCACACAAGCAAATCATTGTTTCTCATACATCAGGTTGAACCGAATATTTACTTATTACATGCTATTTTCCTCAAAAGTTTTTAAAACCATTAAAGCAACCTATTCACCACCCCCCACCTCCCCTTCCCCCTTTAGGTTGCAGAGTTAGTCCCAACAAATTATATCTTGAAATACAAAATCTATGAACATTAAAAGAGAAAATGAGGCTTAAAATAGAAAAAAGGATTTTATTTATTTATTTTCAGCTCTCTCTCTCTCTCTCTCTCTCTCTCTCTCTCTCTCTCTCTCTCTCTCTCTCTCTCTCTCTCTCTCAAAAAGAAAATAGACATAGCCCATGTGATTGGGCCAATAATTTCCACAGTATGGGCTTGGCAACCTGCTAATTTGGATTTGGGCAAGGTTTTTGCAAGTTCGAACCGAGCCTGCCTAGTAATAATGTCTAAATTAGCATACCCCTCATAGTCATATCCCCATCATTTTTTCCTCTATATTTGATGTTTTATGGATCATTTCATAGGAATGGACGTTGATTTGGCGATTGGAAACGCAAATTTTAATTACCGTTGCTGTATCAAAATATATAGTATTTTTGGAAGTTATATATATGTGTGTATATATATATATATATATATATATATATATGTGTGTGTATATAAAAGAGAGCCAAGGGGGAAAAATCGAGAATGGATCAACTGGACTAATCGAGGTTGATCTTTCAGCTGTTGTTGCTTGACTTCATAAGAATAATCAACTTGGACAATTTCATTGGAAACAGAGTTTCAAGATAACTCACCTTTTAATGGGTCTAATGTTCATATAAAGAATCGATGGAGTCACTATTAGTCATGGGTTGAAGATGTCAGGCAAATGCAATGCTCTTATTCATTTGACAACTTGGAGAGAGTAGGAGAAATGACGGGAGCTTTTCGACAACTTGGAGAGCTGAGCAGGTGAAAATTACCAAAATAGTCTTAAACATATTATAATTGTGTTAATTCAATCATAATCTATTTTTAGCCAATTCAGTCCTAAACTTTTTGCATTGTGTCAATTCAGTCCATCCAGTCAATTTTAGCCAGCCGGCACTAACGTGAACGCCGGCCGTTCAACTGATGCTGACGTGGCAATTTTAATTTTTTTTTTAAATTTAAAAAAATTCCATTTTTTTTTTTGCTTTCCTTCTTCCCCTGGCTAGTCGGACCAGCCAGGGGCTAGGGTCGGGGAGGTCAAGCCTCGCCATGGCCGTGGGCAAGGTCGGCCATGGCGAGGCTTGACCTCGCTGGCACTAGCGAGGGCAAGGTCTCCTAGCCATGGCCAGATCTGGGTGAGGTCGGCCATGGCGAGGCTCGACCTCGCCATTGACCTCGCCAAATCTGGGAGAGGTTGAGCTCGCCCTCACCATGGCCAACCTCGCCCGCGACGGCGAGGTCGTCGCCCTCGCCGTGGCTGACCTTGCCTATGGCCATGGCGAGGCTCGACCTCACCAGATCTGGACGAGGTCAAGCTCACCTAGATCTGGCCATGGCTAGGTGAGCTCACCGCCCTTGCCAGAACAGTGGCCAGCGACCAGCCGAGGGAAGAAGGAAACCAAAAAAAAAAATGGAAATAAAGGAAATTAAAAAATTCCAAAAGAATTAAAAATTTTCACATCAGCATCAGCCAGACTGTCGGCGTCCACGTCAACGCTGGCCAGCTAAAATTGGCTGGATGGACTGAATTGATACAAATACAAAAAATGTAGGATTATGACTGAATTGACAAAAAAAGGTTTAAGATTGAATTTGCATAATTGCAAGAGGTTTATGACTATTTAGGTAATTTTCCCTAATCTTATTCATTTGACAACTTGGAGAGAGTAGGAGAAATGACAGGAGCTTTTCGACGACTTGGAGAGCCGAGTAGGTGAAAACGCAATAGTGGTATATAAACAAATGGGGAGTGTGTCAGCTCGCGGAAGATTGGTTCAAGTACGGTAAGCATACGACTTTTGCAAGTGAAAACTTCAGATATATCCATTAACTACATGAAAATATGAGTTAAGAAACGTGCACATCTTAGTCGCGTACCGACTTAGATACATCTGTGAAAGAAAAATCAAATCTAGAAATACGGATCAGGCGCCAAACAGTACGTGTTCGATTCCCCCGACTGAACTACAGTAAGAACCGACTCGATTATCAGGGCTCGAGTGCATTCGATGTGCGACTCAGATGGTCCAACGCCAACAAATGGGCTCTTTGGAAGCAACAGGATCGAATTCCTTGTGCCATCAGCTAGCAAAAGTGAGAACGTCATCGTGCTGAGAGAAGACAAAAGATGTCACTAAGCTTCACAAGCTTCTATAGCTAAAATCAATATAGAAAAAGAAAAAAATAATCATAAGTAGACGAGGTCATCATCGATGGTATAATAATTAACGTTGTTCATATTATGAAAATAATCACTTGATCATCTATCAACTTGACGAGCTCTCTCTAGTCATCCCGGCCTTTTTATAAACATGACTTTCTACATGATCACTTTATAAATACCCCCTTAGCTTTTGCCCATCTCTTCATCAATCAACAGAAAATCTTTCCTTTGCCAATTCTGTTGGTCTCTCACAGTATGAGTTCCCGTATGAGTGTTCCTCTCCATGTCATTTTCCTCCTCGTGCTAACCCTAGCGTTGGTTCCTCTGTCTATCGCCCAGGACTCGCCTGAGGACTACGTCGCAGCCCACAACAAGGCCCGCTCTCAGGTTGGTGTGGGCCCAATCACTTGGGACGAGACCGTGGCTAGCTATGCCAGCAATTACGCCAACTCGATTGCAAGTCACTGCCTGCCGCTCGTCCATTCGGGAGGACCCTACGGGGAGAACCTCGCTTGGGGTTCCCCTGATCTCACCGGCACAGAAGCGGTGAACCTGTGGGTTGCGGAAGAGCCTGACTACGACTATAGTTCCAACTCTTGCGCATCGGGAAAGGTCTGTGGGCATTACACTCAGGTGGTGTGGCGCAACTCAGTTCGGCTCGGGTGCGCGAAGGTCCAGTGCTTGATGGGCGGTTTTCTGGTCACTTGTAACTATTATCCTCCCGGGAACGTCGTAGGCCAGAGGCCTTATTGAATTGCAAAAAACCTGTATGTCGAATGATGAACTATTATGTCAAAATAACGCCCCATTATGATGAGGCAAGAGCTTTAGATGCACCAAAATTAAATAAAGTCATATGAATGGCGAAGGTAAACCTTTTTACCGAAGAAAAAGTAAATCTCTTTTAATAGTAATATTTCCCTTTTGTTTGTAATTTCTAACATCGAATGAAGGACTTGCGATCCTTGATCTAACATCCTCGGCTCCATGCTCTCGTCCTTGATCTGTCCCTCTGAAGCCTCCTCACCCTGCGAAAGAGAAGCTACGTATGATCTCTAGGACGCATTTCACTCTCCGGTTCATTCTATTATTTAATAATTTGGACTTGGCGGTATATTTGCGAATCGATTTTATTTATTAATAAATTGAACTCCTTTAGTTGACCAAGTAAGTGTATTATCTCTAATTAATCAACTGGGTGTCAATAAGATTTGGCCCATGTAAAAATGAGGTGTCAATAGGCGCTAGTCTGAATTGGCCAACTTTGCTTCTATTTCAATCCATTTTCTCCATAGCAGCATAGAATAGTACTTATTAAAGTAACATAAGTTTTGTTATTCCATTTAGTTTCGCCATAATTAGAAGTATAAATACAATGAACTTCGCTATAGCTTACAAATAATTTTATTTAAGTTAATATCTTTTTCACATTGAGTGAACTGATTTTGTTCACTTTAATTTTTTTAATACACTGTATCCAATTATATAAATAAATCAGTTATGCTTTGATCAACAAAAATATATTTGTTAATATCATGTATCATTCGAGTGGAACTTATTCACTTAATGTTTAAGCTATATTTAAATTATAAAATAAATTTTTTCTATTTTATTTTTATTAAAATATATTAAAAATAATTGAAATGAGTTTTTCGATATATACTACAAATTATAAATATTAATATTTAAAATAAATGTGTTTTTTCTAAATGTAGTGAGGTTTATTCTGTAATGAAGTACGATGTACTTGGAATACTGTACTATATATCTATAGATGAGGAAATGATATTGTAAATTAAATGGATTTACTTAATTTCACCGTTGTTTCTTTTTCAAAGAGAATCTATCTTACTCTACTTTATCAAGTTTAAACTCAAATAATTGAAATGAATTTACAGAAGTTATACCACGAAAATTTATTTTGATTGGTTGTTATAAACTCATGAACTTCGTCCAAATTTATACTTTCTTTAACTTACCTTTTCTTAAAGTTTAAATTTAACAAGCGATAAAATCTTAAAAATAGAAATTGGAAAATGGCAAATCACTAAGCTAGAAACTAATTGGTCGAATATGGGTCATGTGGCAAAATCATGCCATGTATAATGCCACTTGGCAATCGGAGAGATAAATTGAAGTGCCAAGTCTCTAATTTTTCTAAATGTATGCCTACCTGAAATTTGTCACATCACTTTATAAATCAATGTCTACATGCATAGCATTACTTGTTTATCATAGATTAGGTCCGATGCGAAATATGCTTAATGATCAAGAATGTAGCATACGCAGTCATGCCATGATCCGTTTGAACAATTCACCGTGTCAAAGCTGTAAGATTAAAGCGTTTCTTTGCAAAAACAATATATCGCTACAGTTATTGTCATGAGTGCATAAACGTTGGCACTGACCTCTTTTTGAATGCGTCCACTGGACTATACAAACACAATTGCTATGCCTCTCATTATCATTTGAGCTCATTTCTGCTGGCTAATTGCAGTACGCAAAGTTCAATCTTTTGTGATTTTTTTTTATTTGTATTGTTTCTCCTTTTGTAGGGAGTACCCATCAATATATCCACTAATGCGGGAGCATCTTGTTCTATGGAAGAAATTTCAATCCCAACTTATGTTTCGTCGATAGAATCAGCCAAATCATTCCTCATGCAAGAAAAGATCAATTTCGGCTACAACATGATTTGTTGGGTCCAAGGTTAAAGTTGTCAATTTTATGGTTGCCAATCAACTATCTAGTTGCCGAATCACAAGACTAGTTGTCGACTTCAAGGCTCCTAATCAACTATCTAGCAACTGGAGTCTCTTTTGATTGAATTTCATCGCAATTGGTTGATCTTCCAAGGTGTCTATTCGGCTTCCAAGACTGGTGGACGAATTTGGAGACTCTAATATTAATTACAATGTATTCTATCTTGGTTAAATGCGTCCTAGTCATTGAGAGTCTTATGTGAATTATCAGTTACAATGCTTAGTTTTTATGAGTCTTAAATGTGTTGACAGTTTCAAGAATCATAATTACGTAACGGTCCAAAAATTATTGTGGTTATAGAATTCTACGAATCATTTCCATATGCTTAGTAGAGTGCCTTTATAAATAGAGGTGCAATCTCATTCGTACAACATATGAAATGAATTTGATTAATACATAAGATTTTCCTCAAGTGAATGTATATATCTTCCATTCTCTATCCAATTCCAATGGTGGTGTATTAGAAGTCTTTTATTCTTAGCTGGTGGTGATCTTTTGTGCCTTGATGGTGAACTTTATGTATTCCGACGTCCTTTGGTTGGTGGCTTGTTCCTTTATGCTTAGGTGGTGAATTCCATCTAAGGTTCTTTATCATTGGCTGGTGTCGTGTTCTTTTAAGCCTCAGTAGTCAAACTTTGTCTATCTCAACTTCATTTTTAACTCATACTCATCCATCTAAAACCCTTTCTATCAACAATACACTCATCCCAGAAAACAAATTTCGGAATCATTTAATTTCCATTTTACATTAAGTTGGTATTAGAGCTCTAGGTTGAACTAGTTTGAGAGATTTTTTTCATTCCCTATTTGTTACTCCCATAAAATGCCCGATCAAGTTCCAAGAGACTTGATTTTGGAGCAAGCACAAAACGAAAGTCGTGATCATGCCTTAGCGAATCTCTAGAGACAAATGGAGTGAGTCCTCAACCTCCTAGAGAATCCGACAAGACAGGAGCAGCAAGAGAGACCTCCTATCAATCGACTGCACAGTGACGATCCATATCCTTGTCCAAACTTTGGTGATAAATTGAACGAAACTGAATGCGACTCTAGTTGTTTCGATTACCAAGTCCTAAGGAGAAAAAGAAGGCGCAAGGAGAATAAACTTAAAGTCAATATGGAGATGCCAAAATATGAGGACAGCCTCAATCCAGACGACTTTGTCTATTGGCTACACGCTATCAAATGAGTATTTGGCTTCCACAAATGCTCAGATGAAAAGTAATGCAAGGTTGATGTTCTCATGTAAAAGAAGTATGCTTCACTTTGGTGGGAAAACTTGAAAAATCAAGTAGTCTAAGAAGGAAATAGTCGAATTAAATCTTAGGAAAAACTCAAGACACTGATGAAGAAGAAGTTCTTGCTTGACAACTACAATCAAGACATTCCTCAAGATGAATTTCTCCAAGCAGTTATGATGTTCTATAATCGTTTCCCTGGTGGTATGAACAGGGAGATTGCCAATTTGGTTAAACTTCAACCATATTGATCCCTCGAAGATGTTTGCAAACTGGCCATGAAGATGGAGAAACAACTAAAGCGTGGCAAAGGTTTGTCGACCAACTCTTCAACAAAAGGGTTATCCTTCCTTAAGGGCGCTTCTTCTAACAAGGTCAAGGATACCTCAAAGAAGGATAAAGGCAAAGAGAAAACCTCAAAGTTTGTCAAAGAACTCCTCCAAAAAGACTAACGGTAGTGTTCGAAAGTACTTCAGGCATCATGTTTATGGGCACATTTAAGTCGATTGTCCTAACCAATAGGTTATGACCCTTCAGAATATCAAGAAAATTGACATGGGGCTCCAAGAAGTTGTGAGAGACACCAACTAGATTGAGTATGAATCTGAGGAGCAAGATGAGATCATTGAACAAATGCATGAAGGAGAATTGCTCATCATTTGGAGAACCTTGCATACCATAATTTCCCCAAAGCCAAACATGGAGTTCATGATGCTTATTTAATTTAGGATGGCTTTCTCTTTATGGGAAACAAGTTCTGTGCCAAAAAGTTCCTTTGGAGATCTACTAATTCAAAAAACACATGGTGGACGATTGGCAGGCCACTTCGGAGTCAACAAAACTCTCAAAGTCCTTCGAGAACATGTTTATTTGCTGAAGATGAATTGAGATGTACATGCAATCATTTCCAAATGTTCCACATGTCATGGGGTGAAGAGTCAATGCCATCAAGGGCTATATACTCAACTTCCAATTCCGGCACAACATTGGGAGGATGTAAGTGTGGATTTTATATTGACACTCCCAAGAACTCAAAGGAAGAAAGAAGTCATCATGGTTGTTGTAGATCAATTTTCGAAAATGACATATTCCATTCTGTGTCATTAGACGGATGATGCTTCTCATGCGGTTGAGCTGTACTTCAAGGAGATTATTCATTTATATTGGGTTCTTAAGACCATTGTGCTGGATCAAAATTCCAATTTCCTGAGTTACCTTTGAAAGACCCTACAGAGAATACTAGGTACTAAACTCTTATTCAGCACCACTTCTCATCCACAAACAGATGGCCAAACTAAGGTAACTAACGGCATCCTCACCACTCTCCTTCAATATATGGTTATTATGACTTTGAAGGATCAATATTTAAAGTACATGCTAGATTTGTTTATAATCGATCGCCAGGTTACACAACTGGTCAAATAACCTCTTGTAATTACATATGGAATCAAGCCTCTCACACCTATCAACTTGATTTCCATTTTATCCAACTCACAAGTCAACTATGAAGCTGAAAAAAAAGCCAAGATGATGAAGAAGCTTCATGAGCAAATTCGATCCAAGCTCAAAAAGGCAAATGAGTCTTACAAAAAGAAAACAAGCAAGCATAGAAAGAAGACTCAGTTTCAACCGGGTGATTTTGTGTGGATATACTTGAGGAAGAAGAGGTCTCCATCTTGTCGAAAGAACAAGATCATGCCTAGAGCTAATGGCTTATTTAAAGTTCTCAAGAGATTTGGCGATAATACGTACAAGATTGATCTCTCTAGAGATTATGGGGTATTGGCTGCTTCTAATTAATGTAGGAGACCTTTCTCTTATGTCTAAGATGAAGTCCTATCAGGTTTGCTGCCAAATCTTAATCGACCTAGCAAGCATGATGCGGGAGCATCAAATTCTATGGAACAAAATTCAAGCGGGACTCATATTTCGTCAATTGAACCAGACCAATCATTACTCATGCAAGCAAAGGTCAATTTCGGCTACAACTTGACTCAATTGGTCCAATGTTAAAGTCATCAATATTGTGGATGCCAATCAAATAGCTACTTGTCGATTTACAACACTAGTTGTCGACTTTGAGACTCCTAATCAACTACCTAGAAATTGGAGGCTGTTATGATCGATGGCCATCACGGTCGGTTGATCTTCTAAGGTAATCATTTGACTTCCAAGACTGGTAAATGAATTTGGAGGGTCTAATATTAGTTACTAGTCTTACTTAAATGCATTTAGTCCTAATTATTAAGCGTCTCAAGTGTATCGTCGGTTACAACTCTTTAGTTTTTATGAGTCTTAAGTGTGTTGACAGTTCCATAGAATTATCTGTATGTAGGGTCAGATATTCACGAACTTGGTCATCCAGGACAAATTCCATAGAGCTACTCCTGGAGGAACTAGGGGAATCAAATCCATCACAAACTACTCCCCTGTAAGACATCGAACTGCAAAATTTCTATTCACCATATGATGTTAATGACTTGTGCTCTGCTTCTGCTCATGCGAATACGTAAGTCTCAAGCGGAGATCAACTCTTAATGGCATTTCTACACGGGTGACTTAAGTTCTTCGACAGGTTTTCAAGCCCACAAGTGAAGCAAAGTCCAGAGGGTTCTCCAATATCCTGTTCCTCGATGCAGTGACAGGAAAATTCATCGAAGACGATTGTTCATGCAATGTACTTACAATCACGGTATGTTATTACCGGTGGTAACAAAACTCTTGATTCCCGCTAAAGATGACTACTCCATATTCTCGAATTATCACAGGGTAATGTCATCTCTACACCAGCATTACAAGATACCATCTTGCCTGGAATCACAAGAAAGAGCATAATTGATATTGCTCTCAGCTTTAAATACCGGGTTGTGTGGGACTCATAAACGAAGAAATCTGATCACTTTGGCCACAAGACGAGTTAGGCAAAGACGTTCATTAATCTTAAAAGGGTTTGAACACCAGACAGATCTCCATTACTTTTGTCATGAGGTGCACTCAGATTGCTTTCGTATAGGCTCGATGACATTAACTTTGGTCAAACAATGATTGCCCGAAATGAGCAGTCTTCCTATCTGCTCAAGCATTATCACTACCGTCCATGGTTTGCGCATTTACTCTGAGCAAATCAACTCCTTGTTTCCTGAGTACATGAATGGTAAAACTTTTCACCAAGAACGGAGTCGGTTCCGACTAGACTTAGCAAATTAGGATGAGATTCTTCACCGGTTAAGAGACACCAATAATTTTTAGGATACAGATAATTTATATTCCTACATGGAACATTAAGAGCATGAGGGACAGAATGAATCAATGATCATTCGAGAAGGGTAAAGGAATTTCTCTTTTGACTCTCCAAACACTCACGCAATAGGAAGCCCTCGAGAAGTCGTGCTTCAACTCTCTTCATAGTCGTCTAGACTGCAACCTCAAGAATCTGTCCATTAAAAACGGTTTTCGATTCGATCAGGTGGAAAAATGTCTACTTAAGGCGGAGGATGTGACGGATGTAGATGAAGTCTTCTGTACTGGAACAGCTGCGGGTGTCACTCCCGTTGGTAGTGTAACTTACCAGGGCAAAAGGACAAGAATTGGTTAATTGAGGCTTGCTTATCAAAACCACGCATTGTCACATTCCATTCTCTCATTCGTCTCAGGTAGTTTTTTGTCTAGTACTGACCATTGCTCTACTGCAGATACAAGTACAAGACAGCAGAAGACACGGTGACCGAAAGGCTTCACGCAAAGCCTGCGGCAATTCAAACTGGTACCGCCGAAGACGACTTTGAGTGGACTTCCACAATTAGCCGAGCTTAATATCAATTCTCTAATGCCTACGAAAATGTAGAAATTAGCTTAGCTGGTATGTACTAGAGAAGTGACTCATATTCCGGAGGCACCAAAGACATCTTCTCTACTCTTTCTTTACATTGACATCGGAAAGAAAGAAGAATCATTCCTTTTTCTCTCCTTTCATCGTCTTTACGTAGAGATGCAGCACGAGATGATTTTGATAGTCGTTTCATCCAACAATGCGCGGCAGAACAAGTCACACCATAAACAAATCTCTCACCCTATCCAATTCTTTCAGCGAGCAAGCCTAGTTAGTTCAAATATGTTTCAAGTTACCGGACACGAAAATATCTCTAATAGAAACTACCACAAAACAGATACGCAAGCTGTCTGAGCAAAGTCCAGGTGCACCTAAGAAGTATACATTTGCCTACAAGAAAGACGAATAAACGCACTTTTCCAGCATTAACCTCAGCAATGAAAGAAATCTGATAAAAAGCATTATGAAAATTTCATCTTGATTGTCTAATTTGGGTCAAAAGCATAACAAAAATATCGTTCCAAGTGTCAGTGATTCCTGGTAGGCACCAATGCATGCAATCATCGTGTTTCTTCCCACCAAATGTGGATGGGTGAGCATCAGCTCTGAACTCGCTCAGGTGAGTAATATCCAGCACGTGGAAATCTGACCCTTTAAGCGCCTTGTAGAGGTGCCGGTTAACAAGGCTTGCCTCCACATTAGTTCCGTTATTCTCAAGTGCAAAGAACTCTTCGACCTGAAGAAGAATGAAGACAACAAATTATCAATAGCCATGAATAAGTCGCACACAGTAAGTGAAGAAGCAGCTGAAGAGTTGAATCAAGATAGCAAATGCAAGCGATGCTTAAACTAAAGAAGCATTTCAAGAGTATTTAGTATAATCTTTATTGATAAAAAAGAATGATGCATTTCAAGAGAACTCGAGAACCTAACCTGTTCTGGTAATAAAGGTTTAGAACGTGGGCAAGAACCACCTTGGTCCCAGTCTCCTCCCTCAAAATGTCTAGGTGATTGAGTACGGAAGAATTTGATGGCATCAGACTTTGCTTCATTGGTCACATACTTCATCTAATGGACAACCGAATCAGCAGAAAATTCTTTTGGTCAGTCACGAATATTTGTCACGAGTTCTCTATCTATAGAGTAGCTGTATAACTTGTATAACTTAAATGATTTTTGGTCGAGCACTAATTAGATCTTAAATTTCCAAACAACAATTGGAAAGTGGAAAAGAAATAAATGCATGGCCTGAACCCTGCTGGACTATATGCCGATTTGTAGGTGAGGATTTTATCACCCTTCTACTTATGACTTCTGCTCGCTTTAAATACAACCTGCTATTTGGCATAAAAAATCACTCCCTACAAGCTAGCATCAATACTTCCCTTGCTTTTAAACTGTGGTTTTGGCTTTTAGGTGGATATTAATATACAAAATGTCAAGGTCACCTTTTTGATATGTGAAAGCTCAATTTACATTAATACTATATCCTCAAAATCCGTAGTAAACAATCTCTCTCCTCTTGGAGAAAATACCATAAGAGCGTTTTTTATTAAACACTCATTCTCAAGAAAATTCCAACTGCCCAGAAGACATTATTGACTAAGAAACCTATGTTCAAGTGTTCTGTTCAGCTTTCAATGCTATCGGGCATCATTAATTTTCATGCTGATATCCTAGATTTCAAGCAGCAGAGGAACATCAAATGCATCATGCGATGTTAATCGCTGAAACCTAGTGGCATACCTAATCTAATCAAGCATAACTGGCAGAATGAATAAAAATATAAGAAGGCATACCATGTTTTCTAGAACCAAATCCAAGCCGATATCGGGTTTTACCGGCGGGATCAGCGGCTGACCCTTTCTGAAGAAAAGCATGGGTGACTTTATTGGGTCAAATTTTGAAGGAGCCCACCACCTATAAGCAAAAGATGACACGCCATACATTATGTCAAGAAATGCTCAAATTTGCAAGTTTCAATGCTGTGGCTTTTACCAGGAGAAGCAATTGAAGGGATGGGAGGTAAAGGGTGAACAATGTATAGTCTTGCATCCTAAATTTTATTTTCACATAAAGACCCGGAGGCTTCCTAATCTACCTATTTAAGTCTTTGGAAAGGAGAAACGTACAAAGATTTCTTAGTGTTCTCTTTTAGTTCAAGATGCACCAAAACTTGCATCTTGTCAGGGTAGATTGACGAGCTGGAGAGCTGACGAAACTTGGAACACAGCAATATTTGTACATCTAGTCCTCAGTGTATTAATTTGATGACAATACCCCCCCCCCACCCCCAACAGAAAAAAAGTAGAACTTGTCTTCTCGGTCATGCTTCTCATCCATCTCCTCACCAGTCAATCTACCAAAGAAATTATCTATTAAGGAAAAAGAAACTCCAATCAGCACACAAGCTAGACCAGCAACATCATTCACGACTAATATCCATTGCACTGAACAGCCCAATTAAAACAACTATAAAAAAATAATAGACAATCCCAGTGGTCAGGCAAGGCCTGCAAATTGTGTGGCAGTACGTAGAATTTAATGGGACTGAATCAAAGAAACTGACAGATGTTGGGATGGATGAACACAAAGGATGCAGAGAAACTATGCCAAAGGCTCTTCTCAGAATCATTAATAAAAACAAAAACCCAAGGTTTGGCTCCTGATCCAGACTTTTAATTGACTAAATTACAATTGATTTAGCATCCACAAGCCAAATCAGGACAGCAGCTACCATACACAATTCTGCCACCTTGACTATCAATGATGATGAAGCCTTTTTCTAGGTTGGCCATGCAGATAGGGGAAAGACATTTTTACCAGTGCCCAGTATTGAATATTAGAATATCATGAAACCGAGGAGCTGCAGCCCATGTCCCTTCTGGAAGATCTACATCAACTCTATAACCTTCCTTATATCCAAGGGACACCAGTTCCCCATCATCGTCATTAGCTGACCACCTGCATTCAACCCAGAGCAGAGCAGCCAGAGTCAATAAGCGAAATACCAAAGCTTATCTAGTTTAATGGGTAAAGCAAATCAACTTTGGAACATTAAAAATGTTTCAGAAACTAGAAAGTGCAACCAAAAACAAAGTGGAGCGAGACCACATTCATGTAAGATCCGGTCAAGCCAAGCATAATCAAGCGATGTTGGATAATACTTTATAACCTCCTCTCACATGCAAGCCGGATTGACACCGTATGGAGGTACATGGAACGGATAGCACACATATGCAAAATAAACTTGGGGTATGAAGGATGCGGAAGCCTGGCTCTGATACCAATTTATGGTTATATGCGCAACCGTTTACTCCAAAAGCTAAGCTATTAGAGTGTGGTGCAAAATACATTTTACATCTTAACACCAAACATCAAATTGACCTATGCTTAAAACAATTCTCTTTAAGATACACTTAAAGAACAAAACGAAGCTCGCATTTACAAAAATGGAAACGGCCTTTCGGAATGAAGTATCCAAGCAAGAACATTGCAGGGAATCTTTTACAGAAAGCAAGCTTAAGCAATTAGGAACTCAACAGATTAAGTACAACTTTCCCAAAGCAGAAAGAATTCCTCTGCTGCTTTACCATGCAGCCATATAACTGACCGCTCAAAGCCTAAATGCCTTGTAATTAAACTGCAAACAAGTTTTCAAATGCCAGCAACCAAATTCATATTTTAAAATAGATTAACATGCACCTACAAATAAATGCAAAATAGATGTGCATTAAAAAAAAATAGTTGAACAAAGAAAATAGATAGCATGCACCTACAAATAAATAAAGAATAGAAGCATCTCACAGACAATACTTAAAGAAAGAATGTCACTTAAAGGTGCCATCATCCTCTTACCGACAATCACATCCATAAATACACCACTTAGCTAAAGAATATATGCCCACAACCATGTTTCAGTTTACAGAACTTACCCATTTTCCTCTCAGCTTTTTAAGCTAATGGAAATCTATTTGCCTCTTCAAGCCTTTTAATATGCTCTAAAGCTGCTTAGTTTGTACATCAGTACAACAATCAAATTTTGATGGCTTCGGTTGAAGAGCCAAGCATTTTTAATAAATCACATCAAAAGACCACAGGAAGAGCTTCCAGACATCAGTATCTATGCTCTCCATTACCAGGACACCAAAACCTAATGATCATGCTCTAAGGTTGTTTAGGCAGCACATAAGTATATTCTAATGTGTTACTGATGGACAAATTATGATGGCTTAAAAGATGGGCCCAGCATTATCAGTACACGACATTATGCGACTAAATCAGTACAGGAAGAGCTTCCAGTAATGTCAGCATGTATGTGCTGCATTACCAAGGCACCACCACCTAATCTCCCATCCCACCAATAAGGTAACATTCCCACTCTTCTTTTAGCCATCAATTACTTGCCAAATAATAATGCATCCCACCTTCCCTTGGTTGTTGCAAATAAGAACGCATGAACTCCCTTTGGACAGGGTGAAGTTTACCCGCAAGGGATGATTGCACTATAGGAGAATATTAGAAGTAAAAGATAGAGCCAACTCCCATTTCAAATTCAAAGAGAAGGTTCCAGGCAATGGTTCTCTCAGCTAGCCTCAGATTGGGTCTACAGAGGCACTATCAGCATCAATACTAAAAATTATGCAACATTCATTATTCTTTAAAGTTTTATTTGAAGGTAAAAATGCTGGAAAGCCAAATGACTGAACAATCAGACGGAACATAATTCAGCTTCTGTTTCTCTCAAATTAAACAAGAAAAAGAATGTGGACAAACGATCACAGTCAGAAAGGATAGAAACAACGTGTAAGCAACATAACCATCATCATGTAAAGCATAGCTTACCTACCATAGCGAGCCAAGAGATTCGTCCTGTGATAAGCAATGGTGAGGTTGTACTGAAGAAATGTGAATCCCCGATCAGCACCGGCAGGTCGCCACTTCTTAACTTCACCCGATACCGTCTTCAAAGTGCAGAATAGAGAGACAAACATATTCCTGTTCAAGGAATCGCCAACAAACCCTGCACTGCTGAATGTATCAGGTCCAGGGGAAGCTATGATCAACTAAATTCTGATCAACTCGGAATCAAGCGCCAAGCGACAACCGTTAACTTCCTCGGGAATTGAATTTCAGGATTCATGTGAAAACGTCACACAAAATCAATAATTTTACTACAGATTCATTCAATTATGCGCCCGATTGCTGAGTTCTTGAATCATCCATTGTTACGATCACATTCCTTCTTCCCCCAACACATTCTCAGCTAGCACGCGCACGCGCATCACTTCACAGTAAGACACAGCACACGCACACAGCACAGAGACAGAGACAGAGACAGAGAGATAGCGTACCTATGTTGGTGTTCCTGTTCATCTCCAGAAACCCAACGGGATCGAAAGCGGGCAGATCGCAGGCCTCGGGCTTCCACCGCCACCTGACCAAGTCGCCAGCGCCGGGCTTGCCGCCGGCGACGCAGTTCCATCCCTTGAATATCTCCCTGCAGGAGCCGTCGTACCGGCCCGATCCGAAGCTCGGGTCGTAGATCCAGGACCCGGCGGAGTAGTCGCAGGGCCGACCGGAGGAGCCGGCGCCGGCGCCGGCGCCAGTCGGGGGGTCCCGGTTCACCTCGAGGGTCTGGTAGGAGCGGGCGGGGATCGGGGAGGCGCGCCGGAAGAGTGAGAGGGCGAGGAAGACGGAGACGAAGCAGAGGAGGGAGAGGAGAGGGAGGAGGAGGGTGTTGGGCTTCGACCGGAGGTCTCTCCCGGTGGCCATGGGAGGTCGTTTCCAACCCCATCAAGCTCGCACCGAAACCACTTCAAGTACACAGCGCGGAAATGGACCGTGCTTTTCCGGGTCGGGTCGGGCCGGGCCCGGTCAAACTAATTCAATAAATTTACCGCGAGTATACCAATTTGAGGTTATCTATATGCTCTTACTCGGGACTGTCCAAATTTTGTCTTCGGCACCATTAGGGTGGAGGCGGTCCTGGGTCATGGTCGAGTACAGTCTAGTTGACAGGCTCGGTGCCTCCTATGCAATTCACCAATGAGTTTATTGCTCCTCGACATCCAAATCCGTCTAATCATTCATACAAAGAAGGAGCATTGATATATATATATATATGTTTAAGATGATCACGCACGATCGCGTAGGATAGAACTAGGAAATTTCCAAGTTTCCATACTAGGAAATTTCCAAGTTTCCAAGGATTCGTTTATTTCACAAGGAATGATCGATTTGAAAGATATTATTCAAGAAAATGATTACTTATATCGTATATTGGGTTCCCGAATCATGTTATCCGAGCGTATCTCAACATTATTGTTCCTGGTGTGGTCTGGTACGTAAAGGCGGACTTGCCGGAAACTGGGAAGGCAGAGATAAGAACAGGGGCCAATCCTTCTTTCTGTAGCAGAATCTGAAAGTTTCATTTGGCAAAACTAGTTAATACGCCATGCACGGAAAGCTTATTGTAACATCACGGAGCCACTTCAAGAGATATACGAGTGTCACAGTAGCTCATTTTCTCATGAGCCGGGCGATAGACAGTTATGGCTGCAACCGCTTATTCGCCCGGTCGCTGCAAATTTGTCACCCGATACTTAGCGCAGTAACAACACAGTGCAGAACGCCGTCAATTTCCCTGCATAGACACCGATAATCCACATAGTACATGGTGATGTGCATCGATACCATCTCCCAAAAACCAAACCGATGTCGCCACAAACAATCAAATTCATTATAAACCTTTACTCGGGCATTCCAAGACTGGAAAACGAAACCAGGCTGTCTAGGCATGAAGTTCAGCTACATGAGGGTCACAATAAACACAATCAAAACGAAATCCCGGTAAATCCGACCACAATGGAGGACACAACAGTGACATAACTACTAGCAATAGTTGCTGCGACATAATCCATCAACATGGAGTCTACCTTTACTTTAGACTGTCCAACCATTAACTTCTCTCCACCTCTATTTCGGCAAGAATCAGACATATTACAGTAAATCTGATAGGACCTCCATACAGTATTAACCAAAGAAAAGACCATCATCATCAAAATTCATGAGCTATCATTTTCAATAAATGAGAGACTAAAGGTTTCAAACATCACAAAAGGAAACTACCAAGTAGCAGCTTCTTAAAAACAAACCTATTCTCAGAATCCTGTAAGGATGGAAGCCAACTTGGTGCATCCTCCCCTGAATACATGCTAAGCTAAACAAATGTAGGGAATCACCGCTAAAACTGATTGGGCAATCCAGTTGTCAACACAACCCTTTGGGCACGAAGGTTGAAGGAGTTTGTTGCCCTGTATGTTACTTCGGAAGCTCGGAGAACAAGACATGAGTGCGGGAATTTCAAGGCAACGATTTCAGATGGAAAACCTGGCAGGCCGGTTTATATGACCGCTTACTTGAAGCTTGGTCAAACTTCTTCGAGGCAGATTCATTTTCTTCCAGTTTGCTCTGAAAAAAGTACCTTATCCACCAAGATGAGCTCCGCAATTTGGCCTTCAAGAAAAGATCATTTGCGTACTATAAGTGATGAGAATTAGTAATTCTTTAAAATCCACAGGTATATAAACTGTAAACCTTTGACGGGGGCTAGCACATTCTCTAGTGAGCAAACATTAAACACATATATCACTGTATCATGATCTTTGAATATTCGGCTAAACTTGTCATCACTATAGTTTCATCAACATTTTTTCTCCTTGTAAACTATATTTTGCCATCTCAAATGTGTTACTCAAACGTCTCCGGCATTCATACTCCCTCTGCAAATTTACTCTCTGCTAAAGACATAGTTTCATCAAATGCTTCAGGTTCAGTCATGGAATGGTAAAGATAGCACTAGTGACACAATAGAGCTCCATCATCCTTCAAGCCTAATATTATTCAGGTAAGTAGTAAGAGTATGGACAATTTGATATCAGAAAGTGATGACAACTCACTGGACGACCAAATTTTGATAATTCGGCAACTTTAGGTCTCTGCTGACCTGGATAGCCTGCAAAAGGAACAGCAAAAAGAATTAAAATCAGTCACCATGAGAAGTGTAATATCAGATGTTCCAGCGTCCAGAGAAACATCTACCAGCATGCATTCTATAGAATACTCTACAGAACAAGCAATTAACTCTTTTCCCAGTTAAAAATAGCTGATTAACAAAGAACGATGAAGTACCTACAATGTGCATGAAGGACTTAATGAACAGCAAAACAATAAATCAGTAGAATTAAATCATATAAGTCCATTTATTATGGGATCTTCTCAAAGTAAGAAACAACAAAATAACAAACAAGATAGAAAAGGACAGTACCATATTGCAACCACAAAAAGGAAAAAGGAGAGAAAAGAGGACCAAATCTTTTATTCAGCAATATTTTAGGGGGAATGGGTAGTGTTTTAATTTGGGTAATATTTAATCCAACATTTCAATGTACATATGCCAGCCTATAGTGGAGAGGAAAGAGATCCGGACATGTTAGAGGATAGGAGAATCGCACGCCTCTCTTCCTTCCTGTATTTATAGCATATATGTTGCTATTATCAAGAAAAAAAATGTCTTGCGTATTGCTCTGCCCAGCACCACCTTCTCATATCATTGTCTCAATCGCAGTCTGTATGTCTCTGGGTTTTCCCTCTGTTGCTCCCGTCATCCTCAGCGGTTTCCCTTCTTCATCCTCTCTCCCTTTTTCCTCTTTCTCCTCTCTAAGTCATGGCCATTTTTAATGCTACCCCTCTCATATCGACCATTTTCACTCCCCTTCCCCATCAGATGTCCATGTGCACTTTACCTCTATGTCTTCATGTCTGTCGACGATAAGAGCTCATCATCGAACTTCACTTCCCACGTTTGTCCCCAACAAGCAAGAAATCATAATCAATGACTGGCGTGAAGTGTTGACTATTGTAATTTTAGGAAATGGGGAGCCAGAGTATGCGTGGCGAAGGCAGCTACGCTTAAGCTTAACGAACAGGGTGAGACAGCCCACACAATGGAACTTCATACCAAAGATCCTAATGAGGCCTTGCAGGATGCACTCGAGTACTGAAGAAGAGAAATGGGCAGATTACGATTCTCGGAGAGCATGCCCAGTTTTATCCCGGACCTCAGGCGCAAGCTGCCCGACCACTGTGTTTTCAAGGAATTTCTCCTGTTCGACAAGGAATGTGACTTCAATATTGCCAGAGAACTCGACCCGGGCACGCCGCCATTCTCCAAAACGTACGAAAATTGAAAGGTGGCTGAGAGCAACAATATCTTGGTGCTCAGCAATGACACGATGGAGGCGGTTTGGTGTGACATTCTGGCATCCAAGCATGGCATCGACAAAATGTGGTGGGGCTCCCAAAAGATGGAAGGGTTTTGAGAGGTAAAATCACAAGGGAGACAGATTTTCTGTTCCCAGCCAGCAGTCAACTTCTGCGAACAACACAAAGTGCGGCTTGTGTTTGATCCGCAAATTGGAGGTCGTGAGGGCATTACTGGACTTCCAGTTTGGGTCAAGGGTAGTCATTTCAGATTTTTTGTGAGACACAAATTAGTTCAGAGAAGATGTGTCATGAAGGTACCAGCTTGGGATTTATTGTGAGGTTGAAAATTAATTTGGGATAAATGTGTCATGGGATACCGGTTTGAAAAATTTTTATGATTTTAACCCTAAACTAAATCGCATACATGTTTGAAGGAAACACAGGGCCTGCACTTCCCATCAATTATGAGGAAAAAGGACCATAAGATCTCTTTAACTTTACTAATTCTTCCCCTTTTCCTTCCCTTCTCAACATATTATGCACACATGCACTCGTATGAGTGCTCACAATCCACGCAAACTATACACATGTGATAGCACTCATATCTTGTGCATCCTGCCGTCCAGTACTTCCACATACTTATTTCAGGATTTGCAATCTCAAAGAATGGCAAAGCCATTTGGGTGATTTATCTAACATGCTTCTGCATAAATCAGTTTTATCATGACATACATACACTCTATACCATGACATGTATTATAATAGGACTCTCCTGTTAAGATATCATCTCCGACTGCATTTGGCTAGAGCACAAAACTTCTACTAGCAATTTGAAGAAAATGAGATTATATTGGCAACTAGATCCACATTATCTAATATGTATCCAAAGCCTACCATCAAAAAACTACACCTAGACCACATTGAATGAGGTTTTTATCAACCCTATCATCAAAATAACAAATCCATTTTTCAGAAAATAACATGGAAATAAATACATTACCTGTGAAAATGACAACACCATCAGTGGATACCCTCGCCAATTCCGGAAGGGTTTTGTTAAGGTATCTTGGAGACAGGTAGTCCAATGCATCCGAAACTATGACAAGAGAAAAAGATTTTGCCCGGTAAGGAAGAGAAAACTTGATATCAGCTACCCGTACAATTGCTCTGCGAACAAGCCTTTTGCAGTTGGCCCCAGCTTCATCTAAATCATATGGTTCAACACCCCAAGCTTTAGTATCTTCTTCCTTTAACAATTGAGACACCACTGAACACGTGTCGGGACCTACATGCAACACTTTGTGCATGCTGTCACCATATGCTTTCTTCAGAACAGGTAATGCTCTCAGCACTTCCAGACTGCATGGTACACCACCTGCAAAAGGATCATGCTTCAACTTCAGATTTATGTCCCCTTATAATCAGTTCTATACATGGCACTAAAATGGAGATTGATGTCCTCAAAAACATTAGTCAGACTACGGTTTCCACCTTAACACAGTTGCATTATTGTAAAATCTCAACTCATGCAGGATTGCTATACATATACTCCATAGAATATGCAGAGATTTGTTTGACAGGACACAGCAGTTTACAAGTATGATCGGACAATCAGGAAAAGAAGGATTTAGTAAACAAAAGAAAAAGGACCATAATCCAATCATTGATGTAAAGAATAAAAGCTGGTGAGGACGGGACATTATTGCCTGAGAACATATAAGGTCAGAGACAAATAATTCATCTAAATATCAGCTTATAATCACAAATCATTATCATTCATGAGCTGACTCGGGCTTACTGATGTGTCACTTCTTGGTATCGCCTAGCGGGTATTTGGTACAACACCAACGGATACTATCAGATGCAAGTCAAAAGAAAAAGTGGAGGTCCATTTTTGCTGAAAGGGACAAGATAAAACTGGACACAAACAGTGGCTCGTGAAAAAGAAAAAAAGTATCATCTATCCCATACCAGTAGCATACAGGAATTTATGTAAAGAGAGGAAAGTGAAAAATTGTCGAACTTTACCTTCAATTCTACTTACAGCATCTCCATCACCGCTTGATCCTCCTGTCACACAAATCCAGATGATTGATTCAGTCCATGAATACAATTAATACTGTTTATTTTACTAAAAACCTGAGCAAAGAATGAAAACCAGAATTTTGCAGTTAACATCCTATTTATTCGCTAGCCACCATTATTTGCGACACTACTACCCCCAATCCCTTTTGCTACTAAATCCATTGGGTGGTGCCAGTAAATGAACAAGTTCTTAGACATGTTTGAGCTAGTGCAAATAGTATGGAGGAAGCTATTGCTACATTATCTACAACACAAAAAAGAGTGGGAGAAGCTAGATCTAGAGAATACGTTTGAAGGAATTTCTTCAGCAAACGATTTACCAAATAAATAAATCAAGTACACACCTGATCCACTAAAAGAGTAGCCAATCAGAAGGATTGCACCCTGAAAGTGTACAAGCAATCAAAGAGGTCAAAACAAATCACTTGAATTAGTATCAGCATTACTTAATCAATAGAAGCAAAAGAATATAAAGGAAAATGGGAATCCCTTCAAAGAAAGCAGAATGTAAGGTTGTTAATATTTACAAGGAACAGCTTACATAAGAATGAGAGGAGACCAGGAAAGTGAACAGAAGAGAGCAATGGCAGGACTGCAACATACCACGACTAAAATTCCTATAGGTAGTAAAGGCGACGACCGTGTCTTGGATTGCATCGCACCTACGAAAGGGATACCTCCACCATCTGCAAAGCGCCTCGTGGCATTTGCGAACCTCCTCGACATGTCGAAATTATATTTTCAACCTGAAAAAAAGGAAAAAAAAAAGAACATTAGCACATGCGATTAAGTACAAATGTCTACTGATAAATTTCATTTGGGATCAATTCCTGCCTCCCCACTTTTCCCATTTTCCGTATGCATTCTTGCCTCACGTGACCTAAGAGAACTCTCGTGAACAAACCCAGGTTTTGTTTTCCACAGAAATCGTCAATCTTGCATATCCTTCGCAAAAACAGAGGACAAAACCGGAGTCCCAAAGCGATCTCGCAACCTAAAAATTCTTCTTCTCAAGTTAATCCACTCACGACCAATCTCCACAAAATGACCAAGCTAGAATAATTCGACAGAGCTAAGAATAAACAAACCCCAAAACTCAAACCCCAGAGTCGCCACACAAACTGGGTCCTCCCAAATCCAACACCACTACTGCTCAAAATTCCAAAGAGAATTCATGGACCAACACCGAAAGCAGCAACACAGCACGAAACGGCATCGCCCATCGGCCTCAACACGAGGCAAAAGAACAGCACTTGATTGCAGTTGATCAGAGCGCACAAAACACTGAATTCACGACTGAAAACCCATTACCTGGTGAGAAATTCAGAGGGGCAGGATCTTAGATCTGACCCAGTAGGAATGCACTCTTCAGCTTCTTCACAGAGAGAGAGAGAGAGAGAGAGAGAGAGGAGAATCTCTTCTCTTGGTGTCGTGCGCTTGTCCACTGAGTTTGACTGTTCAGTCGATACATAAATAAAAGGGAAACTAGAGGCGTTTACGCGCGACACATCGAAGGGCGTCGTTGTCCCGCGATGCTGTCGTGTTTGCCAATTCCGTGATGTCTCGTTGGATCCCTTTGCCAAAAGCTCACAAAAAAAGCGGGCTAAACGATGTCGTACGCATCCGTAGAATCTCTCGTTCGCAGAGGTATCGCACCGCACGGCGGATCTCGAGCCGTGCCGGGCCTCCACGTTCGTGTCATGGCACGACGCTATCATCCACTTATGTTCCTCTAATCCGTAAATGGAGGTTGGTAAGTTCACACTCTATGTTCACTTAAAATGGCTAAACTTTAAATGGTTAATAAAAATTGCTAAGGATTGAAGTCCGATCGGATTGGGTTCAGATTAGACATGGATTGTGAAATTAAAACAGGTAAATGCGGGTTAAATGAATCTATGGGTGAGCATCGGTTCATGGTAGGCCTTTAAAATCGTACTGAATCGACCCTACCCAGTCAATTATGGTCCGGTTCCCGATTTTGAGTATGGAACCAAGGAACCGTACAGGATCGGGAAACCAGATTGAGAAACCATAATTCTCTCCTTTTAGTATTATCTTGCATCATGTATTCTTGTAGTTAATCGCCTTTGCCTCCGGTTTGCTCTACTTCGCCCACTTCTTCACATTTTCTCGACACAAATCAACCATTCAAAGCTCATGAGCCTCTTGTTGATTAGTCGCTCGGGTGTACAAGAAGAATCGAAGACAACTGAGCTTCGTTTCTCCAATTCCAGCAAACACATAGGCTTTTCGAAGGTATTTGCGTGGTGCAACTGAAGAATCAAAGTCTCAAGCAACACTCTTGAGAAATATAAAAAAAGTGTTGGCCGGTTCTCGTGTAAACCCTAGAACTAACCTTGGATTTATAGGATAGGTTCCAAGTTTCGAAAATTGAGAATCAATCTCGACAGACTGTTTAAATTGAAACTTATCTATCTTAAAACCGCTTACCCAAAATTGGATCAATTTGGATTGGATCCATTTTCATTCGACCCAAATCAATCTGATCCACCCGTTTCACAGATCTATCGGCAGTTCATGATCAAAAACCATTTCTAGCATTTTTTTCAAATTCCGAAATACCTAATTGCAATACACTTTAGGATCGGGGGCGATAAATGTAAAACCTCCAACAAATGGAGGGCCAGATTGCAAATTTGCGCTTTTGATCCTCTTCTCCTTCCCCTCCGTCACCTGCTGACTCATCGCAAAACCCTAAGCCCCCTTCCCCCTCCGCTCGGCACCGCTGTGCTCGCCTGAACTCCTTCGCTTCGCCGGAGAACGTCGAATTCCGACCTCGAGCAGAAGCTCCGGCGGCATCCTTCGCATCTTCCGATCGGTCGCTCGATCGGCCGCATCGGACCCGACGAAATGCGAAACCTCCGGGCACCGTCGCATCACCTCCGGCCGTGGCGCGCCGGCACGTCGCTGCGCTCCTTCTCCTCCGCAGAGACGTCCGGGAATGCCGACGCGGACCGGCTCTACGACGTGATACGGAACCTCTCGTCTCCGGCCGACCTGAAGCAGCACTTCAGGTCGAGCGACGTCGCCCCCCTGTCGAACGAGCTGGTCGATGGCGTGCTCAAGAGGTTCAGGTTCAGCCACGGGAACCCGCTGCGGGCGCTCGAGTTCTTCCGCCACGCGAACCGCCGGAGAGGGTTCGACCACTCCGCGTTCGCCGTGGACACCATGCTGTACATCCTGGGGAGGAGCCGCAAGTTCGATCTGATCTGGGAGGTCTTGACCGAGATGAAGAGGACGGATCGGTCCGTGGTCACGCCGCGGAGCATGATGGTGGTCCTGGCCCGGGTCGCGAAGGTCTGCTCCGTGAGGCAGACCGTGGAGTCGTTCAGGATGTTCAGGAAGTTCGTTCCCGAGTTCGATACCGCCTGCTTCAACGCGCTGCTGAGGACCCTGTGTCAGGAAAAGAGTATGCACGACGCGAGGAATGTCTACCATGGCCTGAAGCGCCACTTCCGGCCGAATTTGCAGACTTTCAACATACTCTTGTCCGGATGGAAATCTGCGGAAGAGGCCGAGAATTTCTTCGCGGAAATGAAGGAGATGGGTGTGAAACCTGATGTTGTTTCGTATAATTCTTTGGTTGATGTGTATTGTAAAGGTAGAGAAATTGACAATGCGTATAAGGTCGTCGAGAAAATGAGGGGAGAAGATATCTCGCCCGATGTAATCACCTATACTAGCATTATCGGTGGGTTGGGGCTAATTGGTCAGCCAGATAAAGCTAGAGATGTTTTGAAGGACATGAAGGTGTATGGGTGCTACCCAGATGTCGCTGCGTATAACGCTGCTATTAGAAATTATTGTATTGCAAAAAGGCTTGGTGATGCGTATAGCTTGCTGGATGAGATGGAGAGTAAGGGTTTAAGTCCAAATTCGACGACGTACAATCTGTTTTTTAGAGTTTTCTTTTGGTCGAACGACTTGCAGCATTCTTGTGGCTTGTATTGGAGGATGATGGATGGTGGATGTCTTCCCAATACGCAGAGTTGTATGTTTCTGGTTAAGTTATGTAAGAGGCAGGAGAATGTGGACTTTGCCTTAAAGCTATGGAATGACATGATCGAGAAAGGATTCGGATCTTACACTTTGGTATCAGATGTATTATTTGATTTGCTCTGTGATATGGGGAAGTTGGCAGAAGCTGAAAAGTGTTTCCTGCAGATGGTCGAGAAAGGTCATAAGCCAAGTCATGTTTCCTTTAGGAGAATTAAGGTGCTGATGGAATTGGCAAATAGGTCCGAGGCTCTCCAGAACTTGTCAGAGAAGATGAGAGTACTTCAGCTTTAACAACAATTTCCCGAGAAATGTGATTGATGACCAATGCTTGCCTTTGCATGCTGAAATTTGTTGTGCTGTGTGTTGAGTTGTGTCACGTGCCTGATCATTGCATCAAAAGTAGCGGCACCAGATGCTTGAGGAATAACTTTGGGAAGCATTTGAAATAGGTAGGTTAATTGGGTCCATTTGTTGCTCAGCTACGTCACAGCTAAAATTGCACCTTCGTCCCAAGGGAAGCAAGTTTATCGCTATGAATATTAGTGCTATTTGCAGGATTTGATTTCCCAGTCGATCCTGACTGTGTGAGTTTTCTTTCTTCACTTAATTTTATTATCTGATATTTGCAGAGAGGAAGTTATTAATCTCTATCGGACCTGACATGAGCAACAATGCCTTGGTGTTTATGAAACAAAGTGCTGGAAATTGTTTGCTCCAGTTAATCCAGATTTTGTGAATTTTCTTTCTTCACTTAATTATAAATCCTATCTTTGCCAAGAGAAACTGATTACTTTCTACAAACTCGACACAGTTTCCAGTTTCATACTACTGTTTCTTTGCCAGTGTATGAATATGAGAAGCTTATGCAGGTATTTGTTCGATCTATGTCATAATTTCATTTACAGTTGAGATGTTATGTTATGGCTGTTTAAGAGTGAATTTGGCCTGCCCATTACAATTTTTCTACGTTCTCCTTACCCATAGACATGGAGTTGGAACTTGTTGATGAGTAGATAGCTTGTTTCTAATGCTGTATAAAGCTGTGAGTATGCCGCTTAGATTTGTTAGTTTTCCAGACTCTTATCCTAGTTTATTCAGGGTCAAGCTATTTATTTACTGTTATCTTTGTAGCTTATGCTCAGCTTCAACGGACTGGAGAAAGGTGAAGAATTGGCACACGATGAAGAGTAAAATCATCGCTATGGCACTTGAGCTCGTAGAGAAGATGACGGGACATGAGACCTTGGAATAGTCATTAACGCCAAGCTTGATGGATCTGTCTGGTGCTTGACAATTTTGTGATAGTCATACATAGCTTTCTTATGCCAATAAAAAATGTACATTTGATATGGGTCAGAAATCCATTTTGCAGATCGCTAGAAGTTTCTGAATGTTACGTATTTGGAATTGTTTAATCAGTACAATTCTTTCGGAAATTCGCCTAGTTAGGGGACTGTTGGGAAGATTCAACTGATGGAAGAAAGGATATCATGTCTTTTTGGAGATCTGGTAATTTGGTGAAACTAGGTACTACTTATTATAGTAGAGGATTAGCATACTAGGAACTTGGAAAGCGGGAATAAAAACCTTAAAAACAACCGTTGCTGTGAAAATGCACAAGGAAGTTTTCACTGCAGCAAGGATTTTATGCCTATTTCCATGTGGTTCCAGTGTTGTTCTCTGCCACCATATCATGCTTCCTCTCAATCTTCCTCAAATGATCCGTTGCATAGTTAAAACATTTTTCCAGGTACATTTAAGAATGGTGTATTGACCTAGGACATACAGACTTCATCCTCTGTTGTAGTACCAGTAGTCTAATAATGCTCCACAAGCTCCTGATTTGCAATGATGCTGCCATGGAAAGTCCCGTGTACAGGAACACTCTTCAATAATCAGTAATGAATGAGATCGACGATGTTTCATCGTTCATGTCCTATGTCGGAAATGGGAACCAAGCTAACTTTTTGACAGTTAGTTTACAGCTTAGTGTAGCTTTCCTGGTGTTTCATTGATATCCATACTTGTCTATGGTTGAGAGTAACAAAAGCGAGCGGAGTACCTTTCCCGGCCCTTTGGCTGAGATCAAGTGCAATATCTTGTCTTATCAGCTTAACAAAAGAATGAAGAAGGAAAAAAAGTGAAGAAACAGAGCATCACATTCCTAGATTTCCATATCTTATATTTGCCACCATTCTATACCATTCTCAAATCACAACTACATCCGCCTGGCCTAATGCAATTCCCAATCCCAATTCCCTATCAACCTCACATAGCATCAATAGACAGACCCATTATTAACGTGTTATCTATATGTATCATAAGGTCTTTTTGTTATAATATTTCTATCTGTAACCCGTATGTAATTAATCATTCTTATAATACATATCATCTCACCATAACTAGAGTTGAGCCATCATAAACACTTTGTCCTGTCAATTCCCATGTCCTCTCTAATAAAAGAGAGGATCCCTTATTTCTTCCTACAGAAGACAACATTGAATAATAGTAGATTATCTTGTTAATTGTGTATAAAGTGCAAGGTCATCTGCACGGATCAAAAATATGGATTTGCACGCTTCATAAAACTTATAGGATGTTTCACAAAAGGTCATAAAAAAAAAGAAGAAAAAGATTAATAGTTGACCATTGTGCTAAGTCATCTAAAGCAGGTAACCTGCAAAGCATGGCTAGCCACCTTATAAAGCTGAATCTAGGCATGCTAGGATGAAACCAGGCAAGCCCTACACCGATTGCACAGTAGGTCTGTAGGTCTTCTTAGCAATGGTCAGACAGCGAACAACAGCAGGGCAAACGTCTACCTAATCACATATTCAAACATTAACTATTAAGGGGTAAAAATCGGAATCGTCAAATCTCAATCCTTATTTCGAAAAACGACACAAGAAATTATCTTCATTAGTTTACATATTATCACAATCTCCAATATGATATTGTACAAAGTATCTTGATACAAAGATTGAAATAAATAAATCACGATTGAAATGTAATAAACAAAAATACCCCATCTTAACAAATCGTATAAAAACTCAAATACTCGACGAAATTCCATGTTAAAAAGCATTTTAAAAAAAAAAAGCGTGGCCCGTGCGTCGCACGTGATTCCGACAGGGCGGCGCCGTGGGGGCCCCCACGAGATTCATGTACCTCTGCGATTCCACGCGCGCCGGTCGTCGTCCGACGTGTCCGCCGCCAACCCTTGTTAGGGTTTTGCGTACTTCCACTTCCAACTCTCTCTTGGCGGCTCTCCCTCTCTCTCTTCTCTCTCCTCTCTCCAGCTTCTTTGGTTTGCACTCTTTTCACAAAGGCTGGAAGACAGAGAGAGAGTGGGAGAGAGAGAGAGAGACGGAGAATGGCTCTGCAGAATCACCTCCCCGCCGCGATCTCTTCGTCTTCCTCTGCATTCTTGGCTTCCTCCAACTTGGGCTCTTCCAGGTACCCATCTTTGTTCTTGGGTCTACAAAAAAAAAGAAGGCGTTCTTTCTTCTGTTTCTTGTCTCTGGTTCAAGCCTGTGGCTGCGGACTGGTTGCATTTCTTGAGTTATGCCGTCGAAAGGTGGGATTTTTAGTACTGGGCATTCGCTGGATTCCGTGTGGGTTTGAGTCCCACGTGAGAGCAGAGCAATTTGCGGAGTTTTCCTTGTTTGCGTGTGCTGTACTCGTTTCCCATTTTTGTGTTGGTGTTAACAGGGCTTCTAAAGTATCGATCCCTGCGAAAAAGATTGGAGTTGTCCGATGTGTAGCCGCGCCTCATGAGGAAAAGACCAGTAAGAGCTCTTCTCTCTCTCTCTCTCTCTCTCTCTCTCTCTCTCTCTCTCTCTCTCTCTTTCTCTGTGTCCGATAAGACCACTGTAGGTGGTATAAGGTGTCTTTTGATTCAAAATGTGATGGTGGAGTAAACTTTAGTCATTGTAGTATTGGTCCTTTAGGTAGTTCTTTTTTCTTTTTTCTCTAGTTGAAGTGAAACATCACGAGGGTTTGAAAATATTTCTAAGTTTAGGACCATTTAGAATCAGTTCAGAGTCATGCGAAGTGCCTTCCCTTTAGCTAGCTGATGGTTTGGACTTCTTGTTTTCGTGTGTCTGAAGCTTACAAGACTAAGGTCTCGCGCAATGCCAACATGGCCAAGCTTCAAGCTGGTTACCTTTTCCCCGAGGTCTGTCGCTATCCATTAATTTTCTTTTTAATGGTGTTGGACTTTTTTTTATTATGGAGTGTTTAACTACTGTACCTTCTTATGAGCGAACCGCGGTGAACAATAATTCAACTTCCTGAATGTATGTAGAATCTTAGATAATGAATCTTAATTGATTATCTGGCCTGTCACCCAAAAAAGGTATTTGGGAGCTCTCAACTTGACAAACTTATCAAAAGTTGATTTTACTGAGCATCTAGATAGAGCTTTTGTTAACAATCTAGAAATAGTGTAGGGATGTACTGGAATTATCCTTTTCATTATTTTAATGGGGTAGAACTGCTGATCTTCCATTTAAAAGCTTGTATACCAGTTTATTGTGCTAAAGATTGTGAGTGTTCAAATGATCTGCTCTCTGATAATTCATCGCTATTTGAACACTAGGCAGTCTTCAAGTTAGTTTAATTCATCTGCTAATGAGTAATTGTCAACAGGATTCAAGTTAATGTCTACGTGATCAGGTTTCTTAAGTTTGTCGCACCAATTCCTATTTCAGTGCTTGTGATGCTTTCGCCAGCCACAATAGAGCAAAGATTAGATGTTTCAAGATTATAAAAACGCAAACGATGTATAGAATAATAAAGGTCAATTTTATTGCCATACTTAGCATTAGGAAAAGAAACCTTCACAAATTTGAAATTTGATGATTTCATCTTGACGCTTGATTGAAAATGTAATCAAATGCTTCAAACACGTAACTTCCTTGTCGGTTTCATGTATCATTGTCATTGTATCAATTTATTTTTCTTTTCTGCGTAATCCTTTTCTAGTCAAACAAGAAACTCTCTTATTTTGTTGAGACTATTCTTTTCCTGTGTATTATTGGTATAGCTAATCGTTTTTCAATTTAGATTGCTCGAAGAAGGGCAGCACACATGCTAAAATACCCTGATGCACAAGTCATTAGCTTGGGGATTGGGGATACTACTGAGCCCATTCCAGATGTTATCACGTCGGCCATGGCAAAGGTGCTACTATTTTCTCAGGACGATGCCTAGTCATTATTATTTTCAATACATTTTTTTTATCTAGTCACATTCTCTGTAATTTTGAACCAAAAACGGAATTAATAGAACAGTAAATCTGTTGGGTTAATTCTTGTGGTTGGTTTAGATCCTAGTTAAATTTCATTCAATCACTACTATTCAGTCCTTTCTGATTCAGGTTCTTATTGTTTATTTGCCAATGTCTTTTAGCTAGATGATATTTTATATGACCCCTTGCTCGAGTGGTTGCCTTTCTTTCAGTAATTTTCAAATCTTTATTGATTTGTTGGTTGATGAGATGGAAATAAGGTGCCCCTTCTTTTGGATTTTTTGCACACTTTACCATCATTTACTTCAAAAGATGGCTGGAGAAAGTTATGGCACAACTTTGAATGTCTTTATTGTGCCATGAAGCCACAAAATGCCGTCATTGAACTGGTGATGTAAGTGAGAAATGCCTATTGTTGTCACTGGAGGCCTCTGGTTAGAGATCATTCCATACGGACAGATCTACTTGTTGCTTTCGTTTCCCTCAAATTTCATACAGTCAATTGTGTAATACTTCCTGGATGAATTAGTCATGCTCTTTCCTTTGATTTCAAGTTCACTGCTTGGGCTTGGTTGAATTTGTTGTTGCATGCTTCAAATATTTGTTTCAACTCTATGCAAACATGCCTATGTGATGATTTAGAATCTCTACTTATTTCAATGCTTGGCATATAGTTAAGTTCTTTAAATTTGACAGAGATCTGATGCACTGTCAACTTTGGAGGGTTACAGTGGGTACGGTGCAGAGCAGGGTGAAAAGGTACTTTTTTTAAACCACTACTCTTCTCTTGCTGGTTATATTTATTGAGTTTGGAACCGTTATTTTCTAATATTGCAGACGTGATATATACATGATGCAATTGTCACTTCATACAACTTTTGATTTAACAGTATTGTCGTGCATTAGTTTGTTAATTTACTCTTGAGGTCAAATTAGACGAAAAAATCCTTCTACATTTTACTAATGTTATTAAGAGTTTCCTTTGTTAGAATAATTAAATATTAAACCATGCATTCATCTAATAGCTTAAGCTTTTAGAGCAGTTGGTAGTGGTCCTACAAAATCTTACATGGTATCAGAGTTGGAGGTCCTGAGTTTAAATCTTTCCAGGTCCTATTTGCCTCCCCATTTAAATATGTCCATGCTTAGTACTAGGCAAAAAGACCGAACTAAGCATGAGGAGATTGTTAGAATAATTAAATATTTAACCACGCTTTCATCTAATAGCTTAAGCTTTTAGAACAGTTGGTAGTGGTCCCATAAAATCTTACATCCTCAATTGATTTTCATGGCCCTGCTTCTGTCTCCATTTCCCATTTACTATTCACCTACTATGTGCTTGCAATGGATAGTAGGATATGTTATTTAAATATGTGTAAAAAATCTGATTGAGGAAAAGTACAGAAGTAGAAACAAGTGATGATTTCCACAAAGTGCTGTCAATAATGCGGATCCTCTTGTATGATCAAGCTTTATTTAGTATTAAACTGCACAGTAATCAAGGACAGGACATAATTAAGCATATCATTATAACCAAATCTCACGAATAACTAACCTAAGCTAGACATCATTCTAAGCTTTTATTTGATTTGATGACCTGTTATATTACCTAGATGGCATTGTAGATGTGTTTTCTTGAGTTATTTCATAGCTCACTGTCTTCAAGAGAGATTGTTGACGTTAGTTTGGTGGAACTTAAAAGGAAAATCAAAGATATAATATGCTGAGTGATATAGTAAACTTTAAAGTCTTCTTGCTACTATTGGAATAGAACCGACGTAATATCTTTCTTAATCTTGCAGCCATTGAGAGCTGCAATTGCTTCGACATTCTATAGAGACCTTGGCATAGGAGAAGAAGATATCTTTGTTTCAGATGGGGCAAAATGTGATATTTCTCGCCTTCAGGTACATCTTGTCTTACTCCTGGTGGCCTTTTACTTTGAATCCTTTTCTACGTGTGTTTTGTTATTGACTGCTGGATCAATGCATGATTTTTAATTTGTGATTACTCCATCTCGAGGAGGTTCTTAAGTAGCTTTATTTGTCTTTTGTGGGCACTATTTAGTTTTTTTTGCTCATGGCAGGTTGTTTTTGGGTCAGATGTTACAATGGCTGTGCAAGATCCATCATACCCGGTAATCATGATCTCTCTAGACGAGACTATATAATCTATGTTTGATTCTGTCTATATATTGCATAAAGTGAAGACTTCAGTCTCCTGATTGAACCCTAGCATTGAGTTCTGAGTCAGAGTATTGGTCCTCCTTTGTTTTAAGTGAGAAACGACAAACAGTCCGGGAAGTTCAGATTTTTGTTACTTCAACATATGAGAGAAATTATTGCGTCTCCTTTGGCTGCATTTAAAGAGTTGTAAGCTTTCTGTAGGTAAGTTGAAGCATTTCATTGCATTCTTTTTTTGAGGTGAATGTTCGGATTCGGTCATGTTTACAGTGCCTCAGGGCACAGTATACCTGGGTTGTCAACACCCATCAATTGTGGTGAACATGTTTTTTGTGTTGGTAAACCTATGCGAAACATGGTAACTTGTTTAACCAAAAAATAATTTACTTTACTTCTCATTTATTTACCAACTAAATGAGAACTTTTTTAGGCGGTTGTACCACATTCTGCCCTGGTGCATCATAGAAAAACCGCTTTGGATTCTGTATGTCTTTTGTAACTTGTGGCTTCAGTAAAGTTTGATGGAGATGCTGTCCTAGATAACATGTTGAAAAACTCTGATTGGAAATAGGGCAGCTTCTTGCTGGTTAATATGTCGTGTCTATCTTGACGTGACATTTGGTGACAAATTTTGGAACTTCTGTTTTTTGTAGGCTTATGTAGACTCAAGTGTCATAATGGGCCAGACAGGGCAGTTCCAACGAGACATTGAAAAGTATGGAAAAATCGAGTACATGAAGTGCACGCCAGAGAATGGTTTCTTTCCTGATTTGTCCACTGTAGCTCGAACAGATATCATATTCTTCTGTTCACCAAACAATCCTACTGGCTCTGCTGCAACGAGGGAGCAACTGACAAGGCTGGTTAAGTTTGCCAAGGACAATGGCTCCATTATCGTCTATGACTCTGCATACGCAATGTACATGTCAGATGACAACCCCCAAAGCATATTTGAAATTCCAGGTGCCAAAGAGGTAATGCTGAACTTACATCTGAGTTTTCCATTGCAGGTGCCTTTGTATCAGTTCAGTTACTGGGATGCTCTCTACCAAATTGTATTGACATATAGATCTGTATTTCCTATTGAGAACATTTGTTATCCTTGTACCTCACAACTTGTGCTTAATGCATTTTTTATTAACCCTGTCAAATTTGCTGTGGTTGTTCAAGGTTGCACTTGAGACATCATCATTTAGCAAGTATGCTGGATTTACCGGTGTTCGCCTTGGTTGGACTGTGGTTCCCAAAGAGTTGCTGTTTTCAGATGGTTTCCCTGTTGCTAGGGACTTCAACCGCATTGTCTGCACTTGCTTCAATGGGGCATCCAATATTGCTCAAGCTGGTGGACTGGCATGCCTTTCACCTGAAGGACTATCCGTGAGCTTCACTGTCCTATCTTTTTCAATTAAATGATGTAACTCTAGTGATTGCTGATTACTATACACAACCCTTTTTTAGTTGGCCTTGGGAGGGCTACCTATGCTGTTCTTATAAGTTTTCATTCATAATGAATTGAAGATTTTACTTCTTGCAGGCAATGCGTGAAGTGATTGGTTTCTACAAAGAAAACACCGAGATAATCGTGGATACATTTAGCTCTCTCGGATTCAAGGTATATGGAGGGAAGAATGCACCTTATGTCTGGGTCCACTTCCCAGGGCGAAGCTCTTGGGATGTCTTCGGCGAGATTCTTGAGAAGACTCATGTAGTGACGACACCCGGCAGCGGGTTCGGACCTGCTGGTGACGGATTCATCCGGGTTAGTGCTTTCGGACACAGAAACAACATCCTTGAGGCTTGTAAAAGATTTAAGCAGCTATACAAGTGAATGCCATAATTGGATTGTCTCTGCTGCTTTATTGTCGGGGAAGTAATTGGAAAATAGAAGAAAGTTGTAGCCGGAGAAACTTGTATTAGGATTTTATATTTCCTCCTCATTGGACTAGTGATTCCTGGTTATGAGAAATAAGAATCATTTGATCATTATGGAAGATAAGACAGTGCTCGTTGTGATTTTCTGTTGACTGCTTTTTAAAGCAGAAAGAAGCTGTGATCGCATTGTGTCCTTCCAATGGCATGAATTTCAGCTTGCTGATAGTTTGTCGGGCGATTATAGACACAAGTACCTTGAAATGCCAACTAACATTATTGTAACATCTATGTCGTTGGTCAATAATGTTATCAAATGTTGTTTGCGAAAAATCGAACTTTGGAATCAGCAGAATCGGATGCCTCTGGTAGAGATGGTGGAGCTCATCTCATCTTCGGTAGAGGTAAAATCCGTCCCCCACGAGATTCATTCATCTACTCCTATTCAAAAGTTTGAGTTCACCAAATATGTCAATATTAAACTGAACCGCCCTAAAATGGAGAAGATGTTGATTCAGAAAACAGGGCGCGATATTGAACCAGGAGTCGATTTTTTTTACCAGTTATAGAGACCCCCCCGGATAGACAAAAGTGCAACAAGAATAGATCGAAACTGCAGAATCGTGTGTATATATCTTTCTTTCATCAATTTGCCAACCATAATCTGCAGAATCTCTGCAAATTTCTTGATTCCAGATCAATGTATCTAAAGGGGACAAGAATCTTATATGAGCTAAGGACAAGCAAGAAGTAATACCTTATCAGAAGTACTTGTGTTTGAATTTTGGTTCACATAATGTCCCATTTGATTAGGACAAAAATCCAAGAAAAGAACTATGGCTTTGCTGCGACTCTGTTCTGTTCTTAGAAGAAGGAAATTTTATTGGCTAAAATACAACTCCAGATCTTTCACTGGTTAACCCAAAAAGCTAAAATCATCAGTTTTCTACGGTCTCTCGGAACAGCTCTAATCAGGATTCAGCAAATCAGCTCCAAAATCGGATGCACTTTAACCAAATCCGAGCCAGGATGGGCTCCCTCAAGGCTTATCCATGCCAATGTAGTGTTGTCTACTACATGAATTCCTAACGCAGAGAGCAAGAAGCAGCTTGAGGGCTTGGTATTAACTGTTTTTCTTTGGTCTTTTGACTGTTTTCGCCTACTTAGTCGACGAGGACACTGTTGAGGCTGCAGGGATCGGCCTCCTCTAGAATCTGAACCACCATCCGCATTGACGGCCTCACGGTTGGGATGTTAGCTGTGCAACGGATGGCTATCTGGAGCACTTTAACGGCATCTTCTTTTTGGGTGTCAGAAATGTTCGAGTCCACCAAATCGCGCAAAGACTTTTTGCTGCTCATGTTTCCACGCACCCATTGAACAATGTCCTGGTTCTCTTCGAATTCCGACTCGATTGGCCTCCTTCCTGTGACCAGCTCCATCAGGACGACGCCGAAGCTGTAGACGTCGCTCTTTTCATTGACCTTCATGGTGTACGCATACTCTGCAGCAAACGAGAGAAATGGAGTATTTGTGAGAGGAACAAAGAACAATAAAAAGTTGAAGGAAAGACAGCAGAAGCTCGGACCGCCTATAGAGAACGAAGAGACGAGATCCAAAGTACTATGGAAGCACAAATCTTGTTTTTCCTTTTCGAATTGATCGCTACAAGAATCTAACCCAGGCCATTCTTGAAGATTCGCGGTCTAAAATCAGATTTACCTGGAGCTATGTATCCAAGAGTCCCTGCAATGGCGTGTGTCCAATTACCACCCTGACTGGCCTGCATGATTTTTGCTAGCCCGAAATCTGCTATCCTCGGCTTCCACTCTTCGTCCAACAAAATATTACTCGATTTCACATCACGGTGTATAATCGGCCGAGCGCATCCATGGTGCAGATACTCCAATCCCCGGGCAGCCCCTAACGCAATCTCATACCTCACCTCCCATCCCATCTTCATCTTCTGGCTCTCGTGTAGCTGGTCCCACAAGCTCCCATTCGGCAAGTACTCATAAACAAGCAGGTGGCTGTCCTCACTTGTGATGCTGCAATACAACTTGACGACATTCACGTGCCTAATCGAACTCAGTGCAGCCACCTCGGCATCGTACTCGACCGTGCCTGTGCTTTTCTTGCTGAGGATGGCCGAACTGCTAGGATGGCTTCTCAAGCTGCCTGAACTCGATGCCCAGATGTGCTTCACCGCGAGTTCTTTGCCATTCCCCAAGACGACTTTATACACATTCCCTGATCCGCCCCTCCCAATCAAGTTCTCGGTCTTTATGTAATCAATTATTTCCCTCTCCCTGAAGCTTAGTACACGGTACGGCTTCATGTTCCAAGACGCCGGCCTCCACAAACTGTTGACACTCTTGAGACTATCTCTTTGCTTTCTGAGCTTCACATACATCATCATTGCAAATACAATTAGCAACAAACTTATTCCGGCAAAGAAGCAGGAGAGGATAACCCCGACGTGAGTGGTTGCCTGTGAACTTGAATTACATGGCTGAAATTGTTTAAGCCTCTGACTACACAGGGAGGGATTCCCATCAAAGCTATCCTGGTAGGCTTCTATTGATAGAGAGTCCGGTACAGGACCGGTTAACCGGTTGTTCGAGAGATCGAGAAGGCTTAGCTTCAGTAATCCCAGGCTCGATGGGATTTCACCAGAAAGTTTGTTATTGGATAGGTTCAGGGAGTTCAGAGTCGGTAAGTTTCCGATGCTGTCGGGAATTTCTCCAGTCAATGAATTGTTTGAGAGGTTTACATAGGTGAGGGAGACGCAGGAGCCAATCGATACAGGTATGCTACCGGAGAGCAGATTTCCAATCAAATTGAGTGTATTCAATTTCGTCAAGTTCCCAATTGTCGACGGAATCTTTCCCACGAATCTATTCAAACTAAGCTGAATTGAGACCAAAGAAGATGCTTCTGACATTGCTTCCGGTAATTCACCTGAAAATTTATTATCAGATAGATATAGCTGAGCCAGAGATTTTCCCATTCTGATATCAGACGTTATCGATCCCTCGAGTTGATTCGCTGCAAGATCAATTATGATGAGATTCGGCAAGCCCCATATTCCAGCAGGAACAGCACCAGAAAGCGAGTTATTGCTCAATCGTAACCGAACTAAGGATGAGCAATTTGCATAGGTTGCTGGAATAGTACCGGTGAGCTTGTTATCCAACATAAGAAGATCAGTCATTTTCCCATCCTTGCACATATCCGGCGGGATACTTCCCGTGAGAAAGTTGTCCGAAACATCTATGTAATTGAAATCTGCCCACGAGCCAAGCTTTGGAGGAAGTGAACCGGTCAGCAGATTTGTGTAGAGAGAGATATTGCTAAGATTCTTGAACTCTTCAAGCTCCTCTGGTATCTCCCCTGTCAACCGGTTCTCGAAAAGCTGCAAGGAGGCCAGACTTGTCAAGAACCTGATCTCTGAGAGATCGCCTCCGAGCCTGTTATGTGACGCGTCAAAGTTCACGAGGCTTGTGAGGTTCCCAAACCCGAGAGGAAGCTTACCGGTCAAGGAATTGTTGTAGAGCTCGAGCTGCCAGAGCCGGCCAAGCCTTGCGATGCCCCGAGGGATTTCGCCGGACAATTCATTGTCCGAGAGCTCGAGATTCTGGAGAAGCGTCAAGTTCCCGATGCCCTCGGGTATTTGTCCTCTGATGCTGCAATTGGTGAGGTACAGCCAATACAACTTCTCCAACTTGATGACCTCCATAGGAAAGGGACTAGTCACATCAAAAGGGTTGTCTCCGAGGCTCAAAAAGCGAAGATTGGTCATGTTTCCAAGCGACTTCCACGGGAAGATCCCTGAGAATCCACTGTTGTTCAGGTTCAAGAACTCCAAGCCGCTCAAAGTGGACAAATCAGGAACTTTCCCAGAGAAAGAATTGAACCCCAAGTTCAAGTACTTCAAGCTCGTGCAGTTCCTCAGATCATCAGTGACGTCACCGTAGACAAGGTTCTCTCCAAGATCAATCTTTTCAAGAGAGCCAAGCGAGCATATCGAGTCGAAAGGGAGCGTACCCACCAGGCCCTTCTGAGAGAGGTTGATCTCAGTGACGAAACCAGCTGAATTGCACACGATTCCGGTGAAGTTGCATTTGTCGTTGCCGACCCTCCATGAGCCGAAAACACCCGTGCTCGATGGTGTCTCGAGCACGGACTTCAGTTTCAACAGCAGCGGAAGCTCATCCGCCCCCGAGGCCGAAACGAGACTCAGAGAGAGGCAGAGCACCAACACTCGCCCGAAAAGAAGCCCGGCAGACGTTCCGGCCGGCACGTCCATCGCGAGCCACTGGCAAAGAAGAAGAAGAGGAGGAGGAGGAGGAGGAGGAGGAGGAGTTCGTCAGAACCGGAAGAGGAAGAGCAGAGAAATGGAGTCAAAAGTGCATTTAGCACGAGGGAGAGACCCAGAGAGAGAGAGAGAGAGAGTTGAACACAGGGAGCTTCACGTGGCGAGATGGGAGAGCTCAAGAGTCAGACGCAGCCATGCACGAAGTCGCCGCTGGGCACGATGTGGGGTCAAAAGCGACAGACAAGAAAGACGGATAGGTCGGTAGGCGGCGATTTTCGTGATCGTTGGCTGCTAATAATTGCATGGTGATTGATTGCTGACCAATATTGATTCTCCTTTCTCCTACTAATTAAGGATTTGGTCGAAAAGTGCCCCGCAATAATCCCTCAATTCAAATAGTGTCGAGAATACTGGACACGACCCGATATAATTTACGAATTACAGAGATAAAACCCAATTCAACTAATATTGATTCTTCTTTCTCCTGCTAATTAACCTCTTTTCAAAGACGATTTGGCCAAAAGGCGCGTGTAATAATCTCTTGTTTAGAAAGATTGAATGCTAGACATAACTAGATCTAATTTGTGAATTACAGAGAAAAATCCGATTCAACATGACCCAACGCGTCTTATTGCTGTAAATTGAGACGAATCATCACGAATTATAAGCATGATCACGGCGCTAATTGTTAATCTAATTCTTGATGGGGGGGGAGAAGGGACACTCTTTGAAAGTCACCCTCTAGCCTAACATTCTTGGGATTGTGCCACGTGCAAAGTTTGCACCACTCTATTCCGACCACTCGATTTGAGGTGGGCGGGGCGGTGAAGTGAAGTGGCCACCATGATTGACTGTCATTTATGTGTTTGCCACGTGGGAGGGAACGACACTTAATAAAAAAAAACACCTTTTTCATATTCATGTTATCTTTCTTCATAAATGACTCCCTCGGTGTAGATTTGTCATTATTCTTCTCCCATCAATTGAAAGAAAATAATGGATTTCGAAAGTTCAAGAAAAAAACAATGAATTTCGATTTTTGAAAGTATAAATGAGAAAAGTGCAATCCATGACACAAATTAGTACGTTTATATGCGATTATACGTCAAATTTAAAATGACAAGAATTTGTCGATGACATCATTTGAATTGATTACAAAACCAATTATGATACTTGAACAGGAATTATCTCTTAATTTAGGGGTTGTTTTGGCTGCAGAAAGGAAAAAAAAATCTCTAGAAAGGTATCTTTAAAAGGGGAGAAAGAGAAAAAAAACCTAAGATTACGGGAGGCCTAATTCCAAAAAAAAACACCAACTTTAAGTCAATGGGCAATTTTAGCCCGAACTTTTTTTATTCCATAAAAAAAGCATCAACTTTAAGTCGAGGGACAATTCTTGCCCAAACTTTTTTTCCATAAAAAGCATCAACTTTAGATCGAGAAACAATTCTGACCCAAACTTTTTTTGTCCCATAAAAAAGCACCAACTTGAGGTCGAGTGACAATTCTGGGCCCAAATTTTTTTTTTCTAATAAAAAATACCAACTTTCACCTTGATCTCAAATCTGGCCCATGTTGACTTTCTGTCTAAAGTCACCATTGTTTGAGAAAAAATGTTATGGTGATGAACTTAGCGAATCTCATCCATGGCGTCTGTTGACAGGCGGTAGTCAACTTCAGATTATGTCTAGCCAAAGAGATTCAATCTAGAGATATTTTTGACTTGCAGGTGAAGTGAAGAAGACAAACAATTTCACCGTTATTCTTCAAATTGTAGCCCAAAGAATAAGATAATGAATATTGCTTTAAATCTAGTTTGCAAGCTACGTAGATTTATTGCTAAGGTGGAATAGTCAAATTAGATAATCAATGATTTTAAGTCAATGGGGGCCAAATTTGGGATTTAAGTGAAAGTTAGTGCTTTCTTACGAGACAAAAAAAGTTGAGGCTAAAATTGTCACTTGACCTAAAGTTGGTGCTTTTTAATGGGACAAAAAAACGTTCAAGGCAAAATTATCCCTCGATATAAAGTTGGTGTTTTTTTACGGGAAAAAAAAAGTTCGGGCAAGAATTGTTCCTTGACCTAAAATTGATATTTTTTTTTGGAATTAACCCGATTATAGGATGATGCTTACATATATCTCCGGATCATGAATGTTCGGAATCCATATCGTGCAAGGAGATGCGATTAATATGGACAAGAAGTGGCGATGCCATATCTGCAAAGTGAAAGAGACTCATACAAATAGCAGAGGCAAAGAGAGTTTTTGCACATTTTCAGTTTTATGGACCAAATTCAATCGCAACCATCAACTTCTATAGGTTCACCTGGAATGCACATGACTAAAGGCTTTAGCTGACCCTCTCCATGTGATCTTAGTAATTTTACTGGATATGAATTCGGGTTTTCAATCGATTTCCAATAAATAATGACCGCTTCAATCTACATTTTAATAGGTTTAATTGTCTGTCCACTATCAAACCCATTTTATGTATAATAGGCCTTTTATTAATGACCAACGAGTATTTGCGAGACATTTATTAATCAATTAACTAAAACGTTTGCAAGAACCAATGCACTAATTTTATGTGCAATCAGGACTTTGAAAAGGTAAGCTTTAATTTCAAAAAAACTTTACAAGTATGTGGGAAGTTTGTTAATGAAATTCAAAAAACATATAATCCCCTTGGGTTCACACACTTGACTGGAAGTCGAGGCATCAAGATTTAGCTAAGAAGCAAGGGATCAAATGTTCAATATTCTAGCAATTACGTGCAAAATGCTATGAAATATGCGATCTGGGCACGTTAAAGTCTGATTTTAACTGGTTCATGGGTTTTTTGGATTTCTTTACTCGTGCTCTTGAATTATAAAAAATAAAGTACGAAAAGTAAATTGTGATGACAATTCTTTGCCGGATAGTCCAATTAAATAAGTTAAATTGCTGAAAATGGACGTGCTAAAATAACTTGAAGAAGTGCCGTGAAGATACGTGTGATGGTGATGGACACTGATTTCTACTCGGATGTCTACTGCTTCGGAGAAAAACGAAACAAAATCGTTGACTTGCCGTCCGCCATCTTTGTCCTTGCTAGTCTTCCATTGATGGTTGAGTCGTCTCGTTTGACTAGGATTAGACCAATCGCTTCAATGCCAGATCTTCCCAAAAGCATTTGCTTGAAAAGCTGCAAAGTTATAATTAAATCTGCTCAAATTGAATCATTCATCGCAAGTGTGAAGCTTTTATGATAACAAATTAGAATGGCTATTAATTAGAGTAATCAATTCGTGTTGTGACGGGTCAAAGCAAGATACCTAATCCGAAAACCACACGTTTAATAAACGCATGAAGTTGCTTCTATACAGACATGATATCTCTAACAGAGCGGATCATATGACACGTGCTACTGACATGATTATCAATGTGTCATCGTGTCGTTTGTCAACATGACATGATGCACTAATCTATGTATATGATAAACACATCTATACATTGTATATCAAATAATTATAAAAGAGAAAAAGAACTATATTTTTATTGACTTGTATATGAAATTACATCCAGATTAATAAGTAAGGCAGATTGATGATAATCTGTTCTTCTAGAAACATTCCATTACATAAAAGGAGATGATTAAGTGTTTTTTTTAAATGATGTAAAAGAAACGTGTCTAATTAATATTAAGGGAAGTGGGATGGAATGGAGATTTGTGATGGTGAGGTTCATTCATAAAACTCTATTTTACCCATATTTCTTATGATGTATAGAAAAGTTTTGCTCTACAAAAAAAGCTTTTAGTCTTCAAACAACATTCCCAGTTAGGGGTGTGCAAAAAAATCGGGATCCGCCCAGACTGCCTGAAATCGAACCGGAACCGATGGTTCCCAAGGGAACCGGTCTGGTTCCCAGTTCCAACTTTCTAGAACTGGTGGGTATCGGTCCGATTCCTAGTGTGGAATCGCCTACCCGCCCACCCGAACTGGACTGGTAATATAATAATAATATTTTTAATTTTTAATTAAAAAATCTGATTAAAAAAATAGGAGAGTTGTTTTGTTTGTTTGCTAACTATCGTGAACTTGTGATAAACTCTCACGTGTGATATATAATATAGGCTAAGGATGTATTTGATGTGAAGCTTGTGAAATTGTGAACTTTGTGACAAATCTTGTTGTGATGTGTAATTGAACTTTGTGACAAATCTTGTTATCATTGTTTCTGAGGGTTTTAAGCTCATTCAATTTGTTAGCTTAAATGAGAGCCTCTTGACTCTTGAGGTTGAGTAGGTTGTGTAGAAGCTTGGAAAGTTGTAGAATGCAGTTATGTATCAAACCATTTTAGATGGAAGTGCATGACTTTTGCATCAGACTAGTGAAATCAAATGCCAAAGTAGAGGTGTTCTATGTACACTAAAGATATATCACGCATGTGCATTAAGGTAAATCAAAATAGCATTTGGTGAATACAATCCACCAACGAGCAAGAATTAGACCAGTCCATTTTTTGATTTGTCCGGAAAAACTTAGTGGGATTGGTTCAATGGACCCACCCGAGAACCGGACCGAACTGGTGGACCGGTTCTCGGGTGGGTCTATGAAACCGACGGGCAGTTCTTGATTTCAATTTTTTGGAATCGGTCCTTAGCGGGCGGTCCACGGTTCCGGGGTGAGAACCGCTCACCCGAACCATGCTCACCCCTATTCCCAGTTACACCCCGACTCTTACAAGAAAGGAGAACGACACGATGGTTGTCCTATCCTACCTGAAAGACATAATCTCAAATATAAACCAACATAAAATTACTATCATAATATATATCCATCTATATATTCGATAAAATAGTAAGTCGGTTAAAGAATAGTTTCTATAATCCATAAAACAAATATATACATTTCAAAACTCAGTTAAACTCGACAACTACTATCAAACTTACATACAACGGCCTTAGATCATATGCAAAATTCTACTACCAAAATTTCTCATCAATAGTGCTCTCATTCTACTTGCCACTAACTGAAGAACCTTAAAATGATGTAAGATGGATGGTATGGACAACTCTAGCCCCGTAGGTAGTACAAATCTCTTTTAAACAGATCGAGCATCTACTATCCATATTTATAAAATAATATCTGAACTCATTTTTCGCAAATCCAGTATATAATGTACGTACAAGATTAGAACATGTTATATCACTTCAACATAAATATATACATATTAGAAATATTCTTTCAATCAATTACATTAAAACAAGGATTAATACCACAAAAAATCCCAAACTGGTACACTTATAACAAATTTACTCTAAATTAATTTTTTGACCATAAAAATTTCCAAACTAGTACACATGTGACAAATTTAGTTTCCGTTAGTTTCCGCTAAATTTTATTGTCAAATTACTGATTTGGATGACACGTGGTAGTTAATGAGTATCGATTTAGGGCTTTATTCCTCTGTTTGTCACATTTTAACATTTTGTGATTTCTTAATGTACTAATCCAATACAATGGGGGATAAATTTGTCACATGTGTATTAGTTTGGGGTTTTTTGTGGTCAAAAAATTAGTTTTAGGTAAAGTTGTCACGGGTGTATCAATTTAGAGTTTTTTATGGCATTAAATTAAAACAAATCTCAATGGCTCAATCCATTTCAATCACATGCTCAATATCCAGCTACGGTGACGATTAACGCCTTGTGACAAGGCAACTAAGATTCCTGTTTAGCTAGGTATTCACTTATATTTAGCCGGTGGCTTAGCCTAGAAGGATATCTAGAAAACAGTATGCGTACTTAACCACTCAATAGGTTTTAAGCATAGCGACATGAGCGTAAACTACTAGCTCATCCTCCAATACCCACAAATCAAATCCAAAATCCATCCCATAAATTAAAATACATTTCACAAACCATAACATTCAATTAAACAACAAGAATTCATTAATTTCTTAAACTAGGTTCATTAATTAGTACTTATGACCTCTCGCAAATCCTTTCACAAAATATTTCTCAACCATTTACAAATATTTAACTCAAACTAGTTCAAAGAATATTTCGTCATCTCAAATAATCAAAAACGGTAGTATTTGTCCGATCTAGTTTTTATGCAACAATATGCTTTAACATTTTTTAAACCAAATCATACCTTGCACGTAATATATATTACCCTTATCACTTTCGAAATATAAGCACCACACATTTGGCAATGCCAAAACCAAGTAACAAAGGCTATTCGAACTTAGGAACTCGAAATTCTATCAATTAAGCAAGAAACGAATGTTAAAACTCAAGCAAATAACTACGTTAGCTAAGACTCGACTAGGTGACGCAATTTTTGAGCCAAATCTTTTACTATGGATCGACAAAAGACCTCGAGAACAACTAATCACATCTAATGGCAACTTGCGCTACGAACAACCACTCGTGTGACGAACAGCCTCTCACACGACTAACCTTCTCATTCCACAAGTCTCCCTACCAAATTCCGATTCAAACGGGAATACTATAAAAAGAAAGCACTTTCGAAATACTAAAAGAATGTAAATTGCCAACTCAAATGATGGAAGAGGACAGCTCAAAACCATTGCCAAATACGGTAATTCGTAACTGGGCAGTAATGTGCACGAAACTTTAAATATTCATTCCGACCGAACCGTAACTCCAAATTAACTTCCGTAAATTCCCACGGCTCTACGGCACCCTAAACTATCATTGCCATATAATTCATAGCTTAATAAAACTCTCTATAACAAACCCAAAAAGCTAAAATCTACATAGACCTGCGAAATTTCTTCCGATTAGATGAACAAAAGCTCGAGTCCTCACCGGGCACTGCCAAAAGGAGTTAGCTCCCGCCCTTCTGTTTTATCATACGAATTTCTTTCTTCGCGGCTCCCGCAGAAAATGAGACCCCATTAGATGGGCCGACTTTGGACCCTTGGGTCTTGGCCCCATTATTACATTCGCTGAGATAACGGCGTTAGGGCGGGTCAGATCCGGAAAAGTTTCGGGTCGTTTATGTCGTAACAAGAGAACATGATCCTAAAAACTCTGGACATTCAACACAAAACTTGGATTGTTAAGGGAATATATTCATGTATTTCAACTTGTAGATTGATTTGGGCAAGGAGTTCAATTTGCTATGCGACCCGTGTTAGCATTGTGATGTGTTCATAAACATATTTTTTTTTAATGCAAGACGATACGGCCTATGTATCTATCACGTAAATTCTGTAATTTTCTGTGCATGGATTGCGTGGATAACGTAATTCTGTTTAACGAACTTTGCAAATAAGTCTATCGATGTCTTTTTTGCATGCATCTAGACGTATCTATTGATTAAGGAAAATTACGATATGTGAGGATAATTTACAACCCGATGGGGCTTTAAGTTTATGAATGATGATGGATTATTACGATCATGAAAGTAAGTTACTTAGAAAATGAAAAAAAAAAAAAGAAGACTTACAGGTTGTTTCTGATTTTTCATGGAAAGTTACCAATATGCAGGAATACTCAACCTTATGAGATTTTGAGGTAAATTATTATAAGTGAAGGGTGCTTACTAATATGCCATTTACGCAAACATACACGATAATTAATATCATTTAGGGCAATTATTAAATTTAGCTACCGTTACTTACCATGGCTCGATGTATTTTACTATATTGGTTAATTGCGGCTGTTAGTATATATATGTTACGGATGGTATAGACGAATTACCGTCCAATAACGTTATTTATTAAATATAAGCGCAAGCGAGTTACGATCATTACAAGTAAATTAAGACTCATAAAGCTAAATTGCAATCGATAAGTACGAGTACGACCGATCTCAGGACAATTTTAAGTATGTTACGATAAATTCAGAAAAATTACGACCACTCTTTTTATTATTCAAGAACTGTTTGCTTGACCCCCAGTATTTGCAGGTTTGGTGGTTGATTGAATTCTCAAGTCAGAATTGGTCGCTCATTACGCGTATAAGGTTTAAGACTTACGGTGGACTTTTCTTCCTATTACAATATGTCTTCTATACATTGTTCGGTCACTCGTGACAAAATGAATTCATTTAATGTGAAATCAATTCATTTTAAGCGCGCGCACATATATATATATATATATATATATATATATATATATATATTGATGATTTATATTGATGATTTATATTGTGATTACGATAAAAAGCACATCGTTAGGGCATGGGAAAATATATGTACGTAGGGACAGTAAAAAGTCCCATTGTCGTGGCTTGGCGCAAAAATTGTTAGCAGGTGTAATCTTTTCCTCGCTTTAGTATCATCGAAATATTGTCACAACTTTAGTGATACACAGAATGTACGTGCACTACCTTCAAGCGACGCGAGACAAGTTTCTAAAAGTTAGTTACCATAAAACTGTGGTAGCCGTAGATCCTTTCTGACAACTACAAGTAAAAATGATTCACAGGGGGTGATCGGTCGAGGACTTATGTACAAGTCGAAGGTGACAGGTTCGATTTCCCGATCTATCTCCGATTTTGACTATCATGAATTAGGAAAAATGACACAAATAATTCACGAATTTTGATCAAATGTGCAATGTGGTCTTCGAATTTTTAATTTATTTAATATAATTCAGGGACTAAATTGAACATATATCAATAATTCAGGGATCTCATTGAACAAATTAAAAATTTAGAGATTAAATTGAACAATAAAGTAAAATTCAGATATTATACTAAATAAATTAAAAGTTCAGATATCAAATTATATATTAAGCTAAGGTAAAGTATCATGAAGTGTTTGCGTAATTATTTATCGTGAATTGCTACTGCCAATCATGGAATCGAGGACACTTGTAACGGACAGAGACAGGAATTACAGTTGCATCCCTTCGTCGTCTTCGTCGAAACTTCCTCGCGATCGGGCCCCCGCCCACTGCGACCCACCTTCCTCACTCTCTGCTCTCCGCTCCTCTCACTCACTCCCTCCCTCCTCATTGCCTCAAGCTTCGACTCCCCCTCCTTCATCTTCTTCTTCTTCGTCTGCGGCGTCGTCGTCGACCCACGAACGAAGAACCTCGCGGGTGTCTCCCCGATGGCTGCGGCGTCCTCCCCGTCGCCGGCGAGTCTCGAGCTCCGGCCGCTCGGCGGCACGGGGCTGAAGGTGAGCTGCGTCGGCTTCGGCGCGTCCCCTCTCGGCAGGGTCTTCGGCCCCGTCTCCGAGGACGAGGCCGCCGCCTCCGTCCGCGAAGCTTTCCGCCTCGGCATCAACTTCTTCGACACCTCCCCGTAAGGCAAATTTGCAAAGTTTTTCTCCTTTCCTTTTCCCGTACTTCTTGTCAGCCCGCGAGAGAGAGAGAGAGAGAGGGGGAGGATTCGGCGAATTGGGGTCATTTTGTTGCCTGGATCTCGAGAATGGATGAGGGTCTAGGATAGAGAAAGGGGCAGGTTTTGCCTTCTTAAGCTGTGTCTGAATTGGTGATGATCGTCTGTTTGTTGCTGAGAACGTGGGAATGAGTGGCTTAGGAGTCAGGGTGAGCTTATGATAAAATTGGCGTGATTTGAGAGAGGGGACGTTGAGACGGTTGAAAGATTTCGAGATGGTACGGTGATGTCCGCGATGGTTCATTGCTGGAGGATCGCGGAGTGAGGGGATTTGTTCTTTTGCTCGAAATCTTGATGAGCGATAAGATCACTGGGAGTTAATCACATGAGAAGAGGACTAGTGGAAGTTACTGAGATAGCAGTGTTAATAATTCTTTGATGATGGAGATAAGCGATTAGTTGCATTACTTCTTTTGTTAGAGGTGGCACGCATAATAAATTACTCAATTTCTTATTTAACTCCAATCTCCTTCCAAATTTACTGCTACGTGTGAGCATTGGACCGATGGAAAGTGGAGAAATTGATCTGGACTAAGCGACTCTTAGGCGTTTGTTCAGCTCATTTGAGGTCTCTCTTTGTTTCGGGACTGGTGGATACTCTTACATAATTTCTGGTCTTCATTTTGTTTTACCCGCTTTTTGAGGAGGCTCTATTATTGTTTTTGCACCATACATTTTGGAGTTGCATTGTGCGCTGGTTTTCCGCTTGAAAATGTCTCCTGATGTATCCTATTGTTAAAGGTACTATGGAGGAACTTTGTCAGAGAAGATGCTGGGGATGGCACTTAAAGCTTCAGGAGTACCAAGAGACCAGTATGTTGTCTCAACAAAATGTGGACGTTATAAAGAGGGCTTTGACTTTAGTGCCGAGAGAGTGACAAGGAGCATTGATGAGAGTTTAGAAAGGTTGCAACTTGATTATGTAGATATACTGCAATGCCATGATATCGAATTTGGCTCCCTAGATCAGGTGCTTACCTTTCTCATTATTCCATCTGCGCCCCATATTTTGTTGATTTGTCACATGTATTCTGAAAAATGAGCGTGAACACTTGGCTTTTCCAAACTGACAGATTGTCAATGAGACTATTCCTGCACTTCTGAAACTGAAGGAAACTGGAAAGATCCGTTTCATTGGTATTACTGGACTACCATTGGATATCTTCACATATGTGCTTGATCGTGTGCCGCCAGGTTCGGTTGATGTAGTCCTTTCTTACTGCCACTTCAGTGTCAACGACAATACCTTGGAAGATTTGCTGCCATACTTGAAGAGTAAAGGTGTTGGTATAATAAGTGCCTCCCCCCTGGCAATGGGGCTTCTTACTGAGAGTGGTCCACCAGAGTGGCATCCAGCTCCTCCTGAGTTAAAGGTTGGTTTACAGTTTCTTCCCTTTATTTCTCACAGTAATGAAATGTTAAAATATAGAAACAAAGTCTAATTGAGAGGTAGTTTAGCTGGCTATCTGTCATCAATCGCACTCCAGATGGAATTTACGTGTGAGTGATGATGAGAATGTATGGAGCATTTCAGGTGCTTGTGCAGAAGGATGCTCATTTAAGTCGTAGAGGTATATTGGCAGTACTGGAAGGTTGTGAGTATAGTTTCAGGATTTTTGATGACTTTGAGGACTTCATTTGTATGATACTCATGGTTGATCAAGTGATGGCTGAGCTAGAATAAATTAGCATGCTGCATGCTTAGGTGATTGGTCCTTGGTTGATCTTCTGGTTAATCAAAACTTTCGTAGTTTAGCCCTTTATAGCCACGTAACTTGTGTGTTTGAGAGGAGTGGGAGCCATATGTCTTTTTATGCTAATTGGTACACATTGTTGGTACTTTTATAACCTTAGTCAGAGTAATGATCATCACGCATGTGATTTGTCTTCAGTCTGCATGTCAAGATGCTGCGGCCTTTTGCCAGAAGAAAGGGAAGAACATCTCAAAGTTAGCTATGCAATACAGCTTGACAAACAAGGATATTTCCTCAGTGCTGGTTGGCATGAACTCCGTCAAACAGGTATGAATTAACACTTACGCTTGGGGCTTTTGGTGACTTATCAAGATCATATTGTGAATGATGTTTGCCTTCTTGTAACCATATCTGTTTTGTTGACCAGAGCACTACTTACCTAATTTACATCCTTTTTACATTTCCCCGATTTTAATCATACCGAATTATAGTGAAAAAATAGTATAATTGGCTCTTTTTTGTTTTACGCTGATCCCAACATGACTGGCGAAAAATGGCGGTAACTATGGTCGATATCATTTCAGATAACTGTCATATTGTAGTCTTGCTTTCTGCTTGGATGTGTAATCTTGGCTTTTCTCATTGACAGACACTTTTTGCCTGTGTACACCCGTAAAATTGTCATCCTACTTCTAAGTTCTTTGTGGTTTACTACCTATGTCCATTATGTCTTTGCCTAGTTTGTCTCCTTTGGTTTCTGGGCAGTGCAGAGAAAAGCCTGGGTCAGAGTGCAATATGCATCCAAACTTATTGATTGGGACAGTTTAGAATTTAGACAGTAGTTGGGAGTGTAGTGGGGCGTTGGCTTTGGCTTTAGTTAGGGGATGAGCCAATTTACGCATGGCTCATGTGAGCCCATTTGGGGTTTGATGTTCTGCTAAGATCCCTATAGTCCTCGTTGATTGCTAAATTGGTTCATCCTCCTAACAAAAGTTAAGCCGAGGAATCTGGTACGCCCGATGCCATTTAGACAACGATCACAGATGCATTTTTGTCAAAACAATTCCATAGCTAACTCATCAAGCACCTTCTACTGCGATGAAGAACACGGGTGATATCGCCGCGGCTAGTTAAATAGCTGCGCAGCATGTAGCAGTGTAGGAACGAACCTCTCCGATAGGCTTCTCACGCGCCGCTCGAAAATCAGGTCGAGGAGAATGTCGCTGCTGCAACGGAGCTGGCGTCCATGGGAATGGATCAAGAAACGCTGTCCGAGGTCGAAGCCATCCTCAAGCCGGTGAAGAACCTGACGTGGCCGAGCGGGATCCAGCAGAGCTAAAAGGTTCATATCATCCTAGATGTCATGATGCGTTTGTATTGATGTATTCACTTATCCCATTCCCTGTCTTGTGAACTTGACATCATGAAATATGTTTGCTTCAAATCGGGGTTATCACATTCCATGCGACCAAGTGCTTCTTCAGTGGAACTTATTTTTCCTCCTTCCTTCTTTGCTTTAAATTGAATGGTTGTATCAGATAAAACACCAATGGTGTCGATAATGCAAATTTTTTTTTGTTTGCATTTGCTTTTGTGAATATAACAGAGAATATTTCCTATGGTGATAATTACAATCAATGTCCTCAATTATTGGCAAGAACAGAGGGAAAGATCTGATCAGCTAATTAGGGCAAAACCCTTTAGTTTCTGGATTTGCTGACTCGTCGGGGATTTGATTTTAAGATTGCCGCCATTGATCCGTATCGCCCTCGCAAACGTATGATCCGAGAATCAAAACCCTTTAGTTTTAAGACCACAAACTCGTTTCGTCGTGATTAATTCGAAGCTCGACGAGATCAGACACGTTTACATTCACTTTTTATAGGAAAAAAAAAATGAAAACCTTGTAGTCGTGGAAATAGCCATTTTGTTGACGAAGCAAAATCGACAGGAATATTTGAAACGAAGGTAAAAAGGCACGAAACGAGTTGATAGGTCTAATCTATACGAAACATGGGAGGAGAAGAGAATTAATGAAAAAAAAAATTTAAATTTTTTGATGATAAAAAAATTAGCTAGGCTAAATTTATCATATACATATATACATATATATATATATATGACTGAAATATGGTGTCAGGAGCGATTTCCAAAGTATCCATGCCATCACATCGCTCATCTTCACATCACCAACCTCCCGCCAGTCGCTCTATATAGCAAAATAGCACGTGGGGCCCACCGGATACCACTGTCCTCTTCTGCATTTTCATTTTATTTATTTATTTATTTTTTGGTCTTTTCCGAAGATTAAAAAAACAAAGGATAAAAGGAAGGAAAAAAGAAGAAAAAACGGTCGCTATTTGTTTCTGTGGCTCACTCGACACTCCTCAGACGCACGCTCCAATCGCCCATCCGCCGCCGCCGCCGCCGCCGTCGATTCGTCAGCAGCGGAAGCCAGAGCGCCACCGACCGGCCATGGCGACGGCGAGGGTCATCCCGGCCGCGGCGACCAGCGCCGCCACCTCCTGCCTGCTCGCCAGGACGCCGCTCTCGCTCAACCGGAGGGCCGTGAGCGCCGGCGGGCTGTGCTTCTTGAGGAGGGCCGCGCCGCCGCCGCCGCCGCTGTCGTCGTCCACCAGGAGGCTGTTCGCTTGCCGCGCTATCTACAATCCTCAGGTCGAGGTCAAAGAGGAGGGCAAGCCCGAGACGCTCGACTACCGAGTCTTCCTCGTCGACAACTCCGGCAAGAAGGTCTCTCTCTCTCTCTCTCTCTCTCTTTCTGGTCCCTCGCTTTCTCTCTGTGAGTGTGCTTCTTTGATTCTCGAGAATATGATGGAAAACGGGTGGATTTCTATTGGGAGTATCGGAAAGTTTTGTGCTGTTGTTTATACAGAGCTTCGGATCAGTGGATTGCCGATAGGAAGATGTGGGAGCTTTTTATTTTACCAAGATTGTCACTCTATCCGAAGCTTTGTGTTTGCGATGTTCTCGTTGGATTGGTAATGCTGGTGATCAATGATACCGTACGAGCGTGAAAAATGACAACCTGATTCGATTACTGTCTCCGTCTTATCTCGTATTTGCGGCAATATCATGTTTTGACCAATGAGCGCACTAGCAGAGAACTTGCAATGATGCAATTGGCTGCTCGTGATTTGATATTAGTGTCCTCTGAGTTACTGGACAGTAGGGTCGCAAGAATGTAGTCCTTGGAATGTGCATGGATGGGGCGAAGCCGTATTTTAGCATCTTTTAAAGTATGTTTGTCTTGCAGGAAAATGCCCGATGTCGGAATTTTATGTTGGAATTGATTGAACGCTGAACTCTGAACTGGGTTCTGTTTTTTTAGATTACATTTCCACACAAGGAAGTGTCTCGCGTTCTTCTTGTTTTCATAGAGACTTTATGCAAATTTAAAGATCTCATTGACTGAACATTGATTTAAGAAAATTCGAGTTACTGGTTGTTGGGCTTAAACATGAAGTGGAATTATGATACTGGTGCAGATATCCCCCTGGCATGATATACCATTGCAACTGGGCGATGGTGTTTTCAACTTTGTAGTTGAAATACCCAAGGAGTCCAGTGCGAAGATGGAAGTTGCCACTGACGAGCCGTTCACTCCCATCAAGCAGGATACTAAGAAGGGAAATCTTCGATATTATCCGTAAGATATGCTTCTCTGTTACCATGTGTTATTCCCTTCCCTGAGGTCAACGTTGAAATATCTCTGTGTCAGCTGCTTAATATGAATCTTTCTGCTTGCCAATATGTTCAACTGCAAGGCATAGGCTGACCAGTACTTATAGTTGTTTATTTAAAAGGTGCTCTTCATTCTCTTAACCAAAAAAACCTGGTGTCTACTTTCTGAGCACGTTAGGCACTTTAATTTCTGAGTAATCTGTCACAGCCACAGTCACTTATGAGTTGTAGTTCCTTTAGTTCCTCTCGTGAATGTCAGATATAAAAGTCTTTGAGTCTGAAATTCCAGAATTTCTGATTGACATGTCGTAAATCTCCTCATATAAGTGGTCTTTGTGATTAATTTCCTGTGTGTTTTTCCCCTGAATTCTTGCCGGTGCATAATTTTGAAGCTCCAAGTCGATGCACGGATGAATTATTAGCCTTCCTTGTGTTCCTCTTTATTTCTCATTTAGTGGAACATCTGCTACTTTTCTGTTTTTAAGCTATGAATCTATGATCGAGAGCAGTGGGAGAGACCCAATGCCCACTTGTAGCCATATGTATAATTAGAATGACGATGGCCGTGGGTGGCTTACATCGGTGCTTCATGCCTTTGTATTTCTAGCATGATAGCCTGTACTTATGTTCAAGATCTTTGTTCTTAGAGCATTCTTATCCTTTTGGGGTTTTCATTCATTTTGACTGGAGCTTCCATTGTTTTGTGGTTTTGGAGCATCTTGATGTTAAATCTCATAAACGTATACCTAAAGGAGTAACTGCCCTTTTTCTTCTAGTAATTGTTGTTAGAGTAATGAAATTCTGCATCATTTCTCATTTGATGTTTCTCAAGTGTATCTGTTCCTGGGGACCTCCTTTATGATTCTTCTACATGATTACTTTATTAGAAGACTCATAGCTGCTGTGGAGGATACAGATACATTTTAAAGATATGTAGTCTTCGGGTTATGGTCCTCTCATATTTGGACTGGATTTATGTCTTACAGTTTAAAATTAAAATAAATTGCTTATTATGTATTTAGAAGGAGCCAATTAGGTTGGAATTCACAGGTATAGGATGAAGCCCTCTCAAATTGGAGTTCAGCTAGGTCTAGAGGAGAGTTATGCATTCTAATAAGATTTTTTAAATTCCAAAGCCAAAGCATCTTAATTGTTTTCCTCAGCTACAATATCCACTGGAATTATGGATTGCTTCCACAAACATGGGAAGACCCATCTTTTGCTAACTCTGAAGTTGATGGGGCATTTGGTGATAATGATCCAGGTATTGAACAAACTTTATCCAGTTCTTTTAAACATTTCTTTCTTCAAAACTTTTAATGGCAATATAGAATAATATTAATCTAGTATTTCATTTTTTTCACTGTATAGTTGATGTTGTTGAGATTAGTGAAAGTCGGAGACAGATTGGTGAGATTCTGAAGGTCAAGCCCTTGGCTGCACTAGCTATGATTGACGAGGGGGAACTTGACTGGAAGATAATAGCAATTTCACTGGATGATCCTAAAGCTTCCCTTGTAAATGATATAGACGATGTTGAGAAGCATTTTCCGGTATGTTCTACTTAAATGAGTATCGTACTTTTCACTCATGCTATTACCCCACTCTCAACAATATGCTGTTAAGCACCATATTTTCATTGTTTTGCAACTTTGATATGTTTATGCTACGAACAGGTACTAACTAATAATTCTCTCTATATTTGATGCTTAATTTGGAATGTCAATAGTTTGTTTGGGTATGTTAGTTTATTCAAAGCATATGTATAATACCAACCTGGTCAACTGAGCTTTTCCTCTGGAAGGTCTCAATTTGAGAAGATGGCTTCAGGATTTTGTAATTATAAGAAGTGATGGTTGAAATGATTGGTCTATTATAGTGGTACAGATGTCTGAATTATGAAAAGGAAACTGTATGGCATTAACAAAAGAGGTAGGATACTTGTTTTTTCCTTTGATAAAACATGATAATATGTTCAAAAGGGCACCAAGGGTGTTAAGTCCATTCACTAATTAGTAAGGATGAAAGTACTCTGCGAGATTCATGAAAAAATGCAAGTCAAAAGATCACTTCCCACATTGTAAGATCTTAGCATGGATATATATGCGTACCATCTCAACGTATATGGTACTCAACATTTTTAAAGCAGCTGTGTGTGCACGTGTGCGCTCGTGCGTGCGTGCATGCGAATTGACAGAGACATTGGAAAAGGAATTGCAAATATAAACACTAGTCTTATCCTTAGAAATGTTCTTATTACCCTTGATTGGTGTATTCTTTTGTTTAATTACATCCTGCTTGAGAGTTATCTTGTGTCCTCAGGGTACACTAACTGCAATCAGGGACTGGTTTCGTGACTACAAGATTCCTGATGGCAAACCAGCCAATAAGTTTGGTCTTGGAAACAAGCCAGCTGACAAGGTAATATTCAATGTCTTTAACATACTTTGCACCTATTTTGATGCCCGCCCCCCGCGCCCGCCTCCCCACCCCCCCAAAAAAACCCAAAAAAAAAAAGAGAAAAAGCCACCAAAAACCCCAAACTTTTACACCTGTGACACATTTACCCCGAACTTTTTTTGTGACACCAAAAACCCCAAACTTTGCTATTTGTGACACATTTACCCCAATGCATTTAGTCTATGGGTATTTTCGTCTTTTTTGTATTTTCTTTTTTTTCCTTTTTTTTTCTTTTCCGGCGAAGGGAGCCTCGCCGGCGTCCGGCGAGGGCTGCCCTCGCCGGATCCGGCGAGGGGGGCCCTCGCCGGCGTCCGGCGAGGGTCGCCCTCGCCGGCGTCGGGCGAGGGTCGCCCTCGCCTGGGCGAGCGAGGGCGGCCCTCGCCCGACCCAGGCGAGGTCGACCCTCGCCGGCGTCGGGCGAGGGTCGACCTCGCCTGGGTCGGGCGAGGGCCGCCCTCGCTCGCCCAGGCGAGGGCGACCCTCGCCCGACGCCGGCGAGGGCCGCCCTCGCCGGATCTGGCGAGGGCCGCCCTAGCCGGCGTCGAGCGAGGGCGGCCCTCGCCCGATCCGGCGAGGTCGACCCTCGCCGGCGTCGGGCGAGGGTCGCCCTCGCCTGGGCGAGCGAGGGCGGCCCTCGCCGACGCCGGGTGAGGGCGACCCTCGCCCGACGCAGGCGTCGGGCGAGGGAGGCCCTCGCCGGCGTCGGGCCTCCCTCGCCAGATCGGGCGAGGGCCGCCCTCGCTCGAGTCCGGCGAGGGTCGCCCTCGCCTGGGCGAGCGAGGGCGGCCCTCGCCGGCGTCGGCGAGCGTCGCCCTCGCCTGGGCGAGCGAGGGCGGCCCTCGCCCGACCCAGGCGAGGTCGACCCTCGCCCGACGCCGGCGAGGGTCGACCTCGCCTGGGTCGGGCGAGGGCCGCCCTCGCTCGCCCAGGCGAGGGCGACGCTCGCCGACGCCGGCGAGGGCCGCCCTCGCTCGCCCAGGCGAGGGCGACCCTCGCCCGACGCCGGCGAGGGCCGCCCGACGCCGGCGAGGGCCGCCCTCGCTCGCCCAGGCGAGGGCGACCCTCGCCCGACGCCGGCGAGGGCCGCCCTCGCTCGCCCAGGCGAGGGCGACCCTCGCCGGACGCCGGCGAGGGCCCCCCTCGCCGGATCCGGCGAGGGCAGCTCTCGCCGGACGCCGGCGAGGCTCCCTTCGCCGGAAAAGAAAAAAAAAGAAAAAAAAAAGAAAATACAAAAAAGACGAAAATGCTCATAGACTAAATGCATTGGGGTAAATGTGTCACAAATAGCAAAGTTTGGGATTTTTGGTGTCACAAAAAAAAGTTCGGGGTAAATGTGTCACAAGTGAAAAAGTTTGGGGTTTTTGGTGGCTTTTTCCCAAAAAAAAAAGAAGAATTGTGCAGAAGCAGTAGAATGCCATGGCCCAGCTTGCACTTTATGATTACTAGCAATTTGCTTCACCTAAGACTTTCTTAACCTTGTGTTTTGAGTGATTTACCTAGTAAAAGCATGCTCATCTTCAGCAAGTTGCTACTTTGAGAGTTGTCTGTCTTGCTTATTAATAAATAACTTTATGGCAATGCTCCATGGCCATCAGTATTTGTCAAAATTTCCTTTGCCTTTTTCCCATTCACTAGCCAGCGAGTTGCTCTACTTAGACCCCGTGCATACTGACATTCATCAGTAGGGCCTATGTTGACGTTTAGATTAATAAGAAAGGGTACCTGCCAATTTGAGCATTTTGTCCGAGTTACGACGGCATTTTACCTAGCTACCTATCTGGATAGGTCTTGATCTGAATGGTTTCTCCGCCTGTAGAGTAGACCTTCATCTCTTTGTCTTGAATATTTGATGTGAAAAGGTCTCTGGTCCCACTGCCATTCCAAAGGCCCAACCGACTGACAGTTAGGGAATGCTCTAATTGTTAGATCTTTTAGCTTAGGCATTAGTGAACACATCTTCCTATAAGGTTGGAAGGTGTAGATATGCTATTGTTGCATTTAAATTTGAATCTAATCAGTTGAATACTAAGAGATATGGTGCTGGCAGGCTTATGCTCTGAAGGTGATCACAGAGACAAATGAATCTTGGACCAAACTTGTGAAGAGATCAATTCCTTCTGGCGAACTATCCCTTGTGTAATGTTGATCGTTGAATCCATGCATGCACACTCGGATGTAACGATTTTTACCATTATAGAGCTGGAAATGATCTCCTGTGACTCGGATGTAAACAAGTCCTGGATGTTTAGGTGACGTTTACCATTGTGTATCTTAGGCATCATTATTGTTTTGCTAACATTTGTGTTAGATTATTTATCTTATGAAAAATAAAAAAAAGTTTCGCTTCGTATCATACACCTTCGTTGTTCTTTGGAGTTTGGGAAGTTATTCCTGTCTCAAATGCATTGTCATTTTTATGTTCATGAGAATCCTACGGGGCTGCTCTGTTCGCTATGATCAAACCATTTTGTCGTTTTGCATACCCGGTGGTGAAAAGCTTCCATTATGCACCAGTACGCGCTGAATTCCTATGTTACCTTTTGATTGATGTGCTGCATTGTTGCTAGTGTCCTCAATGTGATAGGTTAAGAAGCATTGAGTTGTCGATCTATTGCATTTGATTTTGTTTCTCGTAACTTTACCGGGCTTTTTGGCCTAGCCATAGGTCATTCAGGTTATTTTGATCTCGTTCTCATCGCATGTCACCTTTTACGCGCATGCGCCTGTGCTTGGACAGAAATGAGCGCGGCGCCCGGTTACTTCAAGCAATTTGGAGAGAGTACTTCATGAAACTTCTTGATGATGTAGCATCGGCATGTGTCGGAGCTGAGTAATTTGGGTCAAGACATGTCTTACCTCTGAAAGTGGTCATGGTGTTGTTCGAGAGGTTTTAGTTTCTGGTTTTGACCCTCTAGGCTTGCGTTGAGTTGACCGTCCCAATATGCAAATCTGATAGCTCCATCTAAGTTTAATCAGGGAGCGCTCTTGATAATCACCCAATTATCTTGAGCGTCCAAGAAATATTTCGACGTTTATTGAAGCATTTGCTCGTTAGGTAACTTTTTCTAGTCTTTTGTTTCGAGGGAAATAAATGACTTGGAAAATATTTTATTTTAAAAAAATGATTCGCTTGTATTGTAAGGACAAAATTGTCGAAAAGAATATTTTTATCATCGCCAACTATTTATGATTAAATATTTTCGTTGATGATAAAAATGTTTGACGTGTATTTATTATTGTAAGAATTACAAGCACTCATTTTTTGAAAAGATATTTTTCAAATTATTATTTTTTCACGAAACAAATGCGTAAAATGCATTTTGCTTTCCCTTTTAAGATGTCGGAACAAATATTTCCAACATTAGAAACCGTAGAAATAATCTTGAAAGCTCTACATATCAAGAATACTTGGAAGATTTAGTAGAGGCAAAGAGATTCTCCAATGGCAGCTTAACAAGAACAATTGTCCGATCTTGCGAACCATGGGGATTCTGAAGAACAGTCCCACGTCGCTAGGGCCGTTAAATGGGTGGTTGGGTCGAAAATGATCCGACCGATATTGACCCATTTTCAAACAATGTAAGTTTAATGATCCATATCCGATCCAACCTGTATTACCAAAACATATTAATATTTTATTTAATCTAGAAAAACTTCACATCAAATTAAACAGCAAAAATTTAATAAATAAAATAAAGAACAAAAAAACCTATAAATTTGAAAATTGGCAAATTAAAACAAACAAAAAATTGGAAAAAGGGAAAAAATTTCATCATTGCACATGCTCTTAAACGCTGCAGATCATCTCTAGAAATCATTTGCGAACCGTCATCACTGCCAGATTGTGGCTGTCAAACCACTTGTTACACGAGCAAAAGACCTTACGAGCTCGATGCTCGAGCGCGAACACGACGTTGCTAGCGGGTCTAATAGACTTTCAAAGCTGAGTTTGCTTGAGTAGCGAAAAGAATTCCAAAATACTAATATAAAAACATAAATTCTTTTTTTTTGTAAGGTAAGAAGTATATTGACTTTTCTAAACGCAATTTATAAGGAAAGAGATCGAACACAAACACCTCAAATCTGAGGAGACAAAAGAGATGTCTCAATAGGTTAAAGTATAAAAACATAAAGTTTGAAAAGTTAATTTTCTAGAAAAATGAAAAGAAAAGAAGAAGAGAGTTTGAAAACGAAGACTAACTCCACGGCCTGGATGCTGCAGAGTGCCATCTTCTTCTTCCCCAACCAGCATATGCAGGCCACCTCCTCTGCACAGTGATCAATCTGTCACGTCAAGACCACCCCTACCGCACTGCCACCCTCAGGCCGTTGCCTTTTTTCCAACCCGAGTTCAAGGACCTTCGGAAAACCCAGGTCAACGCCACAGCCGAAGCAGGTGGAGGTCCTCCGCCTCATGTTTGAAACCGGTGGAGGTCCTGGTCGCGAACCTTTCGTCGGCATCAAATCTGAGAGATTTTGAGTTTGGGAGAGAGATCTAAAACTGAGAACTGACAATGGCCACAAGAAGCGATGACAACAACGAGTGATTGGGGAAGGTGTCAGTGTGCGGGCGACGAGCGACGGGGGACGATGGTGGTCCCTGACGAATGAACAACAACGGCGAGCGGAATCCCTTGCCCGGATCTTCAGAGTCTTTGTCAGAGTTAAATTTCACAAGGTTATATTTGGGTCTGAGTGAACAACTTAAATGGGTTGAATACAAGTACGATACAAACCCAGATAAACCCATATAAATTTCGCGTTAATCTTTCAAACCTATTTTGACCTATTTTTAAAGTTTTCGATTTATATTCAATCTAGTCCACTAGCAATGAGTTTAAAAATGAGTTTGTGACTCATAATGCCACCTCTACACATCGCACGCTAGAAATCGGAAGCTTACACCAATCTTTTGCATATGGGAAAAGACCATTGATGGCATCGTAACTTTAAATGAAAAGCTATTATAAGCAACGGAGCATTTAATATGACTGTTGGCTAATCATTATAGCTGTTGTTGTTCGGACATAGACAAGCAGGAGAGAAGAAAGAGATTGTTTGATAGAATGTCAGAAGCCGCAGCGATTGGACAGCAGCAGAAGCTAGTAGGGTAGCTTGCAAAGGTTTGGGATAGACTGTATGGACAATGCAATCCTCAGATAGCAGCTCCAACAAACTCATAACGGCTGTTTTGCTTATTCAAGACATGTCCAATGGATTGTTTAAAGATTCTTATAAAAGGGAAGATCTTTGAACGCTAAGAAGCTAGAGACAAGCGATACACAAAACCCAAAAATTTGCTAAGATGTGTCCTAAGCAAAAAGCTCTTATTTGTCCGTGATCATTGCTACTTATAATTGTGCTCAAAGATCAAGTGTAATGATTAACTTAGCACCACCTAACTTCTGATAGTGTAATCTATCTTATGAAAGAATTTGTGTATGTTGGTTGTAACTTATTTCGCAAATTACTAGTGTATTCCAGCCCAACTTATGGCTCTTAGCGGTGAGAGTGGACATAGACTTGTGGATAAAATCGAACCACTATATATCTTTGTGTGCTGTTGTTTCCCTCTGGTTCAATCACTTGAGCACACAATCCGCTCATGATTTTCGAAACATCATCTTAACATGATCTTTACTTTGTACTCATTGTTTTTCCGCAAAAGTTATAGGGTTAATGCCACAAAAAACTCCATACTGGTACACCTATGATAATTTCACCCCAAGCTAATTTTTTCATCACAAAAAACTTCAAACTGGTACACTTGTGACAAATTTACCCTAAATTATTTTTTTGACCACTAAAAACCTTGCATTAGTACACTTATGATAATTTTACTCCGAACTAATTTTTTGACCATAAAAAATTCCAAACTGGTACACTTGTGACAATTTTACCCCAAACTAATTTTTTGACCACTAAAAATAAAAAACTGATACATTTATGACAAATTTACCCTCTGTTAGTGTCCGTTAAATTGGATTAATATCACGAAAAATCACAAATTAATAAACTTGTGACAAACAAAAGGGTAAAACCCCAAATTGGTACTTGCCAACTATTACATGTCATCAATCTTAGTAATTTGACAGTAAAATTTAATGGAAACTAATGGAGGATAAATTTATCAAAGGTGTACCAGTTTGGGATTTTTGATGGTCAAAAAATTAATTCGGGGTAAAATTATCACAGGTGTACCATGGTGGGGTTTTTTGTGATTAAAAAAAATAGTTTGGGGTAAAGTTATCACAGGCGTACCAGTTTAGAGTTTTTCGTGGTATTAACAAAAAATTATAAAGATCAAGATACAACCTATTCACCCTCTCTAGGTTGTATTGTTAGCCCCAACAAAAGTTACCAATAATTCCATAAATATTCCGAATAACCATAATTTTTAAATTATTAACGATCTTGTTTTCAATTTTTTTCGCAAAATCAAAATGAGATATTGTAATGAGAAATGCTTTGCTATGGTACCGTCCTTCTTGAAAATGGGACGGTGCCTTCCCAGCCTGTCAAATTCTCAAGGAAACCGGTTAAATTCTTCACCCGGTTACCTACAAAAATTTGGAAAAATGACCGTGAGATTCCTTATATGATAAAAATAAAATAAGGAAAGTGATTAATGTGAAGAAAATCATTAAAATACCTATGACAATACAAAAATTATGATTTGTAACTATTAGCACGATCACCAATTGAGTGACCATGATCAAGAGCTCAAATTGAGCAACCATGGCCTCAAGTTTCGTGGCTCAAAAAGATCTATAGACATGATTGCTGTGAACTTCGTGACTTGAGTTCATGACTGTTGCAAGCTCCTACAAGCTAGAGTAGCTTTGGAGTTCATAAACTTGAGCTTGAACATTTATGGTTGACAGAAGTTGAAGCTTGAGCCCACGCTATGGTAGTTGTGATGGAACCCCTCTCTCTGTCTCTTAATTTTGTTTTCATTTATGTTGTTTAATGTGGTGTTTATCTTAATATTCCATGACAACATATCAGGGTAATGAAGTGATGTCGGTGGAAAATTAGGTCTATGGCTAACCGTTCGGTAAAAAAAATAAACTTTACAAAAATTGAAAGTCCAATATATCTATATTATGTACGCATTGGGTATTTAGTGTTCTTCATTTATGAATTCTTAAATATAATTGATTTTATTTCGAAACGATATTCCACAATCTAAAATTTGCAGTCAATTACCTCTTGGATTTCCTTTTCTTGAATAATGTCATTAGATTTGTTTCTTTAAATATTTACACAAATGCAAGACCATGATTTTCTATTCCGGTTGCCCATAGTAGACAAGGTAAAAGGAATGGCTCAAGTTGCACCGTTACTTAACAGTGCCGTTATGGAAGCACAATCCGAATTGTTTTCCACAAAATTATAAAGATCTAGATACAACCTATTCACCCATTCTAGGTTGTATTGTTAGCCCCAACAAAAGTTATCAATAATTTTATAAATATTCCGAATTACCATAATTGTTAAATTATTAAGGATCTTTTTTTCAATTTTTTTCACAAAATCAAAATGAGTTATTGCAATGGTTCCCTTTTGCATTTAAACTTGCAAATTACTGTTTATCAATTAAAATTTGATGCATCATGGTAGTGTCAGTTCTCAAATATGTTCGGCAGTTCCTGTTATGATTCAAAAATAAAATAAGTGAATGCGTGGCATCTACAAAGTGTACTTGTTTCCTTTTCTAGACAATAGCTATAACAAAGTTGTTTTTTTTTCTCCTTTAATTAAGCTATACATAATTTATTATACGTGATTTCTAGTTGATCTTATATAGCAACTCTTACCTCAAAGTAAAAAAGAAGAAATATAAAAGATAATGCGGTAATTCTTATACCAAAGTTGTCACACCCCAAATCTTATCGAGCACGCGACACACCTCTTTGGTCGAATATCGCAATGTCCCAGAAAATCACCGACCCAATTCAAACTTATCAGAGATTTAAAGCATCAGCGAAAGCCACAAACACCAAGATAATAATTGACTAGGGGTAAAAGAGAGAATAGACATCAATTACTTATCCAAACTTACACAATATTCACTATATACAACCATATCATATATATGCACACCGAGCTATCAAAACTACACACCACCGATATCAAAAAGATCAGTAGCTTGGGTACCCTAACTATAAAAAATGGAACACCTCAAAAGGCCTACACTCAACCCCTAAATACTAACCCCTGCGCCCCTAGATGGCTTCCACTCCTAGTCTGACTCCTCAGAACCCGATGTTTGAATCCCCCTAAGCCACCTGCTCCTCTAAGGACTCTGAATCAATTTCGATCTCAATCAGGTTGTCTATATCACTCGACTCTACCAGAATCTCGACCCGCTCATCCTCATCAGACTCCTCTTCCGGCTCGTCCTCTGGCTCATTCTCTGGCTCGTCCTCGGGTGCGTCCTCTGATTCCATCTCTGGGTCTTTTTCGGGCTCAACTTCGGGTTCTTCTTTCGACTCCTCTTCAGGTTCTTTCTCGGGGTCTTCTTCTTCTGGTTCCTCCTCTGGTATCACATCGAGATCCACATCTATATGATCATACCCTGCTTGTGACTCCTTCGGCTCTAGATGAGGCTCAGCCGCGCTTTGGATGAGGCTCAGTCGCGGGAGGATCAGGTGCTGCAGGTGCGGCCTGATGTCCAGACTGCGCTAGACTAGTCTCCAAACTAGTCATCTCACCGTCAGGAGGGGGTATGGCTGACAGATCCCAATCCCCAATTCCGTCAAATGGGATGTCAAAACCACGGACGAGGCTAAACTCATCCAACCCGTCCTTGAACATCCAGGCGGTGTAGGTGTGGGCCTGCCAAAGAGATAATCCTACGTCTACCCAGACTACAGTAGTATGTTTCATCCAGATTATATTTTCGTCTATCGAGTACTCTACAACATCATGGTCGGTGTGCATTGGAATCCCAAAACGCTGTGGCGACGGTGGTGAAAGGTTCATGACTCAAGCCGGGATTCTAAAATTGTTTGGTTGAAACAACTATGAGAACATGTCTCAATAAGTACATACTCTAAGCCTCACCTAGGCTAACACGTACCTCCATACCAGTCAGACACACTAACACTCAGCAATTGCATAATAAACACACAATTTGCACTTACCTGGGCTTTTGATATGCGTAATCTGCAGGTTAGTCTCAACTATATAATTTTCAATCACATACACATTTCAAATTAATTTCATGCCGATACACAAGTTGAACACATGGCATTTTCAATTCCACATTCCACACACTCGATCCTACCTCATCACTCTATTTTCACCCGACTCGCCAGTGACCTGCGTAATAGTACCGCATCAGATTTACTGCGACCACCTCATATTCACAATACTCCTTAGCCCGCATAATGGTACCGCCTCAGGCTATGTATCTTGCCCGCGTAATGGTACCGCCTTAGGCTCAATATCCACCGCCTTAATTTCACATCTGTGCAGTGTTCAATGTGTCTGTGGATACGTATGCTGATGCTGTTGTTGCATAGGAGAAACCCGCGCCAACTGGTGCATCTATGAATATAATGTTGGCTGTCTGATAATTTTGGAAGGGGAAAAAGTCAGTATGAACTCAAATAATGGACAGGATTTCACATTCAATGCAGTTCGGTAAATTGTTAAATAATCCTAAATCAAGGGCAAAATTTATTGCTTCTCACTTTACCTTAGTCCATGCATCTGGCTCGTAGATTAATGTTGGCAAACACCAAGTGTAATCAGTAATGTTGAATTTAAGCGGACCTGCATATTGGAGACATCAAAATACTATATAAACACCTACTTGAAGACATTTGCAGCATCATCATGATATAGTAATAATATAATAGGAGGAATTACGAAGAATGAGAAACTTACCAATCTGGAACAAGAAGGCGTTCAAACCCGAACACCCGGGACCTCCATTCACGTAAAGCAGAAGAGGGTCAGCTCCAGGATTCCCGGTAGACTGCACAAAGTAGTAGAAGAACTCAACATCGCCAACACTTATGTACCTGCATCAACCAACATACCCAATCAAGATCACTGAAAAAGTCAAATCCATCCCTGCATTTTGAAATCGAAGTACAGTCACATTACTAATTCACCCAGTTTCAAGAGTGAGCAGAACCAAACCGGGATACCCGGTAATTCCTTAGCAATACAGCTAGAAAATGCAGAGCCAGAAAGGTACAGAAACAGAGAGAGAATGCAAAAGCAAGTGGAGTTGAGTTTGTTTGGACTGATGGTAGTCATTGTTAGAGAGTTTATGCTAGCATTCCAATCTTGTTGGGAGGAGCCAAACATAGGTCAGCAAAATTCTTTGAAAGGTTGGTCATCTTGCAGTGGGTGTGGGTGTTGTTGTTATGGAAAGTTAGGAGAACCTGCTGACTAAAGTATTATGGGTAGAGAAAATTTTGGTGCAGCCGACGTATGCTGGATAAGTCCATTAAGATGAGTTGACTCATCTGCTCGTGTAATTTAGGTGGGCTTTCTCATCCTCTAAAGAATATATCTTCACTTGCTTGAAGGAAGAACTCTAATACAAAACATTCCAGCATTAGTGTATATGTACTAGAAGATTGAATGGGTTGTGATTAAACATCGAATTCAATTTATCTAATATGTGATGAATTTGTGCAAACTAACTATCAATAACTTTACCTGGTACCCAACATCATCAGAGTTATTCACACATTTAGTTCTTCCACATCATTACTCGTGTCGCTTTAATCCTATTGATTATATCCGTCGAACCATCACCCTCGAAAAGAAAAGTATGTAATTTTGGCATTTACTTTACCGCAAGGTCAGGATTGTACTAAAAAATCTTCTATCAGTTTACATTCCAAGATTAGAAAGGCATATACTGAACAGAAGGACTAACGGCATAGCTTTCTAAAGTGGGGAGTCTGGACCGCGGAAGGACTTTATAGATGCAATTAGAAACTCAAGGACCCAGTTGAGATAAGTCATGAATTGTAGGGACCAACTGCAAAGTTCCCTTTAGCTGGTGTCTACATTTTTCAAAAAAGTCAGGGGAAAAGTGCAAAAAAGTCCTAAACCTTTTGCATTAGTGCCAATTTAGTCCTAAACTTTTTTTGATGTCAATTCAGTCCTAAACCTTTTGCATTGGTGTCAATTTAGTCCTAAACCTTTTTTTAGTGCCAATTGAGTCCTAAACCTTTTGCATTGGTGCCAATTCAGTCCTAAACCTTTTATCTTTGTGCCAATTCAGTCCTTCCGATTAATTTTGGCCGGATTTTGCTGACGTGAACGTTGACCGGCCGGTGGCCGATCACCGACGTTGATGTGGACAACTTTAATAATATTTTAATTTTTATTAATTTTTTTTCTTTTTTTTTCTCTCCCCTCCTTCCAACCAGTCGCCGGACCAGCGACTGGCCAGAGGCCAACGCCGGCTAGGCTCACCCATGCCGGCCACTGGCAAGGGTGGCCTCGCCGGCAGCTAGGCGAGGCACGACCTCGTTGGATTTGGCGAGGTTGGGCCTCGCCTAGCCATGGCGAGGCTCGCCTTCGCCTTTGCTAGCGAGGGTGAGCCTCGTCGGCGGCTGGGCGAGGCCCAACCTTGTCGAATCTGGCGAGGTCGAGCCTCTCCGGCAGCTGGGCAAAGCAGACCACTACAAAAAAACATCTTTTTTCCGACGAAATTTCCAACGAAAAATTTGAAAAAATTCGTTGGAAAATGAATTTCCAATTAATTTTCCAACGAAAAAAAATTCGTTGGTAATTCATCGTCGCAAATTTTTCCAACGAAAAATTTCAATTTTCGTTGGAAAATTCGTGGCTAAATTCGTTGGAAAAACTACAAATTTTTTTTTTTTTGATCGAAAAATTGTGGAATTTTTTTTTTGTCAAAATTAGTTGGTAATTATTTTTTGCAAAATTCGTCATGAAAAAAATCGTGCAGGCGAGGGCCAACCTTGCCGCCGGCGAGGGCCAGCCTTGTCGCCGGCGACGGCCGAGCTCGCCATGACCGGCGAGCTCGAGCTCGTTCAGATCTGGGCGAGTTCTGGGTGACCTCGAGCTCGCCGACCATGGCGAGCTCGGCCCTCGCCATGGCCGGCGAGGGCCAGCCTCGTCGCCCTTCGAGCCGGCCGACCGCCCCGACAACCTAGTCAAATGTTCGAGCCGTCATGACCGGGAATCGGGTGCCGGGCTGATTCATGAAATGGACAAGTTTGTACATTCAGCAGCAGGAACTCGCCCATGATGACGAGCATCGTCAGGTTGAAGTCGAACAGCGCCGCCTTCTCGATCTCCGCCGCCAGCGCCGGCAGCGGCGAGCCAGGAGGGCGGAGGACGCGGCGGCGACGAGGAGGGGCAGGGATTTCACGGAGAGGGAGGCGAGGGGCTTCAGGAGCCTGAACTTGGGGATGGAGAGGGTGACTTGGGGTTGCTGCTTGGGCTTTGAGGCGAAGAGGGTAGGTGGGATGTGGGTCTTGTAGGAAGAGGAGGAGGCCACGATCATCTTGGCCATGGCTACGATTCCGAGGACGGCGGCGGCGGCGAGACTTTCTCTCTCTAGCGACGGTTCTTTGCCGACTGCGTTTTGGAGAGAGAAAGAGAGGGAGAGATGTTGATAAAAGGGAAGAAGAAGAAGACGAGAAGAAGGAGACAAGACAAATTTTTCGTCGGGAAAATGAAAAAATTTTCGTTGGAAAATTCATTGGAAATTTCCAACGAATTCAAAAAAACCCGGTATTGTTCGATATTTTTGAAATTCGTGGGAAAATTCGTTGGAAATTTCCAACGAATTTTCCGACCAATTTCAATTTTCAAGGCAATTATTTTAGTGTGTACAATTTTCGTTGGAAAAGTCGTTGGAAATTTCCAACGAATTCAAAAAAACCTGGTATTGTTCGGTATTTTTGAAATTCGTGGGAAAATTCATTGGAAATTTCCAACGAATTTTCCGACAAATTTCAATTTTCAAGGCAATTATTTTAGTGTGTACAATTTTCGTCGGAAAATTCATTGGAAATTTCCAACGAAAAAATTTCCAACGAATTTTCCGACGAAAAACTTTTCGTTGGAAATTTCCAATGAATTTTCCGACGAAAAATTTTTCGTCGCTAATTTCCGACGAATTTTACTTTTCGTTGGAAAATTTGTTGCAAATTTGCGACGAAAATTTTTTCGTCGCAAATTTTCGTGGCAAAAATCCAGTTTTTTTGTAGTGGACCTCACCGGACCAACGCGAGGCCACCCTCGCCAGTGGCCAGCGAGGGCGAGCCTTGCCAGTGGTTAGTGTGGGCGAGCCTCGCTGGCGCCGGCCTCTAGCCTCTGGCCATCGGTCGGTCGCCAGCCTGGCGACCAACTGGAGGGGGGGAGAGAAAAAAAAAGAAAGAAAAAAATTAATAACAATTCAAAAAAATATTAAAATATTATTAAAGTTGTCCACGTCAGCGCCGGTGACTGGCCGCCGACCGATCGGCATCCACTTCAGCAAAATCTAGTTAAAATTGACCGGAAGGACTGAATTGGCACAAAGACAAAATGTTTAGAATTGAATTGGTACTAATACAAAATGTTTAGGACTCAATTGGCATCGAAATATGACCAAAAAAAAATTTGGCATCAAAAAAAGGTTTAGGACTAAATTGGCACTAAAAAAAGATTTAGGACTAAATTGGTACCAATGCAAAAGGTTTAGAACTTTTTTGGCACTTTTCCCAAAAAGTCGACAATCTCAGCACCATCATGCATCACCAAATGCTAGAAACAAAGAAATGCTGGTGAGAAAGCAATCAGATATTCCGGGTATGGTGCCGCCGGGACACCATGCCTCCGGTCGCAAACTCTCCTGGATTGCCTCATTTTCATCATGGTCCGATACAAAGCGTCGCAAAATCAGAACTTACGAACGAACTCTACTTTCAAATCATCGTTGAGAGAGAGAGAGAGAGGGATGACATGAAAGAATCCAAACTGACCCGGTTTCCAGCTTGAAAGGAAGTGTTCCGGGGAACCCAGGAAGTGTCTCCACAATGTACTGAGATGAAGCAGCTAAGGCAGACACCAGCACAAGCAAAATGCACACCCATTTCTTCCCAGTATCTTGGCTTCTTGAATTGACCATTGCCTTTTGCGTCTTCCCAGTATCTTGGCTTCTTGAATTGACCATTGCCTTTTGCCTCGCCATTCTCTCTCTCTCTCTCTCTCTCTCTCTCTCTCTCTCTCTCTCTCTCTCTCTCTATACACTCTCTGCTTTCGCTCTCGTGCTAATGATACCCCCTAAAACAAGAGGGATAGAGGGGGTTCAAACTAAGAATGAAGTAAAAACGGAAATCTTAAATGGAGCGCATGGATGGGGGGTGCTCTATGCCCGTGTCCGTGGGTTTCTTCTTAAAGAACGTTAGGTGGGAGGCCTGTGAGATGAGTGATGGGGGGTGTATTGCAAACCGAATTAGAATGATCACGCGGAGAATAGAAGAAAATTAAATGATGTACGAGTTTACTTAGGTTCACCCAAGAATAGGGTTACGTCATACAAAGGGATTCCACTATGATTTAGATTTACAACCACAGCCACTCGTTATAATAATCTCTCATATGAATAAAATATATATAAGACTTAAAATGGGCCCAAAGTCCAAGTCTACCCGAATCCCTTTAATCCCACAACAAACGAGCCAGCAAACTTGATGTTGTTTCGAGGGCGCTACCCCTGAATCCCTACCCGCTCAGCGGCGACAGGGCCGCCGTCCGCTCACCGGGGAGCAAAACCCCCGCCCACTGTCTGGTCAACGAGACCCCCGTGTCAGTGGCGCTGCCCCCGAACCCCCGCATTCCGTGCGCAGGGGTTACATGTTGTCGAATCATACTTCGATTTCCCTAAGCTCATGTGGGAGTGCCCGGTATTAGAAACAAGAGTCCCCGAAGCATTCGCCAACTCCAACAATGAGCTAGTCTAACTCCCTTTCAACTCTCCATATTTCTCAGTTTAGCAAGCATGAATGTTCAAAATCCAAGCATATGATTCTAGTTTATGTCACATTGTCAACCATATAATCATATCATCCAATGTGTGTGGAGCTTTTCTAAGCAAAAATTTGCATGCTCAAGATACACGCGAGCCCGAACCATATCGGCCGTAGTGTCACATGTTGGTGAGATCGACCCGGTCCATGTGCTCCAACTAAGTTCGATGACCTTTCGTGTTTGATGGGACTTCTGATGAAAATTATTTCAAGAAGAGTTTTGACAAGGGATGATTGTTCAAAATGTCCTAAACGTTATTATACAGCGACCGATTCAATTCTAAACTTTTTAGTTACGACAATTTAGTCCTAAAGCTTTTGAAATTTTGTCAATTTTGTCTCAACTTATTATTTGGATAATTGACCGAAAGGACTACATTAACAAATCGTCAAAATATTTAAAATTAAATTGGCACAATTTAAAGGATTAGAACTTGATTGGCTAACGTACAAAAGGCTTAAAACTTTATGGATAATTTTCCCGTTTTGACAATGTTAAGAATGAGCCCAAGCTAATTTTAACAGAGTGTCCGGTCTCTTTGAACAATTGATCAATCTCCCATCGGGGTGGAACAATCACGTATCCCAAGCTGGCTGACTTCTCTTTGAACGTTCGATCAATCTCCCATCAGGTGCAACAATCACCGGTCCCAAGCCGGCCTGACTAATTGTTAGAGGATCTAATTCCGTCCTCCTCCTCAAGGCGCTCCGAGAGAATGCACGAGGGCGGCGATTCGAACACAGGTCCTGAGCCAAGAAAACCAAGATTCAATTGCCAGTCTCGGGTCATATTTGATGTGAATACTCCCATCAGTCCTGCGGTCTTTGCCCTTATGTTGCGTCCGTTCCGCCGCTTCGTTGGCCGTGTGGTCCTTTCCCTAATTTTAGTTTCTTTTAATTAATTATCATTCTAAATTTTGTTACTTTTTCCCCTCTTGAAATGTAATAGTGACATTCCGACCACAAAAAAAAACAAACATGTAATAATAACACAATTTGTTGGGGCCCATTGGAAAAGTTACATATTATAATATTATAACACGTGCTAGCTATGAAATCCGACGATCTCCATATCCAACATTCCACCCAATTACACTTCAAATTTAAAACGTGGAATTGAGAGAGCGACTTTTGTTTTTCAAAATTTTCTTTTCTCTTAGCATTTGGAAAAGTTCACTTTTGATATGAGTTTTACAACGAAAATCATTTAAAACATACACAAATTTGATATACATAAAGTCATCTGGAATTTTTTTGTCCTGATTTCTCAAACCCGCGGTGTGTATCGCCTTGTTTTGATATTTCCGAGGAACAACCGAAAGTACTTTTCTTAAACGAAAAATCTAACGAGCCTTTTTAAAATCACAATCACATCACGAGTTATATGTACACATCGATTTTTTATTCATTTGATTCAAGATATAACGCTAAACTATACTAACTTCTTTTCTTTCCCATAGCGATACTACATGTTTGGTTCACCACAATAATTCAACATGAAATGCATCACGTTGCAATTTGACATATATTATAGGTGGTTTTTTTGTCATTTTTATCGATATATGTTACATTTTTAGAGCCCATTGAATGCATAGAATTTTTGTCTGTACGTTTGAATATGATATGCATTGAGAACAATAATGTATCTCCATATCATTTTATTGAGAAATTAAAGCATGGTGGCCAAAATGTGCCACCTAAGTTTTTTTAGGTGGTGGCAAATTACCTAACGATATTTTGGTTTTTAAACCTAGGTTGAGTATAATTCGGTTCAAATCGCCGTAATATGATTTGGAGAGGTGATTTAAAAATTATGTCCACCGCACCATGTTGAAATTTAATGGTTTGGTTCGGGGTAGATTTTTTCCCGAACCAAACTAAACTGCAAATTGAATTAATCTTTGTATAGTATAATTCGAATTTTTATTTTTATAGTAGGGGAGATATAAGTAGGTGAGGAAAAACAAGGAAAGGCAGAGAGGGAAAGACTCCAAAAGGGGAAGAAGAAAACTGAAAGAAAGAGATGCGAGTAGGTGAGAAAAATCATATTATTGCAGCGGGTTTCAATTTTTCATGCGAGCCGAACCGTGCTCGCACCTTGGCAACGCGATATAGGGTTGCATTTGGGCGATGGCAGCATTGTTGCCTCGCTGCCGGCCATCCACATTCGTCGCCCCTCTCTCTAGTCAATTTCTTTTTTTTTTAATTTCCTTTCCTAAATTGCATTAAGACATGTTATCATATTTGACTATAAAATTAATCATTCTTACCACCTATTTTTGTGCATACTATATGTCACACCTCGAAATCTATCAGGATAGGGATGACACGGCCGTCCTTCCATTCGAAAGACGCAATCTCAAACCACCCAAAAGTTCCCACGACAATGCTCTCACTCTATAGGCAACTAACCCGAAAAGATTGAGAAAAGAAAGAGGTAAGCATCCACAGCTTTGTAAGCAGTGCGTATCTCTTCTAAACAGATCGAGTAACCACTATGCATAAAGCCATACCAAAATTTCAAGAGCTAAACTCAAGATATCAAATACATATGAATCACATAAGAGTTGTTTCATTTTATCAAAACTTTGTACACGTCATAAATACACATTTAAATCCACTATCATAATTCAAACTACCAATGGTCAAGTCCATTGATCAATCTCTATAAAAACCACGTCAATGGTCCATTTCATTGACTAATTTCAAATCACACATCAATGGTCTATTCCATTGATAAATCTCATATTACATCACATGTCGATGGTCCATTCCATCGATCAATCTATTGCTCAATATCTAACTATGGTCACGACACAAAGCTTGTGACAAGGCTACCATGATTCCCCCTTGGCAAGGTCTCCACCTACAAAGCCAGTGGTTTGGCCTAGAAGGATATCCTAAACCGGTATGCATACCGCCAAAACCCTCAATGGGTTCACAAGCATATTGAGCATCAGACAATCATTATCCAATATCATAAATTCAATCCAGAATACAATCTCATAAACCAAACAATTAATTTTTCACAACATAGATCATCCACCATTTCTCAAACCATTTCTCAAATCATTCATAAATCAATTTCACAAGCTAAGTATATGATATTTCACAACTCAACTCAACTACTAGAAATCCTTTTTGTAAAGTATTTCTCAAATCATTTGAACTCACTTCTCAAACTATAATACATTTCCAATACCCATTTCAAATCAATATATATACCTCGTTTCGCAACACCATTCCCAAAACATATCTAAAACCTTTTACAAATACCAAAATATAGTAAATGCCCGATCCATATTTTTATGCAACAAATATGTTCTTTCACAGTTCATTATATATCGAGTCTATTTCGCTTTCATGGCATGAGTTTAGAAATTCATAGAAGAGATAGCACCACTCACCTGGAATCCCCAAAAATCAAATAACGACACTCACTCGAACCGACGATCTCGTAATCCTATCAATTAAACGACAATCGACGTCAAAACCAAGTAAAATACTATGATAACTACGAAATGGCTAAACAACGCTTAAACGCTAACAAGACAACTCAAAGGCGCCCACATATTGCTCATCCAAAGCTATTATCCAAACCGTCCGCAACGCAGAACTTGAGCATGAAACTTGATCGATCATAAATTCCTCCACCGAACCCCGTTTAAAGCGAGCTTATAGTCAATAGAAAGCCCATTCAGAGCACTACAAGAACCCCAAACTTGGCCGTCCCAAAATCAAGCCGAAAACCAACAAAAAATGGCCTGAAAGCCACTGGTCGTGCACTGTTCACCTTGCGTGGTCAACTTCAAAAATTCATATTGGGCAAACTGTAAGTTCAAATCAAGATCAGTAAAATCTCACGGCTCCATGACATCTTAAACTACCAATTTTATATATATACGCAACTCAACAACTCAAAAATTGGACTAGACAGCTTGAATATTACCCAATTCCGAAATTTGAGGCCTAACCCGAAAAATACTCTGATAGAACGAGCGAGGGGCTCGAATACTTACCGGATGTTGTGATATGAAGTAACTCCAGCTTGGCAAGACTCACGTGGCGAGTACGCATCCCTTTCTTCTTCTTCTTCTCTTCTTTCTTTCCTCTCTTTCTTTCCCAATTGTCCTGTAAGCTCTCGATCTTCTCTCTCTCTAAGCTGTTTTTCCTTTATATAGCTGAAGTCCACTTCTTCTTCTTCTTTTATTCTTTTTGACTTGTCAACTCTTCTTTTCTTTTGTTTTTTTCTTATTTTTGGATAAAAAGTCCAAATATTACACTATACGTGTTTTTATGACTGGTTTGTCCTCAAAAAACCAGCAGCGCAGCCTGAACTTGCAGCAAAACTTGGCCAAAGTCGATGTAGGGGCACGTTACAACCGATTTCAAGATGACAAGGGGCAACTTAAAATATAACAGAAACTTCGGGGGGGGGGGGGGGGGGTGGGGAAATTACAATCCCAGAAACTTAGAGGACATAATATAAAATGAGCCTGTGCATGGACTTGACATTTGCATCGTACTTAAAAACCTCTTTGGAATATGTGTTATTTAATTTCTGGCGGCATTTCGGCTCAATTCTCAGTATTCCATACATAAGCTTGATATTTCGACTTGCCATATTCTTTTCTCAATCCAACAATTACGATCTCACATGGTTGAATGAGTTTTAATTTCTTTGACAGCAAAGTTAAGCTTGCTGTTGGAATTTAGAAGAGTAAGGTGAACCGGTGAAACTGTCTTAAAGACTGCGATTTCCTTGACAGAATTCGTGAGCCAATGCAATTAGCTCCAATGTAGACAACTTGTGGATCATCACGTTAACGATTTCTAGCGGCAATTGACTGAAAAGATTACATTGAAATTTCGCGCAAAGGTATTAAGACTACATTGGAATTCCGGACAAGGCTTTAAGACTATATCGACAAAATTGAAAAGTTTAAGACCGATTTAGTAATTTTCCCATAGCTTTGGCATTAGAACAATTAATATGAAATCTCATGTTGAATATGACCACTCTTACAACAATACACCTCATGCTTGGAATTAATGTTTTTGCATTCGGTTTTGACTATAAAGAATTAGCCATGAAAACCGTATGATAAAAAACAATGCTACTTACCATAACATAAAATCCAAAAAATTTGATAGTTACACCAAACAAAACTTGTCTGCACTTCCTCCTCCTCCGTTCAAGAATCCTCACGTTAGGTTCGGCTAGCGGATTGAGCCACCGGTGACTCCCCCCTACTTTCTCAGCCGCCGGAAGAGCCTTTTTTCGCACAGGATTTTATATCAATATCACAAAGATAAAAAGAGAATCAGAAAGGAACATGGATGAATCCCCGTGCTGGAAATTGATGGGCGTTGGAGGATTTGAGAGAAGCAGCAGCCCTCGTTTGACTGCCGGGGGAAAGCATTCAAGACTAGCGAGAGTAAAATAGACCAAGCGTTTTAAAATGAGACACTCAATGGATAAGAAGTAATTGCACATTGGGGTTGGGGCTCCTCAAATACTAAGTGTCCTGACCCGTCTCTCCACCGTCGAAAGAACTTAATTACAAGTAGACCTATTAAAATGGGTCATAAGTCTATTTCTTAACTTATATATGACGGGCTGAGTCATTGAATGTGTTAGTTATATTTAAGAAATTGGTCATAAATGAGTTTAAACATAATTTAGGTGTTAAATAAGTCATAAATGGATTTATAACTTACTTAAACCCAACTCACTTTTATAACTCTCTCTTCATTCTCCCTCGCCCTCACTTTATCCTGCGCTCACTCACTCCGTTCTCATCTCAATTTGATATGAGTTTTTCTAGATTTTGTTAAATATTGAAGTCTTTTAACAATATGGATCGGGTCGGTCTTGGTTGAGTATTGGTCGGCCGGATTGGATATGAATCATTAGATTTATATTGCATAGAAATTGATCGGAGCGGGTTAAATAGATCTATTTGGGTCGGATCATTTTCAACCTGATCCACCCATTTGAGGGATCTCATTATAAAAGAGCTTGCCAACAAGAAAATAGAAGACGTAATCAAAACAACTATGAAAGAAAGACTTGACGCAAAACTAGATAGGAACTTGATAAGACTAATGAGAGTTCTAAACATATATGGCAAAGAAGAAAAAAAAAATCAAATACCCAAAAGCCATTGAATGCTGAAAACAGATGATTGGTGTTGAAGGTGGGTTAGAGGCCAACTGACCCCACACCTCACTTTCTTATCCAGTATGAACAACAGCCGTGTGCTCCATTCATGGTTTGTCCCTTTCCTTCTTTGCCTTTTCACTGGGCTTTGGACACTCATGAACGCCTCATCTTCTGCTTCTTTTGGGAAGGTTTGGCACAAGGAAAAAAGAAACAAGACAAAGCCACTATTGAATTCAACGAAGTCACCCTGCTATGGGAAAGCACTAGAAGTGGGTTTGCTCCTTTCTATGTACTGTTTGTGTCTGCTTCATGATCAGTTTAGGCAGGCATATGCTCTTGAAATTATTCCTAAGTTTCTCTCGGCAGATTTAGCGTTGGCGCATAAACATGAGCAGTGAATTATTTGCGTTTCGCATGCACATAAGCTCAAGATATGAGAGAAATTTGTTCAATTAGTCATAGACTTACTATGTATATACTAATTCAGTCCTAAACTTTTCGATTTTGTCAATTTACTCCTAGACCTTTGCATGAAAGTACTATGCAGTGATAACTGAACCGTCATGTTAGCCATTTCCGGCAAAAATTGACCGGAAGAACCACATTGAAGTTTCAAGCAAAGGTTTAGGACTTAAATTGGCAAAATTGAAAAATTTATGACTAGCTAAATAGTTTTTCCCATGATATGCCGCCCAAAACAACAAAAAGGAAAAAACTGAAGATATGAAAGCATATGTTAATAGTAAAAATTAAACATCTCAAGAAAATTAAGTGGTGCAACTATAAAATTAAATATCTCCCTTCATCCGTAGTAAAAATTAAACATGAACCAATTTCGATCAAAGGAACCAAGCTAAACCAATTCACTCACCATAAGGAACCCAAAAAAACTTGCTATATTCCCAAATGAAAACATCAAAAATCAATGAACTTTGGCTGATCAATCCCAAGAAAGCCAAAAAACCCGAAACGCGATCTGCCTGAATCGAAACATCAAATAGACCTGTTCACGAGGCCAGGCAGATTCTACAGCACATGTCGTCGTCGTCGTCTTCCTCCGCTGGGCACTGCTTGTTTTCGTCTAGCACAAATCTTCAACCGCTTTGCTCATCAGTGAGCTAGGGGTGTTGGCGCCGAGCTGCAAGGGTGACCGAGATAGCCGGCGTGGAAGTGATGCCCGAATTGGGCTCGGAATCGCAATTTGACTTTGGGCCTGAACTAAAATCCCAAAACTGGAGGCCCAAAAGGTCATGATAATAATATTTATGTAAAATTCGAAAGAGAAAAAAAAAAGAAAATCAGATGATCGAAGAATAAAAGTAGACGATAAAACAATAGTAGAAAATACAAAGAATCTCTTAATTATTTTTAACAGTAAATCTCAACTATATAAATTGTGATTATTTTTAGGGATTTAACTGAAGTGCCGAAGACGATGGGATACAAAGCCAAATCCGTTTTATATAACAGGAGGGGGGCTTCACTTCACTGGGGGGGCCCTAAAAATCGTGAGTGAGAGACTGAGAAGGGGCCACACAATTGAACATACACGTCCATTAGAGTGAGAGGAAGCGGGAATTCAATTCGACAAGTGTGATGGCCCAAGCCAAGCGGCGGTGCATCTGCGCCACTACCCCATACATGCGCAGGGAAATGGGGTACCTCTCTTGTCCCACATTGCTTAGAGGAGAAGTTCTGGGCTAAGTTATAAGGCTTGGGGTTCTATATCTGTGTAATGCGTTTTAAAGTTGTGAGGGTCAATGGGCTCAAAGCGAATAATGTTACACAGTGTAGATGTAGGGTGTTACAACAAGCATACTAGAGAGGAACATGTGTGAGGGAGAGGGAGAGGCCTCGACTGAAGTTTTCTTGCAGCCAAGAGCCCTCACGCCAGCCACTTCCTCTTTGTTTGCCCAACCTACACTGCACTCTTGACCCGTGCCGTTCTTTGCTCGCACTTCCCGTGCCGATCGACGAAGCCACCTACTGCTGCTCTCGGCTTGATTCACCTGCTTCTTTTACCATCCTGCTGTGACGACTTCAGCCCGACATCCCTGCAGGACCAGACTGGCTTTGCCATCGAGCTATCTTCCAAGCGGTGGGCTGCAATCTCGCTAGTTTTTCTTCAGACGATTTACTCGATTTTGTTGTGGACCTTTGATTTGATAGACACGGAGTCACCGAGGAACAGACAAGTGAAGAATTTGATTGTCGGGCTTTGAGAATCAATGTTCAACAATCAAAGAAAATCGTCACAAGAGCAACCAGATTCGATCAAAAGTTGAGCGGTTATCAAAGCCTGTTATTGGTCAAAGTAAAAAGACCAAAGAAAATTTTCTTTGGGATCGCAAGTTTTCTGTGGAGTGCCACCGCGAGCCCACCGTGTGCCCTTTTGCAGTCGGGCGCTTGCTTTGTCACCGCCCCAATCCGCGAGCTACCATCCGCCGGTCCAAACTTGGAGAGCCAATATTCGAATAAGGTAAAAATCTCATTTAATTTGCTTTTCGAGTATATTGTTTCCTTATTTGAAATATTACAATCATATGCAAATTATTGAGTAATATTATTGTATCCAATAAGTTCCCGAATAGCTTTTAAATTAGTAATTATTTCCTAATTTCACAATGTGTATATAATCGACGGTCCGATTTCATGCCCGAAATATGACTCATAATCGCACGGAAAATCGTCAATCCGATCTCCTGCCCGAGATATGATTCGCGATTGTGCGGAAGATATATTGAACAATCCAATCCTCATGCCCGAGATATGATTTGTCAATCTATTGTTTCTAAATTTAAATGGATATGGATAATATTTTTTGTGATTGAGTGTCGTGTTCATTGCTATTTTTTTTTGTCTTTTGTTTGAATTGAATTAATTGTCTTTCCATAAAAAAAAAATACAAAAATATTAGTTAAAATTTGAGTAGATAATATATTGCATGTTTAGGATAAATTTTTATTATTTTCTTAAAATAGATTAGATTCTTTTCTTAGATATTATTATTACATGTTTAAATTAAGTTAGTTTTTTATTCCAAATTTAAATTAAAAAAATATAAAAAAAAATACCACATGCATGTCAGATAGATTAATTGCATCATGCTTGCATGTTATCTTGCCACGTCATTCATACCTTGCCATGTATCATTGCTCGCGTGTCGTTAGAAATCGTACATCTAGATTCATTTGCGTGTCATATTAGAGATAGTGCATTTAATTGTTGTTAGAATTTGGACATTTAAATAAATCGTATGTCGCATGTCATACTAGACGTAGAATGCATTGCATAAAGTTTTTTTTTGGTAAGGTGCATTGCATAAAGTTTTTTTTTTATAACCGAGGTGTCCGCGCGGCCGGCGAGCTAGGGCTCAAACCAGCGGTGATGCCCGACTAGTCCTCGAGGGGGGCTAGCGCAGCATCCCACCACCACGACCCCCCACTTAAATCACCGATGGGCGAGTTTGAACTCAGGACCTCTCGTAAAAGGAACTGAGCGCAAACCAACGCGGCCACCGATAGTCCTCGAGGGGGGCTAGCGCAGCATCCCACCACCACGACCCCCCACTTAAATCACCGATGGGCGAGTTTGAACTCAGGACCTCTCGTAAAAGGAACTGAGCGCAAACCAACGCGGCCACCGATAGGTGGGTTGCATTGCATAAAGTTTAGTTTTCGTTAAATCAAAGAAAAACCTAAAAATGATTTGAGTGAATTTGTATATTAATTAGAAATCATATTAGGGTTGTTAATATGATTTTCTAATTGACATCGCAGATGCTTTCATTGTTTTGAGGTAAGTCCCTATTTTACAATTTATTTATTGCTTTGCATTATTGAGTGTTATATTATTGGTTGCGCACCCGCATAATCACCTTTCATGTTAGTGGATAGGTTTAAAACAATCCAAGCTGCCTGTAAATATTTTTTTGAAATAAAAGAGAAAAGGTACCGAACGGGCATTATAGTAATATAGTGTAATCAAGTCTTCGAGTCCATAATCTCTAGTTCGTAAGAGTAAAGTAATTCTTCCGATACTTTACTTGGGTTTTTAATTGGCTCACCAAAAAATAGATTAGTAACGACTCCTAATTGAAATGATTTACATGTTAAGAACTTAAATCCTAAGTCGCGAATTGGTAGGGCTTGAGAGGTTCCGAATTAGGCTTAGACTTAATAATCCATTAGCCGAACCCCTAGGTAGTGCATCGTGGGAGGTTAGGTCACAACAACATTGAAAAACAACTTTAGTTTAATCAGTGTTTGGAAGAACTAGCCCAATGAAGAACTAGCGACCAGCTAGCAAGCCTCTAACGAGGCCAAATTTGGCTATAGCCAGATCTGGTGTCATCAACCTCCGTTGGGTCATGTGACCCAAGGCGGCCGTCGCCTAGGTTTGCGTGACCCAGGCCAAGTCGCCTGGTTTGTGGCCTGGGTTGCGCGACCCAAGCGACACCTAAGGTCACGGGACCTCAAGCCTTGGTGGCTGGGGTCGCGTGTTCCCCAGGCAATGGTCGCCACGGTCACACAATCCCCCCAGCAACTATCGTCGGCCTTTGTCTAGTTACTCTGTGCAAACCACGGGGAAGATGAACAGTGCAAGATTGGAATAAAAAAATATTAAATCCAAGACTTGCACCACTTTTAAAGTACCTTCGAACCTACTTTGGGCCAAAGGCCTTGAAAATGTAATTGCATGTCCCCAAAGCTCTCCAAAAATTTTGCCAAACGCCATTTGTATTTTTCCGAGGGCCTTAAGGCTCCAAAGGGCTTTGGCAAACCTAACGCACCACATCGGTTATGGCTTCTTTACGATTGTATTTGAGAATATTGCATTTATGAGATTCCCTCTACAAGTACAGTTCATGCCCTTATGTTAAAGGGAAAGGGCGGTTTAAAGGGAAAGGGCGGGGATGGGTGACTGGTAATGGCTACCCCAAGGTGAAGATCCGAGATTAATTAAGTTACCTGGCCCCCGACTCAACCTCATGAACTTTTGGATGCACAAGGGCACGTTTACCACTGGGCCATCCTTGCCGGTGGTAAGTGGGGTTCAATTTTTGTTGAAGGGATAAAAGCTGCTAGTGTGGTTGCACACCACAAACCACAAAAATTACATGGCACGGTACATAAACCCGAGATACACCATATGCATCAAATAAGAATGGCTTAATATACAGTTAGGAAACAGATTTGTGTGTGCTTTAGGCCCTTTGTGAGAGTGCATGGAAATTGACCTCGCGAAGCCGCTGGGTTCGGGGCTGAGGATCGGGGATTTCACGCAGAGGGTCGACTTCGAGGGTCGGAGGACATATGCTTTCGTTGCGGTAGATGGGGGCATGGGACCGGCGGTGGATGCATGGGAAGCAGGACGGCGAAACAGAGTGCAGTCCGCAATCTGTTTTGTTTGATAGGCAAACATGTTTCCTTCAGATTGTCTATTATGTTGTCAATAGTTTATGTAGATGGGAAGCAAATCGCTGTGCAATAGAATAAGTGTGTAGTGATGGAGGAATCTTTTGCTGGGTCTTTCTTGATCCTTCTCTTGCCTTGCTGTACATTGTTTGGATTAGTGTAGGAATTGTCACCCAAAGGTTGTCAACTTTGGGCTGTATTTTCTGGTGTGATGTGCATGTACTGTGGTTTATCAAATAGTTTCATGTTCTGTTTCCAGGGGAGTACAGCTAGCTCTGCTCTCTTTCACCAATTCGCCCGGTTTGCCCCAGGGCGAGGGCGTTCTCTCATTCACGCCTAGGGAGCTGATGATGTGAGATCAATTTCTCAAACTGAGGTATGGGCAAGTCTTTGCGCTAATCAGGTGGGTTTCTCGGTTTTACATAGCGAATACAGTCCAATTGCTACAACTTCATCAAGGAGGGTGGTTCGGTCTCATTATGGCTCCGCCTTCAACTTCAAAAGAAAGACATCAATGTGAAATGTCTCCCGAGTGATGACTACCGGCTTAAGTTCTCAAAACAAATAATTGCGTGTCCCTTCAGTTGATACAGGAACTGCATATTTTGTGCTCCTATACAAGTCTACGAGGTCATTTCGACGTTGATCAGCATGACATCGGTAACATTCTATGTCCTCTTAAATGCAGAGTTAAGTAATCGGTTTTCAATGTGGAAGTTAGAAATGGGAGTTTTTGTGCACAACATTTTCTCATATCTGAGCTTCCATCTGTTACAATTGACTGATATGCTGAGCTTGAAATGTAGTAGCCGTTGCTCGATGGACCCTTCGTACCTTGATGAATACATGTTGGTTATTACGGTAGCTCAATGCATGTTCTTCCAATTGCATGAATCATGACAAGGCTAGATAACTTGTCAATAAAGTTTTTCATAACATTCTAGCACCCACTCTTAAACGTGTGGATCTACAAAGGATAGTAATGAATCCATCTGCGAAACATCTCGTAACATTCTCTGCGTTTGTACTCTGGAGGTGAGTGACCCGATCCCTGCATCGAAGGCATTAACAGAGGAACAAAAGTATTACGACACCGAAAACAACTCAAAAGAGAAGGAAGAGATGGCATTGAAGTCTGAGTTCTTACCTTCAATGTTGCATAAGTCAATCGATATCCGCTGTCTGTATACTTCCTCGTGTACCTATTAAAACAAGGTGAAATTGGAAGCTCTTAAATCATCAAGGTCAAACAGAAGGGAGAATGAGAAGAAAGTTCAACTGAAAGCTCCCGATAGACCGAACTCTTTATGAGCTTACCCCGCAACTTGGCCATCTACAAACCACGGTCTCCAATCTATGTCCACAGTCAAATCGAGCCACTTGATCCACTCTTCGATACCATTATGCGGAATAACCATGTCATGATCACCACTGCAAAGAAAGAGTTGCTCATCACCGGTCGAATGAAGTATTTTTTCTTTAGGTTGAATTTCACATTTGCCAAAGTTTTCCTACAATATTGTCAACATGGGTTTTGTTCGTTTTTACCTGAAAACTAGAACTTGCATGCCCAGACTGGTGAGATTCTTATGATAATCGAGCACATTGTTGACATCTACAGTGTAGGCTAAGGAAATATTACACCTGAAAAATTCACTGACGGTTCCCTACAAATTGACACGATGAAGATAAGACCATTCGGTTAGTTTTCTCAAGAGGGAACAAAATTGAATGAGAAATTCTTGGCAAATCATGTACATACTGGTCGAACATGAAGAGCATCTTGCACACTTGGATAATTACCCCAAATGTCGGCAAGTAGATAGTCAAAATTCTGCAACATTCAACGAAAGAATTAGAAAACAGATTTAGAGAGAATGAGAGAGAGAGAGAGAGAGAGAGAGAGAGAGAGAGAGAGAGAGAGAGAGAGCGACCTTGCACCAAAGATCGCGAGGTCTCGGTAGTGACACAAGATAATCCTTGGTGAACTCTTGGATGGACCTCCTGTGCTTCTCTTGGTTTGATATTGCTGATTTGAAAGCTTCTTTCGATTTCGGTGAAAGGAAAGCACAATCAGGTTCAAGAACATTTTGTTTGCTGATCAATTCAATTAGCTGGAAACAAGACAGAACGAACCAAACATCTCTGCTCAAACTTTATGTTCAATAAATCTCAAACCAAACAAGAGTTTGGTGAGAAAAAATAACGAATCTACTTCATAAGTATCCACTAGGGATGCACATTCTCTGACCTCGTCATACGCTGCCAGATCCTCTGTGCAGGTCACGTTTGTTGAATCCACAAAATTCCCACCGCAATTTACTTCTAAAGCCTGATAATGAATGGATGATCATACCCAGGAATCACAACTGCTCAACTAGTCTTGCATCAATGAGTTTGCACATGATTTGTCATTCATTTACCTCATAAAGCGCATCTGAAACGAGGGCCAACCTATGAGCAAATGGAATTTTTGAGTTTGTTTCGAGATCGGTGAACGTGTGGGGACATGATAGTATCATTCCCTGAAAATGATTCAACAAAGAGAAGATCAGTATATCGACACAAGATACAGCTTATGTCAAATTTCTAGAAGGAAAAATTAAGATGACGAGCAGGCTTTTTCCATACTTTAAGGTGGATATATGGTTTAAGTCCAGCTTCATTCCCTGCAAATTTGGAGCAAGATAGGAAAATGTAACTTCATAACCATCAACAGGTGTGAAAAGGCAATAACGTGTATATTTATCCCATTCAATCAGGTTTATAGAAAAGAATGGATACCTTGCAGAATATCCGTAGCAAGCATGGGAGTGTATATACCAGCATAAGAATCGCTACCAACAAACACCGGATTGGTTTGGAAACTTGGATGTGCCGCCAACCACTGCACCACATATATATATTAGCATTCATTTCACCCCCGGTTTTTCTTGCGTTATGATACAACCACCATGATCTGTGAAGAATTTCACTCACTTTCCTTAAGAAGGTCTGCATCTGTGCAGTGTTCGATGTGTCTGTGGATTCATACGCCGATGCCGTCGTCGCATAGGAGAAACCCGCGCCAACTGGTGCATCTATGAATATAATGCTGGCTGTCTGATAATTTTGGAAGGGGAAAAAGTCAGTATGAACTCAGTAAGTGGACAAGATTTACATTCAATGAGGTTGGGTAAATTGTTAAATAATCCTAAATCAAGGGCAAAACTTATTGCTTCTCACTTTACCTTAGTCCACGCATCTGGCTCGTAGATTAATGTCGGCAAACCCCCAGTGTAATCAGTAATGTTGAACTTAAGCGGACCTGCATATCGCAGACATCAAAATACTTTATATTAACACCTACTTGAAGACATTTGCAGCATCATAATGAGGTAATGATGACATAATAGGAGGAATTATGAAGAATAAGAAACTTACCGAGCTGGAACAAGAAGCCGTTCAAACCCGAACACCCGGGACCTCCATTCATGTAAAGCAGAAGAGGGTCAGCTCCAGGATTCCCAGTAGACTGCACAAAGTAGTAGAAGAACTCGACATCACCAACGCTTATGTACCTGCATCAACCAACATACCCAATCAAGATCACCGGAAAAGTCAAATCCATCCCTGCATTTTGAAATCAAAAGTATAGTCACATTACTAATTCACCAAGTTTTCGACCCACAAAAAATAAAAAATTCTCCCAGCTTCAAGAGTGAGCAGAGCCAAACCGGGATAACCTGGTAATTCCTTAGCAATCCAGCTAGAAAATGCAGAGCCAGAAAGATACATAAACAGAGAGAGAGAGAGAGAGAGAGAGAGAGAGAGAGAGAGAGAGAGAGAGAGAATGCAAAAGCAAGTGGAGTTGAGTTTGCTTGGACTGATGGAAGTCATTGCTAGAGAGTTCATGCTGGCATTCCAATCTTGTTGGAAGAAGCCAAACATAGGTCAGCAAAATTCTTTGAAAGGTTGGTCATTTTGCAGTGGGTGTGAGTGTCGCTGTTATGGAAAGTTACGAGAACCTGACGACTAAAGTATTACGGGTCGAGAAAATTTAGGATCAGCCGATGTATGTTGGATCAGCCCATCAAGATGAGTTGACTTATCTGCTCCTGTGCTCCAGGAATTTAGGTGGGCCTTCTCATCCTCTATAGAATATGATTTTACTTGCGTGAAGGAAGAAATCTTATACAAAACATTTCCGACATTAGTGTATATGTACTAGAAGATTGGATGGGTTGTGATTCAACATCAAATCAATTTATCTGATATGTGATGAATTTGTGCACCCCTAACTATCAATAACTTCACCTGGTGCGCAACATCATGAGAGTTATTTACACATTTAGTTCTTCCACATCATTTCTTGTGTCACTTTAATACTGTCGATTATATCTGTTGAACCATCACCCTTGAAAAGAAAAGTGTGTAATTTCGGCATTTACTTTACCGCGAGGTCAGAATTGTACTCAAAAATCTTCAATCAGTTTGTATTCCAAGATTTGAAAGGAATGTACTGAACAGAAGGACTAACGGCATATAGCTTTCTAAAGTGGGGAGTCTGGACCGCGGAAAGGACTAAATAGATGCAATTAGAAAATCAAGGACCCAGTTGAGATAAGTCATGAATTGTAGGGATCAACTGCGAAGTTCCCTTTAGCTGGCGGATCTTCATTTTTCAAAAAATTTCTGCAAGCTCAGCACCATCATACATCACCAAATGCCAGAAACAAAGAAATGCTGGTGACAAAGCAATCACATGTTCCATGTACGGTGCCACCGGGGCACCATGCCTCCGGTTGTAGACCGTCCTAAATCGGCTCATTTCCGTCGCGGTCTAAAGTGTCGCGAATCGCAAATGATGGAGGAACTCTAGTTTCAAATCATTGTCAAGAGAGAGAGAGAGATGACATGAAAGAATCCGAACTGACCCGGTTTCCAGCTTGAAAGGAAGTGTTCCAGGGAACCCAGGAAGTGTCTCCACAATGTACTGAGACGAAGCAGCTGAGGCCGACACCAGCACAAGCAAAATGCACACCCATTTCTTCTCAACGCCTTGGCTTCTTGAATTGAACATTGCCTTTTGCCTCGCCACTCTCTCTCTCTCTCTCTCGCTCTCTACTCTTTGCTGTCACTCTCTTGCCAATGACACCCCCCTAAAACAAGAGGGATAGAGGGGGTTTCAAACTAAGAATGAAGTGAGGAAAAAAGGAAATCTTAAATGGAGCGCATGGATGGGAGGAGCTCTATTCGCGTGTCCGTGGGTTTTTCTTAAAGAACGTTAGGTGCGAGGCATGTGAGATGAACTGGTCTAACTCACTTTCAACTCTCCATATCCTCCCGGTCTAGCCTGCATGAATGTTCAAAATTTTAGCATACGGTTCGAGTTTATATGACATTGTCAACCATAAAATCGTATCGTCCAATGTGTGTGGAGCTTTTCTAAGCAATATTTCGCATGCTCACGATACACACGAGCCAGAAGCATATCGGCCGTAGTATCACGTGCCAGCATGATTGACCGGGTCCTTGTGCACCGGCTCGGTTCGATGACCTTTCGTGTTTTATGGGACTTCTGATGAAACTTATTCCAAGGAGAGTTTTGACTAGGGATGATTGTCCAAAAAGTCCTAAACATTATTTTATGGTGGTCAATTCAGTCATAAACCTTTCAATCATGTCAATTTAGTCCTAAATCTTCTAAAGTTTTGTCGATTCGATCCTAAACATATTATTTAGATAATTGGCCGAAAGAACTACACTAACAAATCGTCAAAAAATTTATGATTAAATTATCAATTCGTCAAAATATTTAGAATTAAATTAGTACAATTTAAATGTTTATGACTGAATTGGCCACGGTACAATAGGATAAGGACTTTTTGGATACTTTTCCCGTTTTGACAATGGTAAGAATGACCTCCGAGCTAATTTCAAGTGCTTCATCACTAATTACGGAGAGTCCGGTCTCCTCGAGGGCGCAACAATCACACGTCCCGAGCCGGCCGACTAATCATTGGAGGATCTAATTCCGTCCTCCCTCGAGGCGATCCGAGAGAATGCGCGAGGGTGGCGATTCGAACTCAGGTCTCGATCCAAGAAAACAAGGTTCAATTGCCAGTCTCGGGTCATATCTGATGTGAATACATACTCTCGTCAGTCCTACCGGTCTTTGCCATTATGTTACGTCCGCCCCACCGCTTCGTCGCCCGCGGGGTCCTTTTCCCTAATTTATGTTTCTTTTAATTAATTATCATTCTATATTTTGTTATTTTTTTCCCCTCTTGAAATATAATAGTAACATTCCGACCACAAAAAAAATGTAATAATAACACAATGTGTGGGGGCCCATTGGAAACTTTGCATATTATTTTAAAACACGTGCTAGCTTTGAGAAATCCGACAGTCTATCTCCATATCGAACATTCCACCTAATTACACTGCAAATTTAAAACGCGGAATTAAGAGAGTCACTTTTATTTTAAATTTTTTTTTCTTTTCTCGTAGCATTTGGAATATTTGATTTTTGATATTAGTTTTACAACGAAAATCATTTAAAACATATACATGTTCGACATACATAAAGTGTCATCTAGAGGTTTTTTGTCCTAATTTCTTGAACCCTCGGTGGGTATCACCTTTCGTTTTGATATTTCCGAGGAACAACCAAAAGTGCTTTTGGTAAACCAAATATCTAACGAGCCCTTTTAAAATCACGATCACCTCATGCAGTATAAATATCTCGATTTTCAATTCAATTGATTCAAGATTTAACTCTAAATTATACCAACTTCTTTTTCTTTCCCGTGGCGATACCCCATACGTGGTTCACCACTAACAATTCCATATGAAATGCATCGTGTCAGCAATTTGGCATATATTACCCGTCAAATTAGGTAGTTTCTTTTGTCTTTTTTATGATACATGTTACATTTTTAGAGTGCATTGAATGCATAGGATTTTTGTCTTTACGTTTGAATATGATATGCGTTGAGAACAATAATGTATCTCCATATTATTTTATTAAGAAATTAAAGCACGGTGGCCAAAATGTGCCACTTAAGTTTTTTGAGGTGATGGTAAATTACCTAACGATATTTTGGTTTTTAAACTTGAGCTGAGCATAATTCAGTTCAAATCGCCATAATATGGTTTGGAGAGGTGATTTAAAAATTTCGTGCACTGCACCAAATTGAAATTTAGTAGTTTGTTTCGGGGTTTATTTTTTTCCCAAACCAAACTAAACTGCAAATTGAATTAATCTTTGTACAGTATAATTTGAAATTTTTATTTTTATAGTAGGGGAGAGATAAGTAGGTGAGGAAAAACAAAGAAAGAGACGCGAGCAGGTGAGAAAAACCATATTATTGCAGTGCCTTTCGAGTTTTCATTCAAACTGAACCTAACCGAACGGAATCATGCGCCCACCAAGGCAACACAATAGGGTTTCTGCTAGCCGATAGCAGCATCGTTGCTTTGCCGCCGAGCTGCTTTGCCGCCGAGCATCCACATTCTCTACCCCTCTCTAAATTTGGTTTCTTTTCTTCATTTGGGATAAGTGCATTCAAAGTCCTAAAACTTATCACGAAAGTGTAATTAAGTCATAAAACTTTCAAAAAGTACAAACAAGTCCTAAAATTTGTCACAAAAGTGCACTTGACTCCTAAAACTTTCAAAAAGTACAAACAAGTCCTAAAACTTGTCACAAAAATGAAAACAAATCCTAGAACTTGTCAAATTGATTCAATCAAGTCCTTCCATTGATTGTACTTTTTGAAAGCTTTAAGACTTATTTGCACTTTCGTGATAAGTTTTAGGACTTATTTGCACTTTTTGAAAGTTTTGGGACTCAAGTGTACTTTCCTAACAAGTTTTAGGACTTGTTTGCACTTTTTGAAAGTTTTAAAATTCAATTGCACTTTCGTGACAAGTTTTAGGACTTCTAGTGCACTTATCCCTTTTCATTTTAATTTCCTTTCCTAAAATGCATTATGACATTTTATCATATTTGACTTTACAATTAATCATTCTTACCCTCTACATACTATACTTTTTTATGACCGGTTTGTCCTCAAATATGATAAAATATGATCCCAAAGATATAACGGAAATTTCGGGGCACATCGCAACTGATTTCAAGATGATAGGGAGAAACTTAAAATATAACGGAAATTTCGGGGGTAACTTACAATCCCAAAAACTCGGGGGACACAATGTAAATTGCGCCTTTGCAAAAACTTGACATTTGGATCGTTCTTGAAATCATCTTTGCAATGTGTGTTCTTTCAATTATAAGTGTCCGTGTCTAGAATTCGTTTTAATCATGCAATTCGGCTCGATTCTCAATTTTCCATCCCTAAGCTTGATATATCGATTTGACCATACTCTTATCTCAATTTGACAATTACGATTTCACATGGTTGAATGAGTTTTATTTCTTTGACAATAAAGTTAAGCTTGTTGTTGGAATTTAGGAGAGTAAGGCGAATCGACGATACTGTCTTAAAGACGGTGATTTCCTCGATGGAATTCGAGATCCAATGCAATTAGCTCCGATGAAGATCCTGTCCACAAGATATAATGCCCAGACTATAAGGTAGATTGCTAAATTCATGAACCGCAATAAGCTAACTAATGGACAAGAATTAAGAGACAAGATAAGCTTTCGGTAAAAACTAAATCAAATTAAGCAATGATTCTTTAAAAAAAAAAATACTCGACAAAGATAGCAATTGAGTTTAGGTAGGTTGATAGATGACTGAAGATTTATGGGATAATTACCAATATAATCCTAAACTTATTGTACGGATATCAATTTAGTTATAAACTTTTTAATTTTGTCAATGTAGTTGTCAACTTTTTCATAAAATTTCAATGTAGTCCTACCATCCAATTGTCTTTGGAAGTCATAGATGTGGCATCCAATCATCGTTGGCCATCCTATATGGCATGCTGATATGGCGATCTCCAAGTTGTCCACTCAGCGTGCATGTATGATGACTAGCAATAACTAAACGCCACTTCAGCGATTTCTAGTGACAATTGGCCAAAGAGATTATTTTGGAATTTCGCGTGAAGATTTAGAATTACATTGACAAAATTGGAAACTTTAGGACCGATTTAATAATTTTCCCGAACGTTAGGCATCAGGACAATTGATATGAATTTTCAAGTTTAATATGACCTCTTAGAACAATACACCTCATGCTTGGAATACATGTTTTGCATTCGGTCTTGATTATAAAGAATTAGCCACGAGAACCATATGATAAAAAACAACGCTACTTACCATAATATAATATCCATAAATTTTGATTGTTACACCAAACAAAACTTGTCTCCTCCTCCTCCTCGTCCTCCTCCGTTCAAGAATCCGAAGGTTAGGTTCAGCTGGCGGATTGAACCGCCGGTGACTCCCCCCTACCTTCTCAGCCGCCGGAAGAGCCCGTTTTTCCCACAGGATTTTATATCAATATCACAAAGATAAAAAGAGAATCAGAAAGGGACATGGGTGAGTCCCCGTGCGAGAAATTGATGGGCGTTGGAGGATTGAGAGAAGCAGCAGCCCACGTTTGGCTGCCAGGGAAAGCCACTCAAGACTAGAGAGAGAAAAATAGACCAAGCATTTAAAATCGAGACACTGAATGAATAAGAAGTAATTGCACATTGGGGTTGGGGCACCTCAAAGACTTGATGTCCGGACCGTCTCCGTACTATCAGAAGGACTTAATTACAAGTAATCCTATCAAAATAGATCATAAATCCATTTATCAATTCTTATATGATGAGCTAAGTTATTGAATGGATTAGTTATATTCAATAAATTGATCATATATGGGTTTAAACGTAATACAGGTGTAAAATGGGTCATAAATAGATTTATAACTTACATAGACCCAACTCACCTTTATGACTTTCTCTTCATTCTCTCTCACCTTCACTCGATCTTGCGCCTATTCACTCCGCTGTCACCCGATATATGATTTGTCAATCTATTGTTTCTAAATCTAAATGGATATGGATAATATTTTTTGTGATTGGGTGTTGTGTTCATTGCTATTTTTTTTCATCTTTTGTTTGAATTGAATTGATTGTCTTTCCATAAAAAAAAAATACAAAAAGATTAGGTAAAATTTGAGTAGATAATACATTGCATGTTTAGGATAAATTTTTATTATTTTCTTAAAATAGATTAGATTCTTTTCTTAGATATTATTATTACATGTTTAAATTAAGTTAGTTATTTATTCCGAATTTAAATTAATAGAAATATAAAAAAATACCGCGTGCATGTCATATAGATTAATTGCATCATGCTTGCATGTCATCTTGCCACGTCATTCATACCTTGCCATGTGTCATTGCTCGCGTGTCATTAGAAATTGTACGTCTAGGTTCATTTGGGTGCCATATTAGAGATAGTGCATTTAATTGTTGTTAGAATTTGGACATTTAAATAAATCGTATGTCGCATGTCACACTAGACGTAGAATGCATTGCATAAAGTTTAGCTTTCGTTTTTTTTTTTTGGGTAAGGAAGTTTAGCTTTCGTTTAACCAAAAAAAAAAGTTTAGCTTTCGTTAAATCAGAGGAAAACCTAAAAAAGATTTGAGTGAATTTGTGTGTTAATTAGAAATCATATTAGGGTTGTCAATGTGATTTTCTAATTAACATTGCAGATGCTTTCGTTGTTTTGAGGTAAGTCCCTATTTTACAATTTATTTATTGCTTTACATTATTGAGTGTTATATTATTGGTTGCGCATCCGCATGATCACCTAGCATGTTAGTGGATAGGTTTAAATCAATCCAAGCTGCCTGCAAATATTTTTTTGAAATTAAAGAGTAGAGGTACCGAAAGGGCATTAGAGTAATCTAGTATAATCAAGTCCTCGAGTCCATAATCTCTAGTTCGTAGGAGTAAAGTAATTCTTCCGATACTTTACTTTGGTTTCTAATCGGCTCATCAAAAAATAGATTAGTAACGATTCCTAATTGAAATGATTTGCACGTTAAGAACTTAAATCCTAAGTCGCGAATTGGTAGGGCTTGGGAGGTTCGAAATTAGACTTAGACTTAATAATCCATTAGCCGAACCCCTAGGTAGTGCATCTTGGGAGGTTAGGTCGCGACAACATTGAAAAACAACTTTAGTTTAATCGGTGCTTGGAAAAATCACACTTTGCAAAGCACTTTGACTTTTTTAAATAAATAAAAAAAACTCAAGACCAATGAAGAACTAGCGACCAACAAGCCTCTAACGAGGCCAAATCTAGCTATAGCCAGATCTAGTGTCATCAACCTCCGTTGCGTCATGTGACCCAAGGCGGCCATTGTCTAGGTTTGCGTGACCCAAGCCGGGTCGCCTGGTTTGCGGCCTAGGTCGCACGACCCAAGCGACACCTGAGGTCACAAGACCTCAAGCCTTGTTGGCTGGGGTCACGCTTTCCCTAGGCAACAGTCGTCAGGGTCACACAATCCCCCAAGCAACTATCGCCGGCCTTTGTCTAGTTACTCTGTGCAAACCACGGGGAAGATGGACAGTGCAAGATTGGAATAAAAAAATATTAAATCCAAGACTTGCATTACGAAAATGCAGCACTTTTAAAGTACCTTCGAACCTACTTTGGGCCAAAAGCCTTGAAAATGTAATTGCATGTCTCCAAAGCTCTCCAAAAATTTTGCCAAACACCATTTGTATTTGTTGTTTTGAGATAAGTCCCTATTTTACAATTTATTTATTTCTTTGCATTATTATGTGTTATATTATTGGTTGCGCACCCGCATGATCACCTAGCATGTTAGTAGATAGGTTTAAATCAATCCATGCAACCTGCAAATATTTTTTTGAAATAAAAGAGAAAAGGTACCGGAAGAGCATTAGAGAAATCTAGTATAATCAAGTCCTCGAGTCCATAATCTCTAGTTCGTAGGAGTAAAATAATTCTTTCGATACTTTACTTGGGTTTCTAATCGGCTCATCAAAAAATAGATTAGTGACGACTCCTAATTGAAAATATTTGCATGTTAAGAACTTAAACATTAAGTCGCGAATTGGTAGGGCTTGGGAGGTTCCGAATTAGGTTTAGACTTAATAATCCATTAGCCGAACCCCTAGGTAGTGCATCGTGGGAGGTTAGGTCGCGACAACATTGAAAAACAACTTTAGTTTAGTCGGTGTTTGGAAAAATCACACTTTGCAAAGCACTTTAACTTTTTAAATAAAAAAAATACTCAAGACCAATGAAGAACTAGCAACTAGCAAGCCTCTAACGCGGCCAAATCTAGCTATAGCCAGATCTGGCGTCATCAACCTCCGTTGGGTCATGTGACCCAAGGCGGCCATCGTCTAGGTTTGCGTGACCCAGGCCGGGTCGCCTGGTTTGCAGCCCGGGTCGCGCAACCTAAGCAACACCCGAGGTCACGGGACCTCAAGCCTTGTTGGCTGGAGTCGCATGTTCCCCAGGCAACAGTCGCCAGGGTCACACAATCCCCCAAGCAGCTATCGCCGGCCTTTGTCTAGTTACTCTGTGCAAATCATAGGGAAGATGAACAGTGCAAGATTGGAATAAAAAATAAATAAATCCAAGACTTGCATTACGAAAATGCAGCACTTTTAAAGTACCTTCGAACCTACCTTGGGCCAAAGGCCTTGAAAATGTAATTGCATGTCCCTAAAGCTCTTCAAAAATTTTGCCAAACACCATTTGTATTCGTTGTTTTGAGATAAGTCCCTACTTTACAATTTATTTATTTCTTTGCATTATTGTGTGTTGTATTATTGGTTGCGCACCCGCATGATCACCTAGTGTCGCGACCTAAAATTTCCTCTAGCAGGCGTGGTGGGGAGTGGCGGCAGCAGGCGCGGCAGGGAGCGGCGGCAGCAGGCGCACGCAGGCGCGGCAGCAGGCGCGACAGCAGGCGCGGCGGCAGCAGGCGCACGGCAGGCGCGGCAACAGGCGCGGCAGCAGGCGTGGTGGGGAGTGGCGGCAGCAGGCGCGGCAGGGAGCGGCGGCAGCAGGCGCACGCAGGCGCGGCAGCAGGCGCGACAGCAGGCGCGGCGGCAGCAGGCGCACGGCAGGCGCGGCAACAGGCGCGGTGGGGAGCGGCGGCAGCAGGCGCGGCAGGGAGCGGCGGCAGCAGGCGCGGTGGGGAGTGGCGGCAGCAGGCGCGGCGGGGAGGCTCCACACGGCGGCGATCTTCGCCGGTCTCTTTCTCTCTCTCTCTTTCTCACTCTCACCCTCTAAAAATTCTGATATGAAATTGTCCGTCCCCAAAATACTGACTTAATGATGCATATATAACGCTAATCTAGGTCAATTAGATGGGCTCTCTAGTCCTAATGGGCTTAGGCTTGGGCTTATATTTTAATTTAATTTAAATGGGCTGAATTAATTAATGACAATGGGCTGAATTAAGTTCAAATTAAAACAACCGAGCCCGTTTGACTTGTAATTCCCGGCCCTTGCATTTCAAGCGAGCTGAGTCCCATTCGATGAAATTTAAGCTCGTTCGTCACCGCCAGTCCGATGCAAAATGTAATTAATCTAAAATGAATTTAAACTATATGTTATGCAATTTAAATATTTTTTGTTTAGGAGTTAAAAAATTTAATCCATAATTTTCTATGTAAATTACACTAAGTGATGCGCCAAAATTTAAGTGTCAACACCTAGCATGTTAGTGGATAGGTTTAAATCAATCCACGCTGCTTGCAAATATTTTTTTGAAATAAAAGAGAAAAGGTACCGAAAAAGCATTAGAGAAATCTAGTATAATCAAGTCCTCGAGTCCATAATCTCTAGTTCGTATGAGTAAAATAATTATTCCGATACTTTACTTGGGTTTCTAATCGGCTCATCAAAAAATAGATTAGTGATAACTCCTAATTGAAAATATTTGCATGTTAAGAACTTAAACCTTAAGTTGCGAATTGGTAGGGCGTGGGAGGTTCCAAATTAGGTTTAGACTTAATAATCCATTAGCCGAACCCCTAGGTAGTGCATCGTGGGAGGTTAGGTCGCGACAACATTGAAAAACAACTTTAGTTTAGTTGGTGTTTGGAAAAATCACACTTTGCAAAGCACTTTGACTTTTTTAAATAAAAAAAAATACTCAAGACCAATAAAGAACTAGCGACCAGCAAGCCTCTAACGAGGCCAAATCTAGCTATAGCCAGATCTGGCGTCATCAACCTCCGTTGGGTCATGTGACCCAAGGCGGCCATCGTCTAGGTTTGCGTGACCCAGGCTAGGTCGCCTGGTTTGCAACCTGGGTCGCGCAACCTAAGCAACACCCGAGGTCACGGGACCTCAAGCCTTGTTGGCTGGAGTCGCACGTTCCCCAGGCAACAGTCGCCAGGGTCACACAATCCCCCAAGTAGCTATCGCCGGCCTTTGTCTAGTTACTCTGTGCAAACCATGGGGAAGATGAACAGTGCAAGATTGGAATAAAAAATAAATAAATCCAAGACTTGCATTACGAAAATGCAGCACTTTTAAAGTACCTTTAAACCTACTTTGGGCCAACGGCCTTGAAAATGTAATTGCATGTCCCCAAATCTCTCCAAAAATTTTGCCAAACATCATTTGTATTTGTTCGAGGGCCCTAAGGCTCCAAAGGACTTTGGCAAACCTAATGCACCACATTCCGTTATGGCTTCTTTACTATTGTATTTGAGAATAATATTGCATTTATGAGATTCCCTCTACAAGTACAGCTCATGCCCTTATGTTAAAGGGAAAGGGCGGGGATGGGTGACTGGTAATGGCGACCCCAAGGTGAAGATCCGAGATTAATTAAGTTACCTCGCCCCCGACTCAACCTCATGAACTTTTGGATGCACAAGGGCACGTTTACCACTGGGCCATCCTTGCCGGTGGTAAGGGGGGTTCAATTTTTGCTGAAGGGATAAAAGCTGCTAGCGTGGTTGCACACCACAAACCACAAAAATTACATGGCATGGTACATAAACCCGAGATACACCACATGCATCTAATAAGAATGGCTTAATATACAGTTAGGAAACAGATTTGTGTGCGCTTTAGGCCCTTTTTGAGAGTGCATGGAAATTGACCTCGCAAAGCCGCTGGGTTCAGGGCTGAGGATCGGGGATTTCACGCAGAGGGTCGACTTCAAGGGCCGGAGGACATATGCTTTCGTTGCGGTAGATGGGGGCATAGGACCGGTGGTGGATGCATGGGAAGCTGGACAGCAAAACAGAGTGCGGTCCGCAATCTGTTTTGTTTGATAGGCAAACATGTTTCCTTCAGATTGTCTACTATGTTGTCAATAGTTTATGTAGATGGGAAGCAAATCGCTGTGCAACAGAGTAAGTGTGTAGTGATGGAGGAATCCTTTGCTGGGTCTTTCTTGATCCTCCTCTTGCCTTGCTGTACACGGTTTGGATTAGTGTAGGAAGTGTTACCCAAAGGTTGTCAACTTTTGGCTGTATTTTCTGGTGTGATGTGCATGTACTGTGGTTTATCAAATTGTTCCATGTTCTGCTTCCAGGGGAGTACTGCTAGCTCTGCTCTCTTTCACCAATTCCCCCGGTTTGCCCCAGGGCGAGGGCGTTCTCTCATTCACGCCTTCGGAAGCTGACGATGTGAGATCAATTTCTCAAACTGAGGTATATGGGCGAGTCTATGCGCTAATCAGGTGGGTTTCTCAGTTTTATGTAGCGAATACGGTCCAATTGCTACAACTTCATCAAGGAGGGTGGTTCGGTCGCATTGTGGCTCTGCCTTCAACTTTAAAAGAAAGACATCAATGTGAAATGACTCCCGAGTGATGACTACCGGCTTAAGTTCTTAAAACAAATAATTGTGTGTTCCTTCAGTTGATACAGGAACTGCATATTTTGTGTTCCTATACATGTCTACTAGGTCATTTCAATGTTGATCGGCATGACATCGGTAACATTCTATGTCCTCTTAAATGCGGAGTGAAGTAATCGGTTTTCAATGTGGAAGTTAGAAATGGCAGTTTTTGGGCACAACATTTTCTCATATCTGAGCTTTTATCTGTTACGATTGACTGATATGACCTGAGCTTGAAATGTAGTAGCCGTTGCTCGGTGGACCTTCAGTACCTTGCTGAATAGATGTCGGTTATTCCGGTAGCTCAATGCATGTTCTTCCAATTACATGAATCATGACAAGGCCAGATAACTTGTGAATAAAGTTTTTCTCATAACTTAGCAGCAAAACTTTATTCTAGCACCCACTCTTAAACATGTGGATCTACAAAGGATAGTAATGAATCCATCTGCGAAACATCTCATAACATTCTCTGCGTTTGTACTCTGGAGGTGAGTGACCCGATCCCTGCATCAAAGGCATTAACAGAGGAACAAAAGTATTACGACACCGAAAACAACTCAAAAGAGAAGGAAGAGACGGCATTGAAGTCTGAGTTCTTACCTTCAATGTTGCATAAGTCAATCGATATCCGCTGTCTGTATACTTCCTCGTGTACCTATTAAAACATGGTGAAATTGGAAGCTCTTAAATCATCAAGGTCAAACAGAAGGGAGAATGAGAAGAAAGTTCAACTCAAAGCTCGCGATAGACCGAAGTCTTTATGAGCTTACCCCGCAACTTGGCCATCTACAAACCACGGTCTCCAATCTATGTCCACAGTCAAATCGAGCCACTTGATCCACTCTTCGATACCGTTATGCGGAATAGCCATGTCATGATCACCACTGCAAAGAAAGAGTTACTCATCACTGGTTGAACGAATTATTTTTTCTTTAGGTTGAATTTCACATTTGCCAAAGTTTTCCTACAATATTGTCAACATGGGTTTTGTTCGTTTTTACCTGAAAACTAGAACTTGCATGCCCAGACTGGTGAGATTCTTATGATAATCGAGCACATTGTTGACATCTACAGTGTAGGCTAAGGAAATATTACACCTGAAAAATTCACTGACGGTTCCCTACAAATTGACACGATGAAGATAAGACCATTCGGTTAGTTTTCTCAAGAGGGAACAAAATTGAATGAGAAATTCGTGGCAAATCATGTACATACTGGTCGAACATGAAGAGCATCTTGCACACTTGGATAATTACCCCATATGTCGACAAGTAGATAGTCAAAATTCTGCAACATTCAATGAAAGAATTAGAAAACAGATTTAGAGAGAATGAGAGCGAGAGAGAGAGAGAGAGCGACCTTGCACCAAAGATCGCGAGGTCTCGGTAGTGACACAAGATAATGCTTGGTGAACTCTTGGATGGACCTCCGGTGCTTCCCTTGGTTTGATATTGCTGATTTGAAAGCTTCTTTCGATTTCGGTGAAAGCAAAGCACAATCAGGTTCAAGAACATTTTGTTTGCCGATCAATTCAACTAGCTGGAAACAAGACAGAACGAACCAAACATCTCTCCCCAAACTTTATGTTCAATAAATCTCAAACCAAACAACAGTTTGGTGAGAAAAAATGACGAGTCTACTTCGTAAGTATCCATTAGGGATGCACATTCTCTGACCTCGTCATACGCTGCCAGATCCTCTGTGCAGGTCACGTTTGATGAATCCACAAAATTCCCACCGCAATTTACTTCTAAAGCCTGATAATGAATGGATATAAGTTGATCATACCCAGGAATCACAACTGCTCAACTAGTCTTGCATCAATGAGTTCGCACATGATTTGTCATTCATTTACCTCATAAAGTGCATCTGAAATGAGGGCCAACCTATGAGCAAATGGAATTTTTGAGTTTATTTCGAGATCGGTGAACGTGTGGGGACATGATAGTGTCATTCCCTGAAAATGATTCAACAAAGAGAAGATCAGTATATCAACACAAGATGCAGCTTATGTCAAATTTCTAGAAGGAAAAATTAAGATGACGAGCAGGCTTTTTCCATACCTTAAGGTGGATATATGGTTTAAGTCCAGCTTCATTCCCTGCAAATTTGGAGCAACATAGGAAAATGTAACTTCATAACCATCAATAGGTGTGAAAAGGCAATAACGTGTATATTTATCCCATTCAATCAGGTTTATAGAAAAGAATGGATACCTTGAAGAATATCCGTAGCAAGCATGGGAGTGTACAGACCAGCATAAGAATCGCTACCAACAAACACCGGATTGGTTTGGAAACTTGGATGTGCCGCCAACCACTGCACCACATATATATATTAGCATTCATTTCACCCCCGGTTTTTCTTGTGTTATGATACAACCACCGCGATCTGTGAAGAATTTCACTCACTTTCCTTAAGAAGGTCTGCATCTGTGCAGTGTTCGATGTGTCTGTGGATTCATACGCCGATGCCGTCGTCGCATAGGAGAAACCCGCGCCGACTGGTGCATCTATGAATATAATGTTGGCTGTCTGATAATTTTGGAAGGGAAAAAAGTCAGTATGAACTCAATAAGTGGACAAGATTTACATTCAATGAGGTTCGGTAAATTGTTAAATAATCCCAAATCAAGGGCAAAATTTATTGCTTCTCACTTTACCTTAGTCCACGCATCTGGCTCGTAGATTAATGTCGGCAAACCCCCAGTGTAATCAGTAATGTTGAACTTAAGCGGACCTGCATATCGCAGACATCAAAATACTTTATCTTAACACCTACTTGAAGACATTTGCAGCATCATAATGAGGTAATGATGACATAATAGGAGGAATTATGAAGAATAAGAAACTTACCGATCTGGAACAAGAAGCCGTTCAAACCCGAACACCCGGGACCTCCATTCATGTAAAGCAGAAGAGGGTCAGCTCCAGGATTCCCAGTAGACTGCACAAAGTAGTAGAAGAACTCGACATCACCAACGCTTATGTACCTGCATCAACCAACATACCCAATCAAGATCACCGGAAAAGTCAAATCCATCCATGCATTTTGAAATCAAAAGTATAGTCACATTACTAATTCACCAAGTTTTCGACCCACAAAAAAGAAAAAATTCTCCCAGCTTCAAGAGTGAGCAGAGCCAAACCGGGATAACCTGGTAATTCCTTAGCAATCCAGCTAGAAAATGCAGAGCCAGAAAGATACATAAACAGAGGGAGAGAGAGAGAGAGAATGCAAAAGCAAGTGGAGTTGAGTTTGCATGGACTGATGGAAGTCATTGCTCGAGAGTTCATGCTGGCATTCCAATCTTGTTGAAAGGAGCCAAACATAGGTCAGCAAAATTCTTTGAAAGGTCGGTCATTTTGCAGTCGGTGTGAGTGTCGCTGTTATGGAAAGTTACGAGAACCTGACGACTAAAGTATTACGGGTAGAGAAAATTTTGGATCAGCCGATGTATGTTGGATCAGCCCATCAAGATGAGTTGACTTATCTGCTCCTGTGCTCCAGGAATTTAGGTGGGCCTTCTCATCCTCTAAAGAATATGATTTTACTTGCGTGAAGGAAGAAATCTTATACAAAACATTTCCAACATTAGTGTATATGTACTAGAAGATTGAATGGGTTGTGATTCAACATGAAATCAATTTATCTGATATGTGATGAATTTGTGCACACCAACTATCAATAACTTCACCTGGTACGCAACATCATGAGAGTTATTTACACATTTAGTTCTTCCACATCATTTCTTGTGTCACTTTAATACTGTCGATTATATCTGTTGAACCATCACCCTTGAAAAGAAAAGTGTGTAATTTCGGCATTTACTTTACCGCGAGGTCAGAATTGTGCTAAAAAATCTTCAATCAGTTCGTATTCCAAGATTTGAAAGGAATGTACTGAACAGAAGGACTAACGGCATATAGCTTTCTAAAGTGGGGAGTCTGGACCGCGGAAGGACTAAATAGATGCAATTAGAAAATCAAGGACCCAGTTGAGATAAGTCATGAATTGTAGGGACCAACTGCGAAGTTCCCTTTAGCTGGCGTATCTTCATTTTTCAAAAAATTTCTGCAATCTCAGCGCCATCATGCATCACCAAATGCCAGAAACAAAGAAATGCTGGTGACAAAGCAATCACATGTTCCATGTACGGTGCCACCGGGGCACCGTGCCTCCGATCGTAGACCGTCCTAAATCGGCTCATTTTCGTCGCAGTCCAATTCAAAGTGTCGCGAATCGCAACTGACGGAGGAACTCTAGTTTCAAATCATTGTCGAGAGAGAGAGAGAGAGATGACATGAAAGAATCCGAACTGACCCGGTTTCCAGCTTGAAAGGAAGTGTTCCAGGGAACCCAGGAAGTGTCTCCACAATGTACTGAGACGAAGCAGCTGAGGCCGACACCAGCACAAGCAAAATGCACACCCATTTCTTCTCAACGCCTTGGCTTCTTGAATTGAACATTGCCTTTTGCCTCGCCACTCTCTCTCTCTCTCTCTCGCTCTCTACTCTTTGCTGTCACTCTCTTGCCAATGACACCCCCCTAAAACAAGAGGGATAGAGGGGGTTTCAAACTAAGAATGAAGTGAGGAAAAAAGGAAATCTTAAATGGAGCGCCTGGATGGGGGCAGCTCTATGCGCGTGTCCGCGGGTTTTTCATAAAGAACGTTAGGTGCGAGGCCTGTGAGATGAACTGGTCTAACTCACTTTCAACTCTCCATATCCTCCCGGTCTAGCCTGCATGAATGTTCAAAATTTAAGCATACGGTTCAAGTTTATATGACATTGTCAACCATATAATCATATCGTCCAATGTGTGTGGAGCTTTTCTAAGCAATATTTTGCATGCTCACGATACACACGAGCCAGAAGCATATCGGCCGTAGTATCACGTGCCAGCATGATTGACCGGGTCCTTGTGCACCGGCTCGGTTCGATGACCTTTCGTGTTTTATGGGACTTCTGATGAAAATTATTCCAAGGAGAGTTTTGACGAGGGATGATTGTCCAAAAAGTCCTGAACATTATTGTACGGTGGCCAATTCAGTCATAAACATTTCAATCATGTCAATTTAGTCCTAAATCTTCTGAAGTTTTGTCAATTCAGTCATAAACATGTTATTTAGATAATTGGCCGAACGGACTCCACTAACAAATTGTCAAAAAATTTATGATTAAATTATCAAATCGTCAAAATGTTTAGAACTAAATTGATACAATTTAAAGATTTATGATTGAATTGGCCACCGTACAATAGGATAAGGACTTTTTGGATACTTTTCCCGTTTTGACAATGGTAAGAATGACCTCCAAGCTAATTTCACGTGCTTCATCACTAATTACGGAGAGTCCGGTCTCCTCGAGCGCTCGATCGATCTCCCACCAGGGCACAACAATCACCCATCCCGAGCCGGCCGACTAATCGTTAGAGGATCTAATTCCGTCCTCCCTCGAGGCGATCCGAGAGAATGCGTGAGGGTGGCGATTCGAGCTCAGGTCTCGATCCAAGAAAACAAGGTTCAATTGCCAGTCTCGGGTCATATCTGATGTGAATACATACTCTCGTCAGTCCTACCGGTCTTTGCCATTATGTTACGTCCGTTCCACCGCTTCGTCGCCCGCGGGGTCCTTTTCCCTAATTTATGTTTCTTTTAATTAATTATCATTCTATATTTTGTTATTTTTTTCCCCTCTTGAAATATAATAGTAACATTCCGACCACAAAAAAAATGTAATAATAACACAATGTGTGGGGGCCCATTGGAAACTTTACATATTATTTTAAAACACGTGCTAGCTTTGAGAAATCCGACAGTCTATCTCCATATCGAACATTCCACCTAATTACACTGCAAATTTAAAACGCGGAATTAAGAGAGTCACTTTTATTTTAAATTTTTTTTTCTTTTCTCGTAGCATTTGGAATATTTGATTTTTGATATTAGTTTTACAACGAAAATCATTTAAAACATATACATGTTCGACATACATAAAGTGTCATCTGGAGGTTTTTTGTCCGAATTTCTTGAGCCCTCGGTGGGTATCACCTTTCGTTTTGATATTTCCGAGGAACAACCAAAAGTGCTTTTGTTAAACCAAATATCTAACGAGCCCTTTTAAAATCACGATCACCTCACGCGGTATAAATATCTCGATTTTCAATTGAATTGATTCAAGATTTAACTCTAAATTATACCAACTTCTTTTCTTTCCCGTGGCGATACTCCATACGTGGTTCACCACTAACAATTCCATATGAAATGCATCGTGTCAGCAATTTAGCATATATTACCCGTCAAATTAGGTAGTTTCTTTTGTCTTTTTTATGATACATGTTACATTTTTAGAGTGCATTGAATGCATAGGATTTTTGTCTTTACTTTTGAATATGATATGCGTTGAGAACAATAATGTATCTCCATATTATTTTATTAAGAAATCAAAGCACGGTGGCCAAAATGTGCCACCTAAGTTTTTTGAGGTGATGGCAAATTACCTAACGATATTTTGGTTTTTAAACTTGAGCTGAGCATAATTCAGTTCAAATCGCCATAATATGGTTTGGAGAGGTGATTTAAAAATTTCGTGCACTGCACCAAATTGAAATTTAGTAGTTTGTTTCGGGCTTGATTTTTTTCCCAAACCAAACTAAACTGCAAATTGAATTAATCTTTGTATAGTATAATTCGAAATTTTTATTTTTATAGTAGGGGAGAGATAAGTAGGTGAGGAAAAACAAAGAAAGAGACACGAGCAGGTGAGAAAAACCATATTATTGCAGTGCCTTTCGAGTTTTCATTCAAACCGAACCTAACCGAACGGAATCATGCTCGCACCAAGGCAACACATAGGGTTTCTGCTAGCCGATAGCAGCATCGTTGCTTTGCTGCCGAGCTGCTTTGCCGCCGAGCATCCACATTCTCTACCCCTCTCTAAATTTGGTTTCTTTTTTTCATTTGGGATAAGTGTATTCAAAGTCCTAAAGCCTATCACGAAAGTCCAATTAAGTCATAAAACTTTCAAAAAGTACAAGCAAGTCCTAAAACTTATCACAAAAGTGCACTTAAGTTCTAAAACTTTCAAAAAATACAAACAAGTCCTAAAACTTATTACGAAAATGCAAACAAATCCTAGAACTTGTTAAATTGATTCAATCAAGGCCTTCCATTGATTGTACTCTTTGAAAGTTTTAAGACTTATTTGCACTTTCGTGACAAATTTTAGGACTTATTTGCACTTTTTGAAAGTTTTGGGACTCAAGTGTACTTTCCTAACAAGTTTTAGGACTTGTTTGCACTTTTTGAAAGTTTTAAAATTCAATTGCACTTTCGTGACAAGTTTTATGACTTCTAGTGCACTTATCCCTTTTCATTTTAATTTCCTTTCCTAAAATGCATTATGACATTTTATCATATTTGACTTTACAATTAATCATTCTTATCCTCTACATACTATAACGGAAATTTCGGGGCACATCGCAACTGATTTCAAGATGATAGGGGGAAACTTAAAATATAACGGAAATTTCGGGGGTAACTTACAATCCCAAAAACTTGGGGGACACAATGTAAATTGCGCCTTTGCAAAAACTTGACATTTGGATAGTTCTTGAAATCATCTTTGCAATGTGTGTTATTTCAATTATAAGTGTCCGTGTCTAGAATTCGTTTTAATCATGCAATTCGGCTCGATTCTCAATTTTCCATCCCTAAGCTTGATATATCGATTTGACCATACTCTTATCTCAATTTGACAATTACGATTTCACATGGTTGAATGAGTTTTATTTCTTTGAAAACAAAGTTAAGCTTGTTGTTGGAATTTAGGAGAGTAAGGCGAATCGACGATACTGTCTTAAAGACGGTGATTTCCTCAATGGAATTCGGGATCCAATGCAATTAGCTCCGATGAAGATCCTGTCCACAAGATATAATGCCCAGACTATAAGGTAGATTGCTAAATTTATGAACCGCAATAAGCTAACTAATGGACAAGAATTAAGAGACAAGATAACTACTAAAAATTTAAAGCTTTCGGTAAAAACCAAATCAAATTAAGCAATGATTCTTTTAAAAAAAATACTCGACAAAGATAGCAATTGAGTTTAGGTAGGTTGATAGATGACTGAACATTTATGGGATAATTACCAATATAATCCTAAACTTATTATACGGATATCAATTTAGTTATAAACTTTCTAATTTTGTCAATGTAGTTCTTAACTTTTTCACAAAATTTCAATGTAGTCCTACCATCCAATTGTCTCTGGAAGTCATTGATGTGGCGTTCAATCATCGTTGGCCATCCTATAGGGCACGCTGATATGGCGATCCCCAAGTTGTCCACTTAGCATGCATGTAGGATGACTAGCAATGACTAAACGCCACTTCAGCGATTTCTAGTGACAATTGGCCAAAGAGATTATATTGGAATTTCGCGTGAAGGTTTAGAATTACATTGACAAAATTGGAAACTTTAGAACCGATTTAATAATTTTCCCGAAGGTTAGGCATCGGGACAATTGATATGAATTTTCAAGTTTAATATGACCTCTTAGAACAACACACCTCATGCTTGGAGTACATGTTTTGCATTCGGTCTTGATTATAAAGAATTGGCCACGAGAACCATATGATAAAAAACAACGCTACTTACCATAATATAAAATCCATAAATTTTGATTGTTACACCAAACAAAACTTGTCTCCTCCTCCTCGTCCTCCTCCGTTCAAGAATCCGAAGGTTAGGTTCAGCTGGCGGATTGAACCGCCGGTGACTCCCCCCAACATCCTCAGCCACCGGAAGAGCCTGTTTTTCCCACAGGATTTTATATCAATATCACAAAGACAAAAAGAGAATCAGAAAGGGGCATGGGTGAGTCCCCGTGCGAGAAATTGATGGGCGTTGGAGGATTTGAGAGAAGCAGCAGCCCACGTTTGACTGCCAGGGAAAGCCGCTCAAGACTAGAGAGAGAAAAATAGACCAAGCATTTAAAATCGAGACACTGAATGAATAAGAAGTAATTGCACATTGGGGTTGGGGCACCTCAAATAAACGATGTCCGGACCATCTCTGTTCTATCAGAAGGACTTGATTACAAGTAGTCCTATCAAAATAGATTATAAACTCATTTTTTAACTCTTATATAATGAGTTAAGTTATTAAATGTGTTAGTTATATTCAGTAAATTGATGATATATGGATTTAAGCATAATATAAGTGTTACACGTAATCGAAACAACTGTGAAAGACAGACTTAACGCAAAATTAGATAGGAATGTGATAAGACTAAGAGAGTAAAGAAGAAAAGAGAAAAGAAATACCCAAGGACAATTGAATGCCGAAAACAGATTGGTGTTGAAGATGAGTTAGAGGCCAACTGACCCCACACCTAACTTTCTTATCCAGCATGAGCAACCATGTGCTCCATTCATGGTTCGTCCCTTTCCCTTTTTCATTGGGTTTTGGACACTCATCGCTCCTCATCTTCTTCTTCTTTTGGGAAGGTTTTGCACAAGAAAAAAGAAATGGGACAAGCCTATCTTGAATTCAGGCCTATTTGATTTGACTTTGGAGGAATGCTTTTAGGAGAATGCAAATACTTTTGAACTTTTTCGAAATGCAAATAATGTTTAGTAAGTGTTTTTTAAAATCACATTTGAAAGTAACTTTGGCCTAAATACCGTATGGTAAAAACTATATTTAGTAAAGGACTTTTGCTAATATTTTTTTTTTAAAAAAAAGTTTCTGATGGAGCTCAACCACCGGCCACCATCGCCAGCCAAATCTAGTCGTCGGCCACCACCGCCTAACCTCAGGCGAGGCGGCTTAAGACCACACAACCTCAAGTGTCGCCTGGGTCGCGCAACCCAAGCGACGCCTGAGATCCGACGACCACTACTTGGGGTTGCGCGACCACAAGCGACGTTCGTCGGGGTCGCACAAACCCGACGACTGCCACCTGAGGTCACCGGACCTCGCGCGATGCCCTAGGTCATGCGACCCAGGCAACGCAACCTAGGCGACGCTTGAGGTCCAGCGACCCCAGGCGACGACGCCTGGGTTGCACGACCTTGACGACCAAAGCCCGAGGTTGCGCGACCCCTAGGAAGTGGTCACCAGGGTCAAGCTAGCCCTCAGGCTACAGTCGCCGGCCGGGCCACCGGACCTCTTGTCTAGGGAAGATGAACAGTGCGTGATGAACAGTACAAGTTGCATTTTGAAAATGTAACTTCCTAAGGTACCTCCAACCTCACATTGGCCAAAATTCCCTTGGAGAGCATTGGAAATGAAATTGCATCTCCTCAAAGTGAGTAAAAAAAATTGTCAAACACCATGTGCATTTGGCCAATGGACTTTAGAGCCCAAATGAGCATTTCAAATGCTGAATCAAATGGGGCCGATTCAACAAAGTCGCCCTGCTCTGGGCAAGCATCAGAAGTGGGTGTGCTCCTTTCTTTATTATGTTTGTGTCTCTACCTGATGATCAGTTTAGGCAGGCATATGCCCTTGAAATTATTCCTTAGTTTCTCTCGGCAGATTTAGCGCTGGCAAACAAACATGATCAATGAATTGTTCGCGTTTCACATGCACATAAACTCAAGATATGGGGGACCTACTATACGGATGTTAATTTAGTTATAAACTTTTCGGTTAGACCGATTTACTCCTAAACATTTGTGTGCAATTCCTATGTAGCAATGACTAGATTGCAATGTCAGCCATTTCCAATAAAAATTGGCTAGAAAAACCACATTGAAATATCATACAAAAATTTGGGGCTAAAATTGACAAAATTGAAAAGTTTTTAACTGATTGAGTGATTTTTTTCCAAGATTTGCCACTCAAAAATAAAAAGGAAAAAAGGGAAAGAGTCAGGATATGAAAGAATATGTTACTAATAAAAATTATATATCTCACGAAAATTAAGCTGTGCAACTATAAAAGTAAATATATCCCTTCAACTATAGTAAAAATTAAGCAACAACCAATTTCGATCAAAGGAACCAAGCTAAGTCCGATTCGCTCACCATAATGAATCCAAAACAGCTTGCCATATTCTCAAAATCAATGAATTTTTGCTGATTAAGCCCAGAAAGGAAAAGAGGACCCGGTTGCTGAAACCGGAAACGCAATCTACCCGAATTTGAAACATCATACGAACATGTTCACGAGGCGGGATGATCACGACCCTTTCGCCGGTGAGCAAAGAACGTCCTCCGGAGGCCTGAGGATGGTGGAGAACCCGTGCTTGCACATGGGGGGGCACATGGACACCACCTTGGCTCATCCCACGATGCGCGCGAAGTGAGAAGTCGGGGCCGCGGCTGTCGATTTGGCCTCCGATGGCTCGTCCCCCTTCTCTGTCAAGCAAATTATACAGTACACGTCGTTGCCGTCATCGTCTTACTCCATCAGACGCTGCGAGGAAGGCCGAGTCAGCCGGCGGGGAAGTAATGCCAATCTGGGCTTGGAATCGCAATTCGACTTTGGGCCTGAACTAAAAGCCCAAAACTGGAGGCCCAAAAGGTCATGAGAATAATATTTATCTAAAATTCGAAAGAAAAAAAAAAGAAAGAAAATTCAGAGAATCGTGTTATTGCACTATATAATGACTATTAAGGGAATTTTATCGAGTGCAATTTCTTAAATAAAAAGTGGGTGGTTAATTTCTTAAATTTGCCTTGTTTCCTCTTCCTCAAACAATTAGAGTAATCGGAATAATCCCACTCCGAATACACATGTTATCGGTAAAGTATACTAGTGCTAGTAGCGAACGCTTAATTGATTTTCTTCAAGTAATTTGATTTAGTCCAACGGAAAAAAAATACACAGAGTAAATAAGTTCACTTGGTTTGAGAAGTAGGGCAATTTTAGTAGATTATTGCCAGTTTATAATGGGCTTCGTAAATTTATATGAGGATATTTAAACAATATCAGGATTAGTTTATAACTCCATTTACTTGAAAGGAAATATTATCAAAAACTCCAAATTATATCCATTATAACACATTTACCTTAACTTTTTTTTGTGATATCAAAAATCCAAAACTTATACCAATGATTGTGTGACACATTTACTCCCCGTAAAGATTCCATCAATGAGCACTATTAAAAATGTGCCTATATAGATGCTAAAAAGCAAACGATGTTGACATGGCATCCACATGACTTAAGTGAAATAAAAACGATGTTGTTTTGGCTAAAAAATATCTGACAGAACATTGACAAGAGTAAATATGTCACTTAGGTATAAGTTGAGGGTTTTTTTAGGGTAAATGTATCATAATGGACATACTTTAGGATTTTTTTATTTCACAAAAAAAAGTTTAAGATAAATGTGTCATAATGAGCATACTTTGGGGTTTTGATAGCTTTTCCTTACTTTAATATTACAACAATACCAGTGTTTTTCTCAAACTTGCTATAAAATAGTTAAACAAGGGGGATAAGAACAGCAAAGTAACATAACTTTCGTACAGCACTCACTTGAGTATAATAACTTTTTTCTGCTCACTTAAGAGCCACAAATTTGAAAAATCAATAACTCAGGACGCGAATAATAGCCATTCTGTTCCAGAAATTAATTTATGGCCAAAAATAGTTTTTTCTATTTTTATTCCATGGACAAGTTTCTAAACCAAAATATACGTTTGATAACGATACAAAATTTCTCCCTCCTGAGCGGCCAGCGAGCGAGAGGCGGCAGACAATGAGCGGTGGCTAGAGGCAATCGGCAACGGGAGGCGGGCGGCGACGGGAGGTGACCGGCAGAGGGGGACGGCGGACAGCGGCAAAGGACAGCGACGGGAGGCGACTGGCGATGGAGGATAACGATGGGAGGCTGGCGACAGCGAGAGGTGGTCGGCATTAGGCAGCAAAGGAGGACGGCGGCAGCCGATGGCAATGGGAGGCGGCCAGCGGTGAAGGATGACGATGGGAGGCGGATGGCGGCGAGAGGTGGCTGGCATTGGGCGAAAGAGGAGGACGGCGGTAGCCAACGGCGATGGGAGGTGGCCGGCGGTGGAGAACGACGACGGCAGGCAATCGGCGGGTGGGAGGTGGACGATGTTAGGCGGTGACAGGAGATGGGTGACGTTGGCCATTGACGAGAGGCGGCGGCAATGGGAGGTGGCCAGTGTTGGGCTTTAGCGATAGGCGGCGAAGGATGGCCGGAGGCAGTCGACGGTGGGAGGCAGCCAGCATTGGGTGGCAGAGGAAGGCAAACGGCGGGAGGTGGCCTGCGGCGAAGGATGGCGAGCGACGGCGACAAACGACAGCCGGTAGGCGGTGGAGGACGACGGCCAGCAGCGGTGAGAGGCAACCGGCGGTGACGTTGGGGCGACCGTCTAGTAGTGAGAACAAGTAATATGAAGAGTTTTTATTTCTCATTTATGTTCCAGAAATAGAAAAGTAAAAAAAATTTACTTCTGATTTCTGTTCCAAACCTATTTTTAGAGTAGAAATTTTTTCTAGAAATAGAAAAATAAAATTGCATTACCAAACAGATTTTGTTCCAAACCTATTCATAGGAACAGAAAAATAGAGAAACAGACCGGTTATCATGCGTGCCCTTAAGTACCATCGGCAATTTGCCTCGCCGGAAATCTGATGTGGACATTGGAAAATTCGACATGGATGCCGGAAAATCTGACGTGGACAATTTTTGGAAATTTATTTAATTTAATTTTTCTTTTTTATTATTTTTTATCATTTTTTTATTTTTATTTGGCCAATCTAATTTGAAGATGGGCACAATGAAGAACTTTATCATCCCCATAGTGGCCTAATATCCTAAAAAACCTCAAACTTTAGCTTTTGTCCCAATTTTACCTTTTATCTCATAAAAAATCTCAAACTTTAGGTCATGTCCCAATTCTACCATAAACTTTTTTTTATTCCATAAAAAACCTTGAACTTTAGGTCATATCCCAATTCTACCATAAAATTTTTTTTATTTTATGAAAAACCCCTAACTTTAGGTGTTGTCCCAATTTTATCCTAAAATTTTTACAATCTTATAAAAAAACCACAAATTTTTACTTGAGTCACAAATATGCCCACATTAACCCTCATTCCAAAATTTCTCATTGGAAACCCAGAGATGGAAAACATCTAAGCACAAGCTGTTCAAGAGTCCCGAGCACGAGTTGTTGGAGCTTCTCGGGTGCTAGAGATGGAACATTCCCAAGCATGAGAAATCAACGAGCGCAAAATCGCTAAGGGCGATTTTGACAAAGGGTTAATTGAGAGCAAATTTGTGACTCAAGTAAAAGTTAATGATCTTTTATAAGACAAAAAAATAATTATAGTGAAATTAAAACTTGACCTAAAACTGAGAATCTTGACAAGACAAATAAAAAGTTTATAGTAGAATTTGTATTTAACCCAAAATTAAGGGTTTTTTATGATACAAAAAAGGTTTAGGGTAGAATTGAGACTATATCTAAAGATGTAGATTTTTTATAGGACAAAAAAAAATTTAAGATAGAATTGAGACATGACTTAAAGTTAGATTTTTTTTTATGAGATAAAAGGTAACCTCCCCATGATTGGGGTATTGTAGCATCTAGGGATTTTGGCTTAGCCGAGCCCAATTCCGGTGAGGGCTCTGCCACGCGCCTCGCCACTCGAGACATCTAGTGATTCCTCCTCGCTACCCTGTCGACACTCGCCTGTCCATTTTGGTAGTCGATTGTCGTTCACCTCTGTCCATCGCCCACCTCGACCTCATATCTGAATTCTCCTTTGCTACGGTGACCATCCCCCTTGACGCCAGCCGTCGCCGTTCTAAGCTGTGTCAGAGACTCCGAGAAGAAACCTCGCCTTCCCAACCACACCTCCTCTGTTGCTGGTCGCTGGTCGCTGGTCTGGGTTTTGGGGTTCCTGGGTTGCCTGTGGTTGGTCGTTGAGTTGTTGGTTTGGGACGCTGGTCGTTGGTTGCTGGATGTCGGTCGAGGTTGCTGGTCGAGGCCGCAAGCGAGGCCGCAAACCTCGCCCAGATTTGGCGAGATTGTTGGTTGCTGGCCGCGAAGGCGCTGAGCTGAGAGTTTCTTCTCATGCCACCCATAAATAAATATGCATTCGATTGTTCTTGATGCTCGAAGCAGTCAAGTGTGTCTTTGCTGAGAGCCCACAAAACAAAAGCACCCCAGAAACCGAATAGAGACTTACAAATATGAAATAATAATTCTTGCCACTGCTTTATGCTAAACCCAAGCAGCCTCGACCAGATCTAAAAGAAAAGAAACATAAATAAATATGCATTTTTATTTTGTGCCGGCGAGGGTCGCCGGACCCTCACCTATCACATAGGCCTCCCCCATTTTGGGTGAGGTCTACGCGGCCGGTGAGGGTCATCGGGGATCCTCGCCGGCCCAAAAAAAAAGCAAAGAAAATAAAAGAAAAAGAAAGAGGAAAAAAATCCATGTTGGAATAGAAAATTAAGTAAAAAAATCCACGTAGGACGATTTGCCGGAAATGGCACTCAAATAATCGATTTACTCCGACGTAGCACTTAAGTGAGCGAAAAAAAAGTTATGGCACTCAAGTGAACGCTATACGAAAGTTATGACATTCCTACTGTTCTTATCCCGTTAAACAAAAAAAGATTACGTTGCAATTTAGTTTAAAAAATAGATAATTTACATCTTCTTATTTATTCATTTTTTACCTTCGGATATGGCTTTCCTTAATATACACTAAAAATATCATTTGTCTATATATTTTAGAGTTAATACCACGAAAAATCCCAAATTAGTACACCTGTGATAATTTTATCTCGAATTAATTTTTTGACCACAAAAAATCTCAGACTGGCACACATGTAACAAATTTATCCCGAACTATTTTTTTTACCACCAAAAACCCCACACTGGTACACTTGTGACAATTTTACCTCAAACTAATTTTTTTACTATTAAAAGCCTCAAACTGGTACATCTGTAATAATTTTACCACAAACTAATTTTTTGACCACTAAAAACCCCAAATTGATACATTTGTGACAAATTTACCCTTCGTTAATGTCCGTTAAATTGGATTAATATCACAAAAAATTACAAAATGGTAAACTTGTGACAAACAGTGGGGTAAAACCCTAAACCGGTACATCCACCAACTACCACGTGTCATCAAACTTAGCAATTTGACAATAAAATTTAACGGAAACTAACGGAAGGTAAATTTATCACATGTGTACCAGTTTGGAATTTTTTGTGGTTAAAAAATTAGTTCGGGCTAAAATTGTCACAAGTGTACAAATTTGAGATTTTTTGTGGTCAAAAAAATAGTTCGGAATAAAATTATCACATGTGTACCAATTTGGAGTTTTTTGTGATATTAACCCTATATTTTATACGTTGAGAAAACTCAACATTATAGCATATTTCTCTATAGCATAGTGATCTTAGACTTTCATAAAGTATGATATCCTTCTACAATGCTATAAAATAAATTCTACGATTATTTCTTTTACATCATGTCTCACGTTAATAAAATTTCCTAATCATTAAAAACCATGTATATAGACATGCCCTTCAAAGCGCGGGCTAAGTAAATTATTATGATGATGCCGAACTTTTCAGTGTTGGTGGCTGACGAATTAAACAATCCGAGGTGGGAAGGAAATAAAAAATTATAGAAAACTCAAGAGGCGGTATATACTGTACAAGGATAGGAAATTACCAAAAAAATTTTAAACTTATTGCATTTGTATTGATTTAGTCTTAAACTTTTCAATTTGGCCAATTTAATCCTGAACCTGTTGCACTTGTGCCAATTTAGTCCTAAACATTTCGATTATGTCAAATTAGTCTAAATTTTCCGACGATCAACCAATTTAGTCTTTTTGGCTAATTTTGGCTGAAAATCGATAACGTAGCGATGTAGTCAATGCCAGCTGTCTTACATGGTACGACCAATGCCGACGTAGATAATTTTTATTTTTTAATTTACTATTATTTTTCTTCGTTCCTTTTGTTTTCTAACCCTGGGCTAGCGAGAGCATCGACCTTCACCCAGATCTAGACAAGGGCTGCATCCCTCGTCCGCTGGCCAGCGAGGGCCTCTGCGCCCATATCCAAGCGAGGGCCGCGACGCCCTCATCTAGACTAGGCGACCTTGCCAGCCTAGGGTTAGGAAAAAAGGAAAAAGAAAGAATAATAATAAATAAAAATTCATAAAAAAAATTTAAAATTTTGTCTACGTTAGGGTCGGCCATGCCACGTAGAATAGTCGGCACTAACTAAACCGCCACACGTCAGCTATTTCTGGCCAAAATTGGCCAGAAAAAATAAATTGGCAAATTATCAAAAAGTTTATGACTAAATGACAAATCGTCTTTGACCACAATAAAATGAAAAATCGTCAAAATATTTATGACTAAATTAGTCAAAATTGAAAGATTTAGAACTGAATTGGTACAAATGCAATACAGTTAAGATTTTTTTTTTGGGTAATTTTCTCAAGGATATTGCATAAAGTATTTTATTTGGTTTTGCACCAAGTATCATGTGGTCGGGAGAAGGACGGCCCACCACACCAGTCCCCCTTGGTCCATTATTGATTGAATCGATCCCGTTATTAGATCATCCGCTCTTTCGGTTGGCATACTTTGGTCTCTTCAATTGAAACATTGTTATCAATCGCGTTGGCCGGGCTTCTTACCATGTAAATCCGCATTTTGACGAGTTGTTTTCTTTCTAAATAGAGAAAGGGCTGAATGAAGAATAAACAAAAGTAGACGATGAAACAATAGTGAAATATACGGAGAATTTCTTAATTATTTATTTTACGCTAAATCTCAACTATAATAAATTATGTTTATTTTTAAGGATTTAACTGAAGGGCCGAAGGCCATGGGATACAAAGCCAAACCCGTTTTATGTGCTCCTTCAATTTAACCCTTTTCATGATTTGTACTAAAGAGCTCACTAGGACCAGCAACCACGACTAGTGATCGTCCTTGACATTGCGTATGTGTGTCATTCCATTATATGGCGTGCTCGGAAGCAAGCTCGCTCGTTCTCTTGCTCGCTCATAGCTTTTGCTTGAAGCTCTAATGTCCACGTTGTAGACGACGTCAGCCTCCTCGCGGTGCTACCGGACCCAAACCCCTCTTCCGGGGTGTTTTTCTCTTCTGTTCTCCAAGTCGCCTCTTGGTCCATCATTGATTGAATCAAGTCTCTTCAAGTGAAACGTTATTACTAATCATATTGGTTGGGTTTTTTCAGGTAGATATGCATTTTGACAAGTTGCTTTCTTTCTTAAAAAAAAGAATAAATAAAGAAAAAATGTAGACAGTAAAACCAATGAAAAAAATCACCAAACACCCTAAACTACACCTACCATGACGCATTTACCTTGAACTTTTTTCTGTGATACCAAAAATCCCAAGCTCGCACTTATGTGACCAATTTAACCTCCGTCAAAATGAGAACCGATAAAAATTTATCTGCATGGACACTATAAAACAAACGGTGTTAACATGACGCCTAAGTAGCTTAAGTAAAATATAAACAACATTCTTTTGGTTGAAAAATTATTAAACAGAACTTTGACGGAGGGAAATATGTCACTAGATGCAAGTTTGGTGTTAAATGTGTTACAGTAGGTATAGTTTGAGATTTTTGAAATTACAAAAAATAAATTCAAGGTAAATGTGTGAAAGTAAGCATGATTTTAGTTTTTTTTTTGTGACCTTTGCCCTAAAACAAAATGGAAAGAGGTAATTTTGAGGATCGTCCAAGCATCCTTAGCATCAAGTCACCCATAATCATACTCTTTTTTTTTTTTACAAAAAAGAGGGGCTGGAGAGGAAAATGGGTGATGAGCAAGGAAAATGAAGTAAATTGTCGAATTTGCCTTAAAAGAAGCATGAGGTTGCCCTATTTTAAATATATATCAAAAGAAGAAATATATATTACAATTGTTAATAGGATATGTTCACTGGAAGTCATAAAACTTGTCACCAAAGTGCAATTGAATCCTAAAATTAACATTGTTAATTTGTCTAACGAAAAATACTAATGTGACATATTTAAATCAATTATTCTCTCCAACGTGGCATTTATTATTATTATTTAAATTGGATTAAAAAAGTAAAGAAACCTAAAATTTTATTTAAAAAAACAATAATGGATAAAAAATTAGGCCTCGCCGATAGGGCACTGCCATCGCCGCCCATTATTGGAGGGGCCAACGACCCTCACCAATCGGTCGCCGGCCCAAGGTGAGGGTGCCCGGCCTTCGCTAGCCAAGTAAGGGCCAGCGAGGCTCGCCCATATCTAAGCAACGCCTTGCCAACCCTTGCATGGGCCCAGCATGGCTCACCACAAACCTAGGTGCTGCCCGCCCTCGCCAGGGTCGATGAGGCTTCCTTGCCCCGAGCCAAGCCTCATCGGCCCCACGCGAGGGGCGGCAATACTGATAGCCGGATTCGCCCAAATATGGGCAAGCCTCGGTCAGGCCTATAGAGGGTCGCTGGTGAGCGCCAATTGCCCTCACCAAGGGTCGGCAAAGAGCAATGGACAGCAATGGCAGCAGTAGTGCCCAACGCCGAGGACTCCCCTTTCTTTTTTTCTTTTTTTTCATTGTTGTTTTTGTAAATAAAAATTTAGATTTTTTAAATTTTTTATTTAATTTAAGGGTTAATATCACGAAAAACCCTAAACTGATACATATGTGACAGATTTACCCTAAATTATTTTTTTAACCACAAAAAACCCCAAACTAGTACATTTGTGACAATTTTACCCCGAACTATTTTTTTGACTACCAAAAACTCCAAACTGGTACACTTGTGATAATTTTACCCCAAACTAATTTTTTAATATATTTTTTTCAATTTTTTTAGTTTTTCTTTTCTTTCTTTTTCCTTTCCTTTCTTTTTTTTTTTTCCTTGATCTTCTTTATCTTCAACCTTTGGCCGGCAAGGTCGGCCCCGCTGGCCACAGGCGAGGCCGACCTCGCTGGTAATTGGCGAGGTTGGCCTTGCCCCACTCCGGGCGAGGTTCGATCTCGCCAGTTGCCGGTGAGGTCGGCCCTGCAGGCTACTAGCGAGGCCGACCTCGCCAGTTGCGGGCAAGGGGTCGGCCCCATCGTCGCTGGCGAGACTTGGCCCCGTCGGCAACTGGTGAGGTCAACCTCATCCGGAAGCTGCGAGGTTGAGCCTCGCCAGCGACGGCGAGGATGACCCCTCGCTAGCAACTGGCGAGGTCGGCCTTGGCCCACCACTGGCGAGGTTTGATCTCGCCAATTGCCGACGAGGGGTCGTCCTCGCCGTCGCTGGTGAGGCTCAACCTTGCCACTTCAACCTCGCCAGCGATCGGCGGGGTCGACCTCGCCGGCAATTGGCGAGCTCGATCCTCGCCTGAGGTGGGGCAAGGCCGACCTCGCCAGTTGCCAGTGAGGTCGACCTCGCCAGCGGTCAGCGGGGCCGACCTTCCTGGCCCCTGCCTCTGGCCGGTTGCCGGACAGGCGACCGCTCGAAGGTTGAAGATAAAGAAGATGAAGGAAAAAAAGAAAAGGTAAGGAAAGGAAAAAGAAAAGAAAAGAAAAACTAAAAAAAGTCGAAAAAATAGAAAATAATATTAAAAAATTAAGTTTGTAGTAAAATTGTCACATGTGTATTAGTTTAGGGTTTTTGGTGAACAAAAAAATAATTCGGAGTAAAATTGTCACAGATGTACCAGTTTAGGATTTTTTATGGTAAAAAAAATAGTTTTGGGTAAATTTGTCATAAGTGTATCAGTCTAGGGTTTTTCATGGTATTAACCCTTAATTTAAATAAGATTTGAATGAGAAAATAACAACAAATGCCATGTAGGAGAGTGAAATTTATTTAAATATGCCACGTCAGCATTTTCCATTAAACAATTTGATGCTATTAACTTTAGAACTCGATTGAATCAATTTGAGAAATTTTAGGACTTGAAGTTTTAGGCCTCAATTGTACTTTGGTGATAAGTTTTATGAATTCTAGTAAACAAAACTCACTATTAATTATAAAGTAGGTTAATATCACGATAAATCTCAAACTGGTATACTTATGATAAATTTAACAAAAATTAATTTTTTTACCACCAAAATCCCAAATAAACTTATCCTTCGTTAAATTGGATTAATACCACAAAAAATCATAAATTAGTAAATATGTAATAAATAGATGGATAAAATCCTAAATTGGTATAATGGTAAACTGCCACGTGTCATTCATATCAGTAATTTTATGATAAAATTTAATGAAAATTAACGGATGGTAAATTTATCACAAGTGTATCAATTTGAGAATTTTGATAATTAAAAAATAAATTTAAAGTAAATTTGTGATAGATATATCAGTTTGAGTCTTTTGTGGTATTAACCTCAAATACAACGAAGTAAAAATCATAAATAAGAAACAAAGGCTCCGAACCCCAGCCTTCGTAACTCTTGACCGTCGTCCCCTTACCTGCTGCATCGTTTCAGTTGCAGGGCGTGCGCAAGCTCGCCCGCCGATCATGGCGTCCGCGCCTTCCAAGCTCTACGCAGGTTCCTCTCTACTTAGCTACTGATGACACCTCCCCGCTCATACCCATCAGTTCGCGTCCCCAAAGTTCGGAGCTTTCCTCCCCATTTCTTTACTTCTCTTCCCCCTTGATTCTTGACGATTCTTGCTGCTGCTGCTTCGTGTCCATGGTTGCAGACGACGTCAGCCTCCTCGTGGTGCTGCTGGACACGAACCCTTTCTTCTGGAGCGCTTCCTCTCTCCCGTTCTCCAAGTTCATCTCTCACGTAGCCCCACTACTCTTTTTTCCCCCCTCTCCTTCTCTGGGACTCTTGATTTTGCTGAATTGCAAGACTCTGTTTTCTCTTTTGGAGCTCACCCAGCTTTTCTTTTCTTGTTATTCGTTTTCGTGAAAATTTATGTAGGTGATTTCGTTCTTGAATTCGGTTCTGCTGCTCAATCAGCTGAACCAAATCGTGGTGATAGCCACGGGGCACAACTGCTGCGACTACCTTTATGATTCTTCCTCTCCGGCGAACCGGTCGTCGGGGACGGGGAAATTGTCGGCTCTGTCTGTTGATCTTCTGGAGAAATTGGAGGAATTCGTGATTCGGGATGAGAAGTTGTTGAAGAAAGAGCCTGAGGGCTCGATACCCTCTTCGCTGTTATCCGGGTCGCTGTCGATGGCGCTTTGCTGTATCCTTGGCGTATATGATTGCTTGAGAGTTGTGGGTAGTGTGATCCTTAATGTTCTGGAAATGAAATGAGTGTTGTCTTTTGTAACACTAAAAAGTTGAAATTCTTTTTGAAAGCTGCAATTGGTAGAAAATTGGTACTTCTTCATGTTGGTGTTGTTTTTTATAAAGACTGTGGTCCGCTTTCGGATCATTCGCAAATTAGCAGATTGTTTAACTAATAATGTGAAATTTGAGAGGCAAGGTGTAATATTTATGCAACTTGTGGAAAATGTGTTTGATTTGATTTGACTGTCAGACATTCAGAGAGTTTTTCGTTCAGGACTGCTACATCCACATCCTCGAGTAAGTATTATACATCCTGAATTGACTATCATCTACAATGCACCATTGAATTTATAAGTGGATTGTGAGGATTCATCATAGCGAGATCCTAAAAACTCACGTTTTCATGCACTAAGTTCCTGTTGTTGGTCCATCTTAGGCAGAATGTCTAAGGCAATATAAGTATTGCACCTAAAAGTAAGTTGCTTTTGATAGCTTAGGAGTTTATATTTCCTTTAGAGGTTGCAGATATTGCAGTTATATAAATCTACTAACTCTTCTTAGGCTTATATGACAGAAAAGTTCGTTTATTTCCACATAAGCAATAAAAATGAACAGCGGCCAAAAGTTTTCTGGAGATTTTTGCTGATGCTGCCACAGTCAGATTGTTGAGAGGTCCAGTTGTGATTGTAGATTTAGGTCTTGAATTTTCAAATGGCTAGTACCTGAACTAATTCAAAAGATGCTGATATCTATTATATGTGGGGTACCCACTTGATACCCAATATTTTGTTAACTCGTCCTTGTTTTGTTAGAAATGGACTAGTATGTCATGAATTCCTAATGTTAAAATATAAATAACCAAAGGGAAGTACAGTGCTTTTACCGAGGTGATATTGGATTTGGATGGTCAATTCCTTTTCTGTTCTATTGTGCAATTGATTGCATTTTATGACATTAGGAAAGTTACAATGGGAGTACTGGTAATAGTAACCAAGCCTTTTGAGTATCTAAATTTTGTGGTATAATTTGAAAGACCCTATGATGATGACATAGGTTTGAGAAGGCTTTCCTTTGAAAGATAAGTACAATCAAAAGGATCTTGTTTTTGTTCTACTCATATGCATTATCACCATGATGGTAGATGGGGAGTAATTGTTTAGTTGCAAATAGTTGACTAATTCTTCACAAAAAGAAGACAAAATCCGTAGATGATTCAAATATAGTTGTTCCTTCATCCTATCACTATGATTTCCCATCATTGTGGTGCTCAACATTAGAGTGAGCATCTGCTGATTTTGAGTCTGTGCAATGTTCTGATGTCTGTTTTTCTAACTTGCAACTTGGGACCTCGCTATATTTAAAGGCTCACTTGTTGAACACAATGGTCATGGATTATCGGAGAGGATCATGCATCAAGTGGATATATTGATATACCTTTCTTGTATATTTTGAATGCAAATACTTATAATGCAGCAATGGTACAGAGGTATAGGATTTCTCCCTTGGAACATTGAAAGGAAAATCTGTGGACATCACATTTTGTATTGTTTTTCCTTTCCACACTCTCATCTAGTGGCCTCTCGTTTTTTACCAGGTTTATTTCACGATAATGTCTTTCACATATAAAGTTTTCCAGGAGCACTCATATAATATTGATTTCTTTCTGCTTTTTTGGTGCAGATTTTATGCTTGCATGGATCTCAGGATGGGCCTGAACAGTCAGTGCTCAATTTTCTTTTCCCTTTTGTTGTCGTGTATCTTTGCTGTAGACAAATTATTTAAAGACCTTCTCTTCCTTTCAGATATGTTGCCATCATGAATGCAATATTCTCTGCACAGCGATCGATGGTATGTATTTAGTTATCTTCAGTCTTCTGCAAAATAACTAACTGATGACTAATCTAATCATCACCAAAGGAGACAAATAAACTACATTGGGGCAGTATTGTTATTTCTTGCCACACGTCACTCTACTTTGCAAATGCCAATTATTGCTACCGAACTGTTGATTGGGCCCTTTTGTAAATAACAGCCTTTAAATGGCAGATCTTAGGTTTGAGATCATGACCCTGATATTTTCTTCAATATTATCTTCAACTGTAGAAATTTTATTTTTGTGCGGACAACTTATATATTGGGTAGTTCTTGATCCTAATTTTGGAGCTTTGTAGTAGTAGAGGTACAGCCCTTTTTGCTGACAATTGTTTGCCTTCTAACTCACCTCTGCATGGTGTCAATGTCATTTTTAGTTTTCGGTATGCAAGCTGCTCTGGTTGTAAAGTGGGTATGATCTCAGGAAACTCTGTTTCTGCAGGTCCCCATTGATTCCTGTTTCATTGGAGCTCAAAATTCTGCCTTTCTCCAGCAGGTACTTCCTCTTTTCTTTTTCTTTTTAACTTTTGGGAAAAGAATCCTGGCTCCTTTTCTTCTCAGTTTAGCATTTTTAACTTTGTGGTCAAAGAGTATTATATTGTATGTGTCATTGATGTTGGGTTTCTGTTTGCACTACCTGATGTTGATGTTGGTATCACTTGATCAGGCTTCCTATATTACTGGCGGCGTATATCTGAAGCCACAACTATTGGATGGAACATTTCAGTATCTATCGGTATGAGATAAGCATATTTCTTGTCAAGGAAGCAACTTCTGGTTGTTAGTTTGGGGTATTCTTTTTGCTGTGGAACTTAAGTTTGCTGTAAAGATTTGTAATAGTTGACCTGAAGCAACTTGTTGGAAGAGGAAAAAGTTTCAACGAAGCACATGTACTTTTATGGATCCATCTATCTTGCTCGCCCTTGCATGCGATCAAATTTTCCTTGTCAATTTTTTTTCTTGGTGTTCTGTGCTCATATAGATATTTCAGGTTAAAACTAATCTCTAATGAAGTTATAAGCTGCACACCTTTATATGGTATTCCTGTGTTTAATTTACTTTAGAGTTGATTTAGCTCTGCTGACTGGCACACCATGAAGTTGTAAATATGTACCTTTTTTATGTCCAGTGGGAAATTTAAGGCTTTTACTTTGTTCTTGCTAATCAGCGAAAAATTTCGTGTTAAAACAGGACCTGAATCAAGATAAGATGTTTTAAGTAACTGATGTTTTTCTTTTTTGGTTGACAAATGATTTATCTGTTAGTCTTTTGTTTCCTTACTGATGCTCAATGCGAGGCCAATTCTGAGACATTATGTTTTTCATGCTGTAGTGGGAGTATTAAATATTTCTACCAATCTGGTGCTGACTATACTATTGAGTGGTTTAAGTTATTAGAGCACCCTGTTGTATTTAAACAGTGGATCCTGGCTTCAACTGTTCTTTTCTTCATGTTCAAGATTGAAAATGTTACGTGTGTGGCTTCACAAGATGGATCACCCATGCCAAAGACTAAGAAGTTCATTGAGTTGGAGATACATCTGTCCCCTATTTTTTTCTTTTTTTCTATTCAATCTCCTTCCTGTTCTTTATTAGGTAGAGACCAGAGAGGCTTAAGAAATTTTAAAGATTAAATCCCAGTAGTATTTAATCTTGGTGACCCAAAAAAAGTTAAGCATGAGCCATTTGTCAAAAAAGGTTCCACAGGTTGAGAAAGCAATGATCAAACCTAAAACGGAAAAAGAACGAAACCTTAATATTTCAGTAGTGAACACATTCTCTCAATCTCTGAAAGGGAGAAAAATCTTTGATGCGCACAACATTAGCATACCTTTTTTATTCCAATATTATGGTATTTTGTTGGTAGCTATGTACTTGATCAACAGGCTTCCATCCTTGCATTAATGTAATCATACTGGATCTTGCAGACAGTTTTTGCCACTGATTTGCATTCTCGTGGATTCTTGCAATTGCCCAAGTCTGTTGGTGTTGATTTTCGCGCATCGTACGTCAGCTTGCCCTGGCTTTGTTTCCTCCATCTGCTGCATCTTTATTGCCTACCTTTGTATTTTTATCTAATTTTTTTCCTCCTGTTTCTGCCACAAAAGTATATGTTAAATAACTCATGTTTAACTCTCTCATTGACACAAACACAGATGTGGGGATTGGATTTTTGCTTTTGTTGATCATTCTTCCACTGTGTTTGGTTAAAAAGGACAAAAAACCATAGATAAAACATATTAAACTTCCAGTTTGTTTTTTTTTTATTTCCTCTTGGTGGAAGGTGGACAAGGAAGGAATTGATTTCTCTGAGGATGTGCCACATCTTTTTAATGGGTTTGCAAGAGTTAAAGGCCTTAGCTTCAGTAATTTGATCTACATATAATTAAAGAAAGGAAAAGATTCTATGGGTTTTTTTCTTCTTACTTTCTCTTGACCAATATGAGTTCATGTTCTGCTGGAACTTTCTGTGAGAATGAACAGAACGGACCTCATCTTGCTAGTTTATGTGTGTCTGAATAAGAGTGACCTTGGTGGCACCAGCTACTTCTACTGCATTTGTCATTTGTCTAATTATGGTTCCTGGGAAAAACTCCTATGCTTCACAGTGAGCATCAGGCTTATTAGTTTGATCTCTGGGTTCTTGAGAAAGAAAAATATTCTCAGCTAAATTACATGTTCATGTGTACTCAATGCAGTCCCCTAACCTGTGATAAACAGCTTGCAAACTTCTATGTTTTAGAAATCTCTGATGTACCCGTCTTTTCAGAGGGATGAACAAATTTTTGCTGTAGACCTCTTATTTTTGGTGTCTCGGTGTATCTAAAGGAACTTTAAAATGTGCAGGTGCTTTTGCCATAAAAAAACTATTGACATGGGCTACATCTGTTCTGTATGTTTGTCCATATTCTGTAAGCACCACAAGAAATGTTCAACCTGTGGGTAAGTGATTTTGATCTCTCAATTGCATTTTCATGATAATTTTTCCTGTTTCTTAAACTATAGCTCTCTGTTTCTGTTTCTCTGGTATGTCTAAATGACCAAAATGGATAAGGGTGTGTCTAGATAAACTTGTCGTTTATACATTTTGTTTGATTTAAAATTCTGTGACAAGATGCACTTTGAATTTTTTAACCCAAAACATCCAAAAACTTTCTCTATACATCAATATTAACACGTAAATTCACATAAATTTTTCATAATTTTTTGATATGTGGATAATATTTGAGCTAGCAGCTATAACCAATTACTTGCTCATGGTAGTGTAAAGACTCAGATTGACCATTTGCTGAGTGTGATGGCCCCATTGTCCTCCCATAAGAGGCAAATAGATTAGGACATGGTGTTTTCTTTCCTGCGCTTGCAAAAGTTGATGAACATTTCTCACAGTTTGGCTTTGCAGTTTGCCTTTTATGGTCAATTTACTAGAGCTTTTTTTTTGGCAGATCTGTTTTTGGTCAGCCCCAATCAGATGCAGCCTCAGAACCTAACAAGAAAAGAAAGGCTGGAGATGCATAAGCTCCACAGCTTCTATGTTTGTGGTTTCATCGATGAAGTCTCTGTTTGGTGAGAATCCTCTAATTCATGATCATAAACTTGCCACGGTTAACCCACACACAGTGTTTGTTGCTATGGAATGAAAGTAGTATGCACGCGTGCGCACACCAATCAGGCATTTGAAATGTTGGGTACTGGTTTCCGACACTTGCCTAGGACTAGGACATACAATTGGTGACCTGACTAGAATGCATGTACAAGGTTTAAAAATGTTACTCTTGCTTTGATAGTATAAGAACTTCGACAGGCAAGCTAAATTTTTGTCACACTAGCTTACAAATCTTTGATTTTGCTCAGTGCAATTAGGCTCGTATCTGCATGTGAGGGCTGCAATGTGAGCTTCAACTGCAGTGACATGCCTGGCAATTAGGGAACTCCCAAACCCGTTACGCGGAGCAACGACTAATTTTAGCAAATGGAGGATTTTTTTTTGCCCCTCTTGAGTCTTTCTCGCTGAACTGGTGTTGTAACAATGGAGGTTTTCTAGTTCCTTCCCTTGAGTTTTTCTTGGGGAACAAAATTTTTGTATACTATATAATGTTAATCCTAAGGGTTGCGATTATTTATCTCGTATGTTATTCAGCTCTGAACGCTTGAGAATTGAGATCAGATAAAAAAAAGCGGAGGTACCGTCCCTCTTCATGTGGATTTCTCTCTGAAAATGATCGATTTCGCGTGTTCTTTTGGAATAGCTACCTGTGTGAAAATGTTATTGGTATTCATATGGAGAATTCAAGTCACGTGTATCTTTCACCCGCTACTTCTTTCTTAGGTGATATCAGGATCGAGAGTGCCTAACGGCATGACCGTCTCTGTGTACCATCATGAACCTAGAGCATGGGAGCCGTATATCGTCACACCGAGGCCGGCCTCTTTCTTGAGGTGCTGCATCTCGGGCGTGAGTACATATCCTTGTGTGTAGTAGCAACAGAATGTAGCTGCTGTAGCTGGTTATCTCAACTTCTTTTGCATCAAAAATCAAACAAAACGACAGGAATCGGTCGATGCAACTCGAAAGTAAAAGCCTTGAGTACAAAATAGGTCTTATTTTAGGCTTATGTTGCTCTTTGGAATTTGTCTTTTGTAGAGATAGCTCTTGGAGATAAAATTTTCCATGTCACTTTATCCGCCATCCATTATCCTACTAATTTGTTCCTTCAGCATCTTCGCCCTCCTTTCCAGTACCTTGTGCTCCAAGGACTGAATGAATTCTAACCAAAGAAGAAAAGATTCAGCAATAAGGATTAAGGGCAAAGGCAAGTACTAAAACTAAAGAGGGCGAAGTGACTATCTGTGTAATCTGAGTGACATACTGTTGCTTATATATATAATATTATCTTTTTGTCTGAAAGTTACCAAGAAAATTTCCTAAGTTGAAAAAAGAAAAGATCAGTTAAAAAGTTGTAGTCCCTAAGACTCCGGTTGAGTCAGTCCCTCTACTTTCAATCTTGTCAAAGTTGGTCCCTGTGCATTTGAATGCAGCAGAAGGGCTTCTGATTGAGTTCTTGACATGCAAGTGCTGCCTAATTTAACAAGAGAACTTTTGGTATTGCTGAAGGAATTCACATGCTTCAGCAGCAGCAGCAATAATAATAATAATAACAATAATAATGATGAGATAAAAAAGATATTCACCACAACCCATCTAGTCTATCGTCTGTACAGAGCATTAATTCTGCGAAACATAAAAAAAATTCTTATAAATATTTCTTGAACCGACAGACAAATGAGCCACATGACTAAAATGTGGTGCTGAATTGTTCACATATGGTGCCCATGTGACCCATCAGGAAATTTTTTTTTTTTTAAAAAGTTTGTACCCTGATCCATTTCGACTCCACAGGAGGGACAATGAACGACAGAAATGTTCAATTTCGCCATACAGATACTGAACGCCTTTGAGTCAACCGGTGCAAAGGTAAAGCTTTAGAGAGGAAAAGAAAAGAGAAGACACCGATGGGTTTCTTGAACAAGAATTAGATTGACCGTAGATGAATGTGCAGCTTAATAGTTATATTCAGATTCACATATCGAGCAGAAAAAAACATTCAAAGACCTAAGACTTGGGTGAGAGACCCTAGCAGCAGCTGAGCTGGAGAGCTTCCTCGAGCTCCCTTTCCAATGGTGGGGGAGGAGACGGAGGAGACGCCCCGCGAGACGTGCGTGCGTTCTCCATCGTCTTTTCTTTTGGTGCTCTGGTTCTCATGGAGTGATGATCTTGCAAGAACCGTTTCATTGTTGCTGAGAACTTCACTTGGAGTGGTGATGAAGTTTGAGATGATGATGATGATAGTGAAGTGGTTCTCCCTTGGTAGGGCAGTATCAGCATTGCAGCAGTAGGTGCCATGTTTTGATGGAGAAGAAAGCACATACACAGGAGAGAGAGAGAGAGAGAGATTTGTGGCTACACAAAGAACATATTTTGGGAGAGAATGCGTGTGGGGGGGTCTGGTGGAAACAGGATGAAAGCCTAGAACTGTGGGCGTTTTCATGTCTTGTAGTGCATGGGAGAAACTGATGGATTAGTGGTGACGAATATAATAATTAGGGCTAAAGCATAAAACTGCGGGCGTTTTCATGACTATTTATGCATGGGAGAACATGATGGGTCAGTCATGATTAATATCGATATCAGGGTAAAACCTCTCAGGTTATGTTTGGTTTGAGATTAGGGTAAAATCTTTCAGGTTGTGTTTGGTTGTCTGAATATTTAACTAAGATAGGACTGCAGAGGATTAGGATGTGAAATCCAGGGATTATCCTATATTCTATGATTATTTGGAGAATCGCAGTAATAAAGTGAGATATTTTCATATCCTATATGGTCCATTATTTAGTAAAAACTGCATATAAATGAACCCAAAAATACACAAAAAAATATGATAAGAATTTCTCATAATTCACTACTAAAGAAATTACAAATGCACAAACGAAGAGAAACATCGACAATCAATCATTGATTATTGCATGATCTAAACCTTAAACAACAAAGGAGCTCATTATAACATTCAAGTGTCGTAGGTTCAACCATGACAAAAAAAATATCAACAGGCTACAGTGACATCGACGAGATAGATAAGCTAGCGAATGCCAATTCTAGTGAGAAAGAAAAAGAATGATCAATCACATTCGCAATTATGAAAAGTATAATGCTTTGACTATTTCGTTGCTTTCGTGAAACTTCAATGTGAAACAGAGAGCTACAAAGGAGAAGGAATTTCAACTCTCTCCAAAGAAATTACAGAGGAGTTGTGAATCTTCAATATAGAGCTACGGATAAAAAAAGAGAGGGTATGGTTTTTATAGAAATCTTCTCGCCCCTCATTCTTCGAGAATTAGAAAGATCCTTTTTGAGTTTGAATTTGTTCATTTAATGTCTAGGTTCTTCTACTTTATTTTTATTACTTGTTTTTTTAACTATTTTTACTCTCTTTTTTTATCGTTTTTAATTCCCTTCCATCATTCCTTAATTAAAAAATTATAAATAATGAACTATACTAATATACCTAAAATATGCATATATATAAAGAAATTTATCTCATCATGTGTTTTGTTTCTGTTCAAAACATGATAAGGTCGGATATAAGAGGGACATAGCGTGACTAAAAAATATCTTGTGTGGGGGCTAAGTGATTTCCGACCTTATCTCTCTTGTATCCAACATTATTCTATCTTACCTTTTATCCTGACTATCAAACACAGCCGTAGGTTTGTGTGTGTTGTCCATCATATGATTGAACTCTTACCCAGGTTGGTCTAGGAAAAAATGATTATTATCTCAGTAGTGTCTCTTTCAAGTTTACCATCAACTCCGCTGGCAACCAGAGACATTGGCCAAGCATGTTTCATCGTGAGGTCCACCCGGTCAGCTGTTCCAATGCCTTGTTGACTTGACAACAAACACAAGCCATTGACACACTATTTGCCTACGAAAAATAAACTGTTTCTATAAATTATCGCTCGTATCGTTTAAAATAATTAATCGATAAAAAATATTTTCGTTTTCAAGAATACTTTACATATAAACATCTTCGTGAAAGACAAAAATACTTTTTGTCCATTTAGTCTTATGAGCGATATAAGCAATCGTTTGTAGAAAAACATTTTCCAAATCATATAATTTTCACGAAGCAATCGGGCCGAAGAAAACATTACTCAATAGCCAAACAATTATATTCGTTTTTCCCTAAACTCTAATTAAGGTTTCTGATGGAGGCTGGGATGGAGTATTGACAAGACCAAAGTAGTCTCGGAATCAACTAGATGCAGAACACTCGCCACCGGGAAAGTCATAATTCTGCAAGAGAAGATTCGCCCATGTAGACAAGGAAAGAAGTTGACCAACTTTGTGTTGACTTTGAGAACTATCAATCTATATTGCCAGATACTATATATGCACATGATCTCGTTTACACAGCAGAAGGCTTCCAAACTATTCACTTTGCTTTTCTCTGTTTCTTCTTTTGTTACATCCACGGATTTAGCCAAACCCGAGGAGGACATCCGAGAACGGATGTGAGTAGTGTTATGCACAGGCAGGAAGCATACGCTCAGTGACCTCGGTTCCAGTGGAAAGAAGCTGGATGTTTCGCGGTCACGTGATGGATTCCGTTGCTTCTGTTGTAGTCTTCTCTTCAAGCAAGGGAGTCGTGCTCGACTCGTGGGTCGCACTGGTATCCGGCTCGGTTTCCTCGTCGAATCTATCGACACTGGGCAGAAAAGTTCCTGCGATTTTAAGCAACTGCATCAGTAGTGATTGTTCTAGGTGAACAGGGGCGGCACACAAAAGGATCATACTAGGATCTAGGCCTAGTTAAGGATCGGCTGTAAATGCCAAACCCGAGCCAACAGTTGGGTCCCACTCGGCAGCATGACCCATCCAAAAGTCTTTCCCAGGTTGTTGCGAATTTTATACACCAATGCCGAGCTTCTCTACCTGTCTCTTTCCACAACCGTGCAAAACTACCATTCCATTTGACGTTTGACGGTGATATCCAAATTGTCCATTTAATGCCAAGGTAAAGCAGACTTTTGGTCCTTTTAACTTAGACTTCTATTTTTCAGTATCGTCCTCCAACTTTTCTTTTCTGCAGTTGAGTCCTCTTAACGCGGTTTGTGCAATCTGACCTTCCCTCATCGGTCATCATATCCTCAACCAAAATGATTATGCGGCCATGTCTCATGTGAAATCACTTAAAATGGAAAAGAAAATTTTATAGTTAAGTCTAAGTTTGCCTCCCTAACTTATAGCGTTTTCAAAATTTGTCCTCCGAATTATTCATCTAGTTCAGTCAAGTCCTCTAAAATTGCCACAAATTTCTCAATCTGATCTTCATGAAGAAGTTAGGGAGCCCATTTAACAAGGGAAAGATAAACTTGGTGACACCGGGCGGAATGGATTGTACTCAACAAAAGTCGGATGAACAAATAGCCAATAGAAAATTACATTTACCATAATATTATTCTACCATATTATTCCTATAATTCAATTTAAGGAAAGCCATGCCAGCATTTTGAAAAAGGAAATAATGACATATGATCACTGAAGGATCACAATGCACGATCAAAATAAGTTAAGAGGACCAATGGTAAGAGAACGAGATTTAAACAAAACTAAGAAACAACGCAAGTGGAAAGGATCAAACTTTCTTTTTTGTCCTATCCCTATCATTTCTTCTGCTAACTAATTGGTCCCAGTGCCCAGAGCCCTCTAGCTAAGAGTGTTTTTCACTTTTTATATTTTCATTTTCTTCTGCCTTTCCAATGAAATCATCTTTGGAATAGATACATGCAGAAACTGCGTCAAGAGAATATATATAATTTCAAGTATAATCAAGTCCTTACCAATGAACCAAAAGCCAGCCGCGGGAAACAAGATTGCTGTCAGAATGAGAGCAGTCTCCCTCCAATTATTGACATAGTCCTGCACGATCTCTCAGTTAGTTCCAACTTGTAAGCAGCACTGTTAATAGTCTTTTAGGATAAATAAGACAGATAAGAGGCACATCCTCTGATATGTGGACTGTTATCCCTTTTGATGCTAGATTGGAAATTTTTGTCATGCCTATCCAAAATTTTCCAGTCGCAAGCAAGGTACAGATTAGTCATAAAGAAAGTGGCAGCTCAAATTATAGTCAGCCAATTTTTTATTGCAAACTCATCCGTCTAATACGTTTTTAAAGATATTTGTTTCTTAACATGATCGATACTCCTGGATCTGTTGCCTAGCCAAAGATTTATTAGTTATAAAATCCTTTGCCACCTATACTTTACCTTAAAACTGGTAATTTATTTAAGTTTTACCAGTTCATCCAGGAATATCCTCTAAATTTAATCTCAAAAGTGGTAATCTATGTCCAAAGTAAACCTAATTTTATTTGGTTTCAAGAACAAAATGTGTTTAACATGTTGTGATTTCAGAAATGTTAAAGACAAGATATGCATTCCAAATTTTTCACTAATATCAGTCTCGGTCCACAAAATACCAATAATTACTTTCAGAATAAGCACAAAAAGATCACTATCTAACCTGGAGAACACCAACTAGGGGTGATGATGGCACATCTCCAAAGACGTGAAGTGCAACAGTTGCAATCGCCATAGACAATGGTCTCATATTTGGCTTAACACATTGAAGATTTATATAATTTACGGGTGCCTGAAGAATAAAAGGTAGCAAGTATTTGAGTCATGTCACAACTATTAACCAGAAAAATTTGTATCCCAACGACAGCAGGCTAAACACATATAGAGTCAAATGGAATGAAAAGAGATCGATTCCTGTCTTTGGCCTTTCACTCCAACATATTTGATTTTTACGTTTCACACATTGTTATCCAACAAAAACTGCAGAAATTTCCTCGCCTCAGAAACTTTCATCTTTTACTTGTAAAACTACCTTGCAGTTTGAAGAAAGACAGTAACAAGATAAAAGAGCAATACATTAAATAAATTGTAACATTCTGCAGAAATAAAGTGGCAAATGTATGGTTGTCTAAGCAACAATTATTTGAAGAGATACGATCGGTGGGTCAATGATGGGGAAGCTAATGTTAGTAAGTAGACATTGTATGCCTAATACTGATGTTTGACGACAATTAATTGAAATAATTTCCACATGGAAAAAGAGAAAACTGGAAAATGTAGAATACAAAGCTGAAAAATAAATGACTTCCAGATTTTGCTTTGTTTCAGGGATCCAAGAAATCAATCTTTTATTTCTCAACATATACACTTTTTATCTAGGGCAATTCCAAATGAAGAAGTTAAAGGAGACTTGAATGTTATATTAAACAACTATCCACCAGAAGCAAAATTAAATGGAGAAATAGTATGTTGACTGGAGATAAGATATAGTACCTGCGTAGCAAACACCAGTAGCTCACCAACAGCAAAAAAAGCCAGAAAAGGGTACATGCTCTTGAAGCAAAAGGCAGAAAAGCAAAATATTGCCCCGAGGAAAGTTGCTACTGAAAGAAGCTGTAGGAGACATTGAAAAACAAGTTTAAATGCAGATAATAGGATGCAAGTTACGCTAATAGCAAAAAGAGCTCCACATTTTAACTTCCACCTCTCCTTGGTTACTAGTCTACTACTCCTGTTGCAGAATGATATGCTGAAAAACATTGCATCTTCATTCTGCTCTTTCACAAAGAGCGCATTACTACATCAGAGACAATTTCAACTTTTGTCCATCGGTCTGTCTAATTTACAAGCTCCTCCAGAATATAAATTACATTCCCTCAACACTAGCAACATTTCTAAGTATCAATTTCAATTAAAGCAAAGGAGCCATAGGAGTAATTCTAATTTTTTCCACGCTCAAACCTTTCTTGATTACAAATTTTTATTTTTATCTTTTTAAAGTACTCACATGTCCATCAGAATATTATCACCTCATTTAAGCTTATTTTGTTAGTGATGGAGCGGTCAACATTCCATGCCATATAGGATTGATGCCCTCATTCCTGTCCTATAAAAATCAAAATTAAACAGATCCTTGAAGTGTCCAAGTAAACAACTGCTTCTCTTTGACAAATCCAGAAAAAGAAAAATGGGAGAAAATGCATCAATTAAAAAAATGAACACCTATACTCAGACGGATAAGATAAAATTAATCTGAAAGATCAAGAGCATCCACTACCTTGAACGCATTTGTGATTGTGGAAGAGATTAAATCAAGGATATAACCTCCTGCAAGAGTTCCTACTATTCCACAGACAATTGTAATCCCTCCAAATATCAGGTCTGCATCAGTCTGCAAAGATGTGGAATCTATAAGATAACATCTACAAAATGCAGCCTACCTAAGTTTAGGTGGAGAAATTCAATAAAATGCTTGCTCAGCTTCTTAGCGAAGCCATGCAGGATTTCTGCTGCATAACTAAATACAAGACCGGTGTATAAACAAGACGCCAGGAGAAGAGAAAAAATCATCAAGTATAAGAATGTACCATATTGTAAATATTGTAACCAGCCTTGGGTCCCCAATATGAGTATGCACCAAGGACAAAGTTGTATGCTATGGAACCTGAAGCAGCCAGATGCAATGTAAACTGTTACTGGAAGAGAAACAGCTAAGAAGCAGAATCATGAACAAGCAGAACTGTATCCACATATGACTATTGTATTGATAACTCATCCATGAGCCACCAGAGACTAAGGCAATAATTCTTAAGTCTAACATGACATGAGAAGTTAAATCAGAACACAAGAAGAACTGGACAAAGACATTTAGTAAATAGATCGTATCAGTGAAACCCAAAATAGATCCGTGTAAACCATTTAATACAAGGTCATGCTAAATATTCCCAGAACACGAACAAGTTTAAGCGTTATTCATATTTGGTATTAGTTCTATCTCATAAATCTACTCTTATATTTAAGTAATCTCCTATCTTCCAGGTTCTTGTATTTCTAAAAAAAACAAAGGAGAAAAGTGAAGTTAACAAATTTGTTGACTTTTCCCCAAATTTTTTTTTTATATTTTTGTGTTATTATTCACAACTATCTCACAGCATAGGATCTTAGGAAATAAAAATTGTCCAAAGAATGCTCCAGAGGCTTCCAAGCCTTACCATGAGTAAAAGGCAACAGATAGATCAAATAGCTCCATTAATTGGATTACATAAATGAATTTCGGTTGCAGAGACACAATCGGGTTACATGATAATTGGATCTGTCTTATCTATTTTATATACGGGATATATTTGGCTTGAGGGTTTTGACACAATTAATGATACTAGCGATGTTCAAATTGACTCACTTAGAAGCATATCCTCAGTTGGTATGACATGAAAAGTTGAACATGAACCATCAAAATGTATCGCCACTCCTATCTCAGACACCTAATGATCATGGTAATAGATTCTCTTAATCATCAACCCCATATCCAGGCAAAGAAAGAAATTTAGGCAGTTGCCTCTTCATTTTGTGCAGAACCAACATAAACTAGGTAAAAATACAAAGTATAATTACCTAAAGCATTCACAACATATACTTTATTGCTCAATAGAACTCTAGTATCTTTAGCGAATCTTGACAAATGATCCCAATAATTGGAGCCGATCAACCTGCATCACAAAAGAATGATGATATGAAAATTAGAATTTGACATGAACTTCACCGATGCTACTCCATATTATATCATCAGTATCCAGTTTGAAGCTTCTGTACTATGATAAAAAACAGGATACATCACTTCCATTGGCCCAACAATCATACGGAAGCACGTACAGACAGCAAGTGCCCCGTGATGCATCAAGTCAATTCATACAGCATCTACTTAAGTGAGATTAAGTGGCAATTTGACAGTTTGAGTGTCCCTTATGCTTCCAAAATGCTGCGGTGACCTAGGGGTAAAATGCCGCAGCAATGCAAATTACAAATCTATATAGCCGTTATTTGGTATCCGTAAATCCAAACTCCTGTAAATATGCCTTCGATAAGTGAAATATTCCAAGTTTTAATAAACTAATAGACCAGGCAACAATCCAAAACTACAGTTTTATTCTATGGACATGAGATCTAGTACAACTTCACTAAACCAATTATTCTCAATCTAAGGATACTTGTAGTACCTGGATGATATACTTGAGCATTTGCCATTGCACTCATCCTTCATGGATATCTTGCCATCTTTGACCTCCACATCTGCATTCAACAGCTAATAAGAAGACTGACAGAATAAATTCCCATTTGGAACTGAATCCTCTTCTACATCATTAATCGAGTACCAAGAGATATTTGCTCTGAAGAAGGAGCACAATACAATTATGGAAATTTAGAACAATCCAACAAAAGTATAATGGAAGTAGATAAACATTACTTGGAGTCACAACAGCGGTTGCACTTTAAAATGAGATAAAAATGTTATATGTAGTGACTTATGCCTTTGTATCCAGTCACAAGTTCAAATCATTTAAAACGTGAGAAAATCAAACAATATATATATATATATAACCTCAGCAGACTATCCCCACACTGACCACCCACCCCAATTCCGACGGAATATGCATAGTGAGGGAGAGAACAAACATGTGGATTGGTGCTCATGACAGCAAACAATCATACTGAATTAATCTATCTTGCCATTGCTCTATGAGCTATCAGTTGACATAATTAACAGACAACACATACAGCCATATATCTCCACAAAGTTAATCATAACAGGGAGAACCTTCAGTTTCACAAGAAGGCGTCTCTATGTCTGATGGTGCTTCTTTTGATTGAATAGGAGCAAAGCCTGTATTTAAAAAGTTTTAGATTATATACAGCAGAAGTAGTTGGCAATACGAGAATAGAATTCGTATGGAACACATGCCTTTCAATTGCAAAGGTTTCATGACAAAACCAAGGACGGCGAATGGAAACATCAGAATTGCTTCCCCCAAGAATGCATAACGCCAATTCAAATTACTACCAACCTATGGAATCATAAGAAAAAGGACAATTACGAGATGAGGATGACAAATAATATCAAGTTAGGATATATGTCAAAGAGACGTTAGGGCCAAGGTTTCTATTTTTTGTGGTTATCTAGCAACCTGTTGTACATATGGAGGTTTCCTAATCATTTATGATGTGCCCAGCTGAAATTTGGCATAAACAATAAGTTGACTCTGTTAAATGTACAAGAACGAGAGAGAAATATCAGAATCAATGGTTGAGCTTTACTATAAGCCCCTGTAAACACCTACGCTAGTAAACACAATGACTCCTTAGCAGCTTCATGATAGACAGCAGAAGGTGCAACTGTCACATACTGAGATTTCTTAATACTTTAATTATGACATCAGAAGATTATGAAATATAAACTTACTAGTCCACCATAAACATATCCCATTGCATAGCCAGTCGGTATGCACATGTAAAATATTGCTAACCAAGCCGATTTCTGCAATAAAGACAGGGTATCACCAGAAAAGTATAGTATTGCATGATGCAGCGGCAGACATAAAACAGAAGGGTCATTAAGTAGGTCATTCATAACAGAGAACATGAAAATGGAGTAGGTTAACCTTACCAAAAAAAAAAATGGAGTAGGTTAGTAAAATAAATTGAACAAAGGGGATTCAATACCAAAAACTACAGGATTGTCATCCTTCAGATAAAACTTAAAGTCTGTATGAGAAATTATAAGTTTCAGTCGGACCATTAAAAAAGTGCTGGACAATCCATACAGACAATATCTGCGATCATGACAACTACTTGACATTCCACAACAATGCAGTAACTTTTTAGACGACTGCAAATAGTTGTTACATTCTAATTGGTTATTCCAAATAGTGGCTGAAAGGAATCAGCAAATGTTGGTATTTTGAGTGACTACATTCAACAAGTTGGAGATCTCTAGACACTCAAGAAAACATATTTTAGCACCAGTCTGCAACTAGCAACTTTTCTGGAACTCCAACAGGATAAAGTCTCGACTATTAGACATACCTTCGCGATTAATTGAGATGTGTACACTAAAAGGAAAATTGAGTCAACAAAACAGGTCATCTTGCTTTATAATTGCTCCCTCCCCACCTACTAAATATTATCAATCTGCAGAAAGGGACCAGTACACTCTTTGTGGCAACCACAATTAGTAACATACTCTTGACCAATCAGCAGATATTCTTGGATACTCAGAATAAACGGACAACAGTAGCCTCATCAACAAAACTTAAAACTAGAACCCTATACTGTTAAATGAAAGTGGTAACACCTATTTCCCACAGTTAAGATGTCAATTTGATACAGAGGCTTATATGCCAGACAGAGATCTCACAAGGCATACAAACCTGAGCTTAGAATGAAGTGAGAAAAAAAGAAATAAGGTAAAACTGACTAAAGTAAGGAACTCCATAAATTATTTGACAGCTCCAATATAAACACCTTCACAAGTGGAAAAAAAAATGAATGACAACATCCATTTATGAAGGTCGAAAAAGGGACATCGTGGACAGGTAACCGACTTAGAAGTCACAGGAACTAATTATCTTCTAATGTTAGCCGCACGACTGAATTAAAATACTGGCAATATTTGAACATAGCACAGTACAAATAGTAGAGACAAAACCTGAGCAGCCGGGGCATTATCATCAATGAAAGGGGCTGCAAGACTGATAAATGAAGCTTCGCCAACACCAACAAGCCTAACCAACAACATGATCACTAGTAAAGATAACCATATGGACTCAAGCACTGCCATGAGCTATTATGAAATAATCCAAAGAGTCAGCATCATAAAAGCAAGGAGAAAATGCAAAGCATTTACATGCGGCAGACTGTAATGGACCAAAAATTAAATGAGAAGCCGCAACCGATCACTGCAAAAGTCCATACTGAAAGTCCGAACCCAATGAGCCTAAATGGGTTAAAGCTGCAAAAGAAAAGGTACATAAGAATGGATTAGAGTAAATGGAATCATCATGACAACTCAAAACTTGTATGTTCAAATGATTACAACAAAGATATTAATGCAAAAGAACAGACTCAAGCTTCGTTGCTCAATCAAATCCAGGAAGATTATGATGTAGCATAGGGCACAAAAATCCTTTTCTTTTTGAAAAAAATCCCACATGACAAATTTTATTTATCCCAAAATGAATTTCACAAACTTATGGATGCTCTGCTAAATTTACTGTCCTAAGCATCCAGAGAATAAATCAATTGCTTTGCTCGAAATGTAGTTGCAGCTCACACTTTGGAATGTTAAAGAGCTACTATTTGTAACAGGGCAAACCTACAACTTCGCCTAAAGCAAGAAATAGTAATTTGAAAAAGTAAGCATTGCAGAAGATGTACAAGAGAGGAAACCTTGGGCAAATTACAGTGTTAGTGTATATTCTTCTGAAAAGACATTTTGAACTACCACTTTCCCCTTCAAGTTCCCTTAACTTTTCTCTATGCCGTGTGATTTATCCAATGTATTGCTTTATCATTGACGCTCTATTTAGTCTAAGAATTACATCAATTTACCACGTGATGTAGTTTTACTTTAACCCACTACTTTCATGCTTTCCCGATGACCAAAACTATAGCAGAAGTTTATTACCTCTTCGCTAATGTTGCAAATACAGGAGAAGAAATGAGAAGTCCAACCATGAATGCAGATGATAGAACTCCATCTTCAAAATTACTTAAGTCGAAGTCACCCCTGCATGCGAAAAAGAACTTGAGCATTCTCAATGCAAAAAACAGAAAAAGAAAACCACACATAGCAACGGGCAAAAAATTTATACTGCTTCAGGAAGCCACATGGACAATGTTGACAGATAAATGAGTCGACAGAATTACAGCAGCGAGTTCTCTGGGGACCCGTGATATAAGTTTCTCCCCTTTTGTATAACAAAGAATACAAAAAGGGGAAACTCGCACATACACATGCATATACAGAGTATTACATGCTATCATTCACTGGGATAAATCCAGCCAAAAAAGACATCTGAAAATTTGAGGAAAATGTTCCAAGCACAAGTGTCAACCAAAATGAGACAGGAAGATATCAATTCTTTGAAATTGCTGGAGATGTTTGACCAAAAAATAAAAACAAATTGCTGGAGATGAACCAACTAAATGAAGGAAATGATATCTTATATCAGGAGCAATATATTTTTTGGCACTCAAATGTGAAAAGAAAGCTTCTAACAGCCTTACTGTATTCCACTACCGGAAGTGCATGTACCACTTTCTGTGCACGTTCTGCTGCTTCCATTAACACCGTTGCTTGCTATGGTTCCACGGTCAATGTAGGTGAGCATGTTAATTATGCAGAACATGGCAAGCAATCTGCAAATTCATATAAGGAAGATTTTTAGCAAGTAGTTGTTTCAACAACATAGCAGTAATCACTTTGAGAAATACATATTTTCCTTCTACGTCCACTGTTTGTCCTCCCACACCTATCAGTGACCGGGCATCACATATGTAACTAGCTTTGCCTCCACCTAGTCATAATCTTTAAATTGGCTATACCAAATCTTTGCTATGGGCATTTTTTCAGCATCCAGATTATCTATGATCAAGCCTTCGAAGTTAAAACTCTAGAAATCAATACATGGTTTTTTAAATGAGAAGTCTTCTCTGAATGAAACATCTTCGGGCAATGCAAGCCCTGCCACACCAAAGGATGCTCGGAGGATGATGCACTTTCTCCTGTATCTCAAACATATTTACTTCTTTTAGCAAAAAGAGCAAACGAGCGCGCTAAACGAGCGAGATACTACAGAAAAACTAAAGCTGTTTTATTTTAAAGCTTCGGAATTCGCATGCAGAAAATAACAAGGTTTCAACAGACTAGCCGAAGTCGTGACTTTGCAGAACTAGCCATCACACACAATCACCAGCGTCTGCCTTCTAGAACTTAGCTTCTACCAAAGAATATCTAAAGAGAATATCACCATAGCATGATGATTCTACACCCTCATCGTCTCCCCAACACCTCGCGAAACCCTCAAACCCTCAAAGCCACGGCTAATCCGGCCATGCCCACCCCCCCGCCACAGAGCAACAGAACCAGAACGAAGGACCGAAATTCCGCCGGCAAGTTCGCATCTTTTTCCTACGGATTCAGCCTCGGGGTCATCTCGAGGCCCCTAAGGTTCCAATTCCAAACTGTCTCCCCCGGACCCCCAGGCAACGCACTACCCGCGGTACACACGCAACCCGAAAGTTCCGATCCCGCAATCCGCGTGAACAGCTACCGAAAGAGCCACAGAAACGAAAGGGAGGAGCGATCGGGAATCGGGGCGTACATTTTCGGCGAGAACCACGAAGGGTTCGGGGCACCGAGCGAGGCTGAAGAAACCCCCGCCATGCCTCCCTCTCCCTCTCTCTGTCTCTCTCTCTCTATCTCTAGACCTCGAGCGCGGTTGTTCGCTTGTTCGTTCCGTGCCGCAGAGCTCAAGGAGTTGATCGGCGGCGGCTGCTGCTACCGGAATTTTCGAGCTCCCTCCTCGGCTGAGAATTCCGACGATGGAGATGCGACTGAGAAGTCGTCGGCGTCTTGGCGTCCTGCAATGGTGGAATGGTAGTTGACGGAGGAAGGAAACGTAGGAAGGGATGGACCAACCAAGAAGCAAGGAAAGAAAAGAAAGAAAAAGAAAAGAAAAAAGAATTGTGACGTCATATAAAAATGGATGAATAAATAAATGAGAGTCGGAGGAAATGAGTATATCGAATATTCCCTCCACGGGCTGGCCGGTATCCTCAGATTCTGGTTGCCCTTCGGGTTCAAAAATGCTAGAGGATTTGTCGTCACGTTACACTGGGAGAAAATTTAAAATGAGGGATTGAAGTGCGCTTATTTTCTCTATGGTGGACATTATTTCAAATAAAGGTACGAAATGTCATTATTTTCTCGAAGAAAAGGCCTTACCTTGCTTTCTTCGTTTTATTTTTCATTTTTATTTTCCTTTTTTTCATTTTTTTTTCCTCCATTGCCGAATGGCCGGCGAGGGCTAGCTAGGGCCTAGCGACCCTCGCCAGCCACTGGGCGAGGGCTCGATCGGTCGCTGGCAAGAGTCGCCCTGCCTAGGCGCTCGCTGGCCACAGGCGAGGGCCACGAGCCTCGCTAGCTACTGGCCGAGCCCTCGCCTAGTGGCTGGCGAGGGTCGCCAGGCCCTCGTTAGCCGCCAATGAAGAAAAAAGAAAGAAGTGGTAAAAAAAAGAAATGGGAAAGAAGAAAAGAAAAATAAAAAAGAAAAAATAAAAAGAATGGCACTTCAGGCCCTTACTTGACATAAAATTCACTTCAAGTCCTTATTTTGATGATACTTCGGGGCTTTATTTGGAATTTTCCCCGTTATACACACCCACATACATGTTTGATCGTAGAAAAGAGGGATCCTACAATTTCTATAAAAAGCAAATAGAGCAGAATGCTTGATCGTTAAAAGCAAGTCTAGCGGCAGTTGCAGCTCTACCCGCGACGGCCCGTTCGTCCACTCGGCGGAGGTGAAGTGCATTTGCAGCTGCCCTTTCTTTTGCAACCTGCGTTTAGAAGGGCAAGAAAGTGAGTCAAAACATCTATGCAATTCGGAATTAGACAACACATGAACAATACTGAAAGAGACGGGATCCCTTTAGGTCCGTTGCCAAAAAGGGTTAAAAGATTTCGACGAAGCTCATCAGTTGGAGTGTTTATCAGCTCAGATAACCGGCTACCTACTATTCTACCATAAATTTCAGATGAATCTAGTAATCAGCCTTGCACAGGGATGAGGACTTAAAGCTGAAGTACCCGAATTTGCTCGAGGAACTTCGTCGGTTAGTGGGGGTAAAGTGTTCTTGAGGGAACTAGAGCCGCATAGCCTCGCTTCGAACCTTCATGCCAAGAACCCTCGCGATAATGGCCATTTGTGAAATGGTAGATGCAGAATCCATGAATATTATCGCCGAAATATTGTCCAGCATATCTGTCTCCATTCCTATAACAACAGCATATCATGGACACAAGAAAAATCAGGGCATGAGCACCAGAGCAAAAGATACTGTTGAATAATTAGCCCAATGGTTATGGTCTCTGTCGTCCTCAGATCTTCTGAGTTGAAAAATAAACAGAACTCGCAGCATATGTGTGCGCTTTTGTGTGTAGATCATCAGCCAGAGCCCAGAGCACATGATGATGAACATTCACTCTTCTATAATCTTGAGAAATCACATCCAAAATCATTGAGGACACAAATCCTAAGGTTGAATCCTTTGGGTAAAAAGCCCCAGATTTGGACATGACAGGATAAAAACGATGACAAACTTCCTGATCACAAGAGAACCTATCTAATTTGCTCAAACAACAAATTAAGCATACCACCTGTCACAGAGCTACACCAATAGAAATCAAATTGTAATGTCCTATATCTACAATCAAAAGAGACTGAACCCAAAAAAAAAATAAACATGATCACATCCACATGAGAGGCAAAGAAACATACACAACACAAAGAACAGAAAAATATCTTCACCTGAAATAGTAACACCCAAGTCCATGGTTGACCTCAGACTTGAATTCCCCAACATGGCAGCTCCCATCAGCACAATTCTGCACCCCAACCCCATGGCTCTGCCCATTACATCACTCTCCAGCATATGAATCCCCCCGGTGTAAAACCTATACACGCCAAACCTGTGCCTAAGCCCATTCCAATACCGCCAGCGCTACTGGCTCCTACAAGCCAAACTCTTGATCCCATACCCGTCGTACTGGCCTTCGATCCAATCCCCTTCATATCACCCATTGACGAAGTAAGCACACATCAGTCCCATTGCACCTCCTCTTGTGGAACTCGCCCTCGTTGTAATCCCCTTGCTGTAGAACTCCACTCCCTCGCAGATTATTTTCTTCTTTTCCCTCATCGCGGCCTTGGCATCATTGCAATGAACCACAGGACGCCCCTCGCGTTGCCCCGCGCCAATCCTAGCCTCTTAGTTGAGGCTGTACAGCTGCTTAATCCTCAACAGGTTGTGCTCAATCTGGGGCTTGTTCCTGGAGACGAAGAAGAGCGTGAAGGCGACGAAGATGAGGGCCAGGAGGAGGTCCTCCAAGGCCGTCATTGTCGGGGCCACGTCACGCCTGGAATTGAAGACGCAGACAAAGACAATGGAGAAGGCCAGTGAGGCGATCCGACCGGTTCAATCCGGTTCCGGCAGGGCGGCCGCCTCCTCGACTTCTGTTCCTCGACTGAGTCACGCTGCAGCTACTGGTGCTGGTGCCGATAGCAAGAAGGGAGCAAGTCATCCTCAGCCACAGAGGAAAGGTTATGGATGGAAGACTGGACGGTCAAGACAAATGGAGAAGCAACGACTTTGATCTGGTCAGCGCTGATGACCGGCTCTTCTGTCCCTCCATTGTGGAGCTCACGTTAGTAAAGTACTACATGGTTTGCCAAGTATGGGATGTTAATAATGATAAGCAACGGAATGATCAATAATCCATTTTCCTGTAAAATGGTAGAGCTACGGAAAATTTGAAGGACTCTGCTTTTTATGCCATGCATGTGGCGAAAGTCTTTGCAGCTAAGAGTTCAATGTTGTGTAGATCTCTTGTGGTTTGGGCAGCGCTTGATCATTGGATACAAATATGTGAACCTGATTTCCCAATTCAATCCAGCTACAGCCAGCTTGCTTTTCTGCTCCACTCCCCATTATCGATATCCTTGCCTTCTCCGCTTCATCCCAATTGCCAACCTCAGCATTTATGTTGGATGTGAGTACATAGTTTGAGGTTTTATTGGATTCAAGTTCTGAGAGCTTCTCAGCTGCTAATTTGGCAAGTCTTAGATTCTGGTGCTTCCGACAAGCTCCGAGCAGCGCACCCCACAATCCAGCATTTTGTTTTGTCTTTGTATCACAAGCAAGTTCAAATGCTTCTTCAAATTTTCCTGCTCGAGAGAACAAATCCACCATGCAAGAATAGTGTTCAGCTAGTGGTTTGATGGCGAACACCTCCGTCATTTTTCTGAAGTATTTTGTTCCCTGATCGATCAGTCCTCCGTGACTGCAAGCAGTCAAAACTCCGATAAAGGTCACCTCATCAGGAGTAACCCCTTCCAGAAGCATCTGTTCAAAGAGCGCAACAGCTTCATTTCCATGACCATTCCAAGCATACCCAGTGATCAGGGAATTCCAAGAGATAACATCAGGATTGTCCATAGTTTCAAACACAAGTTGAGCGAACATCATATGTCCGCATTTAGAATACATGGTGATCAAGGAATTGCAAACAAACAAATCTCCAACATAACCATTTTTTATTACAAGTTGGTGAAGTTGCTTGCCCATCTGTACTGCAGCAAGATGGGCACTAGCACTGAGTCCACATGCAAAGGTTGAATGATCAGGTTTTATTCCCGTCTTACACATGCACACGAAACTCTTCAGAGCATCCAAATATAAATTGTTTTGAAGGAAACCTGTTATCAAAGAATTCCATGAAACTATGTTTTTCTCTTTCATTTCCCTAAATATTGCAAATGCAGTATCCATTTGTCTAGCTTGAGCATAACCTGCAATCATAGTATTCCATGTTACTTCATCTTTCTCTGACATTTGATTGAACAGGTCCAAGGCTTTGTCCATCCTTCCAACTTGAGTATATCCTGCAATCATGGTGTTCCAACAAACAATATCACGGGTTTCAATCTGGTGGAACAGTTGACCAGCCTCATCCATTCTCTGACTTTCCACATATCCATGTATCATTGCTGTTTGGGCTGCAATGCTTTTGAAGGGCATTTCTTCCAAAAGGTTTCTTGCTTTGTCAAGATTACCAATGCAAACATATCCATTAATCACAGTAGTCCATGACACAGAGTCCCTTTCTGGCATTTCCATAAACAGGCTCATGGCCTCATCCATTTGACAGTTATTGATATACCCTGCAATCATTGCATTCCATGAAACCGTATTCCTACTAGGCATCTCATCAAAGAGTCTCCTGGCCTCCAGAACCCTTCCATTTTGCATCAACCCACATAAAATAGTCACCCAAGAAACAACATTTGGGTCTGGAATCCTTCTAAAGAAGTCCCAAGCAGAGTCCATGTCGCCCAGCCGAACAAATCCATCCAGCATTAAATTCCACGACACAATGTCTCTATCCACCATTCCATCAAAAAATCGTAATGCCAAACGCATTTCCCGATTCTTTGTATACCCCGCAAGCATCGAATTCCACGAGACTAAATTCTTAACCGGCATCTCATGAAAAAGCAGCTTAGCCTCGTCGAATTCGCCCTTCTTCGCATAACCCGCTATCATGGCATTCCACAGAACTACATCTTGCTTATCGGGAACCAAATCGAACAGCTTCCTCGCCCTCTCAAGCTGCCCGCTCCGCACAAAGCACGTTACAACCAAAGTCCACGTGTGACGGTTCCTCCTGCGCATTTTCTCGAACAGCTGGTAAGCTTCCTCGGTCCGATCATTGTGCAGGTACCCGGCAATCATGGTGTTCCAAGAAACCAAGTTCCGGTGCGGCATTCCGTCGAACAGCTCCCGGGCATCGCGGATTCTGCCGTTCTTGGCGTAGACAGAGATCATGGAGTTGTACGTCACGGTGTTCTTCTGGGTCATACTGGAGAAGACATCGATGGCTTCATCGACCCGGGCCGATCGACCCAACTGGGTGATCTTCGAATTTTGGTCGAAGAGGTGGTTCCCTTGCTCTCCTACGGCCCTGACTGCCCTTCTCATGATGCGATGCGAATCGTGAGCTGTTCATAGAATGATTGTGCGGCTCGCTAGCTCTGCTGCACTGACACCACTGACGCTCCGAGGCTCTGTATTTTGGCTTGTTGAAAACATTTACCTATAAATAATTGGTTATATAAATTAATCAATTTAAAATATTTTTATTATCGATAATAATATATGATTAAATATTATTATTGACGACAAAATTATTTTTCATTCATGCTTTTTTTTGTAAGCAGCACAAAGGGATCATTTATAAGAAAATATTTTTTAAATAATTTATTATTCGCGAAACAAACGTAACCTTCTTAAGAAATTGTTTACCTCAAAATAATAAGAGCACGAAGGTCACGCAACTTTGGAAAATACAAGAAAGTAAGCACAAGCATCTAACCAAGACTTTCGAACTTTCAGAAGGATACGATGTCTTTCAATTGCTTTCGTGTGTTTCCAACTAATATAAGGCTTTGAAATGGTGAAAATGTGCTCGTAACACGATTCACTTGAGTCCATACAGCTACAATTGAAAAGGGGTATTGTTAATCAGTGTTGCCGAAACACTTGTTAAACATTCTTAACGAGAAAATATTCGATTTTTAAAATATTGATCGTGCATGATACGAAAATTGAAATTCTGGAAACGACGACCACACGCCTCTTTTCCAGTACTTCAGAGGACAGCCGTACTGAAACTGCCCTGCAAATCGATAAGCTTAAAGGGATAAAGATGCATTGAAGCAGCATTCTCCTCTTTGAAAAATAATGAATAGCTACGTCGGAGTGAATTTAAATGCGCGAAATAAGTTCAATATGGGCGTCGTGCGCAAATAATAATAGGATCGCGTTTCTAATGACTATTAGCGTATACATGTATGAACCCACCGGACGACCCTTCAAGATGGAGCATAACATAATGCCTCAGCACTAGACCTTTTCCGGCTGAAGCAGCCGACCTCTACCAGCTAAAGCAGCAGCAGCAAGATGAATAACCGTCCGCTACCTCCTAGAGTAATCCCTGAATTTGGTTGGAAGCTCCATTCGCTTCTTAAAGGTAAGAAAAGAAAGCTACATCACTTGAAACAGATCAAGTTTCCCTCTTGATTTTGTTTGCGTGACATTTGATTATATACACGCTATCGTCTACCTTGAAGCTGTCCAGAACTCTCTCGGTAGTTTTGTGATTGTTGTTTTTCGTACCGTAGTGTCTCAGCTACAAAACCGACACCTCCACTGTACTGGTTTAGCCTTGTGGTGCCAGGCCACAGATTTTCCAGCTTCTTCGGTCTTCAGTTGTGGTCCGGATCTGCTACATCTTGTGCAGAGGTAGCACCAGCGGATTTCCCAACAAGGGCACCATTCTCGGGATCCTTCTCACAATTTATGAAATGACTGTTTAGATCCTCGGATGTCTGAAGCTCTCTATCATGACCTGCTCGGGCTTCTTTCTCATTGAAGTGATTTCCTGTTGCGGCCTCTTCCTGGTTCTTTCCAGACGTTTTCTCTTCAGAGGCAGTTGATAAAGAGGACTTCTGTCCCCCAACTAAGTCACCAGCTTTTACCTGACAAATGGTGAAATCATAACATATGTGAAAGAGTGCGAACGCTTTGGAAAGCAACTGGGTGACACTTCAAAATCTGATTTTGATGCTAAAAGGCTAAGGCAGTGACACTGATCGGAGAGAATGCTTATCAAGGAAAGAGAAATAATCACCCACTGTTCCAGTAGTTGACCATTTCAGAAAAATGCCCAATCACTCTTGCAATCTCTTCTACTTTTACACCTCATAGCCACATAATTTGGGTTCATGTTGGAAAAATAACTCTAGCTAAGACGTAGCTGGCCAAGACCTGATGATAAAAGCTCCTAGTGGCTCAATTAGTAAGTGAAGTGTAAGATTACCTAGAAACAGGCAAAAGACATACAAAACGTGATCTTTAGCAACAATTTAATGAAAGCTTACTTAGTCTCGGGACTACCTCTTTTTTAGGCCACTTGCCATCGAAAATCCGCCATGCAAGACTGTCAACTTTCCAGTGCTATTGTGGTGCAGAACGTTTTTCAAACATTCCTACTAAGCTGAAACAAAAAACTAGGGCATCTAAATATAGTGGTCTAAGACCACTCAGGCTTTTGTTGTGAAATTTCGTTGTTAGGAAACAACTGCATTAGATTATTATCCCATTGGTATCACCCATCGAGTGCAGCAAGTCAAACAGATTGCAAAACACGTGAGGTTTAAGTACCTGCAGTGGCTTCATCACATTAGATTCTCGACCATCATTTTGCCTGACCTCATCTTGAGCTTGTAGCTCCATAGAGTCTCGGACAAGCTGACTCAGAAATGTTACATCGTCGGACATCACACCAAACCCTTTCAAAAGCTTAGAGCCAAGCTGTAAACTTGTCTGCAGGAACAAATGAAACTTGACTAAATTAATTTCTCGCACTATAGCCAAGAGCATACAAATTCATAAGAAAAAAGTATATTAGTAGCTACCTCAGACTTTTCTAGGATAGCATCTGTAGCTCCTGCTTTCTTCAAATCCAGAAGATGCGTAACGTCTTGGGCCCTCGCGTAAATTGGAATCTGAAGTGAAAAATGAGATAACTAATAAAGTGGGACAAAGAACTACCTTAACTTGAGAAGTGATTACAACAGGCAAGCACAATATAGGTAGAAATTATGTGATGTCCACAAACCGAGAACTAGGAGGAATGTATATTGAAGAAGCTGACCACATATATGATATTGACATGAGAGTTATGGTCACTAAAGATCCAGAAATTTTTTTTCTTGTTCCTCGAAGACCCCCATGTTCATGAATTAATTTGATTTCAACCAACATAGAAACAAGAAGAGGGGCCTAATTCCTCCATTTAGAACTTTGAGAGGCTAAGTACACATGATTGGCATTCCTCTTCACAAAAGTCCATTAACATCTTCTAGAGTGCCATTGCTTTAAAGCAACATGATCTAAAATACCGGCTTCGCACTTGTATTATAAGGGCGTAAGAATAGAAGGTAGTACAAATAATTATGTACATGTGAACTCGGACAAATCAAATGCATGCACCTAAAAATACATGTAGGGAGAGAGAGAGATTACAGCTGGGAAGGCAAGTCGAAGCCTTTGAACAGCCTCTATCGTTCTCTTCCGTCCAGTGTACATCACCATGACAGCTTTTGGAGAAGCAATACCAGCAGATTGCAACACAGTTGGACGTGATCCATCCCCATAAAGAATAGGAAAACCAAGCTTTCTAGATGCCTGAGAGTTCAAATAGAAGATGAATTAACCTAAAAACTTATCAAAGCAATACCAACTTCAGTATGTCAAAAAATTAATCAATTAAAAAAATTATCAAAGCACTACCAACTTCAGTATTTCATTTTGAAAAATGGAAACTAGTACATCAGCAAGAGACAAATCCAATAGGACAGAAGTTCCCTAGTTTCCTTCTGATGAAAGTCGCAAAATTGAAGATATCTCGAAAAAGAGAGAAACATGACAGGATTTTCAGACACCGGCAAATGTGGATCTAGGTATATGACCTGAACAAGCACAGCAAACACCAAGCAGCTGCACAAGCCCAACAGCATTTACCAAAATAATTTCCCTTTCCATGGGTAGCGTAGCATCTAAATTCAATGGAATCATTTGATCCTAAAGACGAACAATCCTAAAGACAAACTTCCAGAATTCCACGGAGGATGTGCCATTTCTTGGTTTCATCTAGTCATTAATTTGAAAATTCTTCCAGTTTCACCCTCCTAAGGGAAGTTACAGTTCATCCTTTCGGATATGTCAAAGTCAGTATCTCTGGCTGTGGTCCGAATTTCCTATGCAAGGAAAATCCACCCTTTCCAGTGAAAAATGTGTTTCTTTATGATCCTGAAGCAAAAGGTGGACAGATGAATATATGCATCCGATGGATCTATTTGACCATACGAACATTCCCAGTACGTGTCATTCACAATAAGCTTATAATTATATGAGCCCTGAACAAGTGCAACTTGTAGATCCCCAGGGCCCCCCTTTGGGTCCATCCCTGCTCTTTGGCAACAGAACAACCCCCCCCCTGTCCCCCCTCTCCCTTCAAGAGCAGCCTGCTACTCTTTATCTAGTTCTCTTTCCCTTTTTTCCTTATTATTTGAATTGAAATTAGCTCTTTAATACTTTATTTTGGTTTTGGTTTTCTTTTCCCTAATAATAAAAACTGTCATATCAGAACATCACATCAGCATACTAACAGTATAGCAAAGATCATGCAAGTAAGAAGGCTGAATTGACAGAAAGGAAATCCGGATGACAAGTTACACAAACAGTACAAGTTAGAGCACCAAAAGTGAACTTATCCCAATTCATTTTGAGTGGAAAAGCTAAAAATGTTAGTGCTCATAGATACTACATTACTTAATCAAGACAACAATACTGTTACGTGATTGTCTTGGAGAGTTTATTTATTAATTGCAAAAACTAAATTAATCAGCTATTAGCTTTGACAGTACTGAAATCTATGTTTGACAGTCCTCTATTTCCTTCTTCAAAACATTATGTAAAAGCCCTTCAACGTCTGTTAGGCTTGATCAGCTTTGTGTTAACAGCCTTATTTTTTCATCAGGGAAATTATGAAAAGGAAACTAACCTTCACTACAGCAGGATTGAGATCAAAAGCAACATAAGGCCAACCAGACAGGTCACCATCAACTCCAGAAGCCAACGGAGCTGACAAGAAATTGGCAAGGACCTGCATGGATAGAATTTATAACCAGGGTGTATAAAAGCAGCCAAAGCGGTAATTTATTAAAGGAAGAACTCGATGCCCAAATCATACCTGACCCATCTGTCCGAATCCAAGAATCACAACAGGATCTCTAGCATCGAAGTTTGCAATCTCCACACCTTTCTGCAAGAATACACCTAAGAGTTAATCTGCAGCACAACCTGCAAAATTAACTAAACAAGCTAGCCCAGGCTATCCATTCAGCTGACTAGCGATTTGTGTCAATGAAACCATCGAGACTGGAGTTGGCAATCTGGCAGCTTGTGTTAGTTCGAGATGCAGGGTTAGTTTCAGTTATTAGATACAAGACAGTTTCGAATTCTGATTGCAGAGGCTTAGTTCCATAAAATTCATAATTACATAGATTTTGCAATATAATACATATTTTCAGGAAATGAACTGACAAGGATCTCAAATTTTGGAATTAATTCATGATCATGATTTGGTGTACTTCGATCAGATAGATGTTTTTGGAGTTGGAATCAGGTTAGTTTGGGAAATCATCTTGACCAAGTTTTGCCAGGTTTGGTTATCGCATTTTCAAGTAATTCAGGTTTCATGCAGTTGACATATTGGTCAAATTGGCTTAATATCAAATCAGAATTTCGGCCAAATTTCTCGGGTCAGACCAGCTTTTCCCTCCTTTAGACAAGACATGAGAGTGAGTTAAGGGGCTCGAAAAGAATATGAATGTTGCCTTTGCGATGATTTGCATAAATTTGTTCCTTGAGTTTTGTTTTTAACATAAAAACTTTCACTCAACAAATATAGTTTTAGTAGTTCAATAAAGAACGATCAATTTTCTAAGGCATAATGCGCAAGTTGCAGTTTTATGAATATGCACTGATCACAAGATTAATCAATTGATCCGAATGACTAGAAAGGCAAATGAGAGAGACTACTTCAGATGTTCTTATAAAACAACAATCTTTAAATATGTCAAGAAGAACGTACTTCCTCAGTTTCAAACTTGTCATCAATAAAATCTGCAGCCTTCTTTCCAACCTCATTAAGCAAAGGTGTTAATGCCATTGACAACACTACGACAATTATGAGGAGCTTGTTCAGCTCAAGCGGCAGCACCCCAAGCCTGGTCAGATGGTAAAGAACTTTGTGAGCCAATGACTTCAAGGGAACGCCAACAAGTACTCATAACTAACCTGTTTGCCAAGGAGAAGACAACAAATCCAAACTCCCCTCCCTGTGATAGGAGCAATCCTATTCTTACACTTTCTTGTAAAGTGAGTCCAACACGGGGACCTATTGCTGTTATAATCAGGGTCTTGATGAGGATTAAACCTCCGAGGAGAGCAAGCACATTGGGCCACTCTCGCAAAAGCAGCTGCAAAGCAAAATTTTCAGCTGCATTAAAAGAAAAATATGCTTGCCATTGTTACAATTCTCTTTCAATGGTTGATGTCTTTTCAAATTCACAGAACAAGCAATGCAAACATATGATCAAAAGGCTTACTCAACTCATAAAACCCTAAAAATTTCTCAACTCAGAAAAAGTACCAAGGTCCACTGATGTTCTCACAAGGAAATTTATGATTGGGTCGATTTGGTGCCAAAAGTTCAGTAGTGTTGAATCCCAATTCAACCAGTAGAATGAAGAGATCTCATAGATATGCCTTCATGTACACAAACCAGAGAACTATCGCGAACACAATGATGGTGAAAAGAACATTTTCCCACCTCCATGTCAACGGAAGTCCCCGTAGTCACAAAGAACAATCCGAGCAGTAAGCCTCTAAATGGTCTGATATCTGCTTCAATCTGTGTCCGAAAGTTGGTTTCAGCTAACAATGCCCCAGCCAAAAATGCTCCAAGCTGCACGTGAAATGTTTACATCTCGTAAAAATTTCTGAAAGAGAAGTCACTTCAGAGTATAAGGCATTTTGTGGGTAGGGACACTTAACAGTATCACTAAAGCCTAACATTTGGGTGAGAAGGGAAGTCCCAGCAACAGTCAACAGGCAAAGAGCAACAAAAGCTTCCGAGCTCCTTGCTTCTGCGACAACCTGATGTAATGAAGTTAATTAAGAATAGAAATTATTTCAATTTTTCTTACTATTGAAGAAACCCTGAAGCACACCTCAAAAACTCGCCTAAGCAGGAATTTCCCTCCGAGAGAAAGTAAACCAAGACCACCTAAAGCCTTTAAACTTTCTTGAGCAAGCACAGGCCAGATGCTTTCCTCAACCAAATTCTGCAAAAGAAGAGTCAGATGACCATGAGCGAAGGTTTGATAAGCTGAATAAAGTGTCTGAAACCATTGAATCCCCAGTGTTTACAGTGATGACACTAAAAAAGACTTGAGTCACACTCTCAATGAACTAAAACAACAAAATCAACTCATGCAAAACATCAAAAAGAGGGGCGAAAATGAAAAAAAGCTGTCTTCAACTTTTTCTTACTGTCTCATCCATCTCAACCTATAACGATTCCATCTATAATCAATTTTCTGGTCAGAAAGAATGCTAGTTCTTACTATTTGTTCGTATTTTACCATATGAAGATTCCACATAAGTAAACCCTAGAAATAGAAACAATCAAGCCAGACATGCAATGTACCCATATGCACCCACCCAAATTCACACGTAAAAGTGGACCCAAGCATAGGCTTGTCTGGTCACAGCCTGGCTACTGAAATTTTCCTAGTGAATTTTAAGGAATTTCGAAAAAAATATTTCATGTCGCCCCTAAACTAATTCGCCTCCCCCCCCCTCCCCGAGTAAATCCTGCCTCCTCATCATGCACAAGTAAGACCTCTTACACACACACAGCCAGCGAGCGAGAGAGAGAGAGAGAGAGAGAGAACCTGGCTCTCCAGCACCGGAAGGATAACTAGAAGAGGGACAACAGCAATATCCTGCAAAAGCCAAGTCATTCAACCCGAAAAAGTCATGCACCTCTACTTAGTATGATATCCTGCTTGTGAAGTAAAAGATTGAAAAAACTAGTCACATGCTAAACTAGCAGCAAAGAAATCTCATATCATTAGAACCAAATCTAACCTGTAAAAGAAGTATCCCCAGAGTTGCGGAACCAAATCTCGTTGCCAGCTCACCTTTCTCCGCAAGAAGCTACACATTAATTTTAGCAAACTGTTGAAACCTGGAAGATTGATTTCTAATGAGCAAATGCTCACGAGACGAACAAAATCTGTACAACCATATCAAAGAAGCATCAATAAGATCATATTATTCTGCCATCAGCGGTCACGAGAATGACTATGATGTCACGCACTGACAGAACAAAAAAGAAATAAAAATAAGAGCTTAGGACAGGGAGAACAAGTTCATGCATTATATTCTATGTATCATCTTCAATTACATTTTTTAGTGATAAGTATCTAGTAAGGTCTCTATATTGCCATACCATTCTATGCATTCATCCAACCATAATCTCATAATTGGCAAGAAGTAGGGTATAGTCCAACAGTATGAATAACGAAAAGTGCATATACCAAATAAATCATGATTTCTGAAAATTTAACTACCTGCAAGACAAAAGCAGAAGAAGATAGAGAGAGAGCAGCACCAATCACTATTGCCTCATCCACAGTTCTGATGTTCACCTGCAATTTACAAAGTTTGGTCAATAAAAAAGCAACACAAGGATCCACAGTATGGACCTTGGGCAATCCCAGTGCGATAGTTTTTACAATTTAAAAGCCAAAGCAATCTTTAGCAACGGTGCACTAAAAGAATCTTCATTATTTAAGATGGAGCACTATCTCCATATTCTACTAGGTGACCGGCTTCATAAGTAGATAGCATGAGCACCAAAAATAAGCGGTCAGCCTGCTAAGAAAGTTCTCGGGCCTACCTTTCAAATTCAAGGCAAGCTTAAGGTGAGCATAATAACAAAATCTTCAAAATTTAAGAACATGAGATAACATTTACGGACCCATAGAAAATATATATGCGAGTGAAATATTGTGCCGGAATGTTTGTGACAAATGAGATGGTTTTAAGACACAATATACAAGCATTAGAATGAAGCCACGTATTGTGGTAGATGCAATCTATTGTTACTTCGTCGACAACATACTCACCAAATCTGGCCTTGAGTGGAAAAGGAACTCTAGAATTTTTGTTCCTACAGCTCCATTAGGTGGAAGTTCAAATGCCGTGAAGGCCAGAGTGGATAACAAGACCTTTAAGGTGAAAACAAATGGAATGTCAAAATGTGATATGACTCTTGAGAAAGAAAGTAAGATGCCGAATAGTAAAAGAGATTGGACCTCCAAAGTTTCACCTCAAACTGTCATCCATGTAATGTTACAACACTTTACCTGAGTCAATCCCATGCCAAAGGCGAACTTTGCAAGAGCTTTTAAGCGTGCAAATGATAGCTCCAATCCCATCTCGAACAGCTGAAGAGGAAGATGCATGGTTCTTTCATGAGTAGAGTCATGTCCATAAAGAACATGATAGATGAGCTATATCTATTTACATGCATATCTTGCTTCACTGGTTAATAATAAAGTTGAATATCTAGAGGGAAAAAAGAAGGAAAATAGTAAATCAAAGCCACCCATTAAGCGAAGTCACACGGATCACCATGTTGGAAGTGCTCAAGATCTTTCTTCAAGATATCACCTTAGTCTTTTTGGCTCAAATTACTAAAACGAAGACAGCAGATGGGAAATCATTGTCCCTCTTGATCTTGAAATGCAACACTTGCCAGAAAAATTCAAGACAATGCATTTCCCAACTTACTATCAAGTCTAGAATATGAGAAAGTGATAAGTTGCTCACACTTCAATTAAAAACACAAAAATGGACAATTCCCACTTCTTGACATAGGAATGGTCACTAATGGAGGTGGAAGTTTGTGCAATCAAGCTAAGGGTCAGTCTTCTTGATGCGCACTCCACACCCTAGACCCAAGATGCCAACAATAGATGGGACTTGGATATCTATTGAACGTATTGTGTCATCCAATTAAAGAAATTAGAAGCTTGATCAAAAGAGAAACATCGCGACATATCATTACTTTCACTTGTTCCCTTGCTGCTAAGTGAGTGTGGCCACACTTACAGTAACGATTCTTTCAGAAAATAGTGACTAATAATAGTTAGAAACATCATTAATTGCGACAAAAAGAAAAAGACGATGCAATAATTCAGATTATTGGCAGAGAGAAAGTAGCTTACCAGGAAAAGGATGCCCCATTCAGACAGCACTTTGACATCTGTGAGATTTCTTATAAATCCAAACTGATTAAGTACAATTCCGGCAAAGAAGAAACCAAGTATCTGAAGACACAACAATAGCTCTTAGACCAATCATGGCTCCATCCATATAGAATCTTGCAATAAGAGACTTGAATGTTTCAATTAAAAAAGATTAGTTTATGCAGGTATGCGCGGTCTGTTTGATTGAGGACAGTTGCAAAGTGGTTCACATGCTGTGAAAACAAAGATTCTGATGGCCATGGCCCATAGCACAACAACCTCCTAAGAAGGTGGGACGGAGGAAATTAAAGGAAGCACCTTGCACTTTACCAACAATTATTGCTGAAGTCAGGCTTATATCAACTAACGACCTAAGTGGTGGATATTCTTCTTTCCCTTTGACATAACATAGTGAATTTTAGACTTACTGTTAATATACTCAACTAACAAACATGTGCGTGTGGTCAACGCATGAGGACCATTGGTAGGCCCCAACACAAAAAGAGATGAGATTGAATCAAAAGGTATTTCTTACAGGACTCGCTTTGAATAACTTGAATGTTGGGACGACTGCTACAGTCACTGCTAAGAATGTAAGAGTATCCATTCCCAAATCATTGATGACATCAACAGCACTAGCGACGTCAATCGTCGCTCGTATCCGTGCTCTTCCCGAACGGCCCAGCCTATAATTGCCGCGACGAAGTTGCCTCTGACCCAATCTTGAGGAAGTCAGCAAACTTATATATTCACAGGTATCTCCCGAAACAAATGAGCCGCGACCAATCCGATACTTTAAGGCGAAAGGTGGCGCACGGACTTGCTGGCTAGAGGAATACGAATTCTTCAAAGAATGTCCACAGCCACATGAGATGGGGGTAGCGAAACCATGCTTCACCATGCCATATCCCTGCAAGTTGAGAAAGGGGTAACACATAGCACCACTTCAATCAATCACGGTATCGTCATAGCCAAGAACGACGCTAATCAATACGATGCTTATAACACACCAGTGGAAGAAACAAAGAATCTGTATCGTGGGTCGCTTTACAAACAGGAGCATCCCCACATCGGACTGCTCGGTATGCAAAAGAGATCCCAAGCAGCACTGAGCAGTCGAAACAATCATATGGAACCAACCCATCTTCCGAAACACTCTCAGCCGTTTCCCACGACGGCCCCACAGACGCTTGGGCAATCCCAAGGCGGTTTCTGGTCACAAATTCTCAACGACCCCAAGAACAGATGCACACGAAAAATGGACGAAAGAGCCAAGCGCGCGCAGACGGGTGAACCCAGAACCGGCAAGCGAAGAGGGGCACGTACCCTCGGGACGTGACACAGGTTGAGCGGTTCCCACATGGCGGCGGCAGGGGCGAGCTCGAGTTGGAGCTCAAGCGCATGCGGGAGCTCCGCACCAAGAACCGATCTCGGCTCTTCGTGGGTCGTCGTCCCTCGCGAGTTTTGAAGGGGGCGGGCGAAGGTGAGGCTGTGACGAAGCCGCGAAGCAGGAAGCTAGAGAGAGAGAGCGAGAGATTGTGGAGGAAATGCGAGCGCCTGCGATGCGGGAGAGAGATTCTCGGATTCTTGCTATCCTTGTCCGGATGGATGACGATTTCGGCTGCCGGCGCTGACGTGGCCGCCACGTGGATTGTTGCATATGTTGATAGCGTGATGATATTTACGGGAACACCCTTTGAATGAATTTGAGATCGTGGATTCTGTGCGGTGATGTCGTGTGGTTAGGATCATTGATTTCTGACAACGTAATGTAGGCCGTTGGATCGATTTCAATTTCAAAAAAGATTGGGCAATTGGGTAAATGGGCTTTCAATTTTGTACGTTGGAGACTTAATTGATGAGAAAAAATGACTTGAATAAAGAGATAAACCCATTAGCTATTGGTAAATAAATAGTTACTTCCATAAGCCATATGCCGCATTAAAGAGGTTACTTATTATGACCAGTGATGTATTCGAACAAACTTTTGTCTATGTAAGTACTAACCACACGCAAAAGTTATTAGGTTGGCAATTGCTTTTTCCTTGTGAAGAATTAAGGATGTGCAAATCAAACCTCATAAACTGAGAACTGTTCAAATCGGATCAAACTTGCCGGTTGGGTCCGGTTTCCAATTTCTATAAGTGAAATTGGTGTTTGAACGGTCCGGTTTACAGTTCTATGGGGGGAACCGAACCAACCGGACCACCTAGACCAGATCAACCTATATTCTAAAGCAACTTGTGGTCCAAAGCAAATAAAGAATGGCGCAATTGTCTATATCAGGCAGAACCTCATCTCCCGCAACTTGCAAATGCGAGTGTACTTCGGCTTGACTGCCTTCACTGCTTGGCATTTTTATTTCTCCCAGTTGCTAGAGGATTAATACTTTCATCCCTTTTAAGCATGCTGATATTATGCACGATTGGAAAATTTCACCAGAGAATTATCACCCACCCAGAAAGTAAAAAATAAAAATAAGTTGTAGCTAACAGTAGGGGTGTCAGAAACCGAACCGAAAATCGAACTGAAATTGAAACCAAACCGAACCAAACCGAAAATTCATGCATTTTCGGTTCGGTTTTGATTTCGGTTCGGATAATAAGTAAAAAAATTTGGTTAGTTGATGATTCGATTTAATTCGGTTCGGTTCGGTTCGGTTCGGTTCGGTTCGGATTGAATTTCGGTTCCATTTTGTTTTTTCTTCTCTTTAAGTACTTTCTCTCTCTGGTGACTCTGACCATTCATTATTGCTCTGCTTTCACTCTCTTTTCTTTCTCTCTCTTTCCTTTTTCTGCTCTATTCTCTCTCCTCCTCTATCTTCGCAAAACTCCATTTCCATCTCTTCCAGATTCAATCGTCTGGCTCAAAGGCCAATGTCTCATCCTTCTCCTTTCCTTCTTCGATCTCATTTTGGTGGATCGTCACTGAACGAGAAGGATATCGCGACGGAGCTCGAGCCCTCCTGATCTCGGGCCTCGAGCTCCACGCGCGCAGCGGAGCTTGAGGTCGTCCAGCATGGCCGAGATCTTGACGGCCTCCAGAATCGTCTGGTGAAGAATCGTCTTTGTCCTTGTACTCGGGGAAGCCCGCGGCTTCAGCGAGGGATGACGGCGAGCTCGGCGTGGCCATGTCGCCGGTCTGGGTCAAGGAGGGGAGGGTGTGAAGGGAAGAAGCGCAAAAAACGAAAAAAAGAGGAAAATCGAAAACCGAACCGATCCGAACCGCATTTTTGGTTCAGATCATATTCGGTTCATGTGCCTTTCGGTTTGGATCAAAGCACACCTTCAAACGGTTCGGTTCGGTTCGATTTTCCTAAAAACCCGAACCGAACCGAACCGTTGACAGCCCTAGCTAACAGTAGTCTGAAAAGTACTTAGATTAAGCATATTGGAAAATCATTTATTTGTGTCCAATTTATTTTCACATCATCAAAATAAATTATTTACGCATTCTGTTGTCCGATGAGCGACCGAATTCTTCAACATGTCAACAATTCAATGGCAAGGGTCGTAAGTTGCTTTTTACACTAACAGAGAGCCTAATAAAAATCCTATCAAAATTTCATAAGCGCGAAAAAAATTAACTTTATTATTTCAATGTTAGAAGTTCATTCCATTATATGTATATAGTGATTGATTACATTAAGCACAACCGTTTCACCAGGTCACATTAGAACAGTTCGGCAAGAAGCATCTGCAATATGATAACAAGAACAAAGATTTTCCACTTTTATTACTCGAGAGATGGCAGCAAATATCTGGTTTCGATCCAGATAGAGAAGATTTACAGGAACGGCTTGATGTACATAGCGCGGAAATCGGAAGCAAACAATCTAAGATGACGGTAGCAGCTGAAGGCCGCGTCCGGTGAATGGCCTGTCTTGCTGAGGAAGTTCACTGGGAAGGATAAGAGTTGGCGGGAACAAACTTGAGTGAAATACTATTGACGCAATGTCGCTCATCGGTTGGTGTCGGGAAGCCTTCGCCTTTGAACACGTGACCCAAATGGCCGCCGCATGCAGCACAAGTGATTTCCGTCCTCATGCCATCTGGATCCGGCTGAAATCACAGAGCACGCCCAATAAATTTTTCATTTTCACCGTCCAGAAAACCCCACAAATACAATATGGGAGATGATATGAAGAGCGAGCCTTAATAGAAATCGACTTAATAAGAATTGTCTGTAAATACTCATGACCAACACGTTTAACTGATGAGCAGAAGAGAAAAGGAAACTCACAGTGCAGTTTATAGCTCCAGGGAGACCCTCGTAGAAAGCAGGCCAGCCGCACCCGGAGTTAAATTTAGTTGTGGACCTGTAAAGAGGAGTCCCGCATCCTGCGCAAGTATACACCCCCTCTTCGAAAAACTTGTCGTATTCACCTGTGCCTGGATATCTACATGTTAGAGAAACAGCAAAGAATGAGAAGGATCAAGATGACGCGTCTTTGCTCTTAGATAATACATGATATGTCCAAGGATTTACCACACATGATACCCAATATCAAACCAGAGGAAAGAGTTGCTTGTTGTACGAAAATATAGTAGAGGAGGCATCGAAAAGTATGCAGTTATACTTTGAGTTAGAAAAAGGATGAGATTGCATTCAAAAAGGATATATACGAGTCTTCAACTACTAGCATTAGGCTCAGCAACATTTAAGTCCTCTCTGATCATTTCCAAGCCGTTAAGGATAGTCGAAGAGGATTGTTTGTATGTATAACACCTCAACAAGCTAATTCTATCCAAAACCACACGAATAGGATTCTTTCCCCAAAGCATGATTTGAGGAGGTCATCCACCTATTTTAACAGCTTTCTTTACTAGTGGGTGCACACCTATGTCGCTGCACATACTAACCTAACTAATCAGAATGTATCTTCTTACACAGCATTTCAAAGAAATCAACCATTGTGCTCCCAACGTCATTTCACTTATACATATCAAGCCTTTTCTTTCTTGTTTTCTAGTCAAATATTTGCCTGAGAAACACATAGTACCAAACTAAAGTCCATCATGTGCTTAAGGTCCATCAATTGATTGATTACTAAAGCACGAAAACCCCACAAAGAGGGTTGATAAGAACTTCAGATATCACAATCAGCCTTAGTGGGCAATCGATGGTAACAGTACGATCATGAGAACGACAAATGAATCATTTTCTAAAATGCCGCATCACTAACATGAGGACATGATTCTTAGTTTTGAGATTCTCTTGAAAACAGGATTAGGATCTTCATCCTTTGATCCCTCATATATCCTGCGTATGTCCATAATATATTGAGCATGGGCTACGAGCTAGTAGTTAAGGAGCTTGACTACTGGCTCTGCATTGCTTTCTTATTTTAACAGATTAAGACACCCTTCAAACAATCAAAGTAAAATGAATAGAAACAAGATACAGAGATGTACAGAAAGAGCATTACACAGAGGGAATGCAAAAGCATTACAAAAGTCAAAATGGAGATCATACTGGACTGACTTCCACTCCCTTACACAGACAGACAGAAGTTGTTTTGAGAAACAAAATTTTTTAAAAAACAGCTCTTCAAAACACAAAGATTCAAACCAACTGATTATTCTGAGTTTTTTTCTGTCCAGAAAGTATGGGATGGCTTGGTTTTCTGAGTCGCTTTTTGGCTCGAGGTTAGCTGTGACTTTGATTAAATCAAATGATGGAATCGTTGACATAACAATATCTATAAATAACCCTATGATTCACACTTTAGGGTGATTTCGACACCTTTTTCACCTTTGTTTTGATGAACAGTCAAAAGCATAAGACTTCATAAGTAACCAAGATTTCGGTACTCATGTAGCAACAAATCCTTAGCACCCAAAGGAACCTAAAGAGTAAAGAGGCGGACATAGTTACAAATAAAAACTAAGTCTTTCCAAACACAGGACAGTGCCAGAGAACTTAACTAATAGCTAAAACAGCTCATTCCCACAAAAAACCCAGGAAAATATAACCCTCCCCAGCACCTCGAAAAACCCAGGAAAATATAACCCTCCCCAGCACCTCGAAAAACCCAGAGAACACCTGCATTGCCTCAGTGGGTTCTCCAAACAAACGCAATTCACAAAGAATCCACTTCCTACGCACAACGCTCGACAAACTAAAAATGTGCTGCACTCAAAACCCATTTCCGATTCAACACATTACATCGCGGCACAAACTTGCGAAAATCTTTCGCACGGTCGCATAAATAGACGCCCCAAGACAGCCTCATTTGAACAGAATTGTATTCTAAAGCTCGCTGCTCAGTGTCCCCGAGCTTCAAGGAGACAGCACGGCAATCACGTCACAAACGAGACCAACCGAACTCGAACAAATCCCAACCCAGCCCGGAAAGTGAGGCAACAAGAAGAGCAAGGGACCCAAATAATCCAGCAGAAGCATCAATAGCTCCAAGAAAGAAACGAACTTAAGAGAAACCAAAGGAACTACTAACTCCGTGCCCTTCAGCCTCAGGATACGGAACTGCTCCGGCGACAGGACCGCCTGCCACTCCTCCTCCGACTTCCGGACCGGCCCGGGCGCGGCCATGGCCACGACGACCCCGCCGCGGAAGCCCCGCCTCGGACGGCTCGACCACCCGAACCCCCGAGGGGCGGCGGCGGCGGCGGCGGCGGGGGGGCGAGGCGGAGGCGGCCTTGTCGAGCAGGACGCGAGGCGGCGCGGAGGGAGGAGGGCGGGGAGAGAGGGCTTGGCGGCGGCGGCGGCGGCGGCGGCGGAGAGGAGGAGGATGGACTTGGCGGAGGAGGAGAGTGGCGAGAGCTTGAGAGCTTCAAATCCCATTCTTTCTTCTTCTCTGTTTTTGGTGATGCCAAGAGAGACAGCGAGAGAGTGTCCAAGTATTTTTGAACGCTTCAAACTGCAATGAGACTAGTGAGGGAGAACGGGGCCACGTAAGAAAGGTTCTTGCGGCGGCAGGGGGATCGCGGTAGGGACGCTAGTAGGGGCGAGCATGGTCCGGGTGAACAGTTACTATTCTAGGATCGGAAATCACTAGTAGGGATGAACATGATTTGGGTAAACAGTTCCCATCCTAAACCGCCCGTTGATTCTTAGATTCACTCGGGAACCGAATTGTCGATCCAGGAACCAGTCCCACCTGCCAAGGACGGAGAGTCAAAAGACGGTGAGGTAAGCATCAATCGAGAAGAGTGAGAGAGTGAGAATGAGTGTGAGGCGAAAGCGAAAGGATGTGTTTCTCGGCTTAATGTGAAGTTATGAGCGCTTTCAGTTAAGGGATTTAGAAATTTTTTTTTAATTAAAAATTAAGTAAATATAATATATTATTATTATTATATTATCGATCCGGTCCAAGTGGATGGGTGAGCGGTTCCACATCTAGAACCAGGAATCGGACCGGTACCCACGGTTCCAAAATATTGGAACTGAGAACCGGACTGGTTCCCTTAGGAACCACCGGTTCTAGTCCAGTTCCGAGCAATCTGAGCAATTCTCGATTCTTTTGCACACCTCTAGACGCTAGTATCGTAAGGATCGGGTTCGATTTCCACGCTTTGCAAGAGGCAAAGTAATAGTAAAAAAGTGAGTAAAATTAGAGATAGACCAAATAAAAAACAAAATTCTTGGTATAATAATTAGGCTAATTACACCTTACTACGAAAGTTTTTAATTTTATTGCAAATTTCCCCTCCACCTTTCAATCCGTCGCAATTCAACCCGTGAATGTTAGAAATCGACTTTAACGTGTCACTGGCGATGTCGACTCTGACCATATGTGTGATCACGGCACACGACTAATTACACAAGGCAAATTCGTCAAACAAGTGATATAAATATAAAAAAAAGTATTCCAGAATACGTTGCATCCGAGAGCACGTCCCTAAAATTCGGTGAGAATTTGACCAGAGTCGACACCAAATATAACGTCGATATATAATTCTGAAATATATTTCTGAGGAATCCTTATATATATATTTTATATATATATATATATATATATATATATATTTCCTCGCAGCAACAAGAGATTATAGTCAGGCAGGTGACTAGAATGGGCAGATTCAAAGCAAGATCAAAGTGTTGAGAAGCCTAGCTATGAATCTCCAGTAACAATCAACTTCGGCGTAAACCGGAACGCGATGACTCTACTACGATTTTTGAGCTCAAATCATTCACAAATGGATTATTCGAATGGACTTGCGTCTCATGCAGCAATTTTACAGTAGATCAATCTCACAAATCGTTTTGAGAAGTGAAGGTGCTCTTCAGAACACAGACTGAAAATTGCAGTTTAGTGAAAACCGGTTTCCGGCACGAAAAGGCCGATAAATTCAAAAGAGTTCTCGGGCCGAACATATGCTGTAATAATGAAGGGAACCCCGAAGGGGTTTGATCTAAATAATCTCCAGTGTCCAAAAGGCTGAAATGAAGAGCTAACAAGCCAGTCAGATCAACAAAACCTCTCTCAAAGCAGCGCAGATTTCAAGGATCTAGTGAAATCTTCGAGCTCCTTTAGCCCTTCTTCTGGAGATTTGGCTTCGCCGAGCAGTCTCACCATCGCGCTTCCAACAATCACACCATCAGCTCCCCAGCTCGCAACCTGTGAGAATGAATGAAAACCAAGTACAAACACGAGATATAACTGTCTTTGCTCATCAATGTAGGCCAATAAAGACTAACCCGCTTCACATGCTCAGGGGTTGATATGCCAAAGCCAACAGCAACGGGTTTAGTAGTTGCCTGCAAGAGAATGCATGCCTCAATGATTGAAAAAGAGTTTCCCCGAGATTATGGCACTTCAATGTTTAACAATATCGAAGCATATTCACCAACATGCCCAACTTCGGAGAATACAGCAACTCAAATGGGTACGAGGTGTTCCACAAGTCGATGAATATACACAGGACCATCTTTAAGTGTCTCTCTAATTGAATACTAAGAATAAATCCCATGATGGAGCTGGAAGTGACACGAACTTCCCGATATGTTGATTATTAATCTGCATGTGGAGTATTGGGATCTAGACTTATCGACCAACCAGGAACTCATTGTCCTTCAAATAAGACAGGCTACAGAAAACCACAAAGGAGACTTCAGGCAAACTTTTTTGCCATCTAGTTCTCTTTGAGCCCTAAAACTTTCAATATGACACACACTGTTGTGTCTTTCAAATACACCTCTGGCCAAGGTTTGTTTGAAGCTGCATAGAACAATTAAAGGAACGAAACCGAAGCTTTAAGGACTAAATTCCTGCTCTCTGAAGAATGCATTATTACCATCATGTTTAAATGGCCATAAATGTAGGCTGCTCCCACCCAAAGGATTTGAGGCTGTACTGAATTTATTTCTTTTGCAAATATAAGGACAATCCCGAAAATGAGAATATCCTCTGAACACTAAATTTATCATGATGAGTATAGGTAGTTGATGGCATGAAATCGCCCATTATGAAACAAGCGAAATGTTCTGAATCAACTAACCTCCTTAATGTCCTGCAAAAGAGTTTCCACACGAGTACTCACAGATGCTCGGGCCCCAGTTACTCCCACAGAGCTCACCTATAACAAATAAAATAATGGCCATGTCATCTCTTTGTGAATCAACTAAAAAACACAGAAATTCAAAAAGAAAAATGAAACAATAGTGTCACGCAAAATGCTGACACTGGACCACCCAGAATAACAATTGCATATAATTCGTGCATGTTCCGCTGCTATAGGCTTACTATATGCGAAACTTTCATCAGTGAAGCAAGTGAATGTGGAATCTAATAGCATGATGTTACATGAAACCAAAATTTACTTTTCAATTAGAGACCAGCAAGAGCAATGAAACCACTATAGCAACATCAATGTCGCCGTAACCCTTCAAATCAGCTACTGTCCTAATCCAGGGACTTGCTTATGCATATATACACACGGGCACGCATTGTTGCATGGATGTGTATGTCCTTTCATTGACTTCCCTGATTCCAACAGATGCGCAATGCTTGACTAATCAGCGGCTAGAACATGATCAACACACGAGATAATAGCAATTACTTGAATAACATGATCAACTCCTCTACACTCCAGTCAAGTGAAAGATACAGAACCTTGTTAGACTTAACGAAACAGCAAAGCAGAAGATGGTTTTAAGAAAGATTTAAATTGCTGTTGTGAAGCAGGATAATCGGACTGGGGTCTCCCTCTTGTTTCATTACTCGCAAATTAACTAAGACATGAAACTTGTCCTATCCTACCAACAAAGTTTATTCACGAGAAAAGTTAAAAGTAATATCGACACTTGTACACAGGATTGGCTTCATACTTCTTACTTGTGTTTTAATAAGTTTTGGGTCATGTAGAGTAGAATTCATCCATTTGGAGGGCTTCACATTGATCTAAAGTCAACACTGGTAAGCAGTAGCTTACGTTATGCAACAGAAATGACATACATAGGTTATTATATGTGTAATCAGATTGTCAATTTTATCCGTGTTCCACAAAAATGGCACTAGCCCAGGGGTTAAGTCCCATATAAATAGTTGTAGCCACTTTCAAAGAAGCCCTATTTCATTTTTCAGGCCAACTTTAGCTGGATTAAAGCACGTACACTGCCTCAAGCAACAAGAGTTGAAGAGATTAACAGACAGTATTTTCAGAATCTTCATCTCCCCCACTTCATCCAGCTGAAGTGAACTTTCGTGCTTTAGTACTTCCATTACAGGGTTATTGCTGTCCGCTGCCGGCTATGATCTAAATTAATTGTCTAAATGACTTGTGCAAATGAACAAAGAGAACCTTTAGCAATCAAAAGTGATCACCAAATAAAAGTAACACGAATGACACTGTCACATTGACTCCTTCAGCTTCATGGGAAACCAGCAATTCGAAAAAGTTTTGCTATCTATTGCTTATGAATGAGTCAATAAAAATATATGCAGAATTAATGACAATCTATGCCTAAACATATGGTCGACAATGAAATTTTTTCTGTTAACTCATTTTTCTGAGATCAAACGATTTACGTTAGGAAAGTCTTCTCCAAATTGTTCATTTTCCGCAAAACAAATGGAAAATATGCAAATTATCAGCATTGGAAAAGGAAACTCTCATTGGAAAATACACAATCTCTGTCTAATAGTCTGAATCAATTTAAATAAGAAACACTCATCATCAATACAAATGATCAGCATTGGAAAAGGATGAGCAGCATAAAGGATCTTACAAGATATATAAATCCTTCCGAGGCTTCAACTATAGCTTTCATTCGACTGGTTGGAGTAGTAGGTGTAGTAAGCAACACCTGAATCATATAGTCACAGAGGCTAGAGTAAGGCTAACTTGATTCAACAGACCTCAACAAAGAAGGCCAAGATTACATCAGCAAAAGCAGACCTCATCACACTTTTAGACAGGCCATTTAAGGATAAGAATGCAGGCCCTATGTAGTAAACTTTTCGTCGACGTGTACAACACTTTGCAACAAAACAGAAAACAAACCTATCCTACAATAACAAAATGGACATAGAAGATAAACAAGGAGCACAACTAACTATGAGAAAGTCACAAAGTGAAGAACCATTTGACTTTTTATTTTGTTATGGGGAAACAATTAGCAAAAATATGTGAAGAATTACGATTTTCTGATGTCAATAAGCTCGAGGTAGATCTATTATTTTAATTCCAAAATTAGAATTTATATCCATAATGCATAGCGTCATCCTCGGGAATTTAAACAAGTAAATGGTGCAAAATGTGATCCTCAGAAATTTAAACAAGTAAATGGTGAAGAATGTTAAGACGTCTTAAGAGTTGGACAAACCAGTTCAATTTTGTACTTAAGAGCTTCCTTTCTTAAGATTTCAGTCTCTTCCAAAGGAACATCAGGAACTACAAGCCCTGAAAAAAACAATAAAATGGCACAGACAAGATTACAAACTAAGACAGATCTAGACATCATGGATGAACAAGAATGTACTTTCGATTTTACTTTTTCAACTTAAAAAGCATCCTCCATTATTATTACGAAATTATTATCACTACTGCTTATTTTAGACATCGGTGCATCACTTAAGAAGAGAAAACATGAAAATTCTCCAGCAGCTCCTTATATAGCATATAGACTTCCATTGAGATCTTCAATTGATGAGTTATACTCATCTCACCTATAAAGAAAGAAAGAAGAAAGAAAGAAAACACCTCACACCCATAATAATGATTGAAAACTTATTCTAGTGGTCCTGGCAATTTGATCTGCATACTGGCCCAAGCCAAAAATTGGTTTAAATGATTTCTCACTCTTTTTCTAGGGTCACAAAGGGTAACTTTTGGTAAAAAGTTGCCATGATAGATTTCCAAAATAACCTTTTGGCTTTTGCTCATAATGTTATGACTGTATTATTCATCTGATCCATTGGTGATTATCCCCCTGATAGCTTTTTCAATAAATGTTTAATGAAAAACTAAACATGGATAAGTTTAAGAACTGAACTATGCAATCGAGTTAGATAGGCATGATGACAATGCTTGCTCACACCATGACATCTACATCCAAAATTGAATACATTCAACTGATCTCTCATCTTGGCCAAGGCTGTGGGAAAAAATGAAAACTTATTTTCCCTCAAATTACTAAATTTAACCAAAATGTTATATGTAGATGTAAGTGTTTCAAGTCAAAAGACAAGAGGGAAACTTGCAAATTACCATGAATCCCTGCATCATTAACGATGGACATGAACTTCTCAACTCCGCGCTTCAGAATTGGGTTATAGTATGAGAATAAAGCAACAGGGGATGACAATTGCGGGACAACCTATTAATTTAAAACTGCAGTATCAGAACAGATCCCAAATATGCATGAAAGAAACAAAATATAAATCAACACTACTGTGACCATTCTATAACTGCCAGGGATGGTTGCACATATACATCACTGTTTCTACACTACTAGGATCACTAGTACAAAATCGGAGCACTGAATCTGAAAAGAACAATATGATGTAATGTTACTGAGAAATTTCATCCTAAAAGTTAGTATTATGTTAAGCAAATTTAACTTGCTATAATCAGGAATTGAAGGCACTACGTCAGGGTAACACATAATATGGAAAATTTCAAAAGCAGCATGACAAATTTAATTTCTTTGATTAGAAGATAAGGCTGGGTTAGTAAATATAATGTGACTAGAATCAATCATACTGGACCTAGGACTGTCCATTAGAAGGAGAATAAGCCACAGATTCGGCAACGATTAATCAGTCTCTTCGAGTATGGCAGAAATCATAAAGTAACATACAGTCTTACCTCCTTCAACATGGAAATAATTGCATCAAAATTAGTACCCCTTGCCAAGGATCGAGTGGCTGCAGCCTAAAAACGAAGATCTATGAGACGAAGGAACAATACTTGGAATAAACAAACTATAAGATATTGAAATAACAGACCTGAATTACTGGACCATCTGCTAGAGGATCAGAATATGGAACACCCAGCTCAATTATATCTGAACCACATGAGTCAAGCACCTTCAAAGCTTGTGCGGTAGTTGAAAGGTCAGGGTCACCAGCCGTGATGTAAGGAATTAATGCCACCTTCGCAAAAATGAAAGAACACATTTGTCATAAAAAGAGCATCCCTCCTATATTAAAATAAAAGATGAAAAATCAAAAGCATTACCTACTGCTTTTCCAATTACTATCATAGCCAAAAACTAAAGTAGCTAATGATATTACAGGAAATCAATCGACATATTGATTAGCCAGTTGCACAAGTTTGAACTAGTTGCAATAAGAGTTAATCTTAACATTGGTACAAGAAACTCTTGGATACAATTGCTGAACCTTACTTATTCCCAACACTTTGCATAAAAATGCTCAGTAGTTCAACTAAGATTCAACAAGAAAGCAACCATGTCGTGTCACATCAAGATGAACTTCCAACCCAAAAACCAACAAACAATGAAAATTATGAAGCAAATAGTCAAAAAGGATAGTCATTGAATTCGTTAACGAACAACAAGAAACTCAAATGACATTCTTACCTTGCCTTCTTTCTTCAATTTAGCAAATGTCTCAGAGATGCCAATTGTCGATACAATGCTAAGAGCAGCCATTGTTGTATTTCTTTTGGTAGAAACAACTGCTAGTTGCCGCGAAGACCGGAAAGCACAGCAAGATTTGGGTTTCTTAAGTTGAACAAAGCAAGTTGATTTAAGAGCTAATGCCATACCCAGCGCCTTTGGATAACGGCTTAAAGCCTCTTATTCCTGCACTTCAATCCTATTAATGAATTAATAAACAAGTAACAAGGAAAACAAATCATGTCAAATGTGATGTAATAGCAGTTCTCCAAACAAAATTAGTGATAGAAGTAGCATGTTGCCATCTCTAAAAGATAATACACAGATATAATCACTTGCCACTGCATATCTCAGTACAATGAACTCAGTAGAATCCAGCTAATACTCACGGCTCACAAGCGTTTGGTAAGAGGAAACTGAAACAGCGAGTAGCTTGAACTGATGATACAACAGAACAGGGTTTGACATGCATAACATATCCAACCGCCTCTTGTGGATCAAGCTATTTCATGATTGATTCTTTGTGTTCAGCAAAGGCAATTAAACGAGACAATGCTTTCCTCACCCAAAAATGAGGAAAACTAGACGAAAAGAAAAGAGAATCCATGCTGTAAATTTCTCAACTCATTCGACGACCCAATTTCAAATTGCTTGCAGTTTGGACTGGATAAGTTATGATATCGCACGGAATCAAGAAACTCCTCACATCATAGACATTAATCCAATACCCCCAAAAAAGAGTATCTAACCATGATAACTACAATTCAAATGACAACCAACCAGCCCAAAATGACATGCAAGATCAGAGGAGAGACACATAACCTGGAAAAAAAAAATCATCCAATTTGGCAAATTTAATCATTACATTGAAGCAACTCCGACATCCAAGCAAACGCACGACAGTGTCTCGGAAGTTCATGATCGAATCGACACCAATCTTAACATTCAGACGAAACTAACAACACCCAACACGTTCTGGAATCCAAAATTCCCTCGAAAAGTAAAATAGAACGAGCACAGCCACCAAGTTTCACTTCCAACCATTCTCCGACCAGCCAAAGCGAGATGATCGGGAAACGAACCGGGAAAACGAGCCCATTCAAACGAACACTCGCAGACACCGGTCACGCTCGACAGCAAGCTTACGAGGGAAAAACACGCGGCGGGGAGGGGACGGAGGAAGGGGACGCCGCCGCGGCGAGCTGCCGTTACCTGCGACGGGAGACGGCGGCCGGAGCGGAGGCGGGAGCGGAGGCGGGAGCTGACCGGCGGGGGCTACAGCGCTAGGGTTTGGAATGACGGGTCACTTCCAGCCGCCATTTCTGGAGTATAAGAGCGATTTGCATGCGAATCTGCGAGGCCCGCTGTATTTGGTAAGAAGGGATTTCAACTACCATAGATGTCAAGTCACCTGAAAGAAGTGACGTGGCACGTTGTTGTCAATCATCATCGAGAAAATATTCAGTGATTTATCACGTCACGTCACGTGCCTACGCGCATAAACTCACGTGAATTACTGATAATAATAAGACACGTGACTATGACGTGAAATAAAAAAAATAAAGCTATATTTGATTTCTCTCCTCTGACCCCCTAGGATAGAAGACCCTCTCTCTTCAGTGCGGCGTGAGCAAGGAAGTGAAGCAATAAACGCATGCATTAATTCCCGTGTCTTTCTCCCCCTCTCTCTTTTCTCTTTCGCGTTAGTTTGAATTCCATTACTTTTTTCACTCTTCTCCATCCCTTTCCATAATGCTTCTTCTCATCTCATTCTTATTCTTAGCTTTTCTTCTTCACTTTCGTCGTCAGTGGCTTCGGAAACCACCGATGAAAAGCGAAAGGCCAATCGCAGCGGCTGGGTCCTGTGACCACCTCCGCCCTCTCGCCTCCGTTCTCCGTCCTTTGGCCTCCGCCTCCCCCCTCCTGCCTCCACGTCCACCTCTGCCTTCGCCTCGTCATCTCAGCCTTGCGACCTCCGCCCTCTCACCTACCACCTTCGTCCTCCCACCTCCGCCTCGTCACCTCAACCTCGCGACCTCTGCCCACTCACCTTCTGCCTTCATCCTCCCGCCTCCGTCCTCCCGCCTTCACCTCCCCTCGCGGCCTCCACCTCGTCGCCTCCCCCTTACGGCCTCCGCCTCAACCTCGTGGCCTTCGGCCTCCCGCGCCCGTCCTCCTGCCTTCGCCAGCCTCGCGGCCTCCGCCTCCGCCCTCCCACCTTTCGCCAGTGTCTTTCATCTATCTCTCAAGAACAAGGATGAAGGCAAACTTGGAGATTTTTTTCTTAAAGAGATTGCAAAGTTCCGAGTTTCGAGTTTCGATAACAAATCACTACCACTTCAGATATACCAGATGAAGTTGAATAGGGGCCTTAGGTAACTTGAGTCAATCAACCTCACTAACAATTAAACTCAACTTAGTCACAACCTGAAATCTTTTTGGTCAAGACTACATTCAAACATGAACGAGTTTCATTAACATTATCAAGCCCAATTTAAACACCTGACAGGCTCAACATTCCACATGAACTATAATCAAATTCAAGTTTGGATTTCAAATCAGTACTGAAATAAAAGATAAAATTGAAAATGATTTATCTTTAGATATGTGATGTGATTTGTGTGTGTGTTTTTTTTAAATGTGTATGAGGGATTTTTCTACTACGTCTTTCTTAGCATCCTTGATATCTACGAGTCATCGTGTTTTTTTATTTTTATTTTTTAAAATGTGTAGATTTGGCAAGTTCACCACAGACATTGCAATAGGCTTTTGCTTCCGAGTATGTGATCGTGCTTCAGAAATGCCAACTTTTGTGCATGCAAAGACCTAGAATTACACTTGATAGACTGGAATTAAGACATGCTTCGTTACACTCATTTCAAATTATGATTGAAATATGCACACTTCACATTCTTTTACTATCACTAACTTACATTTGTACAAATTTTGGACAGATTATTCCGAGTACTTTGCTGCTAGCTCGATTTGTTCTCGAGAAAAATGGGTATGACTCATCTTCTTAGCATTAAAGTTTGTTTTCACTTTATCTGCCTTCTTTAAATGATCAGAATTTTTCTTTTAAAAATTTGTAGAGGCTGCAGGGGATAATATCATTGTGCATAATGTCGATAAAGAATTTGAATTTAGAATTGGCATGATATTTGCTAACGAGAACGAAGCATATAAAACATACAAATGCATATGCAATTTTCAAGGGGTTTGGAGTGAGAAGAGGACAAAAGGCAAACAATAGAAAAGAAATATTGCGAACATGCACATTTCTTTGTAATTGTGAAGACACTCTCCATCAATCCTACCTCATGAACGAAGAGATGTTTATAGGACATTAAAGAGAACTGGATGTCAAGCTTGCATAAGATTCAAAATTGAAAATGGAGTTTGGATGGTCGACAAGTTTAAGGATGATCATAATCATCCTTTCATTGACGATAATCAAAAACACTTAATAAGATCATACAGGCACATGACAGATACTAATAAAAGCATTTTGACTTCTATGGATGGAGCTGGTATAACGGCTACGAAAGCGTACTCCTACCTAAGTGGTGAAGCGGGAGGACAAGAGAATATTGGCTTCACTTTACGTGATTGTCAAAATTTCTTACAATCGAAAAGAAGGGATTTGATTAGTGCAGGTGATTGTCAAAGTCTCATTAACCATTTTAATTACTTACAATCAAATGGAAGTAATTTTTCATATACATTTCAACTGGATGAGGAACAAAGATTGACCAATTTTTTTTGGTCTGATGGTGTATCCAAGCTAGACTATGAAAGTTTTGGAGATATTGTGGTATTTGATATAACTTACCGTACAAATAAGTACAATATGATATGTGCACCTTTCGTTGGCTTAAATCATCATTGGAAGCATGTTCTCTTTGGTTGTGCATTTTTATTGGATGAAACTATTGTTTTTTTTGTTTGGGCATTTCAATCCTTTTTAGAGGCAATGGGTAATAAAGCACCCAAGACTATTTTCACCAATCAAGATCATGCCATGGCGAATGCCATTAAGACTGTTCTTCCGAATACTAATCATCGTTTATGTGCATGGCACATTGCGAAAAATGGTACCCATCATATTGGGCATCTTCTTAGAAATCCGAGTTTTCATGATAATTATTGGCATAAGCTTTTATACCGTTGTGAATCTGAATTTGAAATGGAGAATGTTTGAAAAGGTCAAGAATGGAGCTTGGGGGATCACAAGTGGTTAAATAACATGTATCAGCTACGTCATAAATGGTGTCCTGCATTTGGCCGAGATATTTTTTTTTGCAAGAATTAGATGCATACAAAGAAGTGAGAGCACAAATAACGTCTTTCAAGACATGGCATGCAAGACCATGACTTTGTCTGAATTTGTCAATCATTATGAGAAGCAAGCAGAAAAAATGTGCAACTCTGAAGTTGTTGATGATTTTAAGTGTGCTCGAGGAGAGCCGTAGATTATGGTTGAAAATAGTGGAATTTTGAAACATGTTACAAATTTATACACTCATGTCATTTATCGGAAATTCCAAGATGAGTTCTTGCATGCTTTGTCTGTGGGTGTTTGTAGATCGGAAATTGATGGGCTAGTGCACACTTATATCGTGACAACTGAAAGTAGTGAAAGGAGGCATGTTGTTTGTTTTAGTTCAATTGATTCAACTATTACATGTAGCTGCAAGTTATTTGAAATGGAAGGATGGTTGTGTAGGCATACTTTATGCATCTAGAGACATGTAAATGTTACAAGCATTCCTTCACAATACATTCTGAAGAGGTGGACAAAAGCTGCAAAACAAGGGACTTATTGTGATGTTGGACAAAGCTCTCATGTTGTGGTAAAGTCAAGAACATTACGCTTGAAGAGATTGATGCAATTGGCTTTCAGTGTTATGAATATTAGTGCAAACGATGATGTTTCGGAGGAGCTCGCAACTACAACCTTACTGCGTCTTCGCTCCCATATCACAAACAAAATGCAATCTTCGACAGGTAATGATCATATTAATTTCTTGGTCGAAAGTGATGAAGCTAAAGATGTAGAAAACCATGAAATTCAAATACTTGATCCCCTTCGGAGAAGACCAAAAGATGTACCAAACACTCGGTTGAAGGGCGCTAGTGAAAACCGAAAGAGAAAACCATCTTCATGCACATGAGGCACCTCACACAAGGTATGATGCTTGTTTAATTTGTGATTTCATCAATGAAAGCCATGAAGTTATTATGATACTCTTCCTTTTTTTGCAGGATTGACCTTTGGCGATCATTCACTAGATGGGTAGATAGCGAATTTGGTGACTGGTTATCCTCCAGTTCTGATTAAAAGCATTAACAACTCTTTAAAACCTCGGATTAGGTTTTTTATTGATATAATGGGAAGACAACTCGATGAAGCTGCTGATTATCCTGACTTCTTTCCCCATAGTTTGAAAATAGACTAGAGCGGCGTTACAAATTTTTGAGCCAAAGGAACATCGACTCTAGCATGAGCGAGATGTTGGATTGTGATCAAAAGAAGTTCTTATTTAAGTTCGGTTTGATTGGAGGACTCACTTGAGTTAATAGTTACATCTTTTGTTCATTCTTACAAATTTTTTGTAGAATAGCTTTAGCTATTATTCTGTATCCCTGATGCTTGAGGTGAAGTCATCTTGTATGTGGTTCTGGTCAAACAATTTAGATCCCGATTGAAATGATCCTTTTGGCAAATTCAGCCCAAAAATTGTGTTGTTTTCTCCATATGTGAGATGAAATGAATGCTCATTTGAATGCACGGGTACACTTTGAAGCTCACAGATCCATTGGCTAGCCAAGCCAAGTGAATGCGATTTCCAAGTCTATAATTCTAGGGTGCCTAACATCTCTAATTCTTGTTTTGAATCCATCATGGTCTAGTGTGGATGGACTGGGAGATTTATAGTTGATGAATGATCATTGCAAATGACTTGATGAATGATCATTGTAGATACTCTGAATTGTTGCATATGGTTTGAGGTTTAAGATTGGCGGTCTTGATTCCTTTCAAAACTTGTTTCTTCCTTAGAGTTCATTATGTAGCTCGAACATTACACGTGAGGTGTTTTTTTTATGCCACCAATGCTGAGTTCTCCTCCCTTGCAGTCTGCTTATAATGGAAAGGGTGACAGAGGTGATCCATGGACTTGGCCAGAAGTGGAAGGGCCATTAATGGTAAGATATTTCTAGACAAAAAGGCAGCAAGATGGTGAAAGGATGAACTTGCACTAGTTGAAAAATCGATTGTGTATGTCTTTTCTAACCGATAGAAGGGGCATGAACTATAGAGATGTTAAAGTCGCAATGACTTGGTAGTATAAATACTGGCAACTACAAGGCAAGCAGAACTAATGGGGTTATTTAGTGGGTTATCCTTTCTCAGAAGATGCCCGATGAAAGGTTGACTCAGCTGTGGGCATGGCTACAATCTTTTGTGGATTTGATCACCTCTTGCAGATTCGAATTTTGATTTTCTTTTATTCCATCAATGATGTTATGACTTTCGCTTGTCTTCTTGGCTGATTTGTTTGAAGGTTGGATGCTTGGATTCAAACCCTTGCCAGCACATGTAGTCAAAGCTGTTGATCCATAGGTTGGGACTCAGAATCTTGCGGATGTTCGGATCACTTTTTTCGTCATGCTGTTGTATGATAACTGGACTAATACCTTCTGAGTCTATTATACAGCTAGAGATTGTAAACAAGAATCTTGAAGCTTATTATGATGCGTGGGACAAATTTGTCAAGGCATGGATAGTCATCAAGATCGAGGACACCAGTTGTGTCTACCAATGGCGCTTGTAGGCTGGCATCTCACCTTCCCTATGACCACATTATGTTCTATTGAAATGTAGAATCCCATCTACAAATTCACCGTTTTACTTATTTTCTCTGTCATGATTTTAACTATGTACAAACCGTTTTGGCGAAATCTTTTCAGACAGAAATTGCCATGAGAGAGGTCGAAAATCCTGGGATGTCTGTTGAGGAGGTGTTTTCCTGTTTATCAGTCTTTGACATGCTCTAGTTTTAGTTGTACATGTAGCAGCCATCTGATTGTTGAATTCTGAGAGTAAAAGTTTTGCATTTTGTAGGTTAAAGATTTTGTCTCCCATTACCTCTGAGCGTACAAGGTTTATCTCCCGACACTATACTCTGAAGGACCAAAAGGGTCAGACCCTAAGCATCTCCTCATTATCGAAATTGATGAAGGGAGAAACTTGTTATAGGTAGCTAGGTGACTGAAACTTCCACTGAGATTCTACTGAGGATTTTCTTTTTTTCTTGATTGTTGGGCTTGTTGAATGGTCAGTTTTGTTTTAATAACATGCCATCTTCTATTGTTAGTCATTGTAAATTATATATTCTATATGAAATTTTGACATGTAAATAAACTCTGTCATCTAGCTCCAGATGTATTGGCAGCTTATCAGGAATTGCCTTCAATCGCTTGTGTGATCATAAACCTAATTCATGGTGCTCGAAAATTGGAACATCTCGATGAATCTGAAATGTGAGAGAAATAACTCTGGGAGGAATATCAAACAAACACGTTCATGTTATTACAAACATTGAATATCATGCACACTTCAATTTGATAGACCCATTTACATGACCAATTATTGGATAATGAAATCGCCAAATGAATGCACAAAGAAGAAATACGGTCTTTTCCAAACATTTTTGTCTTTCCATAATGAAGGAACAATTCTTGGTTATTGTAGAAGAATTCGAGCAAGTATATATAAACAACTGCAAATCACTAACTAAAGCTTCAGTTATTGCTAGTGTTTGAGGTCTATGAATACCCATCTCCCTAAGACAATATTATTGTCCTGTGAAAAAATAACCCATTTGTTAACAACTGGGGAGTTCACTCATAATCGTATGGTTGATGAACCCGGAGGCTCTCTAAGCCAGAAAAAGTATACTAATATATGGCAGACCAATTTCCACGATCGCCCTTTGTCTTTGAAAATGAGAAATAAGGGCCAACGTCTTAACTTTTGTTAAACTGATCATAGTAAAGTAAAGCAAGTTCTACGTAACCATCACGATTAACTCCAATAATTACCTATATAGTAACATAGAAATCACAATTCCAAGAAGGAAATATACGATGACTCCATATAATATTATCATTGACATAATAAAGCCTATTTTTCTTCTAATTAACTTCAAATCTCCTTTTATGATTGCCAATTCTTCATTTTCGCTTGATGCCTCTCCAAAATTGATTGCGTCCACATTTTTAGGCGAACAGATCCTGCATTCCTCAATATAATCTTCAACCCATTGCACAAACCCCTGACAATTATTTGTCTAAAAAAAATTAGTGTAAAGCAATATCAAGTATTACAAATGTCACTACATGCACAATATGGTAAATTAATACACTTACATTACAAGTCAAAGCATAATATAACCTTCCTCGATTAATAGGATTTTTTTGCACTTTTTTACCGTGCATAATTTCCCTTGAGGACATGGACATATCTTGGATGGAAAATCAATCGACCATTTTGAAGATCCTCGAGATGCCATACTAAAGTAATAATATCATATAATCAAAATTAGATTAGATTTAATCAACAAAAGTAATCCAATCAAATAAATATAATAGATAACAAAACCTACAACAATCTTTTTCCACTACATGGTCCTGTGGATCATTTTCAAAATCTATCAGCTCCACTAATCATGGCCTAAAAAAGCTTGCCTTATAGAATTAACCACACTGATAGAATTTTTCTCAGTAAAATTTGACTAACAAGAAGAAGCATGGTGTAGAAAGTTGCTTACCTCATTTGAGACCCACGAATCAAAGAAAAATATTCTTTTTCTAGTTATCTTATTTTTTCCTCCAAACTTTCCTGGGAATCATTTTCTCAGTTAGTCACCTTGATCTCCACAAATAGTGGGTTATATAACTTAAGAGACTTCTAAAAAACAGGGATTATGCAGAAAAATCAGTTAAATCTTAACACCAACAAAAAAAAATTGACTAATTACGGAGGTGGAAGCGGGAGGGCAGAAGCGACTTTTCTCCGGTGGAGGCCACGAGGCTGAGGCTAAGGCAGAAGGATGAGGGCGGGAGTGCGGAGGTGGGAGTGCAGAGGTGAAGGCCGTGAGGGGGAGGCAACGAGCGGGAGGGCGGAAAAGGAGGCGGAGGCGGGAGGACGAAGGCGGAAGGTGGGAGGGCGGAGGCGGAGGCCGAGAGGTTGGCGAAGGCAGAGGCCGACGAGCGTGGGAGGGTGGAGGCCACGAGGTTGAGGCAGAGGCCGCAAGGGGGAGATGACGAGGCAGAGGCTGCGAGGGGGAGGCAAAGGTGAGAGGATGAAGGCAGTAGGTGAGAGGATGAAGGCAGTGGGTGAGAGGGTGGAGGCCAGGAGGCTGAGGCGACGAGGCGGAGGTGGGAGGGGGGAGGCGGAGGCAAGAGGCAGGAGGGCGGAGGAGGAGGCGGAGGGGGTCTTGGGACCCAACCGCTGCGATTGGCCTTCCACTTTTCATCAGCGGTTTTCGGAGCCACTGATGATGAAAGTGAAGAAGAAAAGCCAAGAACAAGGATGAGACGAGAAGAAGCGTTATGGGAAGGGAAGGAGAAGAGTGAAAAAGTAATGGAATTCAAACTAACGTGAAAGAGAAAAGAGAGGGCTAGGGGGAGAGACACAGCAATTAATGCACGCATTTATTGCTTCACTTCCTTGCTCACGCCTCCTCTTATAGGCATAAAGGAGAGAGGATCTTCTATCTTAGGGCGTCAGAGGAGAGAGAAACCAAATGTAGCTTTATTTTTTTTATTCCACGTCACAGTCACATGTCCTATTATCAGTGGTTAACGTGAGTTTATGCACACCACGTAGGCACGTGACGTGGCGTGTGTAAACCACTGAATATTTTCTCATCATCATCCTACTTCATAATCCTTAAACTTTTTCCAAGATCATGATTAATTTTCCTTTTTCTAATAGATTTGAGTCAGACCATTTTGAGATAATGACACAAATGATTTATGAACTTTAACTTAATATATAATGTGATCCGTGAAATTTTAATTTGTTCGATATGTTTGTTGAACTTTAGCATAATTTTTTGCGTGGTGCTTGATTTGTTTAATGCGGTCCTTGGATTTTTAGTATATATTCAAAAATGTTCAATATCGTTCTTCCATTAATTCAAAATCAGGAACAAATAAAACTTCAAAAATAAATTGCACATTGAGTTAAAGTTTAAAGATCAGATTACATATTTGGCCAAAATTCAAGGACCATTTGTATCATTTTCCTGATATTTTTGACCCGATCTATACCTTATCCAATCCATCAATCTAATAGACCTAATTTATCGTGCTAAATTCAAATATTTCTGAATAAAGTCGAGCAACCTAAATTTTACTTCCCGATTAAAAGGAAAAATGCATCATTTTTGAGATTTTAATCCAACCACCCATTTGGATTTTTTCCAAAAGCGGAAAAATCCAAACTTGCCTGCACTTCAAAGGTAAAAAGTATGGGCAAAAGTTATCAGAAACCTTAAACTATGCCCATTGTGAAATTTGGCCTAAACTTTTTTTGCGAGATAAAAATTCCCAAATTTATACCTTTATGAAATAATTACCCTCTCTCCAAATTCTGTCAATGAAAAACTATTAAAAATCCACCTACATGAACATTAGAAAGCAATCAACGTTGATATGATGTCCACTTTGGTTAACTGAAATAAAAACGAGTGGGCATAATTTGGGATTTTTTATGTCACAAAAATTGTTATGGATATATGTGTCACAACGGACATAATTTAAGGTTTTTGGTCACTTTTTCTTACAAGATATTCACATATTAGTTTGGTACTTAATTTTTCTTGTCAACTATGTACTTGTATAACCACTGGGTGACCACCTTTCCTACTTAGAAAGGGCAGGTGATGAGTTCGATTCCCTACCTTCTTAAAAAGGCTAGGGATGGGGACATGTTGTTTTAGATGTTGGTTTCGACTTTCACATTTTACAAAGAGACATGACAAAAGTCTGAAAGTGAGTTGAGAGTTAGGTTAGGACAGATAACAAAAATACTATATATTTATATATATTTACACACACATTACCAAAGGGAAAAGTAACTATGTGGATCTTCATAATATTTCAGCAATTAATCTTTAGCATCTCTTCCATTATATAATCAAGCAAACCTAAAAAACTTTCAATTTCAAACTTTCACCTAAAATTCCAAAAGCACACCATACTAGCTGATAATATAAATAATGCTCTTTTTCTATAAAATATATTTATATAATGCTCACGTATTACCAAACTATGGACAAGATTGTAGTTTAAAATGCGAAGAAAATTATCATATTTACTCAATGAATCTCTCGTGTATATGATTCAAACGCAAGTAAATTTCCTTATCCTACACCGATTTAAGTCTATTTCCTTAATTAACTCATGATTATTTTCTTCCATTACTGCATTTTTTTTTCATATTCTTGCAAATGTATAGATGTGTATATTCCTTCTAATGGATAATCAAAAAAGAGTTTGGAAAATGATATAAATGGTCCATGAACTTTTGACCAAATGTGCAATATGAGTGCGGTCCATTAACTTTTAATTTGTTCAATATGTTTCACGAACCTTTGATACATGTTCAAATTATTCCTTGAAATATATGAAAATCTTCAATGCTGTCCTTTGATCAATTCAAGTTCATGGATATTATGGACAGCATTGAATATTTTTATATAGTTTAGGGAAAACTTCGAACATATACCTAAAGTTCAAGTATCATATCGGATAAATCAAAAGTTTAGAGATAATATTGCACAACGGGTTAAAATTCACGGACTGCATTACACATCGGGAACCTTTTGTCTCATCATTACTGAAGAGGATAGAGGAGTTGCATCTCCCTCACACGTGCTAATATTTATTTCATAGCAAAATTAAAAATCCAATTTCAAGATGATTCGCCTTAGGGGTGAGCATGGTCCGGGCGGGCAGTTCTCAAGATAAATGGGGAATCACTCGCTAAGGACCGGTTTCGAGAAATTGAAATCAAATCATCCGGGAACCGGACCGCCGGTTCTATCCGATTTTCGGGTGGGTCCATGCAACCGATCCTATCAAGTTTCACCAAAATAGAGGTGACTGAAAGTGAGAGAAGGAGGTCATAAACGGCTAAAAGCGCGGTCGTGAGTTGATGGAAGTATGGTTTTCACTTTTCTAAAAGTGTTTTCTTTTTTTTTTTGGTTGAAATTTTCTTAAAAATTATATATATATATATTACCGGTGTGATTCGGGTGGGTAGTTCCACACCTAGAACCGGAAACTGGACTAGTACTCACTGGTTTTAGTAAATTAGAACTGAGAATTGGACCGGACCGGTCCCCATAGGAACTACCAGTTCCAGGCCCATCCCGGTTCCTTTTCACCTCTAAGGGTGCACATGGCAACGATTCTGTGCCTGTGAACTGATTCTGCTCAGAAATGATTTTTTTTATTCTGTGCTTGAGAACGATTTCTAAGCATTTGAAGTCGTTTGGTAACTACCCAAAATTTCTATTCTTAGAATAGAAAAAGAACATAAATGCATTTGGTAACTATACAAAATTTCTTTTCATCAATAATATTTTAAAATTTTTTTGAATTTTTTAATATTTCTTTCTCTTTCTCTCTTTTTTTTTCTTTCTTTTTTTTTTTCCTTTAATTCCTTAGCCATGGTCGACGACCGCCCACAGGCCAGGGCCGGCGAGGGCGTCGCGGCCCTTGCCGTCGCCAGGGGGTGGCGACGATGAGGTCGACCTTGCCTTGGCTGGGCAAGGCTCAACCTTGCCCAGATTTGACGAGGTCGGCCTTGCCATGGCTGCGTAAAGCCTCGCCGTCGCCGCCGCGAATCGCCCTCGTCGGCCACCGGCGAGGGCCAGGACATCCTCGCCAACGGCCGACCGGCGGCAACCGGGAAGAAGAAGAAGAAGAAACCAAAAAGGAAGAAGAAATCAAGAAGAATCAGAAATGGAAAAATGTTCTAGAATCAAGAAGCTACTTTTTGTTTTTTGCTTCTTGATTCTATTCTAAAACTGATTCTGGGAATAATTTTTTGCAAATTTGCACCTGGGCACAAAAATTTTAATAAACGGATTTCTATTCTTGAACTGATTCCGAGAAAAAAAAAATAAATTTTCACTATTTGGCAACTTGCCAAACGGCTCTTAAGGCTGCGCATATCAACTTGCCAAATAGTGCTTGATTCTGTTCTTTTGTTCTTAGAATCAGTTTAGGAATAGAAATCTGTTTGTTTAATTTTTTGATTCTGGGCACAAATTTATAAAATTTGTGCCTAGAATCAGTTTTGGAGCACAATCAAGAATTAAAAAAAGTAACTTCTTGATTTTGGGAAAAAAATGAGAATCATTTTTTCTTCTTCTTCTTTTTCTTGGTTTTTAATATAGCTTTTAATGTCCAGAGCGAGGGCCACCCTCGCCGTATCTGGCGAGATTAAAATGTGTTTAATACAAAAATATTATTAATAAAAAAATTTTACAGACCATGGCCAGCGACTAGGCAATGGCGAAAAAAATAAAAAATATATATTATTAATAAAAAAAATTTACCGGCCATGGTCAGTGACCAAGCCATGGCGAAAAAAAAAATATTTTCAATAAAAATAATTTTTTTAAAATATTATCAATGAAAAATATTATTAATAAAAAAATATTTATAAAAAAATATTTTACCGGCCATGGCCAGCTACCAGGCTATGGAAAAAAAATAAAAAAAATAATTTCAATAAAAATATTTTTTATTAAAATATTATTAATAAAAAAATATTTATAAAAAAATATTTTACCTGTCATGACTAGCGACTAGGCCATGGCGAAAAAAAAATATTTTCAATAAAAACATTTTTAGTAAAATATATATTTTTTAAAATGGTAATAAAAAAATTATTTATAAGAAAATCTTTTACCGGCCATGGAAAAAAAATAAAAATATTATTTTTAATAAAAGTATTATTAATTAAAAAATATTTTACCGGCCATGGCCGAGGAGAAAAAAAAAGAAAAGAAAGAAATATTAAAATATTTAAAATGTTATTAAAATATTATTAATAAAAAGAAATTTTATGCCGTTACTAAGCGCATTTATGTTCTTTTACTATTTCGGAAATAGAAATTTTGAGCCGTTATCAAACGCCTTCAAATGCACAGAATCAGTTTTTGGGCACAGAATAAAAAAGAATCATTTCTGACTAGAATCTGTTTCTGGGCACAGAATGGTTGTCACGCGCAGCCTAAGCGGCCCTCCTCCCGCCTCGCAGAAACGGCGCCGTTTCGCTCTCCGCTTTCCAGCTGGACACACTCTCTCTCTCTCCCTCGCTCCATCGCTCCTCGCTGAAGCATTTCCTCCTCTCGCCAAGCCGCGAGCTCGAACTGCCGAAGAAGAAAAAGAAGGAGAAGCAAGAGGAGGAGGAGGAGGAGGAAAATCGCGGACCCGAAGCTCGATCGCGCGCCGTTTCCACGCCGATCTCTCCCGCTCCCCTCGCGCGCCCCTCCGCCGGAGTCCGAATCCGGCGATTCCCGGGTCCGGCATTGATCCCCCTCCCCCTCCCTCCGCCGCTCGATCTCGCCGAGAGATTCGGAAGGCCCCCCCTCCCCCGGGGGCGCTGAAGGGAAGGATTCGGGTGCGGAAGATTTGGGGGGAGAGCATGCCGCGGAAGTGTCGGATCGTCGCTCGCGAGATCGGAGCGCGATAGAGCCGATCGGCAAGCTCACCCTCTCGCTCTGGGGATTCCGACGCGGGGGAGAGGCGAGGCACGGAGGGTAAGTCTCTTTTCCTTCGAATTAGCTCGGCTTCGGGAATGCGTTGTGGCCGGCTTCGTATTGGGGTCGTTCGAGTTCGTCTTCCGTGAATGGCGGGTTGCGACGTTTCTGGGGGGGGGTGCTTTTTGTTTGGGGTGATTGGCGCGAGTGGGTTTTGGTTACGGGCTTGGCGAGGTCGAGGGAGAGGTTATGGGTAGGAGCCATTGCTGCTCTGTTCGAAGTCCGACGTCGAAATCGTGACGCGCCTCTTGCTGGTATGGGGCGTGCTTGTCTTGGAGTGCCCAACCTGTAAAAAAAAGCCGTATTGGGCTTTGTGCAAATCTTCGCTTTCCCCCAGATTTCACCTGGTCAAGCGTGAAGTACCTGTGCCCGCTTGCCAAATGCCTTACTTTTGCAAAGAGAAAAGAGTGCTTCTTTAGCTGTATTGCAAGAGCCCTTGATCTTCTGATTGTTTCTACTTACTGTATCGGCGTGATAAGTTAGCAGATGCCCGGTTTTGCTCTTCCTTGAGGTGATGAGCCTGGCCTTTTGTTGCTGTGAAGTTATTTTTACAGCTTTTGCATGTTTTTCCGGGAGATATTGAGGTGCTGTGAGAGAATGGCGCTAGGTTATTGCGTCTTCTGTGCTTCTTTTCAATACCCATTATCAGTTATACAGTGTACGTTGTTGGTTCCTTGGTTTAGACCGTGGCCAAAACTTGGATTGGCGTTTCATCCTCTTTTAGAAGTTGAAGGTGCCTTTTGATATCTGTTATCTCCGAGAGTTCTACTTATTAGGTTGCTTCATGTAGTCACGTTTTAGTTAGGGTGGGACTGATGGGTTTTTTGTGTGGTGAATAATCATGCTAGAGATAATTAAAAATTGTGAGTTAATGAAAACAGTTACCCATTTTTCCTCATATAAGCCATTTCAAACTTTTCTTCTTTTCTTTTCAAGTGGAGGAGTCGCTTCTGTTCAGCAAAGGCTCAATGGCGAAGGCTCTAATCACAAATAAAATTAGGTGTTGTTTGGGGATATTGTGACTTTGAGCTTGTTTTCATTAACTATTAAAGTTTGATTTTAGTTGATATTAAACATCTCAAATCTTTAACTTTATGCCAAAACTCACGCTAAAAATAAATTTAAAATTTTATTTATAATATTTAGAAATTCTAAACCGCTTAGGATGGTGGGAAAGCAAAAAGCAGAAAACTGGCAGACTTAAAGCTTTAAAGCCAGCCTGCTGAAAACCTCTCTACTCTTTGCCTCACCTCATCTGAAGAATCATTCTCGTCTCGGGTTAGTCTATCTGATTCTTCATCTTCTTTCTTTGCCATTGCTTCATTTATATGGCGTTCTCATAGGTCATTTTTCTTGGGACAGGGAAAAATACTGCTAATTTGTTTGGCTTTCTATGACCTGACCCAAAGCCAAATTCCCTAAGGGCTTGTTTAGTAATTGGGACTAAAGTCACGGAATGGGAATTGTCTCCTCATTTCTATCCTTGACACCTTTTTGGTCGATTGGAACTAATTGGAATAGAAATTATTACTTGCAAAAGAAAACTGCTCAATAGTGTAGATGGTGATGAATTTTTTACTTGCATATACATGTAGTGCGTATTGAGTTGCAACTTAATGGCATTTCCTCGAAACTTTTCTTTCAGGAAGTTACTATACTTTCTTTTCACGTTTATTTGTTTGATATCTGGCTATAAAATTGGAGAGCACGTTTACTATAGGGGGAAAATGGCTTTTGATATTTTCCTTTTCCACAGGATGTCTACTAATAAAGATGTGGAAAATCCAAAAGCTGAGGAGGCTCTAGTTGATACTGGAGCCTCTTCTTGGTACAATGCTTTGCTTCACCAAGCCTCAATTTATGGTATAGCTGCTGGGTACTGCATCTCAGCATCATTGCTCTCGATCATCAATAAATGGGCAGTTATGAAGTTCCCTTACCCTGGTGCTCTGACTGCTTTGCAGTACTTAACAAGTGCTGCTGGTGTGTTTGTCTGTGGTCAGTTGAAGCTCATAGAGCACGATTCACTTGATCTAGTGACCATGTGGCGGTTTCTGCCTGCAGCTATAATTTTCTACCTGTCTCTCTTCACCAACAGTGAGCTCCTCCTCCATGCCAATGTTGATACATTCATCGTCTTCCGTTCTGCAGTTCCCATGTTTGTTGCCATAGGAGAGACTCTTTTCTTGCATCAACCATGGCCTTCGATGAAAACATGGCTCTCATTGGCCACCATATTTGGTGGAAGTATTCTTTATGTGCTTACAGATTATCAGTTCACATTCATGGCATACAGCTGGGCTCTAGCTTATCTCGTGAGCATGTCCATAGATTTTGTGTACATCAAGCACGTGGTCATGACCATCGGACTAAATACGTGGGGTCTTGTGTTGTATAATAATCTTGAGGCTCTTCTACTGTTTCCTCTGGAGCTTCTTATAATGGGTGAATTGAAGAAGATAAAGCATGAAATCACCGATGAGTCAGATTGGTACTCCTTTCAGGTGGTTATACCCGTGGGATTATCGTGCATATTTGGTCTAGCGATTTCATTCTTTGGGTTCTCCTGTAGGAAGGCAATTTCTGCCACTGGATTTACAGTGCTTGGCATTGTAAACAAGCTATTGACAGTTGTGATTAATCTTGTTATCTGGGACAAGCATTCGAAACTGCTGGGAACAGTGGGGCTTTTGATTTGTATGATTGGAGGGGTCATGTATCAGCAATCTACAAGCAAACCTAAGCCTGAGAAACAAGTAGAAGCCAGAGAGAACGAGGAGGAACAGCAGCAGCTAATTGAGATGCAATCTAGCAAACAAAGCTCTGGTGATGATGAGGAGAAATGAGTGTTTCCGTGAAATAAATTCATTTTATTTGTTTTCACGCTTCTGTGTTAAAATATTATGGTGGATTGTCCACACTCCATAGTTAGATTGGTCTGAGCAGCGTAAATTGCTCTGCTCTTTTTGTGAGTTACTATGCCGTTAATTGGCATCCTCATCTCGGTGTACCGAGTCTCCATCATATCTGATGAGAAATCTAGATAGACGGTTCATTCCTTTGCTATATCATTCTTTTCTCATTCATTCTAGTGATCTAGTCAATACAAACAATTATAGATTGTTCTCTTTGTTTACTCTTATATGTTACATGTAGTGATTAGATATGATAGTGTGATGGCCTAAGTGGCCATTTCAATTGCTGCAGGATACTGCATGTTTTTGAAAAGTGGATTGAGTTGATCTTCGTCAGAGTTCCTTTACTGATATTTTTTGCTGCCATGAAGCTTTGAGGACACTGCATGCATAACCCATTTTTGGTTCCCCCTCGGATTGGCATAGTGGGGGATTAATCTTGCTATCTCATACTTGGACAAGCATTCAACAATTGCTAGGAACAGTGTGCCTTTTTGATTTATATGCTTGGTGCACTTGTGCATCAGCTATCAGCAAGCATGCCTAAGCTTGTAAGAGAAGTATAAGTCAAAGAGAAAGAAGAAGAACAGGGACAGCGACTTGTGATGAAATCACTTGCAAAGTAAACAGGACAATGATGAACGGTGAGTAGAGAATCATTCCATATTTATGTTTTATCATTTTCTTGTCTGCAGAATCTCAGATGCAGTCATCACTGTTGTGATAGCTCAAGTGACCACTTGCAAGAAATTGCATGACTTTGAATTTTGATCCCATTGATCTTGGTCATAAGTCCTTCAACTGATTTTGAAGAATTTGCACGGTAGTCATGTAAGTGTTATCGCGATAAGTCCCGATGCAGAGACAAGGAAATGCTTCTCGCTCAGCTCTCCTCTTTCTACACCAAGATAACATTCTATTCATGTCCTAATCTGAATTGCATCACCCATAGGTTTTCACACAGAACGGTATGAATGCGGCCACAATTTTATTTCTCCAATCCAGATTGAAGAAAGCTCCATTCAACCACGTCTCCGAAAGTGGGTCGTGAGATATAGACATCACCCATATTCAAACTCAACCAAAATCAAATGAAGTTGATGCTCGTGCTTGAAACTCACCGATCAAAGACTTGGTTGGAGAGAAGTTTTGCATTTCACCGGATCAGCCATGATAGAGCAAACTCAATCTACAATGTTTTATAACTTTCAACATCCACTAGAAGCACTCTCTCTATCGAACAAACTCCATTGCTTTCAATTATCCAACGTTTTGCACACAAATTTCAAATTCATGTGCGAAGAACTACTAATTTATTCAGTAAACGGGTATTGCTCGTACCTAACTCTACAATCCGTGACCTCAAGTTGAACGCCGATGCTCAGAAAACATTCGTGGATTATGTTGTTGTTAACATACGATAGACACGTGATACAATCCCCTGACGTAAGATCATTATTGCAAGTCGCATGGGCATAGCACTTCGTGCCTTCAGCATCCGGAGATGAAGCATAGTAGTTATAACCTTGATCGGCCGTATTTATCTCTAGATCGTGGAGAACCCCCAGTACGTTAGCCCCGAAGTTGTCGCACGCTGGGAACTTCAAGCCGTTGCAGATCTGGTTCACCACGGTCATGTCGGGATCGCCTTTCGCGACACCGACAATGAGAAAAAATCCGACAATGAATGCAAATATGTGAAAAGCACCCGCCATTTGTTCTCTCATCCTCATTCTCTCGTCTTTGATTGTCCTCCTCCTCTTATTGAGATACCCGAGCTTACTTGACTATATAAAGGCACGTCTCTTTAGGTTTTTCCGCCTCTATGTCATGTGTGTATCTAAGCGGTAAGGAGCTATTTCTTTTCAACTTCTACTCTTTGGACTCGATCAGCTTTGTTTGCTTTCCACTCCAATTCCAATGAAGCAATAATTAATCACAATGTACAAAAAGTAACACTTTCCCTCTTTCTTTTTATATCGATCAATGTCATTTTCGGACCGTGAGGTTCTAAGGGCCCATTTGGTTTGGCTTTTCAAATGCACTTTGGGGAAATGCAAATACTTTTAGGTGAAAGCCACTTGAAAAAATGCAAGTGGTGTTTGGTAAAAAAAATTTTGTGAAGCTACTTTGACCTAAGTAGTGTTTGGTAAATTTTTTTTTGCAAAGGGCTTTAGCAATTTTTATTCTTAATATTCCAGTTTTGCCCTTATTACTGTTCATCTTCTTCACCGGTGAGGGTGGCCGGCGAAGGGCCAGCGAGAGCGGATTTGGCCGGTGAAGGGCCGGCGAGGGGTTGGCAAAGGGCCGGTGAGGTCGTCTGACCTAGGCGACAGCCGCCTGGGATTGGGCGACCGCCCAGGCGCCGTCGCCTGGGTTGGCGGTCGGCTGGAGTCGCGCGACCTCAGGCGGCCGTCGCCTTGGTCGCCCGACCTAGGTGACCCAAGCGACCGCCGCCTGGGTCGCGCGACTCCAGCCGACGGCCGACCCAGGCGACGGCCCTTGGGCGATTGCCCGACCCCAAGCAGCCGTCGCCTCGGTCAGGCGACCTCGCCGGCCCGATTCGCCCTCGCCAGCCCGATCTGCCCTCGCCGGCCCTTCACCGGCCACCCTCGCCGGCCAACCTCACGGTGAAGAAGTTGAACAGTAACAGGGCAAAACCGAATAATTGAAATTTGAGTGAGGGCAATTTGGGAAGGAAAAAATAGGTTTCAGTATTTATGGAATGCGGAAAGCCCAAAGTTGGTCCGGACCAGCTTTGGGCTTTTAGCATTCCAACGGCATTCCAAATGCTAGCTTTCGGCTTTCCGAACTCGTAAAGCCGAACCAAACGATTCAGCATTTTGGAAAGGGACTTTCGAGGCCGAAAGCCCCTTCCCAAAGCTGAACCAAATGGGGCATAAGTTTGTAAGATACCTCGTGAGCTTTACAGATCAGAGACGAGTCAGAATCTGGATACATGATGCGAACGTGAATCTATTTGCACTTGGTCGACTTTGATAATTAAATTAGTATTGTACGCCTTATTCACATACGAATCCGTTCTTTAATCACTTGACCGATCCATAGTTCATTCTCTCTCTCAAAAAGAAAAAAATTCGACCTCTCAGTTGTTATTAACGCCAGGAAACCTACCTTTACCGTTGTATTTCGAGTGAAACTGTCTTCTTGATCTTTCCTACAATATTCATTGATTATTTCTTTGGTTTGATGTCTCTCGATTCTGTCATGTCCAATTTGAATCTCTCTCTCTCTCTCTCTCTCTCTCTCTCTCTCTCTCTCTCTCTCTGTCAACGTGCACGTTGTGAAATAGCTGAATTTGTGCCATCCAAAGAACAACGTCGTAGCAAGCAATAATAACAATGCCTGCTACAGTCCACGAGAACAACGCCACGAAACATCTCCCTATAATATTCTTGTCAAGCATTCGTGTTATCAAGATTAGCAAGTTAGAGGATAATCATGAAATTTGATTCTCTTACTCAAGGTAGATGTTTACCAAATACTATACCTTTGAATCCGTGTTTTATCAATGCTTACTTGAAATCATTCGTTGATAGCATTGACATTTGGATAGGATCATATTTGGTGATCTTCTGTAGATTATCAGCAATGTTCTTATTTACCTCACTTCTGATGCTATTTTGTAATCACCAATCAAAATGTTCAACTTCATTTCCCTTACTCCATTGATTCCTTCAAATGTGGCTTTGGAGTTGATCCCAAATCTCTTTAACCATCACGTATGAAGAAATACTCATAACTTTCAGAAACAATGCTCAATGTATTAAGTAAATAACTTTAAGCAATTAGTGCAGGTCTTCTCTGAATATTGTGAAGGATAGGAGTAGGTGGAGCTCGAGGTTGTTCTTCTCTAGTCGCATATGCGAGTGTAGGAACTCCATTCTTCTTCTTCCAATAGTGATTGCTCTTGCTATCATGGCCTTCTTGTTTGCTTTGTTTCCAACCATTTGGTTGTTCATCACAACCATCGATCTTGTTGCACCTAACATATCAGTTGAAATAGATGTGCTAATCGTCGTGGATGAACACATTGATGAAATAGAATTCTGGTTATCTTTTCTCTTGCTTGTGGTGAGATCGTGTCGGTTGAGAAACGAACAAGACGGACTAAAGACTTCAAGATAGAACAAATTTTTGTTAAAGAACAATCTTCATAAACAACATCACTAGAAAGTAAGACTGCTCATTTGAACTGGGATAATCTTCTATCCAAAGAACTTAATCAAAGTAATTAGAAAACTCTTTCAAAGCCAAGAAGGAGGGCTTGTGAAATTTTGAAAGTAATGAAGATCCTTTAGTAAAATACAAATTTGGAAGACTTCGATTCAAAACAAAGAAATCCTTCAAAGTAACAAAGTAATTCCTGAAATCTTGAGTTTAAAGAACGGGTAATCAACAAATAGAAACTTGTAAAAACACCTCTCGTAAAGTTAGCCATAACATGATTTTTATGCTAAGAAATAAAAGAACTTCTAATAACGAGCAATGAGACTCTGATACAAATTATTGGAGATAACATTACAATCTAGAGGGGATGAATAAGTTGAATGAGAAATTATAAAGAACTTTTATGCAATACGGCAAGTTAAACTTCACTATCAGCATAAATAGTTTAATGTAATTAGGAGTGTTACTGATGAACAAAAGAACATAATTGGATGAGCTGATAGTAAAACAAATGGAAGATAGCACGTTGAGTTTTATAGTGGTTCGGCTTTATCCTTAAGCCCACATCCACTTCCAAGACTAACGACCATAACAAGGCTACAATCCACAAGTAATTAATACTGCAAGTTACAACTGGCAAGTGTTGTTTCTTTCACAGGATAGATCACACTATCAGGATACAACCACCGCTCTTACACTTACACACTTGACTCTACTATGATTACAACTAAGTAGCACCACACAAAGACATTATCAGCAACATAGTTGCTAACAAAGCAAAGAAGAAGACTCAAGAGCTATATACTCGGTTTGTTCGTTTCGACCCAACCTCACTACTTCTCTTGGATTGAATATATAGCCATCCAACCTTAGATAACCATTTGCAACTCAACTCCATGAAGTAGTTGTTGGTTCTACGTAACAATTAGCAAAATGGCCCTCTCTAATAGTGGCAGTTTCCTAAACCTGTCAGATTGCTCCTGTCATCTGTTATAATTGCCATAACTGCTTTAATTTATTTCTAGTACTCCCGATGCGAACTCCAAGCCTTTGTAATGGCTAGTGTCATCTTGATCAACGTTCCAATTAAATGAGCAGATGGCCAGCACCTTTCGAAACTTGATATCAGCTCGATCCCTTACCCAAAAAAAGGTGCTGATTATCATCAGTTTGTTTATGAGGTCCATTTACAAATTCGTCTAGAATGACTTCTGATCAATCATCCAATGATCATCTCGGCTTCATCAGCTTCCAAAGACTTCCAAGGACATCAGGATCCCCACTGATTCCTCGTCTTCACTAATTGATCGAGTCAGCTTCCAAAGACCTCCAAGGACATCAGCATCACTATTGATTCCTTTGTTCACTGAACCCACTAGATTATTGGTATTGTCATTGTCTTCTAACCTCATTTGAAGAAAATTACTCCAGCCAACAATCTATTATCCCAACAACTATCCGTTGCATTTCTATCTTCTGGTCCTTCCAAACATATTGATGATTAGGACTCTACCAAGCTATTTACCTTCACAAGTGCGGTCCTTCCAAGTTTCAATGAACATCACAGTTCTAGACTTGTTCACTATCACTAATGTCCATCTAACTATTCACTTTATCTTGGTCCTTCCAAGCCATTATGAACATCCTTGTTCTTCAATTATCCCTCGATTAAGGTCCTATCAACTTGTTCACATTTTTAGATATCCTTCGAGCATATAGATATCTCTATGCCCAATACCTTGTTCACCTCATATATTGGCAGTGTTCCTTTTATATCGGCAGATCATTTCAGACTATGACAGAGCACTCGGAATCACACATGATGGTATATCATTTGTCTAATGGTTTGTGCATATATCACTTGGTACTACACCAATACACACATTAGTAGCCTTTAATTGTCTCTGTCATTGTTAAACCAACATAGGGAATTTTCCCAACAACAACAACAGGTATAGTCCATGAGAATAACGCCACTTTGTAGTAATCTTGTCTTGTCTATTTCTTTACTTACAGCAAAGTGGTTCAGAATCAAGCATCGGGCTGTGCAAACCGGACCTCTGACTTTTGGTGATTGTGCATTGCACATCCGATACTTGCGGACTGGCCATCCGACCAGTTTCCAAGGTGCATTGGACTTTCGGTGCCCAATTTCCAGGGCTCGAAAACAGGTGTCTGGACATCCAAACTATGCCAAGGTTGAAAATTTAGCCGTTTTCTAGTATGTGTAAACTAGTATGGGAAGTGAGAAACAAGGGATCCCTAGTCTCAGGCTCCTGCTTGCACAAAATACACATTTCATCTACATGACTTCACTTTCTCGTTGTGTCTTTGGTCCGCAACCAATTCAACGAAAACCATGTTTAGGAAATTTGGCCTAAACCAGATTAGTTTATGCCGAGGAACCCAACTCTAGTTCGTGCCTCAAGAAGATCACTGTGTCTGCAGAACAAGAATTGGGACACATAACACCACAAATAGCTGATTGAATAGCAACTAGTGCCTAAGATCTTGATGCAGGCCAACCCCAATCATCTCCAGCAGTAACATCAACCTCTCCGGCTTCTCTTTCAATAGTTGAATCACAGATAACCCCTTGGAGGACATCTATCCAATAAAATCCCTGTTGAAAGTAAAGGTCCGTTTGAAAACTTGGCTCCGGGTCAAGATAGTGAAGTGAAGAAGACAATGGAGACTTTGACCGAAAACAAGTGTGGGACTCGACGGAGCTCTCGCTGATCATGGCATTGTAAAGACCGTTTCACGGACCAAGCCCAAAAAAGAGATGGACCGTAGCCCAAGAGCGAGCCAGCCCGGAACTGACACCACGGCCCATGGGGGGCACAACCGTAATTTCGGAGGAGCGAAAACCCTAATCCTCCGCGACCAAAAGCATATAAGAACGGAACAGAGCCCTCTCTCACGATCTTCTTCCTCTCTTCCTTTTCTATTTTTCTGTCCTTGTGTGTCCATGTGTGTGGTGATGATGGAGGGCTTTCAAATGAATTTTCACAGAGTATAAAGAAATGACTATGGTGATGAGGTTTTCTATCGATCCGGTTCTTGTGTAGTTTCATTTCTTTGTTACTTTGTTCTTTCTCAATCCCGACAATGTATGTTACATACGGCTTCAGGATTCCTCTCAGTTTGAGCATCTTCCTCCAATCATAGCTGCTGTCAGCTTGCTCGTTTATTGATTGCACTGCCATTTTTCTGATTAGCTGCCATATTATTGCTTTGAGCCAACAAATTGGAGGCCTATTTAGGAGTTGAAGTTGGCCTTTTATGAACTTAGATTCTTTAACTTTTTCATCTTCTATTCCGCAAGTCAATCCCACGTTTGTTTTTGCAAAGTTATTTAGTAGCTTTTCCAACAAAACTTAAAACATTATGTAAAGGTTAAGGTTTTTTGAAAAAATCATAAACAAATCTACATGTCAATATCCGTGTATTTCGCAAGGTTTTAGGTAATCTGAGTTGAGGAAAAGTTAAAAATACATGTATCGAAACTTAAGATAAAGTAAAAGGAAAATGTAAAGGCACTTGGTAATGGCTGTTGTTTCTTTAGGGCAATGACTGCAAAATCAGTATCACTAGCATTGGAGCATTCATAAGGGGGGCTTATCTAATGAATTAATTAGTTGATCCTTGCAATTGATCAAACGTAGATTTCTCCAACTTGAATTGTAATTCGCCGTCTGATGAGAATTTGTGAGCTCAATCATGCTTCTAAATGAGGAGTCGAGAATCCTCTCTACAATCAATCTCTAACTATTTATGAAGTTTGGAACAAGATAAATATAACGTCGAAAAACGATACATTCTTCTTGAAGCATTTTCGTAGCATTCGACGAATTGCGCAATGTGCTACCTCAGTACTTCGATTATACAAATCTAATGAAGGATTTAAATGGGACACAAAACTGTTTTATGATATGATCTCTTAGGGTGTTCGTCAGGAGCAATTGCAATTGATTGGAAAATGTAGATTCGTCAGTAGCAGCGCTGGGATCATCTGGGTGGGCTTTTGGTGAAAGCCCAGACCTTCTTTCAAGTTCATTTTGACTCAGGACAATCGTTAGTAGTAGGAAGATTGGATTCTTTGATCTAACAAATCTGGCTTAATATGAGTTTCATCTGCACATCTGGTTCTGTCATCAACCATCCCCTACAAAGTCTTTTCGCCTTCTTGTTCTTTTTTCAGCATAACAGTCATGCTTACACTTGATTAAAGTGCACCTAAAAAGAATTAAATCCTTGATTATAAATTCAAATTGAAGCAAAGAATGATTAGAGAGCTCGGTATTAAAGTGCCACTTGGATTCCGAGAGAAGGGGAAATAATTGATAGCAAGTATTTGATTAAGTGAATTACTTCAGATTACCTAAGATCTGTATTGAGTCACCAAAAGCATGAATTTTCCTGCAATTCCTGCATCGTGTTTGGTTTTATTTTATTGGTCATGTACACCTTAACACGAGGAAAATTAATATATGAACAAGTTACATGCACTAAAATGAATTCGTACGACCTAATTTGACGGACTCAAGTAAATCGCATGGAATCAATCAATTTTTATTATCTAAATTCCATTTAGAAGGATGCCAAATTGATCGATTGGTACTCCACACTGCCCGTGATCCGAAGGTTTGCAGTCGGTGAGCCTGTCGTCACAGTTCATCGAGATACTAGCAGTCAAGAAGTATGGAACATGCCTCATCCAGGCAATGCAGCATCAGCAGCTCATAGGTTCACGACATTGAATCTAAACTGCCACCTCATGTAAGACTAGGAATAGTGTGGCTTTTGATTTGTATGTCTGGTGTGGTCATGCATCTGCAATCAACAAGCATCCCTCAACTTTTACGAGAAGTAGAAGCCAAACAAAAAGCAGGAGAAGGGCCAGTGATCAGTAGAGAAACGAATGTTTCCACGAAAGTAGAATCACTTCCATTTGGTTTCTCATTTGCTTATCTGCATTTAGATTGGTCCGATCGGTTTAAACTGCTTCGATGGTATCCTCATCTGTGGACTTGTACCGAGCCGTCGTCAGATCCGACCACGAATCTAGGCAGATGTTGCGCTCATTTGCTACCATTCTTTTCTCATTCATCCCATTGATCTTGACAGTAAGCATACTCGATGGTGTCCGCTTTGTTTGTTGATGAATCTCAGATGCAGTCATCACTACTGTGATAGATTAAGTGACTCGTTGTAAGAAATTGGATGATTTTGAATTTGATCCCATTGATCTTCGTGGTAAATTCTTCATTGGTTTTGAAGTACTTGCACGATTGCCGCGATAAGTGCCGTTACAGAGACGAGAAAAAGCTTCTCACTCAACTTTGCTCTCTCAACAACCCGAAATCTGTAAGGATGATGAGTTCCATATCCTCATCTAGATGGCATCATCAATATGTTATCACACAGAGTGGTACAAGTGTGGCCGCTAGTTTATTTCTAATGTCGTTGCAGTGGCGATTTAATCTCGTAACCGCAATATTTTCCACAATCTGGATTGGAGAAAACTCCCTTCAACTACGTATCTGATAAGCGGGTTGCGAGTTATGGACATCAATCACATGCAAACTCAACCAAAATCAAATGTTGGTGATACTCAAGCTTGTAACCCATCAATCGGAAACTTGATTGAAGAGAGTTTTTTCCGATCGTGATTGAAACAAAACATGACCCTTGTTGCGAAAGTCCTATGTAGGTCTCTAGATGTCCATAGAGTCGGTACCAACAGTTTGATTGCCCCTCCTTGAGGAAATTGCAATTGTCATGGACCGGTCACTTACACATACTCAGGTGGTATAAGAGAATTTGCTTGGCGGATCTTGGCTAGCTAGCTAAGTGTTCATTTTCAGCTTCCATTTTCATTCCCCTAACTGTTTTACCCCTCTTTTTATGTCTGCAATTCGATTTTGAACTCTTGTTCTTAAATTGAGTTCTTCCGGTACTTGTCATCAATTCTGCTGACGTGGTTGTGTTAAGTCGACGTGGCAAAAGTTGTCGTAGAGTGATGAGATGGTGCTAACGTGGCAGCTCACATCAGAAAAAAAATTGAAAAATCGAGTGATCAAACGGGGAGAGAGTAATGTCTGCCACCTCGCCCGTCTGCCAAAGGAGAGGGAGGGTTACCATCCTCATCGGCGGTCCCTCTCCATATGCTATCGGTGTCGCGTTTCACATCAACTCGACGTGGTGACGTGCTGGGTCGACACTGCCACGCTAGCAAAAATGACAAAATTACTAACCGAAAAATGATGAAAAAAAGTGTTTTCACGTGGAAAGCAAAGGCATCGTACGATGTTTTCTATCTTTCAACATCCACGAGAAGCACTCTCTTTGTTGAACAAACTCCAGTAGCTTGCAAGCATTCAACATCTTGCGTACAAACTTCAAATTCGTGCGAGAACGACTTATAACTTATTAAGTAAACGGGTATTACTCATACCTAATTTTGCAATCCTTCAACTGAAATTGAATGCCAATGCTCACAAAATATTGGGGTAAGAGCAGTAGAAGTACCAAAATTTGTGTATGGTGTTTACTTTAATGTTAAAAATTTTTGCCAGCTCACTTAAGTGCCAAATTGGAGGAAAAACGAACATTTAAGAGCCAACGGCGAGAATTCCGGCCAAATTAATATGTGACTTTTATAATTAAAATTTTAATCTGAGTTAGATTTTTAAAAAAAAAATCAGTCTACGTGGCATTTCCATGTGTATATTTCGATTTTTTAAAATATTTCTTCTGATTTTTTTTTTCTTTTCTTTCTTTCTTCTTCTTTTACCTTTAGCTGGCGATTGGACACCAGCCACTGGCCATGGCCGGCCGCTTGGCCTCACTTGGACGAGGCCGCCATAGCCTGCCATAGGCGAGGCTAGGCGGCCGGCCATGGCTGGTGGCCGGTGTCCAGTCGCCGGCCAAAGGTAGAAGAAGAAGAAGAAAGAAAAGAAAAAAAAAGAAAAGAAGGAAAAAATCAGAAGAAATATTTAAAAAATCAAAAAAATATTAAAATATTATTAAATATTATCCTTGTCAGCGCCGACTGCCACGTAGGACTAAGAAATTAATAAAATATGGCCACATCAGATTTTCGGCTATCCAAATCGGAGTTGGCACTTAAGTGATCCGAAAAAACTTTTGGTACTAAAGTGAGCGCCGTACATAAGTTTTTTCACTTCTAGTGTTTTTCCCCTCAAAACACTCTGTCACGCCTCAAACCCCATCGAACGCGCGACACCCTAAGCTGGTCGAGTTAGTTAAGACGTCCCAGGCTCGTCGGCAACCCAATCCCAAAATATCAGAGACTAAACACATGCGGAAACGATAATAGTAATCACACCCTGACAAACAGAAAAGGAATAGCCAACAGAGATATTTCCCCAAACTTGAACATAACATTTATATAATATTTGCAAAACATTCAACATCCATATTTACAATACACACCTTAAAAATACAACCAGGCTTAAAATATAAACAACTACTACTACAAAAAAGGACGCGTGGCTACGGTAGGGTAATTCCACCACAAAAGAGTTTTCTCAAAAATGGATCTAGGGCCCACACCTAATTAACCCTTACAAGGTCTCGAGGGTCCACTCGAAATCAGTGTCTCTAGAGTCGGAGTCTGGCTCTTCCACCTCGGCCCGCTCATCCACCGACTCAGAATCGGCCTCGATCTCAATCGGGTTGTCTAAGTCTCCCCGATTCTGCTGCTACTCCTACCGAGGGTTCTTCGATGGGTTCTTCTTCTTTGACATCAAGCTCTTCGGTGGGCTTCTCAAATTCTTCCTGAAGGGGTTCTTCATCAAATTCCTCTTCCGGTGGTTCCTCTTCGAGCACGGGCTCCATACGTATTGCTCCTTGGGCCAACTCCTCAGGCTCCAAGTCGGGCTCAACGTCCATAGGCTCAGGACCCATTGGTTCAGGAATTGGGACGGGAGTGGGTGTAGGAGCGAATACAGGACGAGTCTCGGTACTGGTAAGTTCACCATCGGGAGGAGGCACAGCTGAGGGATCCCAATCACCTACCCCATCAAATGGGACATCAAAACTTCGGATAGGCCCGAACTCATCCAACCCGTCTTTGAAACACCACGCCGTGTACTCGTTTGGTTGCAGCTCGGGTTGGCCCACGTCTACATACACTATCGTAGTACGCTTAATCCATACCTGGTTGTTCCCTATAGGGTATTCTATTGACGAATTCTCCGAATGCATCGGGATGCCAAAACGTGTCGGACGGTTGTTCATTGTCCAGGTTGGAGTTCTGAAATGGTTTGGTTAAACAACCATGAGAACACATCTCTGCAAGTATACACCCTAAACCCCACCTAGGTTAACACGTATCTCCAGACAAAAATAAGCATTCAATTCATATAATCCATAATGCATATAACAATCACAGGCACACTTATCCGGCCTTGTCACATACATAAGCCCTGCACGTCAACTTAATCATAATAATATGTCAATCATGACGTGAACGCTCTAAATCACATGAAACACTCAATACATATTCGTATAGTCATGATAATCCGAATACTTGCCAAACTTAACTCAACATCTCGCATTCGTTCTTACAATCAAGCACACGTGTTTAGCTTATTCACGACCCGCATAATTACGCCTCAGGTCCACTTTTGATCTACGATTTACGTGCAACCGTCTCATATTCATAACACTCCTTAGCCTGCGTTACAGTACATACTTTAGGTTATGTCTCTAGCCCGCGTATCACGCCTCAGGCTCAACATCCTTCACCTACAGCACAATCTGCATAAACGCATCAGGTTGGCGGTCTTCTGGTAATACTAGGCATCGTCCCGCATTACAGTACATGCCTTAGGACGGGCTCAATTCCTCGCGTTAAACGAATCAGGGATTATGTGATCAAACGAGCACGTCAACACACCACATTTTATCTGGACCCCACGTTACAGTCGACCACGCCGTGATCACCCACCGCCGGCCGTCGGCTCGGGCCGCCAGTGCCAACTGCGGACGCCGGCCTACACCGTCACCGCCGGACGACGCTCCGGTGACCACGTCGACGACTTAAAGAAGAACCACACCTCCCCATCGGCGACCCAAAACTCAAACTCATTTTCCGATTAGAACATCTTTCATCGGCTAAAATCTTTCGAGCGATACAATGGACACACATACACACAACAAAGATGGGACAATGAGAGAGAGATTGACTCAGGCGGCCTCTAACCGCGGGCGTCGATCCAACGACGGGAATGGTGTTTCTGGCGAAGGTTTCCTCGATGGCTCACTCGGATACACGACAAAGATGCCACAACAAAGAACAAAACAACGCAGCATCAGTCACCAAACATCAACCTCAGGACGAACAAACGTGAATTTAAGATTTTTACGGGTCGACGCGGTGACTTTGGTTCGGTTTTCATTCGGGCATTTCATCGAACGGGTGGGGTGCGCCTAAAACCGAGGGTTTCCAAGTGGATTTCAATTCGAAGGTTTTTTTTTATGGAAATCGTTCGATAACACATCCTGGAGGTACAAAGAAACATTTTCCTCATCTTATGGTGTCGGGCGACCACCGAATAGACACGGTGTACCCGGCACCCGAGAGGCAGGGGAGGGGGACCAAAACAGGGCAAGACGAAGAAGACCCACCTGGGTTCACGGTTGGCCGGGGCGAGGTACGACGGTTGGAGGCTCAGCGGCGACTCGGACGGCCCTCCGGCGAGCGGGCGAGGCTCTCGGCCTCTCTTCTCGCCCTCAAGATCTCTCCTTTTCCACCTCGTTCTCTTCTCAAGCTCCCTCTCTCTTGGATCTCTCTCTGTTCTCTCCTCTTCAGTCCATGATCCCCCCCTGTTTCTCCTCTTCTCCCTCCCTTTGGGGACCACGGCTGTACCTCGACCCTCTGCCCCTCGACGCGCGACGACGCCGCCTGCCGCAACGCTAACTCCTCTGCTGCCCGTCGAGAGCGTCCTGCTCCGTGCCTCTTGTTCCCTCTGGTCCCCCCCCTGCCGATAATGATGGAAGGGGGAAGAAGATCGTGCTGGGCCGGGCCAAAAAGGAGAGAAAACTGGGCTGGCCTGCGCAAGAAGGGAAAAGGGGCAAAAGGGACTGGGCCGGGCTGATCTGGCCCACTCGAACCGGATCGGATCGGCCCGAAACTTTTTTGGTTTTTTTTTCTAAGAAAAATGTGTCTAATAGAACCCATTAATGTAAGTGCACCTAATGTCTGTATGCCATGCAATTTCACTTTATTTAGATATATTAAAAATTAACCCCTAAAAAATTAGGTGTCAACACGTGCCGACGCGCACCACGTGAAATAGCTGGACTTTGTGCATTCAAAAACAGCGTTGGAGCCAGCAATAATACCAACAACGGCTACAGTGCACGAGAACAACGCCATGAAACATCTCCCTATAATATTCTTGGCCTGTCCACTTCTTTACCATCAGGATATATTTCCCATCACCGCATGCTCACACTCTTTTTTCCATTTTCGTTTAAAGATGGAGACAGTCCGAATGTATTTAGCAACACCCTAAAGCACATTTAAATGAAAAGAAGAACAACTATTTTCAAAATAGTCATCATGTCCTGATAACAGTTCTTGGGCTTTTTAGTGTTTTTTTATGCCCAATAAAAAGGGAGAGGGTAGAATACTCTTGACTTACATGGAGGCTAGTTTGTGGGGTTAGATTAGCTCTCCTCTAGTTGGTGCTTGGCCGGTCGGACCTTTGTATTGAGGCCGGTGCGGGAGTTCGGATTATCAAAAAAAAAAGAAAAAAAGAAAAAAAGAAAAAAAGGAAGAGGGTCTGGAATACCATAAGCATAGCAAGGTGGTTCAGAATCGAGCATCGGGCCATGCGAACCGGACATCCGACTTTTAGCGATTGAGAATTGCACATCCGGTACATGTGGACGGGGCGTGTGACCGGTTTCCAGAGTGGACTGGACTTTCGGGGCGCAACTTTGAGGGCTCGGAAATAGGTGTCTGGACACTTACATTACACAGAGGTTCAAAACTCGACATTTTGTAGGTTGTCTAAGCCAGTTTGGGAGTAACTTTGTGTGAATGAGACTGCTATGGTCTTGGAGGGCTTACGACACAATAATTTGCTTATTCAAGCTGTAATTGTGTGGTATGTCAAAAGTGAGTTGAATGTACCAGACTGATGCAATCTGTTAGAAAGGGTGAAGCTCAGATTGCTTGTAATTGTACCCAAAGAGTTGGCTCCACTTCAATAAGCCAGCCTAGGGCAGTTTAGAAGGTCATGTTTCATCAACGATACACCACTTTCTCATTGGGTCTTTAGTCCGCGAGCTACCTGGTAAAAACCGTGTTCAGCAACATTTGGCTCAAACCAGATCGATTTATGCCAAAAACCGTAGTCAGATTTGGGCCACGAGAAGATCACTCTGTTTTCCGGAGCAGGATCAGGACCCATAAAACCACGATTAGCAGATTGAATTGCAACTAGTGGCCTCAGATCTTGATGCAGGCCAACACCAATCATCTCCAGCAATAGCATCATCCACTCTAGCTTCTCCTGGAAGAGTTGAATCCTGGATAACCCCTTTGAGGATTTCTATCCATTATAATCCCTTGAGAGTGCCTCCCAGTTTGAGCATTTTCCTCCACGCCTAGCTGCTGTCAGCTTGCTTTTTTTTATTGTTTTGCACTGCCATTTTCTGATTACCTGCCATGTTAGTGTTTTGAGCCAGCAAAATGGAGGGCTATTTAGGACTATTTAGGAGTTGAAAATGGCCTTTCGTGAACTTAAAAGTCGTTGACTTTTTCATTTCCTCATTCCACAAGTCAACCCCATATTTATATTTGCAAAGTCAATTAGTGGCTTTTCCAACAAAACTTAAAACATCATGTTAAATTTAATTTTTTTTTCAAACAATCATAAACAAATTTACATGTCAATATTCGTGTATTCCGAAGGCTCTAAGGTAATTTGATTTAAACAAAAATTCAGAAGTACATGTTTCGCGATAGTTTTTAAGAAAGGAAAAGGAAGATGTACAAGGCACTTGGTAGTAGCGGTGGTTGTTTTTTGTGTGGTGACTGCAAACTAATTGTCACTAGCATTGGAGCATTCATTGGAGGACTTACCTAATGATTTAGTTAGTTGATCCTGGCAATTGATCAAACTCAAGACTCCTCCGCCTTGAATTGTAATACGCAGTCGCTTCATACCATTATTGAACAGAATTTGGGAGCTCAATCATGCTTACAAACGAGGAGTCGAGAAGCCTCCCCACAATCGATCACCGACTGGCCCTGAAATTTGACTCAAGATGAATATTACGTAGAAAAACGATATATTCTTCTAGAAGCATTCTCGTAGCTTTTGACGAAATCACGCAGTGTGTCACCTTAGATTATCCATGGTCTCGAATGTGCAATGTGTTACCTCGGTTCTTCTTCGATTGTACAACTTTAGTTAAGGATTTAAATGGGACGCAAAAGTGTTCTACTACATGATCTCTTTAGGGTTTTCTCAAGGAGCACTTGCAATTGATTGGCAAAGGTAGATTCATCAGCAGCAACTGGGATCATCTGGGAAGGCTTTTGGTGAAAGCCCTGGCCTTCTTTCAAAGTATCGGTCTATTTTGTCGAATCAGGACAATCACGTATCAAGATTGCATAAGATCCACATTGGGTCTGACTATAAGCAAGAACTTTTGCGCGATTCCTGTATTGTGATTGGTTTTATCGTATCACCTACAAGACAAGGAAAAATTATTGGACAAAATATATTACATGCACTAAAATGAAATGAATTTGCACCGCCTAATTCGACGGGCTCATGTAAAATTGCATGAAACCAATGATTTTTTTATTATCGCAATTCACTTTAGCGAAAAAGAAGATAAGATTGTTTTTTTGTGATAAGTGCACTGGAAGTCCTAAAACTTATTACGAAGGTACAATTGAGTTATAAAACTTTCGAAAAGTACAATTAAGTCTTAAAACTTGTCACGAAAGTGCAATTAAATTATAAAACTTTCAAATATGCAACCAAGTTCTAAAACTTGTTAAATTAATCTAATCAAGTTTTTCCGTTGATTGCGCTTTTTCAAAGTTTTAAGAATCGATTGCACTTTCATGATAAATTTTAAGACTTCTAGTGCACTTACCATTTTTTTATTAATAGGTAAAAGGGCAGGGAGGAACGGCCACCACTAGCGACTCATTTAGGAATCATAAGAAAGGTCTCGCAACCATGCAAATCAATCGAAATGGCAAGACTGTCAACACAATTCCATCAATTATCGAGATGCTAGCGGTCAAGAAGTCTCGAGCAGGGCTCATTTAGTCTAATCCGGGCTGCACAAGTTTGCCATGTCGAATCGAAAAACGCCACCACGTGGAAGACAATATCGATCTCAATTGCTAAGAGTAAAAGATAACATGGAATTTCTCAACAAGCAAGAAGCCAAAAAGGCCGAACCAATCACACGTCCCAAACCATGTACGAGCGACGGGAGTCGCTCGTTTCTCTCCAGTCGTCGATGTCTGCTCTGGCTGCTCCCTCGCCAATCATATCCCTCCCAACTCCCCGCACCATCACCTTTCGCAGCTCCACTCCAACCCCATTATTCTCTTCTCCTCCTCCTCCTTCAGCGGCAGCATCGCCCGCTACTTCCGCCGCGCAAGATCGCCGCCGCCGGCCGTCTCTCTGGGTCCGCCGTTGCTCCTCGTCTCCTTCCGGTGAGATGGGTTTAGTGGGTTCTTGATTCCACGGTCTCTTGCCCCGGGATCTTTGCTCATCCGTGGGGTGTTCTTCCGTGGTCTTTCTTGGTTTGACTTTTGTTTCTTTCTTTCTTGTCTTTCGATCGATAGATGGGTGAACCAGTAGGCTCTTTGAATCCGCCTTTTTTTTTTAATTCGTTTTCTCGACCGAGTTGTACGGCATATTCTGGTGCTTCGTTTGGATGGTGGTGGACTCTCTCTTCCTTTGTCTCTGTTGTTAGCATGGCATATACGAATTCTGTCATCTTTAGGGAGGAGCATCATCGGTTGGGAGTTCAAATTGGGTAGCACAGGTGAATTTCTATGGAAAAAGAATGGTGGGCTAATTTAGCAGCTCAAACTGGGATTGATATAATTTTACTCGGTGTGATTCTTTTAGCTTTTGAGCCGGACTCTCAGACCCATTTGGAAGCTGATAACAAAACATGTTCAAATTTTGTGGCTTTTCAGAAGCATTGATTGTTTTTTGTCCATGATGCAAGAGTAGTGCTGGTGAAGCTCTTGACAGTTGGCATGATCTGATGCTTTGCAATGATGTGTCGTTTTTCGAGTTTCGTAGTGGACTTTAACCTCCTCTTGTTTGCTCTTAGTTGATATCATGTTTCACGAGTTCTTTAGTGGGTTTTTTCTTCAACTTCCCCGCTTTTTTTTTTCATCTCTGAATTGCTCCTGCTTGGGGCACAACTTTGGAGGGCATATTCTCTCCTCATAACTTCATATATACTGTCAATGCAGTAGCTTGCTTGTTATTGTTATCAACATAGTTGTTGCTTCCTTTGCATGTAAACAATCTATGGCAGAAATGGAGGGAGCTTCAGGACCTAGCTTGTTTCCTTTCCATCGCTGCAAAACTCTTCACCTGGTCGGTGTCAAATTCATTTGTTCAAACATATATTGTGTCAGTTCTGGATTTGAAGTTGCAACGCCTGATGAAGGACGTCATCGTATCCCTCTTAGTGAATTTTCTTGCTATGCATTGAAGAGAATATGATGTTATGAAACTTCACATCCAGGTGAGGCATGGACAGGGGATTCACAATGTAGACGGAGATAAGAACTACAAAGCCTACATGAATCCGGATTATTTTGATGCACATCTCACCCCATTAGGTTGGCAGCAGGTAATTTTGCTTTCAACAATATTATTTTCCAGTAAGAATCCTCTGCATTTCTGTACATTTCATATTATTCCGGACTGAATTGCCCATCTTAGAAAAACAACTGTTGTGCTTTGCTGTGCTGCTCAGGTTGATAATCTGAGGAAGCATGTTCGGGCATGTGGACTCTCCAAGAAGATTGATTTAGTCATAACATCTCCTTTGCTGAGGTACTGCTGCCAGTGCTTGTGTGCTTTTTGACTGATTTATGACTTCTTTCGTATGCTGGAACTGATAGTAATTCTATTACTGCTTGCTGTGGATTCTGTATCGTGATCTGTTAGTTAGGGAAAAAGTGTTCATCACTTAATTAGAATAGTTATGCTAATCATTTCGTTGAAAAGGTCAACATAAAAACAGGTAATCATCCGTATAAATAGAAGAAATGGACCTATAGGGTGAAGATTTGGAAAAATTGAATTTCAACAGGTCTTCTACGAGGACTATTAGGTATAGTCCTTGGGAAATACCGTCAATGTACTGAAGTGGGTCGTTCTTTTAGGAATTTCATTTGAGTAGTGTCGCTTGAAATGAAATTTAGCCTCTTGAAACTTTGAGCAGGATTATAATGGACTAACTGTGACTTCTGTCTAGGCACATTGACTGGATTAAGACTTTGTCTTGAAATGTCACTGGAGGCACAAAAGATTGAATGAAGTGCATGGGCATTCTGTTAGAGCTTTTGAAACCTGCATCAACTACTTCTTTCAATGACTTCAATAGCCGATATATAGTGCTGTATAAGTTAACTTTGACTATAGCTAAATAAAGCATGTGATATCTGTTCATCACATACTTTGTACAAGATAATATTCTATTTCCCTTTTAATGCTTGGTTAGATGTTTGATTCTTGCAGTTCTTATGAACATGGCTTTGTAGGACTCTTCAAACAGCTGTTGGAGTATTTGGTGGTGAAGGCTACACAGATAGGTTGGATATACTACCACTAATGGTTGCAAATGCAGGAAATAGTGATCGTGGTGCTATTTCAAGTCTAGACTCTCCACCAATTGTAGCAGTAGAACTTTGCCGAGAACATTTGGTATGTATTGTTTAAATGTGCTCTACTCAATGCCACACTTCATGCTTTTATTTGGGAATTTGGTACACGTAATATTTGTATGCGCATAAGTTTCTTTTAGAGTTCCCGGCATATTGAAAGCTTTCAGATAATGGACATAAGGATGGATAATCTCAAAGATTCCTCTTGTTGATTAGTGGGCCTTTTCTGTTTGAGTTGGTCTTTGCATGTGCATAAGGTTGTGGGCAGTGCTATCTGATGCTCGTAATTCATGCTTTCCTGAAACAAGACAGTTGCTCTAAGAAAATCTTGTCAAATCCATGCCCTATAGTTATCTAGCCAAGCCTGAGGAATCTGGATAGTGCAAGTTCAAATGGTAAGGCTCTCAGTAGGTGAACCTGAGAATGACATTCATAGATTGGAAACTAAGTGGTTTAACATTGTGCATGGCAGGCTTAATGTTAATAAGCTCTTCACTAAACCAAAAGAAAAGAGATGGATAGACATGGCACAGTTGAGAGTTAAAACTGCACTGACGATCATTAGTAGGTTCTTTCAATTAGGTAGTACAATCAATATAGCCGACTCAGGTGCTGCCAAATGCTTTTGTAACCCTCTCCTCAATTCTGTTCTGAGTGTTTCTTGATGATTTCCTAGAAAATGATAGATTCATGGCTCCTTAAGCTTTTCCAATTAGATGCTCTAGTTCCTTTCTTTTTTTTTTTTTTTGCTAAAAATGCTCTAGTTCCTTTCATTCATAGTCAAGGATGTCCTTTTGGTTGTTCAATGCATCATGTCCTTGTGCCAACTTGTTGTAATAAGCAAGTTTGTCTTGCAAGTACCAGGGAACTTAAGTTTCTTCGTCTAACTAGTTTAGGTGCTTTTGACTCATTCTCACTCTCTTTTCCATTTGTTTTCCTTTCGGTTACCTGAGTGGATTAATGCAATTATTAGCATTGGCATTTTGTTATGCATGGACTCTAAACTCTTTTCTCCTTTCCTTATTGCAGGGTGTTCATCCTTGCGATAAGAGAAGAAGTATTACTGATTACCAGTTTCTTTTTCCAGGAGTTGATTTCTCCCTGGAAAGTACTTGACTTGTTATATACTCAAATAAATCAGTATATTTGTTATATATAACACTAGTATGTCTTTGGTGCTGCTAACTGCTAAGTTAGTGTGCTTTATGTGCTTTTCTTTCGTTCTTTCTAATTTGCGGCAGCTTGGTCATTATGTTGTATTATATGCAGATTCAGAGCGATGAGGATGTTTTGTGGAAGGCCAATGTTAGAGAGACCAAAGAAGAACTTGCAGCTAGGGGAATTAAATTCCTCAACTGGTTAGTGGTTGCTTAACTACGTTTTTGGCTTTGACATGCGTGCCACACCACTCACTCTTCAGTGAGCAGGATTACAGCTGCAAAACCAACTCGCATTTGCATGAAATTTAGTTTATTTGTAAGCTCTGTCTTCTCATATACCGTATAATAAAATGAAACTGCAACTTCGGTGGTTTCAACAGCCTATCGTTTTCTCATGTAATCATATTATACCGCGTTCCTTTTTCCCCCGATTAAACAGAGATAATCATCAATGAACGAAGAACAGAGTTTCAAGCAAACCAGCAAAAACAGCCAAATAAACAGCACCAATCAGTAGTCAAAATACATTTCTACCATCACATAAGCTACTTGAAGCTTGCATATTGCCTATTTCAATGGCTAAGGATGCTACATCCAAGCCCACAGTAATAAGTCTAGTAGCAAGGAGGCCTTTCAAGTCTTCTTTGGCCAAAAATGCAGGTTCATCCTGGCTTTGGTTCCATAGTTGGTATCTTTCATTTGTTGTCCTTCCCATTCAACTAGCATATCAGCAATTTGATTTGCCTCCCTGGTTGAGGACCATCCTGCAATCCAATATTGGAGGCATTACTTCAGAATATTTGACGAAAGATTGTTTAAGATTGCATTGGCATCCAATTCAACTTGCAATTGTGCAACTTAGTTGAATTAATACTTTTACACCTTCCCTAAGTGCCAAAAATTCAGCTTCGAAACTGGATATGGTCAAATTAGCGGATATGCTTTATTAGCTCTATGGATAATTCTCTACTCTATATAGTCTAGCATGATAAGTGGCTAGAGAAAGACGCCAGAAGATGCAACTGGGATCTTCGATACATATGATTTATTGGAATCTTGATTCTTGCTCGACTTTATGGCGGTCCAGTTTGACGTAGTGCTATATATATGACAGAATCTTAGGCAGGAATTTTCAATTGCCTGAGTGCTTCTTCCTTGTTGGATTTGTAGGTCCCATATAAACTTATGATAGGCCTTCTGTAACCAGACAACTTACAGTAGCTAACTATAGCTAAGTACTGAATCATACATCTTGAAAGCTTTGGTGATTTTTCTAGTGGGATGACAATTGGCAAAGTACTTAGATGCCATATATTTAATTTGCCCAATATAGAAAAGCCACTTAACGCACTATAAAGAAAAGAAAAGACATACGGGTTTCGTGTAATTATACTAATAATACTATGGTGTTTTCTATTTTCCAAATATGGATAAACTAGTTAAAAGAAGAAAGATGTATTTTGTGTGATCTACATGTATTCATCTAGGATAAACAAAGAACCCTGAATTTGTGAAATTTGTATAACATAGTAAATTACTAATGTATACTAATCATAGAAAAGGAACCGTGTTAAAATGAAATTGCATTCAGAGTTCTTTAATGAATCAGATTGTAAATTTTAAAATGTATATCCATTGTGAGATTTTTATTATCTCCACAAATGGTATAAAAAATTTCATATCCTCATTTTTTCGCTGAATGACACGTGTATTTGGAATAAGTATTACTTTACTTCTTCCACATTTTAACTACCTAGAGGTGACCGTGTATATTATTTGTCATACTATCAAATATACTCCCTTTGAGGATTAACTGACTTTTGAAATCTATATCGATATGTCTATAAGAAATTGACAGCAGAAAATTAGGGAATTTCAGAAACAATGCTTAGTTGATGCAAAAGGAAAATAAACAGGAAGAATATTTAATTTGAAAGATACATATAAAAATTTAGAAAACAATGATAATATGATTATATTTGTCTTCAAAAGGAGGTGGAAAACAACATAGATAGCATTTCAACGTGGACAACATTCTGAAAAACAGATTCATGCTAATAACAATTGAAATTTCATGAAAGTGTTTATCTTTTTAACTTGATATAATGAATTGCCTGGGTTTTTATGCTAGTAGCTAAGTATAGCTAAGTATTTTGTGGATATTGTGGATTAGTAAGTTTGGCGAAAATGTACTGTCTTATTTCATGGTGGGTCAACAGCTGTATCTAGTGGATGGAGAGTGCTGATAAACTGAATAGGGTCAATAATTAAGAGCATACACTTTTGACTATGCAAGCCGCTTGCCTTCTCCCTTGGTAGCAAGGATTTTAAGCAAGCTATCTTTTGGTTCGGCTGTACAATAAAAATTGGCCTTAATGGTTCTATTTACTTCTGCAGGTTGTGGACACGGAAAGAAAAGGAGATAGCAATTGTCACGCATAGTGGTTTCTTGTGTCACACATTAACTTCTTTCGGAAAAGATTGTCACCCCTTGGTGAAAGGGGAAATATGTAGACAGTGAGTATCTGTTTTACCTGTTCATTAATTCTTAGATTTTGGCCTTGGCGGAAATATGAAAATTATTGAACTCTTTTGCCTTATGCTTCAACGTTTAATCTTCAATAGGATTTAATTTCGGCCATCCCATTGTTATGATTGAGATGAATGAGTGACTGCATGTCTCCTTTTTGTTGGAAGTTTTTTAGAGCCATCTATGTATCTTGTAGTGTAGTATTATCTTGCAATGAGATGACACTCCTATAATATTTGGGCAGCTTTGCAAACTGTGAACTGCGGTCAATGGTTATCGTGGACACGGGGTGAGCTTGTGAAGTCTTGCTGCTCCTTTATTTTCTTCTATTTCGAATTGCTTACCGCGCTTCATCTTCATTTTCAGTAATATTGGATCCGATCCCTCAGCCACGAATTTTCCTGGAAAGATTCCTCATGGACCTGACCACCCTAGCGTCATTGCAGAAAACAATGTGGAAGGAAAGAGTTCCAAGAATGAACAACCCTAACCCTGTCTGACACCTGAGAGAGAGAAAGAGAGAGAGAGAGAGATCTCAACGATTCTTCAGCAGCCGCAAGCTAGTGCAGAAATTCTGTTGTTGTGGGTGAATATCAACTTGCAGAAGCTTGTCTTCCTCAGTCCCTGCATCTGGGTATGAAAACCCATCCTTTAATTCATAAGCAAATGGATGTTCTGCATTATACGATCTCTTGTTCTACTCTCAGTAATTGCAAATCCTTTTCGATGCATTACGGAATGAACTGTAGCATTTTAGCCTTGCGCCAGATTTTTGGTGCTTCGAAATTTTCTGGTTAGAACAAGTAGAACTGGTGCATGAACATGAATAGTTATCAATTCATATCAAACGGCAGGTTCTTACTTCTGTCGGACGTTTCCCAGTTTGCATCATGATATACTGTATTATTGTGTCCTGCCCAAAATTGCTAGGTTATGGTTTAGTAGTCTGATCGGACTTCGCATAGCTCGCAATTCGACTTACTCGAGAGTCGAGATCAACCTTCTCATCGAACTATGAATCATGTGTCAAGGTCATCTTAAGCTCACACTTGAGCTCAGTTCAAGCTAGAGTATTAAAGTAGATTGGATTTTGGATGCTAGAAGTTATATGATATCCAGGGCTTTTCATGTTTGTAATGACATAAATGACAAAGTCAACCACTTGATTTTGCTTGAATCAGACGAGTCATCATGCATCATCAAGCTCGATCTTTTAGTATTTGGTATTTGAGGTAATATCCAAAGCAAAGCACAGAAATAAGCAAATCTCTCTCTCTCTCTCTCTCTCTCTGTGGTCGAACTTGGACCACCCCAAACCTCTATTAGTCCAAGACCCGTATTTTCATGTGAAATACACGTAGATGTGATTTCCAATAATATATATAAGGGGATAAGTGAACTAAAAGTTTTATAATTTTTTCACGAAAGCGTAATTAAGTTTTAAAACTTTGCAAATTGGTGTAATCGGGTTTTTCCGTTAACTACATTCAACTAGTCTAATGGAAAATGCTAACGTGATTTTTTATAATATTTTTTCTTTTTTACAAGTCGATAATATGGCTAAAATATGAAACATAAGGCTAAGACAACGTCATTTTGGTTCAAATATAATTTTTAATACAAAATTTATTTAAATTAAATTAAAAATAAGTTATTTAAAAAATAAAAAAGGGGTGAGAAACTAGGTGGCGAGGGCTACAAGCCCTCGTTGGGAAGGACCAACGAGGTTATGGGATGGTGGCCGCTAACCTGGGGTCCGAAGCCTTTATGTCGATGGTGGGGCAGCGGCTCGCCGCTTGATTTCTTACATTATACTTTTAATTTAGCTTTCTTTTATGTACTTTAAATGAAATTTATATTAAAAATCAAATTTGAATAAATGTCTTAGTCATGTCATCGCCACGATAGAGAAAATAATTAAAAAAGAGCCACGTCAATATTTTTTGTCAACAAAGTTGAACGGAATTACTCGATTGTACTCATTTGACAAGTTTTACTCGAAATTTAGGATTTAATTACACTTTCATTATCACTTTTAAGATTTGTAGTGCACTTATCGATGTATGCATTATTTTTTTTTTATTCAATTCTCAAGTTAAACTTGTCCCGGTGCCCATGCTACGTAATGAAACGGCCAAAACTTGCACAGCAGAAGTAACCTCACCTATAAATGATGCCTCGGAAACCCTAGCTTTCCAAGCAACCCTCTTCCGCTTCCTTCTTCAGCCGCCGCCGTCGCCACCGCCTTCTTCTTCTTGTTCAACTTCTCTGCTTCTGCTCGGAAACCTAATTATATATATATATATATATATATACATTTTTGGCTTATGACCTATACAAACTTGTTAGTTGAGTGCTCTTATATGCCTATTGCATCTCACTACATATATACACAGGTTCATTCAATTTTCGGGCTAAATCGGCCCAATTGCCCGCCCTGTAAAATGGTAGGGCTAATTTAGAAAATAAAGGGCATAGACTTTATCTGGAGTGACAATTCTTATCCGAACTTTCTTTTTCAGTCTCAATAAAAAGTACCGATTTTTACTTGAGTCCTGAACCCGGCCCCCGTGACATGAAATTTTCGAATCGTTTGGGCCGGAATTTGAGATTTAAGTGAAATATGACGAGTTCTCACGAGAGATAAGGAAAAAAAAAAAAAGCTCGGGACGGAATTGTTATTCAAAATAAAGTTGGCGCTTTATTTTGGAATTAGACCTTAAAATAAAATGGTGGGGGGTCAAAACTTGAGTATGAGAAGTAGCCAACCCCTATAAAGGTACGCGTGGGGAACCCTACATTTCCAAGCGCGGCAGTTTGCTGCTTCCTTCTTCGGCCGTCTTCGTCTTCTTCGACTTCTTCTCTGCTGCTTCTGCTCGGAAACCCAATTCGGCTCATGAAGCACTCGTCATCATTACTTGAGATTTCCTCCTCCTCTCGCGACGGGGGGCCGCCGGGGGGACGACAACCTCGCGCGTCTCCCTCCGACCCGAACGCCCGGCGAAATTCCAAGTAATGATTGACGAGTACTCCGTTTGTCCGAATTCCCGCGCCTCCTCGGGCTCCGGCCCGACCCGGTGGGGAGTCCCTTTTCAATCCGCGGAAGTTCTTGTCGTGTCCGTTCGTTCCGGTCGTGTCTGCGCAATTTCTGGGTGCGCGGGTGGGTGTGGATCGGGCTGCCGACCCTGTTGTGCTTGGTGGGTATGAGTCCGTATGGTTCTGGGACTGGAATGAAATCAATGTGGGCTTGTCTCGATTCGTGTTCGTTGGTCGCGAAATGGTTCTTGGCAGGGCTCAACACGTGGTACTGAATCGTGTGCTGTGCGTTGGTGTTGGTGTTGCGATGTTTTATAGTGTCCAAATTCACAACCATGCTGATAGCATAGATCCGCCATGAATTTGGTGGAAAGCTTGACGGTTTCGAAGGAAAAAAGCTTTTTAGTTGTTGGGTATGGTGTGAACAAATTTCGGCACGGGATTGTTATTGCATTTTTCACATGTACCGTGGAATAGTGTGTTTGGCGGATTGAATGTTCTGAAGTCACAGCTTCGTTTGATACCTTCTTCAAATGTGTGACAGTGTAAACATTGGCGTATGGAGTGGTACTCAGAATTAGATCGGAGCAGATTTTGTAGATTGAAGGCAACTGTGCTTTCCAGCTAATGAATAATGTAATCTAAATGCTCTAGATGAGGGAAACCTTTTCATAGTCTGTCTGCAGAAATCTTAGCACAAGCCATGAATTTGAAGTGAGAGAATTTAGCTTATGCCTCCAAAGTATATAATTTTCGAGGCATCAATATAAACAGACTGGGCAGTTTACTTGAAGATGAGCAAGCCTTTTCTTTCATTCTATACATTTGATTATGTGGATACATTTTTGTTTTCGCACAGAAAATCCTACATGGCTGATTGGACTTGCTTGACACCTCAGATGCAAAATAGACTTTGAAAAGTCTCTTTTAAGTTAGAATGTGCTCTGCTATGGTATTTTTCATTTGTGGGTTTCTCTTTATTATTATTTTGAGTCTATATTTGTGTAACCCAATTTTTTCTTGATGAAAAAGATGCCTTCAAAGTTTGTGAATCTATCGTCGTGTAATGTTCTGGTTACCTTCCGTTGTGGGTAAATGGAAAAAGATGACTCTACGAACCCAAGGAAAGGCTGCTCAACAGTAGTGGTGCATTAAGACTGGAGCTTTTTGTAGTTCTAGCAGGAATTCAAGTGAATGAATCCCATCCTGTAGCAAGTGAAGTGCTTTTGCCCCTTCAGAGATAGCGGTGAGCAAACGTTTTTCAGATTTGAGATTCGGGTGTCCGTCAGCTTCTCTCAGGTGGTTCCGGTTGTCCTATGGGTGCAATGTAAATTCGACAGAAATGGGGTGAATTCAGGAGTCTTCTGAGCTTCTGTTATTATGTGGCAAGTCTGTCAGGCCCCTGGGGCTGCTCCATTCTGATCCAAAAAGTGGATTCCGGGTTGCTTGTTCATTCCAGATAATGTGATACTGAGATTAGTTGTATTAGCAGAGTGTTTATATTCCAAGGCACTTTATGTAACTAGCTTCTTCTATATGATGCAGACGACCTATGTTTTATAAATCAAGGAGAGAGTTTGTGTGAAATTTAAGAAGGTGCTAATACGTTTGAGATATTTTTGTTTATAGTCTATAGCACCTTGTTTTTGGGTAAGTTAAATTTTATTAGCTCAGTATTTTGTCATTCTATTGCACCTTGACTTGACTTTACTCTCACATTCTCATTTGCAAGGGCTGCATTCCTGTTTGATGCCTCCTAGAGTTCACTATCTTGATCATGATAGAATTGGGTGTCTATAATGTTGGTGAAGGGTGGATTGAGTTTACTGACATACAGTTGGAATTTGTTAGAGTGATTTGCCAATAGACCGGCTGTTCAATTAATCTCAAAGGTAATTGGTAAGGTGACTTTGCACTTGAGAGGTTAACCATTTGCCTTAAGCTTATTGTTGCAGATGAACATCTTTGGAGGACTCTGTGTTCTCATTTAGCTCCCCATGAAGATGAAAATTTGTCCCTTGGGACGGATCGTCTCATTTGAATTGGTCCGCAGCTTTGTATTGATAATTATGGATAAGCGGACTGAAACCATTGATACTTCCTAACCATGAAGGGTTTCCTGTACCTGCAGCTTGCGTACAAGCCAACCGTGTAGTTGTTAAGAGCCGTGGGAGGTTTGTCGTGATATAGTTTGTTTTGAACCCGGAGCTAGTTTCTAATTGTCCTTTATGGAATAGCATCAAGTTCTTTGCTGATCAATTGTCTTGTAATTTGTACGATTTGTTGTACCTATGCATGTTTACTACTTGTGATATGAAGTTTCATTTTAATAACCGATCTGAAAGATTTCACAGCATGCTTTCTTAAAACTGTTGAAATCATGGATTCGATTTCATGACAGTCTGTAGCGACGTGTTCATTGACACCTGAGGGCCGCGATTGAAATGGGTGAAAATTGATCCTGGGCGTGCTTAACGCCGAGCCAGTTTGGGGTAGGGCTACGTTTGACCAATTTGGTCCAAATCTATCCCATGTACGGTGCTCTCAATATAAGTTCATCAAGTAATCAGAGTACAATCCCACTAGATCTTGTGACATAAGCATTAATGACTAGTTCTGTTCAAACCATTCTAGCAAATGGTCTTGTAGTGGTCCCTTGAATGCTTAGATACAAGTGTACTTTGCTCTGCTTTGACGGGTCATAGGGGACTGATGTGGGCGACGAGAGGAGATTATTGTACAGGAGTACAGTCAACCGTTCTTGATTATTCTCTAAAATTTGCTCATCAAACATGATTTTCTTGGAAGTATGAAAAATAACAGAACATACTGAAAACTTATTAAAAGTTAATTATTTACTTCCATGTAACTTGGTAAGTTAAAGTCACAAAGTCTCGAGCTCAAATCATTAGAAGAATCACCTTGTTTAAGATTATTCATATGCCCAATGGCAGTCCAAGAAATTTCATATATTATTCTTTTCCAATAATTGTTTCCACCTAGGAAAGTGGGGGCCATCACTACCCCTTACATCGTGATTGTATATATGCACGGGCTTTGACTAGACTTGATCATGGACCTAATGGCAAGCTAGTCCCATTCAGACTTTGAAACCCGTTCTAATTTTTCCAAAATCGGGCGACACTTGAATGGGGATTTTTTGACTAGATACGCTTAGTACTCGACCCAGTCTACCTACACGCCACCTATTGATCGAATTTAGCTTTGAATGTCTAGACCTTTGGTCATTAGGCTGTCATGCTTTGGCTCAATCTCTCCAAATACAGAGCTCTATGGGCATTAGCAAACAAACACAGTCACTACAACTTGGCGCACTTTCCCGGGGAGGGATAGAATGGGAATTTCACCGGTAGCTTCTCTTGCAATCCTCCGCGGAGAAGATAGAGAAGTGTATTTAGCTTCCCTTCAGAAACAAGGGCTTAGGGAAAAAGGGGGCTTGTGTCACAAGGGAAGACCCGCAAGTAGCAAAAACCAAAGGGTTGAGTCAGTTTTCAGTTCACTTATAAATTGTCGTCTCCAATTGACATATGAACTCGCAAATTCACTCAAACGCTCAAGTTCTAAGTTCTAACCATATCACTTGTCTTAGTTAATTAGCCATACTCAATCTCTGTATGGAGCGCTATCAAGTGGGATTCAGATTCCTTCCGACTGAGGAAGAACTCGTCAATAACTACTTGATGGGCAAGGTACTTGGACACAACGATGGTGGCGTCATCCCTGAGCTCGAGGATTTCTACGCACACGATCCTTGGGATTTACCTAGATTGTATCAGAGTAAGTTTCATGCGTCTACTCCCTTCCTTTTTACTTTAGTTGTAGTAAGAATTTCGTTTATTGTATTAGTAATTACACATTGACAAGTCGTTCATACATTGTTTGCACTATAGTGTTTTGATATGTAGTCCTAAATCTTTTGCTGTGTATGTGTGCAGAAATATCGAATATTCCATCGGATGGGTTGGATTGGTACTTCTTTTGCCCTTCTCCTTACCTAGCCCAAAATAGCGAACGTGTCAAAAGGCAAACAAGAAGTGGTAAATGGAAGATCACTTGCCAAAGGGATAACATAAAAGCTCGAGACACCAAGGCTTTAATAGGCACCAAGAGGATTTTGGTCTTTCACAATGGTCGCGCCAAGACCGGATGGGTCATGCATGAATATCACATGAATCCCAAACTTCTCAATGGATACTCTTCCGCTTTCCAGGTTCCCCATTTGATCTATCTAAGAATTTTCATATCTTTTTCATTTGCAAAATATATGTTTTAGGCGAGGCTCAAAGAAAGTAGGATGATGGTTCTTTTGAACTATCAAATACTATCAACGGCTTCCAACAGAATGAGCCAATTAACTACTCAGGGTTGGCACAATTTGTTGGAGCATGATTTATAGTTTAGGAACCGGAGATAACCCATTCAAATCCCGCCAATCGCATGTATACTGCTCTAAATTAGGACTGCCTGCATAGGCCAAAAACCTACACTTAATTGGTTCATGGAATTTGCACGTTGTTCATTGAGCTTAGCCCAACCTTGTGCTCGATTAAAGGAAGAAAAGAATAACCCAATTACACTCTCGTATCGTGTCATTATTATTTTGTTTTGTTCTGACTGTGCGACGTTTACTTTTCAGGTTCTGTTTTTCATCTACATTCTGCATTGTATTCAAAGTGAAACTTTTAGATTCTACCGACTCTTATCTTTGTTACAATTATAAAAATTTGCAGATACCCTATATCCTTTGTCGTTTGAAGAGGAAGCCAAGTGAAATCTTGGATATATCCCCTAGTTTTGAAGGAGGATCAAGCGTAACTGATGACACTGCGGCTGCTTCTCAACATGAGTGGACAGAGGATACAGATCAGGAGGTAAACAACTGAAAGGACCGAACCTCTTTTCTGGGTTTTTCTTCCCTAGTCTCACTGGTTTCGATAAAAATATTGTTTGCCGAAAATTTCGGAGTAGTTCGAGAGTTTTTTAACACGAAATTTTTTTGTCCGACGTCAGTCATCGTTTCAAGCGACCATGGAATCACTCCCACCACTGCAGATGCTCGCCGACGACTTGCCGAACTACAACTCGTATCGCTCTTTCGTTCCGCAGCCCTGCGTGTACGACAATGGCCAGGTACGGCGTACAGAGCCAATTGTTTTAATCACACGGCAAAACACATTGACCACTCAGTAATTCCTAATTGAACTGAGATCACCATGTTTGATACAGGGCGATGATTCTTGGTGGGCCTGGGAACGTGAAGATTACCACAATTAGCTCCTCAACAATGTGGCCTTGCAGGATCATGCGCTAGAAAGTTTTCATATCCTGCGAGTGGGTTATGTGTGTTTTTTGTATACTAATAAACATGAGAGGTATTTGTACTGCGTATTCCGTACTGCACTTGTGCTAATCAAATGGTTGGACGAAATTATGGATATTAAACTTGAGTTGATTTGCGTTATCGGCCTTCTATTTCCCAACAGTTGGGGCATTTTGCGACGATCCTTGTCGGGACTATGTTACATGAATTAGTTCTCTTCGACACCGGACGCTTTTGCGTAAGTTGATCAGCGGTCATGCCGGACTTTGTTATAATAATGTTGGTTTGAATACAAGAGCAGAAACTATTCAAGAATTCACATTTATAACAAGCCTAGACCAACTGAACCTAGTAAAACACGGTAGCTTATCTCGATTGAGAGATGAAAAGAGTTGAAAAGAAAGTTACAAACGGGTGCATGAGGCATATTTTGCCCACACCTATATTCACATTTTCCCATGTACAATATCGAATTGAACCACCATTGTTTCATTGAACTTTCTTGTTGCTATTTACGTGAAAATACAATAGATGAAGGGTCATTCGATGAAAAATCATTTCACTCTTTGATGGGTGATACGAGCAAGAGGCTTTGAGAAATGAAAGAAATAGAAATGCTACCACTAGAGCTTTTATTCTCCAACATAAAATCAGAAAAATTAATTTCTTGTTCAAATGATAATTAGTCTTTGTAGTGTTCCTAGTGCATCCGACAGGATCTTGTATCATGTGCGTTCGAGCTGAGCTTAATTAATCCGTGTTATATACGAGTAATAAATGTGTTGCATGCACATTAACTCTTTAATCTTTTTTCAATTCGCTTAAGACACATGTAAATAATAGCAATTTAAATGTTAAACCTTTTAGCATGATGCATTTAAATGTTTTTAAACATGTTTAGATACTTCTGAACAAATTTTACATGTCTATGCAGGAGAGCTTGTAATTTCTTTTTAAAATTGTGTTAACCATGTTGTATCTTCTAACTTGTTTGGCAATCAAGTCTTGGTCAAATTTCAATTTTATGACAAGATTTGTGAACAAATTGCGTTTAGCATGAATCTGACAAAATGATTATGACATGACCTAATTATGATATGAAATTAGAAATTGCCTACCCAATTCTTCGCAATATCGGAGTGGACACTAATTATTGTTACTTTAATTCCCAACTAATATCCTTACGATAACTTCGCCTAATTACAGTGCTCGACGATATAACTCAGGTCATGCGTTAGTTTTTATTCTATTTTTATTAGACAAATGATAATTTTCTAGTCAAGCTTTAGTTTCGTTGTATATTTATGATTTTAGATAGAATCATGCGAAATGCTCAATAATTTACATTAGTCGATGTAATTAATGCTCTTATATTGCTACACCTACTAGTGAAATCTTCACGGTCCGTCCCCGTTCGAGTAGTAATTACTGGTAAACTATGAATATACTAATCTTTGTTTGAACATTTCTCAGTCCTCTTCTAATTTGAAAGTCATAATCTAGTCTAGTATATGACCTATGGAAAGTTATAGGTATACATTAAAAGCTTACTATTTAGGACAATATACAAACCCAAATTTCACTACTAAATCTACCAACTTTCATGGAAAAATGGAGGATATTACCATTTCGGTCCCAAATGTATTGTATCGATTTTAATATAGTACTAAACTTTTTATTTGTTTTCATCTAGTCCTAATCTTTGCATGAAATTTTAATTTAGTCATTTCGACCAAATTCCGCATGAATTGTAAACACGAAGGTCCAATCACATCCAGCTTTCCTACGCGGCATGCCGGCCATCCGACATGGACAAATCCTTTCAAAATGAGGAAGTGTTACTTTCCATTTCACTTTTCCAGATTTTTTTCATTTTTTTTTCTTTATCTTCTTTCATTTTTTTTCTTTCCTTACTGTTCATCTTCTTCCTTAGGTTTCCTTGTCACCCAATACGACGAGTTGCCCTGAGATCTGGATGGCTCGAGCTTGGTCGCGGTAGCAATTCAGGACTCTTTAGTCTTCGTTTCGCTTATACTCGGAAAAAACAAGGAAATAGCTCTGGTAAGTTGGGATTTATGGATGGTGTGAAGCTGCTAAGAGGTTGGCCTAGTCCCTTCGGCTGCAGAGTCATATGGGCGCTCAAGCTCAAGGGAGTGAAGCATGAGTAGAAGAATGATATGTTGTTACGGTGCAATCCAGTTCACAAGAAGATCTCTGTGCTCATCCATCGAGGGAGACCGGTTGCAGAGTCCGCTGTGATACTGGAGTACAGCGGAGAGAGTTGGCAACAAGCTCCTCTGCTTCGTCAGGATCCTCATGAGAAGGCCGTGGCCCAGTTCTTGACCAAATTCGATGAGGACGGAGATGGAGCCAGTCAAATCTAGGAGCAACCCGTTGTGTAAGGCGTGGCAAGGGTTGAAGTCAAGCACTGGGGAGATGCAGGGGTGGCTGGCAGAGGTGGAGACGGCAGCAATGGCCGGAAGAACGGTAAGCAGGTCACCCGGGGGAAGAAGATGAACAGTAACAGCAAAAAAAAAAGAACAGAAAAGAAATCTGGAAAGTTCAGAAAAAATAAAAAATCAAGACCGCATTTTGAGTAAATTTGTCCACTTTATATTGCCAACGTGGCAAGTAGGATAGCCGACTGTATTGGTACGTCAATAATTTCAAGCGAAAATGTCTAAAAAGATTGCATTGAAATTTAATGTATAGGTTTAGACTACACCGGTAAACCTTTGCTAATTTTTTCTGGAAAAATGGGTTTCATTGAACAATACCAAATTGGTCAAGGTGACAAAGGTCAAACAAATTGGAGTGGCTTTCACTTTTAACATTTTCTTTTTCAAATCTTACGATGCACACATTAGATTTTTTTTTTTCATTCTCAAACAATTGAAACTTTCACAATTTGTAAATGCCAACATGTAGATTCATATATAAGTTGTTTTGAAATTTTTAAACATTAAATAATATTTTAAAGGAAAAATTCCAATTAAAGACCCTAAGTAGGGTATTTTTCTCAAAAAAGGACTCAAAATGGATATAGTGTTAAATAAGAACTTGAAATGTCCAATCAATCTCAAATAAAAACCTAAAGTGTCCAATTAGTCTCAAGTAAGGGCTTGGGTTCACCGGCCGGTCAAATGCTTACTGGCCGGCGAGCACGTTACTGTTCCGGTGACCGAAACAAAAGCAGTTTCGTCTTTTTTTTTTTCCTTTTCCTTTTCTGTTTTTTTTTCTTCTCTTCCCTCCATCGGCCATAGCCGGGGCCGGTAGAGGTTGCCTTTGCCCGGGCTAGGCGAGCGAGGGTTGCCCTTGCCCACCCAGCCCAATCAAGGGCCACCCTTGCTGGCGTCGAGCGTGGGCGAAGGTTGCCCTCACTAGATCTGGCGAGGATCGCCCTCTTCAGCCCAGCCCAGTCAAGGGCCGCCCTTGTCGGCGTCAGGCGAGGGCAACCCTCGCCAGCGTTTGGAGGGCGAGGGTGACCCTCGCCAGATCCGGTGAGGGCAACCCTCGCCCTCGTCCGGTGCTGGAGAGGGCAGCCTCCGTTTGAGGCCGGCGACTTCTGTCGGCCCCGGCTATGGCAGGCAGAGGGAAAGAGAGGAAAAAAAACATAAAAGGAAAAGGAAAAGAAAAAAAACAGAAAATGGAAAAAGAAAAAGACGAAACTTCCCTTGTTTCGGTTGTTGGAACAGTAACGTGTTCGTCGGCTGATAAGCATTTGAATGGCCGGCGAACCCAAGCCCTTACTTGAGACTAATTGAGCACTTCGAGCGTGTATTTGAAATTGAATGGACAGTTCATGCCCTTATCTGACACTATGTCCACTTTGGACCATTTCTTGAGAAAATGACCATACTTTGGGTACTGATTTGAAATTTTCCCTATTTTAAATTTTGACAAGAAATTAAAAAATTATTACTTTACATGATTCATATTTACCAACAAACAAACTTCTAGTAAATTATCAAATCCACTCATGATGAACAAAATTGATTGCAATAATCATTGAAAAGAAAGAAAATTGTCCATAAAGTCCCCAACTATTGTACAACAGCTAATTTAATGTTACACTTTTCAATTATGTCAATTTATTCCTAAACCTTTTAAAGATATGCCAATTTATTCCTTCAGCCAATGTGAACGCTATCCTGTTCTACATAGCACAATTGGGACGATTTTTGCAAAATTTTTTAATATTCTAAATTTTTTCCTTTTCCTTTTTCCTTCTTCCCCCTTTTTCCCTCTTTTTTTTCGGCGGTAATCGGTCGCGAGGGCTGGCAAGGGCCACGCTTGCTGGCCACCCCTAGCCCAAATTTTGAGAGGATGAGGCTCAACCAGGCGAGGGGCCCCCTTGCCAGATCTAGGCGACATAAAAATTAGTCTTGTAACTAAAAATTAGTCATGTAACTTAAGGGTGCACAAAACGGACTGACCGAATCGGGAACCGCTCGGATTAGCCCTTTTTGGGCGATTCCAAGGGGTGTCGATTTGATTTCTGGTTCCAATTTTGGAACTAGTGTTTGGTCGATCTAGTTCCCAGTTCTAGGGTGGGAATCGGACCTACCGGACCGGACCAACTACACACACACACACACACACACACACACACACACACACACACATATATATATATATATATATATATATATATATATATGCCCCTTTACCAACTTATCAGCCCTGATTTATATTTCTCAATGATCAATCAGACTGGAGACAAAGTTTTGCATGATATGACACAAAAGTTGGCGCAAAATGCCAGCCGTTAAAGGTCCACTCAGAAAGATTTATGAATCTGGAACTCTTTATGATCCACGTTTTGTGATGGTCTTAATTCTCATTTTCTGAATCTTAGAAAGTGTTTTTGTAAGGTGAATTGGCAGTGGTTGGCCTATTCAAGAGCTTCCATTAATAAACTTTATGTTTCTTTTTTTTCACTGGAAAGGCTCTGAAGTGAAGGGATCCTTTTTTTTTCCTCCTCTTTTACCAGCTTTATAATCCCTTTTTGCATTGCAGCTTAAATTTGGAATTCTACATTAACCAGTTCCATTCGATCGGATCGGATTGGACCGGACGAACGGCCAGGTCCGATTCTCGGTTCCAAGACCGGCTGGTCTAGTCCCTAGTCTCAGAAAATGGGGGCCGATCCTTTCGGTCCGGTTTTCGGTTCCTGAGTGGGACCATACTGGATCAGGAATCGATCATCCAAAATTGATTATTTAAGGCATTTGACAAAGGTTCCAATAAGAACCTCAGGTTTTAGTCAAGAACGTCAATTTTGCAGAAAAGCATAAGAACTTCATTTTCTATAGTTACAAACTCATCCGGAAGATAGAATATAAAAATATGCCGCTGCCCTGCTGATCACTATTTGGTCTTCCAAAATTCAAAAAATAATAATAAGAAATTTTATTTGTCATTTCGATGTTCACACGTAAATTGTAAACATATATAAGAAAATGAAAACATAATAATAAAAAAATTCCGTGCCCTATGTTCCTCCCTCTTTTTGTGAATTTGTTTTTCAAATATATAAAATTATAAGATAAGAATGATGAGAAATAATAAGTGCTATGAAAACTATCCAAAATTAACTTCCTTAGCAAGAAAGAGGGGAAAAAAGTGGATCATATTCAAAATTAAGTAACACACGTTTAATATACGTGCTATACACGTGCAATAAGGGAAGTGGGGGCCATCACTACCCCCTATATTGTGATTGTATACATGCACGGGCTTTTACTAGATCTGATCATGAACCTGACGGCAAGTTAATACCGTCCAGGTTTTGAAACAACATTTGGATTTTTCAAAATCGGGTGGCACTTGAACTGGGACTTCTTGACTAGATATGCTCGATACTCAACTCGGTATACCTAGGCGCCACCTACTGATCGAATCTAGCTTTGAATGCTTAGACCTTTGGTCATTAGGTTGTCATGCTTTGGCTCAATCTCTCCAAATACGCAGCTCTTTGGGCATTAGCAAACAGAGTCCCTACAACTTGGCGCACTTTCCTGGGGAGGGATGGAATGGGAATTTCACCGGTAGCTTCTCTTGCAATCCTCCGCGGAGAAGATGGAGAAGTGTATTCAGCTTCCCTTCAGAAACAAGGGCTTAGGGAAAAAGGGGGCTTGTGTCACAAGCGAAAGACCCGCAAGCAGCAAAAACCAGAAGGTTGAGTCAGTTTTCAGTTCACTTATAAATTGTCGTCTCCAATTGGCATATGAACTCGCAAATTCACTCAAACACTCAAGTTCTAAGTTCTAACCATATCACTTGTCTTAGTTAATTAGCCATACTCAATCTCTGTATGGAGCGCTATCAAGTGGGATTCAGATTCCTTCCGACCGAGGAAGAACTCGTCAATAACTACTTGATGAGCAAGGTACTTGGACACAACGATGGTGGCGTCATCCCTGAGCTTGAGGATTTCTATGCACACGATCCTTGGGATTTACCTAGATTGTATCAGAGTAAGTTTCATGCGTCTACTCCCATCCTTTTTACTTTAGTTGTAGTAAGAATTTCGTTTATTGTATTAGTAATTACACATTGACAAGTCGTTCCTACATTGTTTGCACTATAGTGTTTTGATAAGTAATCCTAAATCTTTTGCTGTGTATGTGTGCAGAAATATCGAATATTCCATCGGATGGGTTGGATTGGTACTTCTTTTGCCCTTCTCCTTACCTAGCCCAAAATAGCGAACGTGTCAAAAGGCAAACAAGAAGCGGTAAATGGAAGATCACTTGCCAAAAGGATAACATAAAAACTCGAGACACCAGGGCTTTAATAGGCACCAAAAGGATTTTGGTCTTTTACAATGATCGCGCCAAGACTGGATGGGTCATGCATGAATATCACATGAATCCCAAACTTCTTAATGGATACTCTTCCGCTTTCCAGGTTCCCCATTTGATCTATCTAAGAATTTTCGTATCTTTTTCATTTGCAAAATATATGTTTTAGGCGAGGCTCAAAGAAAGTAGGATGATGGTTCTTTTGAACTATCAAATACTATCAACGGCTTCCAACAGAATGAGCCAATTAACTACTCAGGGTTGGCACAATTTGTTGGAGCATGATTTATAGTTTAGGAACCGGAGATAACCTATTCAAATCCCGCCAATCGCATGTATACTGCTCTAAATTAGGACTGCCTGCATAGGCCAAAAACCTACACTTAACCGGTTCATGGAATTTGCACGTTGTTCCATGAGCTTAGCCCAGCCTTACGCTCGATTAAAAAAAGAAAAGAATGACCCAATTACACTCTTGTATCGTGTCATTATTATTTTGTTTTGTTCTGACTATGCGACGTATACTTTTCAGGTTCTGTTTTTCATTTACATTCTGCATTGTATTCAAAGTGAAACTTTTAGATTCTACCGACTCTTGTCTTTGTTACAATTATAAAAATTTGCAGATACCCTATATCCTTTGTCGTTTGAAGAGGAAGCCAAGTGAAAGCTTGGATATATCCCCTAGTTTTGAAGGAGGATCAAGCGTAACTGATGACAACACAGTTGCTTCTCAACATGAGTGGACAGAGGACACAGATCAGGAGGTAAACAACTGAAAGGACCGAACCTCTTTTCTGGGTTTTTCTTCCCTAGTCTCACTGGTTTCGATAAAAATATTGTTTGCCGGAAATTTCGGAGTCGTTCAAGAGTTTTTTAACACGAAATTTTTTTGTCCGACGTCAGTCATCGTTTCAAGCGACCATGGAATCACTCCCACCACTGCAGATGCTCGCCGACGACTTGCCGAACTACAACTCGTATCGCTCTTTCGTTCCGCAGCCCTGCGTGTACGACAATGGCCAGGTACGGCGTACAGAGCCAATTGTTTTAATCACACGGCAAAACACATTGACCACTCAGTAATTCCTAATTGAACTGAGATCACCATGTTTGATACAGGGCGATGATTCTTGGTGGGCCTGGGAACGTGAAGATTACCACAATTAGCTCCTCAACAATGTGGCCTTGCAGGATCATGCGCTAGAAAGTTTTCATATCCTGCGAGTGGGTTATGTGTGTTTTTTGTATACTAATAAACATGAGAGGTATTTGTACTGGGTATTCCGTACTGCACTTGTGCTAATCAAATGGTTGAACGAAGTTATGGATATTAAACTTTGGTTGATTTGCGTTATCGGCCTTCTATTTCCCAACAGTTGGGGCATTTTGTGGCGATCCATGTCGGGACTATGTTACATGAATTAGTTCTCTTCGACACCGGATGCTTTTGCGTAAGTTGATCAGCGGTCATGTAAGACTTTGTTATAATAATGTTGGTTTGAATACAGGAGCAGAAACTATTCAAGAATTCACATTTATAACAAGCCTAGACCAACCGAACCTAATAAAACACGGTAGATTATCTCGATTGGGAGGTGGAAAGAGTTGAAAAGAAAGTTACAAACGGGTGCATGAGGTATATTTTGCCCACACCTATATTCACATTTTCCCATGTACAATATCGAATTGAACCACCATTATTTCATTGAACTTTCTTGTTGCTATTTACGTGAAAATACAATAGATGAAGGGTCATTCGATGAAAAATCATTTCACTCTTTGATGAGTGATATGAGCAAGAGGCTTTGAGAAATGAACGAAATAGAAATGCTGCTACTAGAGCTTTTATTCTCCAACATAAAGTCAGAAAAATTAATATCCTGTTCAAATGATAATTAGTCTTTGTAGTGTTCTAGTGCATCCGACAGGATCATGTATCGAGTGCGTTTGAGTCGAGTTTAATTAATCTGAGTTATATACGAATAATAAATGTGTTGCATGCACATTAACTCTTTAATCTTTTTTCAACACGCTTTAGACACATGTAAATAATAGCAATTTAAATGTTAAACCATTTAGCACGATGTGTTTAAATGAATTGAAACATGTTTAGATACTTCTGAACAAATTTTACATGTCTATGCAGGAGAGCTTGTAATTTTTTAAAAAAAAATTGTGTTAACCATGTTGTTTCTTCCAACGTGCTTGATAATCAAGTCTTAGTCAAATTTCAAATTCACGACAAGAGTTGTGATCAAACTGTGCTCAGCATGAATCTGGCACAAAATGATTATGACATGACCTAATTATGATATGAAATTAGAAATTGCCTACCCAATCCTGCGCAATATTGGAGTGGACACTAATTATTGTAACTTTAATTCCCAACTAATATCCTTACGATAACTTCGCCTAATTACAATGCTTGACGATATAACTCAGGTCATGCCTTAGTTTTTATTCTATTTTTATTAGACAAATGATAATTTTCTAGTCAAGCTTTAGTTTCGTTGTATATTTATGAGTTTAGATAGAATCATGCGAAATGGTCAATAATTTACATTAGTAAATGTAATTAATGCTCTTATATCGCTACACCTACTAGTGAAATCTTCACGGTCCGTCCCTGTTCGAGTAGTAATTACTGGTAAACTACGAATATACTAATCTTTGTTTGAACATTTCTCAGTACTCTTCTAATTTCAAAGTCATAATCTAGTCTAGTATATGACCTATGGAAAGTTATTGGTATACATTAAAAGCTTACTATTTAGGACAATATACAAACCCAAATTTCACTACTAAATCTACCAACTTTCATGGAAAAGTGGAGGATATTATCATTTCGGTCCTAAATCTATTGTATTGATTTTAATATAATACTAAACTTTTTATTTATTTTAATCTAGTCTTAATCTTTGCATGAAATTTCAATTTAGTCATTTCGATCAAATTTCGCATGAAATTATTTACACGAGGGTCCAATCACTACCGGTTTTCCTACGCAGTACGCTGGCCATCTGACGTGGACAAATCCATCCAAAACGAGGTAGTTTTACTTACTTTCCTCTTCACTTTTCCAGAATTTTTTCATTTTTTTTGCTTTCCCTTCTTTCATTACTTTCCTTTCCTTATTGTTCATCTTCTTCCTTAGGTTTCCTTGTCACTGTTTATCCGCCATTGTCGCCCTCTCTGCCATCGCCGCCAGGCTCTGCATCTCCCCACTGCTCGACTTCAACGCCCGCCACACCCAATACGACGAGTTGCCCTGAGATCTGGATGGCTCGAGCTTGGTCGCGGAAGCAATTCAGGACTCTTTGGTCTTCGTTTCGCATACACTCGGAAAAAACAAGGAAATAGTTCTGGTAAGTTGGGATTTATGGATGGTGTGAAGCTGCTTAGAGCTTGGCCTAGTCCCTTCGGCTGCAGAGTCATATGGGCGCTCAAGCTCAAGGGAGTGAAGTATGAGTAGAAGAACGATATGTTGTTACGGTGCAATCCAGTTCACAAGAAGATCTCTGTGCTCATCCATGGAGGGAGACCGGTTGCAGAGTCCGCTGTGATACTGGAGTACAGCGGAGAGAGTTGGCTACAAGCTCCTCTGCTTCGTCAGGATCCTCATGAGAAGGCCGTGGCCCAGTTCTTGACCAAATTCGATGAGGACGGAGATGGAGCCAGTCAAATCTAGGAGCAACCCGTTGTGTAAGGCGTGGCAAGGGTTGAAGTCAAGCACTGGGGAGATGCAGGGGTGGCTGGCAGAGGTGGAGACGGCAGCAATGGCCGGAAGAACGGTAAGCAGGTCACCCGGGGAAGAAGATGAACAGTAACAGCAAAAAAAAGAACAGAAAAGAAATCTGGAAAGTTCAGAAAAAATAAAAAATCAAGACCGCATTTTGAGTAAATTTGTCCAGTTTATATTGCCAACGTGGCAAGTGGGATAGCCGATTGAATCGGTACGTCAATAATTTCAAGCGAAAATATCTCAAAAAATTGCATTGAAATTTAATGTATAGGTTTAGACTACACCGGTAAACCTTTGCTAATTTTTTCTGGAAAAATGGGTTTCATTGAACAATACCAAATTGGTCAAGGTGACGAAGGTCAAACAAATTGGAGTGGCTTTCACTTTTAACATTTTCTTTTTCAAATCTTACGATGCACACATTAGATTTTTTTTTTCATTCTCAAACAATCGAAACTTTCACAATTTGTAAATGCCGACATGTAGATTCATATATAAGTTGTTTTGAAATTTTTAAACATTAAATAATATTTTAAAGGGAAAATTCCAATTAAAGACCCTAAGTAGGGTATTTTTCTCAAAAAAGGACTCAAAATGGACATAATGTTAAATAAGAACCTGAAATGTCCAATCAATCTCAAATAAAGACTTGAAGTGTTCAATTAGTCTCAAGTAAAGGTTTGGGTTCACCGGCCGGTCAAATGCTCACTGGCCGGCGAGTACGTTATTGTTCCGGCGACCGAAACAAAAGCAATTTCGTCTTTTTTTTTCCTTTTCCTTTTCTTTTTTTTTTTCTTCTCTTCCCTCCATCGGCCATAGCCGGGGCCGGCAGAGGTTGCCTTTGCCCGGGCTGGGCGAGCGAGGGTTGCCCTTGCCCACCCAGCCCAATCAAGGGACACCCTTGCTGGCGTCGAGCGTGGACGAAGGTTGCCCTCACTAGATCTGGCGAGGATCGCCCTCTTCAGCCCAGCCCAGTCAAGGGCCGACCTTGTCGGCGTCAGGCGAGAGCAACCCTCGTCGGCGTCTGGAGGGCGAGGGTGACCCTCGCCAGATCCGGTGAGGGCAACCCTCGCCCTCGCCCGATGCCGGTGAGGGCAGCCTTCGCTTGAGGCCGGCAACCTCCGCCGGCCCCGGCTATGGCAGGCAGAGGGAAAGAGAGGAAAAAAAACATAAAAGGAAAAGGAAAAGAAAAAAAATAGAAAATGGAAAAAGAAAAAGACGAAAGTTCTCTTGTTTCGATTGTTGGAACAGTAACGTGTTCGTCGGCTGATAAGCATTTGAATAGCTGGCGAACCCAAGCCCTTACTTGAGACTAATTGAACACTGCGAGCATGTATTTGAAACTGATTGGACAGTTCATGCCCTTATCTGACACTATGTCCACTTTGGACCATTTCTTGAGAAAATGACCATACTTTGGGTACTGATTTGAAATTTTCCCTATTTTAAATTTTGATAAGAAATTAAAAAATTATTACTTTACATAATTCATATTTACCAACAAACAAACTTCTAGTAAATTATCAAATCCACTCATGATGAACAAAATTGATTGCAATAATCATTGAAAAGAAAGAAAATTGTCCATAAAGTCCTCAACTATTGTACAACAGCTAATTTAATGTTAAACTTTTCAATTATGTCAATTTATTCCTAAACCTTTTAAAGATATGCCAATTTATTCCTTCAGCCAATGTGAACGCTATCCTGTTTTACATAGCACAATTGGGACGATTTTTGCAAAATTTTTTAATATTCTAAATTTTTTCCTTTTCCTTTTGCCTTTTTCCCCCTTTTTCCCTCTTTTTTTTCGGCGGTAATCGGTCGCGAGGGCTGGCAAGGGCCACGCTTGCTGGCCACCCCTAGCCCAAATTTGGAGAGGATGAGGCTCGACCAGGCGAGGGGCCCCCTCGCCAGATCTAGGCGACATAATAATTAGTCTTGTAACTAAAAATTAGTCATGTAACTTAAGGGTGCACAAAACGGACTGACCGAATCGGGAACCGCTCGGATTAGCCCTTTTTGGGCGATTCCAAGGGGTGTCGATTTGATTTCTGGTTCCAATTTTGGAACTAGTGTTTGGTCGATCTAGTTCCCAGTTCTAGGGTGGGAATCGGACCTACCGGACCGGACCAACTACACACACACACACACACACACACACACACACACACACACACACACACACACACATATATATATATATATATATATATGCCCCTTTACCAACTTATCAGCCCTGATTTATATTTCTCAATGATCAATCAGACTGGAGACAAAGTTTTGCATGATATGACACAAAAGTTGGTGCAAAATGCCAGCCGTTAACGGTCCACTCGGAAAGATTTATGAATCTGGAACTCTTTATGATCCACGTTTTGTGATGGTCTTAATTCTCATTTTCTGAATCTTCGAAAGTGTTTTTTTAAGGTGAATTGGCTGTGGTTGGCCTATTCAAGAGCTTCCATTAATAAACTTTATGTTTCTTTTTTTTCACTGGAAAGGCTCTGAAGTGAAGGGATCCTTTTTTTTTCCTCCTCTTTTACCAGCTTTATAATCCCTTTTTGCATTGCAGCTTAAATTTGGAATTCTACATTAACCAGTTCCATTCGATCGGATCGGATTGGACCGGACGAACGGCCGGGTCCGATTCTCGGTTCCAAGACCGGCGGGTCTAGTCCCCAATCTCAGAAAATGGGGACCGATCCTTTCGGTCCAGTTTTCAGTTCTTGAGTGGGACCATACTGGATCAGGAATCGATCATCCAAAATCGATTATTTAAGGCACTTGACAAAGGTTCCAATAAGAACCTCAGGTTTTAGTCAAGAACGTCAATTTTGCTGAAAAGCATAAGAACTTCATTTTCTATAGTTACAAACTCATCCAGAAGATAGAATATAAAAATATGCCGCTGCCCTGCTGATCACTATTTGGTCTTCCAAAATTCAAAAAATAATAATAAGAAATCTTATTTGTCATTTCGATGTCCACACGTAAATTGTAAACATATATAAGAAAATGAAAACATAATAATAAAAAAATTCCGTGCCCTATGTTCCTCCCTCTTTTTGTGAATTTGTTTTCCAAATATATAAAATTATAAGATAAGAATGATGAGAAATAATAAGTGCTATGAAAACTATCCAAAATTAACTTCCTTAGCAAAAAAGAGGGGAAAAAAGTGGATCATATTCAAAATTAAGTAACACACGTTTAATATACATGCTATACATGTGCAATAAGGGAAGTGGGGGCCATCACTGCCCCCTATATTGTGATTGTATACATGCACGGGCTTTTACTAGACCTGATCATGAACCTGACGACATGTTAATACCGTCCAGGTTTTGAAACAACATTTGGATTTTTCAAAATCGGGTGGCACTTGAACGGGGACTTCTTGACTAGATATGCTCGATACTCAACTCGGTATACCTAGGCGCCACCTACTGATCGAATCTAGCTTTGAATGCTCAGACCTTTGGTCATTAGGTTGTCATGCTTTGGCTCAATCGCTCCAAATACGCAGCTCTTTGGGCATTAGCAAACAGAGTCCCTACAACTTGGCGCACTTTCCTGGGGAGGGATGGAATGGGAATTTCACCGGTAGCTTCTCTTGCAATCCTCCGCGGAGAAGATGGAGAAGTGTATTCAGCTTCCCTTCAGAAACAAGGGTTTAGGGAAAAAGGGGGCATGTGTCACAAGGGAAAGACCCGCAAGCAGCAAAAACCAGAAGGTTGAGTCAGTTTGAAGTTCACTTATAAATTGTCGTCTCCAATTGACATATGAACTCGCAAATTCACTCAAACGCTCAAGTTCTAAGTTCTAACCATCACTTGTCTTAATTAATTAGCCATACTCAATCTCTGCATGGAGTGCTATCAGGTGGGATTCAGATTTCTTCCGACCGAGGAAGAACTCGTCAATAACTACTTGATGAGCAAGGTACTTGGACACAACGATGGTGGCGTCATCCCTGAGCTCGAGGATTTCTATGCACACGATCCTTGGGATTTACCTAAATTGTATCAGAGTAAGTTTCATGCATCTACTCCCTTCCTTTTTACTTTAGTTGTAGTAAGAATTTCGTTTATCGTATTAGTAATTACACATTGACAAGTCGTTCATACATTGTTTGCACTATAGTGTTTTGATAAGTAGTCCTAAATCTTTTGATGTGTATGTGTGCAGAAATATCGAATATTCCATCGGATGGGTTAGATTGGTATTTCTTTTGCCCTTCTCCTTACCTAGCCCAAAATAGCGAACGTGTCAAAAGGCAAACAAGAAGCGGTAAATGGAAGATCACTTGCCAAAAGGATAACATAAAAACTCGAGACACCAAGGCTTTAATAGGCACCAAGAGGATTTTGGTCTTTCACAATGGTCGCGCCAAGACCGGATGGGTCATGCATGAATATCACATGAATCCCAAACTTCTTAATGGATACTCTTCCGCTTTTCAGGTTCCCCATTTGATCTAAGAATTTTCATATCTTTTTCATTTGCAAAATATATGTTTTAGGCGAGGCTCCAAGAAAGTAGGATGATGGTTCTTTTGAACTATCAAATACTATCAACGGCTTCCAACAGAATGAGCCAATTAACTACTCAGGGTTGGCACAACTTGTTGGAGCATGATTTATAGTTTAGGAACCGGAGATAACCTATTCAAATCCCGCCAATCGCATGTATACTGCTCTAAATTAGGACTGCCTGCATAAGCCAAAAACCTACACTTAACTGGTTCATGGAATTTGCACGTTGTTTCATGAGCTTAGCCCAGCCTTATGCTCGATTAAAGGAAGAAAAGAATAACCCAATTACACTCTTGTATCGTGTCATTATTATTTTGTTTTGTTCTGACTATGCGACGTATACTTTTCAGGTTCTGTTTTTCATTTACATTCTGCATTGTATTCAAAGTGAAACTTTTAGATTCTACCGACTCTTGTCTTTGTTACAATTATAAAAATTTGCAGATACCCTATATCCTTTGTCGTTTGAAGAGGAAGCCAAGTGAAAGCTTGGATATATCCCCTAGTTTTGAAGGAGGATCAAGCGTAACTGATGACAACACAGTTGCTTCTCAACATGAGTGGACAGAGGACACAGATCAGGAGGTAAACAACTGAAAGGACCGAGCCTCTTTTCTGGGTTTTTCTTCCCTAGTCTCACTGGTTTCGATAAAAATATTGTTTGCCGAAAATTTCGGAGTCGAGAGTTTTTTAACACGAAATTTTTTTGTCCGACGTCAGTCATCGTTTCAAGCGACCATGGAATCACTCCCACCACTGCAGACGCTCGCCGACGACTTGCCGAACTGCAACTCGTATCGCTCTTTCGTTCCGCAGCCCTGCGTGTACGACGATGGCCAGGTACGGCGTACGGAGCCGATTGTTTTAATCACACGGCAAAACACATTGACCATTCAGTAATTCCTAATTGAACTGAGATCACCATGTTTGATACAGGGCGATGATTCTTGGTGGGTCTGGGAACGTGAAGATTACCACAATTAGCTCCTCAACAATGTGGCCTTGCAGGATCATGCGCTAGAAAGTTTTCATGTCCTGCGAGTGGGTTATGTGTGTTTTTTGTATACTAATAAACATGAGAGGTATTTGTACTGCGTATTCCGTACTGCACTTGTGCTAATCAAATGGTTGGACGAAATTATGGATATTAAACTTTGGTTGATTTGCGTTATCGGCCTTCTATTTCCCAACAGTTGGGGCATTTTGCGACGATCCTTGTCGGGACTATGTTACATGAATTAGTTCTCTTCGACACCGGATGCTTTTGCGTAAGTTGATCAGCGGTCATGTAAGACTTTGTTATAATAATGTTGGTTTGAATACAGGAGCAGAAACTATTCAAGAATTCACATTTATAACAAGCCTGGACCAACCAAACCTAATAAAACACGGTAGATTATCTCGATTGTGAGGTGGAAAGAGTTGAAAAGAAAGTTACAAACGGGTGCATGAGGTATATTTTGCCCACACCTATATTCACATTTTCCCATGTACAATATCGAATTGAACGACCATTATTTCATTGAACTTTCTTGTTGCTATTTACGTGAAAATACAATAGATGAAGGGTCATTCGATGAAAAATCATTTCACTCTTTGATGAGTGATATGAGCAAGAGGCTTTGAGAAATGAAAGAAATAGAAATGCTGCTACTAGAGCTTTTATTCTCCAACATAAAGTCAGAAAAATTAATTTCCTGTTCAAATGATAATTAGTCTTTGTAGTGTTCTAGTGCATCCGACGGGATCATGTATCGAGTGCGTTTGAGTCGAGTTTAATTAATATGAGTTATATATGAATAATAAATGTGTTGCATGCACATTAACTCTTTAATCTTTTTTCAACACGGTTTAGACACATGTAAATAATAGCAATTTAAATGTTAAACCATTTAGCACGATGTGTTTAAATGAATTTAAACATGTTTAGGTACTTCTGAACAAATTTTACATGTCTATGCAGGAGAGCTTGTAATTTAAAAAAAAAATTGTGTTAACCATGTTGTTTCTTCCAACGTGCTTGATAATCAAGTCTTAGTCAAATTTCAAATTCACGACAAGAGTTGTGATCAAACTGTGCTCTGCATGAATCTGACATAAAATGATCATGGCACGACATAATTGTGATATGAAACTAGAAATTGCACGCCTAATTGTTCGTGTTATGGGAGTGGACACTACTTATTTTAACTTTAAATTTCCTAATAATATCCTTACAATAACTTCGCCTAATTATAATGCTTGATGATATAACTCGGGTCATGCCTTAGTTTTTATTCTATTTTTATTAGACAAATGATAATTTTCAAGTCAAGCTTTAGTTTTGTTGTATTTTTACGATTTTATATAGAATCACGAGAAATGCTTGATAATACATAGTAATAAATGTATTTTTAGCTCTTATATTGTTACACCTACTAGTGAAATCTTCACGGTCCGTCCCTGTTTGAGTAGTAATTACTAGTAAATTATGAATATACTAATGGATTAATACTTCAAAAAATCACCACCCGCCTGGGTGGCGCTGCTGGAAAGGGCACTCTTCCTCTCGTAAAAGGTTGAGTGTTCGAATCCCAGGCGCCGCAGGGTGACTTAACCGGTGCACGTGTGTGGTGGCTAGTACGTGTCGCCCCCAGGGTTTACCTCCCGGCTGTCGGCCGTGCGGGGGTTCCCTGGGTTATCAAAAAAAAAAATACTTCAAAAAATCAAACTGGTACATTTATAACAAATTTATTCAAAACTAACTTTTTGACAACCAAAAACGCCAAATTAATACACCGTAACAAATTTATCCTCCATTAGTTTCCTTTAAATTTTATCGTCAAATTGCTGAGTTGGATGACACATAATAATTGACGGGTATATTAGTTTCGGGTTTTATCCATCCGTTTGCTATAGGTTTACCAATTTATGATTTTTCGTAATATTAATCCAATTTTACGGAAGGTAAATTTGTCATAAGTGTACCGGTTTAGGATTTTTTATGGTTAAAAAATTAGTTCCGAGTAAATTTTTCATAAATATATTAATTTTGAGTTTTTCGTAATATTAACCCTATATTAATCTTGTTTTAACATTTGTCAGTCCTCTTCTAACATGAACGTCATAATCTAGTCTACTATATGACCTATGGAAAGTTATCGGTATGCATTAAAAGCTTAGTATTTAGGACAATATACAAACCCGAATTTCACTATCTTGATGTCAAATCTACCAACTTTCGGTCGATTTTCATTTGAAATTGTTAATGTAAAGATTCAATCATGGCCAGCCGCGTCAAAGCCAAAAATCTGATGAATAGAAGGACAGTCTTACACTGTACACCGGCAATCCGAAAATATGGACAAATTCATTCAAAACGATGTGGTTTTTACATTCTTTTTCACTTTTCCAGATTTTTTTTTCATTTCCTTCTTTTATTTCTTATCTTTCCTTACTGTTCATCTTCTTCCTTAAGTTTCCTTGGTACTGTTTATCTGCCATCGCCGCCAGGCTCTGCATCTCCCACCGCTCGACTTCAACGCCCTCCGCGCCCAATACGACGAGTTGCCCCAAGATCTGGATGGCTCGAGCTTGGTCGCGGTGGCGATTCTGGGCTTTATGGTCTTCGTTTTGCTTAGACTCGGGAAAAACGATGAAATCGTTTCGATGAGTTAGGATTTAATGAGGGAGTGAAGCTGCTAAGAGCTTGGCCTAGTCCCTTCAGCTACAGAGTAATATGGGCGCTCAAGCTCAAGGCAATAAGAGCGGGTGCAATCACAAGAACATGCCTGTGCTCAGCCACAGAGGGAGGCCGGTTGCGGAGTCCGCCGCGATACTGGAGTACATTGAAGAGAGTAGGCTACAAAGTCCTCTGCTCCCTCAGGTTAGGAGAAGTTCTTGATCAAATTCGGTGAGGACGGAGATCGAGCCATCCAAATCTAGGAGCAACTTGTTGTATATGGTGTGGCGACGGTTGAAGTCAAGTAACGAGGAGATGCAGGACTTGGTGGCGGAGGTGGAGACGGCGACAATGGCAGGACAGATGATAACCAGGAAACCCGAGGAAGAAGATGAACAGTAACATCAAGAAAAGAAAAAAAAAGAAATTTGGAAAGTTCAGAAAAAATAAACAAAATGACCTCGTTTTTAGTAAATTTGTCCACTTCATATCACTGGCTTGCTACATAGGATAGCCAATTGGCTGCCATATCAACACTTTCGAGTGAAAATGTCCGAAAGGACTACATCGAAATTTTAAGTAAAGGTTTAGACTACATTAGCAAAATTGAAATATTCAAGATTACATTAAAATCTGTATAATAGATTTAGGACTAAATTGGTAAATATTTTTTTGAAAAAATGTGTTCCATCGAACAATACCTATTAGACAAGGTGACAAATGCCGAAACAAACAAGGTGACAAGCTTTAGCTTAACTTATTTTTCAAATCTTACGAAGTACACATTAGATTCTTTTCTTTTTCAGTCTCAAACAACCGAAACTTTCACGATTTGTAATTGTTGACAGGTAGATTCATATAGAAATTTTTTTTTGAAAATTTTATAATGTAGATAGTATTTTAAATTTTGAAAGTAAAGTAAAAAGTAGTTACTTTATATTATTCGTAATACCAACAAACAAACTTTTAGTAAATTATCAAATCCACTCACGATGAACAAAATTGATTGCAATAATCATTAGAAAGAGGGAAAATTATCCAAAAAGTTATAAATCAATTGTACGGTTATCAATTTTTTTTATTTTGTACAGTGGCCAATTTAGTCTTAAACCTTTAAATTATATCAATTTAGTCATAAAATTTTTTGACAATTTTCCAATACAGTATTTCCGCCTAACATGGACGGCGTCTGATCTACGTGGTAACACTATTGCCAACATGGAAGATTTTTACAAATTCTTTTAATTTTCTAAAATTATTAGCCTTTTCCTCTTCCTGTCGCCTATAGCCAGTTGTGAATGCCAGCAGGGCCACTCTAGCCAGCCAACCATCGCCCAAATCTGGCGAGAGCGAGGCTTTCCCAAGCGAGGACCTCCTTACTAGATCTGGGTGACTTAAAAATTAGTCATGTAATTTAACATGTACCTTTATTTCACATCCCACATCGATTATATAATACATTTGATAAAGGATCCAATAAGAACCTTAGCTTTTTTAATGAAGAACATCAATTTTGCCGAAAGTATGAGGAAACTTCATTTTCCAAATATATAAACTCATCCGGACGATATAATATGAAAATATATAGGAGAATAACTTTTGCTTAGGGAATCGTCCTAACAAGAATCTTTTCAAATCTTTCACTTTCCATGTCTATCGCTCGAAGTATGCATTGACAACAAAAGTCTAGATTCTTCACTAAGGAAACGCTCAAGCAACTTCTTATCATGACCTTCCAAGATGCTGTTCTTGGTGAAAACGGCAGTGCCTTTGAGCTTATGGTAGCATCCACTGAACAGTAGTTTGCCTTCTTGGAAAGGCTAAAGAAAATTACCTGTTTGGAGTCAACAGTCTAAAACAAAGTCAAGCCAAGAGTGAGCTGTGCTTCCTCTACTTATTTCACTAGTCCCATTCTCTACTACTCTTTTCTTATCTTTCTCTGTAGCAGAATTTGATTTGTGATAGGAAAGCATGGAAGACCTGACGGAGACGTGGCCGGTGGGACTCAGATTCAAGCCGAGGGAGGACCAACTTGTTGATCATCACTTGCGAAGAAAGCTAAGAGGAGAAACGGAAACTATCTGCTTAATACCGGAGCTATATATCTACAAGTGGGAGCCTCAGGATCTATTTGCCAGATACAATGGTAACTTTGTACTTCATATCGAACAGATTTACTCTTTCCTTAGTGTTCTCTATGGTGGTTGCTTCTAAGACTCGGTGAATCGACACTTCACCATTTGTTTTTTGTATAGCCCTGTCAAGGATACCGTCGGATGGACACGAGTGTTTCTTCTTTTGCCCCCGGGATAATAAGATCCTGAGTAGCCTTCGTTCGAGCAGGAAGACGGAGTTCGGATTTTGGAAAGATACAAGTAAGAAACGTGTAGTACGAGCACCGGGTACCGGGGAGGAGATAGGGTTCAAGAGGATCTTGGTTTACTACGAAGGTCGACAAGGGGATGCCCGCAGGACCGACTTCGTGATGCACGAATATTACCTAAATTCGAATGTTTCAAATAGTGAAATTCCCCGCCCGGTACTCGATTTCTCTTCTTTTGCTTCCTCTCATTGAGCATCTCTAACATAATCCAGCTAATATTGAAATGATCACTTTTCAAGCATTGTGCATTTTCCATTTGTCCTACCAAAGCAAATAGATGTATGAGTATGTGCATATGCCATCCTTGTCACACTACATATACTCCTCATTCTGCTTCTTGTGGATTATTGCCCTATTATTTCTATTGTCTTCGTTTTCTGGCTTTGTTAGTGCATGATTAGGGACTTTTCCCCCGGTGTGGGCTGTCCAGCAGAGCAATCCAGGGTATTTCTTAATTAAACTTTTTGGTACTCCATAAACAATCACAGCCATCATTTTTAGAAAAAAATAGAACAAATGGATCCACACAAAAATCAAAATTGATTGGTCGGATTAAATTTTGATTATCAAAAAAATTTGTTATAAATGTGCCTAATAATTTTTCCATGGAGCCACACTTTGCTGTGTGCATGGAAACTTTTCTTGTTGCATTTGGTGCGACCAAAAGGAATGGATTGGAATGAGGAGATAGAACGTAAACGAAATCGAATAGGATGGAATGGGTTTCGATTTCTTTGTTTGGTTATCATAAAAAAATTATTGTTATGGAATGGATTTGTGGTTCTTTTGTTGGTTGTGTGAGAAAGAAATGGAATGAAATTTCTGTAATTAAACTTTTGATTTATTAATAGACTTGCATTTAACAAAATATATACTTTTATAGCACAAAATAATGGACCATAATTTTTATTATAAAAAAATTAATATTTAATTATTCCAACTCAGTAATTCAATAAATTAATATTATTTTAATAAGGGAAAGGATGATATGGGCATTCCATAGGTCTACTTAAGAATGCTCATTCCTTCAAAAGTTGAAATAGGCATTCCATTGGGGGAATGCCATTCCAACCTTTAGAAAGACACCAAATGCAAGAATAGGAATGGAAGGAGGAATGCATGGGTTAGCATGGGTCTCGGGTAGAACCAAGAACCAGTCTAGACTGACCCTAAAAATTGGTCTGGTTCTCTGTTCCAAACTTTTTGGAACCGATACTATGCAGTCTAGTTCCCAGTTCCTAGGTAAGAACCAAACAAAATCGAACCGAAAACCGTAAAACCAAAGAACCGGATTGGGAATTGGAGAACTGGACCGGAAATCGGACCGAACTGAGTAACCCTAAAACTAGTAGTATCTGTGGATCTTTTTACCAATTTCCATACTAGCAGTATCAAACTTTCAGAATTTAGAACATTATTTCATTAGTAATGTTATTCAATATGTTCTTCCATTATTAGGAATAGTTTTAAACTTGCTCTGGTACAGGTGGAATATATGCACCCATTAGAATCCATGTGCAACATATATGTATATTCATTGCAAGAGAAATCCAGTATACTATGCAATTTGGAAACCTCAAATTTACTAATCATTACCCTTCTACACATGTTTATAGTTTACTCTTGAATCAACCTCTTTCATTTACTCTACATAACAACATAATACTACTTCTATTGTTAGGTTTCACAGATTGCTTCACTTATAAACAGTTCTATTTGGGATAGGTAGTCTTGTTAATGAAACTCTATCTATCTAAAGGGGAATTTCTGTTGTTACTTTAATTTTCATTTTGCTTGACTAAAAATGAAGTAAAGAAAAAAGGAATAAAAGAAATGAAACAAGAAAAAAATTGGCCAGTTCTGGGGTAGACCGGGAGTCGAACGTGCAGAACCGACCCCGGAACTGCATGTTCTGTTCCAAGACTGACATTGTGGGTTTCAGTTCAAAAAATTGGTAATCGGTCCCGGCATGGTTTCCAAGTGGAACTTGAACCTACATTGGAACCCCTCACCCCTAGTGGAATAAGAATTCCATTTTCGGTTCACTCTTGCATACTAAACATAGCATTAATTTTCTTTCATTCTTTTACCATTTTTTGAACAAATAAGAGAACCTTTACCTTAATAGATTTGTTCATAGCAACATATATAAAGTTAAAAAGTATTTTGTTTTACTTCTCCGCCAAAATCTAAAATGTTACTCAAATTTCGAATAAATTATGAAATGAAGATATATATATATATTAATGTGCATTTCTAACTTTTGCATATTGTGAAAGTTTCAAGCTTTAAGATTTGAAAAAAAAAATTGAAGTGTATACGGCACAAGATTCGATAAATTTAGGATATATTTGGCGTTTGTCATCGTTGCGTTTGTCATTGTTGTAACTCTAATGCTTTGTTTGGAAATGCAAGGAGTGGAAAATGTGGGCAGAAAATTTTGCATGTTTAGAATATTGTTAGAACATTTCGAGTTGGTAATTAATTTTGTAATTTTCGTTATTTCCTAGGATAGTTAATTTCACTGTTAGATAAGATTACTTCTTTACTTGTACATATTCTTCAGGTATAGATACTCTTTGTTTGTGACCCATTATAAAGTCAAGCAATGCACCAATCCATTTCTTAATATCGGTTCTAACTCTTGAAAATCTAAATTTCCCTTTTCATATTTCTCACAAAAATGTTATGTTTCTTTCCATTTTCTCACCCAAAATTTCACTCCCTCCGTTTTCTTTCACCTTCCAGACATAGCATAAAACTCAGCTCCGACATTTTTTTCCCTTTGTAGATGGAATTTGTCCTGTGTCGCATAACAAACAGGAAATGTGAAAAAGCAGGATCGGGGTCAGCAATTATGAGTACAAGGGCCAATCTAACCAGTCCTACTAGTATTGTTAATGATTCTGATAATGAAGGAGCACAAGATATTAGCGCACAGGTAAGCAAAAATCAGTTTAGGTTGACAGGATTAAGCAAGACTAAAGCTTGAATATGTTGTTTTCTTTCCATTGTCTCCCTCAGGCATCTCCAGCAGTGACTGTTGAACCCGAAAGTTTGAACCATACTACGTTGGATTGTGATTTACCAGATTGCAATGCGTCTGTTCCTCAGCAGCCCGACATGCTTGGAATGCAAAGCTCACTGTGCAATGATAATTGGCTTGTTGACGGAACTAGTGATGAACATGATGTGCTGTGTTCTCCAAGGGATGATGTTATTTATCTCTCTGATATCTGGAGCTTCAACTAGCATAGGCTGGCGTGCCTTATCGTCACGACGTGTATAGAACAGCATGGCCACTTGTTGGCCTTATTGCAAGTCATACTATGGGAAGAGATTATGGTGTAGATATTAATTGTTACTATGGATTGCCAGTGTTTTGCTACTCTATAAATGTTTCAGTGTTTTTTTATCATGTTCCAGTGAAAATTCTCAATCGTGTATAAGCTTTGTATTATTAACTTGGCCTCTCACTTTGCGTATTATCTTGATCTTTTAGATACTAATATTGGTACGGATATTTTACCTCTTGTCCCTCCTACTCAATCATTTTTGGGAAACTTTCAAAGAAATGCCTGAAGTGGGACTGTTTTTTTCAAATGATGGTCTAGAATGGATTTTATTTCAAATATAGCCTTGAAGTAACATATTTAGTTTCGATAAGACCCCGAGCTTACCAGTTGGCCAAATCTTTACTTGAGCAAGATGCATGTTTCTAAGAGGGAATAAAATCGCACTAGTCAAGGATCACTTCTCAAAATCTTGCAACTCCAACATACATAATGCATGGAAAAGTAACAAAATCATCAGTCTTTGGTATTTCATCAAACCAACATGATTCTTTTACTTTGTGAAGAGTCATCAACAGAAGTCATGACTAAATCTTTATTTTGTCCTCTAGAAAAAATTCACCAATCTCATTCAAACTCAAGAAAATAAATAATAATTTTTGTTATTTTTGCTTTAAATAATGCATTTTAAATGTACAAACATGCCCTAGATGATATCAAGAACTTTTTTTTTTCCTGTCTTATCTCTAACTCTTCTCTTTCTCAAACTTTTGCTCCGCTTCTTTACGTAATTCGGGAGTCGAATCCCGCACCTATGATACTAGTATCTGATAGTGTTAAATCAAGACCCTTTTTGTTTAGCTATAAAAAGTACTGCTAGGAGGTGTAACGTCTCCTAGCCATGAGAAAAGAGGTGTAACCTTCACTGAAAGTTCTTGCTTCGTTTTTACCCATGAGATAAAGATAAAGATGAAGAAAAAGAAAAAAGACCCAAATAAAGAAAGCGAATGCTAGAAGCATCCTGGTAGGACCAGCAGTTGGGTCTCCATCAACTCAACTTCCGGATGAAGTTGAGAGCACTTCAGAATCAAGTTGAAGGAAAAAAGATAAAAAAAAAAGGAGAAGAAGATAAGGACAACAAAGGAAAAGGAGGTGGAATCCACCGAAGGGTCTGACAAAACGGCCGTGATTCCAACTCAATGCGAGTGGAGCATATATTTCCATCCCTTCTCAAATAAGTGTGTATCCAGCGAATCTCCAACCGAAGTTCAGGAACTTCATCTCCCCTGTGTTTCTGGCGCAGAGAGCACGAGATGGAAAACCTTTCGATAAAGCTGTGGAGTCTTTGCCGACGGGGTTTGGAGTGGAAGCCCGCTGTGGAGGTGCTCGTCAATCATTACTTGAAGTTGAAAGAACGAGCTATGTATTGGTGCCCCGATCAGTCCCGGTGTTCACTAGGGACACGCGAACAGGGGCCATGCACGAATATCACCTAAAGCCGTTCTCTTGTAGTATGCTTCGGGAGGCAGGGTAATCATTTTCTTCTTCTTCTTCATTCTTAAATCTGTTCTTGTACAGGTACAGCACATCTTTGTTCACCAATGAGATCCCAGAGGCGTGTTAGATTACCGTATATAGGTTTTTCGTGCCATTTCCAGTACTTCTTGTTTTCACCATAATTGAATTGTTTAGATCCCAACGAGCAAAAGTGTTTCTCTTGATTCTTCACCACCTGAGCTTTACTGGGTAGACATAACATTAGTGGTCAATGACTGGGGTTTATGAGAATTTGGATTCGGGGGTAAAAATAGCGACAGCGAAGAACTTGATTTCTATGCCCTTCGTGGCTTTCTAAGCCGAGGTTTAGACAATGAATTTGTGATAATCTGATGTTGCATTTTGTTGACCCTCTGCTTATAATGATACATCAGTGTGCATCCCAGGTCCGTGAGGATTTTATTGTTGCTGCCTTTTGCTATTGTCTCATATTGACCGATGTTGGGTTCTTAAATCTTGAACAGAGAATTTGTCCTTGGCCTCTTGAAAGAAATACAAGATGAGAAGGCTGATAATCGTTCTTCATCAACATACGTGGCACCTCAATCAAGGCAGGTCTAAGAATGTCAAGATGCCTCAAGAGAGACGATTCATGTATCTCTAATAAATAGTTGAAGATATGTCAACAAGGTGATCTAGGTAATTGGAGATGCTTGTGAAGTTATCCGCAACCTACTTTTCATTTATTGTGGAGCACAATGAGCTTCATGATAGAATCAAATAAACCTTCTTTCTTGTCAAGAAGGCATGTTCCTCATTTTGAATTTCCTTTTCTTTTTATCCACCATCGCTTTTCAACCCGTATTATGACATATCTAAAACACAGTAAGTATGAACAGACAACTGACACATTCTCAACCGACGATTGCCTACAATATGCTACTTTATACTCCATCTCCTCCAAAGATTGTACAAAAAAGCATATACAAATCACAGGGTTCTAAGCCCAAACATTGATAAATGAAGAACCTTTTCGCCAAACCCCAGAATCAGTCGTACGTTCTCGGATGCTCTTCTTTTTTTACCACAGGAAGCCACAGTACCTTCTTTTCATCCCCTGTAAGCCATGAACGTGTCTTCTATTAGACTAACGATATATCAAGATGAATATGGTTCAGTCCTTGTGCTTTGCGCTTGTTTAAGTATTGTCTGTTGCACAGTGGGTCTGCAATGTCTGTAACTTTGGAATCCGTTTGATTAATGTATTTTCTTTCACTTTGCAAAAGGAAGGGGGGAAAAAACAGAACCGGATACGATTCCACTACTCACTTTTTGTACTCCTTTGGAATGTGCTGGATGATGTGGTCATCGTGAGTGAATAGTATCAACATCAACCCCGCTGCTCGATGAGGCTGCTAGAGTTTGAGGCAGAGAACCATCCGTCCCAAATATGAAATCATAGGATTTTGGAAAATAGACTGACTAACTAGATTAATTTCCTAAATAGCTTTGAGTTTCAAAACAAGTTAAAGGCTAAATGGACTACGACTATGGTACAGGTGATCGAGGAGCTGCGAGCTGGGCTCAATAAACTTGTGAGCCGCAAACCACATTCGCACGGTCATAGATCATGATGGGCTGTGAGAAAAAAAGTGAAATAAACTGTTTTTCTGTCATTATTTATGGCCATGAACCGCGTTTGTGACAATTAGAAAATTTGTTTGTGCTTTATAAAAAGCAAAAAGCATTGATTTCCTACTCAAATTTTAAATTCTATTGAAAAAATGTTATCTATGAGCTTATGTGTCAACGTATATACCGTATGAAAGTTTTAGGTGTTGCCCGTTCAGATAAAAGTAAATATACATCAGCCGCAAGATTTTAAGGGAGAGAAAATGTTTTTATAAAAAGGGTTAGCTCTACAAAAAATCCAAATTAGTACGTCTGTAATAAATTTACCAAAAATTAATTTTTTACTATTAAAAATCCTAAACTAGTACACACGTGATAACTTTACCTCAAACTAATTTTTTGACCATAAAAAACCCTAAACTAATACATTTGTGACCAATTTACCCTTAATTAGTTTCCGTTAAATTGGATAAATACCACGAAAAATTACATATTGGTACACCTGTGAAAAACGGAGGGTAAAACCCTAAACTTGTACACCTGTCAACTATCACGAGTCATCAAACTTAGTAATTTGATGGTAAAATTTAACATAAACTAACAGAGGGTAAATTTGTCACAACTATATCATTTGGGGGTTTTTCATGGTCAAAAAATTAATTTTGGATAAATTTATCACAAGTGTACTAGTTTTAGGTTTTTCGCGGTATTAACCCTTATTTAAATCACAGGATTTCTAAAAAAAATTATTGATGTAATTTTTCCTAAAGGGATTCGCGTTTTCAAAAATAAAATTGGGCTACCTTGGCTAAATGGACCATGACTAAAGCACATGTGATGGGCAATGAGTAGGCCCTACATACTGAGTTGGTCACGAACCGTATTTGCACTAATAGTGAATCACGAGACATGAGAAATAGTAGGAAAATTTTTTAAATGATGAATTATGCTCACCTGCTTTGTCCCAATCGTTTTATAAAAAAAACAATCAAAGTCTAAAATATTAAAATAAGTGTAATCAAGTCATAAATGTTTTGAAATCCGTGTAATCAAGTCCTCGTCTTGCCATTGGTGGTGTTTGGCACTAGAATTTCGGGCCCAAAACCAACAAAATCCTGTACTTTTTTGGTATAGAACGATAGAATTCTGCCAAACACGAATATAACTCAAACTTCTGGACTTTCGTCAACTTTATTTTAAGCCTAGTTTTCGTTTAACGGATTCAAACTCGACGTATATATTTTTTCAATTTGAATCGATACACATATGGATATAATAAATTCGTTTGAACAGTTATCAATCCTCTTCTAACTTTAAAGGCATAATCTAATCAACTATGATTTATGAAAATATGTAATATCTAAAGTTTATTACCTCGATGTCAAATTTACCCACGTTGATATATGTTCCTTCATACGACACCTACTAATTAATATAAAATTGGTAACCAAATGTTGGGTAGAATCGGTAAATTATCAAACCCATCTATAATGAACAAACTTTTACATCAATGATAGTTGGAAAGACGACATGTGTACATGCGCATTAGTTATGTAACTAAACATTTACACTTACATCACATTGGCGAATGAATATAGAGGTGGAAAAATGGGTCTAGAATCCATATTTTAACTTATATTTAATGGTGTGAGTCATAATTGGGTTACCTTAAGTCTTAATGAACAAACTTTTATGTCAATGATAGCTGTAAGACGACATGTGTACACGCGCATTAGTTATGTAACTAAACATTTGCACTTATATCATATCGGCGATTGAATATAGAGGTGGCAAAATGGATCTAGAACTCATGTTTTAACTCATGTTTAATGGTGTGAATCATAATTTGGTTGCCTTAGGTCTTAAAAGCTTAGGTTGGATCTAGAACTCATGTTTTAACTCATATTTAATGGTGTGAGTCATAATTTGGTTACCTTAGGTCTTAAAAACAAGCTTAGGTTGGTCGTAAATGGGTTACCTAACAACATAATGGGTCTTAAATGAGTCATAAATGGATTACCTAATAAGCTTAAGTGAATAATAAACGTTTCATTTTTAATATTTTTACTTTTGTGATTTGTTTTATTTTTTGGGTTAATATCATGAAAATCCCTAAACTGGTACATCTGTGATAAATTTACTTCAAATTATTTTTTTGACCATAAAAAACCCCAAACTGGTACACCGTAACAAATTTACCCTATGCTAATTATTGACTAAACCGACCTTTCTCCTTTCTTGATTATCAATCTTCCACAAGACACAAATGCTGTGAATTGAGTTCAATATTCGATTCAATGAATCGACTTATATGATATTAGCATGATTTGTAATGTTTTGACTTGTGAGAAATCTAAAGCTGAAAGGGAGAAGTCTATGGACCATCCCTATTTTAGCTTCCTCAAATTGATGGAGGACTATTTTGGAACGTAGGACCTTGTCGAACCTATAATTAGCCACATTATATGGTATGAGTCTCGGGTCCAGTCATAGGAAAAGATGGTAAATTTTCTGTAGTTGGTAGATTTATGAAATTGCCATAAAACTATACTAATGTGATGAAAAAAGTATATCCTCTAACTCGATTGTCAAGTAACCCATTTGAATATGACCAGCACCATCAGAAATTTACTAACGTTCCAACGAATTAGTAAATTACTAATTTTACTAGTATGATAAGTAAACTATCAACACTGTAATAATTTACCAACATTTCAATAAGTTAGTAACTTATCAACTTTGAATTGTTACTAGTGTAGTTAGTAAAGTACCGATTAACAAAAAATTTACTAACATTCATATAATTCATAAGGTAGCAACTTCTTGTAAATTTGACAACTGTAGTTAATAAAATATCAACAGTACAAGGAAATTATCAACATCTCTATAAATTAGTAAATCATCAACTTCTTTGACATTCTAGTAAAATATCGATATTATAAGAAACTTACCAATGTTCCATGAAATTAACAAGTTATCCAGTTCTTTAATATGTTACAAGTTCTAGTAGTAAATTACCCACACTATAGAGAATTTACCAAAATTACCAGCTTCTTGCAAATTTTTGAAATGTGGTTAGTAGAATACCAACCTTATAACGAATTTACCAAACATCCCAGTTAAAAAATAGTATGATGGCTATGTTGTTAATGAATTAGTAAATACCAACTTCGTTTACATTTTTCAAGTGTGGTTAAAAAACTACAAACACTTTAAGGGATTTATTAACATCCCAATTGATTACTCCAACTTCTTTGAAAGTTTCATGTATGGTTAGTAAAATATCATCCCTACAAGGAATTTACCAACATCTCATTATATGAGCAAAGTTACCAACTTCTTTCAAGTTTTACAAGTATGGTTGGTCATTTACCATGACGAATTTATATACGTGCAAAAGAATAAGTACGTCATATACTTCACCAGTGTAGTGCATATTGTAAAGGGAAAATTGCACCAAAAGTGCTAATTATTTGTCCAATGTTTAAGCAAGTCATAAGCATACTATTGATAATTTAGTCAATATTTTGAAGTGAGTAATGACATTGAGGTTGCAAATTATATGAGTAGATAAGATTAAGGGAAAAAGCCACAAAAAACCCTAAACTATGCTCACTATGACATATTTATCTCGAACTTTTTTTGTGACATCAGAAATCCCAAACTATCCTTACCGTGATACATTTACTCTAAATTTTTTCTTGTGACATGAAAAACTCCAAACTTGTATTTATATGACACATTACCCTCCATCAATGTTTCGTTAGATGATTTTTCTGTCAAAATAATGTCGTTTTTATTTCACTTAAGTCATGTGAGTATCATGTTAACATTGTTCGCTTTCTAGCATCAATATAAGTAGATTTTTAACGATTTTCATTGACAAAACTTTCACGGAGGATAAATGTATCATACGGGTACAAGTTAAGGATTTTTTTTATCACAAAAAAAAAGTTTAAGGTAAATGTATCGCAATGGGCATAGTTTAGTTTTTTTTTTTGGTGGCTTTTGCCCTAAGATTAATGGCACAAGAGAAGTTCCATTTTACGCATAATAAAATTCCATTTTATAAAATATACATATACATATCTTTATACATTTACATGTGTGTGTGCAGCCATGTACAATAGATAAGAGAGAGGAGCCAAAAGAAAATGAAAAATTATCAATCCTCTTATAATTTCACAGGCACAATGTAATCTACTATGATTTATGAAAATATATGAAATCCAAAGTTTATTACCTCGATGCCAAATTTACCTACTCTACTATAAAAGTAACTAATACATTCCTTTGAACAATGCCTACAAGTTAATACAAGGTTGGTAGTTAAATGTCTGGTAGAAACCTATAATGAACAAGTTTTTCTTATGGCAATCATTGGAAAGGGGAGATGTGTACATAAGAATTAGTTACGTGACTAAACAATTGCCCTTATATCACATCCAATGGCGACTTTATAGAATAGATTTGCACTGATAAATGTTCTAAATACGAATAAGAAACTGAACTTTTTAGTCAAGAACATGCATCTAAGTTTTGCTAAAGAAGACGAGTCTGCCCTTTATTTTTTTTTTCCCACATAGTTCGCACCCAAGTAATATGCATATAATATATAAAGAGAAATCGATTGTGCTTTTGCATTGTACAAATGAGAATCTTCTCATCACTTTCACTTTCAACATCATTGCTCCCACTATGCATGTTATTTAAAATTCTAGAATCTTCTTCCCTGAGGAAACACTTCAGACAACTTCATATCATGGTCTCCATGGCTACATACATGAAATTCTAGAGTCTTCTTCCCTGCAGAAACACTGCTAAACTTCATACCATCATGTGCTTACTCCTGCATATTTTAGGTTATGAAGCTATCTGTCATATGCTCTGATTGGCTAAAACAACCAGATGGGTCCTATTAACCAAGTTAAATGCGCGTAGTGGAATTCGAAGAAGCTGCTCGTAGTGAAAACGTCGTCGTCTTGAGCTTGAGGAGGGTACCACTTGAACAGTAGTTTGCCTTCTCAAACAAGGGCCAAGAAAATAACTCTTTTTTTTGTGCTTATAAATTGACCCACTTGGAAGTGTTTGCAGTCCACACTCTCAGGCAAAGCCAAGTCCATAGTGAACTCTGTTTCCTCTGTTTTCCTTCTATTCCTCTGCTCACTTCACAAGTCCCATCCCCTCCACTTCTCCTCTTTTTCTATTGCAGAAGTGAATCTGAGATAGCAAGCGTATATCATGGCAGAATCGAAGGAGGCGTGGCCGGTGGGACTCAGGTTCAAACCGACGGAGGACAAGCTCGTCGCTCATCACTTGACAAAAAAGCTCAGAGGAGAAATGGGAACTACTTGCATAATTCCTGAGCTGTACATCTACGACTGGGAGCCTCCGGAGTTATTTACACGATACAATGGTAACTAACATTTGGGCCTTGGTGTTCTCTCTCTCTATTTCTTATGGTTTGATGGTGATTGAGAGTTATCTATAAGACCTTAGCGAATTAACATTTAACTGATCTTTGGTTGTAGAATTGTCAAGTATACCGTCGGATGGAAGCGAGTGTTTCTTCTTTTGTCCCCGTGTTCGTAAGAGGAAGACCGCGTGCGGATTTTGGAAAGAGACAAGTACCAAACGTGTTATACAAGCATCAGACACCGGTGAAGAGATAGGGCTCAGGAGGAGCTTGGTTTACCACAAAGGTCGACAAAAAAATGCACATAGGACCAACTTGGGCATACACGAATATCACCTAAACTCGAATGTTTTCGATAGTGAAATTTCGGACCCGGTACTCGACTTCTCTTCTTTTGCTTCCCCTAATTGAGCATCTATAACATGGTTACAAGTGCAGGTAAAATTGATAACATCATTTCTCTACATATGTTCCTTATTCAGCTGCTTGATGTTTCCGGCTTTCTGAGTACATGATTTTCTAGTTCCTCCCTCTGTCCCATGATTATTTAATCGCGATTTACCTTTAAGTCCAGTTGAACTTCGAACAGTAGCATCCGTGAGTCAGAACCTTTCCTACACTATTTTGTAGAATTTCGTGAGCAAGATTGAGAAAGAAAACTTACAGATAATCATTTTAAGTGATAGATTCATGACTGGTGTTTTAGTTCCAGCGACTACTGAAGGTAATGCTGCCAAGAGTAGAGTGATTCTACAGCAGCAGAGGGGGCAATTTGCTCTTGAAACAAAAATTCCTTCAGATTTGATAAATGACGCACGATGTATCTCATGCATAAACTACTTTCGTGCAACAAGGGAGTTCCCGTCATTGTAAGCCTGAAACTCATCCCTGGTATCATTTTGTCTATGTAGACGGCATTGGTTCTCTGTCACATAATAAATAGAAAAAGTAAGAAAGCAAAGTCTGCAACAGCGAGTACTTCGACCGATTTAAGCGGCCCTAGCAATCTCAGCGATTCCCAAAACGAAGGAACACAAGAAATTAGTGCACAGGTGAGAACATATGATCTAGAGATACAACTTACTATACTAAAGCTCTAGTACTGATTGCTCCTTCGTTTTTTCCTTTTTGTCACTCAGGCATCTCCTGGAGTTACTGTTGAATTCTCTTATCCGAACGAGATGTCGAATTTAAATCTACCAGACCAGAATATGCCTATTCCTGATCAGCAGCCTCAAATGAGCAAAGAGCAACGTTTGTCTCATGACGATCATCGGCATGTTGACGAACCTAGTGGCGGACATTGCTCTATGCCATATTCTCCAAGCGACTGTATTGATCTCGCGGATCTCTTTAACTATGACGAGAGCACCGATTAGTATGCCAAACTAGAGTGATAATGCCAGTGTTTGAGGTCCTTTATAAATGTTAATCTCAGCCTTGCTTATTATATCAGTGATAATGCTGTGTACCCACTATGCTTATCCAAGGATAGGACAGTATATCAATCTTGTACCCTTGTATATTGTATTGTTATTGCTTCCTTATAATTGATGTATTTATCTTGATTTTATCTGCTCAACACTGGTCAAGCATCAATATCTATTCGCCTAACCGTTTGAGAGGGCTTGCAGTATGAGGCTTTCCTCCATAGTTGTAATATCCGCAAGTCCATACGTATGACTTGTGAAGTGATTTGTAGTTAAATACCTAGTCCTCATCAATGCCCCGGTTACTCCCGATGATGGGCTTCTCAGTCTCTTTCGATTTCTCGGCTCTTACTCTTTCTCACCGCCTCCAATCTCTCCTCAATGGCAGCGCCACCCTACCATGACGATGGATAAAGCAAAGTAGTTCTTTCTCGCTGACTCTCCTCTCTCCTCAGACGGCAACACCACGCCATCACCACAAAAGATAAAAAAGCAAACTTGCGGCCATTGTTGTTTGTTAGGTGTATGATTTGATTATGGGCATGGTGGTATCTGGATGGTAGGATTTCTAAAAACTTCTCACGAAATAAAGCATGATTTCAAACATAATCAAGTCATTACCTTGCTATTAGGTGGCATCTAGATGCCAAATATCCATAAAATCAAGCATGATTTCGACCATAATCAAGTTATAAAACATGCAACTATTGTCATTATTTATGTCTTGATTGATTATGAGCATCAATTGAAAGTTAAAAGCAAATTTCGTTTAGAAACGAGGAAAAACTGAATTCAAAATAACACCCCTTAGTGTCGACACTTCAATCTTTAGAATCACTTAAAATAAATCAAAGGAACGACTGACACGGCCTTTCTCCTTTCTTGATTGTCAATCTTCCACAAGACGCAAATGCTGCAAATTGTGTTCCATATCCGATTCCATGAATCGAGCTATAATCATATAAGCATGCTTTGTAATGTTTCAGACTAGTGAGAAATCTTAAGCTGAAAGGGTGTAGTCTATGGACCATCCCTATATTAGCTTCCTCTAATGGATTGAGGGCAATTTTGGAATTTAGGACCTTGCCGAACCTATAATTAACGACATTATAGGATAGGCGTGATCAATTCCAAGGTGAGTGGTTCCTAGGTCGGTTCAACAAAATTAGAATCGGGATAGCCCACTGGTTCCTGGACCCACCCAAGAACCAAACCACCAGTCCGGTCCGATTCCTAGGTGGGTTACTGGTACTGGCCATGTCCTCGCTTGTGCGTATGGGGTTCTGATTCGCTTTTCAGTTTGAGGGAATCCTCGCTTGTTCTCGTGGTTTGTTTTTGGGTAATCGAGAAGCAAAAGAAGAAGCTGAGTCTGATCTAAAATGAAGATGAGTGAGGAAGGATTTTACTGTAGTTTGAATCTCGATAACAAATGCTGGCATGAGATTGTTTAGTGAATGTTTGGAAGTCTGTACCAGACTGCATTCTGTGGAAATTTGCTCGGAAGAAGTAGGAATAAAGTGCAGGATTTCATCCTTAGGAGTCTGAATGGGTCTCCACTTTTCTCCAGCTTGTTCTGCTTCTCGTGCACTTCTATGGTGCATTCTTTCTTTGTTAATTATGTTGTTTTGGAAAAAAACTGTAACCTTTTTGGACGCATGAAAATGGAGTAAACATAAAAATTAAAACATATATTATGTGTACTGGTCTGGTCCAGGTGATCCGGGAGGGTGGTTCCACACGTGGAACTAGGAACTGGACTGGTTCCCATGGGAACTGCCCAAAACTGGCTGGTTCGATCGATTGCTGGTTCTTTTGCACACCCCTATTATAAGATACGAGTCTAGGGTCCAGTCACGGGAAAAGCGGGAAAATTTTCTATAGTTGGTAGATTTATGAAATTGCCCATAAGTTTTTAATAATGTTGGTGAAAAAAGTACAATTGGTAACCAAAATGTCAAGTAACCCGTTTATATATTGACAGCACTATTGTAATTAACCAACGTTCCAGTGAATGAGAAAATTACCGACTTTTCTGAAATTTTGCGAGTACATAAATAAACTATCAATCACTCATTTCAATAAATTAGTAACTTATCAACTTCGAATTGTTACTAAAGTAGTTAGTAAAGTACCAATTAACAAAAAATTTACCGACACTCATCCAATTAGTAAGTTAGCAACTGTGTAAACACTACAACTGTAGTAAGTAGAATGTCACAAGGAAAGTACTGACATCTCTATAAATTAGTAAATCACCAACTTCTTTAACATTCTGGTAAAATATCGATATTATAAGAAACTTACCAACGTTCCATTAAATTAACAAGTTATCCAATCCTTTCAAATGATACAAGTTCAAGTAGTAAATTACCAACACTATAGAGAATTTACCAAAATTACTAGCTTCTTGCAAATTTTTAAATGTTGTTAGTGAAATACCAATCTTGTAGCTAATTTCCCAAACACCCCAGTTAAAAAAAATACTATGATGGCTCCGTTGCTAATGAATTAGTAAAATACCAACTTCTGTCACATTTTTCAAATTTGGTTAGTAAACTACAAACACTATAAGGGATTTATTAACATCCCAATAGAATAGTCCTACTTCTTTAAAAGTATGGAAAAATAACATCCCAATAAATTTCCTTAAAGGCATGGAAAAATGACAAAACAAACTAAAAACTTATTAAAAGTTATTGTTTACTTCCATATAACTAGGTAAGTTAAAAGTTACAAAGTCATAAGTATAAGTGATTACGGAGACTACCTTCTTTAAGATTATTCATTCGTGCAACGGCGGACCAAGATATGCCATAAATTATTATTTTTTTTCAACACTTGTTTTCAACTAGGAAAGTGGGGGTCATCACTACCCCCTACATCCGCGACTGCAGAGATGCACAGGCTTTGACTAAACCTGATCATGGACCTAGTGGCAAGCTAGTCTCGCCTAGACGTTGAGCCAACGTTTCAATTTTTCAAAAATTGGGCGGCACTTGAATGGGTCTTTTTGACCAGATAGGCTCAATACTCGACTCGATCTACCTAGGCCCCACCTATTGATCGAATCTAGCTTTGAATGCATAGACCTTTGGTCAATTAAGTTGTCATGCTTTGGCTCAATCTCTCCAAATACATAGCTCTACGGGCATCACCAAACGAACACAGTCCCTTGAACTTGGCGCACTTTCGTGGGAAGGGATAGAATGGGAATTTCACCAGTAGCTTCTCCTGCAATCCTCCGCGGAGAAGATATGGAAATGTATCGAGCTTCCCTTCAGAAACAAGGGCTTAGAGAAAAAAGAGGCTTGTGTCACAAGGGAAGACCCACAAGCAGCAAAAACTAGAAGCTTGAGTCAGTTTTCAGTTCTCTTATAAATTGTCCATCTCCAATTGACATATGAACCCGCAAATTCACTGAAACACTCAAGTTCTAACTACATCACTTGTCTTAGTTAATTAGCTATACTCAATCTCTCAATGGAGCGATTTCAGGTGGGATTCAGATTTCTTCCGACCGAGGTCGAACTCGTTAATAACTACTTGATGAGCAAGGTACTTGGACACGCCGATGGTAGGGTCATCCCCGAGCTCGAGGATTTCTATGCACGGGATCCTTGGGAATTACCTGGATTGTATGAAGGTGAGTTTCATGTGCCTACTTCCTTCCCTTTTTCTTTAATTGGAGTATGAATTTCTTTTATTGTATTAGTAATTACACATCGACAAGTTGTTCATACATTGTTTGCACTATAGTTTTTTGATTAGTAGTTCTAAATCTTTTTCCATGTATACGTACAGAAATATCGAATATTCCATCAGATGGATGGAACTGGTACTTCTTTTGCCCTTCTCCTTACCTAGCCCAAAATAGCGAACGCATCAAAAGGCAGACAAGAAGCGGTAAATGGAAGATCACTTGCCAAAGGGATGAGATAAAAACTCAAGACACCAAGGCTTTAATAGGCACCAAGAGGATTTTGGTCTTTCACAATGGTCGCGCCAAGACCGGATGGGTCATGCATGAATATCACATGAATCCCAAACTTCTTAATGGTTACTCTTCCGCTTTCCAGGTTCCCCATTTGATCTATCTAAGATTTCTATTTCTTTCATTTACATTCCGGATTGTATTCAAAGTGAAACTTTCGGATCTAATCTTTATTACAATTATAAATATTTGCAGATACCATATATCCTTTGTCGTTTGAAGAGGAAACCGAGTGAAAGCTTGGATATTTCCCCTAGTTTTGAAGGAGGTTCAAGTGTCACTTATGATGCTCCTGTTGCTTCTCAACTTGGGTTGACAGAGTACGCAGACCAGGAGGTAAATAATCGAAAGGACCGAACCTCTTTTCTGGATTTTGCTTCCCTAGTCTCACCGGTTTCGATCGAAGTAATGTTTGCCGAAAATTTCGGAGTACTCTGAGAGTTTTATAACACGAAATTTTTTGTTCGATATCAGTCATCGTTCCAAGCAACTGTGGAATCACTTCCTCCATTTCAAACGCTCGACAACAACTTGCCAAACTACAACTCGCATTGCCCTTTCGTTCCACAGCCCTATGTGTACGGCGACGGCCAGGTAAGGAGCACGTAGCCAATTGTTTTCATCACTAGGCGAAACAAGTTGACCACTCAGTAATTCCTAATTAAACTGGTGGTTACTGTGTTTGGTGCAGGGCGATGATTCTTGGTGAGCCTTAGAACGTGAAGAGTACCACCGTTAGTTCTTCAATAATGTGTCCTTGCAGGATCATGCTTTAGAAAGTTTTCATGTACTGCGAGCAGGTCGTGTGTGTTTTTTGTGTACCTATATATATATTTTGAGAGGTAATGTGCTGCATATTTCGTATTGCACTTTTGCCAACCAAATAGTTGGACGAAATTGTGGATATGAAACTTCAATTGATTAATGAAGATGATGATAGAGATATTGGCCTTCCATTTCCAACGGTTCGGGCATTTTGCGGCGATCCATGTTGGGAGTATGTTGTATGTATCAGTTCGCTTCAACGACAGATGCTTTCATCTAAGTCAATCGGCGGTCCATGTCGGACCATGTTATAATAATGTTGGTTTGAATACAGTAGCGGCACCGCTACTGTATTCAAACCAACATTATTATAACACTAAATTCTATCCACAATCTGCAATTACCTGCTGTTATACCTTTTTTTTTCTAAATTAGAAATAATGTGACCCTTTGGCCCCACCAAATTTTTGTCACCACACTATGTCCCTTCTAAAATTAGAGAAAATCCAAATTGTAATCGATTCAAGAATTCACATTTTATAACAAGCCTAGACCACTTGAACCCAACAAAACAAGGTAGTTTGTCTCGATCGGCAGGTGAAAAGAGTTGAAAACAAAGTGGCAAATGGGTGCATAAGGCATACTTAGCCCACATTTATATTCAAATTTTCCCTTATACAACCTCGAATTGAACCATCATTTTTTGATTGAACTTTCTTGCCCCTATTTATATGAAAATACAATAGATGAATAGTTGTTCGATGAAAAATCATTTCCGTCTTTGATGAGAGATATGGGCAAGAGGCTTCGAGAAAAAAAAGAAATAAGAAATAGAAATGCTACTACTATAGCTTTTCTTCACCAACATAAAGTCAGAAACATTAATTTCCTGTTCAAATGATAATTAGTATTTGTAGTGTCCCTAGTGCATCTGACAGGATCATGTGTCGAGTGCATTTGAGCTGAGCTTAATTAATCCGTGTTATATACGAATAATAAATGTGTTGCATGCACATTGACTCTTTAATCTTTTTTCAATATGCTTTAGACACATATAAATAATAGCAATTTAAATGTTAAACCTATTAGCACGATGCATCTAAATGTATTTAAACATGTTTAGATACTTCTGAACAAATTTTACATGTCTGTGCAGGAGTGCTTGTAATTTTTTTTAAAAAAAATCGTGTTAACCATGTTGTATCTTCTAACGTGCTTGATAATTAATCAAGTCTTGGTCAAATTTCAAATTCGCGACAAGATTTGTGAACAAATTGTGTCCACCGTGACTCTGACTTAAAATGATTATGGCACGACATAATTGTATGAAACTAGAAATTGAGTGCCCAATTGTACGTGTTATGGGAGTGGACACTACTTATTGTAACTTTAAATTCCCTAATAATATCCTTATAATAACTTCGCCTACTATAATGCTCGACAATATAACTCGTGACATGCTTTTATTCTATTTTTATTTGACAAATGATAATTTTCTAATCAAGCTTTAGTTTTCGTTGTATATTTATGATTTTAGATAGAATAATGTGAAATGCTCAATTTCATTAGTAAATTAATTAATGCTCTTATATTGCTACGCCCACTAGTGAAATCTTCACGCGCCGTCCATGTTTGAGCAGTAATTACTGGTAAACTATGAAAATACTACTCTTTGTTTGAACATTTCTCAGTTCTCTTCTAATTTCAAAGTCATAATCTAGTCCACTATATGACCAGTGGAAAGTTGTCGGTTTGCAAGAAAAGCTTAGTATTTAGGATAATATACTAACCCAAATTTCACTACCTCGATGTCAAATCTACAAACTTTCATGTAAAAGTGGAGAAAATTACCATTTCAGTCCTAAACTTATCTTACTGATTTTATTGTAGTCCTAAACATTTTAATTATTTCAATACAGTCTTAAACCTTTTCATAAAATTTAAATATAGTCATTTTGATCAATTTTCGTCTGAAATTGTTAATATAATAGTTCAATCATCGCCAGCTATCTTACGCTGCACGCTGGTAATCCGATATGGACAAATTCATTCAAAACGACGTGGTTCTACTTACATCTTTTTCACTTTTCAAGATTTTTTTTTAGTTTTTCCTTTTCTTTCCTCACTGTTCATCTTCTTCCTTAAGTTTCTTTGTTACTGTTTATCCGCCATTGTCGCCATCACCGCCAGGCTCTGCATCTCCCCACCACTTGACTTCAATATCCGCCGCACCCAATACGAACGAGTTGCCTCAAGATCTGGATGGCTCTAGCTTGGTGGCGGTAGCGATTCAGGGCTTTATGGTCTTCGTTTCGCTTAGACTCGGGAAAAACAAGGAAATCGTTTTGATGAGTTAGGATTTAATGAGGGAGTGAAGCTGCTAAGAGGTTGGCCTAGTCCCTTCAGCTATAGAGAAATACGGGCGCCGCTCAAGCTCAAGAGAGTGAAGTATGAATAGGTGGAGGAAGATCTCGGCAATAAGGGCGGATGCGAGAGCATCCCTGTGCTCATCCACAGAGGGAGGCCGGTTGCAGAGTCCGCTGCGGTACTGGAGTACATTGAAGAGAGTTGGCTACAAAGTCCTCTGCTTCCTCAGGTTAGGAGAAGGCATTGGCCCAGTTCTTGATCAAAATTGATGAGGATGGAGATCGAGCCATCCATATCTAGGAGCAACTCGTTGTAGAAGGCGTGGCCATGGTTGCAGTCAAGTAATAAGGAGATGCAGGACATGGCAGCGGAGGTGGAGACCGCGACAATGGGAGGACGGACGATAACTAGGAAACCCGAGGAAGAAGATGAACAGTAACATCAAGAGAAGAAAAAAAAAAGAAATTTGGAAAGTTCAGAAAAAAAAAACAAAATGACCTTGTTTCGAATAAATTTATCTACTTCATATCACTGGTGTGTCGCATAAGATAGCCGATTGGCTGCCACGTCAACAAGTTCGGGTGAAAATGTCCGAAAGGACTACATCGGAATTTTGAGTATAAGTTTAGACTACATTGGCAAAATTGAAATGTTTATGATTATATTGGAATCCGTACACTAAGTTTAAGTAAAAATTTTTTCGAAAAAGTGTGTCCCATTAAACAATACAATACCTATTAGACAAGGTGACAAATGTCAACACAAATTAAGGTTTATTTGGAGTGCCTTTCGCTTAACCTTTTTTTCTCAAATCTTACTAAGTACACATTAGATTCTTTTTTTTACAATCTCAAACAATCAAAACTTTCACTATTTGTAAATGCTGACAAGTAGATTCATGTGTTTTTTTTTAATTTAAAATTTAGATAATATTTTAAATTTTGAAAGTAAAGTAAAAAATAGTTACTTTTTATTACTCGTAAATACCAACAAACAAACTTTTAGTAAATTATCAAATCCACTCGTGAAGAACAAAAGTGATTGCAATAATCATTGGAAAGGGGGAAAATTGTCCAAAAAGTTCAAAATCAATTACACGGTTTCCAAAGTTTTTTTGTATAGTGGTCAATTTAATCTTAAACCTTTCAATTATGTCAATTTAGTTATAAAAATTTTAACGATTTGCCATTTCAATCTTTTCGGCCAACGTGGATGGCGTCTGTTGTACATGGCATAGCTGTTGCCGATATGGAAGATTTTTACAATTTCTTTTAATTTTCTAAAATTATTAGCCTTTTCCTCTTTCTTTTCGCCTATAGCTAGTCGCGAAGGCTGGCTGGGGCCACTCTCGCCAACCACCCCTCGCCCAAATCTGGCAAGAGAGAGGCTTTCCCAGGCGAGGGCGTTCTCGCCAAATCTGGGTGACCTAAAACTTAGTCATGTAACTTCTACTTGATCTTTATTTCACGTCCTGCGTCGATTATATAATACATTTGATGAAGGATCCAATAAGAACCTTAGCTTTTAGTTAAGAACATCAATTTTGCCGAAAGTACGAGGAAACTTCATTTTCCAAACTTGTAAACTCATCCGGAAGATATAATATGAAAATATATAGGAGAGTAACTTTTTCTTTGGGAATCGTCCTGACAAGAATCTTTTCAAATCTTTCACTTTCCACGTCATCGCTCAAAGTGTGCATTGACAACAAAAGTCTAGATTCTTCACTGAGGAAACGCTCAAGCAACTTCTTATCATGACCTTCCAAGATGCTTATTCTTCGTGAAAACGGCGTCGTCTTTGACCTTATGGTAGCATGCACTCAACAGTGGCTTGCCTTCCTGAGAAGGCTAATGAAAATTACCTGATTGGAGTCAACAGCCTAAAGCAAAGTCAAGCCAAGAGTGGCCTCTGCTTCCTCTACTTATTTCACTAGTCCCATTCTCTACTACTTTTTTCTTATCTTTCTCTGTAGCAGAAAGCATGGAAGACTCGACGGAGATGTGGCCGGTGGGACTCAGATTCAAGCCGAGGGAGGACGAACTCGTCGATCATCACTTGCGAAGAAAGCTGAGAGGAGAAACGGAAACTATCTGCGTAATACCGGAGCTATGTATCTACAAGTGGGAGCCTCGGGATCTATTTGCCAGATACAATGGTAACTTTGTAGTTCATATCGAACAGATTTACTCTTTCCTTAGTGTTCTCTATGGTGGTTGCCTCTAAGACTCGGTGAATCGACACTTCACCAATTGTTTTTTGTGTAGCCCTGTCAAGGATACCGTCGGATGGACACGAGTGTTTCTTCTTCTGCCCCCGGGATAATAAGATCCCGAATAGCCTTCGTTCGAGCAGGAAGACGGAGTTCGGATTTTGGAAAGTTACAAGTAAGATACGTGTTGTACGAGCACCGGGTACTGGTAAGGAGATAGGGTTCAAAAGGATCTTGGTTTACTACGAAGGTCGACAAGGAAACGCCTGCAGGACTGACTTCGTCTTGCATGAATATCACCTAAATTCGAATGTTTCGAATAGTGAAATTCCCCACCCGGTACTCAATTTCTCTTCTTTTGCCTCCTCTTGTTGAGCATCTCTAACATCTTTATCGATGCAGGTAATGTTGAAATTATCACTTTTCAAGCAATGTGCATTTTCCATTTGTTCTAGCAAAGCAAATAGATGTATAAGTATGTGCATATGCCTTCCTTGTCATGCTACATATGCTCCTCATTCTGCTTCTTGTGGATTATTGCCCTATCATTTCTATTGTCTTCGCTTTCTCGCTTTGTTAGTCCATGATTGGGGACTTTTTCCCCGGTGTGGACTGTCCGGCAGAGCAATCCGGGGTACTTCTTGATTAAACTTTTTCGTACTCCATAAGCAATCTTAACCTTCAATTTTGGAAAAATAGATTAATGGAAACTAAACAAAAATTGATTGTTCGGAACAAATTTTGAGTATAAAAAAAATTATTATAAAAATGCCCAATAATTTTTCGAGGGAGCACACTCTGCCTTGTGCATGGATATGTTTAATGTTGCATTTTGAACGATAGAAAGGAATGGATTGGAATGGGGACGTAGAATGGAACGGGTTCCAATTTCTTTGTTTGGTTGTCCTAAAAAAAATTATTGGAATGGAATGGATTTGTGGTTCTTTTGTCTAGTTGTGTCAGAATGAAATGTAATGAATTTCTGTAATTGAAATTTTTGATTTATTAATAGACTTGCATTTAACAATATATAAATTTCTATAGCACAAAAAAAAGACCATAATATATATTATCAAAACATTAATCTTTACTTATTCCAACTCAGTAATTCAGTAAATTAATATTATTTTAATCGGGGAAGGGATGAAATGGGCATTCCATAGGTCTATTTAAGGAATGCTCATTCCTTCGAAAGTTGAAATAGGCATTCCATGGGGGAATGTCCATTCCAACCTTTAGAACGACACCAAATGCAATAATAGGAAGGGAAGGATGAATGCAAGGGTGAGCATGAGTTCCGGGTAGAACCAGGAATTGGACCAGACTGACCCTAAAAATTGGGATGATTTCCCGTTCCAAGACTCCTCAGTTTGGTTCCTAATTCAAATTTTTTGAAACCAGTACTATGCAGTCTAGTTCCTAATTTCCGGGTAGGAACCTAACCAAATCAGACTGAGAACTGTGGAACTGAAGAACTGGATTGGGAGCCAGAGAATTGGACTAGGTATCGGAGAGTCGAACTGAACCGAGGTAACCCTAAACTAGTAATATCTATGGATCTTTTTACCAATTTTCATACTAGTAGTATCAAACTTTCGGAATTCAGAATATTATTTCGTGACTAATGTTGTTCAATATGTCCTTCCATTAGTAGGAAAAGTTTTAAACTTGCTTTGGTTTAGGTGGAAGATATGTATCCATTAGAATCCACCTGCAACATATATGTATATTCATTGCAAGAGAAATTCCAGTATACAATGCAATTTAGAAACCTCAAATTAATTAATCGCTACTCTTATACACGTGTTTCTAGTTTACTCTTGAATCAACCTCTTTTATTTACTCAACATGACAACATAATACAACTTCTATTATTAGGTTTTACATATTGCTTCACTTATAAATAGTTCTGTTTGGGATATGTAGTATTGTTGATGAAACTCTATCTATTTGAAGGAGAATTTTAGTTGTTACTTTAATTTTCATTTTGCTTGACTAGAAACGAAGTAAAAAAAGGAATAAAATAAATAAAACAAAAAAAGGAATTGGTCGATTTCGGGGTAGACCTAGGAACCAACCCTAAAACCGCAAGTTTGATTCCAATGTTTAAAGGGTAGGTTTCTGGTTCATGGTAGGTTTTAGGCTCCAAGTGGAACTTGGACCTACCTTGGAACCACTCACACCTGGTGGAACGAGAATTCCAATTTCATTTCATTCTTGCATATTAAGAATAACATTACTTTTCTTTCATTCGTTTTTATTCCATTTTTCGAACAAATAAGAGAACTTTTACCTTGATAGGTTTGTTGTAGCAACTTATAAAATGTCAAAAAGTATCTTTTTTTACTTCTCCGCCCAAATCTAGATTGTTACTCGAATTTCAAAAAAATTATTGAAAAAAGAATTATATGAATGTGCGAGTCTAAATTTGCATATTATGAAAGTTTCAAGCTTTAAGATTTGAAAAAAAGTTAAAAGTGCACATGCCGCAAGATTCGATCAATACAGGATATATTTGGCGTTTGTCTTGGTTGTAACCTTAATGCTTTGTTTGTAAATGGTAGGTGTAGAAAATGTGGGTGGAAAATATTGCATGTTTAGAATATTTCGAGATCGTAATTAATTTTCCATTTTTTGTCATTTCCTACGATAGTTATTTTCACTGTTAGATGAGGTTACTTCTTTACTTGTACATATTCTTCAGGTATAGATACTCCTTGATTGTAACACATTATAAAGTCAAGCAGTATAGTAATCCATTTCTTATTATCGGTTCTAATTCTTGAAAATCTAAATTTCCCTTTTCATATTTCTCGTAAAAATGTTAATTTTTCTTTCCAATTTCTCACCAAAAATTTCACTCCCTCTGTTCTCTTTCTCCTTCCAAACACAGCATAAAACCCAGCTCCGACATTTTTTTCCCTTTGTAGATGGAATTTGTCCTCTGTCACATAACAAACAGGAAATGTGAGAAAGCAGGATCGGGGTCAGCAATTATGAGTACTAGGGCCAATCTAAACAGTCCTAGTGTTCTTAATAATTCGGAATATGAAGGAGCACAAGAAATTAGCGCGCAGGTAAGCAAATATCAGTTTAGGTTGACATGATTAAGCAAAACTAAAGCTTGAATATGTTGTTTTCTTTCCATCGTCTCCCTAAGGCATCTCCAGCAGTGACGGTTGAACCCGAAAGTTCGAACAATACTACGTTGGATTATGATGATTTACCAGATGGCAATGTGTCTGTTCCTCGGCAGCCCGACACGTTCGGAATGGAAAGCTCGCTGTGCGGTGATAATTGGCTTGTCGACAGAACTAATGATGAACATGATGCGCTGCGCTCTCCAAGCGATGATGTTATTTATCTCTCTGAGATCTGGAGCTTCAACTAGCACGGACTGGCGTGCCTTATCATCATATGTGTACAGAACGGCATGGCCACTTGCTGGCCTTATTGCAAGTCATACTATGGGAGGCGATTATGGTGTAGATATTAGTTTTTACTGTGGATTGCCAGTGTTTTGCTACTCTATAAAAGTTTCCGTGTTTATTTATCATGTTCTAGTGAAAATTCTCTATTGTGTATAAGCTTTGTATTATTAACTTGGGCTCTCACTCTGTGTATTATCTTCATCTTTTAGACACTAATATTGGTACGGATATTTCCTCTTTAGTACATCCTACTCAATCATTGTTGGCAAACTTTCAAATAAGGTCTTGACGTGGGACGGCTTTTTCAAATGATGGTTCAGAGCGGATATTGTCTTAAATAAGGCATTGAAGTGACAAATTTAGTCTTGAATAAGACCCCAAACTTACTGGTTGGTCAAATCTTCATTTGAGCAAGATGCATGTTATTACGAGAGAATAAAATTGCACTAGTCAAGGATCACTTCTCAAAATCTTGCGACTCCAACATACATAATACATGGAAAGAAACAAAATCATTCATCAAACCGACGTGATTGTTTTACTCTGCAAAGGAGTCATCAACAGAAGTCATGATTAGATATATATTTTGTCGTCTAGAAAAAATTCACAAATCTCGTTCAAACTCAAGAAAATAATAATTGTTGTTATTATGGTTTAAATAATGCATTTTAAATTTACAAACATGCCCTAAATGATATTAAGAATTTTTTTTCCTACCCTATTTCTGACTCTCATATTTCTTAGACTTTTGATCTGTGTATTTACATAGTACGGGATTCAAACCCCACGCCTGTAATACTAGGGTACCGGTGTGTTAAATCAAGAGTCTTTTTGTTTAACTATAAAAACTAGTGCTAGGAGGTGTAACCTCTAGTGAAAGTTCTTGCTTCGTTTTTACTCATAAGAAAAAGAAAAAGAAAAAAGACCCCCAATAAAGAAAGCGAATTCATAGACTAGAAGCATCGTGGTAGGACCAGCAATAGGGTCTCCATCAACTCAACTTCCGGATGAAGTTGTGAGCATTTGAGAATCAAGTCGAAGGAAAAAAGGAAAAAAAAAGAAAAAGATAAGGACAACAAAGAAAAAATAGGTGGAATCCACCAAATGGTCAGACAAAACAGGCATGATTACCAAAGGGTCAGACAAAACAGGCATGATTCCAACTCGATGCGAGTGCAGTATATATTTCCATCCCTTCTCAAAGAAGTGTGTAGACAATCTCCAACCGAAGTTCGGGAACTTCGTCTCTGCTGTTTTCCTGGGTCAGAGAACATGAGATGGCAAACCTTTCGATAAAGCTCTGGAGTCTTTCGGGTTCGGAGTGGAAGCCTGCTGTGGAGGTGCTCGTCAATCATTACTTGGAATTGAAAGAACGGGTTATGTATAGGTGCCCTAATCAGTCCCGATGTTCGCTAGGAACATGCGGGCAAGGGTCATGCACGAATATCACCTAAATCCGTTCTCTTGTTGTATGCTTCAAGAGGCCAGGTAATCATTTTCTTCTTCTTCTTCATTCTCAATTCTGTTCTTGTACGGGTACAGCACATCTTTGTTCGCCAATGAGATCCCAGAGGCATATTAGCTTGCTGTATATAGGTTTTTCGTGCCATTTCCAGTACTTCTTGTTTTCACCGTAATTGAATTGTTTAGATGCCAATAAGCAAAAGTGTTTTTCTTGATTCTTCACCACCGGAGCTTTACTGGGTAGACAAAACATTGGTGATCAATGATTGGTGTTTATGAGAATTTCGATTCGGAGGTAACAATAGCAACAGCCGAAGAACTTGATTTCTATGCCCTTCTTGGCTTTCTAAGCCGAGGTTTAGACAATGAGTTTGTGATAATCCGATGTTGCATTTTCTTGACCCTCTGTTTATAAAGATACGCCAGTGTGCATCTCAGTTCCGTGAGGATTTAATTGTTGCTGCCTTTTGCTCCTGTCTCATATTGACTGATGTTGGGTTCTTGAATCCTGAACAGAAAATTTGTCATTGGCCTCTTGTAAGGATATAAGATGAGAAGGCTGATAATCGTTGTTCATCGACGTACATGACAACTCAACCATGGCGGGTCCAAGAATGTCAAGATGCCTCAAAAGAAGCAATCTATGTATCTCCAACAAATAGTTGAAGATATGTCAACAAGACGATCTAGGTAATTGGAGACGCTTGTGATGCCGTCCACAACCTAGTTTTCATTTGTTTATTGTGAAGCACAATGAGCTTTCCGATAGAATCAAAGAAACCTTCTTTCTTGTCAAGAAGGCATGTTCCTCGTTTCAGATTTCCTTTTCTTTCTATCCACCATCAATTTTCAACCCGAATTACAACATATCTAAATCACAGTAAGTATGAACAGACAACCGGCACATTCTCAACCGACAATTGCCTACAAAATGCTAATTTATACTTCATCTCCTCCAAAGATCATACGAAAAAGCATATATAAATCAGAGGGTTCTAAGCCCAGACATTGATAAACGAAGAGCCTTTTGGCAAAACCCCAGAATCAGTCATGCGTTCTCGGATGCTCTTCTTTTTTTACCACAGGATGCCATAGTACCTTCTTTTCATCCCCTGTAAGCCATGGACATGTTTTGTATTAGACTAATGATATATCAAGATGAGTATGGTTCAGTCTTTGTGCTTTGCGCTTGTTTGAATATTGTCTGTTGCGCAGTGGGTCAGCATTGTCTGTAACTTTGTTGTATTTTCTTTCACTTTGGTAAAGGAAGGGAAAAGAATAGAACCGACTACGATTCCACTACTCATTTTTTTGTGTTACTTTGGAATATGCTGGGTGATGTGGTCATCGTGATTGAATAGCAACAACATCAACCCTTCTGCTGAATGAGGTTACTAGAGTTTGAGGCAGAGAACGATCCGTCTGAAAGATGAAATCTTAGGATTTCGGAAAATAAATTGACTAACTAGATTAATTTTCTAAATAGCTTCGAGTTTCAAAACGGGTTAAATAGGCCATATAGACCGCAACCATGGTACAGGTGATCAAAAAGCTACGAGCTGGGCACAACAAATTGGAGAGCCGCAAGCCACATTCGCACGGTCATAGATCATGCTGGGCTGTGAGAAAAAAAGTGAAATAAACTGTTTTTCTGTCATTATTTATGGCCATGAAACGCGTTTGCACAGGTTAGAAAATTTGTTTGTGCTTTTTAAAAAGCAAAAGGCAATGATTTCCTGCTTGAATTTAAAATATTATTAAAAAAATTAAAATAATGTTGTCTATGAACTTATGTGTCAATGTATATACTGCATGAAAGTTGTAGGTGTTGCCCATTCAGAAAAAGTCAATATACATCAACCACAAGATTTTGAGGGATAGAAAATGTATTTATAAAAATCACTAGATTTCTAAAAAATGAAAAATTAACTGATGTAAATATTTCCTAAAGGGGTTCATGTTTTCAAATATAAAATTGGGCTACCTCGACTAAATGGACCATGACTAAAGCACATGTAAGGATGAGCAGATCCAGGTTCCTTAATGATTTCACTTGGAATTTAGAACCTACCCTCGAGTACAGGTTCCACTTGGAACCTGGAACCTACCTTTAGGTACATGTTCCTCATTTTTTGAAACTTGAAACCTACTCGTTGGAACTTGGAACCTAAAATCTACCTTGTCAAGGGTAAGTTTCAAGGTCTAACAGGTTTTTTTTTTTATTTTATTTCATCATGAAAATGAACGCAACAATACCGAATAAGCTTGTCATTCACCAAAAAGAATACCAAAGAGTAGTTTTCCTAGCATTACGATTCAAATAAATACAATTAAAGTGAGAAGTCATTGCGTGAATTGATATTAGGGATGATCGGTTCCATATTCCGTATAGGTTCCACCTAAAATTTACCTTTGATAATAAGTTCCTCATTTTTTAGAATTTGGAACCTATCATATCACAAGTTCGAGAGTCGATTCCAAGGTCTACCCAGGCTCCACCTATATCAATAATTGAACAATTATAGTGAATCATCACATTTAATGACCACCACTTGCTGTTATGATCCATTGACCATAACTTATATTTAGACACACGAAAAATATAAATATTAATAAGTCATAAGACGAAAGCTCAGATTAATAGTTTCAGATCATACACTCATCATCTAACGCCATGAAATACCGCAGGATCATGCAAAGACATAGATCAAGAAAAAACACAAAAAACTCTTTTAGGTTTCAGATTCTAGGTTCCAAGTTCCACCTACCTAGAACCTGAACCTATTCATCGAAACAGGTTCTCCAATTTTTGGAACCTGGAACCTACCTTGCATATCTTGGAACCTGAAACTAATAGATTTCCACCGATCAAGTTCTCAAGTTTCAAGTTCTACCCTAGAACCATGCTCATCTCTAAGCACATGTGATCAGCAACGAGTTGGCCCTATAGATTGAGTGGGTCACGAACCACATTTGCACGGATAGTGAATCATGAGACACGAGAAATAGTAGGAAAATGTTTTTAAACAATGAATTATGCTCGCAAAAGATGTGTACGGTTTAAATTTCTTCTAGGGAAAATTGCTTTGTCCTTATTGTTTTATAAAAGAAGCAATCAAAACCCCCAATATTTAAGAAAGTGTAATCAAGTCATAAAGGTTTTGAAATATGTGTAATCAAGTCTAGATCTTGCCATTGTTGGAGTTCGCCACTAGAATTTCAGGCCCAAAACCAACAAAATCCTGTACTTTTTGGGCATAGAACGATAGAATTCTACCAAACACGAGTATAACTCGAACTTCTGAGCTTTCTCAAATTTATTTAAGCCTAATTTTCGTTTTATTTTAGCTGTTTATTTTTTGTTTAACATGCTCAAACTCGATGTATATATTTTAACAATTTGACTTGATACACATATGGATACACAGATGGCCCTCGCCGGACAAAGAAGACTGAAAAAGAAAAAGAAAGAAAGAAAAAGAAAAAACGAAAAAAAAAATTTAAAAAAAATTTAGAAAAAAAGATAAAAAATTGTCCATAGATTTGTATGACATGGAAGTGTTTAAGCAATATAATTTTTTAAAAAAATTATACGAAACAACTTTTCCTAGATTGGATAAATATGCAAGTGTTTTAACAATATGGGTCGGGTTAAGCATGGATTGAAAAATTTGCACTATGAATAAATTAGTTATAAATAGGTTAATGGGTCAATTTCTATTGGACCATTTATCACTCGATCCAAACTAGAGCCAATCCATCTGTTTGATAGGTATAACCAAACACAATAGTTTTAGACTGACAAAAGTTATAAATTCGGATGAAAAGCTAAATTTTTTAGTTAAGAACATGCGTCTAAGTTTTGCTTATGCATATAATATATAAAAGAGAAATCGGTTGTGCTTTTGCGTTGTACTAACAAGAATCTTTATCTTCTTTCACTTTTCGACGTTATTGCATCCACTATGCATGTTACTTGGAATTCTAGAATCTTCTTCACCGAGGAAACGCTATGAGACAACTTCATATCATGATCTCCATGGCGACATACATGAAATTCTAGAGTCTTCTTCACTGAAGAAACACTGCTCAACTTCATACCATCGTGTGCTTATTCCTGCATATTTTAGGTTATGACTTCATATGTCATGTGTTCCGATTGGCTAGAACAACCAGACGGGTCCGATTAACCAAGTTCAATACGCGTTGTGGACTTCGAAGAAGCTGCTCGTTGAGAAAACGTCGTCGTCTTGAGCTTGAGGTGGGATCCACTTGAACAGTAGTTTGCCTTCTCAAACAAGGGTAAAGAAAATTACTCTTTTTTTGTGCTTATAAGTTGATCCACTTGGAAGTGTTTGCAGTCAATACTCTCAAGCATAGGAAAGCCAAGCCAAGAGTAAACTCTGTTTCCTCTGTTTTTTTCCTCTTCTTCCACTGCTTATTTCAATTGGGCCATTCTCCAATCTTCTCCTCTTTTTTCGATTGCAGAATTGCGCGCGAGATAGAAAGCGTATAGCATGGCAGAATCGATAGAGGCGTGGCCGGTGGGACTTAGATTCAAACCGACGGAGGATGAGCTCGTCGGTCATTACTTGAAAAAAAAGCTCACAGGAGAAATGGAAACTCTTTGTTTAATTCCCGAGCTATGCATCTACAACTGGGAGCCTCCGGAGTTATTTACACGATACAACGGTAAATTACATGCAGTCCTTAGTGTTCTTTCTCTATTTTCTTATGGTTTGATGGTAATTGAGAGTTATCCATAAGACCTCAGTGAATTAACATTTAACCAATCTTTGGTTGTAGAATTGTCAAGTATCCCGTCGGATGGAAGCGAGTGTTTCTTCTTTTGTCCCCGTGGTCGTAAGAGGAAGAGGAAGACCGAGTGCGGATTTTGGAAAGAGACATGTACCAAACATCTTATACAAGCATCGGACACCGGTGAAGAGATAGGGCTCAGGAGGAGCTTGGTTTACCACGAAGGTCGTCAAAGAAATGCCCATAGGACCAACTTGGGCATGTACGAATATCACCTAAAGTTGAATGTTTCGGATAGTGAAATTTCGGACCCGGTACTCGACTTCTCTTCTTTTGCTTCCCCTAATTGAGCATCTCTAACATGGTAACAAGTGCATGTAAAATTGATAACATCATTTCTCTGCATATGTTCCTTATTCAGCTGCTTGAAATTCTGGCTTTCTGAGTACGTGATTTTTTAGTTCCTCCCTCTATCCCATGATTATTTAATCGCGATGTACCTTTAAGTCCAGTTGAACTTCGAACAGTAACATCCGTGAGTAAGAACTTTTCCTACAGTATTTCGTAGAATTTCACGAGGAAGAATGAGAAAGAAAACTTACAGATAATCATTTTAAGTGATAGATTCATGACTGGTGTTTTAGTTCCAGTGACTACTGAAGGCTATGTCGCCAAAAGTAGGGTGATTCTGCAGCAACAGAGGGGCAATTTGTTCTTGAAACGAGAATTCCTTCAATTTTTATAAGTGATGAGTGATGTATCTCGTGCATAAACTACTTTCATGCAACAAAGGAGTTTTGATCATTGTAACCCTGAAACTCATCCCTGGTATCATATTGTCTTTGTAGACGGCATTGGTTCTCTGTCACATAATAAATAGAAAAAGTAAGAAAGTAAAGTCTGCAACAGCGAGTGCTTCAACCGATTTAAGCGGCCCTAGCAATCTGAATGATTCCCAAAATGAAGGAACACAAGAAATTAGTGCACAGGTGAGCATGTGCTGCGTTAGATTGATACAAAGGAACATATGCTCAAGAGATACAACTAACTACACTAAAGCTCTATTACTGATTGTTCCTTCGTTTTTTCTTTTTATTGCTCAGGCATCTCCTGGAGTTGCTGTTGAATTCCCTTATCCGATCGAGATGTCGAATTTTAATCTACCAGACCAGAATGTGCCTATTCCTGATCCGCAGCCCCAGACGAGCAAAGAGCAACAGTTGTCTCATGATGATCATTGGCATGTTGGCGAACCTAGTGACGGCCATTATTCTATGCCATATTCTCCAAGCGACTGTATTGATCTCGCGGATCTCTTTAACTATGACGAGAGCACTGATTAGTATGCCACACTAGAGTGATAATGCCAGTGTTTGAGGTCCTTTATAAATGTTAATCTCAGCCTTGCTTATTATATCAGTGATAATGCTGTGTACCCACTATGCTTCTCCGAGGATAGGAAATTATATCAATCTTGTACCCTTGTTTATTGTATTATTATTGTTTTCTTATAATTAGTGTATTTATTCTGATTTTATCTGCTCAATATTGGTCATGCATCAATTTCTATTCGTCAAACCGTTGGTTGGGCTTGCAGTATGAGACATTCCTCCATAGTTGTGATATCCGAAGTCCATACGCACGACTTATGGTAAATCTTAAGCTGAAAGGGAGAAGTCCATGGATCATCCCTATTTCAGCTTCCTCCTATGCATGGAGGGCAATTTTGGATTTTAGAAGCCTGGCCGAACCTATGATTAGCCACATTAGAGGGGATGAGTCTAGGGTCCAGTCACAGGAAAAGCTGGAAAATTTTCTGTAGTTGGTAGATTTATGAAATTGCCAGTAAAATTACTATTAACGTTGGTTAAAAAGGTATAAGAGGGAACTCAAATGCCAAGTAACCCGTTGACATATTAGCAGCACTATCAAAATTTTACCAACGTTCCAAGTAAATTACAAATTTTTACTAGTATGGTAACTAAACTACCAACACTGTAATAATTTACAACATTTCAATTAGTTAGCAACTAATCAACTTTGAATTGTCATTGGTGTAGTTAGTAAAGTACCAATTATCAAAACTTTACAAACATTCAAATAATTAGTATGTTAAACTGTAGTTAGTAAAATTCTACAGTACAAGAAAATTACCAATATCTCTATAAATTAGTAAATCACCAACTTCTTTGACATTCTAGTAAAATATCAATATCATAAGAAACTTACCAATGTTCCAATAAATTAACAAGTTATCCAGTTCTTTGGAATGTTACAAGTTCAAGTAGTAAATCACCAACACTATAGAGAATTTACCAAAATTACTAGCTTCTTGCAATTTTTTTAATGTGGGTGGTAAAATGCCAACCTTTTAACCAATTTACCAAACATCCCAGTTAAAAAATGCTTGGGTGGCTCCGTTGCTAATGAATTAGTAAGTTGCCAACTTCTTTCACATTTTTCAAGTGTGGTTAGTAAACTACAAACAGCATAAGGGATTTATTAACGTTCCAATAGAATAGCCCAACTTCTTTGAAAGTTTACATGTACGGTTAGTAAATATCATCCCTATAAGGAATTTACCAACATCACATTAAATGAGTAAGTTACCAACTTCTTTCAAGTTTTACAAGTATAGTTAGTCATCTACCATGACGAATTTATCTATGTGCAAAAGAGTAAGTATGTAATATACTTCACCAATGTAGTTCATAAGACAAAGGGAAAATTGCACTAAAAGTCCTAAGTGTTTGTCCAATGTTTAACCAAGTCATAAACATACTCGATCTGATCTACTTAAGTCCTTCCGGTAACCGTTAGGGCAAATTTGTTGATCCAGCACGTCGGAATCCAAGATGGCACTTTTTAATATTACTTTTGGCATACGCAGCACAGAAGTGGCGCCGCTATGGGCACCGTTAAGATATGAAATCTTTTTTATATCTTTTTGAATTTCAAATTAGCTTATCAACTATAGATGAGTTGGCATTCCATGATTTTTGCAACTATAGAGGAGTTGACATTCCTTGATTTTTGCTCTGCTAAAGATTGTATTTTTTCTTCTCTTTATAAACGTGTACAATCTGTAAATGTATAGTAATGAAAATCATTCTCAAACGTTGAGCCTCTACATGGTATCAGAGAATTCTACTCCTAAGAGCCATTTTTTATTCGGCCATTCTGCATTTTTTTTGGCAACCTTCTGCATCTTCTAGCCATGGAAGTCACTTTAAAATCAGCTCACACCACCTCAAATTCTGGTTCCAATTCCATTGGAACAGCCGCACCTAATGGTTTGATTTCAATCTCGGCAGCCGTCCAATTGTCATTAAAGCTCTCTGTTGCCAATTATCCCTCTTGGCGCGCTCAATTTTAGGCATTGCTCATTGGTTATAATTTAATGGGATTCATTGATGGGACTTCCATCTGTCCACCTCTCACCATTTCAGCTGAAAATCAAACGGTGCCAAATCTAGCTGCAACAACCTGGATTCGCCAGGATCAGCTCTTGCTTCATGCAATTTTTGCATCTGTATCCGAAGCCGTGATTCCTCTCATTGCCTCTTGCAATTCGTCACACGCTGCCTAGACAAAACTCATGAATTTATATGCAAATAAATCCTGCATCTCAAGGATCAGCTCTCCACCGCTTGCCGAAACTCATGTTCTGTTTCAGATTTTTTGCAGGAACTTAAAGCCCTTGTGGATGAATTAGCAATCATTGACACTTCTCTCTCCGATGATGATTTAGTCATTCATGCACTTTGGGGACTTGGAACCGAATACAAAGAAATCGCGGCAGCGATTAGGGCTCTTGAAAACACAATCAGCTTTGAGGAAATGCATGACAAGTTAGTGGCCTATGAAACCCAACTGAAGTTAAAAGAAAGCAGACTTGAAGCAGCACCAGTCACGGCCTGCTACAGCAACAGAACACATGGTACAGGAAGCAACTCCCGCTGGCCAAACAATCGCAGTAACCGTCATCAAAATTATTCCCGATCTAACCAACATCGTGGATCCTCTCACAAAAGGTATTTTGATCAGGACAATAGAGAGCCTTGTCCGACATGTCAGTTTTGCAACCAATATGGACACTCAGCCAAATCTTATTTTCGAATCCGAAATAGTCTCCGCGAGCCTACTGCTCATGTTGCAGCAGCTCCACGTCAAGAAAATGGCTGGTTATTAGACTCGGGCGCATCACACCATGTCACAAGCAACCTCAACAATCTCACCACTCACTTAGAGTACAAAGGCCCCAACAAGATCGTCATTGGTGATGGCACAGGTTTGCGTATTAGTCACGTTGGTTCTACTCGTTTATCCTACCCGAACCAAACTTTTAAATTGTCTAATGTTTTATGTGCAGCTCATAGTGCAAAAAATCTAATTTCCGTCTCACAATTTTGCCGCAATAACAGCTCATCTATCGAATTTTTTGCCAATTATTTTTTGGTGAAGGACCTTTGCATGGGGGCAACGCTGCTTCGAGGAGGGCTGAGCAATGGTGTGTATCAGATGCCTCTCACATACACATATCCAAAATTAATAGCTTTTGTTAGTGAGCGGACAAAACCAATGGTTTGGCACAATACACTAGGTCACCCTTCATTTCATATTTTAAGTCATGTTCTTAATAATTTTTCAACTCATTCGCCTTCTGAGTCATTCATAGATTCTAAATTATCATGTGATGCTTGTCAGTGCAAAAAGAGTCACAAACTTCCGTTTGGAGTATCAACTCTTGTGAGTCATTTTCCGCTTGGTATTATTTTTTTCGATGTTTGGGGTCCCGTGTCAACTGCTTCAATTGATAGTTTCAATTATTATCTTATATTTGTTGACCACTATAGAAGTACACTTGGCTTTGTCCTATAAAAAAAAATCGGATGTTACCCAAATTTTTAAACAGTTCAAAAGCTTGGTTGAAAAACAATTTTCTGTCTCCATTCGAAACTTATACTCGGATGGTGGTGGAGAATTTCAAAACCTAAAATCTTTTCTTGCAAAACATAGAATTTCCCATCTAACCACACCACCACACACACCAGAACACAATGAAACCGTAGAAAGAAAACACCGACATATAGTTGAAACCGGACTCGCCCTATTACACAAAGCAAATCTACCACCCTCTTTTTGGTCATATGCATTTCAAACTGCTACATACCTAATTAATCGTTTGCCAACGCCTGTTCTAGACATGCACTCACCATTTCAAACACTATTCCAAATGGCTCCCAATTATAAAAAACTTTGTTCATTTGGTTGCTTATGCTATTCGTGTCACGCCCCTTACCCCACGAAGCGATAGCATCCCACCTTTGATCGATTTTGGTGCAACGCTCCCAGGCAGGGTCGCCGACCCAAACCCCAAACAGAGATCAAACACAAGCGGAAGCACGTATATAAATATATATATACACCCAGACAATAAAATACATGAGGCCAAGGTAGCACAACCAGCAAACCACACCTCTGAAAGTATGTATACTAGTATTACCAAGGAAAACTTTTCACACTATTCATTTATACAACAACAAAGAAAACACACAATCAGTAGCCACTCAGTCAAAAGGGGGTCAGCATAAAGCACTTCGGTTCCTCAGCTTCCACGATCATGGCTGCAGGTCCGTCCCCACAAGGGCGCATACTAGAGGACCGCTGGATATGATGCGGTATCCCAAAAAGAGGTGGTGTCCTCGGCATCCTACAGCTGGGGGTCTGAAATGTTTCGGTTTACACAACCGTGAGATAAATCTCAGTGAGTTCAACCCCTAAACCTAGGCTAGGCTAGCATGCAATCTCCTGACCGGAAACAAATATTTATAATCACAACACATACGTGGCACACATTATCACACGTACACCAATCACACACTTAGGCACCGACTCTCACTCCTTCGTATGTCAGTCTATGTATGTTCATGCATGCAAATGTCGTCGACATGTCATGCGCATTTTTCTGGCCCACTGGCCCACACTGGCACACTTGCCCAATTCATTATTATTACGACTCGAGTCATTAATTTTTCACGGCCCGGTGCGTCTAGCCTGCTCCAAAGTGCATGAGGCGCAGCAACCGATCTGGCCCAGTGTCTCTAGCCTGCTTCAAAGTGCATGAGGCGCAACACTGTTCTCCTTGCGAACCAGAGCCTGCTTCAAAGTGCATGAGGATGGTCGCCTTCCGGACATACCGGGCATAGTCCTGCTTCAAAGTGCATGAGGACGGTATCGACCCGAAGGTCACGACCCGAAGGTCCTTAGGTGATCACGCAACTCATTATTATCTGGACCCAGCGTATAACGCTTCGGGGTATTTTAGGTGATCACACAACTCATGGCAGACACGCACTCTCGCACAAGTTCATCACATGCTTCACCCTCGGCATGCACAATGCGTGTCCATGTTATGCAATGCAATGCACCATGAGCGCCAATAAAATTCAATCACAATCAAGCACAAATTACGTACAACCAATTAACCCGGACATACCCGGTAAATTTCTAATGGGCTCCTACATTGATCAATTAATCCAATTTCTCTCCCCAATAAATCCTCAATTGTTCACCACAAATTTCCGATAATAAATTCTACCGGTCAATCCTCAACCCAGTCTAAATTACACACTGATACTATCTAAGCCAGTCCAAATTGTACCGCTAAATACCTAAACCAGTCCAGAAAAACGCAACATCAGTCCTAATCCGGGTTTAGGAATTTTACTCACCTAATCCAATGTCACGACGACGGGGAAATGGCGGCCGATTACTGGTGAACAGTAAAACCGGCGGCGAAATCCCGGCGACGGCGTACGGACGGTGAACAGTGATCCGTACGGACGGGTGAACAGTACCCACCGTACGGACACTGTACGGACAGGCGGCGATGGGTGGCCGGCGACGTGCCGGTGCCGGCTGAGGCGGTCCGTACCGGGGAATGAACAGTAATCCGTACGGACGTGAACAGTACCACCCGTACGGACACTGTACGGCCGGGCACGGATGGCGACGTACGGCGGTGCTGGACGACTGGGTGGTGGCAGAACGGCGATCGGAGCTCCGGCGAAGCTCCGGCGTTACTATTTGCAGACCGGGAAAGAGAAAACAAAGAAAAACAAGGTTGTTTTGGGCTAAAACTGGGGCTGTGGTGGCTGAACAGGTGAGAGGGAGGTCCAAGGATGCTGTGGCGACGGCTGGTGGGCTGCCAGCAGCTCCGGCTGGTACTGTTCCGACGTGAACAGTACCAGAATGGACAGAAACGCACACTGCAGAACAGAAACAGGAAAAGAAAGAGGAAATTTTCTGGGAAAAAATGGCCGAATGGTCTGCTGGAGAGAGAGAGAGGTCTGGTCAAATGGGTCAAAAGTAAATTAGTGGAATCCAAGTGTCAAAATCTAAGGCTATTGGACAATTTTGCCCTTGATCCAAGGGCTAAGATTTGTCCATATCCAATAATTTAGGGCTAAAATGGTCAATTGCTCTTAACCATGGTTGACCAGACCTGAGTTAAGCCTAACTCACCTTGGTTAGTCCCCTAATTAAATCCAAAATTCGGAATTACCAAAAATGGGTCCAAGGGCATTTTGGTAATTTTCCGATCCCGAACCGAAATTCCAATTTTTGCACATACGTGTTCCATATATGCGTGGCCAACCTAATATGGCATCGGAATCGCGAAATTCACTTTTTAAGCCCTCGAAAATCCACGTCAAAGTCTCGGGAATAAAATAATATTATTTTCCAAATTTTTGTCGAAATTCCAGTTTTTGTCCAAAACAACTCCTGGTATGCGTGGCCACTCAAAAATGGCGTCGGCCTCGAAAAATAACGTCATTTGACCTCAAAAAGCAACGCTGGCGTCCCGAGGGGCAAAATCGTAATTTTTCACCCCCGGACCGAAATTCCAATTTTCACTTGTACTAACTCCAAACATGTGTGGCCAGCGTAATATGACGTCAGATTCCCAAAAATAGTCTCTTAACTCTTCGAAAATCGACATCGAAATCCGGGCCCAATTCCGTGAACAATACCCGCTAAACTTTCAATTTCAGGGTCTCTCACTAACGGGCGGCTGTTTAGAGGTTACGCGTATCGACCTAGGGTTATCCGTATCGTGATGGTCTCGATCATTGAGAGAATGAGAAAATTATCATTAGTCCGAGAGGTCACAATCATTAGGTCAAGTTCAGGACTGGTTGACCACGTGCACTTTTGGTCTTGCAGAATCACATGCGTCCCAATCGTACATCGTTGGCCTTGGCCAAACTCAATCCATTACTCTTTCCTAAGATCGGCCCACGTTGGCCCAAAATATTTCCTCAGCGTCTCTCGTGATCGGTATCCCTTTCACGATAGGGTCCCCGGTCCACGTACCATTTTCTAGTTGGCCATACCCTAATGGTTAGTATCCCGAGAGTGATCAGCTCTGGGCGAGACTTACTAAAATGAAATGCGAAATAATATCAGTTTCATTGATCCCGGAAATTACATCGAAATTCGGACTGTTACAATTCGTGGTTACGTCTATACAACACAAATAAACTTATGCCCCGTTCTTGACAATGTATATTCTTAGGGTATTCGTTGTCACAAAGTGCGTACAAATGTTTTGATCCACAAAATAATCGTCTCTATATCTCGCGTCATGTTGTGTTCGAAGAAAACACATTCCCATGCCAATCACTTCTCAATTCTAAGAGTGTCTTGCCATCCTCTCAAAGTTCACCTCTTCAACCTACTGTTTCTCTCCCGGTCTTACTGCCAAACACCGGACCACCTGCACAAGCGCCCCCTCAGAGCAGCATTCCAGCCCATGCTGTCTCCCCGTTGGCTTCTCAAACTTCAGATCAATCCCAACAAATGCCATCTCTTGGAAACCTACCCCGTGCATCCGCATCTATTGCCCCAAATCAACCTGCAACAAACATCCAAAATTTTACTCCTTCCAACTCACCCGAAACCCGACTTGCCACTATCAACAATGACCAAACATCAGAACCCATAAATCCACCTACATAAACTCACAAAATGACCACTAGATCCCAAAATAATATTTTCAAGGCCAAACAAATCAACCACATCTCCACCAAATATCCACTTCCACCGACTATAGAACCAACAGAAATTACACGAGCTATGTGTGATCCTCAATGGCGTGAAGTAATGTCGGCTGAGATCGATGCTCTTATTTGTAACGGGACTTGGGAACTAATACCTTTTGATCCATCTTTGAATGTTGTAGGTTGCAAATGGGTTTGTCGGATAAAAAGATGTGCGGACAGTAATATTGAGAGGTACAAGGCACATCTTGTGGCCAAAGGTTTTCACCAACGACCAGGCCTTGATTACACCAATACATTTAGCGTGGTCATCAAACCAAACACCATTCGGGTGGTCTTATCATTGGCTCTAATGTGTGGATGGACATTGAGACAAATGGACGTCAACAATGCCTTCCTCCAAGGAACTCTCCAGGATGAGGTCTACATGCCGCAACTGCCAGGTTTTAAAGACCCAGAAAAACCAACACACATTTGCAAACTTCAAAAAGCCATATACGGGTTAAAGCAGGCTCTGTGGGCTTGGTACAATGAGCTAAGTTCATTCCTTCTCGCAAATTCACTTATAAATTCAAAGAATGACAGTTCACTGTTCATTTACTCTCATGGTGGCATTCAAGCCTATTTTCTAGTGTACGTAGATAATCTCATTATCACAAGAAGTGACCAGAATTTTGTTTCAGACTTCATCACCGCTCTCTCTAATTGGTTCTCAATTAAAGACTTGGGGCCACTGAATTTCTTTTTGGAAATTGAAGTCTTTCCTACAAAGACCGGCTTACTTCTTTCTCAACATAAATATATCAGAGAGCTACTTGAATGCTTCAAAATGGGAGACGCAAAAGATGTCGAGACACCATTAGTCACGGGTCAATCTCTTTCAGTCCATGACAAAGAACCACCAGCTGATACTACAAAATTTCGAAGCCTCATTGACGCACTTCAATACCTCACCATTACTCGCCCGGACATTGGTTTTGCGGTAAACAAGCTATCTCAATTCATGCATAAGCCGACCACAACCCATTGGATAGCCGCAAAATGGCTCTTTCGCTATCTTAAGGGAACATTATTACATCGGTTGCACTTGAGACGCAACACAAAACCTGTACTTCATGCCTACACCGACGCAGATTGGGCAGGAAACATTGATGATCATACATCTACCTCGGGTTTTGTCATTTATATTGGGGCCAATCCTATCTCCTGGAGTTCTCAGAAGCAACGATCGGTTGCACGGTCATCTACTGAAGCAAAATACCGAGCCATTGCCACGGCCTCGGCTGAACTCATTTGGGTAAAATATTCATGAACTTGGCATTCACATGGACACTGCACCAAGCTTGTATTGCAACAATATAGGCGCTACTTATGTTTGTGCAAATCCCGTCTTCCATTCCCGAATGAAACACATTGAGATCGATTACCATTTTGTTCGGGAACTTGTTAAAGCTGGCAAGATGCGAGTCTCCCATATTTCCACCCATGATCAACTTGCCGACATTCTTACAAAACCGTTATTAAGGCCGCGGACAATAAAATTACGAGACAAGATGGGCGTTTCCGATCGAACATCCATCTTATTGGGGCGTGTTAAGATATGAAATCTTTTTGATATTTTTTTGAATTTCAAATTAGCGTACCAACTATAGATGAGTTGGCATTCCTTGATTTTTGCTCTGCCAAAGATTGTATTTTTTCTTCTCTTTATAAACGTGTACAATCTGTAAATGTATAGTAATGAAAATCATTCTCAAACGTTGAGCCTCTACAGGCACTACCTCAGAAAATAGGTTAAATATTCAAAAATAAAATAAAACAGGAGAATAATACAAAAAGCCAAATATTTAAAAGAAGAAGGCAAAGGAAAGAGCATGCAACGGCAGGAAGGGCTCTTCACGTCGCCGGCTACCCTCTCCACGTGCAGGCGAGGGTGTGCAGGCTTTTGCTCTCGCAAGGGGAGGTTTGCCATGGTCTATTTCGTCTCATAGATTTAGGTTATTCGGTTTTTTGATTTTTTTTCAAAATTTTGACCTTTCTTTTTATTGGTTTTCTTTCTTTAAAAGAAAATTCGACTTTTCTTTTGTGTTGCCACGTAACCTAAAAAGTACTAGAGAGCGGCATTGGACAAAACGTTTAGGACTTGATTTTATTTGATTCAAAACATTTAGGACTTGATTGCACAATGGACAAAACACTCCAAGTACTTTTGGTGCAAACTTAGCCTAACCTAAATAACATGAGATTTATTAATGTTTAATTGGATGTTGATGGAATTTTTTTAAAAATATGTAAATGTAGACTTATTGATCTATGTAACCAATATAATTTCTTACAAGTACCACCCGCCTGGGTGGCGCTGCTGGAGAGGGCACTTTTCCTCTCGCAAAAGGTTGAGTGTTCGAATCCCGGGCGCCGCAGGGTGACTTAACCGGTGCACGTGTGTGGTGGCTAGCACGTGTCGCCCCCAGGGTTTACCTCCCGGCTATCGGCCGTGCGGGGGTTCCCTGGGTTATCAAAAAAAAAAATAATAATAAATAATTTCTTACAAGTGTCATGAATGATTTAACGAGTGTAAACAACTTTCTTTGACATTATACAACATGGTTAATAATTTACAAACGTTGTAACGAATTAACTAATGTTTCAATGATTATTGATGAACTGTTTTTCACTATGTAAATAGTTATTTATAGTGCAATATTTTGAAGTGAGTAATGACATTGAGATTGCAAAGTATTCGAGTAGATAAGATTAATGGCATAAGAGAATTTCCATTTTACGCATATTGAAAATTTTATTTTATTAAATATACATATACATAAATTTACACATATATAAATGTGTGCCGCACGTATAATAGAAAGAGAGAGGAGCCAAAAGAAAATGGAAAATTACCCATCCTCTTATAATTTCAAAGGCACAATCTTATCTACTATGTTTTATGGAAATACATCAAATCCAAAGCTTATTACCTCGATGTCCAATTTACCTACTTTAATGGAAAAGTTACTAATACATTCCTTCGGACAACACCTATGAGTTAATACAAGGTTGGTAATTAAACGTCTGGTAGAATCAGTAAATATCATATCCAAGTGACAATAAACAAGATTTTTTTTTTGTGACAATCATCGGAGAGATGACACATGTACATAAGAATTAGTTACGGAACTAAACATTTGCACTTACATCACATCCAATGGTGACTAATATAGCACAGTTTAACATCTAAATATGCATAAGAATCTAAAATCTATATAGTCAAGAACATGTATCTAAGTTTTGCTACGGTACACGAGTCTGCCCGTGAATTTCCTTTCTCCCAAAGTTCACCCTCCTTTTGAAGATTAATATGCATTATAATATACGAAAGAGAATCGATGGTGCTTTGGAATGGTGCTAAGAAGAATCTTTTCATCTCTTCCACTTTCAACGTCACTGCTCAAACTATCCTTGTCGCTGGGAATTCCAGAATCTTCCCCGCTGAGGAAACACCCGAGACAACTTCACATCATGATCTGCATCAAATTCTAGAGTCTTCTTCACAGAAGAAACGCTACTCAACTTCATACCATCATGCGCTTATTCCTGCATAGACAAGGTCATGAAGGTATCTGTCATATGCTCCCATTGGCTAGAACAGCCAGATGGGTCCTATTAACCCAGTTGAATACGCGTTGTGGACTTCTAAGAAGCTGCTCTTGGTGAAAACGTCGTCGTCTTGAGCTTGAGGTGTGATCCAATTGAACAGTAGTTTGCCTTCTCAAACAAGGGTCAAAGAAAATTACTTGTTTTTTGTGCTTATAAACTGACCCACTTGGAAGTGCTTGGAGTCGACCACTCTCGAGCAAAGCCAAGCCAAGAGTAAACTCGGTTTCCTCTGTTTTTCTTCTCTTCTTCCTCTGCTTATCTCAATAGCCCCATTCTCTACTCTTCTCCTCTTTTTTCTATCGCTGAAGTGAATGTGAGACGGCAAGCATACAGCATGGCAGAATCGACGGAGGCGTGGCCGGTGGGACTCAGATTCAAACCGACGGAGGATGAGCTCATCGGTCATCACTTGACAAAAAAGCTCAGAGGAGGAACGGAAACCATTTGCGTAATTCCCGAGCTGTACATCTACAACTGGGAGCCTCCGGATTTATTTATCCTATACGACGGTAACTTGCATTTAGTGCTTAGTGTTCTCTATTTCTCTATTCTCTTACGGTATGATGGTAGTTGGTAGTTACCTAACCAATCTTTGGTTGTAGCATTATCAAGTATACCATCGGATGGACGGGAGTGTTTCTTCTTTTGCCCCCGTGGTTATAATAGGAAGACTGCGCGCGGATTTTGGAAAGAGACAAGTACCAAACGTGTTATACGAGCACCGGACACTGGTAAGACAATAGGGACCAAGAGGATTTTGGTTTACTATGAAGGTCGACAACCAAACGGCCGCAAGACTGATGTGGCCATGCACCAATATAACCTAGATTCGAATGTTTCGGATAGTGATATTTCGGACCCAGTACTCCACTTCTCTTCTTTTGCTACCCCTAATTGAGCATCTCTAACATATTTAACAAGTGCAGGTAAAGTTGATATCATCATTTCTCTACATATGTTCGTCATTCAGTTTCTTGAAGTTTCTGGCTTTCTGAGTTCATGATTAGCTAGTTCCTCCCTCTGTCCCATGATTTAAGTGCTATTTACCTTTAATTCCAGCTGTAGTTCGAACCTTAGTATCTGCGAGTAGAACCTCTCCTACAGCATTTTGTAGAATTTCTTGAGGAAGATCGAGAGACGAAGCTTATGGATAATCATTTTAAGTGATGGATTCATGACTGGTGTTTTAGTTGTAGTGACTACTGAAGGTCATACTGCCAAAAGTAGAGTGATTCTGCAGCAACAATGGGGACAATTGGTTCTTAAAAATTAGAATTACTTCATTTTTTATATGTGACGCGTGATGTATCTCGTGCACAAACTACTTTCGTGCAACAAGGGAGTTTCGGTTATGGTAACCCTGATACTCATCCCTGGTATCCTATTGTCTTTGTAGACGGCGTTGGTTCTCTGTCGCATGATAAACAGGAAAAGTAAGAAAGCAAAGTCAGCAACAGCGAGTACTTCAACCGATTTAAGTGGTCCTAGCAGTCTGAATGATTCCCAAAATGAAGACACTCAAGAAATTAGTACACAGGTGAGGAAGTGTTGCTTTAGATTGATACAAAGGAAGATATGATCTAGAGATACAACTAACTATACTAAAGCTCAAGACTGATTGTTCCTTCGTTTTTTCTTTTTTTGTCACTCAGGCATCTCCTGGAGTTACTGTTGAGGTCCCCTATCCGAACGAGACGTCGAATTTTAATTTACTAGACCAGAATGTGCCTATTCCTGATCAGCAGCCTCAAACGAGCAAAGAGCAACAATTGTCTCATGATGATCATTGGCAAGTTGACGAACCTAGTGACAGACATTGTCCTATGCCATATTCTCCAAGCGACTGTATGGATCTCACAGATCTCTTTAATTATGACGAGAGCACTGATTAGTATGCCAAACTAGAGTGATCATGACTGTTTGAGGTCCTTTATAAATGTTACTCTCAGCATTGCTAATTATGTCAGTGATAATGCAGTGTACCAACTATGCTTCTTTGACGATAGGACATCATATCAATCTTACCAACTATGCTTCTTAGACGATAGGACATCATATCAATCTTGTACCCTTGTATATTGTATTATTATTGTTTCCTTATAATTTGTATTTTTATCTTGATTTTATCTACTCATTACTGGTCATGCATCAATATCTATTCGTCAAACCTTTGAGAGGGCTTGCAATATGAGACTTTCCTCCATAGTTGTAAGATCTGAAGTCCATACGCATGACTTGTGAAGTGATTTGTTGGTAAAGGCCTATTCCTCATCAATGGCCCGAGTACTCCCGACGATGGGCTTCTCAATCTCTTCCGATTTCTCGCCGCCTCTAATCTCTCCTCAATGGGGGCACCACCCCACCATGACGATAGATAAAGTGAAGTAGTTCTTTCTCGCTGACTCTCCTCTCTCCTCAAACGGCGACACCACACCGTCACCTTGAAAGATGAAAAAAAAAAGAAAAGTAAACATTTGGCCATCGTTGTTTGTTAGGTGTATGATTTGATTATGGGTATTGGTGGTATCTGGATGGTAGGATTTCTAGCAATTTCTCACAAAATAAAGCATGATTTCAAACATAATCAAGTCACTACCTCGCTACCAAGTCGCATCTAGATGCCATTTATTTATAAAATCAAGCATGATTTCAAACATAATCAAGTTATAAAACATGCAACTTTTGTTCTTATATTTGTGCATGACTTGATTAATTATGAGTATCAATTGAAAATTAAAAGCATATTTTGTGTAAAAATGAGGAAAAACTGAATTTAAAACAACACCCCTCAGAGTGGACACTTTTAATCTCTAGAATCACTAAAACTAAATCAAAGGAACAATGAAACGGACCTTTCTCCTTTCATGATTTTCAATCTTCCACTAGACACAAATGCTGCAAATTGAGTTCTATATCCAATTCAACGAATTAAGCTATAATCAGGTTAGCATGCTTCGTAATGTTTCGACTTGTGAGAAATCTTAAGCTAAAAGGGAGAAGTCTATGGACCATTCTTATTTCAGCTTCCTCCTATGCATGGAGGGAAATTTTGGAATTTAGAAGCCTTTCCGAACCTATGACTACATTTTGAGCCATCAACAGTCATCTTACCAACGCGTATCTCACTATTATCAGTCCTACTGCATCATTATCACTATCATACGCATATTTATACCGGTGATGATTGCGAGTGACCTGTCTTACTATCTTCAATGACAATACTAACTGAATGACTTGAGATGTTAAGATCAATGATCATGCAATTCTTATCAATACCAAAAGGACTTCTAGGGATACTAGCTTGACTGATACTATAAAGTAACTTCGAGACATTACTCTTATTTGTGCTTGCAAGTCTGACACGTCAAAGCCTAGTGTCTTGGCAAACCAAGATCATTGATGATATAAAAACAATTTCACTATATGCACTCATCATAATAAATGCTAGAACTGTAATGATCCGGTCCAACGAGGGCGGGGAGTGATCGTCGGGGTGGGTGGATTCTTGCCTAAGCAAGGAGCGGCTTTTGGTAGGCTTCTAGGATGACAGGGGGTATGTCTCTTGTTCCACATCGCCTAGAAGGGGAGTCCTGAGCTAGTTTATAAAGCTTAAGATTCTATATCTGTGTAACACGTTTTTAAGTCGTAAATGTCAATGGGCCCAAAGCGGACAATATTACACAGTATAGACCCAGGATGTTACAATTCGTATTAAAGCCGACTTCTGACTGCGTGTGAGGCCATAGGGGGGAGAATGTAACAACCCAGTCCGATGAGGGTAAGGAGTGATCGCCGAGGCCGGTGGATTCTGGCCTGAGCAAGGAGCGGCTTCTAGGATGGAAGGCTTGGGGTTCTATATTTGTACAACGCGTTTTAAAGTCTCGAGGGTCAATGGGCCTAAAGCGGACGATATTACATAGTGTAGATGCGAGGTGTTACAGGAACTCAGAGACATTTCAGTAATTATCAAAATATCATAGGATTGTTTTTCAACAGGGTGTACATAAGAATCAGTTACCCAACTAAACTTTTACACTAAATCCAGTGGCGACTATATGAAAAGAGATCTTTCCCCGAAAGTTCACACTCCTCTTGAAGATTAACATGCATATAAATATGAAAAGAGAATCAATTGTGCTTTGGAACCGTGCTAAGGAGAATATTTTTATCTCTTCCACTTTCAACGTCACCCCTCAAACTATCATCGTGGCTAGGAATTCGAGAATCTTCTTTACTGATGAAACGCCGCTCATCGGCTAAAACAACCAGATGGGTCCTATTATCCCAGTTAAATATGCGTTGTGCCCTTCCAAGAAGCTGCTCGTAGTGAAAACGTCGTCGTCGTCTTGAGCTCGAGGTGGGATCCACTTGAACAGTAGTTTGCCTTCTCAAAGAAGGCTTGCCTCTTTTTTGTGTTTATAAAGTGACCCACCTGGAAGTGTTTGGAGTAAACACCCTCAAGCAAAGCCAAGCCAAGAGTAAAGCTCTGTTTCCTCTGTTCTTCTTCTCTTCTTCCTCTGCTTATCTCAATAGCCCCAATCTCTACTCTTCTCCTCTGTTTCGATTGCAGAATTGAATGTGAGACAGCAAGCATAAAGCATGGCAGAATCAACGGAGGCGTGGCCGGTGGGACTCAGATTCAAACCGACAGAGGACGAGCTCGTCGGTCATCACTTGACAAAAAAGCTCAGGGGAGGAACGGAAACTATTTGCTTGATTCCCGAGCTGTACATCTACAACTGGGAGCCTCCCGATTTATTTATCCTATATGACGGTAACTTGCATTTAGTGCTTGGTGTTCTCTATTTCTCTATTCTCTTATGGTATGTTGGTAATTGGCAGTTGCCTAACCAATCTTTGGTTGTAGCGTTATCAAGTATACCGTCAGATGGATGCGAGTGTTTCTTCTTTTGTCCCCGTGGTCGTAAGAGGAAGACAGAGCGCGGATTTTGGAAAGAGACAAGTACAAAACGTGTTATACGAGCGCCGGACACTGGGAAGCCCATAGGGACCAAGAGGATTTCGGTTTACTATGAAGGTCGACAACCAAAGGGTCGCAAGACTGATGTGGCCATGCATGAATATCACCTAAATTCGAATGTTTCGGATACTGAAATTTCGGACCCGGTACTCAACTTCTCTTCTTTTGCTTCTTCTAATTGAGCATCTCTAATATGATTACAAGTGCTAGTAAAATTGATATAATTATTTCTCTACATATGTTCCTCATTCAGCTTCTTGATGTTTCTGGCTTTCTGAGTTCATGATAAGCTAGTTCCTCCCTCTGTCCCACGATTAAGTGCGATTTACCTTTAATTCTAGCTGTACTTGGAAGTTGGAACATTAGTATCCTCGAGTCAGAACCTTTCCTACTGTGTTTCGTAGTATTTCATGAGGAAGATCGAGAAACGAAACTTACGGATAATCATTTTAAGTGACAGATTCATGACTGGTGTTTTAGTTCCAGTACTAGTGAAGGGTATGCTGCCAAAAGTAGAGCGATTCTACAGCAACAAAGGGGACAATTTGTTCTTGAAATTGGAATTACTTAAATTTTGATAAGTGACGCATGATAAATCTTTTGCATAAACTACTTTTGTGCAACAATGGAGTTTCGGTTATCTTAACCCTGAAACTCATCCCTGGTATCATTTTGTCTTTGTAGACGGGGTCAGTTCTCTGTCACATAATTAACAGGAAAAGTAAGAAAGCAAAATCAGCAACAGCGAGTTCTTCGGCTGATTTAAGCGGCCCTAGCAATCTGGATGATTATCCAAACGAAGAAACACAAGAAATTAGTGCACAGGTGAGCCAGTGTTGCTTTAGATTGATCAAAGGGACATATGACCTAGAGTTACATCTAACCATGCTAAAGCTTGAGTACTGTTTGTTCTTTCTTTTTGCTTTTTTTCTGCTCAGGAATCTACAGGAGTCACTATTGAATCCGACGATCTGAACGAGACGTCAAATTCTAGTTTACCAGACCAGAATGTGCCTACTCCTGAGCAGCAGCCTCAGATGAACAAAGAGCAACGCTTGCCTCATGATGATCATCCGGATGTCGATGAACCTAGTATGCCATATTCTCCAAACGACTGTATCAATCTCGCGGATCTCTTCAAATTCGATGAGAGCAAGGATTAGTATGCCAAACTATGCTTAGATTATGCTGCAAAGATTAGTTGTGAATTGTGATAATGGATTGCCAGTGTTCGAGGTCCTTCATAGATTTTAATCTCCGCCTTGCTTATTATATCAGCGATAATGCTGTATACCACCTATGCTTCTCCCAGGAGAGGACATTATATCAATCTTGCACGCTTTTATATTGTACTCTTATGTTTTTGTCACCATTTGTATACTTGTCTTGATTTTATCTATTCAACACTCGTCATTGTTACTGTTCATCTTCTTCTATGCCGGCACTGTCCCTTGCAGCATTGATCTCACCAAACAGAACCCAGGCATTGATCACGACACCCACGAAACTGCACTCCTCTCTCAGGCATTTCTTGAATACCTCTCAGCCCATTTCGCGGTTTCAGAATGCAAGAAGGAAGATCCGGGATCCTAGACATACCTCCAAATCCGAACCAATCGAGGAGAAAGATTTCTCTGGCGACACCAAACCGTGTCGAGCTCAGCTAGGGGTCAAACCGGCGGAGGCTGCCGAAAGGGATGGGCTTGAAGGTCTTGATGAGCAACTCGAGCTTCTGTCCCTTTAATTTCCCACGATGTAGCAACAAATCAAGAGATTCCACCTTGAGCAGAAATTGATTCACTAAACAGGGATCTGTCCAGCGGCCGAACATGTGGAAAAGCTTGATTCAGATTTACCGGCATTTAGAGGCCTAGCCAAACCTATGATTAAGCGCATTATAGTGGATCGATTGTAGGGTCGAGTCACGGGAACAGCTGGAAAGATTTTCGTAGTTGGTAGATTTATGAAATTGCTCATGGATTTCTAACTAGTGTAGTTAGTAAAATAGCAACATTTTGTAAATGGAACAAATTAATAAATTACTAACTTCTCGGAGATTCTAGTAAAACATCAATCTTGTAAGAAATTTACCAATGCTCCATTAAGTTAACAACTTACCCACTTCTTTGAAATGTTACAAGTTCAAGAAGTAAATTGCCCACATAAGCGGCTAGTAAAATACTAACCTTATAATGAATTTACCGAACATCCCAATAAATTAGTAATTTACCAACTTCTTTCACATTTTTCAACTATTGTTAGTAAACTGCCGACGTTATAAGAATTGCTAACAATTTCTTTGAAAATTTACATGTGTGGTTTGTAAAATACCATCCCCATAAGGAATTTACTAACATCTCATTAAATAAATAAGTGCCAACCTTTTTCAAGTTTGACAAGTATAGTTAATAATTTACCATGATGAATTTCCCAGGGTAGTCTGAAATGTAAGGTAGTATTACACCAAATGTCCTAATCATTTGCCTAATGTGCAAGTAAGTCCTAAACATACTTAAATCGACGTTGTTTTCCAGTGACCGTTTAGGCAAATTGGTTGATCCGGCATTCCGGAATCCAACGTGGCACGTGTTAGTATTACTTTGGCATACGTAGTGCTGATATGGCACTCCTATGTGCACAATGCCCAGAAATATGTTAAATATTACAAAATAAAACGTAAAAATAAAAATGGAGAATCACAAAAAGAAAAAACCCAAATACTAGGAGGAAAGATCGCAAAGGAGAGAGAATGAAAGGGTTTTATCACATTACCAATGACCCTCACCGCAAGCAGGCAATGGCATGGTGTCATGCCTGTTAAATATCTATGTTTTTTTTTCCCAAAAAGAAAATTTAACTTCTCTGACAAGGTGCCAGTTATTTAAAAAGTACTAAAAAACGGCACACCGGATGCCGACATGCCACACCAACAAATTGGCCTAATACAGTTGTCGAAAAGACTTGATTGTATTGAATTCAAAACATTAATTACTTGATTGCACATTGGACAAAACACTTTAGGTACTTTTGGTGCAGTTTTGCTGAATATAAACAAGATCATAATGAATCTAGTAACATTCAATTGAAAGTTGATGAACTATTTGTTAATATCTATGTGTGCACCTACCGACCTATGTAACCAATGTAAGTTCTTAGAAGTATCATGAGTGTACTAAAGTGGCATAAAAGAAAGTCAATTTTTTACACATAAGTTACTGGAATGAATTTCGTGATTTTGAGTTAAGTACACTTTTCACTAATACTTTGCATCAAATGAACGTTAATACAAAATAATTAAGGTAACACTGACAGACAAATGTCAATTCAAGTCAAAACATAACTAACAAAAGCAATTGAAAATTCTGTAACATGAGGAATTTTCGCTAATTGTTGGTAGATTATCAAGTCAAAATGTGTAATTATTTACCTACCTAAGATCATATACTTTACGTGGGAGATTAATTAGATTTTCTTCTTATTTAATCACATATCATGATAATGATATTTTAATAAAAGAACTTTCTTCATTATTAGTAATGGTTAAATATGTATCGTTTACTTAATTCAAAAGAAAATTTTATTCCATAGCACGGGGTTTGCAAGCTAGTTACTTGATATAGCGCTATGTTCTCAATGCATGACAAAAAGTATATCATGGCCAAAAACGGAACTTGAGAAAAAGATACAGATATGCTGTGTTCTCAACCTTTTTTTGGTTTGTTTTTGGTCTTTTATGAACAGCAGTGCTCTCCTGTTTTTACTACAAGTGACAGACAATGTGCAGAGACTTAAGTAGACTTATCGGTGCAAGCCCACTCGAGCAATGCCGGATGAGCCAAGAACTCGAACCGCGCACCACTCGCCAGTTTTGAAAGGAAGGTATTAGGAACCACGAAATCGGGTTAAAAGCAACTCATCTCGCGAATTTGTTCTTGGTATTACGTGAGACTCGATTCATCTGGATACGACGCTTCATGCACTCGGGCTTATGTTAGGAGCTTCACTCGTGTAAGGTCAACATGAAGAGGACTTAGGTGTTAGCTATAGTTTTTAAAGTTCTTAGGCTTCGTTTGATTCGCGAAAGACGAATGATTTAGAATATTACTATCTAAAAAAATGATCGTTCGTATCGTTTAAAATAATTAGTTCAAGAAAAAAGTTTAATTATCGATGATAATTTGTTTAAATATTTCACGAACAATGAAAATATTTTTCGTTCGTTCAATTTTATAAGTCATACTACCAATATTTCAAGAAAAATATTTTAAATTTATTTATTTTTTCGCGAAACAAATTCCTTTCAAGTTAACCAATTTGTTTTTTATTTTTTGAAACCGACGTGATGAGCCTCATCGTCTTTTGGCCCTTTTTGTCGCTGCTCGATTTCCCTTCCACCGAACGCTGCCCTCCATTGCGGCCATGCGTCAAAGACAAGAGAGAGGAGCCAAAAAGAGAAAGGAAAAGACATCCAATAAAGCCAGCGAATCAATTGACCTGCAGCGCAACGTGGTAGGGGCAGCATTTAAATCTCAACTTCTGCAGGAAGTTCTCAGACTTGAGAAGCAAGTTGAAGATGAAGAATATAAATAAACAAACAAACAAATAAATATATATGAAAAGAACAAAGATCTACGAAATAGCCGGTAGATTACTTTCCAAGGAAGGGCAAAGAAGTCAAAAAAGGACTGCACCGGACAACCCCAGGCACGGCTCAAACCACGGTGCCAGGGCACTATAAATTCATCTCTTCTCCTCTTAGGGTTGGATATCAAGACTTCCCCATCCTAGCTCAAACGTTCCGTCCCCTGCTCCGTTCTTTTGTTGCGGAGGACGCTGAGATGAAAGAAACCGAAACAGCGGTGAGGGTGTTGGCCTGTGGGATCCGTGGTTAGGCCAGCCACGAAAGTACTCGTCAATCATTACTTGAAGCCGAGAAGAAGAATGAACGGTAAAAATCCGTTTTGTTCGTGTTTTCTTTTTGAAAAACACGAGCAGAGGTCATGCACGAATATCACCTAAATGCCACTCCTTCGTGGCATAGGTCCCTGATCAGGTAATCATATTCATTTTTTTTTTCAGATTTTTTCGATCAGATTAAGAGTCCTTTTTTGTTCGATTCTTCCAGAAAACCTCTTATGTTCTTAATCCTCATCATCTGACCTTTAGTGGCAAGCAAGACAAACTTTTTGCCCCATGAGTAAAATCCATTTTGATCAGCCATCGGGTGATACACGTGTACTTGACCTCAATACTGTCTTAGGCTTTGTTGATTACGGTATAGTTGTCAAGCCTATCGATATTATACTGACATGTAAGAGCGTGATTGATGCATTCTGCTACTTTTCCACATTGGCCAAAACTAATGTTTGATTCCTTTTTTTTTATGTGATCAGATATTCCGTTCCTGGCCTTCTTACGAAATACAAGATGAGAAGGCTGATAATTCTTACGGAATACAAGATGAGAAGGCTGATAATTAGATAGATTCAAGGTGATACTCAGATGTGAGAAAAGCGATTGTGAGAAGATTAAGATACCTTGAAGAAGAAGTTGTTACATTGTTGAAGAGAATTTCAATAAAGGCAGTGCGCTTATTGTGGAGTACAATGACCTTTGCATTAGCAATTAAATTTTACTTATCTATCTTTAATCTCCATATTATTTCATAACTATCGCACTTTAATTATCAGAACAACATCCACTAATTCAACAGTGTAGTATAATGAGTATCTTCTTTCTTGTGGGGATGCTTATGAAAGCATACAAGTATCTCATTAAGAGTTCTCAGCTCAAGGACATGGTCATATGAAGACCTGTTCTCAGCTCAAGAATATACAGTAGAAAAAGGCAGACTCAACCTTAAGTTTGAAGATTAGTTGTATTTCTAGTTCTCTCTTTTAGCATTATCTTATGTTCTTATGTATCTATTTTTTGATGTAATTCTACGATGGAATCATTCATGCTACTTTTTCATTTTCTTTTGGCCTAGAATCTGTAATGCCAGTTGATGATGATGTTTCAAGAAAGCTCAAAAGTGAATAGAGAAATATGATTTTTGCTGCTGAAATTCACCTCATTGTAACACTTTCCAACACATTTATTCACATATCAGTAATCGATAACCTGTAATTGGGTTATTACTTCGAATGTGCTGGATGCTGTGCTCATATTGTGTGATTCAATATTTATCCTTATGCTGAAGCTGTCTTTCTGGACCTCCCAATCTTTCGAATTGCTCCAGTTGATGACCATAATCTCTTTAATCAGAAGCATCGTGAATAATCCACTCATCGATGACAGTGACACTGTATTGACTTGCACATTTTTTATACGAAAAGTGCACCAGAAAGAAGGTAGAAAGAACCATTTCTCAAATTCCCTGCGATCAAATAGATAATTTATATTGTCAGTTCGAGGTTTAGAGGAAGGTAAATATAATTATGCTCAGTCATAAACCAGCATGTTTTTCAACTGATAAATACCACTTGGACGTGGTATAGTTGGCATCGGCACTCAAAGAACCCTGTACAGTGTGGCCCTCTTTTTTTTTTTTGGTAAAAATATGGCGCGTTATTCATTTGTTTGATATTCATTTAGGACTTCCATTGGCAGAAACTGATTGTGAGCTCAATTTGAATTAGGTATGTCTAGATAAAAGGGAAAGTCTCCTGTTGTAGTTGGTGATACATTCCGGGCATATCCCCCAAGAACGGTCCTGAGATTTCGTAGACATGTATTTGTTTTTTATTGGACTGTGAATGCATTCAGATGGCTCTAAAGACATGGTTTCTCATATAATTACATCAGTTATACTTTGTAAATAAGAAGGAAATAAATAACAATGGCTTTCTACGTAATGCAGAAAATACGGCAAGAAAGTTTTAGTGAACACTGACATTTTAGAGTGATATGAGAATCTTTAATAGTCCTTGAGTGATAGGATGGGATCCACCAGCACCACAAGAAGCAGACAAAGAAAAAGGACCAAAAGTTAGGCAACTTCTCAAAGAAGGGAAAGACTTCAATGAAGACCCCCCAGTGCAAGGTCTTGAAGCTCTTTTTTTTTTGCGTCGACAAACTGAGGTGAGTTTGCTTGTGTGAGAGTGAAGTAACAGAACTAGAAGAAGATGGCAACTGTGATCATCCCAGAGAATCTGCCGGTTGGATACAGATTTCACCCAACCAACGAGGAATTGGTCGATCATTACTTGAAGCTGAAAGTGCTCGGATTCATAGTCAACATCTGCATCATTCCCGAGGTCGATATCTGCAAGTGGGAGCCTTGGGAATTAGCACAAAGATTTAAGGGTAAAGAACAAGGTGTTACTATCATCTTTCCTTTCTTTTTAGGCGAGTTATGGCATTGTAACTGATACCTTATAATTATAAATGTGGCATCATGCTATCCTAAAGTTCTACGGCAATTGCAGTAAGATGGTGTATGCATCAGTGAATATTTTGTGGAATGTGCTGGTGGAATCAGAGTTTAACGGTATATAATGGTGAAGTGTCACTTTATAAGATATGTATCTTTCGTCTGTAGGAAAAAGAAAGGGATAAGTTCTTCATTAACTGTATTTGAATTGAACTTGACAGAGCAATCAATCATTCCTTCTGATGACAAAGTTCAAGAGTGGTGGTTCTTCTGTCCACAAATGCAACGAATTCAAAGATCGACTCGCTTGGGATATTGGAAGAAGACTGGTGTTCATAGGACTATCAAGGCTAGAGAGAAGAACAGAGCGATTGGTACTAAGAAAACATTGGTCTTTCATGAAGGTTGGAGCTCTAAGGGCATCAAGACCAACTGGGTTGTCCACGAATATCATATACTGACCAACAATCTGGATGAACTGTTTCCACACTATGCACGCAATCTGTCCCTCATTTATTTCTTCTCGTTTACTGCATTCATTGAGTATTGTAATAATCTGCAGAATCATCCAATTCAAAAGTTTCGACTAGCCAAAAGCAATGATACTGTTCTTCCTCATTTTCCACTACAGAAGTTTGTAATGGAGTAGGATCCTGGAATTTAAGTAGGATAGGATCAAGTCTTATGGACTCAGATAACATGGTTGTTTGACAGCTGACCAAGAATTATGTCCTCTGTCGCTTAAAACACAAAGGAGATGAGAAGTCCGATATTTCAACCATACAATCTAAGGATGGAGCCATTAGCTTGATTGACATGGATTCACACCCTCGTCAACCTGAACACGATAACTCATATTCCAGAGTGAGAATAAAAAAATGTTCTGTTAATGGACATAATTTGTGAAGCATGTTCAATATTAACCTTTTTGCTTTTCCAAAGCAGCCTAGGATTTGGGCAGTGGGAAACTCACCAATTAGCTTGGTCAACTTGGGTTCAGACCTTCATCAACCTGAACACGAGAACTCATTAGTGGAAGTGAGAATGAAAAATGTTCTGTTCATGGACATAATTTTTTAAACATGTTCATAATTAACCATTTTACTTTTGAAAACAGCAAAGGATTCAGGCAGTGGGAAACTCACCAATTGGCTTGGTTGACTTGGATTCAGACCTTCATCAACCTAAACAGAATTCATTTCCGGAAGTGAGAACGAAAAAACGTTCTGTTCAGGGACATAATTTGTGAAACATGTTTATAACTAATCTTCTTTCTTTTGAAAACAGCAATGGATTCAGGCAGTGGGAAACTTACCGTCTAGCTCGGTTGACTTGCATTCAGAATTTCATCAACCTCAACACAAAAACTCATTTTTAGTAGTGAGAAAGAAAAAAAAATGTTCTGTTCATGGACATAATTTATGAAGCATGTTCATAACTAACCTTTTTACTTTTGATAACGGCCTTCGTATCAGGCAGGGGTAAACTCAGCGACAGAGCCCTCATTTCTTCAATGGATTCAGGCAGTGGGAAACTTACCGTCTAGCTCGGTTGACTTGCATTCAGAATTTCATCAACCTCAACACAAAAACTCATTTTTAGTAGTGAGAAAGAAAAAAAAATGTTCTGTTCATGGACATAATTTATGAAGCATGTTCATAACTAACCTTTTTACTTTTGATAACGGCCTTCGTATCAGGCAGGGGTAAACTCAGCGACAGAGCCCTCATTTCTTCAATGGATTCAGGCAGTGGGAAACTCACCATCTAGCACGGTTGACTTGTGTCCAGAATTTCATCAACCTCAACACAAAAACTCATTTTTGGTAGTGAGAAAAGAAAAAAATGTTTTGTTCATGGACATAATTTATGAAGCATGTTAATAACTAACCTTTTTACTTTTGATAACAGCCTTCGTATAAGGCAGGGGTAAACTCAGCGACAGAGCCCTCATTTCATCAATGGATTCAGGCAGTGGGAAACTCACCGTCTAGCACGGTTGACTTGCATTCAGAATTTCATCAACCTCAACACAAAAACTCATTTTTGGTAGTGAGAAAGAAAAAAAATGTTCTGTTCATGAACATAATTTATGAAGCATGTTCATAACTAACCTTTTTACTTTTGATAACAGCCTTCGTATCAGGCAGGGGTAAACTCAGCGACAGAGCCCTCATTTCAGCAGGACAACCGAGTTCACTTCATGTCATCATTCTTCCCGCAGGCTTCTTTCCAATCAGAAAAAGTCGAATACCGACCCTATTCCAATGAGCCTATAAATATCAGAAGTCCATCTTTTGCAGACTTCTCATTGGACAATAGAGTTGCTTTTATTGATGAATCCGAACAGTTGCAATTTGACTACTTTGACAGAGATCACATGCAAACACAGGTCAAAATTCTTTTCGTGAAGTTTCAGTTGGTTATATAGCCTGTTTAAGTTTACTATCTTTAGGAGAGGAACTGATTTAGAAAAGAGAAATCTCAGGGAAGTTTTTCTTGCGTTATTAAGGGTGTGTTTGTTTTGGGGAAAATTTTATGGTAAAGGAAAATGCTTTCCGGAAAATTCTTTTCCAGGAAAATGTTTTCCCATTTTCGGGTTAGGGAATTCATTTTCTTATCTTTAAGCATGAATATTTTCTTTGACTGGTCATTTCAGCAAATCAAACGAGTGGAACTCCAGAAAACTAATTCATGGAAAACTCTTTCACTCAAACAAACACACCCTAAATTTCAATTAGAGATGTACTAGAATGGCAAACATTCTATCAAAGAACATTGCAAGTGATGCAGCTGTTACGCATCAAAAAAGATCACCTTAGAGAAGTGAAGCAGAACATATCAACATATGATACAGCTTCCAGACACATTTAAAATGAAACCTTGGATGTTTGTCATGAGCTTAACTGTTTCAGATTATGCCTCAGCCATTTATCTTTCTTCAATATGTTTCATCTCCTGCATTGTAGTATGGCCCAACGAGTAGCTCAGATGATGAACTTGCTGTTCTTATGAAGAGTCGGCGAACACAAACAATCGAATCACTCCATGGTGTAGTTCCACTAGATGAAAAGAAAGGCTTCATTGAGAATAAGTTCAATGGTTTACATATCTCCTCCCCGAAACATATGGAGCCTCCAAAAAAGCCTGATATTGCAAGAACTTACAGCACTGATGAAGAATCAAGGGTTGAAAAGGTTGAGAGGCTGGAACTTGCAGCTAGAAATATCGAACCAGAATGTGTAGCTCTGGATGAATTAGAAGCCAAAGCAAAGGTGAAACAAGCTCCTAAATTCACTCGTAATATCTAATTATTAATTTCAAGTTAGGATTGTTTGCATTGAGTTTGATGGTTAAGTTAATAGCAAGGATTCCATATTCTCAGCGAAATTCAAAAAAAAGTCTAGGACAATTCCGAGTTTCAAGAGTCTCCAGTTGATTTAATTAATTACTTCTGTATAAGCTTATAAGATATAGAGTTTCACAAACATTGGCAGGTAGGAGAAAGCAGAGAGCACAGTGCTGCATCAAAATCACCCCAGAACAATGACAACAAAGGAATTGAAAAAGCCATAGAGAAATCGAATTCAATGCCTAATTTGAGAGGACCAATCACCCACTGCACAAAGATTTCCATGGTTCCTCCACTGGTAGGTCTTGCAAAATGTGCTTATCGGGATCTGCTTGTTGATGCCATGAAATAACAAACAAGATCATGCAAAGAAGTAGAAAATCATAATGTAATATAGCTTCCAGACAATTTAGAAATGAAACTGCTAATGTTTGTCATGAGACTAGGATCATGCCTTAGTCAGCTCCTCTGATTCAATTGATCTCAAGCAATATGTTGGTTGCAGTATGGCCAAACATCTAGCTCGCAGAATAAAAAATGCTATGGTGGAGACTTGGCAAACACAAACAATTGAACTAGCCCATGGACATGTAGATGTTCCTCCAGACGAAAAGAAAAGCTTTGATGGGAATGAGTCCAACAGCTCGAATGTCTTGCCCCCAAAACGTATGGATCCTCTGGAAAAGCCTGCAACTGTAAGAATTTATAGCAAAGATGAAAAGATGAGATTCGTAGAGGTGAGAGAAGCATGTTGTTTGTTTCTTCATTTTCTGTCGCTTCCTTGTAACATAAACCAAAGTAGCATGATATATCAAAGAAGGTCATTACAGAGAAGTGAAAAGTTAAAAATGTCGCAGACTTCATGCACTTTTAAAATGAAAGCTCCCGTGTGTCAGGAGATTGAGCTTACACTACACCTCAGTTATTTCCTCTGATTCAGTTGATCTTGTTCATGCAATGTCTTGTTGCAGTTGCATAAGAAGCATGTTGTAGCGGGGAATCCGTGAAATGGAACTGTTGAACCACTCAATGGAGTTGTTCATCTGGAAAAAAAGAAAGGCCTTGTCAAGAATAAGTCCAGCAGCTTCTACATCTCCACGAAAGATATGGAGCTTTCAGAAAGGCATGCGGGTGTAAGAATTTACCGCAAAGATGAACCTCTGAGATTTGAAGAGCTTAGAAAGCAAGATCTGGCAGCCAGAAACATCAAACCTGAATATGTACCTTTGGATGAATCAGCAGCCAAAGCAAAGGTGAAAGAAGCTTCTAAATTAACCCCTTGTGTCCAAGTATTAATTTTTTGACTAGTGCTTTTGTGGATTACTTGGATCGTTTGAGTTAATAGCACCAATTTCGTATTTTAGGACAAGGCGAGAGAAAAGACTAGCAGAATGCAATGACTACTTGACCGCTTTCGACAAACTGGTCTTTTTTTTTCTCTCAGAAGTTTAAGCTGCCGTAAATGATTAACCACCAACAGCTCAAAGATTTTCACTATTCCTCCACTTGTTATTTTTGTGAAAAAGCGAATGGCTCACTTATTCCCTCTTTTATAATCGATCCCATGCATTGTATTCCTGCAGCATGACCAAGAATCTAGGTTGCATAAGGAACATGCTCTCGATGGTGTTGTTCATCTGGAGGGAAAGAAGGGCTTTTCCGAGAATGAGTTCAACGGACGGCGGATCGTCTCGGCAAAACAGATGGAGCATCTGAAAAAGGCTGTGAATGCAGAAATTTATGGCAAACACGAAGAACCAAGGTTAGAAAGGTCAAAGAATCCGGAATTTTCAGCCAGAGAGATCAAACCAGACGGTCATTCTTTGGTTGAATCAACAGCCAGATCAAAGGTGAAACCCTCAAGTACTTTTAGAGTCTCGAATTGATTAATTGATCCAATATGCTCAGTGTTCACAACGATTGAAATAGTCAAACAGGAGAAAGCAACGAGCACAGTGAGGAGACTGAACCAGCCAGAGAGCAGTCAATTTCGGTGATAAAATTGGCTGGATCAACAACCAACAGCACGGAGATTTTCGCAATTCTCTCAATCGTTAATGTCACTAACATGCTTGTATTTCTGATTTTCAGTGCTATTTCTCTGAATATGAGGTTATGATGCAAGTGTCCAGTTTAATTTGTGTATGTAGTAGCCACTTGTAGCTTGTCTTCATTTGGATAGCCATGCCTTTTACTTCATTGTCATCTGTAATGGAATGGAAACTCTTGCTAAAAGCTCTCACCCGTTTCGCAAGTGAAAAACTGAACTGAGAAGATTCTTCTGAGAGTTTTCTCCATCCTGGACATCCCTGTCATTGCATTTGAAGCTTTATCATTTGCAAGTGGAAATGTGCTGCAGCATTTTTACCTTATTCTTCATTTATGATTGAGGATGAATTCGGCATCTCAGCTATGGGCACCAATTGCAGATCAAATTGTACCTCCCGCATTTATTAAGTCCCTGCACAAGCTGAAGCGCTAAAACTTCTTTTTGTTGCATCTATGTTAAGATTGTTTTAGCCCTCCTGATTGGCGATGTTAGTAAACTGTCGCGTCGTTCAGTAAAATTAGTAAGCGGAAATGAAATTTTGTTAGGTTGAGGCATGTGCCAGGAAGAGAATTAGCAATTCGAACGCACACGGTTTAATAGGAAATTCTTAATGGAATTTGGAGTCACACTCTCAAGTCCCAAGCAAAGCAGAGCAAACGGTAAACTGCGTTTCCTCTGTTTTTTTCCCCTGCCCTTGTAAGTTGTCTACGCTCATCTTCTCTTGTTCTATGCCAGGTTGAGGTTGAGACTGATAGGCATCATCAAATTGAATGGCGACATGGCTGGTGGGACTCAGATTCCGACCAACCGAGGACGAACTCGTCGATCATCACCTTAGAGGGAAGCTCAAGGGAAAAATAGAACCATGTTGCCTCATCCCAGAGCTATACATCTACAAGTGTGAGCCGCCAGATTTGTTCATTTCATACAATAGTAAGAGCATAGCGTGGTGGTAGTCCTTTGAGTCTTCTCTATTTTTCCATTTTCCCATGTTTTTGTGCTATTTACTTGTTGCTTAAGAGATTGTACTCGATGAATTCATTTAACTGTTCTTTGTTTGTAGAAAAACCGGCAATACCATCAGATGGACGGGAGTGCTTCTTCTTCTGTCCTTGCGGGGACAATAATCTGAATAATTGTTGTTCTAATAATAGGATGACAGAACTTGGATATTGGAAAGATACCTGTCAAGCAGATAGGGATTAGGAAGATTTTGGTTTACTATGAACGTCGACAACCAAAAGGCCGCAAGACCGATGTGGTCATGCATGAATATCACCTAAACTCAAGTGTCTCTGACAGTAAAATCTCTGGCCCGGTACTCGATTTTTCCTCTTCTAATCCCTCTAATTGAGCATCTTTAAGGTGTTTACCAGTGCAGGTATGGTTGAATATGGTTTAGAATATCAAGAATAGCTTAACTTTAATTGGCGATCCGCCATCCATCCTATGCATAGAATATTTCAATTGTATATGGTTATGATGGTCTCTGTTTGTAGAACTCTGATCCACATCCTTTCATCTTTGCAGATGGCCTTTGTTCTCTGTCACATATTCGACAGGAAACGTAAGAAAGCGAGGTCAGCAAAAGTGAGTACTTCGGATAGTCTAAGCACCGTTAGTACTTCTCAAGTCTCCAGAAATGGACTAGCCCACGAAAGTAGTGCACAGGTCACCAAAAGTTGCTGTGGTTGACATAAAGAATATGATCTACCGATATGTTTAGCTAACCTAAAGCTTTTAAATGTTCTTTTTCCTCCTCTTTTATCCCTCTAGGCATCTGAGGAAGTTACAACCGAAACCGAAAATGAGAATGAGATATCGATTTCCAGTATGCCAGACTGTAATGTTCCCGTTATTCCTCAGCAGGTGCAGATGCACGAAGAGCAAAGCCTGCTTCATAATGGTCATCCGTTGATAGTTGGGCATATTGATGAATTTTATGATGAGCCATATTCTCTGAGCAGCAATATTGAAATCTTGGATCTCTGGAATGTCCCTACGTATGGATTAGTATGCCAAAGTATCTTTCATATATAGACATTTGATGGCCTTACTTGTACCTAATTACCATGTTGTTGACATAGGAGGGATGGGAGGTGGGTGTACTGTAAAAACTGTACTTGTGTGACTAGAGATTGTGAGTGTGTACGGTACAAACTATATCGTGCTGCTTATAACCATCAGGTTGCGAAAGATTAGATAATTCAATATATGCTTTGTGTTGGTCCCAGTGTGAGCGAAGGAAAACCATTGTGTAGCCTTACTATGCACTGCAAGCACAGGAGGAAGTTATATCAGTCAAATGATGTATTACCTTGTGTTTTCTGGCTAATGAGTTGATGATCCAAGACTCATCCGATTTTAGATGCACCCCCTCCATCTAAACTGCCTGCCAACCCAAAAGTACTAGACAGGACATAGCCTCCAATTTCCACTCTTGCTGAAAATTTTCACTGATCTCGTAAGCAAAATGCCGAACCGTGACGATTCTTCTGACAATGTTCAATCTTATGCTCCTCCATCATTGCATTTGAAGCTTTATCATATGCAAATCGAAATGTGTCGAAGCATGATTTTTTTCTTACACTTCACTTATGGTTGAGGATGAATTCTGCGTCTCAGCTATGCACACCAATTGCTGATCAAATTGTACCTAAGCAATTGTCAACACACTGAACAAGCTGAAGCGCTACCACTTCTCCCACGGCGCACCCTCGTTCACCACCGGCTTTCTTCTTTGTAAACTTTGTATACGCCCACCGCACCATTGCCACATACTCACATGCCAGCATCACCATGTTCTTCATCATCGGCAACCCTCGTCGATCATGAATAAAAGAAACAAATTGCTGTCACCATAGGATTTTCCCTTTGAGTGCCATCATCGTCTGCCACAGTCCACCATCCATGACGCCGCCACCACTGACCATCGCTTGGAACCATTAAGAATCCATAGCCACCACCGACCGTTATGCCAAAGGCAGTGAACCTTCTCCATGACCTGAAACTAATCTTTTTTGCGCCTCAGACATCGGTGAAAGTGTTAGGCTTCACTGTGGACAACAAAAAGGAAGGAAGAAGAAGGGGAAAAAAGAGGATACAAGAAAAACGAAATGCGAAATTGTGAGCTGGACCACAAAAAGTGAGTAAATTTTCAAGCCCAAACAAGATTTCTAAGCCCACCATCAGTGTAAAGTGTTAGTGGTGAACACCAGTCCGATTCAACCTAAAAACCAAACCAAACTGGCCTGGATTGATCGATTTCCAAGGAAAACTAGTTCAGTTCCTAGTTTCGTGAATCTAGTGTTGGTCACGATACCACGACACCCAATATTTCCATAGCTAGAATCTAGAACACAGTAATAGAGTAAAAGGAATTTGTGCACTTGATTTGAAATTCATCGTTCTCAATGCAGAACAGCGACGATTCCCAATGCAAGTCTTCTCCTCTATTACCTTCTGTATCACTAGCTCAATGAGACTGTCTCTCACAGTTGGCGTTTACCCCTTCTGTGAGACAATGTGTGCGTTAAAACTAGAAGAGGGACTTGAGTACTATTTATAGAGTTTTAAGTCAGGCCCTCTCATCACGGGCCGGGTCTTACTCGGCTCACACTAGTCAATCCCATATTAGATTATTTAAAAAAAATTATATCGCACCTTATTAGACCAAGCCCGTAAAATAGTTAATTACAATATCAATTAATGTAGCCACATCAGAAAAACTCTTATACCTAGAACTAGTGTAGGATGTTTCTGGTTCTAATGTCGGAATTGGTTTTACCTAGAAACCAGTTTCACTAATTTGGTTCCCAAGCTGAACCGAGATCGAACTAGTTTGGAACTGGTTCACCCTAGGTTATGGATGAATGTTGTAATCAAGTTCTAATTTGGAGACGGCTAGTGCATCCTTGGTAGACTTAGTTTGTTATAAAGCTTGAGAAGTGATTTATTTTAGTGGTTCAAGAGCTCAGTCTTTGATCAAGCCATTTCGCTTGCTCTTTGTATTCTTCAGAATTAGATCGAGTAATGGTAGGTGGACCACCCAGTTCAAGCTTTGTTTAGTTAATTTTCCAACTTCAGGTGTTGCTGTGTCCTAGTGTTCGTTGTTCTCTTACGGTTTAGTGATGTTGCTGCTAGGGGTGTCAATTCTGCAAACCAGCCTGAACCAATCAATCCGAAAATTTCAGGTATTTTTGGGTTGGGTCTCATTATGGTTCAGGTAATAAGAAAAGTTTCGGTATCTTGACGGTTTGTTAAAGTTTGGTTTATATATCCGAACCGAACCGAAACACATCGAACACTAAAATGAAACCTCCTCTGCCACAATCCCACTCACCATCACATGATATGAGAGAGAGATGGTGTGGAGTGCGATGATGTTCGGAGCTCTGCTGGGGCTGGGCATGCAGATCTACTTCGATGCCCTCTACAAACTCCCTTACATGCTGTGCATGTTAACTCCAATTGCTCTTTCCCCCTCTTTTGTACCCTAATTTTTCACAATTTCAATCCTCAATCCCCTTGCGTTCTTGTTCATTTTGCTCCTATAAGCATTGGATTGAAGCTTTTGGTACTGGCAAGTGTTTGGTTCAAAAATCAGATCCGTGAAAACATGTCAGTGGGATGGGTCTTCGAGTGGCGTTCGAGAACCAACTGGTGATATGGGACGCTCAACTCCAAGAAGATCTCAACAAGATGCTTGAAAAGGCCAAGGCTGCCGGCAAATTGCTAGGATGGAAAGAAGAAGAAGAAGAAGAAGAAGAAGAAGAAGAAGAAGAAGAAGAAGAATAATGAAGGGGGAGAAGACGAAGGATCCAAACCGACCTAACATAACCAAACCTATTAGGATTTGGTGCACTAACAAAGAAATGGAGAGTAAAAGAAGAAAATGAAATCGAGACATAAGGTTAGCTACGTCTAACAGAAAATGTCACTATAATTTGCACACGACATCTTTCTATTATATCTCTTAATTACAAAAGAAATAAAATATATATATATATATATATATATATAATATATATATATAGGTAATAATATCTATTCATAAATACAAGCCCAAACTACTAATAAACTATAGGCTCAATATGTAAAAGCCCTTAGATTTCGCGGGGGCGCTGCCCCTTTCGACTCTCGTGGGGCGGCCCCCCTTGCCCCCTATGCCTTCCTGTTGCTGGGGAGTATGGACTACACACCAACAAAACTATCATTTTGGTGTGGGTTCTGTACTATTCAAACCTTGGTTCGGGTCACAAACTATATAAAGCATTCGTGTTTGGGTCGGTTCGGGAATCAAAACCAAGCTGACCCGTTGACACCCCTACTTGCTTCTACTTTGATGGACCACCTAGTTTAAATCTAGAACTTACGTATCCTGAAACCGATCACCTTTAAGAAGTATGAGACTTATTTGGAAGGAAAATCCATGGGTGAAAAGCCAGTTTTCGTATCAAATTGTGGAAAAGGATTTCCAACTCAAGTTCAAGCAAACACCTGAAAAATATTACTATTTTTCTGAAAAATGACTTCTCTGAAAATGTTCTTTGAAGTATCAAATGGTGAAGATCAGGTCCGAATGGTGGATCCGGTGTAGTTGGCATTGTCTCCGATTCGTCTCATACTGGATCGGCTTGAACCGAGAGAAGCTGCTTCCCATCACATTTGAACCTCGCCTTGCTCTTTTAGTGGGAGCGGATGAGGTGATGGAGGTAGTAAGTGGAGCCCATGGCATGGACGGCGATGTTGGAGAAGGAGCCAGAGTTGAAGCCCTTGATCTGGACGTGACCGCACAAGGAGGAGAGGTTTCAGTTGAGGGCACGAAGCTCACTGCTGCACAGGTTGTTGTCAAAGTGCTGCGACGGTGAATCAGTTGCCATCTTCTTGTGGTTTGATAATGCAGAGTGTGGGTCGACCATGGTGCTGCCACCCTTGGTTCCGAAAGCGAAGACCTCATTCGCAGGGTCCTTGATTGGGCGAGATGAAGAGAAAGACGAAGAGAGAGACCTTTTTTACTAGGCTAAATGGGTCAAATATGAGTTATAAGCACACCCATCATGACCTGCTTTTTTAGGCTTTCATTTTTTCTTAACCTACTTCGGCCTGTTTTATACTAAATGAGTTACCCATTTAAAATTGGACCTTCTAAAACTAAGATACAAAATGGGTTCATTTTTTGCAGTTCTACTAGTCACATGAACCTTGATATCTAAGATATGCAGTTGAGATCAACCTCCTTAATAATGGGTCCCATCCTTTTTGCTAAAGATATCAAATACCATAAAAAGGATAACCTGAACACTAAAAAGATGGATGCACACTCGAACACGTGGAATTTGCATAATTGCCCTCATTAAACTAAAAATAAAGTTTGAGGATGATATAAGCATTATTACAAAGATCAAGCCCTATCATGTCATTTCCCTAAATTTTAGACGTCTCGAAGAAGTTATATTTTTTTGTTAAATCAACAGCCTTTTAAAATCATAACAATGCGAATCTTTCTTCACCCTTTAGCTATCACCAATGCTAAGTGTACACATGTCATATGAAATACCAAAGTCTACTTGACTGGGACCCACTTCCAACTCCATTTCATCATTGGCATGTTGCATGAGATTCTAGAGTATTCTTCCCAGTGAAACACTTCCAAGTTTCAAGTTCACATAATGATAATGATGTGGTTATTCATGACCGTAGCTGTTGTTATGCAATGTATGTGGCTGGTGACATGCTATGTGACTTGCAAAGTATTGACATACCTGCACATTCAAATAAATAAGTGAGCTATATTCAATCATTTAATATAAGTCTCTCTTTTTCTTTTTGTTATGATGAGTGACTAAATTCACTTTAGACCCATATACCAATTTTATGAATATTTTTTAAAATATTAATATCACTAGAAATCTCAAATTAGTATATTCGTGTCACATTTAAGCAAAAGTAATTTCCATTTCATAAAAAATTCCAAACCGGTACATTCGAACAACATTTATCCCAAACTAATCTTTGTGCCACAAAAAATTTCAAATTGGTATATCTGTGCCACACTTATCCCAAACTAATTTTCATATTACAAAAAATCTCAAATCACCAAAATTAGGGATTTTAGGATTTTCTAATATAAGATTTTGGTGATTTAGAATTTGTTATTATGAAAATTAGTTTGGGATTAGTGTGGCACGGGTGTACCAGTTTGCGACAGGTAGATGCAGCATAAATGTATCAATTTGAGATTTTTTTCGTGGTATTACTCATTTTTCACAATCGTACCCAACAAAGTTAATACGGGTAATGGAGGAATTCCAAGCGTCCGACATCAGCAAATGCATCGTCTTGAGCTTGAAGAGGAATCCACTTCAACTTGAGATTATTATTCAGTCAACAGAACAATGCCTTCTGAAATAAGGGTTAGGAAAAGTGATTGCTTTTGCGCTATAAAGTCCACCCGCTTGAATGGGTTTTGGAGTCACACTCTCAAGTCCCAGGCAAAGCAGAGCAAACAGTAAACTCCGTTTCCTCTGTTTTTTTCCCTGCCCTTGTAAGCTGTCTACGCTCTTCTTCTTTTGTTCTATTGCAGGTTGAAGTCGATGGGAGCTGTGATCATCCCACAGAATTTGCCGGTCGGATACAGATTCCAGCCAACTGACGAGGAATTCGTCGATTATTACTTGAAGAACCGAGTCCTAGGATATGTAGACCATCCCTGCGTTATTCCGGATGTCGACATCTGCGGGTGGGATCCTTGGGAGTTACCACAGAAGTTTCACGGTAACAACAGATACCTCTATCAATTTGCTTGCTCCTTTGATATAATTTCTCTCCAGCCATGATTCTCGGAAACTTATTACCTTAAGTTTGTGGGTTTGTGGAGCATAATATGTATCATCAATCAGTGAAAAGTCGAGGGAATGACAGGTGAATCAATCATTCCCCCGGATGACGAAGTTCAACAGTGGTGGTTCTTCTGTCTGCAAACCCCCCAACAGGTTAAGAGATCGACTCCCTCGGGCTATTGGAAGAAGACTGGTCCTAATCGGAATGTCAAGGCCAGAGATATGAGCAGAGTAATCGGTAATAAGAAAACATTAGTGTTCCACATTGGTCGGGGCTCTGAGGGCATCAGCACCAAGTGGGTCATCCACGAGTATCACTTACTCGCCAATGATGTACTCAATCTATCCCTCACTTATTTGTTACAATCTAGTATATTCACAAGATGCATGAATTCGATAACATGTCATACGAGAAGTATAGCTACAATAATCTGCAGAAACACTTGATTAAAAGTCTCCACGATTCCTAAAGAAGCAAAGAAACATTATTTTGCTCACTTTCTACTACAGAAGATTGAAATCTTACACATATAAAGAGAATGATATTATTTTCCCAAATTTATGAGCAGAATATTTTACTGTTGAAGAAAATATGATCCGACGGTATGAACTGGTCTTTTGACAGTTGAATAGGAATTATGTTTTGTGTTGCTTAAAGCATACACAAGATGAGAAGGCTGATAATTCAACCATAGAATTAGCGCATGGAGCCATTAGCCTGGCAGATTTGGATTCGGATCTTCATCAACCTGATAATTCAACCATAGAATTAGCGGATGGAGCCATTAGCCTGGCAGATTTGGATTCGGATCTTCATCAACCTGATAATTCAACCATAGAATTAGCGCATCGAGCCATTAGACTGATTTGGAGTCGGATCTTCATCAACCTGATCACGAAGACTCATTTCCTGAGGTGCGAGGAAGAAAGTTCTGTTTATACAATTAAAATCTGTCTTGACGACCAGGCAAGATGTGTTGATGATTAATCTTTTTGCTTGCTAATACAGCCTTTGATCCAAGAAATGATGAATTCACTGATGGAGCGCCCATTTCATCCCGAGAATCGAGTTCAAGTTCATATTTAATCTCACAACATGATTGTATTTCTGATTTTCAGTGCTATTTATCTGAATATGAGGTTATGATGCAAGCGTCTAGTTTAACAGTAGTATCACTTGTAGCTTGTCTTCATTTGGATAGCTATGCCTTGTACTTCTCTGTCATCTGTAATGGAATGGAAACTCTTGCTTAAAGCTTTCACCGGTTCCGTTAGTGAAAAACCGAACTGAGAAGATTCTTCTGACAGTGTTCTCCATCCTGTACTCCTCCGTCATTGCATTTGAAGCTTTATCATTCGCAAGTCGAAATGTGCTGAAGCATTTTATTTCTCATACTTCATTTATGGTCGAGGATGAATTCTGCATCTGAGCTATGCACACCAATTGCAGATCAAATTGTACTTCGCAATTATTAACCCAATAAACAAGCTGAAGCGCCACTACTTCTTCTCGTTGAATCTATGCTAGGATTGTTTTAGCCCTCCCGATTGGCGATGTTAATAAACTGTCGCGTCATTCAGTAAAGTTGGTAAGGGAAAATGAAATTTTGCAAGGTTGACGCATGTGCCAGGAAGAGAATTGGCAATTCTAACGCACACGATTTAACAGGAAATTCTTGTCTAGACCTGTTCCCCACCATGGTTGCGTGTTCAATGATTGACCCACATCCGTCGAATGTACTGCTCATGGTCAATAAACTGCGGCAAGAGCTAGTAAACATTGGGACGAGCAGCAAGTTCCGATATCTCATCCCGGGATATTTCCCGAGAGGGGTTCTAAAGTCCAAGCCCCAATCTAGAGGAGTTATGGGGCAACTTGCCATATTAGATGTCTTCTACCTCTCATCACTTGCACCTTAATGTCAAAGATCTATACTTGAGATCAACCACCTCAATAATGGGTCGTTTCTTTTTGCTCAAGACATCAAATACGGGAAGACGGAAAACCTGAACTCCCAAAAGATAGGTATGCAATCTTACATGTGGAATTTATAGAATTACCATCATTAAACCAAAAATAAAGTTCGAGGGCGATACAAGCAATAATGGAAACATCAAGTCCTATCATATCATTTTCCCAAATTTTAGACTTTTCGCAGAAGTTATATCTTTTGGACTTTGGAGAACCAACTGCGCTTTAAATGTGAATCTTTCTTTCCCCTTTAGCTATCACCAATGCTCAGTGTACACATGTCATATGAAATACTTAGGTCTACTTGGCTGGGACCCAATTGCAGCTCCATATCATCATCGGCATGTTGAATGAGATTCTAGAGTATTCTTTACAGTGAAACGCTTCCAAGTTTCAACTTCACATCATGATGTGGTTATTTATGACTGGAGGAGTTGGTATGCAACGTATGTAGCTGGTGATATGCTATGTGACTAGCAAAGCATTCACGTGCCTAGATATTCCAATATATAAGTGAGCTATATTCAATCGTTTAATGTAAGTCTTTCCCTCTTTCTTTTTGTTATGATGAGTGACTTAATCAACTTTGGACCCATAATCCAATTTTATGAATATCTTTAAAGGATTAATGTCAATAAAAATCTTAAATTAATTTACATGTACCACATTTACACAAAACTAATTTTCATGTCGCAAAAAATTCAAAACTAATGCGCCCATGCCATATTTATTCCAAACTTATTTTTGTATCACAAAAAATCTTAAACTGGTCCATCCGTGCTATCCTTACCCTCAACTAATTTTTTTTTTGGTAAGGACCCTCAACTAATTTTCATATTACAGAAAATCCCAAATTACCAAAATTACAAATTTTAGGTATTTTTCAATCTATGAAAATTAGTTAGAGGGTAAGTGTGGCACGAGTGTAGCAGTTTGAAATTTTCTACAAGACAAAAATTATTTTGAGATATATGTGATATGAATGTACTAATTTGAGACTTTTTTGCGGTATTACCCATTTTTCCAGAATTGTAGCCAACAAAGTTAATCCAGGTATTGGAGGAATTCCGGGCGTCTGTCGTCAGCAAAAGCGTGTCTTGAGCTTGAAGTGGGATCCACTGAACAGTACAATGCCTTCTGAGACAAGGGTGAAGAAAAGTGGCTGCTTTTGTGCTATAAAGTCGACCCACTTGAATGGACAGTGGAGTCACGCTCTCAAGTCCAAAGCAAAGCAGAGCAAACGGTGAACTGCGTTTCCTCTGTTTTTCCCCCGTCCTTGTAAGTTGTCTATGCTCATCTTCTCTTGTTCTATGCCAGGTTGAAGTTGAGACTCGTAGGCATCATCAAATCGAATGGAGACATGGCCGGTGGGACTCAGATTCCGGCCAACCGAAGACGAACTCATCGATCATCATCTTAGAGGGAAGCTCAAGGGGAAAGTAGAACCGTGTTGCCTCATCCCAGAGCTATACATCTACGAGTGTGAGCCGCCAGATTTGTTCATTTCATACAATAGTAAGAGCATAGCGTGGTGCTGGTCCTTTGAGCCTTCTGTATTTTTCCATTTTCCCATGTTTTTGTGCTATTTGCTTGTTGCTTAAGAGATTGTACTCGATGAATTCATTTAACTGTTCTTTGTTTGTAGAAAAATCGGCAATACCATCAGATGGACGGGAGTGCTTCTTCTTCTGTCCTTGCGGGGACAATATTCCGAATAATCGTCGTTCTAATAATAGGATGACAAAATTTGGATATTGGAAAGATACCTGTAAGAAACGCGTCATACGATCCCTGGACACTGGCAAGCAGATAGGGATCAGGAAGATTTTGGTTTACTATGAAGGTCGACAACCAAAAGGCCGCAAGACAAATGTGGCCATGCACGAATATCTCCTAAACTCGAGTGTCTCTGACAGTAAAATCTCCGGCCCGGTACTTGATTTTTCCTCTTCTAATCCCTCTAACTGAGCATCTTTAAGGTGGTTACCAGTGCAGCTATGGTTGAATATGGTTTAGAATATCAAGAATAGCTTAACTTTAATTGGCGATCCGCCATCCATCCTATGCATAGAATATTTCATTTGTATATGGTTATGATGGTCTCTGTTTGAAGAACTCTGATCCTCACCCTTTCATCTTTGCAGATGGCCTTTGTTCTGTGTCACATAATCGACAGGAAATGTAAGAAATCGAGGTCAGCAAAAGTGAGTACTTCGGCCAGTTCAAGCACCGTTAGTACTCCTCATGACTCCGGAAATGGACCAGCCCACGAAATTAGTGCACAGGTAACCAAAAATTGCTCTGGGTAGTTGACATAAAGCAACATGATCTACCAATATGTCTAGCTAAACTAAAGCTTTTAAATGTTCTTTTCCCCCCTCTTTTCTCCCTCCAGGCATATGAGGAAATTATGATCGAAACAGAAAATCAGAATGAGATATCGATTTCCAGTATGCCAGATGGTAATGTGCCTGTTATTCCTCAGCAGGCCCAGATGTACGAAGAGCAAAGCCTGCTTTTTAATGGTTATCCGTTTGTAGATGGGCATAGTCATGAATGGTATGATCTTGGATCTGCAAGCGACGGCATTGAGATCTTGGATCTCTGGGATTGCGGACAAACTAGCATGCCAAACGATCTTTCATTTATAAATAGTTGATCATTTTGATGGACTTACTTGTACCTAGTTACCATGTTGTTGAAATAGGACGGATGGGAGGTTGGTGTGCTGTAAAATCTGTAGTTGTGTGACTAGAGATTGTGAGTGTGTATGGTACAATCTGATGGGAGGTGGGTGTGCTGTAAAATCTGTAGTTGTGTGACTAGTGATTGTGAGTGTGTATGGTACAATCTATACAGTGCTGCTTATAACCATTAGGTTGTGACTGTTTAGATATTTCAGTATATGCTTTGTGTTGGTTGCAGTTTGAGTGAAGGAAAACCATTGTGTTGCCCAACTATGCACTGCAAGCAGAGGAGGAATTAATATCAGTCAAATGACTGGTTGTTTTACCTTGTGTTTTCTGGCTAATGAGTGGATGATCCAAGACTCATCCAATTTTAAATGCAACCCCTCCATCTAAACTGCCTGCCAACCCAAAAGTACTAGACAGGACATAGCCTCCAATTTCCACTCTTGCTGAAAATTTTCCCAAATCTCATAAGCAAAATGCCGAACCCTGACGATTCTTCTGACAGTGTTCTCAATCCTGTGCACCTCCATCGTTGCATTTGAAGATTTATCATATGCAAATCAAAATGTGTCGAAGTGTTTTTTTTGTTGCACTTCACTTATGGTTGAGGATGAATTCTGCATCTCAGCTATGCACACCAACTGCTGATCAAATCGTACCTAAGCAATTGTCAACACCCTGAACAAGCGGAAGCGCTACCACTTCTCCCATGGCATACCATCGTTCACCACCGTCTATCTTCTCTGTGAACATTGCATATGCACTACCACCACCGTGCCATCGCCAGCCGCCACTAATCATTGAAGCGGCATACTCACTTGCCAACATCACCATGTTCTTCATCATCCGCAACCACCGTCGATCATAAATAAAAGAAACAAATTGCTGCCACAGTAGGATTTTCCTTTTTCGCAGCCACTCCCATTGTTTTGAGTGCCATCATCGTCTGCTGCATTCCACCGTCCATGACGTCACCACCACTGACCATCGCTTGGAACCATGAAGAATCCATAGCCACTACCGACCCATGACTTGAAACTAATCCTTTTATCTCCTCAGGCTTCGGTGAAAGTGTTAGGTTATGCACCACAAAAGGAAGAAGAAGGGGAAAAAAGAGGACAAAAGAAAGAGGAAATGTATAATTGTGAACTGGACCACAAAATGTGAGTAAATATTCAGGCCCAAAGAAGATTTTAAGCCCATCGTCAGTGTAAGTGTAATGGGTGAGCACTGGTTTGGTTCAACCTGAAAACTGAACCGAACCAGCCTAGTCCGACCAGTTTCCAAATAAAATTGGTTCAGTTCCCAGTTTCACAAACCTAGAACTAGCGTAGGACCGGTTGGGTTCCTAGTTCCAATGCTGGAGTAACCGGTTTTACCTAGAAACCAATTTCACTAGTTTGGTTCCCAAGTCGAACTGGGACCAAACTAGTCACCCTAGGTTATGGATGAATGTTGTAATCAAATTCTGATTTGGAGATGGCTAGTGGATCCTTGATAGACTTAGTTGGTTATAAATTCAAAGCTTGAGAAGTTGATTTATTTTAGTGGCTCATGATCTTAGTCTCTGATCAAGCCATTTTGCTTGCTCTTTTGTATTATTCATAATTTGATAAAGTAATCGTCCGAGGGCCACCTTGTTCAAGCTTTGTTTATTTAATTTTCCAACTTACAGCGTTGTTTAGGGTGCAAATGAAAACCATTTTCTTCCCCAGCTCAATTTTTGATTAGAAATAGATTTTTTTATTCTATTTTCCTGGACAAGTTCTAAGCAGAAAGTAACATTTAATCAATGACACAAAATTTCTGTTTAATAGGTTATTCTTAAATTTTTATTCCCAGTGGCCAATGAGCTAGGGTGGGCGGCAAGGTTGAGCAAATTTTTGTTCCTTCATGGCGATGAGGTGACTAAATTATGAAACATAAGACTAAAACGACATCGCTTTGGCATAAATTTAATTTTTATACAAATTTAAATTAAATTAAATTTAAAATTAAGCTTAAAAAAAGAGGAGGAGAAGTTAGGCAGGTAGAGCTACAAGCCCTTGCCACTGCCGCCGCCCCACCATCACCAGGAGGGCCCGGCGAGGGTGGGGACGGCCGACGGGGGTCGCCGGGCCCCCGCCAAGGGCCCACGACCCTCGTCGACAGCAGGAGAGGGCTTGTAGGCCCTCCCCCAGGGGTCATGACCCTCCCCCAGGGGTCATGACCCTCCCCCAGACTGAGCGAAGGTCACCGGCCCTCGCCCAGACCTGGCCAAGGATTGCCACTGGCGGCCTTTGGCTAAGTCTGGGCAAGGGCCGACGACGTTTGACCGGTCTGGGGGAGGGTCATAACTCCTCGCCTGCCGTCGACGAGGGCTTCTAGCCCTCCTCGCCGAACTTCAGCTCTTCCTTCTTCTTTTTTTTTAAATCTAAACATTTAGCTTATTTTTAAGTTTTAATTAAAAAAAATATAAAAAGTCACGTCATTGTCACGTTGGATTGAAAAAAAAATAAAAAAATTCAAGTCAGCATTTTTTATTAGACGGTGTTAACTTTAGGACTCAATCGAACCAATTTGATAAGTTTTAAGACTTGATTGTACTTTTTTCAAATTTTAAGACTCAAATGCATTTTGGTGATAAATTGTATGACTTCTAGTGAACATATCCCTATAAAATACCATAAAAAGGATAACCCGAACACTAGAAAGATGGGTGTGCACTCGAATACGTGGAATTTGCAGAATTACCCTCATTAAACCAAAAATAAAGTTCGAGCACAATAGACAAAGATCAAGCCCTATCAAGTCATTTCCCTAAATTTTGAACCTCTCGTAGAAGTTATATCTTTTGGAAAATCAACTGCGATTTAAGACCGTGGCAGCGCGAATCTTTCTTTTTCCTTTAGCTATCACCAATGCTAAGCGTACACATGTCATATGAAATACTAAAGTCTACTTGACTGGGACCCACTTACAACTCCATATCATCATCGGCTTGTTGCATGAGATTCTAGAGCATTCTTCACAGTGAAGCACTTCCAAGTTTCAAGTTCACGTCATGATGTGGTTATTCAAGACTGAGCAGAAAGTAGCATTTAATCAACGACACAAATTTTTTGTTTGATAACTTATTCTTAGATTTCTATTCTCGGCGGCCGATGAGCCTGGGCGGGCGGCGGCAGGCAGTAAGGTCGAACGATAAAAAGAGTTATTATTTTTTGTTCATGTTCTAGAAATAGAAAAGTAAAAAAAAACCTACTTCTCATTTTTGTTTCAAATCTATTTTTGGGCTAAAAATTTATCTCAGAAATAAATTAAAAAAATAAAGTTGTGTTGTCAAACGGATTTTTATTCCAAACTTATTCCCGAAAGCAGAAAAATAGAAAAACGAGAAACAAAATGGTTATGATTCGCGCACCCTTTGTGATGGCCCAAGCCAAGCGGTGGAGCGCGGAGAGGAGGGATGGCGGTGAGTCCGCGCCACTACCCCGGACGTGCGCAGGGGAGTGGGGTACCTCTCTTGTCCCACATCGCCTAGGGAGGGAACCTTGGATTTGCTTATAAGGTTTAGGGTTTTATATCTGTATAACGCGTTTTATACAAGCTTTCGTTGTGCTGAGAACAAAGCCTTGAGGGAGGCCCGTAGCTAGGATGGCGATGCATTCGCGCCAGTGTGGGAGGCCTAAATAGGACAATATTATGCTGGGATGAGGGATGGTAGTGCGGCTGTGCCTTTTCCCCAAACAACAAGTTTTAAAGCCGTGAGAATCAGTGGGCCGAAAGCGGACAATATTACACAATACAAACCCGGGGTATTACAGGTAGTATCAGAGCCGTCTCCCGACCGCGTATAAGCCCCACAGCGAGGGCGCTGTGCCCGTAAAGGGTGGAGAGTGTGACGACCCTAGCCAAGCAGCGGAGTGCGGGGAGGAGGGATGGCAATGCGTTTGCGCCACTACCCTGGATGTGCGCAGAGGAGTGAGATACCTCTCTTGTCCCACATCGCCTAGGGAGGGAGTCTTGGGTTTGCTTATAAGGCTTGGGGTTTTATATCTGTGTAACGCATTTTACACAAGCTTTCACTGTGCTGAGAACAAAGCCTTGAGGGAGGTCCGTAGCTGGGATGGCGATGCGTTCGCGCCAGTGCGGGAGGCCCAGAGAGGACAATATTGGGCTGGGATGAGGGATGGCAATGCGGCTGTGTCTCTTCCCCAGACAATGTGTTTTAAAGTCTTGAGGGTCAGTAGGCCCAAAACGGACAATATTACACAATATAGATCCGGGGTGTTACACCCTTAGTGCCCTATTGTTCATAGTTCTCTTGTGGTTTAGTTATGCGACTGCTAAGGGTGTCAAAATCCCCCAAACGGACATGAATCGAACCAACCCAAAAATTTCGAGTATTTTTGGGACCCTTCTCATTCTGTTTAGGGTAATACGAAAGAATTTTGGGTATCTTGATGGTTTGTTTGAGTTCGGGTCATATACCCGAACCGAACCGAAACACATTAAACCCTAAAAAGAAACCCTCTTTGCCGCAACCCCACTCACCATCACATGATCGGAGAGAGAGAGATGGCGTGGAGCATGACAATGTTCGGAGCGATGCTGGGGTTGGGCATGCAAATGTACTTCAATGCCCTCCACAAACTCCCTTACATGCGCCGCATGTCAACTCCAATTGCTCCTTCCCCCTCCTTCGGACCCTAATTTTTCATGATTTCAATCCTCATTCCTCTTGCGTTCTTGTTCATTTCGCTCCTATAAGCATTGGAATGAAGCTTTTCGGTAATGGCATATGTTTGTTTTGAAAATCAAATCCGTGGAAACATGTTATTGGGATGGTTCTTGGAGCGGTGTTCGTGAACCAACCGGTGAAATGGGACTCTCAGCTCCAAGAAGATCTTGACAAGATGCTTGAAAAGGCCAAGGCCTTTGGCAAATTGCTATGAAGGAAAGAAGAAGAAGAAGAAGAACAAAGGGAGAGAGACAAAGAAGCAGCCGCGGCCTCCTCCCAAAAAAAAAAAAACCTCCGAAAATCGAAAACCTAGACCTAATAGAACCAAATCATCATTTTGGTGTGGGTTTTGTATGATTCACACCTTGGTTTGGGTTACACAATATATATACCTTCAGGTTCGAGTCGATTCGAGTATTAGAGAAATCCAAACCGAATTGACTCGTTAACACCCCTAGTTGTTGCTGTTGGACCACCTAGTTTTGGTTTGGAACCTATGCATTCTCTAACTGAACACCCTTAATAAGTGTTAAGCTTATTTGGGAGGAAAATCCATTGGTGAAAAGCCATTTCCCTTATCAAATGGTGAAAGAATATTTCCAACTCAATTTCAAGCAAACTCCTGAAAATATTACTATTTTTCAAAATGACTTCTTTAAAAATGTTCTTAGAAGTATCAAATGGTGAAGATGAGGTCTGGGGGTGGCTCTAGTATGATTGGCGTTCTCTCCGATCCATCCGATGCTGGGCCATCTTGAAGCAAGAGAAGCCGCTTCCCATCACATTTGAACCTCGCCTTGCTCTTTCAGTAGGAGAGGATGAGGCGATGGAGGTGGTAAGTGGAGCCCATGGCATGGACGGCGATGTCGGAGAAGGAGCCAAAGTTGAAGCCCTCGATTTGGACGTGACAGCACAAGGAGGAGAGGTTGTAATCGAGGGCACGAAGTGCATCGCTGGCAGTGGATTGGCCACCATCTTTTTGTGGTTTGATAATGCAGAGCATGGGTCAACCATGGCACCGCCGCCCTTGGCACCGAAAGCGAAGACCTTGGTCTTGGGGTCCTCGATGGGGAGGTTGAGGTTGATCTTGCGGACAAAAGGGGCAAATGTGGGCACAGTGGAAAGGGTGGTGTTAGGGTTTTGCGGTGGCAAATATGGTCGTGACAAGTGAGTGGAGAAAAAGAGGGTTGATTGTGAGAGATTAAAGAGAGACAAAGCGAGACCTTCTTTGCTGGGCTAAATGGGTAAAATATGAGTTATAAGCAAACACATCGTGACTTGCCTTTTTATGCTTTCATTTTTTCTTAATCCACTTAGTCCTAGTTGATAAAAAACGAATTACCCATATAGAATTGAGCCTCCTAAAACTAAGATACAAAATTGGTTTATTTATGGCAGGTCTACTCGTCACATGAACATTGGTTCAATCGAGTTTTAAAGTTAACACTGTCTAATTTACTAACGGAAAATGCTGATGTGGCTTATTTTAATATTTTCTCTCTCCTTCGCGGCAGTGACGTGACTAAATTATGAAACATAAGACTAAAACGACTTCGCTTTGGCCTAAATTTAATTTTTAATACTAATTTTATTTAAATGAAATTTAAAAAACAAGCTTAAAAAAAGGAGAAGAAGTTAGGCGGGGAAAGCTACAAGCCCTTGTTGTTGCCGCTACCCCACCATCACCAGGAGGGGCCGACGAGGTTGGGGGACGGGTTGGCGGCGGTTGACGAGCCCCTTGGCCCTCGCCAAGGGCCCGTGACCCTTGCTGACAATAGGCGAGGGCTTCTAGGCCCTTGCCCAAATCTGGGCAAGGGGTTGTGACCCTCCCCCAAACCGAGCGACGGTCACTAGCCCTCGCCCAAACCTGGTCGAGGGTTGCCACTAGGTCGGCCACCAGTGGCGGCCTTCGGCTAGGTCTGGACGAGGGCCGGCGACCCTCGCTCGATCTGGGGGAGGGCCATGACTCCTCGCCTGCCGTCGGCGAGGGCTTCCAGCCCTCCTCGCCGAACTTCAACTCCTCCTTCTTCTTCTTTTTTAAATCTAAACATTTAAATTATTTTTAAAATTTAATTTAAAAAATATAAAAGGTCACATCATCATCACATTGGATTGAAAAAATAATAAAAAAAATTCAAGTCAGCATTTTTTGTTAATAAGTTAGACGGTGTTAACTTTAGGACTCGATTGAATAAATTTGATAAGTTTTAGGATTTGATTGTACTTTTTGCAAGTTTTGATACTCAAATGCACTTTGGTAACAAGTTTTATGACTTCTAATGAACATGTCTCTATAAAATACGATAAAAAGGATAACCCGAACATGTGGAATTTGCAGAATTACCCTCATTAAACCAAAAAAAAAGTTCGAGCACAATAGACAAAGATCAAAACCTATCATGTCATTTCCCTAAATTTTGGACCTCTCGTAGTAGTTATATCTTTTGGAAAATCAACCGCGCTTTAAAATCGTAACAACGCGAATCTTTCTTTTCCCTTTAGCTATTACCAATGCTCAGGGTACACATGTCATATGAAATACTAAAGTCTACTTGACTGGGAACCACTTGCAACTTTATATCATCGTCGGCTTATTCCATGAGATTCTAGAGCATTCTTCACTGTGAAATACTTCCAAGTTTCAACCTCACGTCATGATGTGGTTATTCAAGACTGTAGCAATTGATATGCAATGTATGTAGCTGGTGATATGCTGTGTAACTTGCAAAGCACTGACGCACCTGTGTATTCAAATAAATAAGTGAGCTATACTCAATCATTTAATATAAGTTTGTCTTTTCCGTTTTGTTATGACAAAATCCACTTTAGGCCTATAAACCAATTTGATGAATATTCTTTAAAAGATTAATATCACCAAAATTCTCAAATTGATATGTTCGTGTCACATTTACATAAAACTAATTTTCATGTCACAAAAAATTTCAGGAAAAGAACACCATAAGTGTTATAACTTTCTTACGACGCTCACTGAAATATCATAACTTTTTTTTCAATTACTTAAGTGCCATAACTTATGAACGACACTCACTTAAGAGTCATAACTTTTTCCGGTAATTTGAGTGCTACAACTTACATTTTTAAAAATTTTTGGCACTTAATTAATCAATTCAAGCGAACGTTTTTTAAAAAGTTGTGGCAATTAAGTTACGAAAATTATGACACTTCCAAAAATTGCAAATCGATGCACCTGCACACATTTATCCCAAACTATTCATTGTGCCACCAAAAATCTCAAACTGATATACGTGTGCCACACTTACTCAAAACTTATTTTCATATTACCGAAAATCCCAAATCACCAAAATTAGGGATTTTTTGGATTTTCCAATATAAGATTTTGGTGATTTGGTATTTTTTGTGATGTGAAAATTAGTTTTGCACAAGTGTGGCACGAGCATACCAGTTGGAACTTTTTGTGATACAAAAATTACCTTGGGTTAGATGTGACATGAGTATATCAATTTGAGATTTTTTTGTGTCATTACTAGTTTTTTAAATGGCAAAAGCTACCAAAAATCCTAAACTATATCCACTGCCACACGTTTTACCCTAAACTTTTTTTATAACATAAAAAATCCCAAATTTGTATATGTGTAACACTGAAAACCGTTAAAAATCTGCCCACATGGACGCCCAAACAGTGTTAACAGAACACTCACTTGGCTTAAGTAAAATAAAAATAATGTTTTTTTGCTGAAAAATCATCTAAGGAAACCTTTAAGTACAAGTTTAGGGATTTTTATGTCACAAGAATAAGTTTAGAATGAATGTGTCACAGTGGACATAATTTATGATTTTTTTATGTCAATTATGTGTCACAATGAGTAGTTTGGGATTTTTGTGACTTTTTCGCTTTTTTTAAATTGTACCCAATAAAGTTAACACAAGTAGTGGAGGAATTCCAACCGTCTGTCGTCAGCAAAAGCACCGTCTTCAGCATGAAGGGGGATCCACTGAACAGCACAATGCCTTCTGAAACAAGGGTGAACAAAAAGTGACTGCCTGTGCTATAAGGATGATCCACTTGGAAGGGTCTGGAGTCACACTCTCGAGTCCCAAGCAAAGCAGAGCAAACGGCGAACTCCGTTTCCTCTGTTTTTTCCCCTGCTTTTCTAAGTTGCCTACGCTAATCTTCTCTTGTTCTATTGCAGGTTGAGGTTGAGACTGATAAGGCATCATCAAATTGAATGGCGACATGGCCGGCGGGACTCAGATTCAAACCAACCAAGGAAGAACTCGTCGATCATCACCTTAGAGGGAAGCTCAAGGGAAAACTAGAAGCATTTTGCCTAATCCCAGAGCTATATATCTCCAAGCGCGAGCCTTCAGATTTGTTCATTTTATACAATGGTAACTTCGTAGTGTGGGGCTAGTCCTTTGAGTATTCTTTATTTTTCCACCTTCCCGTGCTTTTGTGCTATTTGCTTTTTGCCTAAGAGATTGTACTCATTTAGTTCATTTGAGGGTTCTTCGTTTGTAGAATTATCGGACGTACCATCAGATGGACGGGAGTGCTTCTTCTTCTGTCCCCATGAGGACAAGATACCGAACAGTCTTGGTTCTAATAACAGGATGACAGAGTTAGGATATTGGGAAGATACCTATAAGAAACGCATCATACGATCACCGGACACCGGCAAGAAAATAGGGATTAGGAAGAGTTTGGTCTACTATGAAGGTCGACAACCAAAATGCCACAAGACCGACGTGGTCATGCATGAATATTACCTAAATTCAAAAGTCTCTGACAGTAAAATCTCCGGCCCGGTAATCGATTTTTCCTCTTTTGATCCCTGTAATTGAGCATGTTTAGCGTGTTTACGAGTGCAGGTAAGGTTGAATCTGGCTTAGAATTTTAGGAATATCTTAACTTGAGTTTGTGATTCGTCGTCCATCTTATGCATAGAATATTTCATGTATACATGGCTATAATGGTCTCTGTTTATAAAACTCTCCACATCCTTTCATCTTCGCAGATGGCCTTTGTTCTCTGTCACATAATCCACGCGAAAGGTAAGAAAGCGAAGTCAGCAAAAGCGAGTACTTCAGCCAGTCTAAGCACCGTCAGTACTCCTCATGACTCCGGAACTGGACAAGCTCACGAAATTAGTGCGCAGGTAACCAAAAATTACTCTATGTCAACATAAAGCAATATGATCTCCTGACATATCTAGCTAAAACTAAAGCTTCACTTTTTTCCCTCTTTTCTTCCTTCAGGCATCTGAGGATGTTATAATTGAAACTGAATATCAGAATGAGATGTTGGTTTCCAGTATGCTGGACAGTAACTTGTCTATTATTCCTCAGCAGGCCCAGATGCACAAAGAGCAAAGCTCGCTTTATAATGATTATCAGTTCATAGATGGGTGTAGTGACGAATGTTATGCTATGCCATTTTCTCCAAGCGACTGTATTGAGATCTCGGATCTCTGGAATGTTATCTAGGGACGGATTAGTACGCCAGACTGAAAGATAGCTATATGATGGCCTTACTTGTACCTAGTTACCATGTTGTTGAGATAGGAGGGATGGGAGGTGGGTGTACTGTAAAATCTGTAGTTGTGTGAGGAGATTCTGTGTGTGTTTGGTACGAATTGTATGGTGTTGCTTATAAACACCAGGTTGTGAAAGTTTAGATACTTCAGTATTTGTTTTGTGCAGGTTTCAGTGTGAGTGAAGGTAAACCATTGTGTAGCACAACTATGCATTCCAAGCGTCAGAAGTTAATATCTATGATATGACTGGTTTTATTACCTTGTGCTTACTGGCTAATGAGTAGATGATCCAAGACTAACCCAATTTTAGATGCACCTCCTCCATCTAAACTGCCTGCCAAGCCAAAAGTACTAGCTCCAAGTACTCCATCCAATTTATGAAGACACTCAAATTTGTGGGGAAGGCGCAAGTATATCCAAGTTTCGATTCAAATTTTTATATAGAAACGTGTATTAAAAACTTGTCCGAGTGGCCAGGGTGGACCTTTGCAGTAGTACTTAGCTAGATCTCTTGCATCTGATGTAGGAGATGGATCATTACAAACTATAGCGTTTATAGAACTGACGTCTTGTTCGGTGTCTATCCATATAAACCCAAGAATCCTACAAGACAATTAGGATACATACCATTTACAACAGCTAAACCCGATCCATTCGAACTAAGCCACCAAAAGGAGCAATCCGAACATAGAAATAGGATGTAACAAATAGAAAGCAAAAGGATTTCGAGAAATGACTAGCTGTTCTTTATAAATAAAGGAAGAAGCTTTTGATCATAATCGATCATTTTACCAAAAAAATTAACCGAATGTAACCTTTCATCGGATGGAAAGTACTCATAGGTCCAACCGTTGAATATCCCAAAACCTCAACTAGATAAGACTCTACTTCAATAACCAAACAGAATCCTACGCCATTCCCGTTTTGTTCTCCTCTCGACTGTCTGGTCCATTCATTAAACCCATAATGCTAAATAAGAGGGTGAGCAAAACGACAATCTAGCAAATGACAATCACTTCTACGAAATCAACAAATTATGCAACTTTCTTAACATGTATGCAACCCTATGCATCAAGACTGTAGTACCAACGCAAATTCTCAAATAGCTGTATATTCAACTTATATTTCATAAATCATGAATCATATGCATCATATTATAAACCATATCATTGCCACCAAATATCAAACTTAATAATTAATATTGATAGAAAGTCCAACTCAAATGCCTAAATTGATAGGTAGAGTGCTCATTTTGCAGCGCGATACAATGTTCACGTGACATCTGATTCATCCTCTGTTGTGTGCTTATGCGACTTCTCAATAGACCTCGGTTGTTTATTTAAAGTCTATAGCGTTTATATATTACATTTTATGTAAAAACTACGACAAAATATACTAAAATATGACGTTTTTTTGGACAGTGGATCGATTTCTTGAGGCACTATTGAATCCCTCGATTTTCTATGCCATCAAAAGAGAGCGACGCGAAACCAATAAAATAGAAGGAAAGTGAAAACTATTTGATGCAGAAAAGTAAACTGAAACCAATAAAAGAGAGCAACGTGGCCTCACTGACAAAGACGCAGGAGAAATATCATAGAGAAAAGAAGAAAGAGGAGCCAGCCATTATATGGGATCCAAGAAAGCAGCAAAATCGTAGGGTCCCATGGGGTTCAAAATTGGAAGACATTATTTGTGGTAAAATGTTAAACGTACCGGTAAATTTTAAATCTTGTTAGTAAACAAGTTATTTAACATTCGAGTCATCCGTCATAACTTTTTTTAACCAAGGTATTAAAAATTTACAAACGAAATCGGAAATCTACTAATGACCGAAAATTTTACGGCTTTTTCAATGACTCGACCGAAGAATCGCCTAACATGTTAAAGCAAATGAATTGACTAGAAAAATGCATCGGTGGAATCCAGCAACGACTCGGGGTCTCAACTTCCTCAGGAAGTTCTCCGACTTGAGGAACAAGTCTTGAATTCTCCAGACAAATAAACCAATGAACAAGCAAGAAGAAAAGGGTGGACCGGACCCATCGAAAGCGCCAGACAGTATTACTTCCCAAGCAAGCAAATGAAGAGGGGCACCAGACAAAATAAGCTTGACTTCTATCTCAAGGCGACTGCAGTATAAATTCATCTCTTCTCATGAAGGTTTGGATATCAAAACCTCGCAGGACCCCAGCCATGTTGAAAGCATTCAGGAGATGGGAGAGATTGCAACAGCCCTAGAGCGTGTCTCGGTGAGATTTGGAGCGACGCCCACCACAGGACTCGTCAATCATTACTTGGAGTAGGTATCCGCGTGCACAGGCAAGAGGCCATGCACGAATATCACCTAAACTCTGTGGGTGCCCCCAATACTTATAGTTCCTGATTGGAATGCACCAGTGGGGGTTTGCGCACATGTCCTAATTCCTTATTAGAAGTGTCCACACACAGAGGCAAAGGAATATGCACGAATATCATCTAAATGTTGTCTGTGCTTTGAATACTCCTAGTTCCTAATAAGAATACATAGGTAGGGCTTGTGCACACGAACAATGGGGTCATGCACAAGTATCACCTAAATGCCATCTTCCTCTAAGTATACTTTACCCGACCAGGTAATTATGTTTGTCTCTTCTTCACTTCCTTGTATTATACAGTAGAGCACATCTTTGTGCACCAATGAATATCATTACTGTCAGCTTGGCTGGAGAGACAAAAAGAAATACTATTTGATAATCATTCGTGCCTTACAAGTTTTCCCTTTCGATTGATGATGGCAAACATGCACAGGCACATTATGTGCATGCTCTACTTGGTTTTGTAGACGAAGGTATAGATATATTTCCTGTTTTTTGGGGCAGCAGCAAAGGGATAGATATTGAGTTTATCAATATACTTCATTACTTCTGCTGAGCATATATCAGTGCACTATTTTGGTTTCGGAAACAACGTTGTGCATCTCCGTTCTATGCAGAAATGTTGCTGCATTTTGCTGATTGTCATATTTACATACTCACCTTCCATTATTATCATCTTTTTCAATTTGTTAAAAAAAATTCCCTGGTCTTTAGAAGGAATACACGATGAGAAGGCTAATAGTCTAGACATACCCAGTTAGACTCGGATGCCTTAACCAAGGCAGGATAAGATGCCTCAACGAACGAGATCTACGCGAACTAGGTATGTCTTATTGAATCAAGGCGATCCAAGTAACTGGAGCCGCTTCTGAAGCCATATTCAACTTAATTTAGTTTCTACATGCTTATCGTTGAACACAATAAGCCTCGAGCACTATAAGCAAAACACTCTTTCTAGTCAAGAAGTCTGTTTCTTTCTTTCCTTCATTTTTATTTTGCACTTTAACCCGGATCTATCACTGAATTCTTCAATTGAAATTGCAATATTCATGCAACGCAGTACATAGGCATAGATATCAGGCGAGTAACTCAGAGTTCTCAATCAGAAGACGTCACTGAATACCCTGGTGGGAAGAAAATACAGGAGAACAATATCAGAGACTGAAATCTTCAAGATTTAAGATCGTCCACAGTTCTAGCGCGATAGCCTTTAAACATTAGTGTATAATTGTTCATGATTCTTATTTTTTTTCTATAATCTTGATGAAAGAATATGTCATGCAACTCTGTACTATACTTAAGAGAGAATAAGCAATATTGCTGTGATGCTCCTTACAATAATTATTCACGATACAATACAAAAACCCGCGTGAATTTATGTAATTGCTTGGAGAATGCATAAGGGTATCGTCATCTTTCTTGAGTGATTAAACCTCTCTTCTTCTTCTGCTGCTGCTGCTGCAATTCTCACTTGGGATCGCCTGATAATATCCCGAGTTACATCTTTCTTGAGTGACCTCAACCTTTCATTGCTGGGAGCTGATACTGAACTTGGGTATCCGGATAAACAAGCGAGCAGATTGACAGTCTCTTCGTGACATCATAACCAATAAATAAAAGGCCAAATAGCAATAAAAGTTATTATGTTGTTCTCCACTTCTAAATTCTATCACCACCTTTCTGGATTAGCAAAATAAATCCTCACTTTTTAATAATATCAGTATAATATCCCAAAAGGCCAAAACTAGACATCTTGCAAAAAATTATCTATTAATTACCCTTTTGCCGTCTTAAGGGTTAAAATATGTATAGAATTGAAATTGAAACTATTTTTCAAAAGAACTTACTTTTTTTTTATCTTTTTTCTCTTCACACAATAAATTTCCAATATATTTTTTTTATCAACGAAAAATGGCTGATTAGAAGCCAGATAAATCACTTGAGTGAGGCACCCATTAAATTATTCTCCGTTAAATATCCTCCTTTAAGTAATAAAACCAGATGAACTTAAATTGTTATCCTTCCTTTTGGCGTAGTTTGGCAACAAGTAACAGAGAATATAGTTCTTAGAACAGTTTACTTGCCACTTTGGGAAGGAATCTGATAGAATATTTCCTCTCACAAATTGTGTTAAAAAGACTTGGGATAGATTTGATACAGTTTGAAAGATTGAATGCTTTGCAAAAAAAACTAAACCATAATTCTAACAGGAGGCTTGTAAAAGGTTCACAAAAATGTAAAAATAATTACGTGGACCTCATTAGTATTGGGAGCTAACTCTCTAAAAAGCCCTTAACTTTAGATCCAATCCCAATTTTATCCAGAACTTTTTTTGTTTGAAAAAAAATCCCTAACTTTCACTCAATCCCCAAATATGCCCACACGACCATACATTGCCATTGGTTTCTTCAAAATTATCAACATTCAAAGACTCGTGAGGGTGTTGATGAAGAAGTGAATTCCAATAATGAACATCTAACTAGTCCTGACGTTGATAATTTTTACGACATTGGTGGTGATTATTGGATGCGTGAGCAAACTTGGGACTAAAGTAAAAGTTTGCGATTTTTTTAGACAAAAAAAAATAGTTAGGGGAAAAACGGGAATTAGACCTCGATATTAGTCAAGTGAATTACCATTTTTAGGAAATTGTTAGCTTCCCGTGTCGTGTGCTTTACATAGTCTACGAAGGCTAGGTTTTTGTTTCCTTTCAGTTCTTTTCTAAATTGCTATGCCTAGGCCGATATGGTACTGCTGAATCTAGCTTGGGCCAGAATATAATTTGCCCAAAATAGTAATGTTCTTTGGCTCTCTATACTACGTTTGATGCTTTGTTAGCTTAAGATGAACAGGTAAGTACATATATATATTTATATATTTATATATATTTATAGACACACACCCCACCTTGACATCATGCCCTAGAAAGTAGTGTTATTTAAATTAATTTTGTTATACTTGCTATAATTCTGCTTTTGTTAAGCAGAGAAACTAGTAAAATACGACGTCATTGACAAGGATGGAAAAAATCAAAAGGAAATAAGTAAAGCAATGACCGGAAAATAGAATAAAGGTCCAATAAAGGAGGCCCATGAATTGACTAGAAAAAGTATTGGTAGGACCATTGATGACTCTCGTGTTCTCAACTACTACATGAAGTCATCAGACTTGAGAAGCAAGTCCAATCAATACAAAAAATAATAAGAAGAAGAAGACTACGAAATGATGTGGGATCCACGAAAAGGCCAGACAACATAACCTCCCAAGGAAGGTAAAGCAGAGCGCATCAGACAAAGCACAGGCAGGACCCCCAACTCAAAGCAAGTGCGGTATAAATTCAATCTCCTCTCACAGGTTCAGCACCAAAGTTATCTCCAGCCAAGCCCAAGAGTTTTCCTGCCTGCTCTGTTTCTTCTGCGGAGAACCTGAGATGGAAGACATAGCTGCGCATCGTTTGCCAGCGGGATTTAGAGTCGAAGCTGGTCATCATGAGAGGACTCGTCAATCATCACTTGAAGCTGAAAGAAGGATTTGGGTGTCAGCACCCCTATCGCTTCCGGTTCCGAACCGGAACACGCGGATAGGGGTCATGCACGAATATCACCTAAATACCTGTCCTTGTTTGTGCACTTCCGGAGGCTAGGTAGATATAATTATCTCGTTTACTTGTTATCTATGCTCTACTTGGCTTTGCAGACTAAGGTGCAGTTATGAAGTTCCTTCGTCGAATTATTTGTTTATGCTGAGCATATTTGATTATACTGTACGCACACCAGTTGCCATCTATTGATTAAGATATTGTTCTGTGCATCTTAGTTCTATGAAGATATGTTGCTGGCTTTTGCTACTTTTTTCATATTATCCAACTCATGTCGTGTTCTTTCTTCAAATGTATGCAGACATATTGTTCTGGGCCTTTTGGAGGCAACCGAAATGAGAAGGCTGATAATCCAGACCTTCTTAGTAGAATTTTACTGTCTCGTCTGAAGACTAGTTAAAGATGCCTTAAAGAAGAAGATCCACGTACTTCTGATGCGTTGTTGAATTAAAACAATACAAGTGACTGAAGACACTTTTGGAGATGTATTCCACTTGAGTTTCTGCATGCTTATTGTGGATTCACAATATGCTCTGTGTATTAAAAGTAAAATTTTCTTAGTTAGAAGTTTTTGATTTTATTGTACTTTTTTTTTATTTCATATCAACAGGGAACATCGATTGCTCATAGATTTTTCAACCCAAATGACGGTGCTTCTCCAACTAAGTATATATATAGTTTCCGGTATCCTCAGCAGATTAATGATTTGTCTACAGTACGTCTTATTTCCTACTATGAGCTTATGACAACACACAAGTATCTCAGTTCTCAACCAGACTCCAGATATCGGTAAATGAATACCCCGTTGCAAAGGAAGTACTTTAGGAAGTACTGGAGACTCAGTCTTCTAATTTTAAGATCCCATCATTCCGAGGCCATGATCTTTCAACAGTTATCATATGTTCTTTGATTGATGGTCTTTTGTATTTCTTTCTTTTAATTTCCCTCTGTAATCTCTACAACAGAATTTGCTAGGTCAACCCTCCAGTACAACCAGGAGAGAACAAACAAGAATCGTAATCCTAGTCATAGTATATCTGTTCATAACATAATAAGAGATCCACGTTAGTTTCTGTTGTTGCCTATAATATGCTGGATGGTGTCATGGTGTGGTCATTACAGTGAGGAACATTTATATTTTGCTGAATTAATCACTTTGGAACACGCAATGTATCCGAATTCCATGTATGATAGCCTAATTTATGACTTCATTAGGAAGAATGGCTCGTACTAAATATAAATAAACTGCTAAAAGTGCAAGCAGACTCTACTTCATGGAATTGGTAACTGAAAAAGAGTAAATGAATTCCCCCCCTTAAGTGAAAAAGGAGATGATCACCAGAATCAGTGAGTACATAGGTTTTACCCAGAAGATGGAAGCAACAATAACACGTCTTTTAACCCCATGCCAAGGTTAAGGAACAGACTTATGTGCCGAATAGTTTACATGACACAGTTTTGATTCTCCAGAACCGCCAATTGCTTGCAATCTTATATTTGTATCACACATGAGGGCTTATGCACACATCTCGCCTGGTCTATGAAATCAGTGGGTTGTTTTGGAGTCCTGTCGTTTATGCATTTAAAGTGGAGTTGAAAGTCATCTTAGAAAAATCCTGCAGTTCAGCGCATTTTGGTAATCTCATCTTTCATCTATCAGCATATTTCAACAGTGGAACTGTAATGACATGCACGAAAAAAGAAGAGAACGTTCATTTTCGTTTGCTGTCAAAGGTAAATGAGTTCTGGGAGCAATCGGCTAATCTGGCCTCAAAGGACAACCATTAGTCGAAAAGCGCCACTTATCAATCCAGTTATTAATCCCCAATGACCCGCTGCATCAAAATGCAAATCATAGTTTAGTCCTACCTAAATTCAAAGGAGATGAAGCCAATTATCATGCAGCTCAGTTACAAACCCATGGAACATCTTTTTTAGGCTAACCAAAGCAGTAACAAAAATCCCATTGTACGTAATTTGTTGGTACATTGGTACATGAAGCGACTGGGTAGGGTGCACCTTTGTCATTTAAATAAAATGCACACGCGCGTGGACAGCCCTTATGTTAACTGACTATTAGCAGGTTGATTTTAACTCAAATTCGCACTATGTCATTAATAAATGGAAATGAAAAGTCTCATATTGTAATAAGAGGTAACAACCAGGACACATCACAGGAGCAAATCCCAGAAATTTCCTGGATATTGTCTCTGTCATATGAAAAAAAGTGTATCTTTCAGAATGAGCAAAATCTTAAAATAGTTTGATTTCTGTGAAGGGATCCACCAGGACAAGGAAAAGCAGACAAAAAACCATCCCTATCAGCTATCAATCACGATCAAGATTTTTCTGAAAGACGCGTACAAAAAGTTCGGTAACTTCTCAAAGAAGGGAAGACTTCAATAAAGACCCTCCCCGATGGTAGCGTGTTGATGCTCACTTTTCTGCTTCCCACAAACTGAAGTCAGTTCATTATTAACTTGTGTGTTGAGTGAAGAACAGAACGGAAGGAGATGGGAGCTGTGATTATCCCACAGAATTTGCCGGTCGGATACAGATTCCATCCAACCGATGAGGAATTCGTCGATCATTACTTGACGAACCGAGTCCTCGGAATAGTAGAGCGTCCCTGCATAATTCCAGATATCGACATCTGCAGGTGGGATCCTTGGGAACTACCACAGAAGTTTCATGGTAAGAACAGATACCACTATCACTTTGCTTACTCCTTTGATACAATTTCTCTCCAGCCATGATTCTCAGAATCTTATGGGTTTTTGGAGCATAATATATATCATCAATCAGTGAAAAGTCGAGGGAATGACAGGTGAATCAATCATTCCCCCGGATGACAAAGTTCAAGAGTGGTGGTTCTTCTGTTTGCAAACATCCCAACAGGCTAAGAGATCTACTCCCTCGGGCTATTGGAAGAAGACTGGTTCTGATCGGAATGTCAAGGCCAGAGATACGAACAGAGTAATTGGTACTAAGAAAACATTAGTGTTCCACAAAGGTCGGGGCTCTAGGGCAATCAATACCAAGTGGGTCATACACGAATTTCATCTACTCGCCAATGATGTACTCAATCTATCCCTCACTTATTTGTTGCAATCTATTATATTCACATGATGCATGAAATCGATATCATATTATGCAGAAACACTTGATCAAAAGTTTCCGCAAGTCCTAACGAAGCAAAGAAACATTATTTTGCTCAGTTTCTGCTACAGAAGATTGAAATCTTGTACATATAAAGAGAACAATATTATTTTTGAAATTTGTGCGTAGAATATTTTAATGTTGAAGAAAATATGATCGGATGGTATGAACTGGTATAACGTGGTATTTTGACAGTTGAATAGGAATTATGTTCTGTGTTGGTTAAAGCATACACAAGATGAGAAGGCTGATAATTCAACCCCGGAATTAGCGCATGGAGCCATTAACCTGGAGGATTTGGATTGGGACCTTCGTCAACCTGATCATGAGGACTCATTGCCTGAGGTGCGAAGGAAAATAGTTCTGTTTATACATTCAATATCTGTCTTGACGAGCAGGCAAGATGTGTTGATGACTAATCTTTTACTTGCAAATACAGCCTGAGATCCAAGAAATGATTAATTTACTGATAGGGCGCCCATTTCAGCCCGAGAACCAAGTTCAGGTTGCTTCATCTGACCTCCTGCAGCTGCTTCAGCCTGCCTTGCGATCACAAAATAGCCTTCCCTCCAATATACATCAGTTTATGAATACTGAGAGTCCATCTTTTATGGACTTCTCATTGGAGAATGGCACTACTGACAAATCTATCCAATTGGAATCATTGTTTGGAACAAGTGAAGAGGATGAAGATTTCAGTAACATGCTAAACGAAGATCTTTTTGAAGAGGTTGAAGATGTTGAGGTGCTAAGTGGAGATTTATTTTATGGCGAAGAGGTTGAAGATGTTGAGGTGCTAAGTGGAGATTTATTTTATGGCGACTTCTTTGACGGAGACCAAATGCAAGCACAGGTCAAAATTCTTCCCTTGAAATTTCATTTGGTTGCTGTGATTACCTCTCTAGTAAAAATTTAGGTTTAAAATGCATTGGATTGGTAGTGCACCTTCCCTTTTCTAGGTTATCTGAAACTAAGGATAATTTTCTTTCAATCATCTTTGGGTAGAATAGAAAGTTCATTAAAGAATCTGTCTGCTGAAAAAGAAAAGTGGACTCTCACGCTAAGTTACCCATGCTTAATTACTTTCAATTGTAGAAGAACGATGGACACTTTAAAACCTACCCTTGAAGGTTTGTTATGAAATTAAGTTTATGCCTCAGTTTTTTCCTCTGATTCACTCTATCTCATACAATCAGTCGCTGCAGTATGCCCAAACATTTAACTCGCATGATGAGCGTCCTGTTCTAATGGAGAATCGGCGAACACGAACAATCGACTCACTCCATGGTTTTGTTCCTCTTGAGGAAAAGAAAGGCATGGTGGAGAATAAGTTCAACGGCTCACTTGTTGCCCCCGAGAAACCTACGGCACCTCCTGTACGCACTGCAAGTGTCAAATATTATGGCAAAGATGAAGAGCCGAGGTTTGGAAAGGTTAAGCAGGAAACTGTAGCCAAAAGTATCAAACCAGAATGCATATATTTGGATGAAACAGTAGCCAGAGCAAAGGTGAAAGCAGCTCCTGAACTAACCCATTGCGTCTTATTTCTACTCTTATACGTTGACGTGCATTGCTTGGGTAGTTAATTAGATGATATGGATTCCGTTTTTTATTGCAGTGAACTATATTGGATATGTGGTTCATAGGTACTTAAGAGAACAGTTAATTTTGTTAAAATCCGCTTTGAGAAATACATGAAATGGATTCTAGCATTCTTCTATCAAAAGGAAGTAAAATTCCACTTTAAATTGCTCGTGGTCTATTAACTTTGGTTCAACTTAATTAGAATGTTGAAGAACTACAAAGCAGAAAATATATACAGAAAAAAATTGCAGCCGAGATATTGAACAAGGTTATAGTAGATGACTAAAGGCAGATTATGTAATTAGAGCTTCCAGACAATTTGAGAACAAAAACATGAATGTTTTGTCATGAGATCAAGATAATGCCTCAGTTATTTCGGTTGACCCGTTTGATCTTTTGCAATGCTTTGTTGCAGAATGGCCAAATATCTATAATGGAGAATGGCAAAACACCAACAATTGAGTCACTCCATGGTGTTGTTCCTTTTGAGCAAAAGAAAGGCTTCATACAGAGTAAATTCAACAGCTCACATGTTTCCTCCACCAAATCTATGGAGCTTCTGAAAGAGCCCAAGACTACAAAAATGCCCGAGTCTCCAAGAATCTATATCAATGAAGAACCGAGGCTCAAAGAGGTTAAGAAGCAGGGAATTGCATTGAAAAATGTTAAAACAGAATGTGTATCTTTGGATGAATCTGCAGCAAAAGAGAAGGTGAGAGAAGTTCCCAGTTATACAGATTTTGTCTTTCTGTGGTCTTCCAAAGTTGATGTGCATCATTGGACCATTTAGTTTGATTGGCATGGTTCCATTTTATTTGGAAAATCAGTAGAAAACTAGGAAAATTCTCCTACTTTTAGACCAATGTTGATCCTTACTTTCCTTTTCCTCAGCTCACTATTTGAAACACTTTATGTTTGCAGGTACTAAAATACAGAGAGCACGGTGAAACCAGTAATTCGCCGAGGAAGACAAACAACAGGGAGATTGAACATGCCAGAGAGAAATCAAATTCAGTGACTGCATTGACCGGACCGTCCACCAAGAGCACAAACGGTTCCTCAAATCCTCCCCTGCGTAATCTTGTGAACCTGCTTGGCGGGATTCTCCTGCTGATCGCCATCACTTACATTCACTTACCAAGTATTTGATTTATAATTTTCACTGCTATTTTGCCCTGAGTGTGATGCAGCATCATCGACAAGTACGACTGTAAAAAAGGGTTTTGTATGTTGTGTATTCAGGTGTATGTAGCTTGTCTTCCTTTTGATGCTGATGCTTTGGTACTTCTTTTTGCGTCAACGGAATTGGAAGATCTCACTAGATGTGCAACTGCTCTGTAATTTTACTTTCTTCGTTCTCTGCTGTATATAATGCGAAGAAACAAGAAGTTGCCACAGTTATGTTTCCTTTGAAAGTTTTCTTTCAGTCCATCATTCCATGTATTTCTTTCAGTTCATCAAACTAAGGATCGATCACATGTGATTGGTTGTTTTTGTAGGCACGGTCCATGGACACAACATGCAAACTAATCAGTCTAAATAGGTCAAAGCCTACTTTATAAGACGTTAAATCTGAGTCTTCCTAGAATCACACACGTGTACTCATAACGCCAAAAACAACAAACGAGGACCGAGAATACATTTCAACCGACACTGAATGTTAAGAGTGAGAGATAGGGGAGAGCTTATATTTAGAGACATTCAGTACACCAGTGACCTGTATCAAGCTGCCCAACAAAATACAAAACATAATTTATGATGTGCGAAGGGCCATAAACATATGGATCACCTTAAGACAAGGTGCACCACGGCACGGTCTCATATATGTTACAACAACCTGCATTCTTTGCAAATTAGAAATGTTCTAGTATAGATGACAGTTCACGTGAGGATTTCCAACATAATGGCCTCTCTCTCTCTCTCTCTCTCTCTCTCTCTCTCACACACACACACACACACACACACACACATTCCCACCATGTAAGACGATTTGTCACACCAGCACAGCAATGTAGCGCTGTTACTAATGGCAATTGATGATAAATCTCGACGGAACAGATTGAGTGACTCAATTGCACAAGAAAGAAGATGAACAGACAATGTTGAAGGAACAGTGCAATTTAGAAACCATATTCAGGCTCAACCGTTTAAAAGATTAATTTACCCCGACACCACTCTAGTTTTGACCAAATTGTCACTGTATTTTCACAAACTACTTTTCCAGGAGTATAGGAAAGTATTTAACTAGGGATACTTCATTCTATAAAGTCCCATGAGACGACATAAGGGAAATAATTGGTGATTTGAGGGAGATATAGTTCTGTTTGTTTGAGCCTTAAAAAAATTCTTATGGTGGTATTGCGTTACCTCCAAATTAGAGCGTTGTTAAGAGTAGGATTTTGGAAATACAGGGGTGTTACAGTGACTTGGTCAAAACAGTGCAGTGTTGGAGTAATAAGTAGGGAAAAAGATTGAAAAAGAATCCCATAAAAATGCCAACTTTTACTCCTTTCTTTTGGCAGGATGACCCCACAAGAGGAATCTGTCCACCACATATGGGGAGGGATAGAGAAAAGGAGAGAAGGGTGGAGAAAGACATTCACAAGACTAAAAGATGATAGCGACGGCCATAAAACTTCCTCAAGAAGGTGAACGAAGTCTTGGAAAATGCTGCAAAGAGGACAAGAGGGAAGGAATAAACAAGGACAGATGTGGGATCCATCTAGCACTGTGGATTAACTTCTCCAGCAAGGGGGGAGACTTCACCAGACAAAGTTGCTTGGCATAAGTCAAGTGTCTATTATAAACAAGGATAGACGTGGGACTCCATCAAGCACTACGGATTAACTTCTCAAGCGAGGGGAGACTTCACCAGACAAAGTTGCTCGCCATGAATCGTATACTATAAATTTAGCACTTCCATGCTCAAGTTTAACAAACTGCTCTAACCAAAGCCACTCTCTCTCTCTCTCTCTCTCTCTCTCTCTCTCTCTCTCTCTCTCTCTCTCTCTCAGCTTAGCTAAGAATCACCAAGAGCGTATACCGACTAAATAATATTGTTTGGTGTCCTAGTTATTGTTTACTAACTTCTTGGAATTTATATTTATTGTGGCAGTCCTCTAATTATGCCATTTTACTCCTCTTTTGACTGTTAATCAAAGTGATTGATGATGTTTTAGAGATAATTGTTAGATAAGCAAAATGTAGTCTCCACCTTTAAGCACACCTTTTTGATGGTTGAGGACAGAGTTAACCAACTGGGAAGAATTATAAGTGAAGTTTTCGTCCTGGTACAAAGCTTCATTTTCATCGACGTACCATGCACTTACTTCATTTTAGTCCATCTCTAACTTTTGACTACTAGATTTGTGTCTCATCTCTACTGTTTCGCTGCCTTATTAAGTTCCAAAATAGAAGCATGTGTGATGTATTAAGTACAGTGACTAAGCAAAACAGTCAGTGAATGACAAACGAGAAAAGATGTGTAGAACAGGGATGACAAGATGTCTGCACTTCTTGTGTCTCTTTGTTTTTTGTTTTTTTTTCCTTTGGTGTTTCCATAGAAGATTAGGAGTAGGGCAAGAACAAAAACTAGTTTTTGCTGCAGAAAACACAAGATGGAGAAAAAAAGGTAGTTGTTAACGCATTTCCATGCACGGATATAACCTAAATGCTTCAGTCATGCCAGAAAGCTTGAATGTCATGCACGAATATCACCATTCTTTTTGCCGCAAGAAAATCACTCTATCCTGAAGAATCAGTCCTCTAATTTTGCTCAAAGAGCTAAGTAACCCATTCAAAGGCCTCTTCTCTCATTTTATTAGAATGGAAGTGTTCTGTCATGGAAAGAACTCAGTAGTTTGGTATACACATAGAAGTTCAGACTTGTGGAATCAGTTTTCATTAGAATTTACCCGGATGGATACATATATGTTCCTGTTAGTATGATAAGGATCATGCTAATAAGATGTGATTTGAAATGAGTAGCTGTTTGGCTTTACCAATCAAACTATGGTCGTATATTTTTTAGTTTCATCGATGTTGTACGTTGTTCTTGGACTTAACGTGACAACTACTTATGTCTGTTTGTCTCTCTTTGTGAACAGAGTATTGCTTTGGTTAGTCTCTCGGAGGAATCAGTAGATGAGAAGGCCAAAGATGACCGCATTATACGATAGTACTAAAAAGACACAGCCTGCTTCACCATAGGTGACACAAGTGAGCTTCATCACAAGACATGATGCCTTGACAAAGAAATTATCGAATGTGTTGTCAGGAAACATATCAAACCCTTACCAAGTCCCTTCATTGAATTCCATTGTGGCTTAGTGAAACTTTCACTTCATCTGCTCATTGAAGCTACAGAAATTAAACAGAATTAGCTTATAATCAACATGGTGTTCTTTCGAACCAATAAAAGAATTACTTCACGAGTCACGCCAAATAATGTGCGAGTCCATCATCCGTTTCATCATTGAATAAAAACTGTTTCTTACATCATAAGGGGTCTGACAGATGGAACATTACCCAGACCTACTGACCGATTTTGTTACTTTGGCATGCAGATTGTTATAACATTAGAAGAGTTAGTTAGATCATTGTACCCCACTACTTGGCTAATATTATTTAAAGATTCTTAGGATGGTACAAGGACAAATAATCGATCTGATTAATGATCTGATCTTCATCTATTAGCCAAGTACCTCACTACTTGGCTAATATTATTTAAAGATGACTCCTTAGGTCAGGTTCTTAGAAGTGATGTATGCAACCACTACTCTCACAATGTTTTTGTCTAGCATGACAAACAGCATTTGTAGTTTCCTAAGTGTGGCATTCAGGCTCAGCGGAAGATGCATAAAAGCAAGCTGTGCTTCATAGTTTGACTGCAAATTAGTCAATTGTGAAGTTACTTATCCCTGCACACGCACACATGAGCAATACTCTGAATCAATACTCCACACCTTTGTTCTGGATCATTAGTCTGTAGATAAACAGACAAGGGAAGAGAAAGTCTGGGTACAAGCAAAAGTCACAAATTCTTATTGTTATGGTTGCAGATTGAACTGAAATATTATAGATCATTCTCTGATACAAAAGATACCAAATCAGGTGATTTTGTTCTCGGTTTTTCATATTCATGCTGCAAGTATACATTTGCAATGTCATAGCATCTAGAATTTTTTTTTTTTGGTTGAAATAACATCTAGAATTGAATGTATCACTTTCTTCAAACATAAATGAGCAATTTTTTAAATATTTTTTGGGGTATGTGTTGTGTATGGATCTAATGAGGAATTGTAGTTCATCTCACGAGGCGTGTATTGGTAGTATACCATACCATAGACAAGAAAGGACTCCTGCCTTTTGTAAATAGTGTTTCATCAAAACTAAATGAGGTATTCTTAGACATTTGATTCTGCTATTATAAGTTCTTTCTTTTAGGTGAACTATCTTGATATTAAATTGGACAATCAAATTGAGATATTTTTTATGGGAAATTTAATGGGAATCAGTTTTTATCTACTGAACGGTAGTATGATTCACAGTATATGCACTCCCTGTTCTGCTTTTTCTTTTCCAGATGAGGATGATCGAGTTCATTAATCAGCTCAAAGCAGGTTAGCCCCTCCATCCAGACCCAGGCCAGAATACATTAATTACTGAATTACAGTGTCATCTTCTATCATTATCACTAACCAATCTTCACATTGCTTTGTAGTCTTAGGATGCTTTCACTGTATTGGATTCCTTAGCTATATTCTAACCTATTTATGTGGGAAAATTCCAATAAAAAGAAAACAAACTTCAGTGAATAGCAAAGAACACTATGATGCCACGCCATGCGTCCACGTTAATTGCCTGCATTTCGATCTCCTCTTTGCTTTGTTTGGTGCTCTCTTCTGTGACATGGGAAAGTGGTGCTTTTGATGCGGTGGCTCTGTTATTAATTCAAATAAACGAATTTGATGATGCTTTATTCTTGGCGATATTAAATTCAATCTCCATTCTGAATCTTCTTCACTCAGCCAAAGGCCAGATGTCTTTCTTTCTTTCTTTCTTTCTTTACTTCTGCTGAAAAAGAAATGAGAGAGTTCTTGAATGACATATGTCGTGACCCTTCTGTTGTGAACCTCGAGGGAGTTTGGGGGTTTGCCAAGCGGGCGTAAACAATCCCTCTTGTATGGTACCGCTTTTACTTAGCACGGGCTCTCCCAATTGCAACTTTATTTCTCAATAAATATTTGATTTGGCTTTGCTTTAGGAAATGTCAATAATCTATTATGGGTCAAATATGGGCCAAGTAAGACGCGATAGTCCATCTTACTTCCATGAAGTAGAGATTCATAGGTACATGGATTTGGTTACTCTAGTTTTAGTAACTCTCATTATTGGTACTTTTTTCCTTCTATGAAAAGAATTTAGGAAAAGTGACACAAATGATCTTTAAACTTTGGCTCAATATGTAATGTTATCTTTGAATTTTTAATTTATTTAATATATCCCTTGAATTAATCATAAATATTCAATCTAGTTACTGAACTTCATTTTGTTCAATCTAAATTCTCAACTTTCTTTAAAAAAATGTCAAAATTTTTCAAAATTACATCGTTGCCTGGATTTTGTAATGTCTTTTTATTGCAATTAATTTCATATATTAACAGAAAAAAATATGGCTATCTTATTACTTTGTTAACTTTTTGGTCTTTATAACTATTACAATAGTTCCATTTAAGTCTATTTCAACTTATGATCTATATATTAGTAAAAGTAGAACCTCATTTAGAGTTGTATCGGATCGATGCTCCTACTATTTTAATTTTCTAATTTACACATTTAACTAAATTTAAATAAGAAACAAAAAAACTTGAAAATTTTCTCCATCTAAAGGATTAGGAACAATATTTAGTTAATATAAGTGCATCTATTCATAAATTAATATCGTTATCAAATACTCTTAAAAACTCTTATTTTTAGAACAAGAGGACTATGAATCCGATATAACAATAAAGACAAAAAAGGTAAAAAGATAATAAAAAGATAGCATATCTTTTGTTGATTTTGGAAATTGATTGAAATAAAAAAATTATTCTAAAATCTGGGTAAAAGTATAATTATGAAAACTTGTGAATAGTACCATAAGACTTATTTAACTTTGTTATGAAAAGTTAAGGGGCGAAAATGAATAAGTTAAAATTTTAAGGAGTAGATTGAAAATTTAGAAATAGTTAAAGGATCACATTAATCGAACAAAAAATCATAGGATGACATTACATATTGGGCCAAAATTTAAGAATTATCTATGTCATTTTCCCAAAGGATTATTCATGCAATCTTCTCAATTTTATTGTTGCCTATTTTATCATCTAGGATATGCAAAATAGGTGACCATGTGCGAATCTTCCAAACAAGCACATATACATAATCAAATAATATCAAAACGGATAAAATACAAGGAAAGAACCCAAGCCAATGCAAAATTAACAGTGCCTTGTAATTAAGGCTCGGGACAGGACAGGATCCCATGAGCTATACATACAATTAAACATGCACCAATCTAATGAATCCGAATTATGATAATGAAATACTAAAATAAGTTAAATAAAGCTTAGTTTAAGTCAAACTAATCTAATTCAATTTCTACTTAAATGCAATTCAGATGCATTTTTCATCTTTTTTTTTAATCTATTTTTATCCTTTCCATCTATTTTACAATAAAACCAATCAAAACCTAAGAATAAACTAATTGCTGAACAATCTTGTAATACAACTCCATATCTTTTCCTAATTTTATTCATTGTTGTCGCTTACCAAAATGAGTCAATGAAAAATATTTTTATTATTGACAACAACTCATGCCAAAACATTTTTGTTGCTAGTGAGACTATTTTCTATTGCCTCTTTTCCTAATAGATATAAATGATTAAAGTTAGGAAAATATTTTCTAAATTGTTGATTTTTCATGAAACAAATGGCCCATTAGACTTTTAACTTTAAATTTCCTGCAAGAACAGAGTTAGTACACATCGTAGGACAACGGAACCAATTGCAATGCAATGTTGGGAAACCAGACAAAAGCCAAATTGTAGATTAATGGACCAGCGGCTGAATCATCATCTTGCCTATTTTTATCTTTCAGCCCAGTTAATCCATCTTTTACAACATCTTTTGCAAAATGATCGTGGAACTACCGCCAACTATTCTAAAAGCTTAAACTTTTAAATGAATATGTAGTTTAATATTTAAATATTCTAACACCTCCCTTCACGTGTAGGCTGGACTTTGATATAAGCCTAAGCATGGCAATATTTGTGGTTTAGACCATCGATTTGCATCTTCTAAAAACCAAAGCCCTGCCCATTGAACTGATCGAACTACACCTTCCTTCATCCATCTTCGTCGCTCCCACTATTTCACCAAACCAGGCTCTGATACCAGTAGTTAGGAATGTGAATCTTTGAAGAGAAATGTCGCAACCTCCCCAAAGTGCAGGCCTTAAACCATCAGGGGTTTGAGGATAATGGATTGCTAAGTCTAAACTTATGGACTTAACTCATGCTCTCTTAAGCCCATACCAACTTGCAACTTAAGGTTCGGGTTATTAATATGCAAATCAATTTTATCTAAAAGTCGCAACTAATTAGTTTATGGTGGGTCAATTAGAAACCCAAGCAAGGCAACAGGAGAATCATTTTACTCCTACGAACCAAAGATTCAATGAGTTCGGACACTAAATTATACTAGTTATCTAACTAGTGTCTTTTTGGTACCTAACCTTGTTCAATTTAGGAAAATGCTTATCAGGTAGTCTAGATTAATTTTAAACCTATCTTCTAACCTGTGAGGTGATCATGCTGGTATGCAATCATTTAAATAACAATCGGCAACCAAAGGAGCATTAATAAGTTGCAAGGAAGAGCGAGAATCTAACGCATTCCCAACCAAGCTAGCACCAAAACAGAAGTGCACAAGCAACGTGCTAACATGTCTCTATTCATCCAAATGCCAAGTCAAATAAACACACAATTCAAACATGCTAAACAATCGACGTGCAATTGAACATGGCAATAATCACAAAAAAAAAAGGTAAGAAAAAGAAAATTCAAAGCCCAATTTCCATTTTTTAATTTTTCCAAAAAAAATGAAATTTTGTTGGAATTTCTTTTTTAATATTTTTAATTAAAAATATTTTTTTAATATTAAAATAATGTTATATTATATAAATGGACCTGAGCCAGATCTTAGGATCCAAACTGAGTCGGGGCTAACCCGAGTCGGATCTCTAGGTCCGAACCAAATCGGGACTGACCTAGGTCGACCAGGACCTATATATCAGTCCGACCGGGACTGAAAGCCTGGTTCAACCCAATTCTCACGTGCCTCAAGCTCGTGAGGCCTCAACGAAGGCCGAGAACAAGCGGTCGGCTGGTATCTTGCTTGGCCATTGGCCAACGCTTGTCTCGGTCTGCCCTCAAGTCAAGGCCTCACCTGGTTGGCCACCATTCTGGCCGGCCACGGCGACCGTTGGTCAAGCCTTCAGTCGGGCCTTCGTAGGCCCAATTCTAACTAAAGGCTTGGCCAGTGAACCAAGGCCAAATTCTGGCCTTCGTTCAGTCTCGAAAGGCCATCTCAGGCCTTACAGCTCCCCGGTCGACCTCTACATCACTAGCCGGGGACCAAAAACAAACGGATCTCATTCAAGCATTTCATCGAGTAGTTGGTGTGCACGACTAAAACAAGAGGTCCTCGACCTTTCTTGAGGCTCAAACCTACTTCGACAGCCACGACTCACCCCTTATGGTGATGCCTGGACCGAAAACAGGGATAGTATGGACCGGAGTTCACGCGAAAGGCATAGACACGAACTCCGATAAAATTTCACAAAAAAACAAGGCAAAACGGAGGGGCTCGAGAAGCTTATCGGTTCAGCTCCGACTGGGTGGTCGTTGGCCAGCCTACAGGCGACGGCAAGACTGGTTAATACCCTCTCACACCCTTTCCTCACTCACTCTCACTCTATTTGCTCTTTGTCTCTCTATTTTACCTCTAAAAAAAATGGCCAAAGCCTTCTCTTTCTCCTATCTTCTCTTTTATACTGGCCGGCGGCCACCTACTCTTTCTCTCTAGGCCACTCAGGCTTTGCTCTTCACTCTGGTTCGCTGAATGTCTGCTCTTCACCCATGGCAGCACAAAAATTCCTTGGCTGTCCGGCCACCGCCTCCATCGCTCGGTTGTGGTTCATCTACGGCGATAGAAGAGAGAGGGAGAAAGGGGCCAGACCAACTCGTGTGAATAGGGAAGTGGGTTGGGCTCGGCTCGCACAAGAAAAGGGGGAAGGGCCATGCCCAGGCCGAGGGGGGGAGGGGGAAGGAGAGGGCCGGGTCGACCCGACCCTAGCTCGGCCTGATTTGAATGTTTTTAATTTTTTTAAAAAAATTGTTCTAATTAGTCCTATTAATGCAAATGTGCCTAATGTCTACATGCTATGCAATTAAATAAAATATTTTTGTTTTAGGGATTAAAATTTAACTCCTAAGTTTTGTACAATAATTTTTAATATGGTAATCAAAGTTTATGTGTCAACAAGAAAAAATAGAGAAGAAGACACATATTTTTTTACGTGAAAAACCCTTTTAAGAGCAGAAAGAGAAAAACCACGGTATCATACTAAGCAATCTCTTTATTATCAGTATCAGTAGCGGAATGAGGAGCTATCGTGACCTTCTCAGAGGTGAACCACCAAGGAAAGGCTAACGAATTACTAAGCGTGACGCTCAACAAGGGCTCTCCCAAGCTCTGCCAATTGCAACTTGATACTCAATTCAATCATGATATTTATCTTACCTTTTGGAGCCGGCATTAATCGGTTATGGGTTGATTACATACCAAAGTAAAATGTGAAGTACATTTTACTTCTGCGAACTAAATATTCAATGGATTTGGGGACTTTATGTAAAATGGGTTGTTTATGGGTCAAATTTTGATCTCTAAGTTTTCTATGCAATGAAGGATTAAACGGGGTTGTCAAAATTTATGTGTCAACACAGGTTTTCAGGGTTATGACTAGAAAAGATATTGACCCGATATATAACAGGAGTTTAGGACATACATAGTTATGATGGAAATTATATGTATGCCATTAGCAGCAGTAGAAAAGCTCTATTTTTGCATTAACACGAAAACTACATGTATAAAGTTCCGAGCTTTGAAATTACTTTTCTCTAAGTCTCCACAACCCCATCAACTTGAGGCAATGTAATGGCCAAGGCACAAATGACTTTGGTCGGAGAAGAGGGCGAAAAGCAATATGAATATTTCGACTGACAATGACATCAACCCTAGAAAACCGATGGTTGCGATGGGTTGTTTGGAAATAAGCCCATTAGTGTGGTGACACAACAGCTGCATTGCTGTGACGAAACGATGTGAACTAAAGATTCGGTCCTATTCATTCTGAGTAGCAGAATAAATTTAGTTGATTATTAGATGAGGGGCGTTCAAATTTAGACTTGTACTAATAAAAAAATTATCGTTCATTTCTCTTCATCTCTTTCTCTTTTGTTATGCTAAAAGTCAAGTGATTTCAAGCTGGATTAAGCCCGACGACAAATCGCAGCTCAACAAATCATTTTGTTGAGGAAATTTGTTTATCGTCTCTATATAGAGGAAGGCTTGAAGTTTAGTGTCCTCTCATGCAATTACAAATATATCCTCACATGCTTGGAATTTACGTTTTCTTGAAAAACTCAACTCGATGGCTCAATTTGTCATTAGGTTAAAATGAAATTAATCTCATCGATCAATCATCGATAAGCATGGTCATCATCCAGAAATATATAAGCCCGTGCAACCTTTTTCAATGGGCCACTTCTATCATTATTGATTTTTTTTTTTGGTAAGGAATCATTATTGATTTTTGTTTCCTTAACTTCCAAAAATACAAGAGTACATATGGGAGTAGCTGGCAGTGGCTAGTGTGAGAAGAGTACACAATTTCTGAACGCCACTAATGCTTTCTAGAATGAACGTAATAGTTACATAACCATCAACTCATCAGACACGAGGGCTGTTGTAGCGTGTCCGTGTCGTGTCCAATCGGACGGCCAATATCTCACAAAGAAGACGAAAAAAGCAAACAGTGGATTATATATGTAAATCACATTATTGTAATAATCCAATTGGTGGGAGGCCTCCCGTCGCGGTGGTCGTGCCTTCTGACTGAAGGGACGGCGTCCTATAAAACCGCCACGCCTCTTCCCGCATCGAAGTGTGCACAAGCTCACGAGCCCTGAGTTCTCCCTCTCAGCTAGCTCGAACTTCTTCACTTGTGTCGGGGAAGAAAACGAGAGAGATGGCAGCTGGGATCCGTTCGATGGGGTTTTTGGTCAAGCAGATCATGCTGTTACTTCAGCAGCTAATGGATGGCTACAGGTTCAGTCCAACCGAGGAGGAACTGATCAATTACTTGAAGTTGGAAGAACCCGGATGCAGAGAAGGTTTCTGCATCATCCCTACAATAGCAAACATCTACGAGATTAATCCGTCGGATTTACGGGCCAAGTTCAGCAGTAAGTTGTTCGCAACTTCAAAACAAGTGACTGAGAACAGTAGCCCCTTACTCATGTTTTCAAAACAGTTTCTTAATGTGCATGCAGAGGAATCGATCATTCCATCCAATGATCGAGAATGGTGGTTCATATGTCCACAGATGCAGAACCAACGGATTAGCAGGAAAACACCATGTGGTTCTTCTTGGAAGATCACCGGTGCTCATAAACATGTCGTAATTGACGGCAAAACGGTAGGTTCCAAGACAACATTAGTCTTCCCTGATGGTCGGGCCTCTAAGGGTGGCAAGAGCGACTGGGTCATTCATGAATATCGTCTACTTACCGAAGATGTACTCATTCTAACCCTCATTTACTGGTTGCAACTAATTAGATTCAAAAGATGCACGAATTTGAAGACATATCATATGAGAAGTATAGCTACAATTATCTGCAGAAACACTTGATTAAAGTTTCCAATAGTCCTGAAGAAGCAGAGGAACATTTTTGTGCTTAATTTCTACTACAGAAGAGATTGAAATATAATACATATATAGAGAATGATGTTATTTTTGCCAAATATGAGAGCAAATTTTTACTGTTGAGGAAACTATCAGATCTATGGTGTGAACTGATATAACATGGTCTTTTGACAGTTGAATAGAAATTATGTTCTGTGTCACTTAATGGATAAACAATTTGGAAAGGCTGATAATTCAACTACAACATCAGAGCATGGAGTTATTGACTTGGCGGAATTGGAATCGATTCTTAATCAACCTGATGATGATGTCTCATTTCCTGAGGTGTGGAGGAATAATTTTTCTGTTTATACACTTATTATCTGTCTTAACGAGCACGCGGAATGTGCTAGTGACTAATATTTTACTTGTAAATACAGAAATTGGTCCAAGCAAGGATGAACGCACTGATGGAGCCCCGGCAGCACCAGAACCAAATTCAATTTTCTTTGCCTGACGTCCTGCATCTGTTTAAGTGGGGGCTGCGATCACAAAGTAATAGATTTCCCTCCAACATACATCAGTTTACGAATTTTGGGAGTCCGTCTTTTGAGGACTTCTCATTGGACAATAGTCTTACTGATAGATCTATTGAATTGGGATCTTCACTCAGAACAACTAAAGAGGATGAACGATTTGATCCAATGCCAAATGCAGGTCTTTTTTCTGAGGTTCAGAAAGGTGAAGAGCCAAGGTTGGAAAAGGATCAGCAGGAAACTGCAGCCAGAAATATCGAACCAAGCATATCTTTGGATGAAACAGCAGCCAGAGAAAAGGTGAAAGCAGCTCCTAAACTAACCAATTTGTGTCTTGTTACTATTCTTTTATGTGGACGTGCATTGCTTGGGAAGTTAACTAGATGTTGGGTTTCCATATTTGACTGCAGCAAACTATATATAGGATATGTGGTTCACAGGCACTTTAGAAAACAGTTAATTTTGTTGTAATCCGCTTTGAGAAAAACATCAAGTGGATTCTAGCAGTCCTCTACCAAAAGGAAGTACAATTTCACTCTAAATTGCTCATGCTTTTCTAGCTTTGATTCAACTGGGTCATCCATGAATATCGTCTATTCACCGAAGATGTACTCAATCTAACCCTCATTTATTCGTTGCAATTAATTAGATTCACAAGATGCATGAATTTGATGACATATCTATGACAAGTATAGCTTCAATTATCTGCAGAAACACTCGATTAAAGTTTCCAATAGTCCTAAAGAGGCAGAGAAACATTTTTGTCCTCAGTATCTACTACAGAAGATTGAAATCTTATACATATATAGAGAAAGATATTATTGTTGCCAAATTTGAGAGCAGTTTTTTACTGTTGAAAAAAATATAAGATCTATGGTGTGAACTGATATAACATGGTCTTTTGACCGAATGGAAATTATGTTCTGTATCGCTTAAAGCATAAACAAGATGAAAAGGCTGCTAATTCAACCAATGAATCAGAGGATGGAACCATTGACCTGGTGGAATTGGAATCTCTTATTAATCAACCTGATGATGAGGGCTCATTTCCTGAATTGCGGAGGGATAAATGTTCTGTTTGTACACTTAATATCTGTCTTAACGAGCTCGCAGAATGTGTTAGCGACTAATCTTTTTACTTGTAAATACAGCATTTGATCCAAGCAAAGATGAAGTCACCAGTGGAGCCCTCTCAGCACCAGAACCAATTTCAATTTTCTTTGCCTGACCTACCGCAGCTGCAATCACAAAATTATAGCATCCCCTCCACTCCGTCTATTGACGACTTCTCATCGGACAATGCATTGGAATCTTTTCTGAAAGATGAAGAGCCAAGGTTGGAAAAGGTTCAGCAGGAAGCTGCAGCCAGAAATATCGAACCATGCATATCTTTGGATGAAACAGCAGCTAGAGAAAAGGTGAAAGCAGCTCCTAAACTAACCCATTGTGTCTCGTTACTATTCTTTTATGTTGGCGTGCATTGCTTGGGAAGTTAACTAGATGTTGGGTTTCCATATTTGACTGCAGCAAACTATATATAGGATATGTGGTTCACAGGCACTTGAGAAAACGGTTAATTTTGTTATAATCCGCTTTGAGAAAAACATCAAGTGGATTCTAGCAGTCCTCTACCAAAAGGAAGTATAATTTCACTCTAAATTGCTCATACTTTTCTAGTTTTGATTCAACTGGGTCATCCATGAATATCGTCTATTCACCGAAGATGTACTCAATCTAACCCTCATTTATTCGTTGCAATTAATTAGATTCACAAGATGCATGAATTTGATGACATATCTATGACAAGTATAGCTTCAATTATCTGCAGAAACACTCGATTAAAGTTTCCAGTAGTCCTAAAGAGGCAGAGAAACATTTTTGTCCTCAGTATCTACTACAGAAGATTGAAACCTTATACATATATAGAGAAAGGTATTATTGTTGCCAAATTTGAGAGCAGTTTTTTACTGTTGAAGAAAATATAAGATCTATGGTGTGAACTGATATAACATGGTCTTTTGACTGAATGGAAATTGTGTTCTGTGTCGCTTAAAGCATAAACAAGACGAAAAGGCTGCTAATTCAACCACCGAATTAGAGGATGGAGCCATTGACCCGGCGGAATTGGAATCGCTTCTTAATCAACCTGATGATGAGGGCTCATTTCCTGAATTGCGGAGGGATAAATGTTCTGTTTGTACACTTAAAATCTGTCTTAACGAGCTTGCAGAATGTGTTAGTGACTAATCTTTTTACTTGTAAATACAGCATTTGATCCAAGCAAAGATGAAGTCACCGGTGGAGCCCTCTCAGCACCAGAAACAAGTTCAATTTTCTTTGCCTGACCTACCGCAGCTGTGATAACAAAATAATAGCGTCCCCGCCACCATACATCAGTTTACCAATATCGGGAGTCCTTCTGTTGACGACTTCTCATCGGACAACGCATTGGAATCTTTTCTGAAAGGTGAAGAGGCAAGGTCAGAAAAGGTTCAGCACGAAACTGCAGCCAGAAATATCGAACCATGCATGTCTTTGGATGAAACAGCAGCCAGAGCAAAGGTGAAAGCAGCTCCTAAACTAAGCCGTTGTGTCGTATTACTATTCTTTTATGTTGACGTGCATTGCTTGCGAAGTCAGTTAGATGTTGGATCTCCATTTTTTACTCTAGCGAACTATATATAGGATATGTGGTTCACAGGCACTTTAGAAAACGGTTAATTTTGTTAAAATCAACTTTGAGAAAAACATCAAGTGGATTTTGTCAGTCCTCTAACAAAAGGAAGTGAAATTTCACTCTAAATTGCTCATGCTTTATTAATTTCAATTCAAATAATAAGAAGAAAGGTGAAGAACGACGAAACAGAAAATATAAAAAAAAAATTGCTGCTGAGATATTGTACAAGGTTGAAGCAGATTACTAAAAGGCTGACTACGTAATTACAGCTTCCAGACAATTTGAGAACAAAAACATGAATGTTTGTCATGAGATCCAGATAGTGCCTCAGTTATTTCCAGTGATCCATTCGATCTTATGCAATGCTTTGTTGCAGAATGGCCAAATATCTATAACGGAGAATTGCCAAAGTAAAATCGAACCATTCGATGGTGTTTTTCCTCTGGAGGAAACAGGAGGCGTCGCACAGAGTACATTCAACAGCTCACATTTTTCGGTGATTAGCCCATTTTGTCTTGGTATTTTCTTCTTGTCTTCATGTACACTGTTGGACCATTTAGTTTGATTGGCGTGGTTCCATATTTTGCGGAGTATCAATGAATAGATCTAGGGAAATTCTTCATTTTTCTCTCCCCTGTTGAACCTTTCTTTCTTTTTCCCTATCAGCTCCACTATTCGAAACACTTTGTGGTGGCAGGGACTAGGATACGAAGAGCACGATTTAGCCGGTAGTTCACCCAAGAGGAGGAGATTGAACATGCCAGAGAAAAATCAAATTCAGTGACTGCATTGATCAGATCAACCACCAAGAGCACAAACAGTTTCACAAATCCTGCACAGCTTAATCTTGTGAACCTGCTCATTGGGATTTTCCTGTTGATCGCCGTTGTTAGAGATATAGATGTATTTAGGAGATTTCATGTGATTGATTCTGATAGATGACAACTGATATCTTACTACTTTATATAGCACCTGTAAAGCCTATAAATAAGCTCATGTATTCTTCTTCAACATATATTGAAATATACAGAAAATTCAACAATTCTCTCTTCCGCCACTTTATTATTCTAAACTTAGTATCAAGTCATTATTATATGAGGAAGCGGTCATTAAGTCTTTATAAGGTCGTGGTTATAGCAACATTATGACAACCACGCCGTTGTCCGTTTTCCACCGAACCCACCGATCTTGAGTACTATTCTGACTCTTTTCATCGCTTGTTTCAACAAACTAACATCATAACTAGACTGGTTGCCCCCAATGTTAAATTATATCTAGGATTTGAGCTCGTGAACAACTCCGACCGGGTGTTCCGATGGCGATGGAATTTGGTGCGTGGAAATAGGAAATAAATTCCTATCAGCCTCGGTTGAAATTCCTACAAGAAATCACGTAAGGAATTTTTCTTATTAAGTTTGATCGACTTACTTCGACCGAAAAAAAAAAAAGGTTTGATCGACCTATATTGTTGGGCCCACATTCTTTATATAATATATATTAGTTTGTAGAGTCAAGCATGTGTGTCAGAAAAGAAGTGAATTATATTTGGAAAGTTGATGCTCCTGGTCTTCTCTGGGGCACGAAGGCTTTGACCGTGAAAACGGATATATAAACACACGTTTAGGCGCGTTTGTGTAGCAGAAAATATATCATTTTTAAAAAATACTTTTTCAGAAGTCATTTTTCAAAAAAATGAGCTTATATTTTGGTATTTGGCTAAAACCTAAAAAAGACTTGAAAAGTATTTTCAGTTATTTGATAAGGAAAATCTGATAGTGAAAATTATCAAAAAAATTTATATTCTTTAAATTATTTTAAATTATGTTTATTAAGAAAAGAAAATACATTAATGTTTTCCTTCTTGGAAAGAAAAGGAAGAAAAAAAAGAAAAAAAGAAGGAAAAGAAAAGAAAAAATATTAATAAATTCGTGATGAGCAATTTAGGAAAATATTTTCACATTTTTAGATTAGAGAATTCACTTTTTTAATTTTATACATGAATGTTTTCCTTAACCGGAAAGTGACTAGGCATTTTTGACAAACAAAATGGGTGAAAGTTCAGAAAACGGATTCCTAGAAAACACTTTTCCTCTAACAAACACACTCTTATATACACTTTAGGGATATGTGTTCAACATCAGCCACCATGTCGCTGCCAATGGCCACCACCCCACCGGACCGTCGGCTAACTCGGGCCACAAAAACGACATCGTCGGTGGCTATTTTCCTCACCAAATCCATTCATCTCAAATAAAACTTCTCTTGCCAAACAAACACGCATATCTCATTCAAATAGCGTAGAAAAGACTCACGCTAGGGGGCCTCTAACCGCGGGCAACACTCCGGCAAGAGGAATGATTTTCCAATGGAGGCTCCGTCCACGGCCGAGAGTCGTGATGTGCGAATCGCGAAAAAAAACCACATGAAAGACAAAGAGAACTTGAAGTCAGCGGCAATATTAGAGCAAATCACACATGAATCGAAGTTGTGGAGAGTCGGTTTTACAGAAAAGGATTCGGCGTTCGTTTGGGCATTTTATCAAACAGGTAGCGTGCAAATCGGACCATCACTCCCAAGCCTGGATTTACCATCATTTAGGGCCTAAGCCTAGTATATTAAGTGTTAACTCGACCATTTTTTCATCACAAATCAGTGTGGGTTTCGCGTGGTATGCTCAGAATCTCTTTGGTTGGTTCAACATTCCTAAAAAAGCAGTAGGCAGAGAAGAAACGGGGAATTCTTGGGAGGTTCACCTGGTTCGAGCGACTCCTTCGACTACGAACGCCAGAGAGCCGGTGGAGCTTTCGATGGGAACGACAGCTACCCGAACGGATCACTGGCGAACGAGCAAAAATCTCTCTTTTTTTCCGATTCTCTCCCAGTCTCGACTCTCCTTCAAGCCAGCTCCCCCCGTTTTTCTCTCGGCTCCCCATTTTTAGACTCCCGCCGGTCCTCTCTCTTCGGCGTCCCTCCAAAACAGCCTCGGGTCAGTCGACTAAGTCAGCTCTTTTTCTTTCTATTCTCAGCTCAAAGCCGCCATTGATCAGTCTGTCCACGCTACTCTGCTCTGCATCTTTGTCTCGGTCAGAACGCACGCGGGGAGGAGAGAAGAAGAGAGGAAGAGAGGAAGAGAGGGAAAATGAGCCATGGGCTGAGAAAGCCATGAGCTGGGCCAAGATTAAACAAAATAAGAAAGGAAGGGAATGGGCTCATGCATCTTCTTCTTTATTTTTTTAACTATATTTTTAATTATTACATTTTTTTATAATTAAAAAAAATGTTCCAATAGACCCTGTTACTGCAAATGCACCTAATGCCTATATGCCATGCAATTTAATGAAAATATTTTTGTTTAGGGGGTTAAAAATTAATCCGTAATTTTCTATGCAGTTAAACTATAAATGATTAGGCAAAATTTAGGTGTCAATAGGTTTAGACCATCGATCTGCATCTTCTAAAACCAAAGCCTTGCCCATTGAATTGATTGATCTTCACCTTCCTTTGTCCATCTTCATCGCTCCCACTATTTCACCAAATCAGGCTCTGATACCAATAGTTAGGAATGAGAATCTTTGAAGAGAAATGTCGCGACCTCCCCGAAGCGTAGGCCTCAAACCATCAAGGGTTTGAGGGTAATGGATTGCTAAGTCTAAACCTATGGACTTAACTCGGGTTCTCCCAAACCCATACCAAGTTGCAACTTAAGGTTCGGGTTATTAACATGCAAATTAATTTTATCTAGAAGTCGCCACTAATTAGTTTAGGGTGGGTTGATTAGAAACTCAAGCAAGGGACAGGAGAATCGTCTTACTCCTACGAACCAGAGATTCAATGAGTTCGGGGACTTAACTACACTAGTTATCTAACTAGTGCCTTTTTGGTACCTAACCTTGTTCAATTCAGAAAAAATGCTTGTCAGGCAGTTTAGATTGATTTTAAACCTATCTTCTAACATATGAGGTGATCATGCCGCTGTCCAATCATTTAAATAACAATCAGCAACCAAAGGAGCAATAATAAGTTGCAAGGAAAAGCAAGAATCTAACGCATTCCCAACCAGGCTAGCACCAAAATCGAAGTACACAAGCAACGTCCTACATTCCTCTATTCATCCAAATGCCAAGTCGAATTAAACACACAATTCGAACATGCTAACAATCAACGTGCAATTGAACATGGCATTAATCACAAAAAAAAGGTAAGAAAAAGCAAATTCAAAGACCAATTCCCATCTTAGGATCCAAATCAAGTCGGGGCTAACCCAGGTTGGATCTCTGGGTTCGAACTAAGTCGGGGTTGACCTAGGTCGGCCAGCACTTGTAGATCAGTTTGACCGGGACTGGAGGCCCGGTTCAACCTAGTTCTCACGTGCCTTAGGCGCATGAGGCCTCAACGAAGGCCGAGAAGAGGCGGCCGGCCGATCTCTCACTTGGCCATTGGCCGGCGCCTGTCTCGATCTGCCCTTAGGTCTCAAGGCCTTACTTGGTTGGCCACCAATCTGGCCGCCCACAGTGACCGTTGGTCAAGCCTTCAACCGGGCCTTCTCAGGCCCAACTCCAATTGAAGGCTTGGTCAGTGAACCCATGCCAAATTCTGGCCTCTGTTCAGTCTTGAACAGAGACCAATAGGCCATCTCAAGCCTTACAGCTCCCCGGTCGACCTCTACATCACCGACCGGCGACCAAAAACACATGGATCTCATTCAAGCGTTTCATTGAGTAGTTGGTGTGCGCAACTGAAACAAGTGGTCCTCGACCTTTCTCGAGGCTCAAACCTACTTCGATAGCCACTGCTCACCCCTTATGGTGATGCCTGGACAAAAAACAGGAACAATATGGACTGGAGTTCACGCGAAAGGCATAGCCATGAACTTCGACCAAATTGCACAAAATACAGGGCAAAACAGAGGTGCTCAAGAAGCTTATTGATTCAGCTTAGGCGGGGGGGGGGGGGGTCGTTGGCTGCCCTGCAGGCGACGGCAAGACTAGTTAATACCTCTCACGCTCTTTCCTCACTTGCTCTTGCTGTATTTGCTCTCTGTCTCTCTATTTTATCTCTCAAAAAAATGGTTGAAGCCTTCTCTTTCTCCTATCTTCTCTTTTTTACTGGTCGGCGGCCACCTGCTCTTCCTCTCTAGGCCACTCAGGCTTTGCTCTTCACTTCGGTTCGCTCAATGTCTGCTCTTCGCCCTTGGCCGCACAAAAATTCCTTGGCTGTCCGACCACCGCCTCTGTCACTCGGTTGTGGTTCATCCACGGCGATAGAAGAGAGAAGGAGAGAGGGGCGAGGCCAACTCGCGCAGATAGGGAAGTGGGTTGGGCTCGGCTCACACGAGAAAAAGGAAAAAAGAAAAGGAAAGGGGAAAGGGCTAGGGGGGGAAGGGGGAAGGAATGGGCTAAGTCGACCCAGCCCCAACTCGGCCCGATTTGAATTTTTTTAAAAAAAATTGTTCTAATTAGTCCTATTAATGCAAGTGTGCCTAATATCTACATGCTATGCAATTAAATAAAAATATTTTTTTATTTTAGGGGTTAAAATTTAACTCCTAATTTTTGTACAATAAAATTTAATCTGGTAATTAAAATTTATGTGTCAACAAGAAAAAATAGAGAAGAAGACACAGATTTTTCTACATGAAAAACCCTTTTAAGAGCATAAAGAGAAAAACCGCAGTGTTATACTAAGCAATCTCTTTATTATTAGTATCAGTAGCAGAGTGAGGAGCTGTCGTGACCTTCCCGGATGTGAACCACCAAGAAAAGGCTAACGAATTACTAAGCATGACACTCAACAAGGGCTCTCCCAAGCTCTACCAACCGCAACTTGATACTCAATTTAGTCATGATATTTATCTTACCTTTTGGAGTGGGCATTAATCGATTATAGGTCGATTACACACAGAAGTAAAATGTGAAGTACATTTTACTTCTGCGAACTAGATATTCAATGGATTTTGGGACTTGGTTACATTAGATTAATCTAATGCCCTTTTCGGTATCTTTTCTCTGTTATTTCGAATATGTTTTGCATGTAGTCTTTATCCATTTTATCCTATTCTACTAATATATGAAGGGTGATTATGTGGGTGCGCAATAAAAAAAACATCCAATAATCAAAACAATAAGGCGCTAGGCAAAGCAAAGCATATCACTATCCATCTTCACGAAAATTCTGCAAATTATTATTCAGGAAAATATGTAAACAGAATGCATGGATGTCAAGCATGATTGTGCATGAGTTAATGACTAACTAAGATGCAACTTATACTAATATTTTTATTTTGTTCTCATTTAATTAACTTGCATGACTTAAGAAAATTCACAAGTTAATCCTAAAACTCTAAACGACAGGAATTGACTTACACACACTAACTAATTACTAAACGATATGCGTGAATGATTTGGTTATACGGCATGCATGATGAGTTATAAATTAAATGTCATGTAATTAATTTAAGTATAACTTGTCACACCCCAAACTCATCAAGAATAAGGGCATGACGCGGCCATCCTTTTTACAAAAGGACGCAGCCTAAACATAACCAAATTTCACATAATATCATAATATATGCATCCACATATATATACATGATATAGAGTTTATTTGATTACAATATCAGAGTTAACTACAATCCATCAAAAGGCCAAAAGCATAACCAGCAATAGGCTAAAACTTAAACTCCACATTTATGTGTAACTCGTACCAAAAAGTCCCAACAATCAAAATGTTCTCCCCGACACCGGAACTCTCACGCCTACTAGCGTCTCGGTGAAGAACCTGAAAACAAGTAAGATGAGAGGAATGAGCTACCACGACTCAATGAGTAATACATTTCTTCTAAGTAGATCGAGCACCCACTATGCACACAGTTGTAAGACCAAACGAAAGCTCAAATAACCCAACATATAACCAACTCCAGGTTCAAAATACGTTATATACTACTTTAAACGTCACATTTTCACAATAGGAAAGCTCATTCCAATTAATAATATCAAAGAAGAAACCAATGGTCAAATCCATTGGCCAATCTCGTCGAAAAGCACACACCAATGGTCCATTCCATTGGCCAATCTAATGCTCAGAAATCTAAGTATGATCACGGATAACGCCCCGTGAATGGCGACCAAGATTCCCCCCTTGGCAAGGTCTCCATCTACAATAAGCCGGCGGCTCGGCCCACAAGGATATCCTAGACTAGTATGCGCATACCTACAACCCCTCATTTGGGTTCACAGAGACACTGAGCATCAAAATCCACAACAATATCACCCACCAATCTACAAAACCCATTCCAGAAATCATTTCATAAAGCATTTCATAAACCGATATAAAACCCTTCATAAGCCACATTCAAATGCAAGAACTCCTCATGAGTCTTTCTCAAAAGGTTTTGCAAACCTATTTGCATTCAGTAAATTCAAACCGAAATCAAAAGATAATCTTTTATTTCAAATACACAATATGGCAATAAATGCTCGATCCAATTTTTATGCAATCAAAATGTCATTTCTTATATGGCAACATGTCTAATACATATCATTTTCTAAACATGAGTTTACAAATTCAAAGAAGAAATAGTACCACTCACCTTGAAAAACTGAAAAACTAACCTACAGCGGTTTCTCGAGCCGACGCACTCGAATACCTAACAATAAGCCGAAAAACAGTATCAAAATCGAGTAAAATGATACTTCAACTACGATTCGGCTCAACTAGGCTTAGACGTTCATATAACGACTAAAAGACGCTTCCAAAACACTCGTCCAAAGCGATTATCCAAATTCGTCCACGACGCGGAACTTGAGCGCGAAACTTAATTGTGCCATAACTTTCTCCACTAAACTCCGTTCTAAGCGAACTTATAGTCAAGAGAAAGCTTATTAAGAGCACTACAGGAACCCTAACTTCCCCAAAATCGAGTCGAAAACCGATGAAAATCGGCCTAAAAACTACTGTTCGCGCACTCTACACTGCGCGCAGTCAACTTCAAAAATTCATATCTGGCAAACCGTAAGTCCAAATCAGGTTCCGTAATATCCCACGGCTCCGCAATACCGTAAACTACCAATTCTATAAAAATACGCAGCTAAACGACTCAAAAATCAGACTTCGCCTCTCGAATTTCCCAAAATTCCGAATTTAACCGTAAATCGGAAAACTTCTCCTATCAAACGAACGAGGGGCGCGAGTGCTTACCGAGCGATGCGATATAGAGTCGAATCAGCTAGGTGAGGTTCACGCGGCGCAAAACCCTCTCTTTCTTTTTCTTCTTCTTCTCTTCCTCTCCTTTCTCCTCTTTTCGTCTCTGTTTTTCTGTTTCTGTTCGTGCTGCCCTTGGCTTCTTAAAGAAGAGCCGAACATCACTATTCTTCTTTTGACTTGTTGACTGTTGACCCCTTTTTTTTTTTTCGGAACCCATATTTTACATAACTCATGCGTGATATCAATTAAAATGAATTCTAAATGACATGTATTATAGGATATGCATGCTGTGAGACTAATTAATTTTAAGTCTACATGCAATCTATATGATTGTAATGGCACTTTGTTTGCTTTTTTATAGGGAAAATACCACGAAAAATCTCAAACTATGCCACTTGTGATAAATTTACCCTGAACTTTTTTTTGTGATACGAAAAACCCCAAACTATGCCCACCTATGACACATTTACCCCACATTACTTTGACCCATAGGCATTTTCGTTTTTTTTCCTTTTTCTATTTTTTTTTCTTTTTTTTTCTTTTCTTCTCTCCGGCAGAGGAAGTCGGTGAGGGCTGCCCTCACCGGCGTTGGGTGAGGGTCGCCCTCGTCGGCATCGGGTGAGGGTCACCCTCGCCTAGGCTGGCAAGGGTCGGATCTGCCGAGGGCAGCCCTTACCAGATCGAACCCTCGCCCGATGCCGGCAAGGGCAGCCCTCGCCAAATCCGACCCTCGCCGGCTTCCTCTACCGGAGAGAAGAAAAAAAAAATAGACCAAGGAAAAAGATGAAAATGCCCATGGGCCAAAGTAATGTGGGGTAAATGTGTCACAGGTGGTATAGTTTGAGGTTTTTCGTGTCACAAAAAAAAATTTAGGGTAAATTTGTTACAAGTGGCATAATTTGGGGTTTTTTGTGTTACAAAAAAAAGTTTATGGTAAATCTATCACAAGTGGTATAATTTAAGATTTTTTGTGGCATTTTTCCTTATAATATTAATAAAAACTATCGACTATCCTAAATCTATATGCATTCTAGAACTAACATGCAGTGTCCTAAATAGCCAATTATGAATGTGCCTAAGCTCTAAGTACGCATGGGACAATGACGAGTAATGACGATTAATAATATTATGATGTATCAAAATACACATTATATTTATAATTCATCATATCATTAATGACATGCTATTTGAAGACAATCAAATTAATCATGGCAAGTCACGCAAGACAATATTAGGGTCCGACCTTAGGGCTTAAAGGTCCGAAAGCCGGGAAAAGTGCCAAAAAAGTCATAAACCTTTTGCATTGGTGCCTATTTAGTCCAAAACCTTTTTTTTTATGCCAATTCAATCCTAAACCTTTTGCATTGGCGCCAGTTTAGTCCTAAACCTTTTTTTGGTGCCTATTTAGTCCTAAACCTTTTGCATTGATGCCAATTCAGTCCTAAACCTTTTGTCTTTGTGCCAATTCAGTCCTTTCGACTAAAATTAGCCTAATTTTGCTGACGTGGATGCCGACCGGCTAGTGACCAGTCACCGGCGCTAACATGGATAACTTTAATAATATTTTTTAAATATTTATTTTTTTTTTCTTTTCCCTCCCCTTCCTCCTTCCTCCAACCGGTCGCCAGACCGACTAGAGTTCAAAGGCCAACGCCGGCGAGGCTCACCCTCACCGGCCACTGGCGAGGGCGACCTTGCGCTGGGCGAGGCCCGACCTCACCAGATTTGGCAAGGTTGTGCCTCGCCTCGCCGGCCACTGGCGAGGGCGGCCTTGCGCTGGGCAAGGCCCGACCTCACCAGATCTGGCAAGGTCGTGCCTTGCCCAATTGCCGGCGAGGCTCGCCCTCACTAGTGACGGCGAAGGTGAGCCTCGCCATGGTTGGGCGAGGCCTGACCTCACCGGATTTGGCAAGGTCGAGCCTCGCCGGCGGCTGGGCGAGGCATGACCTCGCTGGATCCGGCGAGGTCGAGCCTCACCCAACCATGGCGAGGCTTGCCTTCGCCGTTGCTGGCGAGGCCCGACCTTGTCGGATCTATCGAGGTCGAGCCTCGCCGGTGGCTAGGCGAGGCATGATCTTTCCGGATCTAGAGAGGTTGGCCCTCACTTAGTGCAAGCCCGCCCTCGCTAGTGGACAGCATGGGCCAGCCTCGCCGACGTTGGCCTCTGGCTGGTCGCCGGGCCGGCGACCGGCTGGAGGAAGGAGGGAGAGGAGAGGATAAAAAAAGAAAAGAAAAATAATTCAAAAAAATATTAAAATATTATTAAAGTTGTTCATGTTAGCGCTGGTGACCGGCCGGTCGACGTCCACGTCAGCAAAATTCGGCCAAAATTGACCGGAAGGACTGAATTAGCACAAAGACAAGAGGTTTAGGACTGAATTGGCACCAATGCAAAAAGGTTTAGGACTGAATTGGCACAAATGCAAAAGATTTAGGACTAAATTGGCACCAAAAAAAGGTTTAGGACTAAATTGGCACAAATGCAAAAGGTTTAGGACTGAATTGACGTCAAAAAAAAAAGTTGAGAACTAAATTGGCACAAATGCAAAAGATTTAGGACTTTTTCGGCACTTTTCCCTTCGAAAGCCTAATACGCCTTGTTCAATGCAGGGAAGCAATCAAATTATGATAACATAAGGTTCTATTAACTAATAACATGCAATTAAAATAAACTATACGTTAAAATTGAGCAAACTTTCACTTACCTAAATATTAAATCTTGACGCAAGGAGTGACCGAGATTGTTGGGTCTCCGACTTGCAAAGAGGGCCGATGGACAGGAAGAAAGCCTGCGGCCGCGGGAGTAGGGCCTATGACGGACGATGGTTTTTCGATCACGTACTGCGACTAAAGGATAGAGAATCATGGCATAACGTTGATGCTGTCGGCGCTGTGGGGACTCTGCCGGGAAACCTGCAGGGGAACTGAGAATGCAAGAAAGGCTCAACCGATGACCTGGCGGAAGGTGAGCCTAATGATGAAGCTTGCTGAGAGTTCGACTAAGGAGGTGCTGCTGGAAGTTTTAGGGAACCGGAAGCCCAGGAAACTTGTCCGCATTGCTGTGGCTTCGCTGGAAGACCTGCTGGGCTGACTGAGTGGAACTACCGGCGATCTACTGGACACGACCAGAAACTGCTGCAAATCGCTGGGGTTGCTTGGAGATCGCCTAAGGAGGCAACTGGTGGTTACCCGAGTCGAAGCAGCTGGACCGCAGGAGAGAGAGCAGGGCAGGGCTTCGCTTTCGGAAGACCTTTTGCTGAGTGCTTTGCTTTTTTTTCCTACCTACGTGTTTTGCTTTTTGGTCTCCCCCTCTGACCATCGTTGTTTTCTCCTTTTTACGGCGCGAAAGATTCCTTGTACTTATGCACTCAAATCCCAGGATACTAGCCTGCCCTCTTGTCCAGGATTCGTGGCCGAATATATCACCACGTGTGCATCTTTGTCTAAATGTTTCCTGGGCGTGATTCATAGTCCCTCCCCCATTAGGCCAAGCATATTCCGAAGATATCTGCTCAATTTTGCACCATTTAGCACTTGCTGACCAAAGTTGCTTTTCCTAGCTTTTTGAACCAAATTCGAGCATGATAAGGCTAACCCTGATGAAATTCATGGGATGTGGACATGCTTTTATAATGTATAAATGCAAAAAAAAAAATTGTTTTAAGGGTAAATTTTGATCCCGATTTTTTCTATGCGGTGAATGGCCAATTGCGAGACGAGGCAACGCGATAGATCCGGAGTGAGCTGGAAATTCGAAGCTCATGGCTGTCCCAAACAACACGCTGACCCAAAAGTCTAAAATCACCAAACTCAATGCCATTCTAGACAACAAACCGACCCACAGCATGTATACCCAAAATGCCCTCTTCTGATAAGATTTTAAAACGAAAAACGAAAAAGGAAAATGATATTTTTTGTGCATAAAAGCCCGTGGGCTACGCTCGCTAACGTGGAGCTTCCTAATCGGACAGGATAACGGTGATGGAGAAGATATTTAGCAATTTGTGAGCGCCACGTCAATGGCTGACGTGACGTGCATATTTTATCTTCATCCACTAACAAACGAACACATCACTCTAGTGATGTGTATTAAAAAAATGACGTGGAATTTCCTTTTTGTCTTCCTTCTTTCAGCACTCCTTCTTCAGCCTCCTCTCCGATGGGCTTTGGCTATCTCCACCGCCAAGCCTCCTCCGCCACCACCATCCCTGAGCCACCACCGTCCGCGGCAGAGTTGTTGAGCTTGTTGTCGGCAACCATGGACGAGCCAAGACTCGAGCTGAAATCTATTAAGCAGCAGACCAGATTTGGCTGTTGGGCGACGGTCGATCACGGCGTCGAGGCCAACGTCCGTGTCCATCGTCTCTGTTGTCCCGGCGGCTAAGTCTTGGGCCGTGAGCGCTTGTCCACAGATATGGAGATGTAGGGTAGCAGTCGGCCATGGACGGCCTCTCGTCCGCAGGTCTGGGCGACGAACTCCGCGGCCGGATCTGGCGTTCTTTCAAAAACCTCGTGGTCAAGGACGGTGGCTCGAGTCATTTGACTCTACCGATGGGATGAAGTTGCGGGGATGAAGTTGTCACGCCCCGTACCCCACGAAGCGCGATCATCTCACCTAAGGTCGTAATGGTGCGACGTCCCCAGGTAACGTCACCGACCCAGCATCCAACGCACAGAGACCAATGCACATGCGGAAGCAATGTATATATATATATACACCCGTACAATATACAAGACAACCAAGGATAACGCAGTACTGGAATTTAGCAGGAATAAAAACATTTTACATTACTGCAAAAATTTATACAATATCCATTACAAGAAAAGCAACTAGAAGACAAACTGAGCAACGGCCATTGACAAAAATGATGGTGCCCCGGGGATACTAGACTAAGGCAAGGCTTGGTCAAAAAGGTACGACATGCATAGACATAGTCTTCTTGATGAACTAGGGAATCCCAAAACGGATTGGCGCCTCTACCATCCTCACTGCCGGGGATCTAAAAAGTCGGTTTCCAACAACCATGAGATGAATCTCAACAAGTAAATAACCCCTAAACTTAAACTAGGCTAACGTGTACCTCCTGACAGGCAATTAAAACACACATATACAGTGTACCGTCAATTCACAATATATTCATAGGCCCACGGCCCAAATCATTCATATCACAGCCCTGCAGGTTAGGCATTTATCCACAATAAACACGTGTGAATTATCAAATATGCACAATTATCCCGACCCAAAGGCCACAGATATACCGACCCGAAGGCCACTTTCAGCAATAAATCGACCCGTAGGCCTGACCCAAAGGCTACAGTTTATTCCGACCCGAAGGCCACAATTTAAAACGACCCGAAGGCCCGACCCGAAGGCCACAATTTAAAACGACCGGTAGGCCCGACCCGAAGGCCAACAGTTTAAAACGACCCGCAAGCCCGACCCGAAGGCCAATAGTTTATAAACCGTCAGACATATGCATTAATGCACCCAAATCCAGTCATATCACAACATGATACGCGAATCACATACCAGGGGACCCAAGTCAATTATCAGGCCATTATGTACCGGTCACAATTATTCACAATTCGACCAATTTAACTCATTATCGACACTTCCAATTAATTCCATTCTAGTCCAATTAATCCGACACTTCTTCCGCGCATTTATTTCAAGCAATTCAATGCGCCTAAGGCCCGCCATGGGCAAACCAATCTCAGTCGTCATTCTCACAATCATGAGGTCACCCAATAGAATTTAAACAAGTCCTAATTAGCCCCTAAATTGCCCAAATTCTAGCCCTCATTCAATGAAACAACTAATTCCCAACTTAGGCAATTTGTGCAAATTCGGTACTGTGTGAATAGTACCAGGGCAGAACATGATTTGGCCGCTAAACCACATCTAACACACTCCATTAGGCTCTAATTACATCCCCTAATCATCCCACACATAATCAAACCTAATTAGACCATAATTAAGCCTAATTTACCCCTAATTTACCCCTAAATTGCACAATTAAACTAGTTTTGGGTTTAGGGATTTATACTCGCCTAAACTTGATTCGGTCGACGGAAATGGGCAGCCAACTACCGATACGCGGTAAAATCGGCGGCAGCATTTCGGAGGACAAGCCGGCTGTGGTGGTGTCTGACGGTGGTCCTCACGGCCCTTGCTGGTCGGCGGCTAAGGACGGCGAAGGGGAGGGCGAGGGTGGTCGTTCGGGGCTGGGGGTGATGGCTGGTGGTGGTGGTGCACGGTGGTGGCGGTGCGGCGCCGGCGACGGTGATGGTCCGGCGGTCTTGGCACCGACCGGCGGTGAAACAAGGAAGAAGGAGGGGAGGAAGTGGTTGTATGGGGGTGACGACTGAGGATGTGGGGTCATGGCGGCAGCAGCTCGGCGGGACGGCTCCGGCACGGCGGCGACAAGCTCCGGCGGCCAGCAGCTCCAGTGTGAGCAGCAACGGCGGTGGAGGAGGACGAACGGCGTCCAAGGAGAGGGAACAGGAGAGAGAGAGGAATGGCCATGTGATTCAAGAGAGAGAGAGATGATCTGGTCAAAGCTGGTCCAAGTTGAACTTAGTGGATTCCAAGTGTCACAACCTAAGGCCTTTGGACATTTTTGCCCCTAATCCAAGGGCCTACATTTCTCCTTATCCAATAATTCATGGTCAAAATGGTCTTTAGCCCTCAATTATTGGCTGACCAGACCTTAGTCAATTTAATTAACCTTGGTTAAGTCCCCAAAAATCATTAAAATTCGGAATTACCAAAAATGGGTCCAAGGGCATTTTGGTAATTTTCCGGTCCCGAGTTAAAATTTCAATTTTTGTCCATACCGGTCCTATATATGCGTGGCCAGCATAATATGATGTCGGATTCATAAAAATCATCCTTTAAGCCCTCGAAAATTAGTCCGAAAGTTTTGAGGGGTAAAACCGTAAATTTTCACTCCGGGGTCAAAATTCCATTTTTCGACCGTACACACTCCAGATATGCGTGGCCACCCCAAAATGGCATCGGCCTCAAAAAATAATCTCGTTTGGCCTCAAAAACGGACGTATGAGTCTCTAGGGGCAAAATCGTAAATTTTTTCAATTTTTGTCGAAATTCCAATTTTCAGCTGTATTAGCCCCAATCATGTGTGGCCACACTAAAATGACGTCGAACAAGTAGGGGTGTTGATGTCGCATGGCCTCTTCGCTTTCCCATGTAGCGCCTTCTGTCCCGTGATGCTCCCAAACTATCTTGACCATCGGGATTGTTTTATTCAGCAGTACTCGATCTTTCCGGTCTTCGATCCCGACTGGTCTCTCCACGTACGATACTCTATCATCCACATCTATCTCTTCATATCTCAGAACGTGTGTCGGATCAGGCTCGTACTTTCTCAACATCAACACGTGGAAGACGTTGTGTACCTGGGACAAGTTAGGTGGCAAGGCGAGTCGATAAGCCATATTGCCAATCTTTTCCAGAATCTCAAATGGTCCTACAAACCTTAGACTTAGCTTTCCCTTTTTACCGAATCGGGATAACCCTTTCATAGGCGACACCTTAAGGAAGACGTGATCCCCGACCTGGAATTCCAAAGGTCGTCATCTCCGATCGGCATAGCTTTTCTGGTGACACTGTGCTGTCTTTAGCCTTTCCCGAATGATATTGACAGCTTCCACTGTCTGCTGTATCAACTCTGGGCCAATAATACTCCGCTCACCTACTTCGTCCCAGCACACGGGAGTCTTGCATGCTCTGCCATACAAGGCTTCAAATGGGGCCATCTGGATACTCTGCTGGTAGCTATTATTATACGCAAACTCTACCAAGTGCAGCTGCTCTTTCCATTTACCTTGGAAATCTAGCACACAAGCCCTCAACATATCCTCGAGGGTCTGTATCGTCCTTTCCGATTGACCATCAGTCTGTGGATGATAAGCTGTACTGAATTGTACCTTTGTTCCCAAAGCAGGCTATAGACTCTTCCAGAAATTTGCCGTAAACCTCGGGTCATGATCCGACGTGATCGTCACTGGTACTCCATGTAGTTTGACGATCTGTCTCACGTACAGCTCTGCGTACCTTTCTAGTTCAAAATCCTTTCGTACAGCTAAAAAGTGTGCTGACTTCGTAAGTCAATCCACTATCACCCAAATAGAATCATGCCCCCTCTGGCTCCTCGGTAATCCAGTCACAAAATCCATGGTGATGTGTTCCCATTTCTACTCTGGGATTTCCAACGGGCGCAGCAGTCCTCCAGGTTTGCAGTGTTGTGCCTTTACCTGTTGACACATCAAGCACCTAGCCACATACCTGGCCACATCCATCTTCATTCCGTTCCACCAATAATGTTGCCGTAAATTCTGATACATTTTCGTGCTACCAGAGTGGATACTGTAATTGCTGCGATGAGCTTCTCTGAGGATCTCTTCCTTAAGCTCGACATCATCAGGTACACATCAACATCCTCTGAATTTCAAAGTTCCATCGTCTGACACTTGAAAATCTGACTTTCTTGTAGCAGTATTCATTCCCATGATCTTTTGAATTTCCTGATCTGTGGACTGCAGTGCTTTAATTTTGGTCTGAATCTCAGGCTTGATTCTCAATGTGGCCAACAGATTCGACACATGGCTTAATTAAAATTTAAACTCTGAGTCTCGGAGTCTTTCCAGCAATGTCCACTCCTTGATCATCATGTGCGCCATATTCGACTTTGTTGACACCTAAATTTTGGCGCATCATTTAGTGCTAATTGCATAGAAAATTAGGGATTAAATTTTTAACCCCTGAATAAAAATATTAAAATTGCATAGCATATAGTTTAGGTTCATATAGATTAATTGCATTCCGCATCGGATCGACGGTGACAAGCGAGCTTAAAATTCATCACGTAAATCGAGCTCGGGTACCGAACGAGACTCGGCTTACTCGGAAGGCAAGAGCTGAAAATCACGCGTTAAAAGGGCTTGGTTGTCTTAATTTGAGCTTAAATTAGCCCATCAAGCTTAATTAAAGAAAAGTCCGAATTAATTCAGCCCACTTAGAATTAAATTAAATTAAAGGGTAAAGCCTAAACCTAAGCCCATTATGACTAGAAAGCCCAGCTAATTAACCTAGGGTTGCGATATAAATACATGGTTATGCATCATAATCGAGGGGACCTCTCATATTTTCAGATCAGAAATTTTTTTCTAGAGCACGCGAGTGAGAGAGAGAGAAAGAAAAAGCGTTAGAAAAGAAAGCGGAGAAGACGAGCAACGAAGGAAGAGTTTTTTTTTCTTCTGCAGGTCAACGAAGGACACCCAAAGGAGCTTGATACCCTAAGATAGGGAGCGAAGCGGTGACTTTTGGCTTGGCTTGTCTAGCTATTTGCCTCGAACCTTGCAGCAGAAGCAGAATCTTCAGTAATTCCTGGCCAGCGAGCAATTTTCGGCAGAGTTCAATCACCGCTCAGAAAGATCCCAAATTATCCAGCGAAGTGCCGCGTTCCTTGCCGCGATCTCGAATTCGTCGCTCCATCGTCACGCATCATTCATCGCTCCGCGATCCAGGTCTGAAGATAAAACCAACAAAGAAAAGTCAAAGAAAGAGTCCCAGGTGGTGAAATTCAGAAGGCAGAATTTTGGTAAAGGAAAGGAGTATATTAAAGTGGAAATTTGAACGTGAGGAGAGGCCAAATCACGTTTCACCAGTCATGCATCTCACGTACGATCGTGACCTCGAAACGTCCATCGACTAAAGCAGCGTTCATCTAGCCACCACCGTGGGCTGAGTCCGTCGAGAAGTACCAGCATCGTGAGTCATCGTGAGCTACTTGGACCCCAGCATCCGTTGTCGCGACTGCAGGTCCATCCACTGGCGGCACCACCACCATCAGCCAACCACGACCGTGAGTGAGCCCACCGTCGCCGCTTCGTCCGTGAGCTCGGAGCCGAGCCGAGCCGCCCCTGCACCACCATCGCCACTCCCGACGTCGCGCCGCCGCCCCGACGCGCCATCGGTCACCATCCCGATCCGCAATCCCGATCCGTTGCAAGTTCAAATTAGGAAAGAAATCTGCAAATCAAGTAATTATCTTATCCCGATTTAATTTGAATATTTTGTTGTCTAATTTGTGCTTATTGATATCTAATCTTGCATATTTAGATAATATGCAATATTTCAATTAGGATTTATTTCTTTTTTTTGAAATCTTAGATATCTATTACTTGTCAAATTTGGATAGAATTTAGAATCTTCAAAATCTTTTAAACATATCCAATATATTTAAGATATCGAATTTTTCAAGATGTGATCGATTAGGAAAATTTCCTAATCCACAACCGTACACATGGAAATAAATCTATCTATCAGGCTTTAGATAGAATTATTTCCATAGCGGGTATTTCGAATTTTAGGGTCGATCTGTCAGGCTTCAGATCGAAACTTAATTTGAAAGATTTCGCGGTTATATTTTTTTACTTGATTTTAATTTCCAATTTCGATAAAAAAAAATACCAAAAAGATTGCTTTAAAATAGGTCAATTTCTTTAGTTTAAAATTGCATGCTTAGATAATTGGCATTTTTAATTCCGAATTTCATTAAAAAAATACAAAAAATAATATGCCCGTCATTAGAAATAGGTCACGTCATCGCATGACATATAGTTTGCATGTTAGGTTGCATTAATAGCATGTCAATTTTTGCACGTCATTACATATAGGTTAGCTTTCATTTAAATAAGTAAAAATCAAAAAGAAATTTCTGCACCTTTGAACTCTAAGTCAGGATTTATCAAAATTGTCAAATTGAGTATTTTTCTCGAAATTGGTACCAAAAGGGCGTTAGGGAATCTAGCGTAACCAAGTTTCCGAATTTATGATTTCTGGTTCGTAGAAATAAAATAGTACTACCGTTATTTTATTTAGGTTTCTAATCAACCTACCCTAAATGATTAGTGGCGACTCCCGTTGAAAATATTTGCATGCTCATAATTGGACCTAAGTTGCGATTTGGTAGAGTTTAGGAGAACTCGAGATAGGTTAGTTAATTTAATTGATCTAGTAATCCATTAGCCTAAGATCGAAACCCGATTTTTTTAGGTCGCGATAGCTTGGCGACTCCGCTGGGGACTATTTGAATTTTTTTTGAAAATTTGAGGAGGACTTAGGCCAAAGAAAAATTTTCAGACAAAAATCACTCGATTTGACAAAATTTAATTGAATTCTCAATCTTAGGTGTTAAATATTTTTGCAGGATAGGAGTTATAAGGGGAGTAGTGATTGGCTAACCCTTTGTTTTGCAGGTTTGGTGGAGTGGAATTTGGTTTAATTTTCGTACTATTGAAGTGGTGATTGCATATAATTGTTGTGCATGATTTACAGTATTTACACTACATCACACAACCTATGATCGGACCTGGGTCACACCCATAGTTTTAAGATGGTATTTGGATGGTTCTTTAACTTTGGCGGTAAGGCTTCGCTAAAGGTTATCCCATTTGAATCCCGAAAATTTTTTCAAAAAATGGCTCAAGGGTCGTTCTCATGCACGTGAGGCTACAACGCATGGAGGTTGCTCTTGTCGACCGAACCGAGTCGAAGTGATTGGACCCGACTAGTCATGACTATTATTTGCGAGGCTGCGACTAGTCATGATGATTGTACGCGAGACTGCAACGTGTCGTTCCGTTCATCATTTCACCTTGCAAAAGCCATTAGGATAGATAGATTAAGATTTAAACTCACGATTCATGTGCATGTCTCCATGATTGACATTTTCTCCCCAAAGACGGTAATTTCTCGAGCTTTATCTTTGGTTTTCTTCATCTTATTTTAAGTCGGTCCATGATTTAGGTTGAGTCATTTGGCACGTGGTCTATATAAGAATGGGTCGCCTCGATATCCGTTTCGTGCCTACTCCGAAGCTGGAGCTCAAGAAGTTATGGAGCCAGTTGAAGCCATATGGTTAGCAGTACGTTCTCAAGCGCATTGGATTCATGCTGCCAATCCTAGATATAGATGTTCAGAGCGGGATCATGCAGGCACTCGCTCATTTTTTGTGTCCCGAGACAACCACATTTGTGTTGGGAGGTAAGTTTGAGCTCACACCGACTCTGGAAGAATACAGTATTGCCATTGGAAAATCGATTGAGTTGGATATAGTCAAACCACACATTAAGGTAGATCCTGTGGTAGTGTTTGCTGAATTTTTGAATTTGACCAAAAAGGAAATTGAAAAAATGCTAAAGGGTAATTGTCAAGCATGCACATTATCTTTTCTTATTGAATGTTTTGAAAATAATTCCGTCCTCATGAGATCTAAAATTTTTATCTTAGCTTTTTTTGGACTCATCATTTTTCCATTCTGTCAAAATGCTATTGATCCAGTCATAGCTTGGACGGTAAAATTAATATGTGGTGGAGTTAGTTTTATAAACACAATCCAGGCAGAAACTTTCATATCTCTGACACGATTCAAGAAAGGAAAAGATAGAATTTTTCGAACCCCGATTGAGCTTTTACAAATCTGGCTTTTCTCACACCTTTCTTAATTTAGGGAAAATATGACTGTATTTGAAATGGGCATGACTGATAACCCTATTTTAAGGTTCAAACAAATATAAGATCAAACTAAGAGTTTGCACTATACGCAATGGGTCCATCTGTTCAAGGATCCAAACTCTAAGATTTTCCTTTCGTAAGCTGTGTAGTTTCGGGAGGTCGAGGCTCGACTATACCATGGCGATCAGAAGCCCGTACCTTTGATGGGCATTTATGAGGCAACCTGCTATCAGCCCCTTCGAGTTACACGTCAATTCCGAGTTCTGCAGGATGTCCCACCTCCACTCAAGCCCAATGAATTTCAAGTCCAGTTCGAGAAGGGCGAGTCCTACATAGTCGAGCTGAGGCGTCATTCTGAGGCTTGGCAGAAATGTTCCACTCAGAAGCTGATCTGGCCCTCAGATGAGCCCACTGGAAGGATGAAGAGTCACTTTGCCACGGCCCGGTATGTTCAGTATCATACCATCCCTGTTGAGATACTCCCGAAGATCCCGGTTGTGACGGTACGGCATACTCTTCAGACTCAAATCAAAATCAGCGAAGAAAAGGCGATAAAGGCCCAGGATAAGGCAGAAGCTCTGGCTGAAGAGAATGCATGATTACGGCGTGCCTTGAAGGCCCATTCGTCTATAGATCACGTGGCCTCTAAAAAGAGGAAGACTGTCTGATTTCTTGTTTGGTTTAGGGAGTTTTTCTTTTTTTTTTTAAGGAGGAAATGTTAGCTTACTATTAACGTTTTCTAGTAATAGATGTCGTTTCTAAACGATATTTATAAGAATTCTTTTGAGACATTTTCCATTTTGAGCAATTCAATGAAAAACGTTAAGCTATAATTTGTTAATTTTGGAATTAGTCCAAGTTTTTATTGAATGAAGCAATTTGGAATTTCGAGATTTACTGGACGAATCGGTCTTTCGAAAGAAATTTCATCTTGAGGGTCTAGGGGATGTCATGGACCGACTCGTTATTCTTACTTGTTGTATTCATTCCATCGTTACTTTTTGCAGGTAATTTGTCACGGATCCCCCTCATCCTCGTAATACTCGATCGGTGACCAAAAGAAGGATGGCCAATCAAGCCGAGATTGCAGCCATGATTGACGAAAAGCTGAAAGAACACATGAATACAATCAATGAGCAGATCGCGGCTGCCATGTCCAAAATGATGAGTGATCTCATGGCCAAGCAGCAGCAGATCAATGCTGCCTCTCAATCGGAGATTCCACCTCCAACCCGTCAAGGCCTTCGCCTTGACAAAGCTCCTGCAGTAAATACTAATCCAATCTTTCAATTGGATGATGCCATTTTGACTGACACTAGTGCGTCTCCAGTGGCCCATGTTCTTCATCCACCCCTAAATGATGAGAATACCAAGTTGCTGGCTAATATCGACCAGAGGTTATGCGAAGTGGAGGGAACTCAAAGTGTTTCGCCTGTTGATTTGTCTATTTTTGCCCGGGTCCAAGTGCCCGATAAATTCAAGATGCCAGCCTTCGAGAAGTATGACGGCACCTCAAACCCAATTCAGCACATCGAGATGTACCAGAGGCTTATGAATAGATATGTTTCTAACGGACCTCTAATGATCCAAACCTTCCGAGCAAACTTGAAGGATGCTGCAATGAGGTGGTATACCAACCACCAGATCAACCGGAAAGACTCGTGAGAAGAGGTGGCAAACCTTTTCGTCAAGCACTTCAAGTTCAATCTCGATGTCACCATTACAAAGGAAGACTTGGAGAGAGCTGAGCAGAAAAAGGGCGAAACTCTAAAGGAGTATGCCACTCGCCGGAGGAACATGGCGGGACAGATCATGCCTGAACCCTCAGAATGTGACTTAATGAAGTTGTTCGTGTCCACTCTACCGTAGTCGGTTCGTTCACGAATGTTAGTGACGGCCGCCCAATCTTTTAGCCAGCTGATAGCTATGGGTGAGGAGATTGAGTCCGGGCTCAATCTAGGATGGTACAGTGAGTCAGGTTCATCGGGCAAGAGATTTGCTAGTAAGAAGGACAAAGAGCATGTCCCCAAAGTCAACATGACCTATATGCAGAAGACGCCAGTTCAGGCCCCGAAGCTACAATTTAGCACCCAACAGATAACTTCTTATGGGCGGCAAGGCCAGCAGGACCCACGCCAGCAGTGCAAACCCCACCAATTTACTCCACTTCCTGGGACGCTATCTCAGGTACTGGCGGTGCTAAGGAAGAAGAACCTGCTGAATTTAAAGCCACAAAGATCTAACGCTGCCGGCTTTGTAAGGTATGATCCGTCAAAGAAATGCGATTACCATAGAGGTGAGGTAGGGTATTCGACAGATGATTGCCAAGTACTCAAACATCGAGTGTAGGATCTACTCAAGACCGGAGCGTTTGCGCTACAGCCAGTCGGGAAGCCCCATATGCAAAATAATCCACTCCCTGATCATTCGAGCAGTGCAAATGTTGTCCTTGGCCCGGGAGTCAAGCAAGTTCAAGGCTTCAGGGTCCCTCTCGAGGATATATTCGATGCTTTAGTTCGAGTTGGTTATGTTTCGACTGGTAAAGTGGTGTCATTCGATGAAATAAAAAAGAAAATGGATGAGTTGGTGAGAGAGGAAATGATTGGGACAGCGGATGAATTCGGGGTAGTGGCCGCTATATCTCAAGTCATCATTGACTGGAATGAAGAACTCGCAAGGATGACCGATGAACAAGTTAAGTTGGATCCTGACATGTCCTCTCTCGAGGACGCCTCTGACGATGACCTCGGGATCATTATACCCGATGCTTCGAAAGTATTGGTTCTGGCATCACCTCAGCCCTACGCTTATGAAAGTAACAAGATGGTTCCATGGTCGTACGACGTTGATCTAAAGCACAAGGTTCAAGACCTCTTAGATACTGGGGCATCAACATTTCGTGCTTCGTATCTCTGCCAAGGCCGAGATGATCTTCTCATAGTTCCAAACATCCAGACCACATCCCCGAGTCTTGCAAGAATGATACATGAAGAGAAAGAGGTGATCGACACCCTGGGGCAACCGAGCGGCAAGTTCGACTACTACGTGAAATATTCGGCTCCCCCGAGCTTCTATATTGACCCGCGTGATATTGTCCCCGATGGATGGGGAGGTATGGATGATCTAACACCTCTAGTGACAAAAGATCCTGATGATGTGATGGAGGAAATCACTGCTCTGTTCAATAACATGCTCATTGGAGCTATCGAGGAAGGACCGTTGGCTGAAATGAGCACTAGCCCGCAAGAGTAACACCTTTACTTTTTTCGCACACTCCCCTGCGTGGGAATTTCTATTGCTTTCTAGGACTTGTCCCGTCTCGGGAGCTGCTTTTTAGGATTTTTCATTCCTATAATTTTATTGTCCCAGTTTCCATTCCAATAAATGTAATTCATTCGGTGATAATCAATGAAATTACAAATTATTTTCATTTTTTGAGGACATGTTGAGGTACATCAAACCAACCCGATGACGATAACCAACGATTGAAAAATTTGTCATCTACGATAAGAACTGAGGGTTGGGCTTCTCAAGAATTCTCGTTTTGAGGTCTTTGAAAGCAAAATGAATTTCAAAAAGCAAAGAACAATTTTTGAAAATTGCAATAGTTAAGCCCTCTCTTGTCTTTTTGATCCCTTTCTTTCATGTTTCAGGACTAATCTCGAGGCATGCGAAGGGACAAGAATCGGGGATCCTCATATATGTGATGCAAGTCAATCTGATGACTCTGACGATTCTAATCCGAATGATGAAGAGATACGACGGAACTTGGAAATCCATGAGAAATCTAAGCCTCTGACTGCTGAAGAAACTGTGGTGATCAACCTTGGCGACACGGAGAATCCTAGAGAGGTGAAGATTGGGGCATGTCTTCCTCAAGATGTGACCAAACGCTTGACCAGTTGTTGAAGGATTATCAAGACATCTTTGCCTGGTCTTATGCTGACATGCCGGGTCTTGATCGATCGATCGTCGAACATTGTCTACCGACTAATCCTTCAGTTGAGCCTGTGACGTAAAGGCCGCAAAGAGCTAAGCCAGAACTGGCAAAGAAGATCAAGGAAGAGGTCATGAAATTTCTTGACGTGGGATTCATTGAGACTACCCAATATTCAGAATGGGTTGCTAATATAGTCCCGGTGTTGAAGAAAGACGGTCGGGTTCGAATGTGTGTTGACTACCGAGATCTGAACAAAGCTAGTTCCAAAGATGATTTTCCACTCCCGCACATTGATGTGCTTGTGGACAGTACAGCTGGGTTCGAACTATTCTCCTTCATGGATGGTTTCTCAGGTTATAACCAGATCTTGATAAACGAGGATGATAAGTTGAAAACGGCATTTACCACTCTATGGGGGACATTTCATTACAAGGTGATGCCCTTCGGTCTCAAAAATGCTGGGGCAACTTACCAGCGGGCAATGGTCACGTTGTTCCATGACATGATGCATAATGAGATCGAGGTCTATGTTGACGACATGATTGCAAAGACTCGACGTGGAGAAAATCACATAGAAACCTTGACGAAATTATTCGACAGGCTACGCAAGTTCAAATTACGCCTCAATCCAGCAAAATACGTGTTCAGGGCAGTCTCTGGCAAATTACTTGGATTCATCGTTAGCAACAAAGGGATTGAGATTGACCCGTCGAAAGTGAAGGCCATTTGTGAAATAAAATCTCCCTCTTCGGTGAAGGAAGTTCATAGCTTAATGGGTAGACTGAACTATATAGCCAGATTTATTTCTCAGCTATCTGAGACAGCGAAGCCTTTCTTTAAACTCCTCAAGAAGAATGTGCTAGTCAGATGGGATGAAGAGTGTGTACTGGCGTTCGACAAGAATAAGCACTACTTGATGAATCCGCCGATACTTGTTCCACCAACGCCGGGGCAACCTCTGATCCTGTACCTCGCAATCCACAGTAAGTCCTTAGATGCCATGCTTGCTCAAAAAGGTGAAGATGATGGAAAAGAACGTGCGATTTATTATTTGAGTAAGAAGTTCACCGCCTCTGAAATGAACTATTCCGAGGCAGAAAAAACGTGTGCAACACTGGTCTGGGTGCTACACAGATTGAGGCAATACACTTTGCACTATCAGATATTGCTTGTAACAAAGTGTGATCCAATCAAATACTTGCTCAATCAACCCGCTTTGGTTGGAAAACTGGCAAAATGGCAGATTCTCATCTCAGAATTTAATGTTCAATTCATGTCTCAGAAATCAGTCAAAGAACGAGTAATTGCCGATGTCTTGGCTGAAAATCCTGGGAAAAATGACGATCTAGATCCGCTAGAGGATAGAGTCATGCCAATTGATGAGTATATATGGACCATGTACTTTGATGGGACCGTAAACTTGTCAGGGTTAAGTATCGGGGCAGTCTTAATATCCCCAGGCAGACAACATTATCCGGTCGCAGCGAAACTGATATTTCCCTGCACGAACAATATCGCTGAATATGAAGCATGCATCCTCGGGTTACAAGCTGCAATTGAAATGGGAGTAGCTCGACTTAAGGTATTCGGGGATTCAGCCCTCATTATTCTTCGGACCGTTGGCAAATGGCAAACTAGAGATGCTAAGTTACAACCCTATCACGTCTATTTGGAGGAGTTAGTGGAAGAGTTTGAAGACATTTCGTTTGAATACTTACCAAGGACTCAAAACAGTTTTGCCGATGCTCTAGCTACGTTATCGGCAATGCTACGAGTGACAAGTGGTTTAGAAGTTGAACCCTTGAAGATAGAGGTCTTACAGAAATCGGCTTATTGCATGGCCACGACAGAAGAGCCTGACGGCAAGCCGTGGTATCATGATATCAAGGCGTATCTTCAAACACAGGAGTTTCCTGAGAAAAGTACCGCCTCTGACCAAAAGTATATCAGGAGAATGGCGTCGAAGTTCTTCTTGAACGGAGAATGCCTATACAAACGATCCTATGATTCGGTTTTATTAAGGTGTGTTGATTCAACCGAGGCTGTTCATTTGATGCTAGAAGTACATGAGGGAGTATGTGGTTCGCACATGAATGGTCATATGCTAGCAAGGAAGATAATGAGGATGGATTATTACTAGCTCACTTTAGAGAGTGATTGCATTCAGCATGTCCGAAGTTGTCACAAATGTCAGATCTATGGTGACAAGATTAAAACTCCTCCAAATGAATTGCATCAAATGTCTGAACCATGGTCATTTTCTATGTGGGGCATTGATATGATTGGCCCAATTAATCCTAAAGCGTCGAATGGGCATCGGTTTATCTTAGTTGCTATCGATTACTTTTCAAAGTGGATCGAAGCCATGTCTTATACGACAGTGACAGCCCGGGTTGTGGTAAAGTTCTTTCGTCGGGACATCATTGCTCGATATGGTGCACCTGAGACTATAATTACTGACAATGGGTCGAATCTAAATAACAAATTGGTGGATGAACTGTTCAAAGAATTCAAGATCAAGCATCTAAATTCCTCTCCATATCGTCTGCAGATAAACGGAGCGGTCAAAGCAGCCAACAAGAATATCAAGAAAATTTTGGCTAAAACAGCCGGGAACTATCGTGATTGGCATGAGAGATTACCTTTTGCACTTATAGCATATCGGACTTCTATCCGGACATCTACAGGGGCAACTCCATATTCTCTTGTGTACGGTATGGAAGCAGTTCTACCTGTTGAGGTTGAAATTCCTTCATTATGTATTCTTTCACAGGTACAATTGTTAGAAGCAAATTGGATCCAACAGAGATTGGACCAGTTGAACATGATTGACGAGAGAAGGCTTAGAGCTCTATGTCATGGCCAATGCTACCAACAACGAGTTGCTAAATCTTTCAACAAGAAAGTCAAGCCTCGACATTTTCAGGTAGGTGACCTTGTCCTGCGAAAGTTATTGCCGATAGTTCCTCTTGCAGAAGGAAAATTTGCCCCAAACTATGGTGGCCCGTACATTGTGAAGAAAGTCCTTCTAGGAGGTGTTTTGATTTTGGCCGAGATGAATGGTCGTGTTTTTTCTAGTCTAGTTAATTCTGATTCTGTGAAGAAGTATTACACTTGATTTGTACTCATTCTAACTTTGTTGCTATCAAGTTTCAAATTGAATTTTATGAATCAATTGATATTAATAAGTTTTGTTTGAGGAAAGCTTTTGATCTGGCAATCTATTTCTGTCCTAATGAAGCGATCATATTGCATGAGAGACTTCAAGACGACGAAAGGCAAGACATTTCCATACATGTCCTGAATAATAATCCCTAGTGCGAGTTGAGTGAAAATTCCGTGCTGACAAGGTAAAGGATTATCTCACGAAAAGTATGACGACCAAAATGATGTGAGGCATTCATTTCCTTTATCTAAACACTACAGGTTATTATTTGCTTAACCCCTTTGAACGGAGTTTCATTTCTTACCCCTGTCAGGAACAATCCTATACCGGGGCAATTTCTTAGAAAGTTCAAAATGGTTAGAATTTTCTTGCTTTCACTTGCATCAATCTTCAAGTATATTTATTGCATGCAAGTTCTATGTTAGCTCGAGTGCCTTAGATATGACGAAGAGCATTTTTTTCTATATCCCTACATATTATACCCTTTGCATACCCAATTTGAACGGTGAATTTATTTCAACCCAATTGGTGATCATTCTTGTGATAAATAAATGAAATCATCTCAAGACAAGTTCAAGGTGACTTGGGGCAAATGGGAGCTCCAAAGAAAATTCATCAGAAAGGATGCAAAAGGACTCCATCAAATTGAAGTTCTCTCTCTCATAAAAATCTCTCGAAGAAAAGAAAATCTCTCTCAAAAAAAAAAGAAAGGAAAACGAGAGAGAGAAAAGCTTCAGCAAGAACTGAGTTGATATGCGAGATCATTCTTCAAGGAAAAGACCATTTGAAGGTTCATTTGTGGAGCAATTGCTAGATGAGACGATCACCAATCTCCATGTTCATAATACCCCTTTTGATGGAAATAGGCCATTCATTTCAAGCCTACCCGAACCTACGTTACAACCATTACCGAAGTCTCTTCAGAATAGGGCGCTTGAGTTAACGTAGAGTTTCAAATGCTTATAAATGTTGCTCGAAGAAGTGCGAGCAAGATTTTTCTATCTCATTTTTGCAGCATTCTTGACTTGTAAACTCGGAGCGGCTGATAATATCGATTCTTTCAATAGCCTCGACTCGAAGAGTCCCTTTTGCTAAACCTTTGACCAAACCTGTGTTTCAGTCCTTATAAAGACCTCTCAGATTGGCCAAGTCATACTGATTTTGAGAATATCCGAATCCTTGTCAAGCACGATGAAGAGAGTTCGAGTGATTCTTATACCCGCATCAAAGGTCGGGTCAAAAGCCTTTCATTGAGAGTGAGTGGAAAGTCATTTCTGATTAAAGGTCTCTCATTTAATATGATCAAAATGTTAAAAGGACGAAATGGTTGTTCTTATTAATAAATTCCCTAGTAAAGCTTGGTAATGCAAGCAGATTCATGAATTATGTTTTCTCTGCCTCTGCGCATGTGTTATTTTAACCTTTTCTCAGGTAAAAACAGAAGCGATGCCATTGACTCTGTCATAAGAAGAATTCAGGTACGTCTACTAATTATTCTTCATTGTTTCTCTCTCCGAAATAGAAGAAATTATCTCTCTCATATGTTCACCAAGTGAAACAGGTGACATTTGGTGTTGCTAAGTGGAGTACGCGGCATACCGTATTCTTATGTTCGCCCAGTAGGATAGGCGACATAATTTCACATTTGGTGTTGCTAAGTGGAGTACGTGGCACACCGTATTCTCATGTTCGCCGAGTAGGACAGGCGACATAATTTCTTTCTTGGTGTTGCTAAGTGGAGTACGCGGCGCACCCTATTTCATGTTCGCCCAGTAGGACAGGCGACATAATGTCTCTCTTGGTGTTGCTAAGTGGAGTACGAAGCACACCCCATTTCATGTTCGCTCAGTAGGACAGGCGACATAATTTCTCTCTTGGTATTGCTAAGTGGAGTACGAAGCACACCCCATTTCATGCTCACCTAATGGAAGAGGTGACATGATCCTTTTCGTGATTGCCCAGTGGTATAGGCAACACTTCCCATTCTTTTTTCATATCATGCGCTATTTCGCATATGTAGGAAACTACAGGTAACAGGTAGGCAATCCAGTACCTTGAGAACCTTACTCCTAATAGATTAGAAGTTTGGAGATCGAGGGAATTTAAAGCATTATAAAGCTTTCCCCACTTGGACGCTTTTTGTGCGATCCGTATGTAAGACTCTTTCACCGCTCCGCATGAAGTTAGAAGCCTTAGCATACATTCCTTATTGATTGCATATCATGCATCATTAAAAAAAATTCATTCATCATTTTTCATAGTTTAAATTTAGGTCTCAGTCTTTGAGCGAAACCTCTGCGAGCCTCCACTCAAAGAGGGGCAGCTGTTGACACCTAAATTTTGGCGCATCATTTAGTGTTAATTGCATAGAAAATTAGGGATTAAATTTTTAACCCCTGAACAAAAATATTAAAATTGCATAGCATATAGTTTAGGTTCATATAGATTAATTGCATTCCGCATCGGATCGGCGGTGACAAGCGAGTTTAAAATTCATCACGTAAATCGAGCTCGGGTACCGAACGAGACTCGGCTTACTCGGAAGGCAAGGGCCGAAAATCACGCGTTAAAAGGGCTTGGTTGTCTTAATTTGAGCTTAAATTAGCCCATCAAGCTTAATTAAAGAAAAGCCCGAATTAATTCAGCCCACTTAGAATTAAATTAAATTAAAGGGTAAAGCCTAAACCTAAGCCCATTAGGACTAGAAAGCCCAGCTAATTAACCTAGGGTTGCGATATAAATACATGGTTATGCATTATAATCGAGGGGACCTCTCATAATTTCAGATCAGAAATTTTTTTCTAGAACACGCGAGTGAGAGAGAGAGAGAAAGAAAAAGCATTAGAAAAGAAAGCGGAGAAGATGAGCAACGAAGGAAGAGATTTTTTTTTTCTTCTGCAGGTCAACGAAGGACACCCAAAGGAGCTTGATACCCTAAGATAGGGAGCGAAGCGGTGACTTTTGGCTTGGCTTGTCTAGCTATTTGCCTCAAACCTTGTAGCAGAAGCAGAATCTTCAGTAATTCCTGGCCAGCGAGCAATTTTCGGCAGAGTTCAATCACCGCTCAGAAAGATCCCAGATTATCCAGCGAAGTGCCGCGTTCCTTGCCGCGATCTCGAATTCGTCGCTCCATCGTCACGCATCATTCATCGCTCCGCGATCCAGGTCTGAAGATAAAACCAACAAAGAAAAGTCAAAGAAAGAGTCCCAGGTGGTGAAATTCAGAAGGCAAAATTTTGGTAAAGGAAAGGAGTATATTAAAGTGGAAATTTGAACGTGAGGAGAGGCCAAATCACGTTTCACCAGTCATGCATCTCACGTACGATCGTGACCTCGAAACGTCCATCGACTAAAGCAGCGTTCATCTAGCCACCACCGTGGGCTGAGTCCGTCGAGAAGTACCAGCATCGTGAGTCATCGTGAGCTACTTGGACCCCAGCATCCATTGTCGCGGCTGCAAGTCCATCCACTGGCGGCACCACCACCATCAGCCAACCACGACCGTGAGTGAGCCCACCGTCGCCGCTTCGTCCGTGAGCTCGGAGCCTAGCCTAGCCGCCCCTGCGCCACCGTCGCCACTCCCGACGTCGCGCTGCCGCCCCGACGCACCACCGGTCACCATCCCGATCCGCAATCCCGATCCGTTGCAAGTTCAAATTAGGAAAGAAATTTGCAAATCAGGTAATTATCTTATCCCGATTTAATTTGAATATTTTGTTGCCTAATTTGTGCTTATTGATATCTAATCTTGCATATTTAGATAATAGGCAATATTTCAATTAGGATTTATTTCCTTTTTTTGAAATCTTAGATATCTATTACTTGTCAAATTTGGATAAAATTTAGAATCTTTAAAATCTTTTGAACATATCCAATATATTTAAGATATCGAATTTTTCAAGATGTGATCGATTAGGAAAATTTCCTAATCCGCAACCGCACACATAGAAATAAATCTATATATCAGGCTTTAGATAGAATTATTTCCATAGCGGGTATTTCGAATTTTAGGGTCTATCTGTCAAGCTTCAGATCGAAACTTAATTCGAAAGATTTCGCGGTTATATTTTTTTACTTGATTTTAATTTCGAATTTCGATAAAAAAATACCAAAAAGATTGCTTTAGAATAGGTCAATTTCTTTAGTTTAAAATTGCATGCTTAGATAATTGGCATTTTTAATTCCGAATTTCATTAAAAAAAATACAAAAAATAATATGCCCGTCATTAGAAATAGGTCACGTCGTCGCATGACATATAGTTTGTATGTTAGGTTGCATTAATCGCATGTCAATTTTTGCACGTCATTACATATAGGTTAGCTTTCATTTAAATAAGTAAAAATCAAAAAGAAATTTCTGCACCTTTGAACTCTAAGTCAGGATTTATCAAAATTGTCAAATTAAGTATTTTTCTCGAAATTGATACCGAAAGGGCGTTAAGGAATCTAGCGTAACCAAGTCTCCGAATTTATGATTTCTGATTCGTAGAAATAAAATAGTACTCCCGCTATTTTATTTAAGTTTCTAATCAACCTACCCTAAATAATTAGTGGCGACTCCCGTTGAAAATATTTGCATGCTCACAATTGGACCTAAGTTGCGATTTGGTAGAGTTTGGGAGAACTCGAGCTAGGTTAGTTAATTTAATTGATCTAGTAATCCATTAGCTTAAGATCGAAATCCGATTTTTTTTAGGTCGCGACAGCTTGCGACTTAGCGCATCCGCTACTCGGTTCGCCTTTCCAAGGTGGTACATGATATCACAATCATAATCTTTTAATAGTTCCATCCACCGACGTTGCCTCATATTCAACTCTTTCTGCGAGAACAAGTATTTGAGACTCTGGTGATCCGTATAAATCCGGAACTTTTCCCCGCATAAATAGTGTCTCCAGATTTTGAGGGCAAAGACAATAGCAGCCAGTTCTAAGTCATGCGTCGGATAGTTCATCTCGTGGGGCCTCAACTGACGCGACGCATACGCGACTACTTTTCCATGTTGCATCAGTACACAACCAAGTCCCCTAAGTGAAGCATCACTGTAGACCTCGAATCCACCAGGCCCAGACGGAATAGTTAATACTGGGGTGGTCGTCAGCCTATGCTTTAGTTCCTGAAAGTTTTGTTCACACTTATCATCCCACTCAAACTTAACTTCCTTTTTCAGCAATCGCGTTAGAGGCATGGCTATCGACGAGAATCCTTCCACAAAACATCGATAATAGCCAGCCAATCCTAAGAAACTCCTGATTTCCGTCACTGACGTTGGTCTGGACCATTTAAGTACTGCTTCGATGTTAGCCGGATCCACAGACATTCCTTCTCCTGATACTATGTGTCTAAAGAATGCTACTTTACTAAGCCAAAATTCGCACTTGCTGAACTTTGCGTAAAGTGCGTGCTCCCTTAAAGTTCGTAGCACCTCGGTCAAATGCACTTCATGTTCTTCCGGGCTCTTAGAGTATACCAGAATATCGTCGATAAACACAATGACGAACTGGTCCAAGAATTCCTTGAATACTCTGTTCATCAAATCCATGAAAGCTGCAGGGGCATTCGTCAAGCCAAAAGGCATGACTGTAAACTCATAATGCCCGTATCTTGTTCTAAAGGCAGTCTTGGGGATATCCTCCCTCCGGATTCTCAGCTAATGATACCCAGTCCGTAAGTCGATCTTGAAGAATACTGATGCTCCTTGTAACTAGTTAAATAGATCATCGATCCTCGGCAGTGGATACTTATTCTTAATCGTCACTTGATTCAACTGCCGATAATCAATGCATAATCTCAATGTCCCGTCCTTCTTCCTTACAAACAGGACCGGTGCTTCCCATGGAGACACAGTAGGACGAATGAAACTTTTGTCCAATAATTCCTGCATCTGAACCTTCAATTCTTTCAATTCCGATAAAGACATCCTATATGGGGCCTTAGAGATTGGCTCAGTATCTGGGGCCAACTCTATTACAAATTCCACTTCTCGTTCTGGCGGTAAACTCGACGATTCTTAAGGAAAAACCTCGAGAAAGTTGCACACTACGGGGATTTCTTCCAACTTAGGTTCCGCCAAGGTCGGATCATTTACATTCACCAAATATCCCTCCCAACCTTCATCGAGCATCTTAGTCGCCTCAAGCGAGGAAATCCAAGGGATCGAGATTCCTCCTCGGTTTCCCTGGAATTCGAACCTAGGATGTCCAATCGGATTGAATTGGATCATCCTATTGTCGCAATCCATAATGGCTTTCTGTTTCGATAGCCAATCCATGCCGATGATTACATCAAAATCATACATGGCTAATACAGCCAAATCAATTTTTTTTTCTGTATTCCCAATCACTATTTTGCAGTCAAGACACCCTAACGATACTAACACCCTATCATGCAGTGGGGTCGTCACACATAGCATATTCTCAAGTAATACAGGCTCAATACCAACCAACTTAATGAACTGTTCTGAAATAAACGAGTGGGTTGCCCAGGGATCAAATAACGCATATGCAGCATGATCATAGAGAGAAATGGTACCTGTGACCACACCTGGCGCGTCCTCGGCATCCTTGCGCGCCATTGCATACACTCTTCCTTGTGCAGGTGGTCTTCCCTGGATAGCCGGTGGGGGATTCCCGGCTTGATTTCCTACTCTGGGCTATTGTTGTGTCGGGGGTCTAAAGGGGCGTTGTTGGGGACAATTCTTTATTTGATGCTCCAAACTCCCACAGTGAAAACAAGCCCCGAATCTGTTCAGTTGTTGGTTGGGCTTCCCAATATTCCTCCTAGGTAGTGGAACAAATCGCTTAGTACTGGTCATTGGTTTCTTACCAAAGCGACGATTGTCCCGGTTCTAATTAAACCGTGATCCTGATGCCGCTGCCCTTTCCATCTGATCTCGTTCCATGGTTTGGGCTCGTTCATAGAGTTCTCGATAGTCTCGGATATTCAACATGAGCATTTGAGTGCGAAGATCCGGTTTTAGCCCATCCCGGAATCGTCGAGCTTTGTCCAATGGATTCTCTACCATTCTTGGGGCGAATCTCGATAATCTTGCGAATTCTACCTCATATTGGACTACCGTCATTGAGCCTAGATGAAGTCTCATGAACTCCGCCATTTTCTTCTCTTGGGCACTCTCCGAAAAGTATTGTCCATAGAAATTCCCCACAAATACGACCCAGGTCTGTTCCACGTTCTCTGGAAACACTCTGTCCCCGACGGCCTTCCACCAATCGTTGGCATTGTCTTGTAATTGATAAGTCGCCAGTGAAATCTTCTCGATCTCGGTGCACCCCAACAAATCAAATGCCTTCTCTAACTCTTCCACCCAACGTGGGGCGGTTTCGAGGTCACCTCGGCACGTGAACTTGGGCTGTTTCAACTTAAGAAATTGCTCTACCAGCTGGTGCATCGGCCTATTCGCCACCACTAGTTGAGCTTGAGCTTGTTGAGCTTGATTCCCATTAAGAGCAGTAGCTGCTGCAGCCACAACAGCCTCGGCAATCGTAGCGGCCCTTTCTTGAGCCTGCCTACCCAGTCTGAATAACATCCTCTAGTCTGCGGTCTCGGGCCTCTTGGCCTCCTGAACTCGACTGACCCTGGGGTTCCTTTCCCCTTCTCCTGCTCATCTTTCCAATCCCTGATACTCAATTACCTGCTGTAATTCCGCTCAGGAATTAGAGACCTAAACCAACTAAACCGGTCTAAGTCCTAGGCAGGTATCTAGCACAATAACAACCAAACACTTAGCATGCGAACTAGCTCAATAGCACAGGATTCCACCCAAGGGATTAGTATACTTACCTCGGGTCCTGCCGCACCTGCATCATACGGGTCAAATCCATAAATCACTCAATCAAACACAACTGTCAGGAGGTACACGTAGCACACGAGGTCACCCTACTGGCTACTCATGGTCATCGCTCCTTATCACTCCAGGTTTCGACCAGATTGGACCGAGCTGACCTTACTCTGGTACCAATTCAAACGGGGATGTCACGCCCCATACCCCACGAAGCGCGATCATCTCACCTAAGGTCGTAATGGTGCGACGTCCCCAGGTAACGTCACCAACCCAGCATCCAACGCACAGAGACCAATGCACATGCGGAAGCAATGTGTGTGTGTGTGTGTGTGTGTGTGTGTGTGTGTGTGTGTGTGTGTGTGTGTATTATATACACCCGTACAATATACAAGACAACCAAGGATAACGCAACACTAGAATTTAGCAGGAATAAAAACATTTTACATTACTGCAGAAATTTATACAATATCCATTACAAAAAAAGCAACTAGAAGACAAACTGAGCAACGGCCATTGACAAAAATGATGGTGGCCCGGGGATACTAGACTAAGGCGGGGCTTGGTAAAAAAGGTACGACATGCATAGACATAGTCTTCTCGATGAACTGGGGAATCCCAAAACGGATTGGCGCCTCTACCATCCTCACTGCCGGGGATCTGAAAAGTCGGTTTCCAACAATCGTGAGATGAATCTCAGCAAGTAAATAACCCCTAAACCTAAACTAGGCTAACGTGCAACTCCTAACAGGCAATTAAAACACACACTGCACCTCCTAACAGGCAATTAAAACACACATATACAGTGTACCATCAATTCACAATATATTCATAGGCCCACGGCCCAAATCATTCATATCACAGCCCTGCAGGTTAGGCATTTATCCACAATAAACACCTGCGAATTATCAAATATGCACAATTATTCCGACCCAAAGGCCATAGATATACCAACCCGAAGGCCACGACCCGAAGGTCACGACCTGAAGGCCACTTTCAGCAATAAATCGACCCGTAGGCCCGACCCAAAGGCCATAATTTATTCCGACCCGAAGGCCACAATTTAAAACGACCCGAAGGCCCGACCCGAAGGCCACAATTTAAAACGACCAGTAGGCCCGACCCAAATGCCAACAATTTAAAACGACCCGTAGGCCCGACCCACAGGCCAATAGTTTATAAACCGTTAGATATGTACATCAATGCACCCAAATCCAGTCATATCACAACATGATACGCGAATCACATACCAGGGTACCCAAGTCAATTATCAGGCCATTATGTACCGGTCACAATTATTCACAATTCGACCAATTTAACTCATTATCGGCACTTCCAATTAATTCCATTCTAGTCCAATTAATCCGACACTTCTTCCGCGCATTTATTTCAAGCAATTCAATGCGCCTAAGGCCCGCCATGGGCAAACCAATCTCAGTCGTCATTCTCACAATCATGAGGTCACCCAATAGAATTTAAACAAGTCCTAATTAGCCCCTAAATTGCCCAAATTCTAGCCCTCATTCAATGAAACAACTAATTCCCAACTTAGGCAATTTGTGCAAATTCGGTACTGTGTGAACAGTACCAGGGTAGAACATGATTTGGCCGCTAAACCACATCTAACACACTCCATTAAGCTCTAATTACATCCCCTAATCATCCCACACATAATCAAACCTAATTAGACCATAATTAAGCCTAATTAACCCCTAATTTACCCCTAAATTGCACAATTAAACTAGTTTGGGGTTTAGGGATTTATACTCGCCTAAACTTGATTCGGTCGACGGAAACAGGCGGCCAACTACCGACACGCGGTAAAATCGGCGGCGGCGTTTCGGAGGACAAGCCGGCAGTGGTGGTGTCCGGCGGTGGTCCTCACGGCCCTTGCTAGTCAGCGGCTGAGGATGGCAAAGGAGAGGGCGAGGGTGGTCGTTCAAGGCTGGGGGTGATGGCTGGTGGTGGTGGTGCACGGTGGTGGCGGCGCGGCGCCAGCGACGATGATGGTCCGGCGGTCTTAGCACCGACCGGCTATGAAACAAGGAAGAAGGAGGGGAGGAAGTGGTCGTATGGGGGTGACAACTGAGGATGTGGGGTCATGGCGGCAGCAGCTCGGTAGGATGGCTCCGGCACGGCGGCGACAAGCTCCGGCAGCTCCGGCGTGAGCAGCAATGGCGGTGGAGGAGGACGAACGGCGTCCAAGGAGAGGGAACGGGAGAGAGAGAGGAATGGCCGTGTGATTCAAGAGAGAGAGAGATGATCTGGTCAAAGCTGGTCCAAGTTAAACTTAGTGGATTCCAAGTGTCACAACCTAAGGCCTTTGGACATTTTTGCCCCTAATCCAAGGGCTTACATTTCTCCTTATCCAATAATTCATGGTCAAAATGGTCTTTAGCCCTCAATTATTGGCTGACCAGACCTTAGTTAATTTAATTAACCTTGGTTAAGTCCCCAAAAATCATTAAAATTCGGAATTACCAAAAATGGGTCCAAGGGCATTTTGGTAATTTTCTAATCCCGAGTCAAAATTTCAATTTTTGTCCATACCGGTCCTATATATGCGTGGCCAGCATAATATGATGTCGGATTCATAAAAATCATCTTTTAAGCCCTCGGAAATCAGTCCGAAAGTTTTGAGGGGTAAAACCGTAAATTTTCACCCCGGGGTCAAAATTCCATTTTTCGACCGTACACACTCCAGATATACGTGGCCACCCCAAAATGGCAGCGGCCTCGAAAAATAATCTCGTTTGGCTTCAAAAACGGACGTTTGAGTCTCCAAGGGCAAAATCGTAAATTTTTCCAATTTCTGTCGAAATTTCAATTTTCAGCTGTACTAGCCCCAATCATGTGTGGCCACACTAAAATAACGTTGGCCTTGCAAAATAGTCACAAACGCCCTCGAAATTTCGACGTCGAAGTTCGGGTCCAATTTCGTGATCAAATTTGCTCGTTTCGAAGTTTTAGGGCCTCTCATTAACGGGTGGCTATTTAGGGGTTACGCGTATCGACCTAGGGTTGTCCGAATCGTGATGGCCTCGATTTACGGGAGAACGTGAGGAATTATCACTAGTGCTGGAGGTCGCGATCGTTCGGGTTAAATTCGGGATTCGTTCGTCAAGCACACTTTCGGTCGTGCGGGATCACCCGCGATCCGAGCATATTTTATTGATTACATCGAATCCGTCATTTTCCTAAGATCGGCCCACATTGGCCCAAAATATTCCCTCAGCGTTTCTTGAAATCGGTACTCAACTCGCGATCGAGTCTCCGGTCCACGTACCGTTCCCTATTTAGCCTTTCCCTTCGGGTTAGTATCCCGTGATTGATCAAGTCCAGGTGAGATTTACTAAAATCAAACGAGAATTAATACACACTTTATTGGTCCCGATAGCAGGTCGAAATTCGAGATGTTACAGAAGTTCTGTGAACTGCGGGGGGTTTTATCGATTTGTCTTTCAAGATGCCTACTGCTCCGGATTTGGATTTCGTTGGTGAATGAACAGAGGAAGACGAAGCGCTTGTCCAAGGCCGACCTCCGCGCGATTTATGGACGAGCCACCGTCCATGGCCACCCCTCCTGCGCGTCTTCAGATTTGTGACGAGAAGTCGTGCGGCCGTTACCAGTGGATGAGCGGCCGTCCATACCAGCCGCCGCCGCGGTCCATGGAAACCCAAATGAAGGAGGAGTGCGTTGTTGAAGAAGGAAGGAAAAAAAAAGAAATTCCACATCATTGTTTTAATACACGTCAGCAGCCATGTGTTCATTTGTTTTCAGTGGATGAGAGTAAAATACGCACGCGACGTCACTTGTTGACGTGGCACTTGCGAAGCACCGAATATTTCCTCCTCCTCGTAGTTGGGAGTCGTCTGGTTTCCCGGTTGGAATGGTCGTCCCTTCTGGCTGAAGGGGCGGCGTCTGATAAAACCACCACGCCTCTTCCCGCATCGAAGTGTGCACAAGCTCACTACCCCTGAGTTCTCCCTCTCAGCAAGCTCGAACTTCTTCACTTGTGTCGGGGAAGAAAACGAGAGATGGCAGCTGGGATCCGTTCGATGGGGTTTTTGGTCAAGCAGATCATGCTGTTGTTTCAGCAGCTAATGGATGGCTACAGGTTCAGTCCAACCGAGGAGGAACTGATCAATTACTTGAAGTTGGAAGAACCCGGATGCAGAGAAGGTTTCTGCATCATCCCGACAATAGCAAACATCTACGAGATTAATCCGTCGGATTTACGGGCCAAGTTCAGCAGTAAGTCGTTCGCAACTTCAAAACAAGTGGCTTAGAACAGTAGCCCCTTACTCATGTTTTGAAAACAGTTTCTTAATGTGCATGCAGAGGAATCGATCATTCCATCCAATGATCGAGAATGGTGGTTCATATGTCCACAGATGCAGAGCCAACGGATTAGCAGGAAAACACCATGTGGCTCTTGGAAGATCACCGGTGCTCATAAAGATGTTATAATTGACGGCAAAACGGTAGGTTCCAAGACAACATTAGTCTTCCCTGATGGTCGGGCCTCTAAGGGTGGCAAGAGCGACTGGGTCATTCATGAATATCGTCCACTTACCGAAGATGTACTCATTCTAACCCTCATTTACTGGTTGCAACTAATTAGATTCAAAAGATGCACGAATTTGAACACATATCATATGAGAAGTATAGCTACAATTATCTGCAGAAACACTTGATTAAAGTTTCCAATAGTCCTGAAGAAGCAGAGGAACATTTTTGTGCTCAATTTCTACTACACAAGAGATTGAAATGTAATACATATATAGAGAATGATGTTATTTTTGCCAAATATGAGAGCAAATTTTTACTGTTGAGGAAAATATCAGATCTATGGTGTGAACTGATTTAACATGGTCTTTTGACAGTTGAATAGAAATTATGTTCTGTGTCACTTAATGGATAAACAATTTGGAAAGGCTGATAATTCAACTACAACATCAGAGCATGGAGTTATTGACTTGGCGGAATTGGAATCGATTCTTAATCAACCTGATGATGATGTCTCATTTCCTGAGGTGTGGAGGAATAATTGTTCTGTTTATACACTTATTATCTGTCTTAACGAGCGCGCAGAATGTGCTAGTGACTAATATTTTACTTGTAAATACAGAAATTGGTCCAAGCAAGGATGAACGCACTGATGGAGCCCCGGCAGCACCAGAACCAAATTCAATTTTCTTTGCCTGACGTCCTGCATCTGTTTAAGTGGGGGCTGCGATCACAAAGTAATAGATTTCCCTCCAACATACATCAGTTTACGAATTTTGGGAGTCCGTCTTTTGAGGACTTCTCATTGGACAATAGTCTTACTGATAGATCTATTGAATTGGGATCTTCACTCAGAACAACTAAAGAGGATGAACGGTTTGATCCAATGCCAAATGCAGGTCTTTTTTCTGAGGTTCAGAAAGGTGAAGAGCCAAGGTTGGAAAAGGATCAGCAGGAAACTGCAGCCAGAAATATCGAACCAAGCATATCTTTGGATGAAACAGCAGCCAGAGAAAAGGTGAAAGCAGCTCCTCAACTAACCAATTTGTGTCTTGTTACTATTCTTTTATGTGGACGTGCATTGCTTGGGAAGTTAACTAGATGTTGGGTTTCCATATTTGACTGCAGCAAGCTATATATAGGATATGTGGTTCACAGGCACTTTAGAAAACAGTTAATTTTGTTGTAATCCGCTTTGAGAAAAACATCAAGTGGATTCTAGCAGTTCTCTACCAAAAGGAAGTACAATTTCACTCTAAATTGCTCATGCTTTTCTAGCTTTGATTCAACTGGGTCATCCATGAATATCGTCTATTCACCGAAGATGTACTCAATCTAGCCCTCATTTATTCGTTGCAATTAATTAGATTCACAAGATGCATGAATTTGATGACATATCTATGACAAGTATAGCTTCAATTATCTGCAGAAACACTCGATTAAAGTTTCCAATAGTCCTAAAGAGGCAGAGAAACATTTTTGTCCTCAGTATCTACTACAGAAGATTGAAATCTTATACATATATAGAGAAAGATATTATTGTTGCCAAATTTGAGAGCAGTTTTTTACTGTTGAAAAAAATTTAAAATCTATGGTGTGAACTGATATAACATGGTCTTTTGACCGAATGGAAATTACGTTCTGTGTCGCTTAAAGCATAAACAAGATGAAAAGGCTGCTAATTCAACCAATGAATCAGAGGATGGAACCATTGACCTGGGGGAATTGGAATCTCTTATTAATCAACCTGATGATGAGGGCTCATTTCCTGAATTGCGGAGGGATAAATGTTCTGTTTGTACACTTAATATCTGTCTTAACGAGCTCGCAGAATGTGTTAGTGACTAATCCTTTTACTCGTAAGTACAGCATTTGATCCAAGCAAAGATGAAGTCACCAATGGAGCCCTCTCAGCACCAGAACCAATTTCAATTTTCTTTGCCTGACCTACCACAGCTGCAATCACAAAATTATAGCATCCCCTCCACTCCGTCTATTGACGACTTCTCATCGGACAATGCATTGGAATCTTTTCTGAAAGATGAAGAGCCAAGGTTGGAAAAGGTTCAGCAGGAAGCTGCAGCCAGAAATATCGAACCATGCATATCTTTGGATGAAACAGCAGCCAGAGAAAAGGTGAAAGCAGCTCCTCAACTAACGCATTGTGTCTCGTTACTATTCTTTTATGTTGGCGTGCATTGCTTGGGAAGTTAACTAGATATTGGGTTTCCATATTTGACTGCAGCAAACTATATATAGGATATGTGGTTCACAGGCACTTGAGAAAACAGTTAATTTTGTTATAATCCGCTTTGAGAAAAACATCAAGTGGATTCTAGCAGTCCTCTACCAAAAGGAAGTATAATTTCACTCTAAATTGCTCATACTTTTCTAGTTTTGATTCAACTGGGTCATCCATGAATATCGTCTATTCACCGAAGATGTACTCAATCTAACCCTCAATTTATTCGTTGCAATTAATTAGATTCACAAGATGCATGAATTTGATGACATATCTATGACAAGTATAGCTTCAATTATCTGCAGAAACACTCGATTAAAGTTTCCAGTAGTCCTAAAGAGGCAGAGAAACATTTTTGTCCTCAGTATCTACTACAGAAGATTGAAACCTTATACATATATAGAGAAAGGTATTATTTTTGCCAAATTTGAGAGCAGTTTTTTACTGTTGAAGAAAATATAAGATCTATGGTGTGAACTGATATAACATGGTCTTTTGACTGAATGGAAATTGTGTTCTGTGTCGCTTAAAGCATAAACAAGATGAAAAGGCTGCTAATTCAACCACCGAATTAGAGGATGGAGCCATTGACCCGGCGGAATTGGAATCGCTTCTTAATCAACCTGATGATGAGGGCTCATTTCCTGAATTGCGGAGGGAGAAATGTTCTGTTTGTACACTTAAAATCTGTCTTAACGAGCTTGCAGAATGTGTTAGTGACTAATCTTTTTACTTGTAAATACAGCATTTGATCCAAGCAAAGATGAAGTCACCGGTGGAGCCCTCTCAGCACCAGAAACAAGTTCAATTTTCTTTGCCTGACCTACCACAGCTGCGATTATAAAATAATAGCGTCCCCGCCACCATACATCAGTTTACCAATATCGGGAGTCCTTCTGTTGACGACTTCTCATCGGACAACGCGTTGGAATCTTTTCTGAAAGGTGAAGAGGCAAGGTCAGAAAAGGTTCAGCACGAAACGGCAGCCAGAAATATCGAACCATGCATGTCTTTGGATGAAACAGCAGCCAGAGCAAAGGTGAAAGCAGCTCCTAAACTAAGCCGTTGTGTCGTATTACTATTCTTTTATGTTGACGTGCATTGCTTGCGAAGTCAATTAGATGTTGGGTCTCCATTTTTTACTCTAGCGAACTATATATAGGATATGTGGTTCACAGGCACTTTAGAAAACGGTTAATTTTGTTAAAATCAACTTTGAGAAAAACATCAAGTGGATTTTCTCAAAGTGGATTTTGTCAGTCCTCTAACAAAAGGAAGTGAAATTTCACTCTAAATTGCTCATGCTTTATTAATTTCAATTCAAATAATAAGAAGAAAGGTGAAGAACGACGAAATAGAAAATATATAAAAAAAAATTGCTGCTGAGATATTGTACAAGGTTGAAGCAGATTACTAAAAGGCTGACTACGTAATTAGAGCTTCCAGACAATTTGAGAACAAAAACATGAATGTTTGTCATGAGATCCAGATAGTGCCTCAGTTATTTCCAGTGATCCATTCGATCTTATGCAATGCTTTGTTGCAGAATGGCCAAATATCTATAACGGAGAATCGCCAAAGTAAAATCGAACCATTCGATGGTGTTTTTCCTCTGGAGGAAACAGGAGGCGTCGCACAGAGTACATTCAACAGCTCACATTTTTCGGTGATTAGCCCATTTTGTCTTGGTATTTTCTTCTTGTCTTCATGTACATTGTTGGACCATTTAGTTTGATTGGCGTGGTTCCATATTTTTCGGAGTATCAATGATCGAATAGAACTAGGGAAATTCTCATTTTTCTCTCCCCTGTTGAACCGTTCTTTCTTTTTCCCTATTAGCTTACTATTCGAAACACTTTATGGTGGCAGAGACTAGGATACGAAGAGCGCGATTTAGCCGGTAGTTCACCCAAGAGGAGGAGATTGAACATGCCAGAGAAAAATCAAATTCAGTGACTGCATTGATCAGATCAACCACCAAGAGCACAAACAGTTTCACAAATCCTGCACAGCTTAATCTTGTGAACCTGCTCATTGGGATTTTCCTGTTGATCGCCATTGTTAGAGATATAGATGTATTTAGGAGATTTCCTGTGATTGATTCTGATAGATGACAACTAATATCTTACTACTTTGTATAGCACCTGTAAAGCCTATAAATAAGCTCATGTATTATTCTTCAACATATATTGAAATATACAGAAAATTCAACAATTCTCTCTTCCGCTTTATTATTCTAAACTTAGTATCAAGTCATTATTATATGAGGAAGCGGTCATTAAGTCTTTATAAGGTCGTGGTTATAGCAACATTATGACAACCACGCCGTTGTCCGTTTTCCACCGAACCCACCGATCTTGAGTACTATTCTGACTCTTTTCATCGCTTGTTTCAACAAACTAACATCATAACTAGACTCGTTGCCCCCAATGTTAAATTATATCTAGGATTTGAGCTCGTGAACAACTCCGACCGGGTGTTCCGATGGCGATGGAATTTGGTGCGTGGAAATAGGAAATAAATTCCTATCAGCCTCGGTTGAAATTCCTACAAGAAATCACGTAAGGAATTTTTCTTATTAAGTTTGATCGACTTACTTCGACCGAAAAAAAAAAAAAAGTTTGATCGACCTATATTGTTGGGCCCACATTCTTTATATAATATATATTAGTTTGTGGAGTCAAGCATGTGTGTCAGAAAAGAAGTGAATTATATTTGGAAAGTTGATGCTCCTGGTCTTCTCTGGGGCACGAGGGCATTGACCGTGAAAAAGATATATATAAACACACGTTTAGGTGCGTTTGTTTAGCAGAAAATATATCATTTCTAAAAAATACTTTTCAAGAAGTTATTTTTTAAAAAAATGAGCTTATTTTTCGGTATTTGATTAAAACCTCAAAAAGACGTGGAAAGTATTTTCAATTGTTTGGTAAGGAAAATCTGATAGTGAAAATCATCGAAAAAATTTGTATTCTTTAAATTATTTTAAATTATGTTTATTAAGAAAAGAAAATACATTAATGTTTTCCTTCTTGGAAAGAAAAGAAAGAAAAAAAAAAGAAGGAAAAGAAAAGAAAAAATATTAATGAATTCGAGATGAGCAATTTCAGAAAGTGTTTTCACCTTTTTAGATTAGAGAATTCACTTTTCTAATTTTATACATGAATGTTTTCTTTAACCGGAAAGTGACTAATCATTTTCGACAAACAAAATGGGTGAAAATTCAAAAAACGGATTCCTAGAAAATACTTTCCCTCAAACAAACACACTCTTAAATACACTTTAGGGATATGTGCACTGCAAATCTTAAAACTTGTCATTAAAGTGCAATTGAGTTCTAAAACTTCATAAAGTACAATCCTAAAATTTGTCAAATTGGTGCAATCAAGTCTTTCTTTTAACTTTGTCTAACTTGGCTAACAGAAAATGCTGACATGACTTTTTTTAATTATTTTCTCTCTCATACATGGCGATGATTAGGGTTGAGTGATTCCAGGTTTTACACGAAACCTAGAACCTACCCGTTGGAACAGGTTCCTCATTTTTTGGAACTTGTAACCTACTTTGCATACCCTATAACCTAGAACCTACCTTGTCACAGGTTATAGGGTCGATTTCAGGATGTACCTAGTTTCCATTGAATTAAACGATTGTAGTGAATTATCACCTTTAATGACTACCGCTTACTATTATAATTCACCGACCACAACTTATATTAAGACACATGAAGAATATAAAACATTAACAACATAAAACTTTCACCTTACCAAAAAAAAAATAACATAAAAGTTTCAGTCATAAAATAGAAGTTTGACTAGTGGTTTTAGATTATACACTCATCATCAGATACCATATATTACCACAAGATCGCACGAAGTCATAGACTAAGAAAAATACAAAAACTTATTCAAGGTTCTATGTTCGACCTATCTAGAACCTATCCATCGAAACAAATTCTCCAATTTTTAGAGTCTGAACCTACCCTTTCATACCTTAGAATTTGGAACCGAATAGATTCCCACCAATATGGTTATCAAGTTCTAAGTTCTACTCGAGAACTATGCTCACTCTTAGCAATGACGTGGTTAAAACATGAAACATAAAGCTAAAATGACGTTATTTTGGTCCAAATATGATTTTTTATGCAACTTTATTTCAATTAAATAAAAAATAATCTAAATTTAAAAAAAACAAAGAAATAGAAAAAGGGGAGTTAGAAACATAGGTGAGGGCTGTAACCCTCATTGGGAAGGGCTCGTGATGGTGGGGGAATGGTCGGTGGGGGGCAACCCTCGGCCAAAAGTGAGCGAGGGTCGCCAACCCTCGCCGACCATTCCCCTACCATCACGGGCCCTTCCCGGCGATGGTGGGGTGGTCGTAGCGAGAGCCGCAAAGCCCTCGCCGTTGTTTTTAAGTCCCCCTTTTTTTATTTAATTTAAATAAATGTTGTATAAAATATCAAATTTAAATCAAAACGACGTCGTTTTAGTCATATCATCACCACGTATGAGAGATAAAATATTTAAAAAACCACATTAGTATTTTCCGTCATCCAAGTTGGACAGAATTAACGAAAAGACTTGATTGCATCAATTTGATAAGTTTTAGAACTTGATTGCACTTTTTATAAGTTTTAAGATTCAATTGCACTTTCATAACAAGTTTTAGGACTTTTCAGTACATATGTTACTATTCTTTATCTTTGAAAGCCGTACAATAGCTCTTGTTTTTCGGTGCCGCACGAAGTGAAGAGTAAAAGGAAACGTACAGAAAGTTTCTACGAAGAGCTTTTGCTTGAGCTTGAATAGTGATTTGTGCTGTGAGTTTTACATCCAATTGAGTTGTTTACTTGTAAACACTTTGGATTTGTGATTAATATAGGCGTGGAAACACTCAAGTGTAAGAGAAATTATAAATCTGATTCTCCGATTATAGTAGATTATTTGCCGCCGGCTCTTCCCATGGATGTAGGTATTGGTACTTGGACCGAACCACATAAATATCTTGTGTCCTTTATTGTTCATTGTTTATTTTTCTGGTGACTTCCCATTGATTTAATTACAAGATCCCAACATTTTCCGCATTAATATTACAACAGCCATAATAGCTACATCTCAAAATTTCACCAGCACCCACCGCTGCACTCTCTCTCAGGTGCCGCCCTTGCTATTGCTAGTGAGAGTCACACGCCTTCGGCGAGCCGACACTTTTGAGCGCTGTTCCAACTCTTTTGGTGGCTCGGTAAATAAACACCACGATCCACCTTTCCTCCTACGACGAGTCCAATGCCAGAAACCACGTCGCCAAACTCCGCTACACGCACTCGCACATGCCATCATGCACCACTACAGTTGAGGTCCACGCGTTACACGTGCCTGACGTGCCTCCCGCTCCACTCACATCACTCATGTGCCATCCCCGAGCACGTTCTAGTCATGTCATATTACCACGTCAGTAGCTGACTATTGACCGGTTCAGTTAGATCAGTCCAACCGGTTTTGAGACACTTTTCTGGCCAGGTTAGGCACTTTTGGACCGGTTCTTGGAGATCACAGCTCGGCTCCCAAAATATTTCGACATGTTGAGTCCATTTTTGGCCTTATTTTATCCATATCGGCTCTCCATGTACTGGTTTCTTCGCATTTGTTGTTCAATCTACTGTGTTGAAACTAGTAAAGTGCATATTATGGATAAACAAGAAGTTTTGATGTCCAATTGTCATCGACTACAACCTAAGCAACTTATGGGGAAGGCCAATCAACCCCAGAATTGTGGTCCACATGCAAGTTCATTTGGTGCTACTACTACCAATAAGGCTTCTCCCAATGGATTGTCTTTCACTCTCTCATTAGAAGATTCTCATTACATTCTTCGAGAGTTTGGTATTTCTAACTCTTATGTTCTTTCTGTTATGCCTGACGCTTCAGGTACTTTTGATTTGTGGTTTTTTACTCCACCTATTGAAATCATATGACTTTAAATTTTGATTTGTTTCGGTCAAAATCATTTAATTCACATACCCCTACTATTCACATAGATGATAATTCCCAAATGTGAGTCAAACATGCATGAGACATTTTAATATCCACATTATCCTTGTCTAACACATTTATGGTTCCCAAAATGTCTATAAATTTGATTTTAGGAGGATAATCGTGTGAACTTAGCTTTGATGTCTAACTTGACAAAAGGGAAATTCTAACAAGTTTTAAGACTTAATTACATTTTTAAAAATTTTTAGGACTCAATTGAACTTGTGTGATAAATTTTAGGACTTGATTGCATTTTTTTTTAACTTTTAGGACTCAATTGCACTTTTGTGATAAGTTTTATGATTTGATTGCATTATTTGAAAGTTTTAGCATTCTATTGTACTTTCTTAATAAATTTTAGAATTTTCGGTATATTTACCCTAAAATTAATACCCGAGCTGTGAAGTTTCATAAGATCAAGCATGAGACTATCCTTTTGGAAAAGCAAAAGGACAATAATGATGACGCTAGACCCCACCACGTAAGAAGAACATTAATATAGGACATGTAATTTGTCATCACTGCTCATTGCTAACTCCACGGTAGCTACGTTATTTCCTCGAAGTAGAGTTCAAGTCCAGAATACTGTGGAAATTCTATTTGTTTCTTAGTAACGAATGCCCTGCCAATATTGAATTTGCCAGACCCAATATCTCTACAGATACAGGGAAAATGACACGGGTCCTCTTACCCGAAGGAAGCAAACTCAAAACACATAGCCAACATTGATATGTTATCAAAATATATATTCATCTATATTTATGATAAATCAGCAAGCTGGTTATATGATTATAGTTCCAAAACCACTCAAAAAAAATATATAGTTCTCCAAACTAACAAACTAAATCTAACAAATATCATTTCAGACATATACACAGCTATCTCAACTCATACCTAAAATCCAACTCTAAAAAAAATTCCCTGTTGATATCACTCTTGTCTTATGTGTCGGTAGTTGTGTAACTTCAAAAAAGAATTGAGATGAATAGTATGAGCAAACCATTGCTCGGTGAATAGTACGACTCTTTGCTACACAGATTGAGCATCGACTATGCAATTTTATAAAATAATACCATAAGTACATGTATCTAAATTCAACATATAATATAGGTACAAGATCAAACATGACATATCACTTCAGCAAAGCTCTATACACATAAAAAATACGCATTCAATCAACAATATCAAAGTAAATTAATAGTCCAGTACATTGATCAATCGAGTGGCCAATATTAAATTATGTCAACAGTCAACACCCCGTGAAAAGACCTATCAAGATTCCCTATTGGCCTAGGTCTCGACCTATATTAGATTGTGGCTCGGCCCAAACAGAACGTCTTGAGAACATATGCACACTAACAACCTTTCAGTAACCTTCATATCATAGTGACAAGAGCATAAATCATCAACACAATCGTCTAACCAATTACAAAACCATTTCAGATTTCATTTCATAAAACAGGTTTACAAATCAAAATACAAATAAGTACATCAAAAGTCCTAAAACTTGTCACAAAAGTGCAATCGAGTCCTAAAACTTTTAAAAACTATAATCAAGTCCTAAAACTTATCTAATTAGTGCAATTAAGTTTTTCTATTAGTTCCGTTCAATTTGAGTGACGAAAAATACTGACATGGTATTTAATATTATAATTCGAAGACACGTGACACTGATGTGGCACCAAGTGAGTGCCAATCAAAATAAATACCTAGAATTGAAGAAAAAGGCCAAAAAACCCCAAAGTAGAAGAAAGTTAAATATAATTAGAAGAGAAAGAAGATTGGGGAATTAATTTGAAGGGGGCGTAGCTGCCCCTGCTTTGCCAACGAGGGCGATAAACGAACCAGATGAACAGGCAGTGATAAATGAAGAAGATGAACATGTTGAGATTCGGATGAGGCCAAAAACGAACAGCTCAAGCTCCCAAACTTACGAAGTCGTGACAAATAACTAACAAAATTATTATTTCAAACTTTTCTGGGCAAAAAAAAAATAGAGTGAAATTCTAATTTTGAAATCCATCTCCCTCCTAGAACCACCGTAAGTGGAGGAGCCACCGAGCCGCCGTCATCGCTCGACCTTTGCGACGACGCTAGAGCTCGACGATTGCCTCATCATCAACGGGCACCTCTTGGTCGATGGTGGGCTAGCCTTGCCGTAGCCATCATCCACACTCGAAATCAACCTGAAATGAATCCAGGTTGGGGCCTCCGATCCACCTGCCGTGTTGTTGATAAGATGAAGCATTGCAACTGTTGAAGAAAGCGGTGCGGTCGCGCTCGTCAAAGGCGACGGGGCAGGGAGGCGCCATGGCCGGGCAAGGGTCGACGGGCCTCCTCGGCGGTGCGCCACCCCTTCAGAATTCCCTTCCTCCATCCTACTTTTGTCTTCTCGTCTTCCGCTTTGTTTTTTTTTTATCATTCATTTTGGCTTTTTCTTTTTTTTTCTTTTTATAATACTGGCCTATTTTCTGATGTGGCACCCCGTGTGTCCTCAAAATGTAGTAAAAATTTCATGTCAGCATTTGCACTAGTTGGACAACTTTCAGGATTTCATTGCACTCTTTGAAAGTTTTTAGACTCGATTGTACTTGTGCACAAAATTTTAGGACTTTTGGTCCACTTATCCTGTAAAAATATATCCTTTCATAAAAACTTTCTCAAATCATTTGCAAATAACCAACTTTCATACAATGGCATTTTAAATAACAAAAGGATAGGAAACGCACAATCTAACTTTACGCAATAAATCTGCTCTAAATATAACTTTTTTCTCCTTTTAATAAACATCACATCATAAGATGCCTCTTTCACAACTTGCAACACAACCGATTCCTATGGTTTTTAAGCCACGAGTTTATAATACATAGAAGAGATAAGCACCACTAATTGCTGACCAAAAACCAAATTGAAGCCACGCAGCCCAGAAAGCTTCAAAATCCTATCAGTCAACATTCTCAGCAGCCCATTACCGATTCCTCCTATCTTGTCTTTCTGTTCTCTCGCAGCTCACTCACTCCTTTTTTTCCTTCTTTCATGTTCTTTTGCCGATTCTGTGTTCATCTCTTTACTGAACACTAGCTGCAGATTAAATGAGAAATGGGCTAAGAACAGTGGCTACGGAAGCTTCATGGGGCTTACAATATAATTTGGAGAATTGGACGCGAACTTACATGTTTTTTTTGTTGGCCCATTAAGTTACAGAATTGGGAAATAAAATAATCTGTGTCATGGATCACCATCACTTGATTGTACGAATCCATCAATGGAGGTCTTTGTCATGGTGAGTGGGTGACTTCTTGAGGAAGGAGAAGACTTCAATAAAGACCCCCCAAGCAAAAAAAATTCAGCGTGTGTATAAGCTCACTCCCCTGAGTTCTCAATTTCAGCTAGCTTGAACTTCACTTGCGTGAGAGAAGAAACCAAGATATGGAAACGAGGTATCCGATGAATTTTGAAGTCACGGCGATTGCGCTATCCCTGCAGCAGGCAATAGTCGGCTACGGATTCCGTCCAACCGAGGAGGAACTAATCGGTTACTTGAAGTCGGAAGTACCCGGATGGAGAGAGAGTTTCTGCGTTATTCCGACACTAAATGACATCTATAAGATTAATCCATGGGATTTACCAGCCAAGTTCAAGGGTAAGTCCTCCGCAACTTCATCAGAGGGCCTCAGAAAAAGAACAGTAGCCCCCTTACCCATGACTCAAAAGAGTTCTTTTAATGTTCATGCAGAGGAATCCATCATCCCATCCAATGATCGAGAATGGTGGTTCATATGTGCACAGACGCAGAACCAACGGATTAGCAGGAAAACACCATGCGGTTTTTCTTGGAAGATCACCGGTTCACATACAGATGTTAAGGCTGGAAATGACGAGCAAAAGATCGGTTCCAAGATACGATTAGTCTTCCCGGATGGCGTCCAGACCAACTGGGTCATCCACGAGTATCATCTTCTCAACAGTGATGTACTCAATCTACCCCTCTTTTATTCGTTACAATTACTTAGCAAGCTGCATGAATTCGATCTATTAGCTACAATAATCTGCAGAAACACTCATTAAAAGTTTCCACGTGTCCTAAAGTAGCAGAGAAACAAAATTTTTTTTTTTGCTCAGTTTCTAGTACAGAAGGTTGAAATCTTAATTTGTGAGCAAAATTTTACTGTTGAAGAAAATATGATCTAATGGTATGAGCTGGTATAACATGATCTTTTGACAGTTGAATAGAAATAAGGTTCTGTGTCACGTAAAGCGTAGACGAGATGAGAAGGCTGATAATTCAACCATAGAATCAGAGCATGGAGCCATTAACCTGGCAGATTTCGAATCGTATCTTCATCAACCTGATCATGAGGACTCATTTTCTGAGGTGCGGAGGAAAAAATGTTCTGTTTATACACTTAATGTCTGTCTTGTCAAGCACACGAAATGTGTTAATGACTAATCTTTTGCTTGTAAATACAGAATTTGATCCAAGCAACGATGGATTCCCTGATGGAGAATTTTGACAGCCCATCTGTTATGGACTTCACATTGGAAAACGGCCTTACTGATGAATATATTCAATTGGTGTCTGAAACAAGTGGAGAGGATGAAGATATTGGTTACATGCTAAATGGAGATCTTATTGATGACGAATTCTTCCCAGTAGACCAAATGCAAACACTGGTCAAAATTCTTCCCTTGAAATTTCATTTGGTTGCTGTGATTACTTCACTGGTAAATTTAGGTTTAAATTGGTTTAAAATGCACTCAAAGGGCACTTCCCTTTTCCAGGTTATCTGAAAAATAAGGATAATGTGCTTTCAATAACTTTGTGTAGAATAGAAAGTTCGTTATAGAATCTGTCTACGGAAAAAGAAAAGTGGACTTTCATGCTGACTTATTTGTGCTTAATTAACTTTTAATTGTATAAGAACGATGGACAATTGAAAACCTAATCTTGGAGGTTTGTTATGAAATTAATTTTGATGCCTCAGTTATTTCCTCTGATTCATTTTATTTCATAAAATCTGTCGCTGCAGTACGGGCAAACATCTAACTCGCATAATGAGTGTCCTGTTCTAATGGAGAATCGGCGAACACGAACAATCGACTCACTCCACGGTGTTGTTCCTCTTGAGGAAAAGAAAGGCATGGTGGAGAATAAGTTCAACGGTTCACTTGTTGCCCCCAAGAAACCTATGGCACCTCTTGCATGCCCTGCAAGTGTAAAATATTATGGCATAGATGAAGTGCCAAGATTCGAAAAGGTTAAGCAGGAAACAGCAGCTAGAAGAATCAAACCAGAAGACATATTTTTGGATGGAACAGCAGCCAGATCAAAGGTGAAAGCAGCTTCTAAACTAGCTCATCGTGTCTTATTACTGTTCTTATATGTTGACGGGCATTGGTTGGGTAGTTAATTAGATGTTGGGGATACCGTTTTTGACTGCATTGAACAATTCATTTGATATGTGGTTTGTAGGCACTTAAGAAAACGGTTGATTTTGTTAAAAGCCACTTTGAGAAAAACATAAAGTGGATTCTAGCATTCTTCTACCAAAAGGAAGTAAAATTTCATTGTAAATTGCTCATGCTTTATTAACTTGGATTCAAATAATAAGAAGAATGGTGAAGAATTACGAAGCAGAAAAAATATAAAAAACTTGAAGCTGAGATATTGAACAATGTTATAGCAGATGAAAAGGCAGATCATGTAAATTAGAGCTTTCAGACAATTTGAGAACAAAAACTTGAATATTTGTCATAAGATCAAGATAATGCCTTAATTATTTCCGTTGATCCATTTGATCTTATGCAATGCTTTGCTGCAGAATGGCCAAATATCTATAATGGCAAATCGCCAAACACGAACAATTGGGTCACTCCATGGTGTTGTTCCTCTTGAGCAAAAGAAGGCCGTCATACAGAGTGAATTCAACAGCTCACATGTTTCCTCAGCCAAACCTATGGAGCTTCCGAAGAAGCCCAAGACACCAAAAATGCCCGAGCCTCCAAGAGTTTATATCAATGAAGAACCGTGGCTCGAAAAGGTTAAGAAGCGGGAAATTACATTGAGAAATGTTAAAACAGAATGTGTATCTTGGGATGAAGCTGCAGCAACAGCGAAGGTGAAAGAAGCTCCCAGTTTAACCGATTTTGTCTTGCTATTATCTTCCAGTCTTGATGTGCATTGTTGGAAATTTTAGTTTGATTGGCATCGTTCCATATTTTTTGGAAAATCAATAGAAAAAACTAGGAAAATTCTTCATTTTCTGGTCTCAGGTTAATCCTTTCTTTCTTTTTCCTTATCATCTCACTATTTGAAATACGTTATGTTGGCAGGTACTAAAATACCGAGAGCACTGTTCAGCCAGTAATTCACCAAGGAAGAAAACCAGCAGGGAGATTGAACATACCAGAGAGAAAGCAAATTCAGTGACTGCATTGACCAGACCGACCGCCAAGAGCACAAAAAGTTCCACAAATCCTCCACTGTCTAATCTTTGGAACGTGCTCGTCGGGACTTTCCTGTTGTTCGCCATCACTTGCCAAGTATTAAATTTATGATTTTCGCTGCTATATTGCCTTAGCGCAATGCAGCATCATTAACAACTGTAAACAAGGATTTTATATGCAAATGCTTTGAACTTCTTTTTGCTTTAAAGGAATTCGAAGATCTAACTAGATGTGCAACTGCTCTGAAATTTGCTTTCTTCGTTCTCTGCTGTGTATTATGCGGAGAATCAACAAGTTGCCACAGTGATGCCTCCTTTAAAATTTTAAATTGCAGTCCATCATTCCCCCTCTTTCTTTAGTTTATCAAACTAATTGAAGGATCAAGCGCATGAGACTGGTAGGTTTGTAGGCACGGTCCATCAACACAACATGCAAACTAATTAGTCTACATTAGGACAAAGCCTTCTTTATAAAAGATTAAGATGTTTATCTGTATGTTCAGGACAAATAGAGGCTTTTATCTCTTGCAAAATGAAATAATAGCAGCCGCTGGTAGCTCTGAGTCTTCCTAGAGTTACATACATGTACTCAGATCACAAGAAGCGAGAAATGAGGACCGAGAATCCATTTGAACCGACACTATTCAAGGTATAGTGCAAGTTAAAGACCATAATTAGGCTTGACCGTTTAAAAAAGATTAATTTACCCTGACAACGCTCTAGTTTTGACCAAATTACTCTTGACACTCGCTGTATTTTCAAAAACCACTTTTCCAGGTGTGCTAGAATGTATTCAACTTAGGGAGACTTCATTCCATAAAGTCCATTGAGAGGATTCAAGGGAAGTAGAACGGTGTTTTGAGTGTGATCTAGTTCTGTTTGTTTGAGCTTCAAAAACATTACTTCTGGTGTTATTGCGCTCCCTCCAAGTTGGAGTGGTGTTAAGACTAAGGGTTTTGGAAATACAGGGGTGTGCTAGAATGTATTCAACTTAGGAAGACTTCATTCCTTAAAGTCCCTTGAGAGGATTCAAGGGAAGTAGAATGGTGTTTTGAGGGTGATCTAGTTCTGTTTGTTTGAGCTTCAAAAACTTTACTTCTGGTGTCATTGCGCTCCCTCCAAATTGGAGTGGTGTTAAGACTAAGGGTTTTGGAAATACAGGGGTGTTTAGTGATTTGGTCAAAACAGTGCAGTGTTGGAGTAACGAGTAAGGAAAAAAATAGAAAAAGAATCCCATAATAGTGCCCACTTTCACTCCTTTGTAGTGGCAAAATGACCCCACAAGAGGAATCTGTCTGCCACATATGGGGTTAGATAGAGGAAAGGGAGAAAAGAGCGAAGGACTTTCACAAGACTAAAAGATGATTGGAAGGCCATAAAACTTCCTCAAGAAGGTGAACAAAGTCTTGGAAAATGCTGCAAAGAGGACAAGAGGCAAGGAATAAACAAGGACAGATGTGGGATCCATCAAGCACTGTGGATTAAACAAGGACAGATGTGGGATCCATCAAGCACTGTGGATTAACTTCTCAAGCAAGGAGGAGACTTGACCAGACAGTCCCTTGGCAAGAATCAAGTGCCCACTATAAATTTGGCCCTTCCATGCTCAAGCTTCAAACACATCTCTAACTAAAGCCAGCCTCTCTCTCTTTTCTCCCACTATCTCTCTCTCTCGTAGAAGGTTTCGTTCTCACTAAGGTACCACTGCACACTTCTTTCGGGGGTAAGTGACACCACAGGTGTCATAATTTTCGTGTTGCACTCATGTCATAATTTTTTTTTCTATCACTTAAGTGTCATGACTTCTTAAACACAAATAATGAGTGCCCTCACTTTTTAAAAAGCGTTCACCCCAATGAAATTTGTGGTGAACGTTATTTAGAAGTCAGGAAACTCTAGTGATCTAAAAAATAAAAGTCATGACACTTAAGTGATGAAAAAATAAAGTCACGGCGCTCAGTGAGCGCGAGCGCCGTCCGACAAGTTATGGCATAAGTGAAACGGAAAGTTATGGCACTTGTGGTGTCCTTATCCCCAGTTTTTTTCATTTTAGTCCGGGCCTAACTTTTTTTGCTACTAGATTTGTGTCTCAGACCTGCTGTTTCGCCTCATTAGGCAGGGACTAAGTAGCATAAACAGTAGGTGAGTGACTAAAATGAAAAAATAAAATAAAATGTAGTAGCACTTCTTGTATCTCCTCGTTCTACTCTCTTTTTTTTTCCTCCTCTTTTCTTAGAGTAGGGCAAGAACAGAAACTCGTTTTCGACCCAGAAAAACAAGAAATCAGCATCTTGTTTTTCCTATGCCAAAAACTAGTTTTTCTTTTTGTCCTGTTCCATGCACGATAACACCTAAATGCTCCGGGCTTGCCAGAAAGCTCAAATATCTCCCGTAAATATCACCGTTCTTTTCACCACCAGAAAATCACTCTAACCTGAAGGACCAGTTCTCCAATCTATCTCAAAGAGCTCAGAAACCCGTTCAGAAGCCTCTTCTGTCATGTAAGTTCACTGCAGCTTATTGGTATTTTCATTTCGTGTCTTCTCATTGTATCTGCAGCATTTGGTTGATGTAGAACAGAGTTAGCTTATCACCAATAAGGTATACTTTCGAACGGAGAAAAGGATTACCCCATGACAAAAGAAAGCGAGCTTGTTGTCTTCAGATGCATCATTTTTTTTAAAGAAAAGAAACCGAACTTTTCCCATATTTCAGAAAAAGCTATATATGAATCTCTCTTTTTGGCCGAGTCCTTGTACTGCTGGTTATGCGCTGGCTTTTGTGATCGTGTTGGCGTGTCCTGTTTTCTCCACAGTTGAGGGCCGATTTAGTTCGTTCCTTAGAGGAGAAGCTAGAAGAGATGCCTGGAACTTCAAATTTAATTGGTGAAGAAGCAGATAAGAGCTGGGATATCAAGAACAACTTCGTTTTGAAGAAGTGAGAAAAAAAAAGGATCTTGCAAGAGGTAGGACACTGTTCTAATTGTCACTTTGGAGATATGTTGTCTAGACAAATTAAGCATAGAGGCGAAGAACTTGTCCTCATAAGAAACAGAACACAGAGGATCTTTCTGAAATTGTATCATATTTTGTTCCCGTTTAGACTAGTAAGATCTCTTCCCTTTTTTCGGTAAATCTCCATTTAGTCTACCAAAAGAATATTTGTTATTGACACAGGCAACAGAGTTCAAAGAAAAGGAAACTCCCATGACAAAGCCACAGAAGAAGAGGGACAATGTGAAGATTGAATCGGGCAACGGATCCCGTTGGGAAAGCTGGAATGATTCGCTTTCATTGACGAGATCGACTGCATCAGCCAGCCGTTGCCACCAAAATATTTTACCATTGATCCAACCTGGCCATGTCATTTGCACTTGTTTTCTTCTGGCATATGTGAATCTCGATGGAATACGCACAACATGTCATAGATGGCATGAGATCACTTCATTGGCTCATTGTGTAGCCCCTTAGTTCAGTATGTTTCATTATTAATGTCTTATATTATCTTCATCGCCAGTGAATGAAGTAGATATAACCGATATAAAATTAAAAATGAAGATAGTTTGAGGCGTGCAAGCACCATCTTAAAAGATAATTTCCGCCCTTTGGAGAGTGCAGAAGGTAGATGCGCGACTATCATCCGGGATTCAACAAACTCGATTAATGTGCACTTTATTATTCGGGGGGAAAGCCGAAATAACAAAAAATGTAAAACGAGCAGAGAGAGTACAATGGCTAGAAAAATTGAAAAGAAGGGTCGGCGGATTAAGTATCACCCAGCTTGTTCGACTTAGGACCAAAATATGAAAACTAAAGGTTCAGAATTATAGATATTTGATTTACTCATAATACGCTTTTCCGGTTAAGGTCTCGCGACAACAGTACAAAGGGGGTAAAAAGGAATCTCGGACTGGAATGCACTAATGTTTCGGGCACGGGGGGGCCAAAATCCAACTTTACACTTTGTTCAACCCAAGCTCATGCGCAAGCCCAACGCCTCTTTTTGCTGTTACCAGCTAGTAAAATAAACTCATTAATAAAGTGAACAAAAGGAAGCTTCACAAGCAATGTAAAACCAGTAAAAGTAAGTGAAGCAAATTTTTTGAAATATTTCTCTACCGCAATTGCCCACATGTTTTAAAAAGATTCATCAACATAGAGAAGGAATAAAAGCTGATTTCACACTGGAGGGCAATGCTTCGAATTTGGTGATTTTTCGACTATGAACCTGATCTAGAAACGCATGTTGGCATTATTAGGCTCTGCGCGCACCTAGTTATTCATGAGTGCATAGGTTTTATCCAAAAAAGGATGTGGCAATAACTTTCGTCTTTTAATCCCATGCCGGTGATGTAACACCTTGCGCTTATTTGGTCGTCTAGACTTTTATATCCGGTAGGATATAGTTCAGATTTGATAAAAATGAGATTTTCTATATCTTATATAATTTTTGGTAAATATATTGAAATGCAAGCTGCATTGAACGCCGATCTTTCAAATGGATTGAATGTCAAATGGATCTTGCCGCTAGCATATCCCAACTCACTCTCCTCGCCATCCTCCACCTCCTCCTCCTCTCTGTCCCGTGCCAGATTGAATGTGGACGTTCAAATCTCAGAGCCCTTATGATCCCTTGCGAACGTCCAAGCTGCCTAGGCATCATCATCATGCACAAGCTTCAGCAATCACCAATCCCTACTCCATCTTCATTGCCGGCCTGCAATCTTTAGGAATCACCAATCCCTCCTCGATCTTCATCGCCTGCCTGCAATCTTCAGCAAACACCTGTCCAGTCGCCACCCCTACCCTCACGGCCAATGCTGAGATCGAGGCCTAGCCGATGAAGTTGCAGCGGATTAATTAAGGCACAATTGCTCATGTGACGAAGGTGCATGAGACACAAGGGGACAACGACTGTCGTTCTAGAATCTAGTCATGGATGGGGATATCTAATCCACCATTATGTCACCCCTTACGTGAGATTATTTTATTCGATTAATATCCCTCTTTTATCCGGTATTATCCTGTTTTGGATAACAATCAAACACAAGGCAAGATAAAAATTATCATATCCTAATTTTTATACTGGCTAATAAACGTAGCCTTAATAAAAACTGACTTATGTATGGAATTGTTCACATGACCATGATTTGATTCTCCACAACAACCAATTGCGTTCAGTCTCATATTTGTGTCATGCACCAGGGCTTTATGCTCACATGTCGCTTGGTCTATTAGGTCAGCAGGATGTTTTGTGTAATGACCCGGTCCGACAAGGGTGGGGAGTGGTCGCCAGGGCCAAAAGGGCCTGGATAAGGAGCGACTCCCGGTATGCTTCTAGGATGGCAAGGGGAGGCATGTCTCTTGTCTCACATTGTTTTGGGTGGAGTCCTGTGATTGTTTATAAGGCCTAGGTGGTCTATTCTGTGTAACGCGTTTTAAAGTCGCGAGGGTCAGTAGATCTAAAGCGGATAATATTACACAATATAGATCTAGGGTGTTACAGATGGTATCAGAGCCGACTCCCGATCATGTATGGGGCCACAACGAGAACGCTGTGCTTGAAGGAAGGGAGAATGTAACGAACCGATCCGACGAAAGCGGGGCGTGGTCGCCGGGGCCAAAAGGACTTGGACAAGGAGTGACTTCCGACAGACTTCTAGGATGACAAGGGGGACATGTCTCTTGTTCCACATCACCTAGGGGGAGTCCTGGGATTGCTTATAAGGCCTGGGTGGTTTATTTTGTGTAACGCGTTTTAAAGTCGTGAGAGTCAGTGGATTCAAAGCGGATAATATTACACAGTATAGACTAAGGTGGAGTTGCAAGTCATCTTAGAAAAGGCCTGCAGTTTAGCGCTTTTTGTAATTTGAACTTTCATCTATTAGCATATTCCAACAGAGATGCTGTAATGACATGCACAAAAAAAGAGAAGAAAACATTCATTCTCCCGTGCTGTCGAAGGTTAATGAGTTCAGAAGTGATCGGCTAATCTGGCCTCGCAGCACAAAGATTAGGCAAATATTGCCAGTTATCAATCCTCTTTTACCCGTCGCATCAAAATACAAATCATAGTTTAGTCTTACCTAAATCGAAAGGAGTTGAAGCTGATGATCACGCAACTCACTTGTAAACCCAAGGAAGTTCTTTTTAAAACTAGACAAAGCTCTAAAAAAAATCCAGAAAGAGATTGTGCAGGGTGAAACTTTATTATTTAGGCTCCGTTTATTTCATGAAAAAATAATCATTTGGAAATTCATTTGCTGAAAAAGATTATTTATATCGTTTGAAATAATTTGTCAATGAATAATTTATATCTAAATATTATCATGAGCGGCAAAAATATTTTTTTATTCATTCATTTTTGTAAGTGATTCATCATTTTTAAAAAAATATTTTTTAAATTATTTATTTTTTACTAAATAAACGGAGCATTATATGATAATATACACGTGCATGGACAGCTGTTATGTTAACTGACTATTAGCAGGTTGATTTTAACTCAAATTCAAACTGTGCCATTAATAAAATGAAAAGAAAAGTCTCCTATCGTAATAAGAGGTAACAACCAGGACACATCACAGGATCACATCACAGAAATTTCCTGGATATTGCCTCTGTCATGTGAGAAAGCCAAGCTGATTTTTATAGTCAAAAGTGTCCATTTCGCAATGAGCACAATCTTAAATTTGTTTGATTGATGTGATGAGATTCCCAAGGACAAGGAAAAGCATCCAAAAAACCATCCCTATCAGCTATCAATCACGATTAAGAGTTATCTGACATCCACATGCAAAAAGTCGGGTAACTTCTCAAAGAAGGGAAGACTTGAATAAAGACCCTCCCAAATGTTAGCGTGTTGATGGCATCCACAATTAAGCGAGTCCAATACTTTTAGGAGAAATATCACTAAAAAATTTAAATTAATATATTTATAATAAATTTATTTTAAATTAATTTTTTAAATATTAAACATCTTAAATTAATACATTTATGATAAACTTACCTCAAATTGATTTTTTGACCACGAAAAATTACAAATTGATACACCTATGATAAATTAACGTTCCGTTAGTTTCCGTTAAATTGAATTAATACCACGAAAAACCACATATCGGACACCTGTGACAAACAGAGAGTAAAACCCTAAACTAATACACCTATCAACTGCCACATATCATCTAATTTAACGTTCAAATTTAACAGAAACTAACAGAGGGTAAATTTATTACAAGTGTATCAGATTGTGATTTTTTATGATCAAAAAATTAGTTTTGAGTAAATTCAATTTAGGATTTTTTGTGATATTAACCCTTACTTTTACTTGTGCGTTGAGTGAAGAACAGAATGGAAGAAAAGATAAGAATTAATGCGGAAGAGAGAATTTTAGTATTTCTATATATCATTGATATGTAAAGTCTTATAGAATGGTGTTTTGAGGGGTGATCTAGTTCTGTTTGTTTGAGCTTCAAGAAAATGTACTCATGGTGTTATTGCGTCTCCTCCACTCAAAGTGGTGTTAAGAGTAGGGTTTTGGAAATAAAGAAGGGTTAGGTGGGATTTGGCCAAAAGAATAAGAATCCCATAACAGTGCCAACTTTGAATCCTTTCTTTTGGCAAAATGACCCCACAAGAAAAGTCTATCCACTAACGTATGGAGAGCGATGGAGAAAAAGAGTAGAGAGTGAAGGACATTCACATGACTAAAAGTTTGACAGCGAAGGCCATAAAACTTCCTCGAGAAGGCGAACAAAGTCTTGAAGGATTCTGCAAAGAGGACAAAAGTGAAGGTATCAACAAGGACAGACGCGGGATCCATCAAGCACTATGGATTAACTTCTCAAGCAAGGGGGAGACGTCACCACGGAAAGTGGCTAGGCGTTAATCAAGTGTCTACTGTAAACTTAGGATTTCCATGCTCAAGTTTAACAGACATCTCTGACCAAAGCGACTCTCTCTCGCCCTCTCTTATTGTTTGGCGTCCTTGTTATGGTCTACAACCTTCTTCTTGGGATTTCCAATTCTTGTGGCAGTCCTCTAATAATGCCATTTTGCTGCTCTTTCGACTGTTAATCAAAGTGACTGATGATGTTTTAGCGATAACTTTAACAGATTTTAGAGCAATGTGACTTCTCTTCAATTTTTTCTGCATCTCTTATGGTTGATAATTGTCACTTAAGCAAAATGTAGTCTCAACCTTTAAACACACCTTTTTGACGGTTTAGGACATAGGCGAAGTTACAAGTAAAATTTTCGTCCCTGTACAAAGATTCATTTTCATCCACGTACTAGACACTTCTTCCATTTTAGTCCAGAACTAACTTTTTGCTACTAGATTTGTCTCTTTTAACTACTGTTTCGCTGTCTTGTTAGGTTCCAAAATAAGAACATGTATTGAGTAGAGGGACTATGTAGCAAAACAGTTTGGTGAGTGACTAAAATGGAAAAAATGTGTTGTGCAGGGATGAAAACATATCGGCACTTCTGGTGTCTCTTCGTTCTTTCTTTTTCTCCTTCTCTCTTTCCCTAGATGATTAGGAATAGGGCAAGAACAAAAACTGGTTTGTGCAACAGAAAAGACAAGATGGAGAAAGAAGAGTATTGCATTTAGAAATTGAGTAAGTTCACATTCATTGAAGTGGGCAATTTCGGAAGGAATGCTCAAGTCCTGAAAGTTTTAGGTCCCTGATTAAAACTGTTAATGGATTTCCTTGCACGGATATCACCTAAATGCTTTGGTCATGCCAGAAAAATTGAATGTAATGCAAGAATATCACTGTTCTTTTTGTCACTAGAAAATTACTATATCCTGTAGAACCAGTCCTCCAATTTTTCTCAAAGAGCTCAGAAACCCATCCAAAAGCCACTGCTTCCACTTCACTAGAGTTGAATTGTTCCGTCACGGAAAGTAGTTTGGCATACGCATAGACATTCAGACTCGTGGAATCAGCTTTCACTAGAATTTAGCTTCATCGAGATGTCATTTGATATGAGTCACTGTAATATTATACCAATCAAAGTATGATTGTATACTTTTTAGCTTCATCGAGTATTTATCTTGTGCTTCCACTATTGGTCTTAATGTAACAACTATTATGTCTCCTTGTCTCTCTCTGTTAGCAGAAAATTTGTTTCGGTCTAGTAGATGAGAAGGTTGCTAATGATCACATTTTAGGATAGTACTAGAAAGATACAGCTGCTTCACCAAAGGTGACACAAGTGAGGTTCACTTGTCTGTCACAAGGCATGATGCCTTGACCCAGAGATTAGCGCATGTGTTGTTGGGAAACATATCAAGCGGTTAAGAAGTCCATTTATGTAATTCCATTGCGGCTTATTAAAATTTTCATTTCTTGTCTGCTTATTGTATCTACATTATTTGTAAAATGTAGAACAGAATTAGCTTATCATCAATATGGTGTACTTTCAAACCGATAAAATGATTGCTTCATGAGTCTCCCATCAAATAATGTGCAAGTCCATCATCAAATAAAATCTGTCTCCCACATCAGAAGGTGTTTGACAGATAGAACATTTTACCCCAACCTACTGACCAATTTTGTAAACTTGGCATGCAGATTGTTATAACACTAGAAGAGTTATTTAAATCACTGTATCTCACTACTGGCTAAGATTTTACAATGAAGATTTTTAGGATGTTATAAGGACAAATTATTGATTTGATTAATGATCCGAGCATCATCTAGCGGGTGTCATAAAAAGATTTTTTTTATTATGTCAGGCTCTTGATGTATGCAACCACTATTGTCCCAATGTGTTTGTCTAGTTTGACAAACAGCGTTTGTAATTTCTGTAGGTAGAAGCATAAAATCAAGCTATTTATCATAGTTTCTCTGCAAATTAGTTAGTTGTGAACTGATTTAAGGGTGACTTATCACGCACACGTACTCATGAACAATACTCTTGAATCATTACTCCACACCTTTGTTCTGGATCATTGGTCTATGCATGAACAGACCAGGGAAGAGAAGTGCAGTTACAAGCAAAAGTCACAGATTCTTATTGTTCTTGGTGCAGATCAAACTAAAATATTAAAAATCATCCTCTGATACAAAAGATACCGAATAAGGTAATTTTGATCTCAGTTTTTACATGTTCATGCTACAATGTTTTGTGCATATATTTACTGACTAATGGCAGTTCCATGTCACCAAGTGCGCATTGGTAGGATGCCATACAATAGACTAGAAATGACTCCTGCCTTTTGTGAATAGTGTTTCATCAAAACTAAATGAGGTGTTCTTAAACACTTAGTTCTGCCATTATTAGTTCTTTCCTCTGGTTGTCTATTAAATTGGATTATCAAGTCGAGTTTTTTACTGGGGAGTTTAACGGGAATCAGTTTTCATTTACTAAACGGTAGGACGATTCACAGTATATGCACTCACTGCTCTGCCTTTTCTATTCCAGAGTGGTACGACTGAGTTCATTGATCAGCTCAAAACAGGCCAGAATACATTAATCACTGAACCACAGTAATATCTTCTATCAATTTCACAAACCAATCTCCATCTTCGGTACACCTGCTCGAGTGAAAAAGAAACTAATTGCCGAGTTGTGAGGTTTCATAAGATCAAGCACAGAGTATTAACCTTCTGGAAAAGCGAAAGGACAAAATAATGATGCTAGACCCCACCACTTGAGAAGAATATTACTATAGGACATGTAATTTTGTCATCACTAAGAGATTTATTGGTCACAGCTAACTTGCATAGTGGGTGTGGTATTTCCTCAAAGTAGAGTTCAAGTCCAGAGTACAATTAAAGCGACCGTTCTGTTTATCGCCTCCCTCCCCAACGCAACCCCCACGCCCCTCCTCCAACACCCCCCACCACCACCCCAAAAAAAAAAAAAAAAAAGAAACTAGGATCTATCCAATGAATTTACAACCGACGGAAAATGCAGTCACCAAGATCGCGCTATGCATCACCAAGATCGCGCTATTTCTTCAGCAGGCAATAGTCGGCTACGGATTCCATCCAACCGAGGAGGAGCTAATCAATTACTTGAAGTGGAAAGTAACCGGATGCAGAGAAACTCTCTGTATTATTCCGACACTAGAAAACATCTACGAGATCAATCCATGGGATTTACCAGCCAAGTTCAACGGTACGTTTTTTCGCGACTTCAAAAAAAGTGTCTCAGAAAAAGAGCAGTAGCCCCCTTACTCATGACCCAAAGAGTTCCTTTTTTTTTTATGTGCATGCAGAGAAATCAGTCGTTCCATCCAATGATCAAGAATGGTGGTTCGTATGTCCACAGATGCAGAACCAACGAATTAACAGGAAAACACCATGCGGTTCTTCTTGGAAGATCACCGGTAAACATAAATGTATTAAGGCTAGAAACAACGGCGGAAAGATCGGTTCCAAGATAACATTAGTCTTCCCTGATGGCCGGAATTCCAAGGGCGCTAAATCCAGCTGGGTCATGCATGAGTTGCATCCACATCCGGACAATGTGCGTATTTCAACTGTATGCTATTTATTTCCAAGCAATTTACTTATTGAAAAAATGGTCTAGGCAATTAGGAATCTTTTGGATGTGCTGCCATTTGCTTTTAGGTGAGGAGTTTCCTTGCTACCGAGCATTTATTAAATAAATGTTTACAGGTTAAAAACCTCTGTTTCAAATGATCTTTTTCTCTGGGAACAGTGGCCTTGAAGTACCGATCTGTAAAATATCTTTGACAACATACTTTTTCGACTTAATTTCTAAAACATCATCCGTTTGGAAGAAAAGAATAAAGTACTTTCTTCCCCAAATCAGAGCAAGCTACCAATCTCTATCTATTTGCTCCCCAATTTGTCAAGTGTGGCATCCTGGCATTGCAAGACCCCTTTGCTGCTTGTTATGTGTTAATTGTTGTGATTGAGTTGGGATGACTTGGATTCTCCACAGACGGGTTTCATTCTTTGTTGGCTAAAGATGAAGCAAGACAAGAACGCAGAAAATCGAGAACGATCTGTCCAGGCAAGGGGGAACCAACCAAACGATGCAGCTATGGCAAAGAATGGAGAAATTCCATCAATTCCACAATTTCAGTTTCCTGAAGTTGTTATTGCTGAGTTATCTAAAATAATTTCTAGCAAGAGCGATGGATCATATCAGAATGGAACAAAATTTCTAGCCCCGATACACGAAGACAATCACCACTTCTCACCTAATCAGGAGCATCTCATGTCCACTAAAAATTCCTCTAGTACAGCAAATTCATCAGGAAGTTTCCTTGCTGTATCTGAACCTTGTAATCACGAGTTAAATTTATCACAACCTTTTCCTGATGTTGATGTCTGCACTGCAATTGAAGCTGAAGAAGAATATACAAATCAGGTAAATATTTTTGCCAATAACAACACATTAGCATTAGTGTAAACAAGTTTATTGGAGCACATAATTTGTCATAAACTCGAGCACAAGTTTTGTATGGCAAGACATCCAAAGCTTGTCAGATATTCCTATAGGTAGTTTGATAGCGATTTCAGATGCATCATACATTTTGAAGTAGAGAAATCACACTTTTACCATATTTTGGAAAAAGCTATGCATGAATCTTTCTTTTAAGCCGAGTCCCTGTACTGCTGGATATGTACTGGCTTTTGTTAACGAGTAGCTATGTCTTTTTTCTCCACAGCGGAAGGCCGATTTAGTTCAACCCTTAGAGAAGGAAGATGAGATGTCTAGAACTTCAAATTTTATTGGTGAACAAGCAGATAACTACTGTGATATAATGGATTGTGAGAACCCAGAACAACTTCCTTTTGCAGAGGTGAGGAAAAAAAAAAGGATTTTGCAAGAGTTGAAAACTTTTTTGCTTTCAATCTCTAGAAATGTGGAATTACATTTGTGATGTACATGTGTTCTTGAATAACAGCATCAGGTTCAGGAAATGCAGAACCAATTGAATGAGCTCATCATGAACGGGAGTTCCTCCAGTACAGAAATATCATCCGGAAGCTGCACCACTGTTACTACAGAATGGAGCAGGATGGAGCCCTGGATGCCCCCTCGTTATTGTGATCTATTTCCTGATGGCGAGCTTTTCGATATATATGGCCTGATCAGTGAACCCGAAACAGAAATAGGAGTAAGTCAGGTAAGTATTCATCACATGTCCATTTCGATTCTTGAACTCAAGCATTCTTCAAGAAGTAGAGAGATAGTGAAAGTGTTATAGCAGGAAAGTTTCATCCGGTATATCGGGATTCATAAATTATCTGTGCATTTATCAGTTCCCTTTGCAAATTTTTGCTGCAGTATGGCCAACCTAAGCTCGGCCATTCTCCCAGCACCGAAAAGATCATACCAGAGTCTGCATCTTCAGATGGAGTGCCAGCAAAAGCAAAGGTTAGTAAACGGATACAACTCAAACTAATTTTGAAAAATTACACTAAATCCACTGCCGAAGTTGGAGAAGCTCCAAAAGTAGGACTCTGTTATGATTGTCAACTTAGGAGTCTATGTTATTTAGACAGATTAAGCATGGAGGTGAAGCTCTTGTCCACAATTATATTTATTCTCTCGGAGTTTATGAAGAGCAGAACAAAGAGAAAACCTTTGAATTAGATTTCAAACATATATATCTATTTTCATAAAAATAAAAAATCACTTTTCTAGACAAAAATTAGATTTCTTGGTCAATACATTCACCGAAGAACTACTGTTCCTATTAAAAGATCAATTTTCTTTGCAGAATAATTTATAAATGAAATCAAAGACAAAACTCAATTAAAAAGATTTCTTGGAAGCCTCAATTATGTTTTAGATTATTTTTCCCAAAAATCAATGTACTCTGCAAGCCTTTATATCAAAGGTTACAATAGAGCCCTCCACCTTGGTCATCGGTTCATATAAATATTATTAAACAAATAAAAATTCACGTCAAAGAAATTCCTTGATTTCATTTAGTTGACCTATCTACTTTCAAAATTGTAGAAAATGATGATTCAGAAATAAGATACGGAGCCATTCTCAAACAAGTTAAAAATAACAAAGAACAAATTGTTCAATTTGTTTATAAACATAGGAATAAAACCCCACAAAGCTACTCCACCATTTAAAAGGAAATTTTGGCAATTGTTTTGACAATCTCTAAATTCCAAGGAGATTTATTAAATCAAAAAATCCTTTTACACATTGATTGCAAATCAATAAAAAGAGGTTTTTTAATATTGCATCAAAACAAATCTTTGTTTGGTAAGCTATTCTATCAGTATTTGATTTTGACATCGAATTTATAAATGAGTCGTCGAATTCATTACTATATTTTCTTATACGAGATTTGTTGCAGGGATACAATCATCATGCATCCCAAACCCTCAAAAATCACAAAGGAAAAGCAATCACCACATCATTTGAAAAATCACCAACCAAATCACAAATCCAAATATCTTCCATGTCACCAGTCAAAACATGGACACAAATTCTTGTGGAAGAACCATTACAACCCATCATCCCCCAAGAATCATCCCAATTAGCTCCCCAGTTACCTGAAGAAACAATGATGCTTCTTCATCACACCTTACAAAAATCAGAACCCATCATCCCCCTAGAATTATCCCAATTAGCTTCCCAATTACCTGAAGAAACAATTGTGCTTCTTCATCAGACATTACAAAACTCAGAACCCATCATCCCCCAGGAATTATCCCATCTAGCTCCCCAATTACCTGAAGAAACAATTATGCTTCTTCATCACACCTCACAAAAATCAGAACCCATCATCCCCCAGGAATTATCCCAACTAGCTCCCCAATTACCTGAAGAAACAATTATGCTTCTTCATCACACCTCACAAAAATCACAGCCAAAGCCATCATCCCAAGGAATTGAGCTAAGCTCAAACCCAACACCACTTGCCACCTCTGGCAACCAATTAAAAAGGATTTATAGTGAGATGGTAATTGGGCCACAGGAAACCCCTCCAAAATCAAGATCAAGATTTTTTTAGAAAAAAATTCTAAAACATCTTGACAGTTGAATATGGATTTTTTTCATGAAAACCCAATCATTTTCTCACAAAATATCTTCCATAAAAATTGGTTTCAATATTGCATGACTTACAAGAACCTCTTGCTTTATGAGCAAATTTTGATTGAAAGTAAATCAGCACCATTCGAACATTTTTCTTCCGAGAATGATCCAACCCATATCACTCGGCAATCATTCTCCAAACTTTCTACCATCCAAATTGGGTCCATCTCCTCATACCGCAAAAAATTTACTAGCTAGAACACCCACCAGACTTTGCATATCTCCCCACATTTATATACTGGGATTACCAACAAGCATGGTGGTCCACTTTCTACCGACAAAATAACAATTATTACCATTCTTGGCTCTTCTGTTTTAAACCAATCAAAAAAATCAACCACCTACCCAATTGGTTCAATCAGTGGTGGGACCATTTTGGTCCCATAATAGAATTTCTATTGCTAGGAATCAAAAGGATCACTAGCTATTCAACTCAAAATTTATACCATCAGAACAAGAATCGCGTTATCCGAATCTTGTTCATTTTTTCATCAATTTCCAAATTTCATGGGTATTAGCATGGGAGTTAGATTACTCTATTCCCCCATAGCGCCATAACATTCCAAACCTCATTTGAATATTCCAAACCAAACTATTGGATAATTTCAATTTCACCAAAAATGCATCCGAACAAACAGTCATGGCTTGGCTTAACCAACATCAAAACCAAATTAAGCCTCTCCAAATTGCAAAATCAGAAGCAAATGCTTCATTTCTCCAGCAAAAGTCTTTGGCCAGTGCCCAACTTGCAGCTGTGAGATCACAATACGAATATATCACAATCATGGAACAACTGCTAGCAGAACTAAAGGTTCGAAAAGCAACTCCAGCCAATCACATCATAGCGGTGATACCCATCGGGACGATCGCTATGAAATTGTCCTTCAGAAGATGAAGAGTAAAAGACCAGAAAACAGAAAAAAAATCAATCACCGAAAGCAGCACACCGGGGAATCAAGGCTATCAATAAATCTGCATCGGCATACGGGAATCCTACCGCTGGTCACCACTGAAAGCAGATTATGTATCAGACTATAGCAAAATCACTGCACGCTATAGCAGCACACGCAGTCACGGTTTAAACTTGTTCGAAGAGAAGGAAACTCCCATGATTCAGCCATGGAAGAAGAAAGACGATGTGAAGATTGAATCGGACAACATCCTATTGGGAAACCTGGGATGGTTCGCTTTCATCGACCAGATCGACTGCATCAACCAACCATTGCCGCCGGAATAAATCCACCATTAATACAAAATTTACCTTGCTGTGTTTTCTGTACTTGTTTTTCTGGTACGTGTGATTGTTGACGAAATACACAGAATATGTGATAGAATCAAAGAGACGATACAGGATTATGTGTTTTACTGGATAATTTACCGGAGAGTTTGGCAAACGTCAGAGATGGCACAAGATCGCTTCATTTGCTCGATATGTCCCCTCTTAGTTCCGTCTGTCAGATAAGTAATGTCTAAAGGTTATCTTCAACGCGTGCGAGTGAAGTATATATATATATTTGGTAAAAAGTTGATATATGTTGTGCAAATTCCAAGAACCGGCCATAGAAAATCAGAAATAAAGAAAATCCGAAGCATGCAAGCATGATCCCGAAGGATAATTTCCACTAATGGTGTAGAAGGTAGATGCATGGTTACCTTTTAGGATTGAGATAATGACACAAATAGTCCTTAAATTTTAACTTAACGTACAATTTGGTCCCTGAACTTTTAATTTGTTCAATATAGTCTCTGAACTTTAACTTAATGTTCAATGTGGTCAAAGTTCAGGGATTACATTGAACATTTTCATATAATTTAGAGATTAAATTGAACATATACTAAAAGTTTATAGACTACATTGAATATTATGCTATAGTTTAGAGATTACATTAAACAAATTAAAAGTTTAGAGATTAAATTACATATTGAGTCAAAGTTCATGGACTGTTTGAGTCATTTTCCCCTCTAGGATTCAATAATCATTCCAATTAGTGTGCACTTCACTATTCGAGCAAAGCAGGAACAATGAGTAATGTAAAACCAGCAAAGAGAGTAAGAGCATAGTGCTTTCTATGTTCATTATGGTGTGTAAAATGACAAAGAATAGTGTTGTAAAGAAGATAGTGACAGCAAAGAATCCGACAAACATGATGACTAAGTTTATTCCTTTGGTGAGCTTGAGCTCCACTGATATTTGTAAAGAGTAAGCGCTCGTTGAGGCGTTGGGAGAGCAGTATGAATGACTTGACTTCAAAACGTTAAGTCAAGATGAATAATGTTATATTATTTCTTTAATTTGAGCCATTTACATGACCCGGCTCAATCGAAGGAAGTAGATCAATTTGCGAAATTAAATTGTGGCGTGAGAGAGAAGAAAACGTAAGGGGCTTACACTGCACAAGAGAGAATGAAGTTTTTCTATTACTACGGGACATAATTAATGGGTTCATTTATTATGTATATTTATTTAATTGTCCAAGAGGAAAGAAACAAAACGTGGCTTCTTCTTGAATGGTGGTAGTCAACAAGGGTTTTGGCTGTCAAAGGAACCCACACACACAGATCGATATATATATATATATATATGTATCATTTTCTTCTTTGTGGCCGCAACAGTAGCTCCCTTTCAAGGCTGAACAGTGAAGGTTTTTTGAGGGGGTTCTTCGTGATATTTCTTCTCCGTGCCTTGTCCAAACCTCTCGCCAAGAAAATTACTCCTCTCTCATTGAATTGGGAATGGACCTAGTCCTTTCCTAAATCGCACATATGTTGGACGCGATTCTACTCTAACATCATTTCTAATAACCTAATCGTTTGACGCGAGTCAAGTCCCCAAAAAGAGTACTTTGAGTAATCACATGATAATGAATCTTACTTATGAATGCATTACAAGATCTCACCCATCTAATATGGAATCTAGTATATCACGCATTAAATGAAAGAACCATCATTGGAAGGAGGATGAGAAAGAAAAGATAAAAGAAAAGTGTGTAAATGCAACATCAAGCCTATTGCCAGTCCTTCAAAGTGCATGTCTCTAAGTCCCAAATCTCAGAGGAGAGGCTAGAAAAGAGTGTTTTGATTGAATCAATATCATAAATTAGGGTAAGATTCCATCTCATTGCCCCTTTTCTTAAAAGAATTACAAAAAGATAAAAACCGAAGATGTGGTATCGCATCAATGCTAACGATCAATTGTGCATGTTTAATGGACATTCAAATAATCTAATGTTAGTAAATACAATTGACATGAATGGAATCGTTCTACTTATGGTAAAGTGGAAGATTGACGCGACTTTGTCTAACATGGTCACTTCGCAACATCTCAATTGACGATTTTGATTATGCGGGGGATAACTGTTCCTTTCCAAGCCATTTTTCATTTATAGAATATTTGTTCCTTTCCAAGCCAACATCTCAATTGACAATACCCCAAGAAATGGAATAATTGTTCCTCATCCAAGCCATTTAATGGTCGATTCATCGTTTTGTTAGCACTTAGCAATATTCTTACTTTGTCGATTCTTTTCTGTTTTGTTCCTACTTTCATGAAATAACATTTCACCTCCTTTTCAATCTCCTTAAACAATCAACCAAATTGATTCAAAATTTCTTTTTTGACTCTTGTAACAACCGTGGACCACAATAATTAAAGATTTCACAATGAATTGTAACTTGTAAATCATGTTCTTCATATCATATAGTTTTTTTTATGACTAATCCAACCACGATTTTTATAGAATACAAGTCTCACATAATCCACTTGTTACACAACCCAGTCCCACGAGTGTTAATGTGGATATAATTTGAAAGATTGACCAATTATCCAAATCGATCGTGAAAGATGTGTACATGAGTTTTGTTAAAAAAGATTACACAGCTGTACTCCAACCAAGTTTCCCCAATAATCCACCCATTGAAATACTTGTATTGTTCGACCCAAAAAAAAGGAACAAACTTGCCTTGCAAAAGTGTTATGAAAAACGAATAATTTGAATAATTTTATGAAAAACGAATAATTTGAAAAACGTTTTCAAAAAATAATTTCTTGAATCGCTTGAAAAAACTGTCAATAAAAAATATTTTATTATCAATAGCAACATATATTTAAATAATTTCGTAGATATGAAAATAATTTTCATTCATTTATTTCCGTAAGTGATTCAAACGAATATTTTTTAGAAATTTTTTTAAAATTATTTATTTTTCATGAAATAAATACACCCTTAATGTCATTAATTAAGTGAGCTAAAAATAGGAAGAATGATTATGGCAATAGTCTTGCTTGTAAGAATTCGCCAGTTTTGCTTGGCTGCTCCGGTGGCTCCCACAAAGACTGAAAGAAAGTAGTGTGTAACATAACTTTCTTCCTAGTCTTTTTTTAATAAATTAATAAACTATTTAAAGTTAAGACAAAAAAAACTATTTAAAGAAAAAAAAAAAATTTTGTGAGTGATTATTGGGATCCACAACCCATTTAGAAGCCGATCACTCCCAATTTCAACATAAGCTATAGTATATTAAATATCGAGTGATCGTATCTACTTTTATCAATTTCATCAATCAATCTTCATATTCGATATATCTGGTTGAGTAAACTAATCTCTTTTTGTCTTAAGAAATAAAGAAACTAATTCCCAATTTGTGAGGTTTCGTAAATCAAGCGCAGAGGATCATCCTTCTGGGAAAGCAAGCGGACAAAATGACGATGCTAAGCCCTACCACTCGAGAAGAATATTAATGAAGGACCACTTCAGAAGAATAATAATAAAGGACGCATGCTTTGGAAACCCTATTTACTTTTTGATAACGAGTGCACTAAATGAACGGGGGAAAAGAACCTATTCCCAATCACGGATCTGATCAGTTGATTTTAGGAATCCACCGATGGATGTCGTTCTCATGGTCAGTAGGTGACTTCTTGAGGAAGGAGAAGACTTCAATATAGACCAACAAACATTCAAAGCGTGCACAAGCTCACTTCCCTAAGTTCTCACTCTCGGCTAGCTTGAACTTCCCTTGTGTGAGAGAAGAAAACAAGATATGGAAACTAGGATCTCAACAGCGAATCCACTACCCGCGGGAAAGTTAGTCACGGAGATCGCGCTCTTACTTCAGCAGGCAATAGTCGGCTACAGATTCCATCCAACCGAGGAGGAGCTAATCAATTACTTGAAGTGGAAAGTAACTGGATGCAGTGAAACTTTCTGTATTATTCCGACACTAGAAAACATCTACGAGATTAATCCATGGGATTTACCAGCCAAGTTCATCGGTAAGTTTTTCGCAACTTCAAAAGCAGTGCCTCAGAAAAAGAACAGTAGACCCCTTACTCATGACTCAAAGAGCTTTTTTTAATGTGCGTGCAGAGAAATCGATCATCCGATCCAGAGATCAAGAATGGTGGTTCATATGTCCACAGATGCAGAACCAACGGATTAGCAGGAAAACACCATGTGGTTCTTCTTGGAAGATCACCGGTAAACATAAAGATATTAAGGCTAAAAATGACGACAAAAAGATCGGTTCCAAGATAACATTAGTTTTCCTTGACGGCCGGAATTCCAAGGGCACTAGATCCACCTGGGTTATGCACGAGTTTCATCCACATCCTGATGATGTGCGTATTTCTACTGTTTGCTATTTATTTCCAAGCCATTTATTCCATTCCTTGAATTAATTGTCAAAGCAATTATGAATCATTTGAATGTGCTGGCACTTGCTCTTAAGGGAGTGGTTTCCTTTCTGCTGAGCACCTATTTACAGGTTGAAGACCTTGGCTTTAAATGATCTTTTTATCTGGAAACAGTGGACTTGAAGTACCAATTTGTATATTATCTTGGACAACGTACTTTTTCCACTTGATTCATAAAACATCTGTTGGTTTTTGTGATTGAGTTGGGATGACTTGGATTCTCTGCAGACGAGTTTCGTTCTTTATTGCCTAAAGATGAAGCAAGATGAGAAGGCAGATAACCAAGAGCCATCTATCCAGGTAATGTGCAACCAACCAAACCACGCAGCTATGTCCACGAATGGAGATTTTTCATCAACTCCTCAGTTTCAGTGTCCCAAAGTCTCTTTTAGCGAGCGAAATGAGGTTATTGGCGAGTTCTCTAATAAAGTTTACAGCAAGAGTGATGGATCATATCAGAATCGAACAAAATCTCTAGCCCTGATACAGGAAGACAATCACCACTCCTCACCAAGTCAGGAGCATCTCATGTGCAGTAAAAATTCCTCTGGTACAGAAAATTCATCAGGAAGGGGGCTTGCTGTATCTGACCCTACTAATGATGAGTTAAATTTTCCACATCCTTTTCTTGATGTTGATGTATGCGGTGCAATTGAAGCTGAAAAAGAAAAAATAGATCAGGTAAACATTTTCTTTCCAGTAACACATTAGTATTAGTGTAAACGAGTTCATTGCAGCAGATAATGGGTCATGAACTCGAGCATAAGTTTTGTATGGCAAGACATCCAACGTTTGTTGAAACTCCTCCAGGTGGTTTGATAGCTATTTCAGGTTCCTCATTCATTTTGAAAAAGAAATATAACTTATTCCCACATTTCAGAATAAGCTATTCATGAATCTTTTGTTCAGATAATTCCTACTGCTGGTTATGTGCCGTCTGATGAACAAGCAGATAAGAGCTTTGATAGCATGGATTGCGATAACCCAGGACAACTTCCTTTTGCAGAGGTGACAAAAAAAAGGGATTTTGCAAGAGTCGAAAAACTTTTTTTCTTTCCATCTCTAGAAATAAGGAATTACATTTAGGATTTACATGTGTTCTTGAATAACAGCATCGTGTCCAAGAAATGCAGAACCAAACGAATGACCTAATCATGAACGGGAGTTCCTCTAGTACAGAAATATCTTGCGGAAGTTGCAGTACTGTTTCCGACGAATGGAATTGGATTGAGTGCTTGATGTCCCCTCTTGATCATGATTCATTTCCTAACAGCGACGTTTTTAATTTTGTGGATCCGATTAGTGAAACTGAAGCAGGCAGAGGAGTAATTCAGGTAGTATTCATCGCATATATATTTTGATTGTTGAACTCATGCATAACTCTTTGTGCTTCAAGAAGTCCAGAGATAGTGAGAGTCTCCTAGCAGAAAGTTTCATACAGTAGAAGCTGTGCATTTATCAGTTCTCTTTGCTTACTTTGGTTTCAGTATGGCCAACTTGGAGAAACTAGCTGGGACAATCTTTGGGTTAATAAGAACCAACGGCCAGTCTGTGACATTCTTGAGGGAGCTGTTCCGTTAGAGGAAGAGGAAGGATTTGTCGAACAGAAACTCAACCATCCTCACGACACTGAAAAGATCATAACAGAGTGCACATCTTCTGATGGAGCAACAGCAAAAGTAAAGGTTAGTAAACCGACACAAATTACACTAAGTCCACTGTCGAAGTTGAGGGGCTTCAAAGTAGGACCCTATTCTAATTGTCACTTTCGAGTCTAGATTATTTAGACAGATTAAGCATGGATGCGAAGATTTTGTCCACAATTTTACTTTTCCCTTGGAGTTCATGAGGAACAGAACAAGAAGAAAACCTTTCTGAATTTGTATTGTGGGCACAGGCTGCAGACTTCAAAGAGAAGGATGCTACCATGATTCATCCACAGAAGAAGAAAGACGATGTGAAGATTGAATCAGACAACATATACCGTTGGGAGACTCGGAATGATTCGCTTTCCCCGACGAGATTGACTGCATCAACCAGCTGTTTCAGCCGAAATGAATCCACCATTGATCCAAACCTTGTCAAATCATTTACAGTTGTTCTTGTGGTTTGCTTGATTGTTCTCGGAATATGCAGAATATTTGATGGAATCAACCAGACGATACAACACAACGCGATTTACCGGAGATTTTAGCAAATGTCAGAGATGGCACGAGATCACTTCATTTGCTCAATGTGTCCCCTGTTAGTTCCCTATGTCGCATCAATAAATGTCTAAGGTTATCTTCATCGTGTGCAAATGAAGTGGATATATGTTGTGCAAATTCCGAGAACCACTGATAGAGAAAGAGAAATGATGATCGTCCGAGACATGCAAATATTGTCCTAAAGGATAACTTCCGCCAAAAGTGCAGATAGCAGATGCGTGGTAATCCTCTAGGATCCAATGGATCTACCGGTTAATATGCACTTCGCCATTCGGGCAAAGCAGGAACAACGAGAAATGTAAAACCAGCAGAAAGAGTAAAGAAAAGAGCGTATTTTTTATGTAAGTTGCTGTGTGTAGAACGATGAAGAACATATTGGTACTTGTTGGAAAAATAGCCTGAGCGAAAAAGCTGGAAATATCAGGCAAAGGTTAGGAGAATTAATGAGAAATTGGCTAGCAAAATGAATAAGAACGGTCAGCACATTAAATATCACAATAGCTATTTTGATTAAGGACCAAAATATGAAAAATCAAAAGTTTAAAGGTAAAGATGTTTGGTTTACTCGTAAATGGGCTTTTCCCGAAAAGGTCTCGAGATAAAATTAAAATTAATAAGATCGGTTAGCATATTAATTATCACAACAGCTAGTTTGCCCAAGGACCAAACTATGAAAAATTAAAAGTTTAAAGGTAAGGATATTTAATTTACTTGTAAATTGGCTTTTTGGGAAAAGGCCTTGAGACAAAATAAAAATTTGGTAGAAAGGAACCTTGGACTGGGCTTCGCTAGGGTTTCCTGGGCAAGATGGCGAAACCCAACTTTACACTTGATTCGCCCCAAACTCAAGTGAACCCATTAATAAAGTGAACAAGATAGAATTTCTCAAGTAATATAGGACGAAATAAATAAAGGAAAGTAAGGTTTTCTAAGTACTATTTAACAACAACATGTTGGCTCCTCCCCAAATATTCGGAGATGTAAAATGTGGATCTTTGTAACACGCATGGAATGTCAAGTATTTAGGCCTTTGACATGTTCATAGTCAACAAAAACCGTCCAGCTTGCTCCTTAGTAGACCTAACAAATGGGTCTTCCTAAACCATATATAATGTGATAAGTTGTTATGTGATTGGTTATATTCAGTAAATGGGTTATAAATGAATTTAAACATAATATTGATTATGGATGGGTTAATAACATATTTAGACCCAACCTACCATTATAACTCTCTCTTTATTCTCTCTCTTCCTTACTTGATTTCGCGTTTATTCATTTCGCACTTTCACCTCTGTTTGGATATGAGTTTTCTAAATTATATTAAATATGGAAGTATTTTAGTAATATGAGTAGGATTTGAGCATGAGTCACTAGATTTGCATTTAATAGAAATAGGTCAAAATAGGTTAAATGGATATATTTGGGCCGGACAATTTTCGACCAAATCCACTCATTTGATAAATCTACTCCTGTGCTCGGATCTACTTGAATTCTATGCACGAACATACAAGGGAAGAAAATCTACTCGAAGCAACCATTCGCAGGTTCTCCGAAAGTATCTTTGGCATTTAGCAATCGAACTAAAATATTTGAGATCGTCCTCGGATACGTACATATTTTTTCGTTCTTTTCATTGTGAAAATTGTAGCATCCACCAAGGCTGCCATCCCCAACTAAGTTGAAGTTTCAAACATACAAAACTGTCCAGTAGCTGGCTCCTTGGGTAAGCTTGCTTAGAGCACAACCTGGAGGAAAATTGTCAAATCAGTCCTAAACCTATTATACGGCGGCCAATTCAGTCCTAAACCTTTTAATTTTGCCAATTCAGTCCTAAACCTTTTAAATTCTTGCCAATTGAGTCATTCCGGTCAATTTTGGCCGGCTAGCGCTGACGTGACCGCCGGCCAGCGTCGGTAGTCTGGTCAACGCTGACGTGGCAATTTTTAATTATTTTTTTTCAATTTTTTAATCTTTTTTTTTCTGGTTTCTCCCCTTTGGCCGGTCCAGCGATCGGCCGATCCCAGGACCAGCCAGAGGGGAGGGCCGGCGAGGCCTTTGGCGAAGCTCACCCCGCCGGCCACCGGCAAGGGTAAGCCTCGCCAGCCCCAGGCTGGGCGAGGTGAGGTCGGCCTCGCCTCGCCGTCGCGACCCAGGCGACGGCGAGGCTCGATATGTCCCCTCTTAGTTCCGTTTATCAGATAAATAATGTCTAAGGTTATCTTCATTGCATGCAAGTGAAGTTGACATATGTTGCGCAAATTCCAAGAACCGGCCATAGAAAATCAGAAATAAAGAAAATGCGAAGCATGCAAGCATTATCCCGAAGGATAATTTCCACTAATAGTGCAGAAGGTAGATGCATGGTTATCTTCCAGGAATGGGATAAATTCTGGCCCAATGTACAATTTGATTTCTGAACTTTTAATTTATTTAATGTAGTTCATGAACTTTAGCTTAATATTTAATATGGTCACTGAACTTTTAGTACATGTTCAATTTAGTCTCCGAACTATATGAAAATGTTCAATGTAGTCCTTCCAGGGACTAAATTGAATATGTATCAAAATGTTAGGGACCACATTGAACAAATTAAAAGTTCAGGAACTAAATTGCACATTGAGTCAAAGTTCAAGGACTGTTTGAGTCATTTTCCCCTCTAGGATTCAATAATCGTTCCAATGAGTGTGCACTTCACTATTCGAGCAAAGCAAGAACAGTGAGAAATGTAAAACCAGCAAAGAGAGTAAGAGTAGATTTGTATGTTCATTATGGTGTGTAAAATGACAAAGAATAGCGTTGTAAAGAAGATAGTGATAACGGAGAACCCGGCAAACATGATGTGTAAGTCTGTTCCTTTGACGAGCTTGAGCTCTATTGGCATTTGTAGAGAGTGAGCACTCGTCGGGCCGTTGGGAGAGTAATATAGATGACTCGACTTCAAATGTCTAGTCAATGTGAAAAATGTTATATTATATCTCTAATTTGAGTCATTTACGGAACCCAATCCGATTGATGGAAGTAAATCAATTTGCTAAATTAAATTGTGGCGTGAGAGAGAAGAAAACGTAAGGCTGCATTTGGTCGACCATATAAAAGTCAGGATAGGATATATTTTATCATATCCTGTGTTTGGTGGTGGTCTAGGATAGGATAAGATCAGATATAGACCGGATATAACCCGGATAAAAAAATTCTAGGGGAGGGGTGGGATAGACTCGGATAGGATTTTTAATGTTTATTTTACCAAAAACCTTACGCTCCACTCGCCATCATCTTCATCACCACACCTTGTGCGCTTTCACCAAAAAAAATTTTCGGCTTTTTTTCCTTCACTGACTCCTCCGGACCCGTGAATAGCAAAAAAAAAAAAATTATCCTATCCGACTTTAAATCTGCAGTTCACCAAACAGTGGATAAGATATGAAGAAATCCGATAATTTCTTATCCTATCCTATTTAATCCTATCCTATTTAGAAATTCGGATGACTAAACGCAGCCTAAGGGGGCTTACACCGCACAAGAGAGAATGAAGTTTTTCCATCACTACAGGACAAAATTAATGGGCTCATTTGTGATATGTATTTATTTATTTGTCCAAGAGGAAAGAAACAAAACGTGGCTTCTTCTTGAATGGTGGTAGTCAACAAGGGTTTTGACTGTCAAAGGGACCCACACACACAGATCGATATATATATCATTTTCTTCTTTGTGGCCGCAACAGTAGCTCCCTTTCAAGGCTGAACAGTGAAGGTTTCCTGAGGGATATTTCTTCTCTCTGTACCTTGTCCAAACCTTCTCGCCTAGAAGATTACTCTTTTCTCTCATTGAATTGGGTATGGGCCTAGTCCTTTCCTAATATATGGGCGGTTCTATTCTGACATCATTTATAATGACCTCATCGTTTGACGTGGATCAAGTCCTTAAAAAGAGTACTTTGAATAATCACATAATAGTGAATCTTACTTATGAATACATTACAAGATCTTACCTATCTAATGTGGAATCTACTATATCACGCATTAAATGAAAGAACCATCATTGGAAGGAGGATGAGAAAGAAAAGATAAAAGAAAAGTGTGTAAATGCAACATCTAGCCTATTGCTAGTCTTTCAAAGTTCATGTCTCTTAAGTCCCAAATCTCAGAGGAGAGGCTGGAAAAGAGTGTTTTGATTGAATGAACATCATAAATTAGGGTAAGATTCCATCTCACTGCCCCATTTGCTTAAAAGAATTACAAAAAGAAAAAAATCGAAGATGTAATGCCAACGATCAATTATGCATGTTTGATGGACATTCAAATAATCTAATGTTAGTAAATGCAATTGACAAGAACGGAATCATTCTTCTTATGGTAAAGTGCAACATTGACACGACTTTGCCTAACATTGCCACTTCGCAACATCTCAATTGACGATTTTGATTATGCGGGGCGATAACTATTCCTTTCCAAGCCATTTTTCATCTATAGAATATTTGTTCCTTTCCAAGCCAACATCTCAATCGACAATACCCCAAGAAATGGAATAATTGTTCCTCATCCAAGCCATTTAATGGTCGATTCATCTTTTTTGTTAGCACTTAGCAATATTCTTACTTTGCCAATGCTTTTCTGTTTTGTTCCTACTTTCATGAAATAACAATTCACCTCCTTTTCAATCTCCTTAAACAATCAACCAAATTGATTCAAAATTTCTTTTTTGACTCTTGTAAACAACCGTGGACCACAATAATTAAAGATTGCACAATGAATTATAACTTGTAAATCATGTTCTTCATATCATATAGTTTTTTTTATGACTAATCCAACCACGATTTTTATAGAATACAAGTCTCACATAATCCACTTGTTACACAACCTAGTCCCATGTGTGTTAATGTGGATATAATTTGAAAGATTGACCAATTATCCAAATTGATCGTGAAAGATGTGTACATGAGTTTTGTTAAAAAAGATTACACAGTTGTACTCCAACCAACTTTCGCCAATAATCCACCCATTGAAAAACTTGCATTGTTCGACCAAAAAAAAAAAAAAACAAACTTGCCTTGCGAAAATGTTATGTGAGACATAACTCACACAGATGCTTATTTGTCGATATGGGCATACACATATTGTTAGCAAGTTCTTTAAAGACTTAGACTCCATTTATTTCATGAAAAATGAATAATTTGAAAAATATTTTCAAAAAATAATTATTTGAATCGCTTGAAAAAACTGTCAATAAAAAAAATTTTATTATCGACAACAACATATATCTAAATAATTTCGTAGATAATAAAAATAATTTTCATTCATTTATTTTCGTAAGTGATTCAAATGATTTATTTTTAGAAAAAATATGTTTTAAATTATTTATTTTTCGTGAAATAAATACACCATTAATGTCATTAATTAAGTGAGCTAAAAATAGGAAAAATGATTATGACAATAGTCTTGCTTGTAAGAATTTACCAGTTTTGCTTGGCTGCTCCCGTGGGTCCCACAAAGACTATAAAAGAAAGTAGTGTGTAACATAACTTTCTTCCTAGTCTTTTTTTGATAAATTAATAAACTATGTAAAGAATAAAAATAAAAATAATTATGAGTGATTATTGAGATCCACGGCCCATTTAAAAACCGATCACTCCCAATTTCAACATAAGCTAGAATACATTAAATATCAAATGATGGTATCGTCTTTTATCAATTTCACGAATCAATCTTCATGTTTGATATATCTGCTCGAGTAAACTAATCTCTTTTTTTTTTTGGTAAGAAACTAATCTCTTTTTGTCTTAAGAAATAAAGAAACTAATTCCCAATTTGTGAGGTTTCGTAAATCAAGCACAGAGGATCATCCTTCTGGGAAAGCAAGCGGACAAAATGATGATGCTAAGCCCTACCACTTCAGAAGAATATTAACAAAGGACCACTTCAGAAGAATAATAATAAAGGAGACATGCTTTGGAAACCCTATTTACTTTTTGATAACGAGTGCACAAGTGGGTGACTTCTTGAGGAAGGAGAAGACTTCCCGAAATGAACCGGGGAAAAGAACTATTCTCAACCGCGGATCTGATCAGTTGATTTTAGGAATCCACCGATGGATGTCGTTCTCATGGTCAGTAGGTGACTTCTTGAGGAAGGAGAAGACTTCAATATAGACCAACAAACATTCAAAGCGTGCACAAGCTCACTTCCCTAAGTTCTCACTCTCGGCTAGCTTGAACTTCCCTTGTGTGAGAGAAGAAAACAAGATATGGAAACTAGGATCTCAACAGCGAATCCACTACCCGCGGGAAAGTTAGTCACGGAGATCGCGCTCTTACTTCAGCAGGCAATAGTCGGCTACAGATTCCATCCAACCGAGGAGGAGCTAATCAATTACTTGAAGTGGAAAGTAACTGGATGCAGTGAAACTTTCTGTATTATTCCGACACTAGAAAACATCTACGAGATTAATCCATGGGATTTACCAGCCAAGTTCATCGGTAAGTTTTTCGCAACTTCAAAAGCAGTGCCTCAGAAAAAGAACAGTAGACCCCTTACTCATGACTCAAAGAGCTTTTTTTTAATGTGCGTGCAGAGAAATCGATCATCCGATCCAGAGATCAAGAATGGTGGTTCATATGTCCACAGATGCAGAACCAACGGATTAGCAGGAAAACACCATGTGGTTCTTCTTGGAAGATCACCGGTAAACATAAAGATATTAAGGCTAAAAATGACGACAAAAAGATCGGTTCCAAGATAACATTAGTTTTCCTTGACGGCCGGAATTCCAAGGGCACTAGATCCACCTGGGTTATGCACGAGTTTCATCCACATCCTGATGATGTGCGTATTTCTACTGTTTGCTATTTATTTCCAAGCCATTTGCTCCATTCCTTGAATTAATTGTTAAAGCAATTATGAATCATTCGAATGTGCTGGCACTTGCTCTTAGGGGAGTGGTTTCCTTGCTACTGAGCACCTATTTACAGGTTGAAGACCTTGGCTTTAAATGATCGTTTTATCTGGAAACAGTGGACTTGAAGTACCAATTTGTATATTATCTTGGACAACGTACTTTTTCTACTTAATTCATAAAACATCTGTTGGTTTTTGTGATTGAGTTGGGATGACTTGGATTCTCTGCAGACGAGTTTCGTTCTTTATTGCCTAAAGATGAAGCAAGATGAGAAGGCAGATAACCAAGAGCCATCTATCCAGGTAATGTGCAACCAACCAAACCACGCAGCTATGTCCACGAATGGAGATTTTTCATCAACTCCTCAGTTTCAGTGTCCCAAAGTCTCTTTTAGCGAGCGAAATGAGGTTATTGGCGAGTTGTCTAATAAAGTTTACAGCAAGAGTGATGGATCATATCAGAATCGAACAAAATCTCTAGCCCTGATACAGGAAGACAATCACCACTCCTCACCAAGTCAGGAGCATCTCATGTGGAGTAAAAATTCCTCTGGTACAGAAAATTCATCAGGAAGGGGGCTTGCTGTATCTGACCCTACTAATGACGAGTTAAATTTTCCACATGGTTTTCTTGATGTTGATGTATGCGGTGCAATTGAAGCTGAAAAAGAAAAAATAGATCAGGTAAACATTTTCTTTCCAATAACACATTAGTATTAGTGTAAACGAGTTCATTGGAGCAGATAATGGGTCATGAACTCGAGCATAAGTTTTGTATGGCAAGACATCCAACGTTTGTTAAAACTCCTCCAGGTGGTTTGATAGCTATTTCAGATTCCTCACTCATTTTGAAAAAGAAATATAACCTATTCCCACATTTCAGAATAAGCTATTTATGAATCTTTTGTTCAGATAATTCCTATTGCTGGTCATGGGCTGTCTGATGAGCAAGCAGATAAGAGCTTTGATAGCATGGATTGCGATAACTCAGGACAACTTCCTTTTGCAGAGGTGACAAAAGAAAGGGATTTTGCGAGAGTCGAAAAACTTTTTTTCTTTCCATCTCTAGAAATAAGGAATTACATTTAGGATTTACATGTGTTCTTGAATAACAGCATCGTGTCCAAAAAATGCAGAGCCAAACGAATGACCTAATCATGAATGGGAGTTCCTCTAGTACAGAAATATCTTCCGGAAGTTGCAGTACTGTTTCCGACGAATGGATTTGGAATGAGTGCTTGATGTCCCCTCTTTATCACGATTTGTTTCGTAACAGCGACGCTTTTAATTTTGTGGATCTGATTAGTGAAACTGAAGCAGGCAGAGGAGTTCTTCAGGTAGTATTCATCGCATATATATTTTGATTGTTGAACTCATGCATAACTCTTTGTGCTTCAAGAAGTCCAGAGATAGTGAGTCTCCTAGCAGAAAGTTTCATGCAGTATAAGCTGTGCATTTATCAGTTCTCTTTGCTTACTTTGGTTTCAGTATGGCCAACCTGGAGAAACTAGCTGTGACAATCTTTGGGCTTATAAGAACTGGCGGCCAGTCTGTGACATTCTCGGGGGAGCTGTTCCGTTAGAGGAAGAGGAAGGATTTGTCGAACAGAAACTCAACTATCCTCAGAACACCGAAAAGATCATAACAAAGTGCACATCTTCCGTTGGAGCACCAGCAAAAGCAAAGGTTGGTAAACCGGTACAAATTACACTAAGTCCACTGTCGAAGTTGAGACTCTCCAAAAGTAGGACACTGTTCTAAACTTCTAACTGTCACTTTCGAGTCTACGTTATTTAGACAGATTAAGCATGGAGGCGAAGATATTGTCCATAATTTTACTTTTCTCTTGGAGTTCATGAGGAACAGAACAACGAGAAAACCTTTCTGAATTTGTACTGTGGGCGCAGGCTGCAAAGTTCAAGGAGACGGAAACTACCATGATTCAGCCACAGAAGAAGAAAGACGATGTGGAGATGGAATCAGACAACATATCGTTTCGGGAGACCCGGAATGATTCGCTTTCACTGACGAGATCGACTGCATCAACCAGCTGTTGCTGCCGAAATAAATCCACCATTGATCCAAGAGTTCTCCTTGCCAAATTAATTACAGTTGTTCTTGTGGCATACTTGATTGTTCACGGAATATGCAGAATATCTGATGGAATCAACCAGACGATACAACACAACGCGATTTATCGGAGATTTTAGCAAATGTCAGAGATGGCACGAGATCACTTCATTTGCTCAATGTGTCCCCCGTTAGTTCCCTATGTCGCATCAATAAATGTCTAAGGTTATCTTCATCGTGTGCAAATGAAGTGGATATATGTTGTGCAAATTCCGAGAACCACTGATAGAGAAAGAGAAATGATGATCGTCCGAGACATGCAAATATTGTCCTAAAGGATAACTTCCGCCAAAAGTGCAGATAGCAGATGCGTGGTAATCCTCTAGGATCCAATGGATCTACCGGTTAATATGCACTTCGCCATTCGGGCAAAGCAGGAACAACGAGAAATGTAAAACCAGCAGAAAGAGTAAAGAAAAGAGCGTATTTTTTATGTAAGTTGCTGTGTGTAGAACGATGAAGAACATATTGGTACTTGTTGGAAAAATAGCCTGAGCGAAAAAGCTGGAAATATCAGGCAAAGGTTAGGAGAATTAATGAGAAATTGGCTAGCAAAATGAATAAGAACGGTCAGCACATTAAATATCACAATAGCTATTTTGATTAAGGACCAAAATATGAAAAATCAAAAGTTTAAAGGTAAAGATGTTTGGTTTACTCGTAAATGGGCTTTTCCCGAAAAGGTCTCGAGATAAAATTAAAATTAATAAGATCGGTTAGCATATTAATTATCACAACAGCTAGTTTGCCCAAGGACCAAACTATGAAAAATTAAAAGTTTAAAGGTAAGGATATTTAATTTACTTGTAAATTGGCTTTTTGGGAAAAGGCCTTGAGACAAAATAAAAATTTGGTAGAAAGGAACCTTGGACTGGGCTTCGCTAGGGTTTCCTGGGCAAGATGGCGAAACCCAACTTTACACTTGATTCGCCCCAAACTCAAGCGAACCCATTAATAAAGTGAACAAGATAGAATTTCTCAAGTAATATAGGACGAAATAAATAAAGGAAAGTAAGGTTTTCTAAGTACCATTTAACAACAATATGTTGGCTCCTCCCCAAACATTCGAAGATGTAAAATGTGGATCTTTGTAACACGCATGGAATGTCAAGTATTTAGGCCTTTGACATGTTCACAGTCAACAAAAACCGTCCAGTCGCTCGCCCCTCGGTAGACATATCAAAATGGGTCTTCTTAAACCATATATGATGCAATAAGTTGTTATATGATTGGTTATATTCAGTAAATGAGTTATAAATGAATTTAAACATAATATAGGTTATGGATGGGTTCATAACATATTTAGACCCAACCTACCATTATAACTCTCTCTCTATTCTCTCTCTTCCTTACTCGATTTCGCGCTTATTCATTTCGCGCTCTCACCTCTGTTTGGATATGAGTTTTCCTAAATTAGGTTAAATATGTAAGTGTTTTAGTAATATTGATCGGATTAAGCATGAGTCACTAGATTTGCATTTAATAGAAATAGGTCAAAAAAGGTTAAATGGATATATTTGGGCCGGACAATTTTCGACTCGACCCACTCATTTGATAGATCTACTCTTGTGCTCGGAGCTCATTGAATTCTATGCACGAACAGTCAAGGGAAGAAAGTCTACTCGAAGCAACCATTCGCAGATTTTTTGAAAGTATCTTTGGCATTTAGCAATCGAACTAAAATACTTGAGATCATCCTCGGACACGTACATATTTTTTCGTTCTTTTCATTGTGAACATTGTAGCATCCACCAAGGCTGCCATCCTCACCTAAGTTGAAGCTTCAAACATGCGAAACTGTCCAGTAGCTGGCTCCTTGGGTAAGCTTGCTTAGAGCACAACCTGGAGTCTGCACTAGTTTGTTTCTCCACCGGTTGATCCCACTTTCTCTTACCTTTTTTGTCGTTTCTGTGTAGAGGTGGAGTTGTGTACTACACCTGTTTTCGCGCGTTACATCGAATGAAAATTTATTGGAAAGTCAAACCTAAAATTATAAAACTATTAAACGAAAGCATGATATAATATTTAAACGCTTTAATGGTTGGTCAAAGACAGACTATCAACTCAAAGAATCAATTTCTTGTAGCTCGACTCTAGCTCGTTTAAGTTCAATAAATATAGGAAGAACGATCATAACGATAATTTTTTCTTATCAGAATTTGTCCGGGACACTAAAAAAAAATTTAAAATGAACACGTTTGAAGAAAGTTATTTGATTCAAAGAGCAACATTGACATTTTCAAAACATAATACGAAAAAGCTTAGTAATTGTCTTAACCATTAAGCAACATTGTCACATGCCTATCTTTGCTTGGTTCATGGGGCAAACCAAATGCGATAGGGCTTACCCCAGAAGAGAGATAAGCACAACCCTAGATGTAACCGAGTCTAAGGATTCAGGCGTCTTACTTTGTCAAGTCTCTTCTTTCCTTCTTTGTTCCTCTCCCAAGTATAAAGAGAACCCAACCCAGATCCACATAGATCTATCACCTCTTGTTCTATTTGATTCATAGATTTCTATCTGCAGCTGTCAGAAATCAGCATGAACGATCCCAAATATCCATATCCATATCCGGCTCAAGGTACGTTTTTCAATCTAATCTTTGTTTCAGTTTTGTCTGGTAAATCGTTGTTGTTTTCATTACTTCTTGCACTAATTTATAGTTCAGCCGGATATGATGATAGCTGCTCTTGACCTCATCTGCATGTCCTTGCCAACATTTTTCCCCACAGATCTCTGTTTCATATGGCAAGAACCCTTTTCTTGCTATGAGAACTTTGGACAATTTTGAGCTTACATTCATCAAATCTGGAACATGTTTGATCAGGGATCAACTGCTATGTCCAGAAGTCATCTTAGGATGTTACGTGTATTGTAAGCTCTTTCTATGAGTCAAGATTTGCTAATCACCGTCATGTGTTTTATTATAGGCCCTTATCAAGGGCCTCCAGTGATGGCGCCGCCGCAGTACGCGCCTCCTCAGTATGCCCCTCCGCAGTACGCGCCTCCGCCCCCGCCTCCACAGAAAGAACGCGGCTTCATTGAGGGGTGGTATGTTCCTGAACATTCTTATTTAACTTTGTTCAATCTCTCTTACTATAATTCAAATTTAAGGAATACGTTCACCATTGGGCAGCCTTGCAGCTCTGTGTTGTTGCTGTCTCTTGGATGAGTGCTGTTGTGACCCGTCCATCATATGCGTGTGCTAGCATCCTGCCGGTGGCTGATCGGAGACCATAAGACTAGCATCATTTCAATCTACTATTTGTTCCGTACTTTGTGTATTTTGCTAATATGTAGTCTAGGCCTTTAACTAAGCCTCGCCGATTGGCTTCTCGTGTACACTTCCAGACGTGAAATTTAGTCCCGCGATCATTGTGGTATAAAACGAAGGAAACATTTCTGATGACCGATCGATAGTGATCGATGGAGAACGGAACTGTACTGCACGACTGAATCCTCATTTGAGATAAAGTCTACTCCAAGCCTTCTTTTAAGAAAATAGCCTTGACTTTTGATATTTATTTTTTTATTTTTGTTGTTTTTTGAGTGATCTTAATTAATTAGCACCTTTGATTGATACACCTCCTTACTGAGAGAGAATACAACTTTATACACACACTGATAAAGATAAAAGCATTGTCTGGCAAATCCATATTTTGCAAAAAAAAAAAGAGAGAAGAAGAATTCATACCAAATGTTCCTTTTTATAGATATGATTTCCTCAAGAAATTTCTAATATCAAATGTATCCACAGAGAGGTTCGGCTCCCGATTCTGGTCAGAAACTGGTCCATTTTTATTTTGCATAAAAAATCAAATTTTCATAATAAAACATAAAAGTTGCACTATTTCACTATAAAAAGCATATGTTGGTCTAGTGATTATGTTGTTTATTCATTTTGAAGACTGTGCTCGTTTCTCGTTTAGCGCAAAAACATTTTTTTTTTCTAAAAGAAGCTTTAAAATCGATTTAGAATATGTTCAATCTGGAAACTAGACCGGTTGAACTGGCTCTCTCTAGAATCGGATTTGACCCCGGTCGGTTCAGGCCATTTCCCCGGTGGAACCGGACTCGGTGTGCATCTCTATAAACCAAAATCCCACCTAATTAAAATTGTCGGATTTGAGTATTACTTGTCTGTGGGAATAAAGCAGTCATACCACATAATGGAATAATTGTTCCTTTGCGAGCCTTTTTTTCAACATATACAATGGCTGTTTCATCTTTTGGTCATCACTGAGCGAATGCCCTTACTTTGTCCATGCTTTTCTGATTCGTTTCTACTTTGGGGAAATAACCATTCAGCTCCTTTGCAATCTCCTCAAACAATCAACCAAGTAATTTGAGATTTCTATGCGGCTGATTTATGCTAGAAAGCTATCAAGCTTAGCTTTAACTAATTTTCTCTTTGTTTGAAACATACAACAGCCGTGGACCACAACAATTAGGGTTTCGTGATCAATTACCACTTGTAAATCATATTCGTAATACCGTATTGTTTTTTATTACTACTCCAACTGTAATTTTCATGGAATACATGACCTTTATAATCCACTTGTTACACAATCTACTTCCATTATTATATATATAGATAGTTATAGTTTGAAAGATTGACCAACTATCCAAATCAACAGTGAATGCTGTGCACGCGGGTTGTGTACTTGAATTTAATCCAGCCAGCCGTTCCCCATAGTCCACCTATCGAAGAGGTAGCTTTGCGAAAATGTCATGTCGGACGGGACTCACACGTGCATGTTTGTCTATATGGACATAACTATCTCGTTTGCAAGTGCCTTAAGACTCAAGGGCATTAGCTAAGTTGGCTAGAAATAGGAAAAACGATTATGCCGACAGTTCTTGTCAGAATTTATCAACACACTTCTAAAAAAATTCGAAAATGGACACCTTTAAAGAAAGGTATTCGATTCAAAGAGATGAAAAGCTTACTAATTGTCTTAAACCTCAAGCGAACATTTTCATACGCCTAGCTTTGCTTGTTTCATGGGGCAAAACCAAATGCGATAGGGCTTACCCCAGAAGAGAGATGAGCACAACCCTAGATGTGACCGAGTCTTAGGATTCAGGTGTCCTACTATGTGAAGTCTCTTCTTCCCTTCTTTCTTCCTCTCACGTGTATAAAGAGAAACCCAACCCAGATCCACATAGATCTGTCAGCACTTGTTCTATTTTTATTCAGAGATTTCTATTTGCGATTGTCAGAAATCAGCATGAACGATCCCAAGTATGCATATCCATATCCTTCTCAAGGTATGTCTTGTAATCTCATCTTTGTTTCATTCTTCTCCGGTGAGTCCTTCTTGTTTTCATTGCTTCTTGCACTAGTTCATCGTTCAAATGGATATGATGATGGCTGCTCTTGTTCCTCATCTGCATGTATTCCTTGCGAACTTTTATTCCCCCATAGATCTCTGTTTCATATGGCAAGAACCCTTTTCTTGCTATTAGATCTTTGGACAATTTTGTCGCTACATTCATCAATTCTGAAAACTGTCTGATCGGGGATCGATTGCCGGAATTCGTTTCGGATTGTTACGTGTTTGATAAGCACTTTCCATAAGCCAAGATTTGCTAATCACCGCCGCGTGTTTTTATCGTAGCCCCTTATCAAGGGCATCCGGTGATGGCGCCACCGCAGTACGCGCCGCCGCAGTATGCCCCTCCACAGTACGCGCCTCCTCCGCCCCCACCCACACAGAAAGAACGCAGCTTTGTCGAGGGATGGTATGTTTCCTAAACATTCTTAATTTAACTTCGTTCAATCTCTCGTTCTATAATCCAAACTTAAAGGAATACGTTCATCATTGGGCAGCCTTGCAGCTCTGTGTTGTTGCTGTCTCTTGGATGAGTGCTGTTGCGACCCGTCCATCATATGCGTGTGCTAGTATCGCGCCGGTGGCTGGTCGGAGACCACAAGAGCAGCATCATTTCAAACATTCATTTCAATCTACTACTATTTGTTCCATGCTCTGTGTACTTTGCTAATATGTAGTCTAGCCCTTTAACTAAGCCCTGCCGATCGGCTTCTCGCGTACACTTCCCGACGTGAAATTTAGGCCCGCGATCATTATGTTACGGAACGAAGGAGGATTTGTGATGACCGATCGATATCGATTGATGGAGAACGGAATTGCACCGCGTGATGGCTAATCTTTAATTATTGTGGAATCCATTATTTATCCACGCAATCGATTCTCGACCTGCATTTTTATAATCTCTATTGCCAACTTGATTGATCTCCTAAGGCCAATGCATTTGGCCCCCTCTGTCGCTTATACACCAAGAGATGCCGTGAACTCTTCTTCGAAGTTACATCAACTAAACATCACGCTCATCCCTCCGCACCAAGTCAATAAATGACTCCAGGCTGTCAATGGACTACATCCAAGAAACGAGTCCGCTGTATCGACGCATTATTGTCCCGTCAGACTATACAAACGCATCATGCAAAATCGCCGACGTCGACGGGCGGGAACTCTGCAGACTTGCACATCGGACGGCGAGTGGTCCTGCGCCTCAAATGTCGTGAGAACGAGAGTACCCGGAACCTTATCTCGAGCAGACGGGTTTTAAGGTTGATGCCGATACATGTCACCCGCCGCTAAAAAAACTCCAGGAACACGATATCATTATCATTCCCACCTACATATTGAGAAGTGGAACTATAACATTGACAAGACCCCTAAAGATCCATGCTCCAATATTTACAAAGAACCGTGTGATGTAGAAGACCGTTATACTAAAACCAAAACCCGGTATGGCTACACCGGGAGACGCTAATCATCTCAGAGACTATACTGGAGATGGCGCACCTCATGTATTACTTCTTCACCTCTTCATACTCAGCTTCGGTTGCCTGGTCACCGCCCTGAGAGCCGCCAGAGCCAGAGGTAGAATCACCACCACCCGAACCGCCAGCCATGTGCTGTCCAATCTTTGACACCGCACTATTGGCGGCATCGATCTTCGCTTTAATCTCGTCTACATTGTCTCCACCCACTGCTTTCCTCAAGTCTGCAATTGCATCCTCTATCTCCCGTGCAACTTCGCCGGGTATCTTATCCCTATACTCGCCCAAGCTCTTCTCTACGCTGTAGATAGTCGTGTCTGCCGTATTTCTGATATCAATTAAAGCCTTTCTTTCTTTATCCTTCTGGGCATGCATTTCAGCCTCTTTGACCATCTTCTCGATTTCATGTTCTGAGAGCCCTCCAGAGGAACGGATAGTGATCTGTTGCTCCTTACCAGTAGCTTTATCCTTTGCGGAGACAGTGACGATTCCATTAGCATCAATGTCAAATGTGACTTCAATCTGGGGCATGCCTCGAGGAGCTGGTGGGATTCCCATGAGCTCGAATTCCCCAAGAAGCTTGTTGTCAGATGCCATCTCACGTTCTCCTTGAAGAACCTTGATACCCACCTGGGTCTGATTGTCAGCTGCTGTTGAGAACACCTGTATGAACAAAAACAAAATTTTGAAATCAAATTCATGTCTCTACCGTGAGTATATGCTGGAGACATGAAACAGAGACTCCAAAACGAAGCATCCAAATTGGGCGACTTATTTTGCAGTTAAACATGCAGAGGTGTAGACAACTGTGTGAATGTCTATGGTAATCAACTGTTGTATTGGAAAGCTTTTATCTGACCTTCAAATGTTATGCCACGTGAATAAAGTCAATACATCAAAAAATGTCACCGTTTATCTTATGTACATATAACAAACATCATCGTGGCATCTTCCATATTCTATTTTGGTTGGGGCAACTTCCATATTGCATGTGAAGTTCCCATACCCATGTGCCAATTCCCATGCGTTATCACAATAACATGAGTGCGAGCATAAAGAAGAGACTCATAATGCGATTGTTGGATTCTCTAGGGGTTGAAGGAAAAAGCCCTGCTCTAGGAAAGAAAAAAGAGAATATCGTATGAGATTTTCCTAAAGAAGGCAATTCCACCACAGAACACTAACCTGACTTTTCTTGGTGGGAATAGTCGTATTCCTGTTGATCAAACGTGTGAAAATACCACCAAGTGTTTCGATACCAAGTGACAAAGGAGTCACATCAAGAAGGAGCAATTCTTTGACGTCTCCTCGTAAAATACCGCCCTGAATTGCAGCTCCCAGGGCAACAGCTTCATCGGGGTTCACCCCTTTGCTTGGGTTCTTTCCAAATATTTCTGCAACTACTTCTTGTATTTTGGGAACACGAGTCATACCTCCAACAAGCAGAACTTCGTCAATATCCTTAGTGGAAATGCCTGCATCCTTCAAACAGTTTTTACATGGATCCTTAGTCCTCTCAATCAAGGGATTTACCAGACTCTCAAATTTCGATCTAGTTAGGGTAATATTCAAGTGTTTAGCCCCAGAAGCGTCAGCTGTGATAAAAGGCAAGTTAATTTCAGTCTGGCTTGTTGATGAGAGCTCAATCTTAGCCTTTTCAGCAGCTTCACGAAGCCTCTGCAGAGCAAGTCTATCCTTAGAGAGATCAATTCCCTCAGTTCTCTTGAATTCATTCACCAGGAAGTCCAACAGAGCATTGTCAAAATCCTCTCCTCCCAAGAATGTGTCACCATTTGTTGCTTTCACCTACATGAGAAAGAACTCCAGATTAATTTTCGCTAATTGGGGAAAAAAAACATAGAATAATACAATGTGCGTCAGACCTGATCATACCTCAAAGACACCATTAGATATCTCCAGAATCGATATATCAAATGTTCCACCCCCGAGATCAAAAACAGCAATTAGACCCTCCTTATTGTTCATACCATATGAAAGAGCGGCTGCAGTGGGCTCATTGATGATTCTTTCTACATCAAGCCCTGCGATCCTCCCAGCATCTTTGGTTGCCTGTCTCTGAGCATCATTGAAGTAGGCTGGAACAGTAATAACAGCTTTTGAAATTGACTTTCCCAAATAAGCCTCGGCAGTTTCTCTCATCTTCTGAAGGATGAAAGCACCAATTTGACTCGGGGAATATTGCTGCCTGTTTGCTTCAACCCATGCATCTCCATTAGGACCTCTTACTATCTTATATGGAACCATCTTCATCTCTTTCTGGGTTAGGGGATCATCAAAACGTCTCCCAATCAAGCGCTTAGTGCCAAAAATTGTGTTTGTTGGGTTCGTCACTGCCTGTCGTTTTGCCGGAGTACCAACAAGCAATTCTCCTTTCTGGTTAAATGCAACCACAGACGGAGTGGTTCGAGATCCCTCAGCATTTTCGATAACTTTGGGATTCTGCATAAATTCGCATTAGGATTAGCAAAACTGCTCCAGAACTCGGAACCGACATAAAGAAGTGAAATCTCAAATGACATAGCACAGTAGAGCATCGCTCCCTCTCACCTTTCCCTCCATTACAGCAACACAAGAGTTGGTAGTACCCAAGTCGATACCTACCACATCATTCCCAGAAGTTTTTGAACTGCATCAAGGAAGACATACACACTCTTACGCATTGTGAGTGATAAATAGCAGTTGAGACGCAACAAATTACATAAAAAAAAGATGTCTACCTAAATGGCCTGCATAGACTTGCCCAACTCTGACCAAGATAAGAACCCGGCCATGACGACTTACCATTGCCAGTCAGCTGCAAAAAATTCGGACATCAGAACCGAATTTTTTTAGCAAAAGTTAAGAAAAAATTAATGTAAGGTCCAACATTGTGCAATGGCGCTAAAACCAAGTCCACAATTGTCATGCCCATCTTCCAGTTCTCTCGAAAAGCTGCAAATTCCTCATTAAGTTATATCAAGATCATTCGCCACAAGGCAACGAAAGCAGGAATGTTCAATAGAGATTAACGAACCCCGGCGAAGAAAGAAAGGAACGGAGCGTAATTAACCGATTTCTATATGCCTATATTATATCCTTCACTCATCGAAACTTCCTAAGCTACCACCACCTCGATTTGCAACAGTGACCGAAATAAGAAAAAAAATTGGAAACAACAGACTTAGAGAGCTTCGGACGTCGGAAAATCTATTTCAGTTTCAACCGACCATGAACCGTGGAAGTGAGTTTCTTTGCGTATCAACCATGAGGAGGCAGCTTTCGCACGTCCTCTCGCACCAGTTCAAACTAATCGTTCGAGTTCCGCTCAGAAACCAGCTCAAAGCGGTCTCCTGAACTCCATCGCTTCCCCTTTCTATCGCGACTTTTCGAATCCCAAATCCAAGGAAACGATGCGAATTAACCCGAAAACCACCGACCACACTCACCGAACGAAACAGAGCAAACATCAAAGCGCGCGAGAGAAACCGAAAGGGCCAAACAGGGGAACCGGGGAGCTCGAGAGGAGGAGACGCACCGATCCGCAAGCGGCGGACGCGGGAGCGGAGAAGGCGACGCCGCGGCGCCGCGCCGCGCGGAGGAGCGCCGCGGAGGCGGCCATGACCACCGGGTCGTCCGACCGACCGGAGCCTCACCAGAACGGGAGGGAGGAAGGTAGCGACCGAAGGCGGCGCGGAGAGAGCCGGGCCGACGGCGGCGGCGGCGGCGGGCGGCGGCACCGGGAGGCTCGAGGCGGCGGAGGAGCCGAGGGTTTTTGGGGGTTTAGGGAGGAGGAAGAAGAAGAAGGAGAAGTGAGAGAGGTGCGGAGGGACTGTTCTGGTTCGTTCCGGAGCTCTACGATGGAAAGCTCTCGATGCCTTTTTTTTTGCGCCAAATGCTCCAAAACCGTGGCCTTTCGAGGCCGGAAACGGCGCCGTTTCGCATCACATCGGGGCGGGGCCCCGAAAGCCCGCACCGACCCGGGGAATCCCGCGCGCTTACCTCCCGGGCGGGCCTCCTTTTCCGTGCGTCGGGCCTGGGTTCGGGCTTCGAGAGCCTTGGTTTTCCTCCCCGAAGTCACCTTGAATTGTTGGATCTCCTCTTCTTCTTCTTCTTCTTAGTCGGGGGACAGTATCAAAAAAGTTATAAACCTTTTGCATTGATACTGATTTAGTCCTAAACATGTGAATAACTATTAGCCGGGAGGACTAAATTAGCATCAATGCAAAAGGTTTAGGACTGAATTGGCATAAAAAAAATGTTTAGGACTGAATTGACATCAATGAAAAAGGTTTATGACTGAATTGACATCAATAAAAAAGGTTTATGACTAAATTGACACCAATGCAAAAGATTTAAGACTGAATTGGCACGAAAAAAAAGATTTAGGATTAAATTAGCATCAATGCAAAAGATTTAGGACTGAATTGGCACCAATGAAAAAGATTTAGAACTAAATTAGCATCAATACAGAATGTTTATGATTTTTTTGGACACTTTTCTCCCTTCATCACTAACGTTATTTTCCTAAGTTAAGTTGTCCTTAAATACAAACTCTATTAGCCCCAAAAGCCCACATCGATCCAGAATCCGCGTTTTCGGGCAAGCCTTCTTTCGTGCGCCGGGGCCTGATTTCGGGCGTCGGAGCCTCGGCTTTCCCCCGAAGTCCACCTCGAATTATTCGATCTCTTCTTCTCCTCTTTCGTAGCCAACATCATTTTTCCGAATGTCAAGTTGTCTTTAAATACGAACTCCGTCCATCCCCAAAAGCCCGCATCGATCAACCTGGAATCCGCGCTTCCGGGCGGGCCTCGTTTCATGTGTCGGGCCTGATTTCGGGCTTCGGGAGCCTCTGGTTTTCCCCCCCGAAGTCATCGTGAATTGTTCATTCCCTTCTTCTTCTTCATAGCTAACGTTATTTTCGGAAGTCAAATCGTCCTTAATACGAACTCCCATCCGTCTGAACAAGATCACAAAAAAAAAAAAAAGGAAGAGAAAAACAAAGACCATCGTGTGTCTAAATTTGTCTAAATTATATATATTGACAAGATACCAACTAGAATTCCACGTCGAGGAAGTATCTTTCACCGACGTTGATGGACCTTTCTCCGTGAAATATAACATCGATCAATCACGAAATCCTGAAAATAATCGCAAATTCCGAGTATATTGAATATTCTATTATTATTTAAGGGGCAGTATCTATCAAATCTTCTCCTTATTTTATTTTGTTTTATTTTGGGTTGAAGTGACAGTATCTACTGTTTCCAAAGTTGCAGCCGGACATCACTCCTTGTTTGTATATTTATTTCTCAGATTTACTTCTTTAAATAGAATAGGAAACCATACATACATACATACATACATACATATATATATGTGTGTATGCATGCGTACTACCTCGTGAAGGCAAATTTGAAGCGCGCGGTAGCTACATACCACTGAAGAAACTGAGAAGCGAACACCATGGAAGCTCAGCGACAGCAATGTCGTCGCGATCTCGTATCCGAGCGAGAAGCAGAAAAGGCAGTATGCAGTCTCTGTCTGCTCTTCGTCCTCGCCGAGGCCGCGGTTTTCATGGCCGGGCTTCTTATTTACGCCCCCGGGTCCTTGGAAGGTTATTCGGTGACGGTAAGCGTGGCCTCTCTTTCCCTCTCCCTTCCCTCGGCGGCGGCGGCGGCGGCGGCGGCGGCGGCGGCGCCGTCGGTCGTCAGCGGGAACTGGAGCGTCGCCCTCTCGGTGAAGAACCGCATGCGGTGGCGCCGGTTGGGCTGGGACCACCCCCAGGTCATGCTCTTCTACGGCCGCGAGTTCGTGGCGGGGGCGTTCCTCGAGAGGTTCAGCGTGGCCCCGAGAGGGGAGGGGACCCTGGAGACGGGCGTGGCCGCCTTCTCCCGCGACGTCGGGGAGTGGGCGGCACGGGCAGCGTGGACGGACGGGGACGACGGCGGGATGATGGAGCTGGCGGTGAGGTTGCTCCGTCACGACGACAGATCGCCCGACTGGTTGGGATGGGATAGTTTCGACTGCCATGGTTTGAAGGTGGGGTTCTCGAGCCGAAACCAAAGCCAAGTGGGTGTGCTCTTGAGTGGCTCGCCACGCAAGTGCACCTAGGGTTTCCATGGCAGCCCCTGGCCTGGTTTTTTATTATATTTTTCTGCCCGTTCGGAATTCTTAATGTTTTGAATTTGAATACGAGTAACTATAGCATATACCGTCGGTATATATTTTTTTGATGTGAGAAAGAACTCGTGCTACTTTTGTGATTACATGATTTGCTACGCATTTAGTATTAAGGGCTTTTGCGGTCATTAATTGTCTTTTACGCGGTGCTTCGGCATGGGGCTAAAACCATGCAGGTCCATGGAGTTCGAGCTCGAGTTCGAGAAAATATTAGGTTTGTCTCGGACGACCACGTCAGCGTGGTCCCAGGCCACTCAATGATCGACACGTGGCTCCACGCGGCGCATCCAGGAGCCTCATCGGCAGCTAGAACATGGCGGCACCGAGCTTCGCACCAGAACTCGCACCGGTAATTCTGAGAATTGCACGCCAAACGCTTGCGCCATTGACCTCTTTCCCTGTTCAGATCTGGATTTGGACTTTTGTTGTAGGGGTGTAATGGGTGAAGATCCTGGTGTGGAGCTAATTGGGAAAACTGAGTGAATGGACATATTGGTTTTGAATATTGGTAGAGTACTTCAGACCACGAAGGGATGAGCGCGGTAATTAGTTGGTGTTAACTTCCAAGAGTTCATAGCCATTAGAAAACGCAGGTCAAGAATTGCTTTGAGAGCTTCAGATGTCGGAAAATCTATTTCAGTTTCAACCGACCATGAACTAAGGAAGTGAGTTTCTTTGCATATCAGCCATGAGGAAGCAGCTTTCGCACGTCCTCGCGCGCCAGTTCAAACGAATCGTTCGAGTTTCAATCGGAAACCAGCTAAAGCGGTTTCCTTAACTGCATCGCTTCCCCTTCTGATGCGAATTACCTCGAAAACCACCGAACACGCTCACCGAACGAAACAGAGCAAACATGAAAACATTCCCATGCGTCGGGCCTGGTTTCGAGCTTCGAAAGCCTGGTTTTCCCGAAGTCACCTTGAATCGTTCGGTATCTTCTTCTTCATCGCTAGCATTATTTTCCGAAAGCGAAGTCGTCTATAAATACGGACTCCCTCTATCCAAACGAGATTAGAACCAAAAAGAACAAAAGAAAAAAGAACATTGGGTGTCTATATTATATATTGATAGATACCAACTAAAATTTTACATTAAGGAATATCTTTTACCGAGGTTAATGGATCTTTCTCCACGGATATACGTTAATCGATTACAAAATCCTAAAATAACCGCAAGTTCTGAATATTATCATTTAAGCAGCAATATCTATCAAATCTTCTCTCTTTTCTTGTTTTATATCTTCGTTCGAAGAATAATATCCATTATTTCGAAAGTTGCAGTCGGATATCACTTCTTGTTTGTATATTTATCACTTAGATTTACTTCTTTGAATAGAATAGGGAAAAATATATATGCATGCATGTGTACTTCCTTGTGAAGGCAAATTGGAAGCGGTAGCTATATAACACTGAAGAAACAGAGAAGCGAACGCCATGGAAGCTCAGCGACAGCAACGTCGTCGCGATCTCGTATCCAACCGAGAAGTAGAAAAAGCAGTATGCAGTCTCCTTATACTCTTCTTGCTCGCCGAGGCCGCGGTTCTCATGGGCAGGCTTCTTCTTTACTACCCCGGGTCCTTGGAAGCTTATTCGGTGACGATACGCGTTGTTAGTGGTCTGCTCTAGAAATCAATCAAGGTTGATACCCTAATATTAGTTGTGGATTAGGTTGTATCGGAAAATCGATCTTCACTATACTTAGGTAGTCATAATGTCTTGCTAGAGACTGCTTATGACTTGTGGGCCCAAAAAGATTTTGGGCACACTGCTAATGTTTAGTAAACCTACAGGGTCTCCTATTCAATTTACCTACGCGGTCGTGCGCGTTATGAGATAACGATTAAATGTACGATTGAAGGTGGACGGTTTGGCGGGCCCAAATCGCCTGGCCCACTTCTTTTAATTCCACTGGATAATGAGGCTCTATAAATAGATAGAGAATTGTTATCTGTTTAGGGTTTTTTTTTATAGAGTATCGAAAATCAAAAGGCGTTGAAGAAAAGGAACTTCAAGATTTTTAGCTAGCACTTGCATCGTTGGAGACTTCTGTTCGCGTGTGTGGATATCGGTAGAGGCGCAACACTTGGGGCGCTAATCCAGACACAATCAATTGTCAATTTACGTTCGATTTGCAAAAAGTGCGTATTGAACTTCTGTCTCGATTTCAATATACACATGGATCCTGTCTAGGGTTCTAGGGTTTCGGTTTACAAATATATTCCGCTACGTTTTAATAACTGTAGAACCCTACGTCGATCTCTACACGCGTGACCTCTCTTTCCCTCTCCCTTCCCTCAGCACCGCCGCTGCTGCCTTTGCCGTCGGTTGTTAGCGGGAATTGGAGCATCGCCCTCTCAGTGAAGAACCACGTGCGGTGGCGCCGGTTGGGTTGGGACCACCCCCAGGTCATGCTCTTCTACGGCCACGAGTTCGTGGCAGGGGCATTCCTCGAGAGGTTCAGCGTGGCTCTGAGAGGGGAGGGGACCCTGGAGACGGGCACGGCCGCTTTCTCCCGCGATGTCGGGGTGTGGGCGGCTCGGGCCATGGGGACGGATGGGGAAGACGGCGGGGTGATGGAGTTGGCGGTGAGGTTGCTCCATCACCATGACAGATCGCCTGACCGGTTGGGATGGGATAGTTTCGACTGCCATGGTTTGAAGGTGGGGTTCTCGAGCCAAAACCAAAGCCAAGTGGGTTTGCTCTTGAGGGGCTCGCCACACAAGTGCACCTAGGTTTTCCATGGCCCCTGGCCTGATTTTTTATTTTTTTGGCCTGTTCGGAATTCTTAACGTTTTGAATTTGAACACGAGTAATTATAGCATATATGGTCGGTATATAATTTGTTAATGCGAGAAAGAATTCATGCGACTTTCGTGATTACATGATTTGCTACGCATTTAGTATTAGCTAGGGGCTTTTGCGGCCATTGTCTCTTACGTGGTGCTTCGGCATGGGGGTAAAACCTTGCAGGTCCATTGAGTTCGAGTTCGAGAAAACATTACATTGGTCTCAGATGACCACATCAGCATGGTCCCAGGCCACTCAATGATTGACACATGGCTCCCCGTGGCGCATCCAGGAGCCTCATTGGCAGCTAGAATATGGCGGCACCGAGTTTCGCACCAGAACTCGCACTGGTAATTCTGAATTGCACGCCAAACGTTTGCACCATTTACCTCTTTCCCTGTTCAGATCTGGATTTGGAGTTTTGTTGTAGCGGTGTAATGGGTGAAGCTTCTGGTGTTGAGCTAATTGGGAAAACTGAGTGAATGGACATATTGGTTTTGAATATTGGTAGTGTACTTTAGACCACGAAGGGATGAGTGTGGTAATTAGTTGATGTAACTTCCAAGAGTTCATAGCTATTAGAAAACGCAGGTCAAGAATTGATTTGAGTGGATAAAGAGAGTTTCGATGGAATGGCATCGGGTGTGCTGTGTCTTTCCTTCTCTTGCGTATCTACGATTCCTAAACTACTGCGCGATAAGGTAAGATGGGTATTGAAAAACTTTCTCCATTCTATGTCATGATGATCGCGGGCCTAAATTTCACGTCCGGAAGGGTACATGAGAAGCCGCCGATCGACGAGGCTTTGTTACGGGGCTAGACTGCATATGAAGCAAAGTATATGTCACGCCCCGAACCCCAACGGGCACGCGACATCCCTTACCTGGTCGATAAGTGCAACGTCCCAGGAATGTCGCCGACCTCAAATAACCATCAGAGATTTATAATCACAGCGGATGCTAACAAATAATCCCGGACAATTAAAACTGGGGAATCAATCAGGGAGAATGAACATATTCGTTCTCATTGCCAAACTTACATCATGATATTTACAATATCCATTATTATTACAAGCACACCGAACCAGTAATTATTAACTTCCAAAATACAAAAAGGATCAGCATCCTAGATCAGCATTATCCAAAAAAATGGGGCCCTATCAATATATTGCCTTGCTCCTAGAACTAGTCCCTACGCCCTCTCGGAGGCGTCCACACTGACTCACTGTCCTCGACATCACCACATGAATCCTCCTCAGTTGTCTGTTCACCCGACGGCTTCGAGTCGGCCTCAATATGATCATGGCTCAGGCGGGGGCTCTGAAATGTTTGGTTGAAAATAACCGTGAGACACTTCTCAGTAAGTTCACCCCTAAACCCAACCTAGGCTATCACGTACCTCCAGACAATCTAGCAAGCACACACACCTTCACATACGTCAAGTAATCACAAAACAGGCACATCAATTAATATAGCCAGGCTCACTCTCAATTACACCGTATGCATACACGCGCATGGAACATTTCCCTTCCTCTGATCCTTTCATTTTTATTTCCTCTTTCACATTCCTCGCCAGTGACCCGTGTAAACGTACACGCCTCAGGTACACTGCGACCACTGATCACTTTCCACAACACTCGCCAGTGACCCGCGTTGAAGTACACGCCTCAGGCACACTGCGATCACTGATCACTTTCCACAACACTCGCCAGTGACCCGCGTTGAAGTACACGCCTCAGGCACACTGCGATCATTCACCACATCCAGCCCGCGTACTCGTTCACGCCTCAGGCCCCAATCGCGACCTGAGCATCACACGCCCCAGGCCCGATCCCAACTCAGCCCGCGCCAAATGCGACAGGCCTACATGATTGGAACCCGAACTTATGATGCCTCGGTCCAATCCCGGTCTCACCCGAGCTGATCGTGCCTCGGACCGATTCTCATATTTGCTTTTTCAAGCCTCAGCCTGTGCCAAATGCATCAGACCTACGTGATCGCTACCCGAGTTTATGATACTCGGCTCGATCCTAACCTCGCACTTTCACCCTTTCACATACTTTTCACAATCACTTGCCACACCGCAATTTCCCTTCTACTCAAGTCCATGCTCAACATGCGTTTACCACACGCAACTAGCCCAACACACGGGATCCGTGCACACATCATTTCACACATAAAACATGCTCACTCAGCAAATCACATGACCAATGTTAATAAATAATTCAATCTAGCCCACGTGTACACCAAACAAGCATATTCAGTCACTTAATTGCACAACAACATACTCAATTTAATCACCACAATTTACTAATAATTTAAAAATATACGTCCAACACGTAAATTCTCATTTTTCTCCCACCAAATGGCGTCGGATTAATTCCGATCCTTCACGGGACTTTCTCGCCATTAAATACCGGTTCTAAAAATCCAACTTGCGTCCAGAACAAGTCATCACAGCCCCATGAACAGTAATTCGCAGCTTGTGAACAATAACTCGCAGCTTATAATTCACCTCAAATTGCTCTCCAAAAATTCCAAAAATAATTCTCAAGGCCCGCCAAATAATTCCAATCATAAACCCCAATTTTTCGCACCCGCATATTGTAAATTTTACCATCTCAACTCAATTATAATTAAAACACACGTGAAACACATAAATCTCTATTTTTCTCCCGCCAAACGATGCCAAATTGATTCCGGTCCTTCACGGAACTTTCTCACCATTAAATCTCGATTCTAGAAATCCAACTTGCGACCCAATCGGACCATCACAGCCCTGTGAACAGTAAATCACAGCTCGTGAACAGTAATTCGCAGCCCCTATTTTTCTGAATTTCCAATAATTAATGCCCGAATTAAATCCCAAGCCCGCCATAAAATTTCCACTACCAATTCATACAATTTCGCACCTAACTTTATATAGATTTCGCCCAAAATCGCCCGTCAATACCCGAAGTCCTAAATCGGGATTAGAGTATGACTTACCCGCGTTCTAGACTATCGCGGCTAGAACGGAAAGCGGCGGCCCTCAATCGGGAACGGCGGCGACAACGTACGGCTCCTGGGTGGCGGTGATCGGCTTGGGTGGCGACGGCGCGGCTTACTTGGTCGTGGGTCTTGCCTCACGTGAGAGAGAGAGGGAGAGAAATAGATGGTGAGATTTGAGGATGGTGGTGGCTTGAGGGCGGTGTGGACGACGGCTTGAGGGCGGTCCGGCGTGCGGTGGCGAGCGGCGGTGCCGGCAGTGGAGGAAAAATGGCCAAGGAAGCTCACGGTGGAAAAGGGGGAAGGGGTTCACGCAAGGGGGAGGGCTGAACGGGAAGAAGAAAAGAGAATGGGGAGAGAGAAAGAGGTGTTCTTGACCTAAATAGTGCCCTTGGACCAAAGGTGGAAATGACCAAAACGCTCTTTACTTACATTTTTAATCCGACGGTCCCGATTCGATCTTATCTTGATCCAACGGCCGAGATCGATTCTTGCACAAAAATATCCAAGGGTATACTTGTAATTTCTCAAAAATCCAAGGGCAAAATTGTCCAATCAAAATTTTAGGGCAAAATTACCAAAATGCCATTTGCCCTTAAAACATACCAACTTTTAGGGATATTTTGGTCACTTTCTCCGTTTCTTGTCCAAATCGAGTATTTCTGAAGGATTTGAGCGCACCAAAAATTCACACGTGTCACGTGCAACGTCGTCCTAACGTTCCGTCGTGACTTTCTAATTTTCCGGTGTCCAATTTGGGCAAAATTCCATAATTAAATTCTATTAAACGCAACTCGAGTGTTTCTCGAGCTAACGGGCAGCTTGCTGGGGAAATTCGCTGAATCGACTCATGACTGATACTAAATCGAGTCACGTGCAAGTCCGTTCGGTGCGTGACGACCTCAGTTGTCATTAAAATCACGAAGATCAATCACCTGATCCGAGGGGTACGATCGTTCGGTATAATTTCGGAATCATTCATCGAGTCATTTCGTGGTCCTACGGAATCACCCGTGATCCACTACTAGGACAGTGGCGAAATGACCCCTAACTATCCTTGGATCGGCCAATAGTGGCTCAAAATATCACTTACGCGATTTAATGGTCGAAATCCATTCACGATCGAATTTCCTTTAGCCACGCGAATATAATTCCCCCTAATAGCCTTTCCCTAATGGTTAGCATTCCCAGGAATGATCAGTTCCGGGCGAGAATTTACTGCGAGCATATTTTATAAAATTCAATTATTCAATAAATTTCAATTGGTGGAATTTCGGAATGTCACAGTATATGGGACAATAGTATAGATGAAATGGATGTTTGAAATGATGCTGCTGCTCTTATGCTCTCCGATCGGCCACCCGACCGCAATGCTAGCACGCGCACACGATAGACGGGTCAACCACAGCAGCACTCCTCCAAGAGCCAGCAACAACAGAGAGTTGCAAAGCTGCCCAATGATGGAAAATAAAGAAAAGGATAGTGTCAAATTTTGAATAGGATAGAATTTCATTGCTTTTAGTTTTCTAATCTATACCCTTCGGGCAATCCAGTGGAGACTAGACATGAACTTATCCCTTAAATTTGGACTAGAAAGAGAGATGGAACAAAAGTAAAATATGAATGCTCAGGAGCGTACCATCCCGCAAGACAGCCGTTTCCTTGCTGTGGAGGTGGAGGTGGAGGCAGAGGCGGAGGCGCATACTGCAGAGGTGCGTACTGCGGAGGCGGAGCTGCATACTGCGGAGGTGCCATCACCGGAGGCCCTTGATAAGGGGCTACAGCCACACACATGATGGTGATTAGCAAATCTTGGCTTTCTATAAAGAGCTTACGCAACACGTAACATCGAAAACGCATTCCGGACCAGCAGTTGATGAATACAGTCAAAATTGTCCAAAGACCTCATAGGGAAGAAAAGGGGTCGTTGGCCCCCAATCATCTCCAGTGGAACGATTACTCAGTGCAAGAAGTGATGGAAAACAATGAGGATTCACCAGAGGAAGATGGGAGAACGAAAGAGAGAAAAAAAGGGCAAAAGTAGATTACAAGAACATACCTTGGGCAGGAGGATATGAATATGCGTACTTGGGATCGGTCATGCTGATGATTGCTCACAAGCTGCAGATAGAAAATCTCCGAATCAAACAGAACAAGTGCTGATAGATCAATGTGGATATGGGTTGGGTTGGTTCTCTTTATACCCGTGAGAGGAAGTAAGAAGGAAAGAGGAGATGTACCAAAGAAGGAAACCTGAATCCTGAGGTTCGGTCACATCTGGGGCAAGTGCTTTATATCTCTTCTGGGGTAGGCCTTAAACGCGTTTTAACTTGCCCCATGAAGCAAGCCAAGATTGCTCAAGGGTTAATGACAGACAATTAGTATATTGAGTATGCTATAGCTAGTAAGCCTTAACGCGTTATACAGCCATTGACAATTAGTATAACGCGCTTAACTTGCCCCATGAAATCTATCAGTTTTGGAAAGTAAAGATTTGTCGGGGGCGATACAGCTCGACCGCGTCTGGCTATCCATATACGAATTAGGATAGGATAAGACGTGTTCTTTCTCATCAAGGACGTGCATTAATGAAAGGTGTTGATAAAAACCATGAGCTATTCACTCAAAAAAACAAGGATTAATACTACCAAAAACTCCAAATTTGTATACTTGTGGCAAATTTACCCTCAACTAATTTTTTAAGCACCAAAAACCTTAAACTGGTACATTTGTGACAAATTGCCCTCCGTTAAATTGGATTAATGAAAAAAAAACACAAACTAGTATATTTGTGACAAACGAAAGGTAAAATCCTAAACTGGTACATCCGTCAACCGTCACGTGTCATTTAACTTAACAATTTGATAGTAAAATTTAACAGAAACTAATGGAGGGTAAATTTGTCACTAATATATCAATTTGGGGTTTTTTATGATCAATAAATTAATTTGGGGTAAATTCGTCACAAGTTACCAATTTGGGATTTTTTTTTTGGTAAGGAATTACCAGTTTGGGATTTTTCGTATTATTAACCCAAAAAACAATTAAACCGAACTTTTCAAAAAGAAAATTCGATTAAATTTACTCTTCTTATTAATGAAGGATATATCGATGTGAATTATATCTTGTAAAGAACCTAGAGCATCACTTTTTCAGACAGAATAACTTATTTTTAAGACACTCGTTTCTAGTAAAATTTGAACCCAAGTAACTATATCTAATACAATAGTGTCTTACTAGTCAGGTCGGGTTTAAGTCGAGTGAAAAATGTTGTGACCCAAATCGACCAATTTCCATGTAATACAAATCTTCCAGCCTATACCAGATCCAACCCATACGAGTCCTAACTCATATTGCTAAAATACTTTTATATTTAACCAAATCTAGGAAAAATCAAACTCAAACTAAAGTGTTAGCATGGAGTGAGCAAATGAAATATCGAGTGAGGGCAAAAGAGAGTGAAAAGAGAGTTATAAAGGTAGGCTGAGTCTAAATATGTTGTGAATTCATCTAACACCCATATCATTTTGGGTTTTATCATTCTAAACCCATTTACCTAATATAACCAACTCATATAACAACATAGCCTATCAAATACGAGTTAATAAATGAGTTTATAACTCATTTTGACAGATCAACATAACATGGGTATTTACTACTAATGCTCGTTCTTTGATTAAAAGATTAAAATAATAATTACAGAACATGAATTTTCATGCCGCAATTGTTATATTCCAAAAAAGAAAAGAAAGGATAAATTAGAAAAAAAAAAGAAGGGAATTTCGAAATTTTGGGGAATAATAAAAAGGAAAGGGATTCACATAACATGTGCATTTTCGTAAATCTTGTCAGCATGGTGGCTCCGAGAGGGGACGGAACTCCGGCGACGAGCGCCGTCGCACTCTCTCGCGATGTCGGGGAATGGGCAGCTCGGCCCATGGGCGACGAGGAAGACAGTGGAGCGATGGAGTCGGAAGTGAGGTTGCTTCACGACGGTGGCGGCTCGCGTCATTGGTCGGGCCGGTAGAGTCTTGACTGGCATCGTTTGAAGGCGGGGTTTTACGAGCCAAAAACCAGAGCCAACTCCCCCCGTTCAAGTGCACCTCGGTGTCATGGCCAAATTTTTCCTTTTCCCGCTCGGGATTTTTACCGTCCTAAGTCGAGACACAAGTGATTATAGCATGCACCGTCGATGTAAGAAAAAATTGATGCTAAAGTTTACAGTTAGGAACAGAGGTGGGGAAGTATATCAAAGCTCCGAGGGTTAATACCTGAAAACTCCAAACTGATACTCCTGTAATAAATTTACTCAAAACTAATTTTTTTACCACAAAAAACTTCAAACTGGTACACCTGTGATAATTTTACCCTAAGTTAGTTGCCGTTAAATTTTACCATTAAATTTTTGTGTTGGATGACACGTGGCAGTTGACGGATGTACCAGTTTGGGGTTTTACCCTTCATTTATCACAGGTGTACCGGTTTGTGATTTTTCGTGATATTAATTCAATTTAACGTAAGGTAAATTTATCACAAATATACCAATTTGGGATTTTTGATATTCAAAATATTAATTTGAGGTAAATTTGTCACAGATGTACTAGTTTGGGGTTTTCATAGTATTAACCCAAGTTCCAAAAGAGTATTCCGACTTTTAGAATCGTGTTGAAGCAAATAGATAATGCCGACCAGATGTACATAATTAAAATACTGTAGTTTTTTTATAATTAGTATTCTGATGTTGTAATGTTTTCCACATAGATAGACAAAATAAAGGTACAATAGATGGAATTTCAAGAGATGGCTGTACGTGTGTTGAAGCGAAAGATTCAGCAAATTTTGCTATTACATCAAAATTAGAATCAAGTTCCAAAGATAGTGACTTTGGGATTAACTTTTGATCAACTAAAAAAAATTTAGACAAAAAGTTCATGTGCATCGGGTTGGGTCATGTACACTTCGAGGAAAATTGTCCAGAAATTTCTAAACCTATTATATGGTGGCCAATTTAGTCATAAACCTTTTAATTTGACCAATTTAATTTTAAACCTTTTGACGATTTGCCAATGTAGTTATTTATATCAATTGTGGTCGGGAATTGCTGAGTAGACGTCAGTCGCGCCGGCTGTCTTGTGTGGCACGGTTGGCACAGGACGGTCGGCACTGACGTGGACGATTTTTTATTTAATCTTTTGAATTTTTTTTGCTTTTTTATTTTCTTATTTTTTTCCTCTTCTTTTTTAAATTTTCTTACAATTTTTTTAAAATTTTCTTTCCTTGTCCTGTTTATCTTCTTCCGTTGCAGAAGCCAAGCAATCGAATAATAAAATTGACAGAATAAGAAAATAAATCGGACACCAGATTTACGTGGTTCGGTCGTAGTGACCTACGTCCACGGGGAGAGCAGTACGGAATTTCACTATAGATCAAGCGATACAACGGAGATTACAACTACACTCAAGTCACTCAAACACTCTAAGTGTTTCCCAAGCCCCAATTACACCCAATAACTCACGCAGTGTTTAGCCCCACAATTCCTCACGAAATAATCTCTCAATCTCGTAAAAGAATTATACACAAATCTTAACACAAGATTTAATCGCTACGAACATTTGAACTCTTGGTGTAATTTCACGAACAAAATCCTAGGGAGATAAACCCACGCCAAGCACTCAACATCAACCGCGGCGCTTCAATACTTCTCTTCCCTCTGCCACGGCATATATATAGAAGAAAGACTGAAAAGTAAACCCTTAGAATCATTAATATCACCGCCACGGAAGAAGTCTAGTTCGGTCAGCACATATTGGTCAAGAAAGAAATCAAAATTGACCGAATATTGTCTCCACGTTGGACTTTTCAATTTCAGCCCAAGAGCCCAACATAATATAGGAAAGTTGATATTATCTTTGTTTCCTCCGGCACATATTTGGAAAGTAAATTTTCAATATTTCCTTTTTGCTCAATTTCGGACATCTGCAAAATATCCAATTCGGAATATTTAGATTTTGCTTCGGGCTCAAACTCGAGATATATTTTCAACATCTTCCTCTTAAGCGTGGCCCCACCCCGCGAGAGTAACAAAAACAGAACCTCAAAACTCAAACTGAACTCCCCAGCCCTTCTTCAACTAACATAGGGCTGTGGTCTGAAAATGTTCATGCCTTCCTCCATCGTGAGTTCACACTCAATCTCGTCACTTTTGCTCATTCATCTCTGCCTCATCCTCTCGACAAGAGACAGAAAGAGAGAGAATCATGTGCTAATGCCGTCAAATCTCCGGAAAAAGGCATCCGAAGGTCAGATTTGTGCAATCTAAAGTACCCGAGCTCCGCCGCGGCATGGAGGTGGAGATCCAGATCTGGTTTAACTCGGCTTGCGGGAGGGTTCGATGGACAAGCTTCTAACGAAGCACCAGAGTGCGATCTCCATTCCTAAGCTGGCAAAGGATAGCAAATTGTCTGACTGGAGATGAACAATATAGGGAAAAGTATATGGAGAAGATGATGACCATTGATTGACCCGTGACCAAAAATAAAGAAAAGAAAAGGATTCAAAAATTTTTTTAAAAATTTCAAATATACTCAACGTTAGTGCCGATCATGTCTCATAGGACAGCTGGCATCCACATCAACGATTTTTGGCTAATCTTTGGCCAGAAGGACTACGTTAGCAAATTGTCAAAAGATTTAGGACTAAATTAATCAAATTAAAAAGTTTAGAATTAAATTGGTAGTCATACAATAGGTTTAGATTTTTTTGGATAATTTTCTCATAAATTTTATGATTAAAAGTGACAGAGACAATTTATGATCTTTTCCTTGATTCCGATATTATGATATCTTATTACATTAGATGGTCAATTTATAAAACTTATAAATAAGCCCATATGCTTTTCATCTTAATACATACAAAGATCACACAATTCTCTCTTTCGCATCAATCAAGCAATGAATTATGTCTTGTAAATATTTCTTTCAAATACAAATAGCTAAAAGTATTACAACTATTGAAGAGGTACTGGAGGTACATAGGGCTCGACTAGGTTGGGTACTAAATTCAGTAGAGTTTGAACTAATATATTTTGCTCGAAATGTGTACAAGCGAGTCTAATTCAGCGATCGGATTTTGTTCATTATAGTTTCATTATATCCTAACAAAATCGAAAAAAGGTTAATGAATAAATGATATGACAAATATTTTCCTAAAAATAATCACTTATATCATTTATCATAATTAATCGAATAAAAATTATTTTTATTATCGACAATAATTTATATCTATAAATTTTCATGGACGATGAAAATATTTTTTTTGTTCTTTTTTGAAAGCGATACAAGTGATCGTTTTTAGGAATATTTTTTTTCCAAATCATTCATTTTATGCCAAACAATCGCACCTTTAATGTTTAGTCCGTAATTATTAATTATTATCATTGGAAATTTTCAAATTTTAAAATCAGAATTTATCAACGCACTCGGCATCTACGAAATGGTTACCACAAGGAAGATAATTGTGAATGAGGCACTTTATGAAATTCGGGACAAATAGGGCAACTTTTAAATGTTGATAACATATTTGAGTCCTAAAAATCTTTATTTCGTACATTTAAGTCTAAAAATTGTGACTTTTGAAATCCTTCGGGATAATTATCAAAAATGTCAAAAACCTATTGTACGGATACTGATTTATTCCTAAATTTTCAAGGCCAATTAAATTATTAACCTTTTGGCAATTTGCTAATGTAGTTCTCTTAGCCAATTTTAGCAGAAAATTGCTGGCATGCTAGCCGTCCAACGTGGCATGGTCGACGCTGATGTGGAAAATTTATACTATTTTTTAATTCTAATTTTATTTATTTATTTTCTTTTCTTAACAAAGAAAACAATTCATAAAAGTTATTTAAAAATTATAATAATTATCCTACGTCGGCACCAGCTATCCTATGTGGCAAGGGTGGCATCAATGTCAGCGATTTCCAGTTAAAATTGATTAGAAGGATTACATTGCAAATCATCAAAAAATCTAGGGCTAAATTAACCAAATTAAAAAGTTTAGAACTAAATTAGCATCCATACAATAGGTTTGGAATTTCTTTTGGTAATTTTCCCAAATCCTTCCATTTACTTTGTCAGTTTTAAGTGAACAAACATTAATGTGACATGGAGGGAGCTAGGACTTAAGTGGACAATCGTGACAAATTTTATGATTTAAATGCATTTTTAAGGATAGTTTAAGAATTCAAGTAAGTTATTGCGATAACTTTCAACTATCCTACAATAATTGTCCCATCAAATCCTATACAATGACTCAATGAAAGGAAAGAAAACGTAGAGGAATTCTTTCGAGTCAGAGTTAGATTAGATAATGTTTTCTAAGCCGTTGCCGAGTAGAGTTCGTAAACGTGAACTCCTCCTATTGTCTCTTTCTCCATGAATTCATATATGTATGCGTGTTTACTACAAATTTGAGGAAGTAACTAGATATCAACGAAGAAACAGAGAAGCGAAGACCATGGAAGCTCAGCGACAGCAACGCAACGATCACGAATCCGACCGCGAAGCAGAAAGAAGAACAGCAGATCGTGTCTCTGCTTGCATAACGCTCTTGTTGACCGCTGCCGGGATCATCGCGCTTGTGATTTTTCTTTTCGACCCCGGGGCCTTGCTAGATCCGTCGCCGACAGTAAGCGTGGCCTCTCTCTCCCTGTCTCTTTCCTCCATGCTGCCGCTGCCGGCCACTGGCGGGAATTGGAGCGTCGCCCTCTCGGTGAAAAACCCTACACGGCAGCATCGGTTCGGCTGGGACCATGCCGTGGTCATGCTTTTCCACCGCGACGAGTTCGTGGCGGGGACGTTTCTCGAGAGATTCAGGGTGGCTCCAAGGGGGAACACGACCGTGGAGACCGGAGCGATCGCGTTCTCCCATGAGGTCGGGGAGCGGGCGGCTCGGGCCATGGGGATGGACAGGGAAGAGGATGGAGTGATGGAGTTGGAAGTGTTATTGCTACATCATCACGACGGCTTGCGTTACAGGTTGGGATGGGATAGTTTCGACTGCCGTGGTTTGAAGGTGGGGTTTTCGAGCCAAAACCAAAGCCAAGTGGGTTTGCTCTTGAGTGGCTCGCCCCACAAGTGCACCTAGGGTTTCATGGCCAGTTTTGCTTCTTATTTTCTTTCTTTTCCTGTTCGGAAATTTTCATGTTTTCGATATAGATACGAATACTTGTAACGTACCACGCCAGTATAAGAGAAAGTTTATGCCCGAATTCAGGGTTTTCTTGCAGCTAATAGCTGTGAGTTTTGTCTCACCGATTCTTTAGAGTATATTAGGCTAAGCATTACATATTTGAAAGTATTGTGCGATTTTTCTTATTAGAGTATTTTAAGGTTTTCCGTATAGATAGACCCAAATTAAGCTACAATAGTGAAAATTCAAGAGATGGCTAATTTTGTGATTACATAATTTGTTTATTGGATTGAGCATTAGGGCTTTTTGTAGTCCCTACAGTTTACGAGTGCCTTCAGCAGAGCGAAAATACTTGTATCACTAGAGGGGCTAAGGTAGTTTAGATTAAGGTGAGTTTAGATACTCTGTGCTTGCCTAAACAAGAAGGTGGCCTCGGTCATAGGAAAGATTGAATGTTGGAACAAAGCTTGCATCCTGAGGAGTGTCTGGATGATCTCTGCACGAACTGGTTCTGTTTGGGTTGTCCGGCGCGAGGTTTACAAGCCAAAGGATAAGTCCTTCAGCTTGTAAAACTTGGAGGAAAATCTTGAAGCTTCGGGAAGCCATTAGACCTTATCATTAAGCATGTTGTTGGGGATGGAAAGTACCCTTTTTTTCCGGCATGATAATTGGCATTCCAGCGGCACTCTGCTTCCAAGGTTTTCTGGTAGATTAGTTCATGGTTCTGGCCTGCAAATTTCATTCGAAAGTAGGTGAGGTGATCCAGCGTTGTCATTGGCATTGGCCCCCTGTTGGAGTATTCCGGCATGGATTTATGATATAACCCCTATATTCGATCATTCGTCGACTATGAGATTCTACGGGCTGGACGTCGCGAACGTGAGAGGTAGGGAAGTTTAGCCAATGGGTGGAGGTCAGAAGGGATATGCGCTGAATCCGCTTTAAAAGAGAGTGCATCTTTCTTTGCTCCTATGGAGAAAGGTAAGCTACATCTCAATAGATGGGAGTAGAGCAATCGGCCAGTTCTATTTGCCTGGACCAAGACCAATAGCACTTCGCTTTTTTTTCGAATTTGCAATATTAGGCGGTGCACCCAAAATGGGAAAATTGTCCAAAAGTTCTAAGCTTATTGCACTTCTGTTAATTTAGTCATAAACATTTTCACTTCTTGCTAATTCAATCCATCCGATCAATTTTGATCAGAAATCGCTGACGTAGCCGCCAGCCGAACACGTGGCATTGATGTAGACATTTTAAAATAATATTTTAATAAACTTCTGAGTTTTTTTTTTCCTTTTCTTTGTTTCTTTTTGGGTTTTGGAGTTAGGGCCAATGAGGGTGCCCGGCCGACCCTTGCCGGCTCTAGGTGAGGGCCGTGATGCCCTCGTCTGTCAAAGAGAGGGTGTGCGGCCCCAAGCCCTCGCCTAGCCAGATCTGGCGAGGGCTCACGCGCCCTCACTTTGGCCAGCGAGGGCCGCGACGCCCTTGCCCAAAACTTGCGAGGGTCGTCGGCCACCCTCGTAGACCCTAACTCCAAAAAAAAAATAGAGAAAAGGAAAATAAATCATTAAAAAATTTAGAAAATTATTAAAGTATTATTTTAAAATGTCCATGTCAGCACCACGTGGTCGGCCGGTGTTCACGTCAGCGATTTCTGATCAAAATTGGCCGGATAGATTAAATTGGCAAGAAGTACAAAGATTTAGGACTCAATTGACAAATTTTAAAGGTTTAAGATTGAATTGATAAAAGTGCAATTGGTTCATGACTATGACAATTTTCCCCACCCAAAATAGTTGTGGTATAAGCCATTGTGGGTCACTTATTGAAAATTCAACATCCACCTTTTTTTTCTTTGTTTGTGAATGTGAAAAGCAATCATTGCTAATTCTCAATTTTAAAAACCTAATTCATTTATTTGAAACACCGTATCTAAAAATCTAATTATTAGTATGCTACTGACGGTTAATGAAGCATTCTCATTAAAAAGAGTGTTTAAAGAGCGGAATTGGTTTGGAAAGCAATTTAAATGATTGTAAAGCTAGTGAGAGATTTAAACTCCTTTTCCATAATTGCGATGTCTATGGGAGGAGCTAACGAATACCTTGAAAATTTAAATAATAATTTTATTGATTTTGTTAGACAACGCTATCATAATCCACTTAACAAAAGATATGGACATTTCATGGTGGGATTTTCGAAAAAATAAACTTGAGATTCAAAATCATTCATGGGCTGTGTGTGGGTCTCTCTCTATCTCTCTCTATCTATATTCCTTTTAAATTAATGGGATAATGACACAAATAATCTATGAACTTTGATATAATATACAATGTGATCCCTAAACTTTTAATTTGTTCAGTGTGATTTCTGTACTTTACCCCAATCTGCAACGTGATCCCTAAATTTTTAATTTGTTCAATGTGATCTTTAAATTTTTAGAATATGTTCAATATAATCCCTAAACTATGTGATAATGTTCAATATTGTCCTTCCATTAATTCAAGTTCATGGATAACTGGACTAAACCGAATATGTGCTAAAAGTTCAGGGATCGCATTAAACAGCTTAAAAGTTCAGGGACTATTTTGCATATTGGGCTAAAGTTCATGGATCATATTGAACAAATTAAAAGTTTATGAACCACATTATACAATGAGCTAAAATTTACGAATTATTTGTGTCAGTTTTCCTAAGTTAATCACAAGTCAAAATGCGTTGGCAAGAACCCATTTGACCCAAAGCCGCCGCATATTCCGCTAAAAACGACAATGGAATCTAGAAAAAGATTCTGTTCATCTTCGTCTTCAAGTCTTGAACGGGACAAACAACAAACCACACCAAATAGTCTCTCCCCCAGCTTTGATTCACATCATGCCTTCGCTTTCCTACGTTTTTCAAACCTCCAATTCGTCAAAGTTGTCTTACATACGAAATCATCAATTTTCCTTGTCCCAAAATCTATCGTTTGACAAAGTTATTTTAGGAAACTTTTTTTCGCGAAAAACTCGATAATAAAAGAAAATGATTTTTTGGAAAGCTTTTTTCAAGAAAACGATTAGTTTTTCTTCGTTTGGTGATATGCAATCAAAATTATTTTCTGATGTTTGGATTTTATTGAAAAATAATTTCAATCTCATGACTTTATTTTAGGCAAAAAAAATCAAAATTTTTAATTATTTTTATTTTTAAAAAATCGATTTCTTAATTATTTTTAATTTCTTTTTTATAAAAATTAGAATTTTAATTATTTTCTTCTTTTCTTTTTATTTTTTATATTTCGTCTCTTTCCTTTTATTTTTTTTTCTTTTCTTTCCTTTTCATTCTCCTCCTTCCTTTGCAGCGACCGGCCAGCAACACCTCGGCGACGGCCCCAAGCGAGCTTGAGCCCGCCGGCCTCGGGGGAGCTCAAGCTTGCCTGGATCTAGCGAGCCGCAAGCTCGCCAATCTCAACTGAGCCCTAGCTCGCCTGGATCTGGTGAGCCTCAAGCTCGTCGCCCTCGAGCGAGGTCGAGGTGAGGTGGAGGTGACAAGGTCCAGGCGAGGTGGAGGCAACGAGGTTAGGCCTCGTGCAACGCTGGCGAGCTCAAGCTTGCCAGATCCCAACGAGACTCAAGCTCCCCGCGCTTGTGGCCAGTCACCGATTGCTGGCAGGCTAGCGACTTGCGGAGGGAGGAAGAAGGAAAAAGAAAAAAAGAAAAAGAAAAGAAAAGGAAAAAAATAAAAAAGAAAAAAATTAACAAATTTAAGATAATTAATTTTGGAAAGTGTTTTCACCTTTTTAATAAGGGAATTCACTTCTCGAAATTTATATATGAAAAGTTTTCTTGACCAGAAAGTATTTTCGATTGATGAAATCATTTTGGAACAAACAAACGGATGAAAGTTCATAAAATACTTTTCTAGAAAATAATTTCACTAAAATAAACGCACCCTCTAAGTAAATATGATGGCAAATAGGAATCAAGGTGACGTGACAAGTAGATGAATATACCCGCAATCAACGCCCGCCGAATCAATAACCTAATCCCAATTAAAAAAAAAGGGCCATACCATCTTGTACAATGTCACAACTTCAAACTATCGCGAATCCCTGATCAATTTGTGTTTCGAGCATTTGCCGTCCCGTGTGAAGATGCTTCTTGATTTCCAGCATGCTCGCAGGATAGTGGTGATAGGCCGCTATACCGGCGGACGTACTGAGTAATTATAGCTCAAATCGAGTATTGAATGGCGGGTGTGAAGCTCTTATGATGACATTTGGAAGAGTAGTTGCGCTAGCGAAATCTCTTCGCCCTTTAATTTATAAAAAAAATGCTAATAGTTGGCATAACTGAATAGCACTATAATAATGGAGCATCAAAATTAACTTTAAAGAACCTTTCCCTTTCTTTTTCTTTATTTTTCTTTTTAATTTGGCCAATGTTGGTCCCGTACGCTTTTTGCACTAGCCCCACTCTAAAAGAATATTGACGTCCGATCTCTGATGATGCACTAGTCAAACTTAGCATTTAAATCACTTCAAACCATACCCCTCAATACTCATACATACCCAACACCATGGGCGGTCTAGAGCTAGAAGCCCCACCCTCCGCCACCGCCACCGCCACCACCGTGGTCGCCAACTCGAAAAACCCAATGGCCCCGAACAATGTGGACGACGCCGAGGACGACCTCTCGCCCATCGAACAAGTCCGGCTCACCTGCCTGTGTGGACCTTCCGGATGTGGTTCCTCGGGGTGCTCTTGTTCACCCTCCTCTCCTTCCTCAACCAGTTCTTCGGGTACCGGACCGAGCCCCTCATCATAAGCCAGATCACCGTGCAGGTGGCGACCCTCCCCATCGGGTGGTTCATGGCGGCCGTGCTCCCCGCGGACCAGTTCCGGGTCCCGGGGCTCGGGCCGTGGACGTACTCGCTCAACCCGGGGCCGTTCAACATGAAGGAGCACGTGCTCATCTCCATCTTCGCCAATGCCGGGAGCGCGTTCGGGTCGGGCTCGGCCTACGCCGTGAGCATATCGTCAATATAATCAAGGCCTTCTATGTCCGGAGCATCTCCTTCTTCGCCGATTGGCTTCTCATAATCACTACTCAGGTAAATTCCCTTATAGTCGAAGGACTTGGCCTTTCAATCAAAAGTTCCGATAGGTCTCTCTTCTTGTTTTCTTAACATTATTTTTTCTTTTTTTGCATGAATATATCTTCATTTCATTTTATTTAATTTCAAATTTCGATCGAGGTTCCCAAGTGACCCTTTTTCTAAGAATTCCCCGCAAAATAAGTGACTCGTAATAAGTTGCCCATGGAATTTTATAATTCGAAAACTATAAAATAGCTATTTTATTAGCTGTAAAGGGGGAGCAAGCAAAAAGAAAGCTTTTAATAGGTTTTCTTGATTACGTATTTTTCCTTAAATAAGTCTATAACTTTTTCATGATTAAAAAAGAGATAATTTGGTAGTGGGTAGGGCCCCAGCGATGATGTGCTGTGGAATTGCTTCCTCGGTTTTTTATGGCTGGATGAGATGAGATCTAATCGCCAGCTGGTGCGGAACACTTCAGGACAACACGGGTTTATATTATTATATCTAGGATACCAAACTTGTTGTGCACTATAAAAATCCCAAAAAAAATATCTACGGATGGTCCTACCATACGAATCCCCATTAGCATAAAATATTCCTACCATATTCCGATTTGCACTTTGCACGAGGAAAAGGTCGTAACACATGTTGTATCTTTTGCGCGCCGTTCACTTCGATGTCATAACTTTTGACATAATTTTTTTAATGTCGTTCACTACAAGCTCCATAAAATCTTATGACGTCGGGGCTTTCCGATAGGGAAAATCGCCGATGTCGCTCGAGTGAACATTTTTCAAAAGTTACTGTACTCGAGTGATCAGTCAAGAAGATGAGGTATCAAAGTGCGAGCTTAACACAATTTATGACACTTGCAGTATTCTAATCTTCGATTTGTCCCGTTTACTGCTCGTTTCACCTCGAGATTGCAAGAAAACCCTAGGTTTTACACTTTGGAGTTGAACAAATTCGATGAAATACGAGGACCCCAAAATTTTTTTAATGTTTTCTCCGATATAAACCTTACTTGCGAGCTATCGAAATTTCGAAATTTAGAGAATAAAAGGTGCATGGAATGGGAGCGCAGGTGCTGGGGTTGACGTGCTGGAGCCTGCCCACACGTGGTGGCCTAGCACCGTCGTTCAAGTCTCCCTCTTCCGGTTAGTAATATTTTATTTATTCATTTTAATTTACTATATAATATTTTAGGAAAATTATAGATAATTAATACTGTCTGTTGGTCGAAATTAAGAGATCATCTCAACCCTCGACTCATTCGAATCCTTCCCCTTAAATTACGACGCGAAGGGATCAATGGATCTACGTCACACCCAAAAAAGGGAAATCTAATAATTAAAATAACGACAACATTTTATTATTATTAGGACATCTATCACTATAATGGCCCCCGCCATATGCAATTTGCCTGCCCGCGCCTCGTTGTTTTCAACGAGCGTGAGCTGAAAAGGGAGGGGGATAGAATCGAATCTGAACGTCAAAGGTGAGAGCACGTGTTGAGGTCTTGTCCCCATGTGGAAGCTGTCGGCACGTCCGTCGGTCTCTTTTTCGGTAAAAATCATTTTTTTTTAAATATTATCTTCACAATAAAGAATTTGTTTTTCGGGGTCAAATTATAATGGGTAATTAGGCAGCCACACGCGCGCGCGCACATATATATGATGTATGGTCTTTATCCAAGCGATACGATTAGAATTCAAGTCACGCCCGCATTTTGAACAGTGCCGGTCCGACGCCGTGGCCCGAGCCGCTTCCGTTCATAGATAGAGAGTACACCGGTTCTGGGTGTGGGACCGCCCCCCCCCCCCCCCCCCCGAGTAATTTCGGTCCGGTCCGACGTCACGATCCGAGCTAGTTCCGCGATCAGAAGATGCTGCTTGGTACGGCACGAGACCTGTCGTTTTTCTAGTCGTGTGAAGGAGGCTCGTGTCGCGGTGCGAGGACACCGGGGGACGCGGGATCCTCGGGCTTGGAAGGGCCGGGCCGGGCCGGAACAATTTTTTAGCGACAGTTTAGCTCGAAGGGGAGGCCGGAAACGATAGTGTCGTATGGAATTGGAGTTAGATCACGATACATGTTTTCGTCTTGTACGTGTATATTTATACGTATTTATGTACGTACGTACGTATGCGCGTGTGTTTAGTGATGGTTTGTTGAGTAATAAGAAGAAGAGTTGTCCACGCGTGGATGACGGGAAAAACAATGGGACCTTGGCGGGTCTATTACGGCGACTCCCGTGATCCATGGAATACGACCAATGTAACCTAAATTCGTGTGCGCTCAAAGTCCACGGTGTCGAGTCAACCCGCGATCCGACACACCCCGTCACGTGGGTGGCCCTGGATCATGCGTAAATTCCGTCCTAGATTCGATCGTCTCGTGGCAATCCAGCTCTAAATCTATCTTTGCGAATGTCAATTCAGCGCTACGATAAAGGAGCATCCAAACTTTAATTTAGAGAACTTTTCCCTTACTTTTTCTCTATTTTTCTTTTTAATTTTGGCCAATGATGGTCCCGTTATTCCCTTTTTGCGCTAGCTCCACTAGTCAAACTTCCAACCCACAATAAAAAGGCTCAACTTAGCGTTTCATATCACTTCAAACCATACCCCTCAACACTCATACATGCCCAACGCCATGGGCGGTCTAGAGCTAGAAGCCCCGCCCTCCGCCGCCGCCGCCGCCGCCGCCGAGGTCGCCAGCTCGAGAAACCCGATGGCCCCGAACCGTGTGGACGACGACGCCGACGACGACCTCTCGCCCGTCGAACAGGTCCGGCTCACCGTGACCAACACCGACGACCCGACCCTGCCCGTGTGGACCTTCCGGATGTGGTTCCTCGGGGTGCTCTCGTGCGCCCTCCTCTCCTTCCTCAACCAGTTCTTCGCGTACCGGACCGAGCCCCTCGTCATAAGCCAGATCACCGTGCAGGTGGCGACCCTCCCCATCGGGCGGTTCATGGCGGCCGTGCTCCCCGCGGCCCGGTTCCGGGTCCCGGGGCTCGGCCCGGGGACCTACTCGCTCAACCCGGGGCCGTTCAACACGAAGGAGCACGTGCTCATCTCCATCTTCGCCAACGCCGGGAGCGCGTTCGGGTCCGGCGCCGCCTACGCCGTGAGCATCGTCAACATAATCAAGGCCTTCTACGTCCGGCGCATCTCCTTCTTCGCCGGCTGGCTTCTCATAATCACCACCCAGGTAAAATTCCCCCTTTTTCCTCTCCTTTTTTTAACATGAATGCACCTTCAATTTTCTTTTAAATTTTATTGAATTTCAACCAAAGTTGGCCCACGGGATTTTATAATTCGAAAATTATAAAATGACCATTTTATTAGCTTTACAGAGGGAGCAACCAAAAAGGGACCGTTTTCATATATTTTCTTGATTTTGCGCATTCTTTTTTATAAAATAAAGTCCATGCTTTTTTATGATTTAAAAAAAAGAAGAGATAATTTGGTAGTGGTATGCCCGAGGAAAGATGTGCTGTGGAATTGCTTGAGATCTAATCGCCAGCTGGTGTGGAACACCTTAGGACAAACAGAAGTTTATCTTACACCTAGGATACTAAACTCATCGTACAATACAAAAATTCCGAAAATATCTGGAGATGGTCCCGACGTATGAATCCCCATTAGCATAACATAATTCCTAAGATATTCCAATTTGCACTTTGCACGAGGAAAAGGGGCGTAACATGTGTTGTAATTTTCACTTTGGCGCCGTGATTTTTCAATCGACCACTTGAATGATAATTACGTTCACTGTAAGTGTCGTGAAGTCTGATGATGCCGGGCTTCCGACGTCGCTCGAGTGAACACTTTTTCCCAAAACTACGGCACCCGAGTGATCGATCGAAATGATTTGGCGTCAAAGCGAGCGCCGCGCCGAAATTTACGTAATGAAAAGTGCATTTGGAATGAGAGCGTGCAGGTGCTGGGGTACGGATGGGCGGGGCTGCTGAGGAAGTACGTGGTGGAGCCTGCTCACATGTGGTGGCCAAGCACTCTCGTTCAAGTCTCCCTCTTCCGGTTAGTGAATTTCATTTCAATTCAATTCAATTCATTTTAATTTATAGTATTTTAGGAAAATTGCACGGATTATTCTTTCTCCCATAGATAATTAACGATGCGTCTCAACCATCGACCGGCTCGAATTCTTCACTTTGCATTACGACGCGGAGGGTTCAAATTGGGTCGATTGCCTTCTCTAGACGAAATGGATCTATGCCACGCCAAGAAAGGAAATCTAATAATTAGATTGATTATTATCATCGGTAGGACATCTGTCACTGCAACGGTCAGCGTCATTAGCGTCGTATATACGTTCCAACGGGGGCGGGGAAAATTCTCTTTTCCTAGCGCGAAATCCCATTTCGCGCCGAGGGGCGGTGCCGGTCCCGCAAGAGAAGCACGGAATGTCGGGTGCCGGGTCCTTGTTTCGAAAGCTACGCGGGCGAGCGCTTCTCAACGATTTCTATGGTATCACCTAATGAAATCGTCGCAAGATTCCTCAATAGATTAAGACTCCTCGTCCTCTTTTTTGGCCCTCTTCATAAAGAGAAAGGTATGGGCACATGTTGAGGCCTTGGACACAACATGTGAACAAATTATTTTTTAAAATATTATCTTTATTATAATGAACAAACTTTTTTTATAAATTTTTTTAAAAAAATGTTATCTTTATAATGAACAAATTTTTTTGGGGTCAAATTGTAATGAATAATTAGGCAGCCATATATATATATATATATGTATATATAATGTATGGTCTTATCCAAGTCAAGCCCACGGTTGATGACCACTTAAAGCGGATGGAAAGGAGGAAAGCCACCGGACTATATAATGGAAAGAGTGTTCATGGGTACAATTAGAATTCAATTTACGCCCGCATTTGAACAATTCCGGTCCGACGCCGTGATCCGAGCCGCGCTTCCGTTTATAGATAAAGAGCACAAGTCAGTAGGGTCGCGACCGCGCCCCGCATCCGAGTAATTTCGGTCCGGTCCGGTCCGACGTCACTGATGACCCGAGCCAGCCACTTCCGTAATTGGAAGATACTACTCGGTACGGCACGAGATCTCTCGTTTTCCGCCGTACCAGGAGGCTCGGGTTGCGGCGCGAGGACACCGGCGGACGCGGGAACCTGGGACCTGGAAGGGCCGGGCTAGAAAATTTTTAGCAGCGCTCAGCTTGAGGGGGGAGGCCGGAAGCGATAGTTCCGCATTGGAATTCGGGTTAGATCACGATACGCGTTTTCGTAATGTCGCATCCAGGGTTAAGCGGTCATAGAGTGTCGCACGGCCGCCTTTGCCGGCCTCTTCGCTCCGCCGTCTTGTATGTGTATATTTATACGTATTTCATGTACGTACGTATGCGCGCGCGCGTTTAATGATGGCTTTATTGAGTAATGAGAAGAAAGAGTTGTCCACGCGTAGATGGCGGGCACGAAATGGGACCTTGGCTGGTCTATTTCGGCGACTCGCGTGATCCACGGAATCCGACCAATGTGACCCAATTCGTGTGTTCAAAGTCAACGGGGCTTGAGTCAACTCACGATCCGACGCCACCCGTGACGTGGGTGGCCCTGAAATCGAAGTATAGATTCCGTCCTTAGATCCGATCATCCCGTCTTAATCCAGTTTTAAATCTTACGTGCGAGCGCCAATTCAGTCTTAGATTTTTCAATTTTGCTAATACGGCCCTAACCCTCTACGCGAAAGCTCCAATGTTGTCCTTCCGGCTAATTGTGCAGCCGATAATTACTGACATGGCCCCGTCATTGCTGCCCGATGGACAACTTCACTCGAAAAGGACGTCTGCGTGGACCGACATGTCACCGAGTTTTCCGGCAGCACTTGGCGGGGGAAGCACACTGGAGTTCGGCGCAAATGTTTAGAATTACATTGGCAAAATTGAGAAATTTGAGACTGAATTGGCATCCGCACGATAAATTTAAGGCCGAACCAATAATTTTCCCTCAGAGACTTCTATGTCATTAAGCTTGACCAATAACATTTAAAAAAAAATCCTATTTAATTTATAAATTACCGTATAAATAACACATGAACATATAATATAGGTATATCCCCAGCTAGCTTTATTTTATGATCGACTTTATTACTGAATTCGTGACCTTCCGCTTTTCTTCACCCTTATACCTTAGTAATTATTCTCTTTGAATAGTCCCATCTGGAGTCATTATAAATCAAAGATTTTCTAGATAACTATGTATGTAAATCGCCAGACACTAGACAGGATCATGACAAGGACGACGCATCGATGTCTAAGAAGTGGAAATTTTGCAGTGTATATTTCTGACCTTTTTTTCTGTGAACATGGTTACATGCATTGACTACCGTATTGTGCTCCGCCGAAGTCTTTATAGCTGTCACGTAAGGGTCTAAGAAGATCATGCCAGCAATTCTTACTTTAGCCAGGAAATTGAGGAGCGTTTTGCTACTCGAAATGCGACTTAAGCGGGGCGTTGATGCCGGAAAATTCACCGCCAAAACTGTATCAGGCCGCCTTAGGAGATAGTTAGGCCTAGAGGGTATCGAACCCCTGATCAAGGTCAGCAATGTGGAATCTGTCCCATACCGAAAGCGGAACGACAAGATTTTGAGTTAGAGCCGAGTACGACGTAGATCCGATCTGCAAGCATAAGCCAATATATCAGTGGCAATTAGGAACAGCAAGGCAGAGTGAGAGACCTAAACACCGTTCATTAAGCACAAATAACAACGTCTGTCGTCGACGCTTTCCGTTCTGCAAGGAAAAGATGACCATACTCCAAGAGACACTAAGACATAATGGGCTTAAGAAGTTATACTTCGATTCTGAAGTTTTTTGAGTTATCTGTATGATGAAAATTCAGTAACTGTCAAGTGTTTGATGGCCATGCCATAATGCAGTGTGTCGCCGTTGCGATAATCGGCACTTTTGGAGGGTGCATTTGCCGACGATAAGCTCAATCTGCAATAATAATCACGTTCATCAGATTCTGTCATCTGAAATCGGTATGCAATATGAATTTCGCAGGGCCTTGCATGAGAAAGATGATCGACGCATGTCACGGGGAAAATTCTTTGTGATAGCCTTGATATGCAGCTTCTCGTGGTACGTCGTCCCGGGCTACCTCTTCCCGACGCTCACAAGCATATCCTGGATCTGCTGGGTCTTCTCCAAGTCGGTCACAGCTCAGCAGATTGGGTCCGGGATGCAAGGGCTCGGGCTCGGAGCACTGACCCTCGATTGGACTGCGGTCTCATCCTTCTTATTCAGCCCTCTCATATGTCCGTTCTTTGCCATAATGAACGTCTTTGCGGGATACGCATTGGTGGTGTATGTTGCCATCCCGTTAGCGTATTGGGGATTCAATTTGTATGGCGCGGATAGATTTCCCATCTTCTCGTCGCACTTGTTCACGAACCAAGGCCAGACATACAACATCTCGGCCATCGTGAACGACAACTTCGAGCTGGACGTGGTCAAGTACGGGGAGCAAGGACGGATTCATCTGAGCATGTTCTTCGCTCTCTCTTACGGGTTTGGTTTTGCCACGATCGCGTCCACACTCACTCACGTGGGCTTCTTCTATGGAAGGTACTAGATACTCTTGATCTGACTGAATTTCTGGATCTTGGCTTTTATCCTCTGATGTGAACGAAATAGATTCTGAAATCTTCATTGCTTGGACAATGGGAACAGAGAAATTTATGAGCGGTATCGTGCCTCGTTCACTGGGAAGGAAGACGTCCACACGAGATTGATGAGAAGATACAAGGACATACCTTCGTGGTGGTTTCATTTGTTGCTCGTTCTGACTGTTGCGGTGTCTCTCGCACTCTGCATATTCTTGAACAAGGAGGTCCAAATGCCGTGGTGGGGACTTCTCTTTGCCAGCGCCCTCGCTTTTATCTTCACTCTTCCAATCAGTATCATCACCGCCACGACAAATCAGGTCATATCTGCTGACAAAAAACGAACCCGTCTTACTGCTTTGCATCATCAGTACCTTATAGTGTTGACACCAATTCTTGATACGACCTTGGTTTACAGACGCCAGGATTGAACATTATAACGGAATATATCATGGGGGTGATATATCCAGGTCGACCAATAGCAAATGTGTGCTTCAAGACCTATGGCTACATGAGCATGGCCCAAGCTGTGTCCTTCCTCAATGACTTCAAGCTTGGACATTACATGAAGATCCCTCCAAGATCCATGTTCTTAGTTCAGGTACATTATATGGCTTCCTTATGACTAAAAATCTTAGATGGTGGAAGTATTTTGGCTGATTGTTGAAATTGCAAAACCCGCCGTGGTTGATGCAGTTCATCGGCACGATCATTGCCGGAACCATCAACATGGCCGTGGCATGGTGGCTACTCAACTCCATCACCAACATATGCCAGGATGAGCTCCTGCCGCCGGACAGCCCCTGGACGTGCCCAAGCGACAGGGTCTTCTTTGACGCCTCCGTGATATGGGGCCTGGTGGGGCCCAAGCGCATCTTCGGGGTCCAAGGGAACTACCAGTCCATGAACTGGTTCTTCCTCGGCGGCGCAGTGGGGCCGTTCCTAGTCTGGTTGCTGCACAAGGCATTCCCGGACAAGTCCTGGATCCCACTGATCAACCTTCCAGTGCTCCTTGGGGCGACGGGTTACATGCCACCCGCCACACCGTTGAACTACAACGCGTGGGTCCTCGTGGGGACAATATTCAATTTCTTTGTCTTTCGTTACCGGAAGAAGTGGTGGCAGAGGTACAACTACGTCCTCTCTGCAGCAATGGATGCGGGAGTGGCGTTCATGGCAGTGCTTTTGTACTTTTGTCTGGGAATGGAGAACAAAGGACTGAATTGGTGGGGAACGGGCGGCGAGCACTGTGACTTGGCGAGTTGTCCGACCGCCAAAGGGATATCTGTGGATGGATGTCCGACAAACTAAATTCACCAGAAAAATGCACGACAGATACAATCAGAAAAGTTTTAAGCTAATGGAGTCTGATTACAGGAAATGTAGACGTTTGATATACTTCAGTTTTCTCACACACGTCACCAAATTTGTGGATTTATTTGTTTGCATTAGTCATTGGATAGAAGTATGATGAATGGTTTCAGTATAGTACTTCGCTTGGAGATACAGAGAGGAGGGTCAGGATTGATTAAAGCTGAAGTAATCAAACTGTTATCAGCAGATAATGGCCATCGTCTCTATCTGGGATGATCCTATTCCTCAACTCAGGGGGCTTCTAGGGATTTTAGCACGGCTTAGGACTCATTCATGCTTGTAAGGAACTTTCTTCCAGTAGCTTTACCGCAGAATGTGGATGCAGTACCAACAGAATGTCCAAGGCCAGTTCTTGACCTTCATCGATCAATCCAAGGTCCAAGGCCAGTTCTGAGATGTATCTATGTAACCGGAACAATAGAATGTTGATGCAGTACCAAGCTTCCTCACAATACAAATTTCGAAAAACTGTGCAAAGTATAAAACCAACAACTCCCTTATGAAGAATGAAAGCGAAGCACCGGTTGCTCAATAACATCTCCAACAGTTGTATAGCTTACATAAGGCTGAGCTATTGATTCTTCGTCTTTCAAAGATATTGCTCAACAAAACAGAGGTCTAACCATACAAAACAAAAGCTACTATTTATGCTGTCCACGAAATTCAAAAAGTAAATGTCTTAAGAAAGTAGCTAAAATTGTACACCTTATAGGACGGGTTGGAGAAGTTCCTAACCTACTTCCGTCGTTTCCCTGTCAAAATGCAACTAGTAATTTTGAAAAATAGCACATCGCAGCATTTGATTAATCATACCTTGGATGTATGCGTATTTCTTACACAATCACTTGGAGGTTGGCTTTGACGGGATACAAGAGGGCTTCAACTTTTGAACAATCAGTCTTGTTGGGTCACGAATCTGCAAGAAAGATAACCAAAAGTTATGAACACCGCGTAATAAACTTTAAACACAAACAAATCCTGGCAATACCCTTAAAGTTTTTACACACTACTACCATTGTAATCTTCTACGTAATTAGTATCTTAATCATGAACGAGTACGCAAGTGTTCAGTTGATTTCTTACACAAGCGGATTGGGACCTATGCTCTGAATTTGCACGAAGACTTTAGTAGTTGATGGAGAGATTAGTGGTCCTATCATTTAGGAATAAACACAAGCAGATGGAGGGCAGATTCGATAAAAGAATAAAGTCAGTCAATTTCCATGCGTAAATCATAAAAAAGATATTGGAATTGCCAACACTATGAATATACTCAATCAGGTGGTGGGAAGATTCAAAAAGAGAATAAATTCAGTCAACACCAATGCAAAAAACATAAAAAAAAAAAGACGGGATTGCCAATACTAGGAATATGCACAAACAGGTGGTGGGCAGATTCAATAGCTAAATCCATAAGAACACAACCCAAATTACTTGATAATGTATGGGACATTGATGTCAAATCTACCCAAAGCACTGTATTGTAATCAGCTTTGAACAATCAATAATAAGTCGTTCATCCACTTTATTCAAGCGAGTTAAGGGGAAGTTGTCTTCAAATGCAATCCACAGAGAGAATGAGGTAAGGACAGAAAAGAGAGACTTACAAACTTTTTGGTAACCCTATTATAGAACTATAAACCAGGTCATAATACAAGCTTTTATTTACTTTTCTTGCCCGCCTTAGATTTACTGACTATTATAAGAAATCACCTTCTTTTATTTGAATGACTACTTTGCTCCGATTAAGTTATCGACTAGTATTGAGTTGCTGGCTTTCATCTTAGTTGCTTATTACAAATATTTTTTTTGTCTTATGTTTACAGATTTTTTTGTTGAGTTACCTCTTCTATTTGTCTAGCTTGCCAACTTCTTAATTTTATTGACTCTTTTTGGACATCGCCAATCTCTATTGGAGTAATTTACCAACTTTCTCTGATTAAATTACTAATTATCTAGAGTCACAAACAGTTGTTTCAGTTAATTGAAGATATTTATTTGGTTTTTTTAAATATTAAATTCTCTTATCTAAGAACCAAAAAAAAGCTTCTTTCATCTTTTATCAACCTTTATTTATCTTTTTTACTGACGGCTTAAATTTACCCACTGCTATATGAACTTATCAACTTTCATATATGTGACTTACAAACTTTTCTCCAGTTAGCTCATATTTGAGATGCTTTCCAACATTTATTAGTTTTTTCTTATATTTGGTGACTTTTCTGTTAACTTGCAAATTTTACTTGCCTTCCCAACTTTTTTCAATGTATAACTCTTTTTTTTTTAATTAACAACCTCGATTGGAGTGATTAGCAACTTTTCTCTTATCAAGTTACCAATTAGTTTTGTTCTACCAACTCTTACCTGGGATAGTTGCAACATTTGCCAAACTTTGCTGGGTCAAGGTGGAGATTTGAATTGCGATTATGTTAAAGTAAATTAACTTATGAAATACACAGGAGCGGGCCTAATGCTAGAAGGTTACATGTTAGTGGGAGATTTATTGAGGCATATGTGTGAGGGCATTAGGACAAACAAATCTCACATCGGGGATGTGATGTACGGTGAAGCCGTTAATATATTACAATTAGACGATATCCCATACCTTTAAGTGAAAGCGAATTTAACTGAATATGATCCAAATTAGTGAGGATATTATGTGATTAGTTCGTCTCCAAAATAGAAAATTCAACTTAGCAAGTCGAAAAAGAGATGGTTGAATCAAAATAATTCCCTTTAAAGTTCTATTTCTATAAGAGGGCAATATGAATGTTTCGTTGTGTTCCACCAACACACTAAAAGGGTTATACGATATATAGGGCGTGGAAGTAGGCCAACATTTCTATCGGCAAACAAGAGGTTTTCAAGTTAATAGGTTTGGATTTGGACTCACTATTGATGATCTTTCCGGATGAAAGTATCGAACTTCTCCTGCGCCTCCCAACAGACCGAATTTTCACAAAATACACATTTCCTGATTATATTTGAGAAGATAATTTTGGGCATCTAGCCATCCGATTAGTAGAGGTTATTGGATGCACTAGGCGCACATGAACTAAGTTTGTCCAGGCGCTAGGATCTAAGTTAGTCCCATACGTAATAAAGCAAATCCGATCCTCGGGCTTGTTGTGCATGAATTTGTTCGTCATGTATGGGGCTCCTTCCAATGCAACATGGTTCTCCACGCCTCACAAACAACCCCAGTAAGGGCCCCGTCCCTGCGAGTCGCCTGGCTTGTCAAGCATGTTCCACCTTAAACTATGCATATGAGGCTCAGCAATTATAGCAAAAACTAATCTTAATTCGCGCATCCCAATGTCAACCATCTTTGCGTCATTCTCCGATAAATTACTCTCCCTAATATAAAAACCCTTTTCTGTTTAGATAACATCAAACATTGCTTCCATCTCCAATTCATTACCTTTCTGATCCAACCGGGAAGAGAGAAGAACATAATGTCGGAGGTCCGTCCTTCGATGAGCCCGAATGAGGACCTCGACCTGAACCTGCCTCGGATGCCAGCGGCCCACCAGTTGACGGGCCGTCGGCACCGGAAGAAGGGCATTGGGATGAAGACCTGGCTTCTGGTCGACTCAACAGGCCAGGACCAGCTCATCGACGCGGGGAAGCACGCGATCATGCGGCGGACAGGGCTCTCGGCTCGGGATCTGCGGATCCTCGATCCGTCGCTGTCCTACCCGTCAGCCATGACAGGGCGGGAGAGGGCGCTGGTGATCAAACTAGAGCACATAAAGGGAGTGATCACGGCCAAGGACGTTTGGCTGCTCAACTCCAAGGATCCCGCGGTGGCTCCTTTCGTGGAGGAGCTCAAGAATCGGTGCTCGCACCGTCATCAGGCCAACGCCACGAAGGTTTGGAGTTTTATTTTCGAGCATATCGATACAATAGAACTGTATTAAAGGAGACATGGACTGTACATCCATGGCATCTGATTGATTTGTCCAAAGTCAGCATTTGCCACTTTACATGATGAAGTTTGAGAATTATTTAGCTACTCTTGGAGGACAATGTCCCCGTCTGCTCATGTCAATCGCCACATTCCTATTTATGCTATTAGACGTCCTTGTCCTTTGGTTTAACACTTAATGTCTCATCTGAATTTAACACTTAATTTTCAGTTGTTTCGATTGGACCGTTGAACTTTTGTCCAACACGAAACACCATTCCTAAACTTTTAATTGGTTTGATTTAGTTCCCGAGTGATTTGATAAGTTCAATGTGAACTTCACCCTAAGGTTTCCTTTATTTCGTGGGAAACGAATGATTTGGGAAACATTTTTCTAAACATAATCGCTTCTATCATTTGAAATAATCAATCGATGAAAAAGGTTTCATTATCAACAACAATTTACGTCTAAACATTTTCGTGTACGATAAATATTTTTTTCGTTCATTCGTTCATTTTTATAACCGATACAAGTGATTATTTTTCGGAAAATATTTTCTAAATCATTCATCTTTCTCGAAACAAATGTATCCTTAGAAAAGCTTCCAAAATCGGGACAAAATCACTCAACGTTATACAGCTATTGTCATATTTTTACCCAAGTTTTGAATCAAGATTGCGTGAACTAGAATGGATACATGATTGTTCACTATGCCTTGAAAACAAAACAACTCAGTTTACTAGTAGAATTTAAGGTTTACTTTTCTTGTTCTTATTGACCTATTTGAAGTGATTGAGAAAAGACAAAAAAGAAGTCAGAAATAACCAGACATCCACTCTAAAATACGTGAAATCAGCAACATAGCAAAGTAGTTCACCCGTGTATTAATTTTACTCTCAAAGTCAAACTCTGCATCTTTTTCAATTAGAAAAAGAAAGATTTTCGGTAAGTGGTGCAGCTACGATCTAGAACGCCATCTATTACTTCCTAATATCTCCTGAGAACTATCATTTTCAATTAATTTTGTCATTAAAAATTCGTCCTCTCACCATCTCTTTGGGGCTGAGCCTGGGTAGCCATTCCTGGTGAAGTAGTACTCTATTTGTTTTATTTATCCAATGTGCAAATGGTGCAACACACACATCATACCCCAGATACCGTCTCCATCTCTTCTGTACAGCAATATTGCCGTTGACCGACTATCGGAACAGATATCGCCCGTGAAAATGAATGTTGCTAAGCTAAAACTAGTTGACTCGTGAAAAGCCCCGATAACAGATATCGCCCACGAAAATTTATTTTTCTTAGTTACGGTAGTCGATAGCTGTTAAAAACTAGATAGCGGATTTCATTTTGCAGCCATTTTTCTTTGGTTGTCATTCTCTCGTAGTAGGTCAACAGAACCAGTGGTGATGAAGAGCAATCTGAGGAAGCTTTACATCAAGTTCTTGAAGCTGCACAACAGAACGTATTGCACCCTCGAGAGTTTCAGCAACAACATGACAGATCAGAGACTCTTCCCTTTGAGTTTGTGGCCTTGGAGGCATGCCTTGAAGCTGCATGCTCTAGTTTAGACGAGGAGGTAAGGGCTCTGGTTTTTATCTGCATTATCTGCATTGGAGAGCAACATATTGTACTTGTCGTTCCTCAAATTGTTTGCTGGGAAATTTAGGCAAAAGCATTAGAGCAAGAGGCTAATCCTGCTTTGGACAAGCTAATTTCGAAGATTAGTACCCGTCATCTCGAGCGGGTCCGGCAGATTAAAGCTCGCTTGGTCGCGCTGACAGGAAGAGTTCAAAAGGTTTGAGTTTTCATTCCTGCAGAATTCCATAGAATTTTCCTCAATGCTGGTTAACTTCAAATAATGTTGGTAAGTGTCGAAGAACTATTGGTAGAGAAAATGACTCGTGCCTTTTTTTTTTTTCTAAATTAACTTATTGGTAACTTATCAACACTTTTATGTAAAACCTAACTTTTTTGATAGTATATAAAAATCATTTTTGTACTAATTTACCAACTTTTATTAGCATAAATTTACTAGCCCTTCGAATTGACTAACTGTTTTACGAAATTACCAACCTAAATTAGACTAACTTACTAACTTTTGTCATATTAAATTACCACTTAGTTTTAGATGATCAACTCTCATTTAAGTTACTTACTAACATCTAATGTTTTATTTTAATTTACCAGTTAATCTAGCGAGTTAACAAATTTCATTTGCCTAGTAACTATTTTTTAGGAATTGTCAACCGAAATCATGTAACAAATTTCAAGCGAGTTAACACTTGTATTAGTTCGTCCAAAGAAAAAATAGTGAGTGAATGAGTAACTGAGTTAGGTCTTGGGATTTTATGATATCACAACTGATAAATATTTAAGTTGTTAAATGAAGGCATTATTTAATATTAAATATTATGACACTTCTCATCACTTGAGAAGTTGGCCTTAGTGTAAGAAAATATAAAATTGGGGTTGGGGAGGCATATAGAGGCCGCCTAGAAAGTTCTATGATACAATTGCAAAAGGAGCCACAGTCAATTAATCAAAAAGTTTAAACTATAAGATGAAAACGTTGTTTTGATATTATATTCCATGACACAGCTAATTAGCAAAAACGGTTCACCATGGATTTTTTCATCTCTAGATAAAGGATGAGATCGAGCATCTTCTCGAGGATGATGGAGACATGGCAGAGATGTACTTGACCAGTAAACTACTCCAAGATGAAAATGACAAGTCTTCATCTTGTTCTTCCTCGATCACCGAGGAGGAAGATGAACTTCATGAACCAGACAAAGAAGAAAGGCAAACATTCTACGTCTCTAGCATCATGTTTTCGATCACGGCCGAATAATTTCGAATCTTTTTTCTATTCTTCAAAGCTTTGTCCCCTTAATTATGCAGGAATCCCGACGGAGACGATAGAATCACACCAGATGAGAGTTCGAGTTCTCCGTGCAGATTGCTGAATGATGATGAAATGGGAGGCGGGATCAAAGAAAGTAACTCTTATGGTGGCTTGAGGACGAGCAAGCACTTTGATGGCCCAGGCAAGCACCTTGGCGTGGCCGAATTGGAAATGCTCCTAGAGGCTTATTTTGTGCAACTTGATGGCACACTTAACGAGCTATCCACGGTACAAATCTTGAACTTTACACTCGAACGCACTCGCGAACTCATGACAACGAATCTCATTTGATTCCTTACAAACATTTTCATCTTGTCTCTGTTGAAAGCTAAGGGAATACATTCAAGACACGGAGGACTATGTGAACATAATGTTGGATGACAAGCAAAACAATCTGCTGCAAATGGGAGTGTTGATATCGACAGCAACGCTACTCATCACCATGTTCATCGTCGTGACCGGAATATTCACCATGAACATCACAATCGCACTCTCCGAACCTCCAAATCCAACAATCAACAATTTCCTCTGGATAGCAGGAGGATGCATGGTCGGGATGATCGTCTTGTATGCTATCGCAATAGCATGGTACAAACATAAACGGCTTATATAGCTATTAGGTCAAGATCAATGTCGCTCGGAGAATGTTTTGGGTGGAAACACAAATACGGACAGTATACGTGGTATAGTTAAAGGAAAAGCTTATGCTTTTACAATATGTGTTTATCTTTAGGTTTCCAACACTTATTTGAGCCATGTATCAATATTTATTGGGTCGATTATGAATTATAACCTTTTCTAATAATATAAGAATTTTATTTTATTTTATTTTATTTTATTTTTTTATTGATGTTACCGAATTTTATATCTGATTATCAACTTTATGTGAGTTACTTATCAACTAGATATGACTCTTATTTGAGCCACCAACAGATGTTCACTAGTTCGTTTTGAGTTGCAACTTTTCTAATAAGTACTAGCTTTTATTGAAATTATCAACTCTTATGTCAAATGATCAACTATATTTAAGTATTTACTGGCGTTTTTAAAAAGTTACTAACTAGTTTTAGGTTATTAAATCTTTTTTGAGCCACTTATTAATGTTGACTGGGTTGTTTCCGAATTACCAATTTTTCAAATAATTTACCAACTCCTATTGAATTTATCAACTCTTATACGAAATTACCACTTTATTTTTTTGGTAAGGAAATTACCACTTTATTTTGTGTCACCTAGCATAATAAAATTATATTTTATACTTTATTAAAAGTTGGTCACTTCAACAAGAATTGGTAAATTATTGGCGTAGTTTATAATTTTGAATCGATCAAATTAAATTTAGTGAGCGGCTCAAATAAAAGCAAGTAATACTAAACTAGTCGAGGGCTTCATAAACAAAAAATTGGTTAATAACTCAAATTGGTATTTTCATATAAACGGGGGTATACTTCAACTTAAGAGGGTAAATTACTTCCGGTCCAAATAAGATGGTGAAAAGAAAAATCGGAACTTGTCTTTCTTCGTGGACTCGATATGAATTTCTTAGATTCTTGAAATATGATTGACTTGATCTATTAAATTAGTTTATGCAATAGTTGCTCCGCGTATTATGGTGTTTACCCTACACGTGTGGCTCACTCTTATTTTTTTTAATGCATTTCAGATAGAATATTTTAGCATTTTTTTTAGAATCTTTGATAGTGAATATTTTAGCAATTTGATGAACAGGCATTAAGGGAAGTCAAAAGCTGAAACCTAATAATTTTTAAAGGACATCCATTTGTACAATCATCGACGTTGTCATCATATGAAACTGGTATTCACTTCCTTTTTTGCAAGACAACTCCCTCAAGTCAACTTCGTATCATATATCTATTTATTAGGTTGTCAATTGGCATAATTCTTCTTGTATAGACAGGGTTTTGGTTAGTTTGATTTATTATTGTACCAGTAAAAAAATATATTAGACCCCGCAATACCAGCCCTTGTCCAGCCTTGCTTGTAATGTGTGTAGCTTAGAGTGCTTGACACGGATTGACCCCATGGGTTCGGGTCATGAATTGAATGTTGTGCATCAACCACAGAATAGACGAGAATGAAAGTGAATAAACGAACCAAGATTGTGGTTTCTACAAGAATCATTTTGATTCAGTTCAATCAAATCAATCACGTATTGACAATCCGAGAGAAATCCATACTGTATCATCTAAATATTGTTGCACTGTTTACAACAGAATGAGAAAATTATTCAAAAAGTCATAAACTTATTGCATTTTTACTAATTTAGTCTTAAACTTTTTAATTGTACCGATTGAGCCCTAAACTAGATTTAAGACTCAATCGATATAATTGAAAGATTTAGTAAACCTTTTCATGCTTTGCCATTTGAATCCATCTTGTCAATTTTGGCTGGAAATCGCTGACATGGACGATGACTGTCTTACGTGGTAAGATCGGCACTGACGTTAATATTTCTAATAATATTTTATTTTTTTCTTTTTTCTTTTCTTCTCTTTTCCTTCTTTACTTTTTTTTTTAACATTTTCCCCATTTTCCCTTCGCCAGACTTAGTTGAGGGACTCCCACACTTGGATTGGCTATGGTGAGGGTTGCCCTTGTCAAATGTGAGGGCGACGGCGGCCCTTGCTAGGCTAGGTGCAAGCATCCCTTGCCCGAGACTGGTGAGGGCGGCCCGAGCCTAAGCTAGGTGACCATTATCGGCCATTGCCAAGGCCCGGTAATAGCTGACGGAAATGTTATTAAAAGAAAAAAGAAAAAAAGTAAAGAAGGAAAAGAGAAGTACAGAAAAAAAGAAATAAATAATTTGTAAAAATATTAAAATATTATTAAAAATATCCATATCGCTGGCACGGCCGATGGCACAGTCGGCGTTCATGTCAGCGATTTCCGAGCAAAATTAATAAAAAGTAAAAATGTTTATGACTCGGTTGTTAAATTAAAAGGTTTAAAATTGAATTGGTAAAAGTATAATAGATTTAGGACTTTTAGGATAATGTTCCTAACAAAATGATAAATTATTTCTGCCAAATCTCTTGTAAAATAATTCTATAGAATGACCTTTTCTTTTCTTTTTTTTGGTCAAAATAGAATGACCTTGATAGTGCGTGCTTTCTGCACCAAAAAAGTGATTAAACAGGACAACCTAAGATAATGTTTATGGATAACCCACCCAGTGAGGGCTGTCACTGCATATCACCTGGCTCGTTAAGCACAGTCCACCTCATACATGACGCCCAACAATCATGCTCTATAGTTAATTCAACTGAGAGTCAAATAGACCCTGCTCCATTAATGTCTGCTCAGAAAGTAATCTTCACTGATGGCCGTGTGGAGCGATCATCTTTCCACGATGCCCCGAGATGACCTCGCGGTGCACCCGGCCCCGATCGACACAGGAAACACGAAGGATCATCGGCACCGGAAGAAGGCGGTACTGCTCAAGACCTGGCTTGTCATTGACTCGACTGGCCGGGTCCAGCTGATCGATGTCGGGAAGCAGTCGATCATGCGCCGCACGGGGCTCTCAGCCCGCGACCTCCGGATCCTCGACCCTTTTCTCTCGTACCCATCGTCCATCATGGGCCGCGAAAGAGCCATTGTGATCAAGCTGGAGCACATCAAGGGGATAATCACCGCACATAATGTTTTGCTGCTGAACTACAGGGACCCAGCGGTGGTTCCTTTCGTGGAGGAGCTCAAGCGACGGTTCTTGCATTATCATGAAGCCAAAGCAGTGAAGGTTTTCAATCTTTCCTTGATTCAGAATAGATGTTTTATATTTAGTTGATTTAGTATTGTGTTCATTTTGCATTGAAGAATGCATTTTTCGCGTTAATGGAAACTGTTTTACAATATATAGTTGACTACATATCCTTCCATATAGTTAAGGCATACTTATTCATGGTGATAAATATATTGTGCTAAAACCTATGAATTTGTCGCCTATATATATATATATATATATATATATATATTGTGTCTTATGTATAATGGGTACTACGTCACCCCATACTTCGCTAACTTTATTGTCATGCGAGTCCTTAACGGTTGACATGATTGGGAAAGCGCTTGAACGAGCTAGATGCGAGGCTCTTTCAGAGCCCCTCTTCTTTCGTGGGAAGACTGGATTAAGTGCGCTACTGTAGATCTTCACAGCGACTATAAATCTTCATAGGTTCTTCTTATCTTTCCACAAACATAGGACAGTTCGAACCCCGATTGGCTAGTAAGAAAATATTGACCTTGTGCTTTTCTAATTAGATTCGCGGAAATGGCGGCGATGAGCAAACTGCAGCGGAGCCAGCAAAAATCTTTCAAGGCTCGCAAGGGAGTGTGGAACACAATCAAGTGTTGAAGGAACAACAAGACAGATTGCAGACTCTTCCTTTCGAGTTTGTTGCTTTAGAGGCATGCCTTGAAGCTGCCTGCTCCTGTTTGGACGACGAGGTACAGAGTCTCTATGTTGTTGGTGTTTCTTTATTTAATTAGTCAGTACTTAATGCTCATAAAACTAATCAACTTATGTGAAAATTCAGACAAAAGCATTAGAGCAAGAGGCTTATCCCGCTTTGGATAAGCTAACTTCAGAGATTAGTAGCTTCTACCTCGAAAGGGTTCATCAAATTAAGGGCCGTTTGGCTGCATTAACTCAACGCGTTCAAAAGGTCTGAGACTCCTTTTCTCTATCTATCCTTAATCTATGTTTTCCTCGTACTTGAAATCGGGTTCGCAATCTAATAGTCACGTCAATCAGTGACGAATCTCGATAAGCTTGTAGAAATTGGTTGGTCTTTTTTTATATGCATGAACAGATTACTACCCTTGGGTTGGCACAGTTGTTTAGGGCGTTGGAGAATTTTCAGCTCAATTGGAGCTCACCCATTTAAATCTGACTGCGTGCAAATTATTTTGAATCAAGATCATTTGCATTTTGCTTTGGGTGTAATTTAGGGTTGTGAAATACTTGAGCGATTGTAAACTCTGTATTCTCCGAATTCAAGGTGGATTTTTTACATCTAACTCTCTCTGTGGAGTATGTATCAATATTTAGATCGAACCACGTTCTTTGGTGTTTTTTTTTATTGTTCCTCATTGGTTTCTCTAATATTTTTCCTTCTAGCTTAAGCATAAATTGCAAGATCCGTTAGTTTTTTCATTATATTACAATAATTGTTATTAGAGTTAAGGTTAGAGTTTCTAGAGTTGATTTAGGGCTTTGCTTGTTTGATCACTATTTGGAAATTATGCCGTTGAAATTATGTTTGGAACAAAAGTGAAGATTGAGAAGTTCAATGGGACGAACGAATTTGGGTTGTAGAGCATTAAGATGTGTGCTCTATTAACAACCTTGGTTTTGGCAAAGGTATTAGATGACAAGGATAAATTGCTAGAAATGATGAAGGAGGCCGATAAAGTAGAGTTGATAGTGTCACGCCCCGAACCCCATCGAGTTCGCGACATCCCGCTACAGGTCAAATTTGTTGTGACGTCTCAGGAACGTCGCCGACCCAACCCAAACATCAGAGCCACATGCGGAAGCGAATACAAAAACCCCGGACAAAAGGATGACGACAACGGGGTAGGACACTATAACTATCAAACAACAACATAATCATACAACACCAAATATACAAACATCATATTACAGACATAATTAACAAACTAACATCCGAAATCACCGTAATAACAAAATATCAAGGGTTTGGTTATCTTAATTTCACTATCGGATGACCCAAGCTAAACAACCACTAAAATACTCTAGGGAAAGCCTAAGGATCGCCCTCTTCCAGTCTGCTTCTGAATCTCTGATTTGAACCTCCAGAAACTCACCTGCAGCTCCACTGAGAACCAAAGGCCGCTCCCCAGACTTCCAAAAAGAGGAGGCGGACTTTTCGGGTCTAAGGCTGGAGGTCTGAAATTGTGGATTATATAACTATAAGATGAATCTCAATAAGTGTACAACCCCAAACCCCACGTAGGCACTCACGTACGGCCAGACAGAACACGTATCTCACACAACGATTAATCAATCTAACAATCACACACGAACCTACCTGGAACCCCTCTTGCACGTCCCTGCACGTTAGATAGTAATACAGCCAACATTCCACCACAATGAATCACAACTGCGCGCGTGTCTCGATTATCAAGCAAAACCTACTTGGACACGTCCCATACCGTGCTTAGCAGTATTTTACCCCATGATCGAGCATCACAGCGCTCAATACAAACACACTCACACAATGACTCACACCACGCATCACTTTCGCAAACCTCGCACCTCAAGCCAATTCCCGCTCATTCTCAACTTTTCCACCACTACCGCGCCCACATAAAACGCATTAGGCCAACGGTCTTTTGACCTCGTCAGGCATCAACACCCCGTCGGGCCGGGCATCGTCACCTCGTCAGGGACGACATCGTCCCGCGTAAACGAACATGCCTCAGGACGGACCTTACCCCGCGTAAACGAACACGCCTTAGGGTCTCACTTTTCAAACCAATCCTACATTCTCGTACCTTCGTTCCACTCATACCACATCTGTCACACGACCACACCTACACACGGCAGAACACACACACCTCACACATACATGGCCATGCACAAATTCACATCTCACGTACACTTCGCAAACGCACGTTCTCATCACACGAACATGCTACCCGATCACACATGCTTGGCACGCGAACTCAATGCACAATCACACCTACACACCTCACGGTTACACACGTGGCACATGGCCAATCACACTCAGTCCAAAACACATTTCAAACCAGCCCACGACCACAACTCGCACAACCACATATACAATTCGATTCAAGGCAATACCTCACCAATCAATTGCACGATTCAGCCGCAATCATTTCACACCATCTCAGCCTTATCCGAGCCTATCAAACCATAAATTTCCAGCCACTAAATCAGTCCACAACCACCAATTATCCAGCCTCTATCTAAAACCCAAAACAGCTACATAATTCACCCTAAATCGAGCCTTAAACAAGTCTAACAATACCCGAGGTCCTAAATGATATTTGGGAAAAACACTTACCCTAAAAAGCGAGACAAACTAGGGCTAGAACGGTGCGAACAGCAGCGGCGGCGGCGGCGGCGTCGCCGGCGGAGATGTACGGTCGGCGACGTACGGATACCGTACGGATACCGTACGGAACACCGTACGGGGGGACGCCGTATGGACACGTACGGGGACACCGTACGGACGATGACGTACGGCGACGTATGGACGGCTGAAGCGTCACGGTGGCAGCGGCTCGGCTGTTCAAGCTCCGGCGCGGCGACGTTGAGCTCCGGCGTACGGACGGCGACCGAGAAGGAGGAAGAGGGAGAGAGAGGTTTCGGGAGAGAGGAGAGAGAGTGGTCTGGCCAGAATGAGAGAGGAGAGAGAATTTGGGTTCAACTAGTCAAATATAATGGGCTTGGGTGGACACGTATCGGCGATCCGCGATTTTTCCCAAAATACTCTTGATCCAACGGTTCTTGTTTGTCCATATCTAATAATTGAGAGGCAAAAGCGTGCAAGGTCCAATAATTGAGTTGATATACTTACTTTAATTATCCCAAATATTTTTCCAAAATTCGGAACTGAAAATGGCCCAGGGGCAAAATGGTCATTTTTCCGGTCCCGGGTCGAAATTCCATTTTTCGCTTGTACCAACCCCAAATGTGTGTGGCCAACATAATATAGTGTCGGATTTTCAAAAATAGTCTTTTAAGCTCTCGAAAATCGACTGCAAAGTCCTGAAAAATAAAATAATATTATTTTTGCTCCTGGGCCAAAATTCCAATTTTTGACTGTAACAACTCTAAATTTACGTGGCCACCCTAAAATGATATCGGTCGTGAAAAATAATCTCATACGGCCTCAAAATCGATATCGGTGATCAGAGGGGTAAAATCGTAATTTTTCCAGTCCCGAACCGAAATCCATTTTTTTGCAGAAATGGGTGGCCCCAAAGTTGGCCAAGCCAAAAACGTCATCGGCCGCTCAAAATTATCACTTTCAAAATTCTCGATTCCCGGGCCCGAATTCCAAGAAATGACTAAAATTGATCAATCGCAACTTTAGCTTATCTCTGGCTAACGGGTGGCTCTCTGGAATTACGCGCTCTCGACCCGTGACAGACACTAAGTCAAATCACGTTTAAGTTTGCTCAAGCCAAGGCGATCTCGATTGTCATGTAATTGCGAAGGTCTGTCACTAGTTCCCTTTGGACACGATCAATAAGATAAATTAGTCTTGGTTGGCCCAAAACATTTCCTCGTCAATTCTTTTGGTCGAAGATCGAACCAAGGTCGAGTTCTTTGGTCGTGCGAACTCAATCCCGTAATAGCCTTACCCCTAAGGTTAGCATCCCGAGAATGCACGAGTCCCAGGTGAGATCTTACTATAGTGCATTGGTCAATTTCATTCCTTAAATCCCGAGAAAAGGATCGAAAATTCAGAATGTTACAATTCTTCCCCCCTAATAAAAATTTCGTCCTCGAAATTTTTAACTATACTCAGTTATCCAAACTGATGGGGGTGATGACGTTTCATTATTCCTTACTCCCAAGTGGTACCTTCTGTCTCGCGATACTCCTAAACAACTTTAACCAATGGGACCGTCTTATTCCTTAAAACTGGTTCCTTCCCATTTGTCCCTAAAATTCAATATACATATTCCCAACATATCCTTTCAATCTGTATAGTCCGTCCAGACTGGCCGATAAAATCTCTTCCATAAATTCCGTCAACAACACAACTATCGAGGTTCCTCCTCGACTCCTTACAATCTCAAATCTAAGGTGTCCAGCCAGACTAAATTGAATCACCCTGATGCTGCATTCCATTATAGCATTCTGCTTGCCTATCAATCCACACCCTTTATCATTTCCAAAACTACACATAACCAACAGGTCCAACACAGCCGACTCTATCCTGCTTTCTACACCACCAAAACCATTTCACAGCCTGAACATCTCAATAACATGCATATCTTATTCATTAACAATACAGTCACACACGCTTGCACTTTCAAAAAACGGTCTCAATCCAGCCAATATAACAAATCAAGCAGACACAAACGAGTATGACGCCCCTGGATCCATAAGACAAATGACACATAATTATATAGAGAAACCATGCATGTGCTTTCGCCTGGCATATTCTCAATACCCTTCCGTGTCAGAGAGTACATTTGTCCTTGTGCCGGTGGTCTGTTCGAACTAGCCGGCGGGGCTGCACTAGTCGGATTCCCAATTCGAGGTGTCTGCGATGACGGGGGTGGTCAAACCTGAATATTCGGACAATTCCTTATGTGATGGCCCATTCCACCACACCCAAAGCATGCCCTGTCACGCCCCGTACCCCACGAAGCGCGAGCATCTCACCTGCAGTCATTTATGATGCAACGCTTTCAGGATGCGTCGCCGACCCACTCCCAAAACAGAGATCAAGCACACGTGGAAGTATTAAATAAATAAACCCAGACAACTACAATATGAGCCGAGGATAGCCACACATCAAACACTTATCGTAGAAAATAATTACACATTTATATTGCTATTAAAAACCATTTATACAATATTTACAAGTACAAATAAAAGGTACACACGATCAGTAACCACTTGATCGAAAAGTGGTAAGCGGCTAGGGAGGTCAGGCTAAAACTTGAGAAGAGGGCTACAGTCCAAAAAGTAGCGGCCCTCACTACTAGCTAAGGACACGGGACGACTCTATGGCTCCCAGTTAGGATCAGACGACTCAGTAGAATCATCTGACAGCTCCTTGGAGGCATCCTCGCTAGTCCCCGACTCCTCCGAATCCATGGCCTGAGCTCACTCGTCCTCGGAGTCCAGCTCCAACTCCGGGTCCAGGCAAATCTCGAACCCCTCCTCGTCTGATCCCAGCTCTGCAACCTCACCATCCTCATCTACATCCTGCTCCATGGCCTCAGGTTCGTCATTCTCCTCCTCGTCCATCGGTTCGGGGTCCTCTGCTAGTACATCGGGCTCCTCATCCATCTCTTCCTCCTGTCTCATCCACTCGGGTGTGACCTCTGGATCGATCACCTCACCGTCCGCTATAATTGATTGCAACATCCCAACACTATCGACCGGGATATCAAAGGTCCTGAGGGGCTCTCCCTCATTTCCATTGGCATCTCGGTGGCACCATGCCACATACTCCTGTTTCTGGTAAAAATACTCGCCTATATTCACAATCAGTTCTGATCTATACCTCACAAAAGCCTCCCCATTGCCTGAGGGGTAGGTACTGGTATACTGCCGGATCTGCATAGGGATTCCAAAAAGAGGCGGTGGTCTCTCCATCCTCATGGCCGGAGTTCTGAAAAGTTTCGGTTTTACACAACCGTGAGACGAATCTCAGCGAGTTCAATCCCTAAACCTAGGCTAGGCTAGCATGCAATCACCTGACTGGAAACAAATATTTAAAACTATAATGCAACAACAATTAAACAATTCTCTAATCCTGCAGGTTAGGCAGTTTAATATATATAATATAAACGACGCATACGTGGCACACATTGTCACACGTACGCCAATCACATGCTCATGCACCGAGTCTCACACACTCGCATGCCAGTCCATAGATGTTCATGCATGCAAATGTCGTCGACATGTTACATGCATTTCCCGGCCCATTGGCCCACACTGGCAAATTGGCAATCGCCCAATTTATTATTTATTACGACTTGAGTCAACAATGTTCACGGCCCGGCGCGTCTAGCCTGCTTCAAAGTCCATGAGGCACAGCAACCGATCTGGCCCAGTGTCTTTAGCTTGCTTCAAAGTACATGAGGCGCAACACCGATCTCCTTACGAACCAGAGCCTGCTTCAAAGTACATGAGGTGCAATACTGATCTTCTTACGAACCAGAGCCTGCTTCAAAGTGCATGAGGATGGTCGTCTTCCAGACGTACCGGGCATCGTCCTGTTTCAAAGTGCATGAGGATGGTATTAACCCGAAGGTCATGACCCGAAGGTCCTTAGGTGATCACACAACTTATTATTATCTGAACCCAGCGTATAACGCTTCAGGGTATTTTAGGTGATCACATGCTCATGGCAGGCACGCATTCTCGCACAATTTCACCACATGTCTCACTCTTGGCATACATAATGCGTGTCCATGTTATGCAATGCAATGCACCACAATCATCAATATAATTTAAACACTCAATGTCATAATACATGCTCAATTTGCCCAATTAATATGGTGTGGCCTAATATGCGATTCACAATTCAATAATTAATTGCAAGCCAAACAGTGGCCAATCGCACACCACAATAATCAGCCACACAACATGCGACATGGCAGTACGTAATCAATCACAATTAAGCACGAATTACATACAATCAGCCAACCCAGACATACCCGGCAATTTCACCGACCAGTTCCTAAATTGGCCATTCCACCCTATTAATCTCCCCAATTAAATTCTCATTGGTCCACTACATTTTTCCCGATAATAATTTCTATCGGTCGGTACACTAATTTTTCTCTGCCAGTACTAGCATTCCTAATCCAGTCCAGAAAAATGCACTATTAGTCTTAATCCGGGTTTAGGAATTATACTCACTTAATTTCTAGACCACGGCGATGAGGAACGGTGGCCTATCACTGATGAATAGTGAAACCGGCGGCGGCGTTCCCGGTGGACGGTACGGACATCGATCGGCGGTGTATGGACGGGGCGACGTACGGACCTGTACAGACGGGCGGAGGACGGTGGCCGGCGCGACGGCCGTACGGACAGCGGACTGTCCGGTGCTACAGTATCTACCGTACGGATACTGTACAGACAGGTATCGTCGGCGTCATACAGCGCGGCTAGACGGCTGGGTGGCGACGGAACGGTGATCCGAGCTGCGGCGCGGCGGCGGTGCTAACCCGGGAGAGAAAAAAAGGAGAGAAAGAGAGAGAAAGGGAGAGAGAAAGGGGTTGGACAGGGGCAAGGTTGTGGCTGGGGGCTGTGGTGGTAGACGGTGGGGCACGGCGGGCGGCGGCGGTCTCCGGCAAGGCCAAACCAAGAGAGAAAATGAGAGAAAAATGGGAGAGGGAGTGATCAACGTGAGAGAGAGAGAGCTGTTCTGGCCAGCTGAGGGTGAGAGGAGAGAGAGTGAGAGTCTTATCTTGGTCAAATACTAGGGGCTAGGGGTGCCAAATGTCAAAATCTAGCAAAAATGACCATTTTACCCCTCATCCAAGGGCCACCATTAAATCTTATCCAATAATTCAAGGGTAGTTTGGTCCTTTACTGCCATAATTAGGATAAGTTCAATTTTAATTAATTTACTTAATTATCCTTCAAAATTCGGAACAAAAAATAGGCCAGGGGCAAAACCGTCATTTTTCGAGTTCCGGGGCGAAGTTCCATTTTTCGCCCGTACCAACCCTCCATGTGCATGGCCAACATAATGTGGTGTCGGAATCGCGAAATTCATCGCGCAAGCTCTCGAAAATCCACGTCAAATTTTGAGGGGCAAAATCGTAAATTTTTCCAATTTTTTGTTGAAATTCCAATTTTTGGCCATAACGACTCCTGGCATGCGTGGCTATCCTAAAATGGCGTTGGCCTCGAAAAATAACCTCATTTGGTCTCGAAAAGCAACGCTGGTGTCCTGAGGGGCAAAATCGTAATTTTTCACCCCCGGACCGAAATTCCAATTTTTACTCGTACTAACTCCAAATATGTGTGGCCACCATAATATGACGTCGAATTCCCAAGAATAGTCTCTTAAGCCTTCGAAAATCGATATCGTAATCCGGGCCCAATTCTATGAACAAAACTCGCTAAATTTTTAATTTCAGGGTCTCTCACTAACGGACGGCTGTTTAGAGGTTATGCGTATCGTCCTAGGGCTATCCGCATTGTGATGGTCTCGATCATTGAGAGAATGAGAAATTATCACTAGTTCCAAAGGTCATGATCATTCGGTTCAAGTTCGGGACTGGTTGGCCACGTGCACTTTCGGCCTTGCAGAATCACCTGCATCCCAATTGTACATCGTTGGCCTTGGCCAAACTCAATTCATTACTCTTTCCTAAGATCGGCCCACGTTGGCCCAAAATATTCCTTCAGCGTTTCTCGTGATCGGTATCCGTTTCGCAATAGGATCCCCGGTCCACGTACAGTTTTCTGGTTAGCCATTCCCCATTGGTTAGTATCTCGAGAGTGATCAGCTCTGGGCAAGACTTACCAAAATGAAATGCGAAATAATATCAGTTTTATTGATTCCGGAATTACATCGAAATTCAGGCTGTTACATGCCCCAGTCACACTTGGGCAAGGACCATTCCCATGATATCTCCCACATCGTCTACAAGCTGAATTAGATAGATGTGCCGACTTCCCAATATTCCTTCTTGCTGGAGGGACAAAATGTCGATTTTCCATCATCGGCCTTTTCCCCTGCTGTCGATCGTCCTCGACTAAGGTATGTTGTGATCTAGACACGGCGGCTCTTTCCGTCATATCCTGCTCAATAATCTGAGCCCATCTATACATTTCTCCATAGTCCTTAAGATCGTGCGATAATATCTGACTCCGAAGATCCGGCTTCAATCCGTCTCGGAATCTTCGAGCCCTATCCTGTGGATTTTCTACCATTGCCGGGGTAAACTTTGCCAACATCGCAAATTCTGCTTCATATTGATCAACTGTCATCCGTCCTTGGCGTTATCGCATAAATTCCATCAACTTCTTCTCCTTGGCGTTCTCCGAAAAATATTTCTCGTAGAAACTCTCAACAAACGCAGCCCAAGTCTGGGCGTTCCTTCTGGAAATACCCTACCTTCAGTGGCCTTCCACCAATCATGGGCATTTTCCTGTAACTGATATACCGCCAATGTTACCTTCTCTTCATCAGTGCACCCCAAAACTTTAAAAGTTTTCTCCAATGATTCCACCCATCTCGGTGCAGTCTCGGAGTCACCACGACCATGAAACTGAGGCGGCTTCAACTTTATAAACTGTTCTATTAATTTGGGCATCTGTCTAACCCCTGCTGGTTAGACCTGCCCTTGCTAGGCTTGATTTCCTCTCACACCAGCATTCTCATTAACTACAGCAGCTGTAGCCTCAGTAGCTTGGGCGGTCGCATTATCTATCTCTTGAGCTTGCCTATCCATCATATTCCCGATTCTCTTTAATACTCCGAGGACTCCTTCCATATGCGGATCTTCCGCAGGTCTAATATCAGCTCTGGGATCCACTGCAACTCCAACACCCACTCCAGGATTTTCTACCACTCTAGCACCTATATCAAGATCCTCTATGGCTCTAGCTCGAGCACGACCTCTACCTCTTGTTCCTCTTTTAGTGCCCCTTCTTAGGACTATTCCTACTCCTCTTCCTTCGCTGCTCATCGTATCAGCTTTGTACTACTCTCCTACCTGCTATAAGTCCACACGGGTATCAAAGACCTAGGTCAACTACACTAGTCCAAGCCCTAGGCACAAAACTTAACAACCGGCACTCGACAACCGACAACCCACCATCAAACTGATCACCTAATATCAAGTCAACATCATCCAGCATTCAACAGGGTTCTCGTACTCACCTCAAGTCCTGCTGCACCTTCGTCTCAACCATCATCACAATCACAATAAACCACTCAGCAATCACAGGCGCGTACTCACAGGACATGCATGACCAACATAAACATGCATTTAACAAAAGGCTCCCTAACTAATTACCCTAAAGTCGTCACTCCTTATCACTCCAGGTCTCGACCTTGCTGGTATCAAGCAAGCCTTGCTCTGATACCAATTCAAACCGGGGATGTCACGCCCCAAACCTCACGAAGCGCGAACATCCTCCCTTAGGTCGAATTTGTTGCGACGTCCCAGGAACGTCGCCGACCCAACCCAAACATCAGAGCCACATGCGGAAGTGAATACAAAAACCCCAGACAAAAAGATGACGACAATGGGGTAAGACACCATAACTATCAAACAACAACATAATCATACAACACCAAATATACAAACATTATATTACATACATAATTAACAAACTAGCGTCCGAAATCACCGTAATAACAAAATATCAGGGGTTTGGTTATCTTAACTTCACTATCGGATGACCCAAGCTAAACAACCCCTAAAATACTCTAGGGAAAGCCTAAGGATCGCCCTCTTCCAGTCTGCTTCTGAATCTCTGGCTTGAACCTCCGAAAACTCACCTGGAGCTCCACTGAGCACCAAAGGCAACTCCCCGGACTTCCAAAAAGAGGAGGCAGACTTTCCGAGTCTAAGGCTAGGGGTTTGAAATTGTGGATTATACAACTATGAGACGAATCTCAATAAGTGTACAACCCCAAACCCCACGTAGGCACTCACGTACCGCCAGACAGAATACGCATCTCACACAACGATCAATCAATCTAACAATCACACACGAACCTACCTGGAACCCCTCATGCACGTCCCTGCACGTTAGATAGTAATACAGCCAACATTTCACCATAATGAATCACAATCGCGCGCGTGCCTCGATTATCAAGCAAAACCTACTTGGACACATCTCATACCGTGCCTAGCAGTATTTTACCCCATGATCGAGCACCACAGCGCTCAATACAAACACACTCATACAATGACTCACACCATGCATCACTTTCGCAAGCCTCGCACCTCAAGCCAATTCCTGCTCATTCTCAACTTTTCCACCACTACTGCGCTCGCGTAAAACGCATCAGGTCAACGGTCTTCTGACCTCGTCAGGCATCGACACCCCGTCGGGCCGGGCATCGTCACCTCGTCAGGGACGGCATCGTCTCGCGTAAACGAACACGCCTCAGGACGGAATCCTACATACACTTCTACCGCGCCTACGTAAAACGCATCAGGCCAACGGTCTTCTGACCTCGTCAGGCATCGTCACCCCGTCGGGCTGGGCATCGTCACCTCGTCAGGGACGGCATCGTCCCACGTAAACGAACACGCCTTAGGACGGACCTTACCCCGCGTAAACGAACATGCCTCAGGGTCTCACTTTTCAAATCAATCCTACATTCTCGTACCTTCGTTCCACTCATACCACATCTGTCACACGGCCACACCTACACACGGCAGAGCACACACACCTCACACATACATGGCCACGCACAAATTCACATCTCACGTACACTTCGCAAACGCACGTTCTCATCACATAAACACGCTATCCGATCACACACATGCTTGGCACGCGAACTCAATGCACAATCACACCCACACACCTCACGGTCACACATGTGGCATACGGCTAATCACACTTAATCCAAAACACATTTCAAACAAGCCCACGACCACAACTCGCACAAACACATATACAATTCGATTCAAGGCAATACCTCACCAATCAATTGCACAATTCAACCGCAATCATTCCACACCATCTCAGCCCTATCCGAGCCTATCAAACTACAAATTTCCAGCCACTAAATCAGTCCACAACCACCAATTATCCAACCTCTATCTAAAACCCAAAACAGCCACATAATTCACCATAAACCGAGCCCTAAACAAGTCTAACAATACCCGAGGTCCTAAATGACATTTGGGGAAAACACTTACCCTAAAAAGCGAGACAAACCAGGGCTGGAACGATGCGGAACAGCAGTAGCAGCGTCGCCGGCGGAGACGTACGGACGCCGTACGGACACTGTACGGACACCGTACAGACGGTGACGTGCGGTGACGTATGGACGGCTGAAGCGTCACGGCGGTAGCGGCTCAGCTTTTCAAGCTCTAGCGCGGCAGCGGTGAGCTCCGGCGTACGGACGGTGATCGAGGAGGAGAAAAAGGGAGAGAGAGGTTTCGGGAGAGAGGAGAGAGAGTGGTCTGGCCAGAATGAGAGAGGAGAGAGAATTTGGGTCTAACTAGTCAAATATAATGGGCTTGGGTGGACACGTGTTAGCGATCCGCGATTTTTCCCAAAATACTCTTGATCCAACGGTCCTTATTTGTCCATATCCAATAATTGAGGGGAAAAAGCGTTCAAAGCCCAATAATTGAGCTGATATACTTACTTTAATTATCCCAAATATTTTCCCAAAATTCGGAACTGAAAATAGCACAGGGGCAAAATGGTCATTTTTCGGGTCCCGGGTCGAAATTTCATTTTTCGCCCGTACCAACCCCAAATGTGTGTGGCCAACATAATATAGCGTCAGATTCTCAAAAATGGTCTTTTAAGCTCTCGAAAATCGACTGCAAAGACCTGGGGAATAAAATAATATTATTTTCGCTCCCGGGCCAAAATTTCAATTTTTGACCTTAGCAACTCTAAATTTGCGTGGCCAACGTAGAATGACATCGGCTGCGAAAAATAATCTCATACGGTCTCAAAATCGACATCGGTGACCAGAGGGGCAAAATTGTAATTTTTTCGGTCTCGAACCGAAATCCATTTTTTTGCAGAAATGGGTGGCCCCAAGGTTGGCCAAGCCAAAAACGTCATCGGCCACTCAAAATTGTCACTTTCAAAATTCTTGAGTCCCGGACCCAAATTTCAAGAAATGACTAAAATTGACCAATCGCGACTTTAGCTTATCTCTGGCTAACGGGTGGCTCTCTGGAATTACGCGCTCTCGACGCGTGATAGACACTAAGTCAAATCACGTTTAAGTTTGCTCGAGCCAAGGCGACCTCGATTGTCATGTAATTGCGAGGATCTGTCACTAGTTCCCTTTGGACACGATCAATCAGATAGATCAGTCTTGGTTGACCCAAAACATTCCCTCGTCAATTCTTATGGTCGAAGATCGAACCAAGGTCGAGTTCTTTGGTTGTGCGAACTCAATCCCGTAATGACCTTACCCCTAAGGTTAGCATCCCGAGAATGCGCGGGTCCCGGGTGAGATCTCACTATAGTGCATTGGTCAATTTCATTCCTTAAATCCTAGGAAAAGGATCGAAAATTCAGAATGTTACGGATAGAGAATGCGAAAAGCATAATTATATTGAATCTATTGGATGAGATATTGATTGTAGTGACCAAAGAGAAAGATGTCATAGCATCGTGGGCAAAACTTCATGCATTTTATTTTATGAAGGGTCTGAACAATCACTTATATATGCTGAAAATGATGTTTAAGTTCCAGGTGGTTGAAAGTACATCTATCAAAGCCCATTTGGATGAGTTTAATAAATTCATGATGGACTTAAAGAACGTCAGTGAGGCCTTTCATGATGAGAAATAAGGCATTATGTTGTTAGCGTCTCTATCGGTTTTTTAAGCACTTTACTGATTCGCTACTACGAGGGCACACTACAATTACCTTGAAAGATATTAAATCTGCCTTGTTTTAAAAGAATGACGAAAGAAGTTACAAAAAATAACTTAACGTAGAATATGGCATGAGCTTTGATTATTTGGGGTAGAGTCAATCGTAAAGAGTCTAGAAATAGTAGATGGAAGAGCTGTATTAAATCAAGGTTCAATGTTCGGAACCATCAATGTTCGCAGTGCTGTGAGGTAGGACACTGCAAGAGAGACTGTCCAAAGTACAATGGTAAATGAGTTTAGGTGGAGTCTACAAGTGATGGTAATATTGTTACCACAAAAGATTATAATTTTAGTGATGTCGACGATGTGTTAACAATTACCACGAGTTCATAAGATGATAATTGGGTGCTTGACTCTAAATGTTCTTATCTTATAACTCTTCATTGACATTGGTTTATTACCTATCAGCACACGGATGGTGGTAAGGTTTTTATGGGAAACGATGCTACTTGTGAAGTAGTGGGGATAGGAACAGTTCGGATTAAGATGCACGATGGAGTGGCGATAACATTGACTAACGTAAGACATGTTCTGGAGTTGAGGAAGAACCTTATTTCGCTATGTGCTTTTGACGGATTCTAATACCGAATCTCTGCTACCGATACTTAGATCGAACCTTGTAGATTTGTGGTGTTGCTTATTGTTTCTCATTGATTTCTATGATAATTTTCTCCTTTCACGCTTTAAGTATTGCAAGATCCGTTATTTTTCGTGTTATATTACACTAGATATTGTGCTTCATGGGCCTCTAGGTAGCCCTTGTCTCCATGACGTGCCCATGGGTAATAAAAAAAAAATCAACACTACACTAACACATGATTGCATTTACCACACATATTAACAATACTTGCATTAAAGACATATCTCAAGTGGCCACATTTTATAGCATGGGTCTTTTCCATGTATCTCTAGGTGAGGGATGAGGTCGAGCATATTCTCGAAGATGATGGAGACATGGCGGGTATGTACCTGACCAGCAAACTGCTTCAAGAAGAAGATGACAACTCTTCTTCTTCCTCAGCTGCCGTCGAGGAGGAAGAAGATGTTCATGAACTCAACAATGACGGGCACATACTGAATCTCTTGCTTTCTGTTTAATATCAATCCTGTTATCATTGTCTTATCGCCAAATTTATACAGGCATGACAGTGGAGATCCCGATATCTCACCCGATGACGGCTTGACTCCTCCGCGTGGCTCGCTGAACGATGCAATAGAAACGGCCAAGAGCAGCGATTCTCGCTTCGCCGCCCCAGCCAGGCATGTCCACGTGGCGGAATTAGAGATGCTCCTAGAGGCATACTTCGTGCAAGTTGATGGCACACTTAACAAACTCTCTACAGTATGAATCTCATACTTTCTCTCTGATGACAAATTAAATTTCCTTGTGAAAGCACATACCCAAAAAGAGACACTGAACAACCTTTTCGCTGTGAATTAATAGCTAAACTCGTTAGTTCTCTTCTTATTTTTTCTGATCTTAAAGCTGAGGGAGTACGTCGACGACACGGAGAACTACGTCAACATCGTGTTGGATGACAAACAAAACAATCTTCTGCAGATGGGAGTGCTGATAACAACTACTATTCTGGTGCTCGGCGTGTACATAGTCCTCGTTGACTTGATGGGCATGAACATCACCACCACACTTTCGGATCCCACAAATCAGTCCCAGGAAAACTTCATATGGATTAACGTCGCTGGCGCCATCATTACCATCTTATTGTATGTCGGCATAGTTGCATGGTACAAATACAAAGGATTGCTCTATTAAGGGCATGTAGAAATTTAAGATCACCTGCAAAATAAGCAAAATGTTTAGGATCGGTTGAGGTTGGAACCCTCCATGGATAGTTTGCTATGACTACTGCAGAACTGTAATTCTGAACTGGTGGCTCATGTAATCTTGAAGCACATGGACACAAGGAGAGATGATTTCCAGTAAAATGAAAGAAAAGAGGATATAAAGAGATGCTACTGTATTAATTATCAAGTTTGTAAAATGAGACAGACTTCGGGCAGAGAATGGGGAAATGGGTTGAACCAATGCATGTTGACAAAGAACCGGTTCCATGGAAGTTAGCATGAGCCCCACAGGCAAGTCCTGCATGGGTATTCTTGAGGAAGAATTTGATGGAAATATCGTAAAAGGAATGAGCAGAAGCCAAATAAAAAAAAGAACAGTTACGTAGAAAAGAATGATTTGTCTATCAAAATACTATAAAGATAAGAAGTATGACCCCGACATCGATATCGTTGTCTATAATTCCTCCATTGATGCTGATTAGGTCTTCATAGATGATCAATATAATTGATGCACTTAGGGGACCGGCGGACCCGTTATGTGACTGGATGAACCGGCGGACTTGAAGTCAATGATGTCGGATTGAGCTCAAATTTGGTGGGCTGAAGCGAAACGACGTGCTGATCAATACTCACTACCATTGGCTGTGACTAACGATAGATTTTCGCGATTCGGGGTCATTTAGATGGGTTTTTTCCTTTTTTTAGTATTTTTTATGGGTTAATTTAGTAAAGGGTAATTTCGTAATTTTACGTTTCAATGTTTACTAATCCTAGTAGGGTTAGGTTTGGGGATATATAAGCTTATTTTAGGGTTTCGTTTGAGCAGACTTTGGATATTTTGATTTGATAATCATATTTGGAGGACGAATTGTCTTCTATTGAATTTTCTTGTTCAGTCAATTTTTTTAATCGCGTTTCGGCATCAATAATGATGCCCAATGGCTTCCCAATTACTCACAAACAGTTAACTTAAAATATCAGTGCAAGATTCTTCTGCAGACAAGAATTCGATAGAGGCCATTCTTCAAAAAGGTCTCATGACCATAGATTGAGGCCTAATAAATCGAAAGCTGCTATACTAATTTCACCGTTAATCTGAGTCAATGCCCTGGGAGGGATGATTATCAGGAGGATTTTCCGTTGTAATATCGTTGACAGCTTTATCGAATGTGCCCCTTATGTGTTGACACATCAGCATCAGATCTTGGCATGCATCTTTCAATACCTCTCTTGCTGGCTCATCTGAGAAACACCACGTAAAAGATTCAAACAGAGTAGAATACATGAAAAGCCATTTTGGAGATCACCAGAGAAGAAAATGCTAGATGACCAACAGCTCCATTGGTTACAGAAGGTGGGGGAAGATGGATGCGAGACATGAAAGCTAGGCCTAATGCCTGTGAAAGGGAGGCCTCTTCTAACCAGGGCAATCCTCTCCAATGTTCTGTGCAAGATGTTTCATGGCCTTAAGGTGCAAAGTTAAAACAGAGAGTTGGTACAATTTTGAATGACTTAACAATGCTGGGTATGGCAACATGTATTAAAGATTCCGTGATGTGCTGTGCGGATTCCATGAGCTCGTCAAACCTTTTTTTGACAAAATCCAGCAACACTTAAATCGTATTTCCTGGTCTACCCATCTATAAAAAAAAAAAAACATAACCAACTACAATTTCACACTATAACATGATGTTTAGAAGCAAAGCAAAGCATCCTAAGTACATCACATCTCTTAGGCTAGAGATTGATGGGAGCATATAATTCCTGTTGTTTGAACTCTAACATTAACCCGGGCTTCCGAAGGATGGGGAATGCTGTAACCACAAAATATTACCCGTGGACTGCAGAATAGACACAACATGCACTAAAACTCTATGGAATCTAAACTTACCAAAAACCGACAAACTGTGCAATAGCAGGAACAGAAAAGCATGGAGAAGATTGAAGTATACTAGAAGGTTAACTTCTATACCAAGGAGAAAAGAGAAAGTATAACAGAAAATGTTCCAGTTAGCATTTCATCGTAACATTTTTCCATATTCATTACTCTCCAATAAGACGAGTAACTCAGCCTTCATTCGATGGTTTCACCCAATGAAAAGCGAAAGTAAGAAGTAACCTTCATTTTGAGGGACAAAAGAACATTCAGTATGTGATAATGATAGGCGAAAACTCATACGTAATAACTATCCAATTAAAATTCTTCCCGTTAGTAAGTTTACTGCTCAATAACATCCCTGCTCCTGATGTTTAACACTTGCATGCTGATACTGGCCAAAACGATTAATGGATGGATGATCCTACTACGTAAAAATCTGAGAAATAGCACCAAGTACAGTAATGGAGTACTGACTCTTGATTCAAGGTAAATCTGAGGGCATTTGCAAGTGCATGATCCTCCTCACCAAGAGAAAATTTGGCATTCCGTTGATCTCCAAAGGATGCGTGTTCCATCAGCAACAACTACTGTCCTGTCCATGCAAGATATTCCGAAATGTTGAGAAACTAACCATGCACAGAGGCGTTCCCCAGAGAGAGAGAGAGAGAGAGAGAGAGAGAGAGAGAGAGAGAGAGAGAGTTATTTCATAATTTATGGATAGTAGATTAGCTTCATACAAAGATTCATCTCCCCAATCCAGAAGAAAAATACTACTTTCCTCAGGACAGCAATTCTTCGAAGGGATATTTTTTACCAAAGTTAATATTCTTCAAAAGTAAATAAACATAAGAATTCGACAACGTCGAATCTCATTTGATTCCTTACAAACATTTTCATCTTGTCTCCGTTGAAAGCTAAGGGAATACATTCAAGACACGGAGGACGATGTGAACATAATGTTGGATGACAAGTAAAACAATCTGCTGCAAATGGGAGTGGTGATATCGACGGCAACACTATTCATACGCGTGACCGGAATATTCAGCATGAACATCAGAATTGCACTCTTCCACCCTCCAAATCCAACAATCAACAATTTCCTCTGGACAGCAAGCGGGTGCATGGTTGGGACGATTGTCTTGTATGCTATTGCAATAGCATGGTACAAGCATAAACGGTTTATATAGCTAGCAGGTCAAGATCAACATCGCTCGGAGAATGTTTTGTGTAGAAACGCAAATACGGACAGTATGCGTGGTATAGTTATAGGAAAAGCTTATGCTTCTATAGTGTGTTTATCTTTAGGTTTCCAACACTTATGTGAGTCACGTATCAATATTTATTCAATCGATTATGAATTATGACCTTCTCTAATAATATAAGAATTTTATTGAAGTTACCGAATTTTTTATATGATTATCAACTTTATGTGAGTTACTTATCAACTAGTTACGACTCTCATTTGAGCCACTTGCAGATGTTGATTAGTTCGTTTGGAATTACTACTTTTCTAATAAGTGCTAACTTTTATTGATTTTACCAACTCTTATATGAAACTATAAACTATATTTAAGTATTTATCGGTATTTATTTTTTGAAAGTTACTGACTTTTTAGGTTATTGATTTTGAGCCTCTTATCAATGTTGACTAAGTTGTTTACGAATTACCAATTTTTCAAATAATTTACCAACTCCTGTTGAATTTATCAACTCTTATACAAAATTACCACTTTGTTTTGAATCACCCAACATAATAAAAATATATATTACTTGTGACATCTTGAAAAAAATTAGTCCATTTGGGATTTATGAAATACTGGATTTTATGAATGTACTCGTAGTCAGTTCTCGCCCGAAACTGATCATTCCTGGGAATGCTAACCATTAGGGAAAGGCTAATAGGGGAAATTAAATTCGCGCGACTAAATGAAATTCGATCGTGAATGGATTTCGACCATCAAATCACGGAAGTGATATTTTGAGTCATTGTTGGCCGATCCAAGGATAGTTAGGGGTCGGTTCGCCACTGTCGTAGTAGTGGATCGCAGGTAATTCTGCTGGACCACGAAACGACTTGACGAATAATCCTGAACTTATACCGAATGATCGTACCCTCGGATCAAGTGATTGATCTTCGCGATTTTAATGACAACCGAGGTTGTCACGTACCGAACGAACTTGCACGTGACTCGATTCAGTATCAGTCATGAGTCGATTCTGCGAATTTCCCTAGCAAGCCGCCCGTTAGCTTGAGAAACGCTCAAGTTGCGTTTAATAAAATTTAATTATTGAATTTAGCCCAATTTGGACACCGGAAAATTAGGAAGTCACGACGGAATGTTAGGACGACGTGTAGAAGACACGTGTGATTTTTGGATGCACTCAAATCCTTTAGAAAAATTCGATTTGAGCAAGAAACGGAGAAAGTGACCAAAATACCCCTAAGAATTATAAAAGGGTATGTTTTAAGGGTAAAGGGCATTTTGGTAATTTTGCCCTAAAATTTTGATTAGATAATTTTACCCTCGGGTTTTTGAGAAATCACAAGAATAACCTTGGATATTTTGGGCAAGATTCGATCTCGGCCGTCGGTTTCAGGATAAGATCGAATCTGGACCGTCGGATCAAAAGGATTAGAGAAAGGGTATTTTGGTAATTAGCCAAGTTGGTCAAGAAATTTGACTATTTAAGTCAAAATTTCTCTCTCCCCTCACTCATTTTATCCTCCCCCACGGCAGCCCCTCTCCACCAAATTCTTCCTCTCTCTCCCTCCCGAACTCTCCCCCACTGTGAAGCCCCCATCGCCGGATTGCCGCCGCGCCATCACCGCTTGCCTTTGCCACCGCCAAGCCGCGCCGCCATCCACCGCCGTCCCCGCCGTTCGCTGCCACGCTATGTTCTAGCCGCTTTAGTCTAGAACCAAGTAAGTTGTAATCTAAACCTCGCCTAGGACGTCGGGTATTTTTTTCGGACTCGTTTGGGTGCGGTTTAGGGGATTTAGAGGTTGACTAATGCGTTGATAATGGTTATTAGTGGCTGAGTATGGCTGTTAGTGGTTGTTGCAGGTTGGATTAGACGTCGGGAAATGAGTTTTGGCGGTTGGAATTTGGTAGAAATCGGTTTGGGTTTGAATCCGTGAGGTTCAGGGTGAATCGCGGATTTGCGGTTACTGTGCCCGCTCGGTTTGCTATTTTTGTAGAAACTTTTGTGAGCCGAATTTGAGGAAGGTTTCTTCATAAAAGTTGTTCCCAACATCTTAAGGTATAACTAATTTAATTTGGGAATTTTTGGAGATCATTTGAGGTTATTCGGAAGTCCATCTTTGGACTGAAATAAAACTGCCCAATTTACTGTTCACCCGACCTTTGGGTCTGTTTGAATTTTTATAAATTTTTCTAGGCCTATTTTCAAAATACTTCCTTCACAAGAATTGTTGGGGACATTTGTGGCTACAACATATAAAAATTTCAAGGCTTTTCAAGATGATTTGTGTACCGAATGAGTTATATTTTGATGGCCTAAGGGACTGTTCGAGCGAATCGGATTTTGTTTGACTTCAAATGACCAAAAGAGGTGTTTCCAGTTGGAACTGAGTTTCGAGTTCTCACGAAAAATGTTCAGCAAGATGTTTTACGCAACATGTCCAAATTTCAGAATTTTCGGAGTTCGTTTACTATTTATTTGGATGGGATTTCGGTCACTGCATAAACTGCCCAGTTTTTACCCAATTCTTTGGATGTTTGTTTTGATGGGCGGAATGGAGTTGGTATCGGGATTTAATTGTTGATGCCTTGTGACCAGAATTTAGGCTTGAATATGTGTTATATGAGGTGATTTGAAGATGAAATGATGATGTTTCGAGGCTGGAGTGAGATTGATTAGAGTGTCGGATATTGTGGGATGGAATTGGCGAGCTTAGGGCTCGATTTAAGGACAAATGGTGTCGGTTTGGTGTGTGGTAGTATGGCTGGATTATGGTGTTTAACATGCTCGGAAATGTCGAAATTATGCCTATGAACGTGGCTGTGTTTGTGGGTCCATGAGTGGCCTTGTGTGTTTATCGAATTGTGATTTGATGGATTGAAATGTGTTTGATTATGTGCACGTGTGGGCCAGATTAAATTAATTGTTTAAATTGGCCATGTCGAATGCTGAGTGAGCATGTTTTACGTGTTAATTAATGCGTGTAAGGGCCACGTGTGATGGGCCAGTTGGGTGTGGTATATGTGTGTCGAGCATGCGCATGAGTACGAAAGAAATGCGGTGTGACATGTGATTGTGGAATCTATGTGAAGGTGTGGAATTGCGAGTATTGGGATCGGGCCGAGTATCATAAGCTCGGGCAGCGATCACGTAGGTCTGTTGCATTTGGCACAGGTTGAGGGTTGAAAAAAAAAAGCAAAGTTGATAATCGGTCCGAGGCACGATCAGCTCGGGTGAGACCGGGATCGGACCGAGGCATTATAAGCTTGGGTTTCGATCATGTAGGCCTATCGCATTTGGCGCGGGCTGAGGAAAATGTGAATGTGGGATCGGACCGAGGCGTGTGATGCTCGGGGCGCGATCGAGTGTGAATGTGGGATCGGACCGAGGCGTGTGATGCTCGGGGTGCGATCGAGTGTGAATGTGGGATTGGACCGAGGCGTGTGATGCTCGGGGCGCGATCGAGAGGCCTGAGGCGTGTACGGGTACGCGGGCCGAAAGTGTGGTGATGAATGGTTGCAGTGTGCCTGAGGCATGTACTTCAACGCGGGTCACTGGCGAGTGATGTGGAAAAGAGGAAATGAGAACGAAATGAATATGTGGGATGAGAATGGTACATGCGCGTGTTTGCATATGACGTGATGATGACTGAATGCGGGTGTGCGCATGATTTTGCCTGATAATATTATGTGATGTGCCTGCGATGTGATGACTTGATGTGCACGAATGTGCGTGTTTGTGTGTTTGTCTAGAGGTAGGTGATAGCCTAGGTAGGGTTTAGGTTGCAACTTATTAAGTAGTGTCTCATGGTTGTATAAACCAAACCATTTCAGATAACCTGCTTGCATAAGGAATCAGTCGCCACCGCCGCCGTCAAAACGTTTTGGTACAGTCATGCACCTCGAGGATAATTTCGTGGAGTACACTCTGAATGGACGCCGTACTGAGGACGCAAGGACTAGTGAGGAGGCGATGAGCTAGCGTAACAGTTTCAATTTTCGATCCTTTTCCCGGTATTTAGGAAATGAATATTGATCAATGTACTATGGTGAGATCTCGTCCGGAACAACGCATTCTCGGGATGCTAACCGTAGGGATAGGGCTATTACGGGATTGAGTTCACACGATCAAAGAACTCGACCTTGGTTCGACTTCGACCATAAGAATTGATGAGGGAATGTTTTGGGCCAACCGAGACCGATCTATCTGATTGATCGTGTCAAAAGGGAACTAGTGACAGACCCTCGCAATTACATTACGATCGAGGTCGTCCTGGGTAGAGTAAACTTAAACGTGATTTGACTTAATGTCGGTCACGGGTCGAGAGCGCGTAATCTTAATGAGCACCCGTTAGCCAGAGATAAGCTAAAGTCGCGATTGTTCGATTTTAGTCATTTCTTGGAATTCGGGCCCGGGAATCGAGAATTTTGAAAGTGATAATTTTGAGCGGCCGATGACGTTTTTGGCTTGGCCAACCTTGGGGCCACCCATTTCTGCAAAAAAATGGATTTCTGTTCGGGGCCGGAAAAATTACGATTTTGCCCCTCTGGACCCCGATGTCGATTCTGAGGCCGTATGAGATTATTTTTCGAGGCCGATGTCATTTTGGGGTGGCCACGCACATTTAGAGTTGTTACGGTCAAAAATTGGAATTTTGGCTCGGAAGTGAAAAATAATATTATTTTATTCCTAGGACTTTGCAGTCGATTTTTGAGGGCTTAAGAAGCTATTTTCACGATTCTGATGCCATATTATGTTGGCCACACATATTTAGAGTTGATTTGAACAAAAATTGAAATTTCGCCCCGAGACCAGAAAAATGACCATTTTGCCCCTAGGCCATTTTTAGTTCCGAATTTTGGGAAAATTTTGGGGATAATTATTTGGATAATTCAGCTCAATTATTGGGGCCAAAGACCAAAATGCCCCTCAATTATTTGGATAAGATCAACCAAGACCGTTGGATTAAGGACGTTTTAGTCAAATCTCCCGGATCGGCGACACGTGTCCCCCACCAGCCCACTTTTTTGACCAATATCGATTCTTTCTCTCCCCTTCACCTCCTCATTCGGCCACTCCCCCAACCAGAACTCCCCTTCCTCTCTCTCTCCATAATTTCTCTTCTTTGCCGATTCGCCCTTCGCCGATCGTGAGCTCGCCATCGCCGGAGCTGCTGGGACGGCCGTTCCAGCCCCTTGTCCAGCCCGTTTGTCCGCCTTTTCAAAATAAGTGACTTCCCCAATTGACACCTAGGACCTCGGGTATTGTTAGACTAGTTTAGGGCTTGGTTTAGGTGATTATTGTGACTGTTTTGGAGTGTAGAACGAGGCTGGATATTAGGGTTGTTGTGGACTAATTTAGGACTGATTAGGTGAGGTTTAGAAGGTTTGGATATGGCTGTGATGTGGCGAATTGATTGTGGTTTGATACGGAACGATTACGGTTTGAATTCGTGAGATTTGGTGTGATTTTCGGATGTGTGACTACTGTATCCATCCGGTTTGCTATTTTTGTAGCAAATTTTGTGGGCCGAATTTGAAGAAGTTTTCTTCATAAAAGTTGTTCCCAACATCTTGAAGTATAACATAATTTAATTTTGGAATTTTTGGAAATCATTTGAGGCCATTCGGAAGTCCATCTTTGGACCGAAATAAAACTGCCCGATTTACTGTTCACCCGACCTTCTGGTCTGTTCGAATTTTTATAAATTTTTCCAGGCCTATTTTCAAAATAATTCCTTCACAAAAATTGTTGGGGACATTTGTGGCTATAACATATAAAAATTTCAAAGCTTTTCAAGGTGATTTGGATGTTGAAAGAAATGTATTTTGAGGACAAAACAATCTGTTAGACCGAACAGATTTTGGTCTGACTTCGAGAGACAAAAAGGCATGGTTGCAGATTGAACCGGATTTCGTGTTCTTCATAAGAAATGTTGATCAAGATGTTTTTTATGACATATCCAAAATTTAGAATTTTTGGAGTTCGTTTACTATTTATTTTAATGGGATTGTGCCTTGAATGGAAATTTGTACGTGGTTGTGTGATTGCGCTTGTTGGTTGGCTCGGAAATTGCTGTGGGCTGATTTGGTTTGTGCATTGGACTGAATGTGGTGTGGTGGCGTGCCGTGTTTGTGTGGCCGTGAAGTGTGGTGATGTGGTGGAGTGAATGTGCATTGAGCTCGAGTGCTAAGCATGGGTGTTCGTGTGGTATTTGTGTGACGAGGTTGTGTAAATGTGAAATGTGTGTGAAATGTGTATGTTTGGTCATGCGACTATTAGCCGTGTGTAAGTGTGGTTTGAGTGGAACGAGGGTACAAAAAGTGTAGGATTGGTTGGAAAGGATCCGTTCTGAGGCGTGTACGTTTACACAGAACTATGCCGTCCCTGACGAGGTGACGATGCCCGGCCCGACGGGGTGTCAATGCCTGACGAGGTCAGAAGACCGTTGGCCTGATGCGTTTTACGTGGGCACGGTAATTAAGGAAAGGGAGAGGTAGGATTCCGTCCTGAGGTGTGTTCGTTTATGCGGGACGATACCGTCCCTGACGAGGTGACGATGCCCGACCCGTCGGGGTGACGATGCCTGATGAGGTCAGAAGACCGTTGGCCTGATGCGTTTTGCGCGGGCACGGTAATAGTGGAAGAGTTGAGAATGAGCGGGAATTGGTTTGAGGTGCGAGCTTTGAGAAAGTGATGTGTGGTGTGGGTCAGTGTGCGAGTGTGTTTGTATCAATTGCTATGGTGCTCGATTATGGGGTAAAATACTACTAGGTACGATATGGGACGTGTCCAAGTAGGTTTTGCTTTATAATCGAGGCATGTGCGTGACTGTGATTCATCACTGTGGTGTGTTGACTGTTGTTGACACCTAAATTTTGGCGCATCATTTAGTGTTAATTACATAGAAAATTAGGGATTAAATTTTTAACCCCTAAACAAAAATATTAAAATTGCATAGCATACAGTTTAGGTTCATATAGATTAATTGCATTCCGCATCGGATCGGCGGTGGCGAGCGAGCTTAAAATTCATCACGTAAATCGGGCTCGGGAATCGAACAAAACGCGGCTCACTCGGAAGACGCGGGCTGAAAATCACACGCGAAAGGGCTTGGTTGTCTTAATTTGAGCTTAAATTAGCCTATTATGCTTAATTAAAGAAAAGCTCAAATTAATTCAACCCACTTAGAATTAAATTAAAGCCTAAACTTAAGCCCATTAGGACTAGAAAGCCCGGCTAGTTGACCTAGGTTTGCGATATAAATATAGGGTTATGCATCATAATCTTAGGGGGGACTTTCATAATTTTGAAGATCAGAGTTTTAGTGAGAGCACAAGAGGCCACACATTGATTACACGCCACAATTCCGAGAGAGCACCTTACAGAGAGAAGAAAAAAAGAAAATCCAGAGAGGGTTCTTGGAGAGAACGGTCACAAAAAGACAAGGAAGAGGGGTTGAAGCTCGAAGCCTGGAGGAGACGGACGTTGACAATTGAGAAAAAGGGAGACTTCTCTCTGGAACCATAGAAAAGGACAGAGAAGCTATCCACGAGCTTGCACTTGAAAGAACGCACGCCCACTTTAGTGAGTATCGAGGAAGAAAAAGGGTGGTGGTTTCTGTTCTTGCAATTCTGGTTCGTGCCTTGTGCTTCCGCTGCCACGCGTCTCCACGACCTCCTGCTCTACGGCCTCCCCGACGTCCAGATTGCATTGGTTCAAACTATTGTTGTTTTGGCGTTTCTTATTTGCCGGATATCTAATGTCGACTCACCTAGCTCAGTCCACCCACGAAAACCGTCGTCGCCCATAGCCAGCCGACTACCGCAAACTGTCTGCGCGAAAGTTTTTGTATTTGCAGGTTTTTCCCGAGGCTATTCATTGTTGATCATCGGACGAATAATCATCAAAGATAACTAGACGCCGATGATCTCTCTTCACTAACGGGTCCAAGCCGAGAAGTCCACACCATCACATCAGCCTTCGTCGAACAGCCCGCTGCCCCGCCGCGCCGGACGCCGTTGTCGTTGCATACCGCCGCTGCCGCTACACACCGCCGCTGTCCCGACGCTGCCGCTGCCGCTGCACACCGCCGCTGTCCCGACGTCGCCGCTCCCGACGCCGCGCTGCCGTTCCCGACGCACCACCGATTCGCAATCCCGATCCGCTGCAAATACAAATTAGGAAAGAAATCTGTAAATCAGGTAAATATCTTATCCCAATTTGATTTGAATATTTTATTACCTAATTTGTGCTTGTTGATAACTAATCTTGCATATTTAGATAATAGGCAATATTTCAATTAGGATTTTTTTTTTAATTTTAAATCTTGGATATCTGATCTTATCAAATTTGGATAGAATTTAAAATCTCAAAATCCTTTGAATATATCCAAAATATTTGAGATATCGAATTTTTCAAGATGTGATCGATTAGGAAAATTTCCTAATCCGCAACCGCACACGTGGAAATAAATCTATCTATCAGGCTTTAGATAGAGTTATTTCCATAGCGGGAATCTTGAATTTTAGGGTCGATCTGTCAGGCTTCAGATCGAAACTTAATTCGAAAGATTTCGCGGTTATATTTTTTTTACTTGATTTTAATTTCGAATTTCGATAAAAAAAATACCAAAAAAAGATTGCTTTAGAATAGGTTAATTTCTTTAGTTTAGAATTGCATGTTTAGATAATTGGCATTTTTAATTCCGAATTTCATAAAAAAAATATAAAAAAAATAATATGCCCGTCATTAGAAATAGGTCACGTCGTCGCATGACATTTAGTTTGCATGTTAGGTTGCATTAATCGCATGTCAATTTTTTGCACGTCATTACATATAGGTTAGCTTTCATTTAAACAAATAAAAATCAAAAAAGAAATTTCTGCACCTTTGAACTCTAAATTAGGATTTATCAAAATTGTCAAATTGAGTATTTTTCTCGAAATTGGTACCGAAAGGGCGTTAGGGAATCTAACGTAACCAAGTCCCGAATTTATGATTTCTGGTTCGTAGAAATAAAATAGTACTCCCGCTATTTTATTTAGGTTTCTAATCAACCTACCCTAAATGATTAGTGGCGACTCCCGTTGAAAATATTTGCATGCTCATAATTGGACCTAAGTTGCGATTTGGTAGAGTTTGGGAGAACTCGAGCTAGGTTAGTTAATTTAATTGATCTAGTAATCCATTAGCCTAAGATCGAACTCTCGATTTTTTTTAGGTCGCGACAACTGTGTTATTGTCTAACGTACAGGAACGTGCATGATGGATTCCAGGTAGAGTCGTGTGTGATTGTTAGATTGATTGATCGTGGTGTGTTATGTGTGTTTTCGTCTGGCGGTACGTGAGTGCCTACGTGGGGTTTGGGGTTGTACACTTATTGAGATTCGTCTCACGGTTGTATAACCGCCACTTTCAGACCCCCAGCTATAAACCCGAAAAGCTGACTTTGGTGCCTAGTGGAGCTACAGGTGAGTTCCGGAGGTTCAAGCCAGAGATTCAGAAGCATAATGGAAGAGGGCGATCCTTAGGTTTTTCCCTAGGGTATTTTAGGGGTTGTGTAAATCGGATTAACCCATAGGGAAGTTAAGTTAACTAGACCCTGATATTTTGTTATGACGGTGATTTCGGATGCTGGTTTGTTAATTATATTTGTAATATAATGTTTGTATATTTGGTGCCGTATGAAGATATTGTTGTTTGATTGTAGTGGTGGTCTACCCCGTTGTCGTCATCTTTTTATCCGGGGTTTTGTTTTATATATTCGCTTCCGCATGTGGCTCTGATGTTTGGATTGGGTCGGCGACGTTCCTGGGACGTCGCATCATTTCGACCAGAGCTGGATGTCGCGAGCTCGATGGGGTTCGGGGCGTGACAACTAGTGCTCGTGTAATACCGTTTTTGGTAGATAGTGTAATTGCCTCTGTTCGGTGTATGGTTTTTAAGGTAATCGTAGCGGGTGTGCATGTAAAATTTATGGACTCAAAAACATTGGGAAGGTGTAAGTATGTTCATATATGGTAGATGTAAATATGTGTGGAAATGAAATGTTTTAAGTAATGTAGCGGTTGGGCGTGCTTAGTTATTCTGGTGTTCTCCAACTTTTTTCTGTCCGGGTTTAATTAATTGTTTCCGCTATGATTGACTCTGATGCGAGACCGTTGAGTCGGCGACGTATTCCCAGGATGTCGCACTGTTCGACTCATGAAAGTGAGGTGTGGAAAGCATTAGACTTGAGTCAGGGCATGACATTACTACTTTATCAAAAGTTCTTCGCTTCAACAAGAATTAGTAAATTATTAGAGCAGTTAATAATAATTTTGAATCGATCAAATAGAATTTAGTGAGTGGCTCAAATAAGAGCAATTTATGTTAAACTAGTCGATGGCTTCATTAACAAAAAATTGGTTAATAACTCAAATTGGTATTGTCATGTAAACGGGGGTATACTTCAACTTGACAGGGCAAATCACTAGACCAATCGGTAGTTCCGGGCCAAATAAGAGTTGGCGAAAAGAAAAATCGGAACTTGTCTTTTTTCGCGGATCCGATCTAAGTTCCATAGATTCTTGAAATATGATTGACTTTATCTATTAAGTTAGTTTATGCAATGTTTGCCAATTGTATCATGGTGATTACCCCACATGGGTGGCTCATTCTTTCTTTCCTTTTTAACACATTTCAGATTGAATATTTTAGCATTTTTTTTAATCTTTGATAATGAATTTTTTAGCAATTTGATGAACAGGCAGTTAAGGAAAGTCAAAGCACGCCATGCCCCTTCTTCCACGACGGTAGTTATCTCAAAAGCTCAAACCTGCGGGCCATTGAAGGACATCCATTTGTATAATCATCCATTTGTGATATATATATATATATATATATTAGGTTGTCAATTGGCATAATTCTTCTTATATAGACAGGTTTTTACTTAGTTTGATTAATTATTGTATTAGAAAGATATATTAGACCCTGTAATACCAGCCCTTATCCCAAGGTTCCTTGTCCAGCCTTCTAATGTGTGTATGGTGCTTGACAAGGGTTGACCCGAAGGGTTCGGGTCATGAAATGGATGTTGTGCATCAACCATAAAATAAAAGAGAATGACAGTGAATAAACAGGCTAAGATCGTGATTTACGCATGAATCATTGCGATTCAGTTCAATCAAATTGATCGCATATTCACAATCTGCGAGAGATCCATAGTGTATCATGTAAATATTGTCGCATTGTTACAACATAATGGGAAAATTGTTCGAAAAATTATAAACCTATTGCACTTTTGTCAATTGAGTTCTAAATATTTTTATATTTTGTCAATTGAGTCCATCTGGCCAATCTTGGCTAGAAGTCACTGACCTGGACACCGGCTATCCTACGTGGCTCGATCGGCATAGGACAGTTGGTGCTAACGTTGACTTTTAATATTTTTTTGAATATTTATTTATTTTTAAAATTTTCTTTTCTGCTTCCTTTTTCCTTTTCTTCTCTTTTCCTTCTTTACTTTTTTCCTTTTTTTTTGACTTTTCGCTCCATTGGACATCACTGGGCTTTATCGATGACCTGCAGAGGTCACCGGCCTTAGTCAAGGGCTGCCCTCGCTAGCCTCGGGTGAGGGATTTCCACGCTTGGCCTTATGAGGGCAGTCTTTGCCTAGGCGAGGGTCACCATCACTAGATTGCACTAGGGTAAGAGTTGCCCTTGTTAGGGGCCAACGAGGATAGCTCTTGCTAGCTCAGGCGAGGGCAGCCCTCGCCCAAGGTTGGCAACCTCTGCTTGCCATCAACGAGGCTTGGTGATGGCTGGCGAAGGGAAAAAGAAAAAAAAGTAAAGAATGAAAAGAGAAAAAAATAAAAATAAAAAATATTAAAAATATTAAAATTTTATTAAAAATATCCACGTCAGCGCCGGCCGTGTCATGTAGGACGACTGTCATTCACGTTAGCGATTTCTAGCTAAAATTGATTGGATAAACTCAGTTGATAAAATGTGAAAAGGTTTGGACTTAATTGGTATAATTAAAATATTTATGTTTGAATTGACAAAAGTAGAATAAGTTTAAGACTTTTGAAATAATTTTCATAAACAAAATTATAAGTTATTTCTGCCAAATCTCTTGTAAAATAATTCTATCGAATGACCTTCACAGTGCGTGCTTTTTTGTACCTAAAAAAGTGAAGCCATAATACGACCTAGGACAGTGCAAGGATAACCCAGTGACGGCCGTCACTGCATTTCACCGGGCTCGTTAAGCACAGTCCACCCCGTACAAAACACCAAACAATCATGCTCTATAGTTTATTCATCTGAGAGTTAAATAGAGCCTGCTCCATTAATGTATGCTCACAAAGCAATCTTCACTCAATGGCTGTGTCAAGCGATCATCTTTCGACCATGCCCCGAGATGACCCTGCAGTGCACCCGGCCCCGATCGACACAGGAAACACGAAGGATCATTGGCACCGGAATAAGGCGGTACGGCTCAAGACCTGGCTTGTCATTGACTCGACTGGCCGGATCCAGCAGATCAATGTCGGGAAGCAGTCGATCATGCGCCGCACGGGGCTCTCGGCCCGCGACCTCCGGATCCTTGACCCTTTTCTCTCATACCCGTCGTCCATCACGGGCCGCGAGAGAGCCATTGTGATCAAGCTGGAGCACATCAAGGGGATAATCACCGCACATAATGTTTTGCTGCTGAACTACAGGGACCCAGCCGTGGTTCCTTTCGTGGAGGAGCTCAAGCGACGGTTCTTGCATTATCATGAAGCCAAAGCAGTGAAGGTTTTCAATCTTTCCTTGATTCAGATTAGATGTTTTATATTTAGTTGAATTAGTGTTGTGCTCATTTTGGATTGAATAATGCATTTATCACGTTAATGGAAACTGTTTTACAATATATAGTTGACTACATATCCTTCCATAGTTAAGGCATACTTATTCATGGTGATAAATATATTGTGCTAAAACCTATGAATTTGTCGCCTATATATTGTATCTCATGTACAATGGGTACTATGTCACCCCATACTTTACTAAATTTATTGTCATGCGGTCCTTAACGGTTGACGCAAGTGTGAAAGCGCTTGAACAAGCTAGATTTGAGGCTCTTTCAGAGCCCCTCTTCTTTCGTGCGAAGACTGGATTGAGTGCGCTTCTTTGGATCTTTACAGTGATTATAAATCTTTGTAGGTTCTTGTCATCTTTCCACAAACATAGGACAGTTCGAACCCACGATTGTCTAGTGAGAAGAGATTGACCTTGTGCTTTTCTGATTAGATTCGCGGAAATGGCGGCGATGAGCGAACTGCAGCGGAGCTAGCAAAAATCTTTCAAGGTTCGCAAGAGAGTGTGGAACACAGTCAACTGTTGAAGGAACAACAAGACAGATCACAGACACTTCCTTTCGAGTTTGTTGCTTTAGAGGCATGCCTTGAAGCTGCTTGCTCCTGTTTGGACGACGAGGTACACAGTGTCCATGTTATTAGTGTTTCTTTATTTAATTAGTCAGTACTTAACGCTCAAAAAACTAATCAACTTATGTGAAATTGCAGACAAAAGCATTAGAGCAAGAGGCTTATCCCGCTTTGGATAAGCTAACTTCGGAGATTAGTAGCTTCTACCTCGAAAGGGTTCGTCAAATTAAGGGCCGTTTGGTTGCATTGACTCAACGCGTTCAAAAGGTTTGAGACTCTTCTTCTCTATCCTTAATCTATGTTTTCCTCGTACTTGAAATTGGGTTTGGCATCTAATAGTCAAGTCAATCGGTGATGAATCTCGATAAGCTTGTAGAATTTGGTTGGTCTTTGTTGAAATATGCGAACAGATTAATACCCCTGGGTCAGCGCAGTTGGTTAGGACATTGGGGAGTTTCTCGCTCAATTGGAGCTCACCCATTCAAATCCTACCAATTACATACAAATTGCTTTGAATCATGATCACTTGCATTTTGCTTTGGGTGTAATATAGGGCTAAGAAATACTTGAGTTAATGTAAATTTTTGCAACTGACTCTTTCCGTGGAGTATGTACCTATACTTAGATTGAACCACATTCTCTGATTTTATTTATTTATTTATTATTGTTCCTCATTGATTTCTTTGATATTTTTTCCTTTTTACATTAAGCATAAATTGCAAGATCCGTTTGCTTCTGCGTTATATTACAATAATTGGTATTAGAGTTAAGGTTAGAGTTTCTAGAGTTCATTGAGGGCTTTTGCTTGTTTGATTACTGTTTGGAAATTCTATTATTGCAATTATGTTTGGAACGAAAGTAGAGATTGAGAAGTTCAACAGGAGGAACGACTTTGGGTTGTAGAGCATTAAGATGGGTGCTCTATTAACAACCTTGGTTTTGACTAAGGTATTAGATGGCAAGGATAAATTGCCAAAAATGATGAAGAGGTCGATAAAGTAGAGTTGAAAGAGAATGCGAAAAGCATATTCTTGTTGAATCTATCGGAGGAGGTATTAACTGAAGTGGCCAAAGAGAAGGATGCCGTAATATCGTGGGTAAAACTTCAAGCACTTTATTTTATGAAGGGTTTGAATAATCGCTTGTATATACTGAAAATGATGTTTAAGTTCCGGGTGGTTGAAAGCACATCTATGAAAGCCCATTTGGATGAGTTTAATAAACTCATGGACTTGAAGAATGTCAAAGAGGCCTTGCATGATGAGAAACAAGGCATTATGTTGTTGGCATCTTCGGATTTTTTTAGCACTTTACTGATTTGCTACCATAAGGGCACACTATGATTATCTCGAAAGACATAAAGTGTGCCTTATTTTCAAAAGAGTGGTGAAAGAAGTTACAAAAAGATAACTTAGCATAGAATATGGCCCGAGATTTGATTATTCGGGGGTAGAGTCGATCGTAAAGAGTTTGGAAATAGCATACGGAAGGGTTGTTCTAAATCGAGGTTCAATGTTTGGAACCATCAATGTTAGCAATGCTATGAGGTAGGACACTACAAGAGAGATTATCCAAAGTACAAGAGTAAACGAGTTTAGGTAGAGTCTACAGGCGATGGTAATATTGTTACCACAATACTTATAGTGATGTCGATAATGTGTCAACAGTCACCATGAGTTCATGAGGTGATGATTGGGTGCTTGACATTAGATATTCTTATCTTATAACTTCTCAAAAACACTGGTTTACTACCGATCAATACATAGATGGTGGTGAGGGGTTTATGGGAAACAATGCTACTTGTAGAGTAGTAGGGAACGAAATAGTTTAGATTAAGAAGCACGATGGAGTGGTGAGTGACGTAGCTAGCCAAGATCGCCTAGAGGAGGGTGAATAGGTGATCTAAAACTTTTGATCAATTTTTTAAAGTGGAAACAAATGAACAAGATTAAAGTACGAAAGACATTCAAATTCTGAGCAGACTTCATAGACAATATGCTAATGTGTAGTATAAAAGACAGAATAAGAGTTTAGGGATAGAGAAACTTTACACAAAAAACTATAATGGTTCGGCTTGTATCAAGCCTACGTCCACTCTTCCACGTTGACAGCCTACTAGCTGGATTCAACTACGTGATCAAAAAAGATTACAAGTTTCGAGTGATATCACTCTATGAATGATAGGACTCTCTATCTTACACAATCACTCTTACAAAATGTCCCTCAAGATTTCAGTGTTTGGCTCAGGAAAGACAAGTAGTAGAATCGAAGTATGCTTAAGCTTTGGACTTGTTGATTCTTGACTTCGTTCTCTACCTTCTGCTCCTTGGTAATCTTCTTTTATACTCATCTACTTCTAAACTAGTCGTTGGACAGTCTTTAGAGGATCGTCTTCCAATCTTCAACTTAGAAAGATTTGTATAAAATCGATTGAGTAGCCGTTAGTTGACAAAATCTGAATCTCGCTGAATCTCGTTGCCCATACAACTAGAATTTTGATTTTCATAAGTAGAGCTTTATCCAATGTGATATATACTTGCTTTATTGTTTGATTGTCAATCAATTTTGCATTATAGTCTTTTAAGATTAAGTCAATCAAAACTTTCCTTACGTGAAATTCACGGCAGATCATGAACTGTTATGTTTGTTCTAAATAGTTTCAGAGTCTGGATAACTTTTGGTTCTTGCTTCACATCTAGAACTTAAGTGAGCGTGGGTCTTTAGTGGAGTCTGAACCTTTTAGAAGTAAAGTCTAAAGTTCTTCATCTGCTTAATATAAAGTCTAAGTGACTTTTACAGTAAAGTCTGAACTTCTCGATCTGGTTTTCGTAAAGTCCGAAATCTTCCTTTTGGTCCTCGTAAAGTCTGAGTGTCTAGAAAGTTTAGTTCTCTCGAAGTATTGAAATTGCCATTTCCAAAATATATCTACCTGGATCAAAATACTTCATTTATCAGACTTACAAAATTCACATAGACGGTTTTGTCAACTTCAAAAATCTATTACGAGGTTTCCTTAACAATCTCTCCATTTTTGATAGTGACAAAACTTCCATTCAGATTTAAAAAGTTTTGAAAGAAATTTGGGAACAAAATAAGCATATATCTATTAAGCACATAAAGCACAGAGAATAATTATAAGTGCTAACTTTTAAAGTCTGTGTCCTTTTCTTTCTTTGAGTAAGTCCAATAACCTGCATATTAAAACATGTTATATCTGCATATCGAGTAATATTGACTTGCAACTTTATAATATGCTTACATTCTCTTCCTTTTTGTCATCAGGAAAAATAGATAATTAAGGCATTGATTGAATAATTGATCAAGTCAGTCACAGAAATAACAAGCCAAGTCAAAGTGAAAGATCAAGTTACACATTTAGTTTGAAAAACATAAATTTTGAAACAAGAAGGGAGTTTGGTGCTGGCTATTTTTTGGTAGGGGTTCGAACAAGTTGAAAGTTTTCCAAATTCTAAACAGCTTCCTGAATCTTGGATGAATATTGACCAATAGCTTTCTCAATATCTGCTTTGTTTTGTTCTACTTGAAGACGAATATTTTGATTGTTTTCCTCAACAATTGTCTGAAGTTTCTTCATGTCTTCTTCAAAAACAGATTGTTTTTATTTGATTTCTAGTAGAAGAGAGAGTATGGTCCTGTCCTGTGCGGTCTGTTCCTCGACATTTTCATGCTTTGTTTGTTTAAACTCTGCCCCTTTTTCGATCAGAATCTTCCCTTGAATTTCTGCATTCATTGTAGTTTCTGTAGCATCATTCCCTTCATCTATATATTCAGGATGTTGAGGAGGAGATCGGCTTTCTTCTGTCTCCATAGGAACACTACTTTGTTCTTTTTGCTTCAAACCTGATTCTTCCGGTTCTGGCTTTGAAGTCTTTGCAGTAGGTTCTGGTTCTGATTTCCCTTTCAACAGGTTCTGGAACTTATTTTTCTTTCTCTATAGTCTCCTCAACAACTTTCTATCCCTAATCAATCTTCTCTGTTTCATCCTCTTCATCTTGAAGGAGGATTCTTCTTCTCTTTTTGTAAATCTAACAAGAACTTGTTGCGAGATTCTGTTCCTTCTTCTTCTCTGTTGACTTTCCTTATGCCCTTCATTCTGTTTCTCTTTCTTTTATTCTTCCAGTAGTTTTTGCCCTTCAATCTTACTCTTATCTTTAATTCTAGTAAGCTCCTTTTCCTTCCTTTTCAGTCTAACATCAATTTGCTTGAATTTCATCTTAGCAATCATTTTCTCCCCAGCTAACATAAGAGGAACAAATGTTTTGCAAAGATCATCAGGGATATCAATTTTGAGATAAATGAATATCCTGGTGATGAGTGCACCATATGAAAGTTGTCCCTTATTTTTTTGCAATGTTTTGTACATATAAAGAATTATAACATGATGAAGAGAGAATGGAACCTCATTCATGATTGCCCAAATCAGCTTAACCTCAAATTTGGATAAATCTGTCTTTGAAGATACTTTGGGCCTCAAGCAATTGATGATGATCTTCTGCAAGATCATTGCCTTCTTTGTTATATTAGAGTAGGATATGTGTCTCTTTGATCCTCTGGAGAAGTCTGGATTTTCTGAGGCAGCTTTGTAGGCTTCTTTTGCACTTACTTCAATAGGTATGAACTTGGCAGGTTTCACTCCAATAATCTCAGCTAATGTAGTAGCATTCAAATCATACTTTTTTTCTGCTACCGTAAATTGAATCTACTTTAGAGATAAAAAAGGATAAGTTGGAGTGGAAGCAAGCAATCAATTCAGCATATACATGGGCAGATTGAAGACAAAATTCATATATGCCCAACTTCTCAAAATGTTACTTCATGAGAATACCAATACTGTCCAAGTAGGTGAAATCAACACTTCTATTGTTCATTATGCCTCTAGAGAACAAACGCTCATTATAATCACGGTGCATTTGGTTTCTGAACAGCTATCCATTCCCTTTTACTCCATAAGCAATACTTGCCCTTATTTCAAAATTGTTGAATAATCTAGCATCATCATCCTTCTTTTTCTTGTCCATTTTAGATTCTGAGCCACTTTTAGAATCATGGCTCGTAAAAGCAGGTTTCTTTAGAACAGATTTAGGAGTAGAAGATTCTCCTACCTTTTCTTTCCCTTTTCTCATCATACTTTCCTTCTTTTCAGAACTAGTTAGATCCTCTCTAGGATGAACAGTTTCTAAAGGACAAGAGGTATAGCATTGCACAAGTTCTTCCTCAGAACGAAAACCATTATCTTGTAGGCATTGATTTAAAAGCGACTCAGACGCATTGCTCATTTTCAACTTTCCATATGTTTTCCACACATGACTAAAATCTTTGAAATGGAAATTTGTTTTACTAAATGGTTTTGGAGGAGACAAATTTTGAGTTGCTCATGGAGATGCTTGGGGTAGCATTTGCTTGTCTGACTCAGTTTCGGATAAGTTTGTAATCTCCATATATTCTGGACTGCCTGTAGACTTGGATTCTCTATTCGGAATTCGTGATAATCTTCTCTTGTGTGGCATTGTGATTCACAGGGGAATTTTAGAGGAGAAATGTTGGGTTTTTGTGAATGAAGAGGAACAAAGTCTGAGAAGGTTTAGAAAGCGGGAGTGAACAGACACATTCCTATTAGGGTCTTTTAAAAAAGTAGACGGTTTTTCATAAATAAAACCGATTTTGGAAGTTATCTATTAAAACTCGATTTTTCAGGAAATTTAAAATAAACAATAATATTTTAAACACAGTCAATCAATTAGATAATAATGTTTGGCAAGTTAGGATACATACCTAATTTCCTTCTAGAATTAAAATATGCCGACCAAAATTTGAAATAAAGGATTTACCTTCCTTTTGCGTCTGAATATTGCGATCAAACTTGGGTAATCTGAGTCTGGATGATTCTTGCCTCTAAAAATTCTTCAAACAAAAGGGTAAGTGATGCATAACTTATTGCAAATAAATTCAAAAGAAGATTTATCTAAAGATTTTGTTAATATATCTACTAATTGATTTTTAGAATCAATAAATTGAATATTCACATCACCGTTTTGAATATAATCTCTTATGAAGTGATGCTTAATTTCAATATGCTTTGCTCGTGAATGAAGAATTGGATTCTTTGTCAGATTTATAGCACTGGTGTTGTCACATTTGATTGCAACACTTGATTCTTTAATTCCAAAATCTTGTAGTTGTTGCTTCATCCACAGAATTTGAGCGCAATAGCTTCCCAAAGCCACATATTCTACTTCTGCTGTAGATAGTGCAGCTGTGCTTTGTTTCTTTGAGTACCAGGATACCAACATATTCTCAAGTAATTGACAAGTTCCTCTAATGCTTTTTCTATCCACTAGTTAGCATCAGAATAACCAATAAGTATAAAGTATGGTCCCTTTGAATATCAAAGACCTAACATTGGATATGTTCCAATGTATTTGATTATCCTCTTTATTGCTGTAAGATGTGATTCCTTTGGGTTAGATTGAAATCTAGCACACATATAGACACTAAATAATATGTCAGCTCGAGATGTAGTAAGATATAGCAATGATCCAATCATGCTTCTATACATCTTTTGATCAACCTATTTACCACAGTCATCCTTGTCCAATTTGGATAAATGAGACATTAGAGTGCTGTTTTCTTGCTGTTCTACTATCCAAACTTCTTGACAATCTCTTTTGCATACTTTTCTTGGCAAATGAAGGTACCATTCTTGGTCTGTTTCACTTGTAGTCCAAGAAAGAATGTCAGTTCTCCCATCATACTCATCTCGAACTCATTATGCATAGACTTTGAAAATTCCTTGCAAACCATTTCATTAGAAGATCGAAATATAATATAATTCATATAAATTTGAACAATTAAAAAATCTTTACCTTTTCTTTTAATGAACATGATTGTATCAACTTTACCTTTTATGAAGTCAATCTGCAAAAGGAAATTACTTAATCTCTCATACCAAGTACGGGGTGCTTGTTTCGGACCATAAAATGCCTTTTTAAGCTTGTAAACATGTTAGACTTTCTTGGTTCTTCAAAATTAGGTGGTTATTCTCCATATACTTCTTCTTGTGAGTATACTTTTGCTACAAGTCTTGCTTTATTTCTTGTGACTTTTCCCTTGTCATCCAGCTTGTTTTTTAATACCCATCTTATTCCAATTACTGGATGATTTTTGGGTTTTGGCATAAGTTCCCATACTTCATTGATTATAAACTGATGGAGTTCTTCCTGTATTGCTTCTATCTAGTTTTCATATGTAAGTGCTTGTTCTATCTCAAATATCAAGGGCAAGGTATTGATATTTTCCTTGTGTTTGGATCGAGTCTTGATGTCATATTCTACTTCTCCAATGATGAGATCCTTTGGATGATTGGATTTGTGTTTTCAATTTCTATTGAATCTTTCCTTCTAAGCATCACCAGATTCTTAAGATTTTGGTTGATTTTGAGTGATCGTTGAATCTTCCTTTCTTTCTTCAATAGATTTAATAATCTTTGGAGAGTCTTGTTGAGTTTCAGGCATTTTATGAACAGTATGAGATGGTTTAGATTCATCCTTTGAGTCTGAACATTCTCATCAAATCTTACATTCATTGTTTTTTTCCACAGTCTAAGAGTTTTTATTGAAAACTCTTTATGCCTTGTTTGTTATGGAATATCCAAGGAAAAATCATTCATCTACTTTCTCATCAAACTTTCCAGAATGATCATTTGGATTTTTAAGGATAAAGCACTTACAATTGAAAAAATGAAAATATGAAATGCTGAGTTTTCCACCTTTATAAAGCTCATAGGGGGTTTTGTCAAGAATAGGTCTTAGAAAAACTCTATTGATAATATAACAAGCTATAGAAATTGCTTCTGGCAAAAAATGATAAGGAATCTTACTTTCAATCAAAAGAGTTCTTGCTATTTCTTGCAAAGAATAATTTTTCTTTTCCATAACACCATTCTGTTCTGGTGTATAAAGAGAAGAAAAAGTATATTGAAAGCCATTTTCCTTACAAAAATCTGAAAAACTTTGATTTTCAAATTCTCCCCTATAATCAGTTTTGATGCTAGAAATAGTATAACCTTTTTCATTTTGAACTCTTTTTGCAAATTTTGAGAAATATGAAAGAGTTTCATTTTTGTGAGTAAGAAAGAACACCAAAGTAAATTTAGTAAAATCATCAACAATAACTAAATAATATTTCTTACCATCAATGCTTTGAGTTCTAATTGGTCCAAACAGATCCATATATAGAAGCTGCAGAGCATGATTAGAAGAAACATGATGTATAGATTTAAAAGAGCTTCTAACATATTTCCCAAAGGTGCAGGCTGTACATAACTCCGTTTTCTTGTACTTTAAATTTGACAAATCTCGAACAAGTTTTTTGTTTGAGATCTTTGAAATTTGTTTCATGCTGATGTGCCCCAATCTTCTATGCCATAAGTCTTCATCTTCTTTGATATAAATTAAGCATTGAATAGAATCAGAATTTACATCCAGAAGATACATATTACCTTGTCTTCATCATGTAAAGGTTTGAGAGCAGTCTTTGCTAGAGCCAGAACAAATATTCTCTTGGAAGCTTATTTTGAAACCTGTATCGCATAATTGGCTTATGCTGATAAGATTATAATTAAGACATTTTACTAATGAGACATCATTGATATTAAGTCCTCCAATCTCAACTGTTCTTTTTCCAATAATTTTTTCTTTGTTGTTTCCTCTAAAGGAGACACTCCTACCATTCAGACTTTGAAATTTAATAAACATGCTTAGATCTCCTATTATATGTCTTGAATAGCCACTGTCAAAGTACTATTTTCTCTTTCTCTTGCTGGTAACCTACAAAAATCACATATACTCAAGCTTTCTTTGGTACCCAGATTTGTTTGGGTCCTTGAGAGTAAGTGGTATAGGCTGTTTTTACAAAATTTCTCTAAATTGATATCCAGACCTTGGGACATTCATTCTCAAAGTACTGTAAATAACCACATTTTGAGCACGTGAGTGCACTTCGGCCAATAGGTCTTACAAAAATCTTTTGAAAGTGATTTTTGTAAATTTGTCTAGGAAGTTTTTACCTTAATCTCTCATTGACTTTTGGAAAAATCAATTAAAAGATCACTTTCCTTAACAAAACCAAGTCCTGACTTGTTATAGTAGGGAATTTATATAGAAAGAATATGTATCAGCTTTTTTGAACCATTTGAAAATTTGGAAGTAATATAAGAAAACTTCATTTTTAAAGCAGAATTTTCTTCAACAAGTAAATTTCGATTTTCCTTGATTTGATGAAATTCTTTTTGCAAAAACTCGATTTTGTCTTTTTGAGAAATATGTTGTTGCCTCAGCATTGAATTTTCCTTTTTTAGTTTGGTGATTCTCTTAAGAGCAGCCTTAAATTCAGAACATAATTCATCAATGTAATTTGTCACTTCAATTGGAATTTCAGAATACTTTTCCTCGATTTCAACTTCAGTGTTAGAGCTTGAGTCTGAGTCTGATCTGGCCATCAAACAAAAGTTTACAATGTCTTCATCATTGTCTTCACATTCTGTGTCGCTCTAGGTTTATGCTTTGAAGGCTTTCTTTACCTTTTCATATTTTCTCTTCTTTTTCTTCAGAAGTGGACAGTTTGGTTTGATGTGTCCACGCTTCTTGCAATGGAAACAAATTACTTCCTTTACTTTCTCTCTCCTCAGGTATCTTTTTCTTCTCATATGGCTTCTTCCCTTTGAAGTTTCTTCCTTTTTTTTTCGTTCTTTTGTACTTCTTTATGAAAAGAGCCATTTCTTCATCATCAACATCTTTTTCTTTTAAAGCTACATCATCAAAATCAATATTAGATTTTAAAGCAATTACTGCTAGGACTTTGTTTCGTTGGAAAATTGGGAATGGGCGTACTATCTCATTGTGGTTTGATTGGTGGCACGACAAAGGCCCCCTATACCTGTTGTTCAGTAATACGGACATTTATCAGTCACGCATTCCTAGGGATACGTCTGTTCGGGCCTTTTATGACTCGGAATGGCAACAATCACATACCTTGGATACTATTCTGAACTGGACGGAACCATCCCCCACTTTTGAAGAAGATATTCAAGATGAGATGATTTGGGCACCTAAACCATCCTCTACATTCTCGGTGGGGGTAGCATGGAACCATATTAGGAAAAAAGGAACCCCGGTTCAGTGGTCTTCCTTTATATGGGACCACCACATTGCTCCCCGCCATTCCTTTCTACTTTGGATTGTCTCTCTCAACCGGTTGCCTTCTCAGACCGTCCTTATCCACAATAGAAGGATTGATCCTGTTATGTGTGCGTTCTGTGGCACTATACCTGACTCAATAGATCATCTCTTTTTCCAATGCTCCGGTACTAGGAGTTTGGCTTTCTTTTGGGCTACTAATTGCTGTCTCCCATGGCGTAACCGGCCGTGGCATGAGCATCTTAGTTGGGCAATGAAGGTGTGTGGAGGGTCATCATTTGCTCACCGTCTCTCCAGGTTCTCATTTGGTGCCCTTTGTCACATAATTTGGACAGAAAGAAACAACTCTATCTTTCGGAACAAGACTCTCTTCCTTCCCGGTATGCGCAACCATATCATCAAAGTGGTGAAGGATAAAGTATCTTCCCTTGGTAGAGTTGCAGACACGCCATTAAACAGGAGACTTCAAAAGAGTTGGGGGCTATCTCCTTCTATTTTCTCTTAGTTGGTGCTCTTGTTTCTTCCCTTGTATAGCTTTCCTTAGTTCTGTTGTTTTGTTGTTGTTTTCCTTGCTCCTTTGGTCCTGTTGCTCCCCTTTGGGACTTGTTTAGTCTTTGGGTTCCTTTGTAATTGGTGATTTGAAAGTAATATATCTTACCCTTACCAAAAAAAAAAAAAAAACTTCTTACCTCTGGATTCAATTTCCTCATTTAGTTGTTCCGTTTCATATAACTGAAGAGTTCCAATTAGTTCATTCATTGATGGTGGCATGATCCTTTGAGTCTCTTGAAGTGAGGTTTTTATGTTGTCCCACTCCTTCGATAGTCCCCTCAGAAGCTTGTTCACTTCATTGCATCTGAGACTAGTTTCTCTTGATATGCAAGACCATTTATTATATCAGTAAACCTATTATACATATCAGCAACTAATTCTCCTGACTTCAATATGAAGGATTCATAATGCCCAAGCAATTGGTTAATCTAGGTTTCCTTTTCTCGATTTGTTCCTTCATATGTGGTGTAGAGGGTGTCTCAGATATCCTTTGTTGATTCACAAGAAGCAATTTTATTATATTCAATAAGTGCTAAAGCACAGTAAAATGTATAAATCGCTTTTAAATCAAAAGCTTCTCTTTTTGTTATCTTAGTTTGAGATAATGGAGCTTCTTCTTATTAGCTTTGATCTAGCTTCTCTTTTAAAGCACATGCGAATGCAGAAGGTTTTGGATTGACTCCTCTGATGACAACATCCCACTACATGTGATCAATTGATTTGATGAATGCCTTCATCTTGTTTTTCCAGACCCTGTATTCTTTTCCAACGAAATATGGTGGTCTGGAATTGCTCTGTCCTTCAATGAAACCTAAAGCACTCATGCTAGCCATAAAGACTGTTAGCGCAGAAGTAAAACGCTTCAATAAACGAGTAACCTCACTTTGATACCAATTGACGTAGCTAGCAAGAATTACCTAGAGGGGGGGTAAATAAATGATCTAAAACTTTTGATCAAATTTTTAAAGTGGAAACAAATGATCAAGATTAAAGTCTCAAAGACATTCAGATTCTAAGCAGACTTTATAGACAATGTGTTAGTGTGCAGTATAAAAGATATAATAAGAGTTTAGGGATAGAGAAACTGTACACAAGAAATTATAATGGTTCGGCTTAGATCAAGCCTACGTCTACTCTTTCACGCTGACAGTCTACTGGCTGGATTCCACTATGTGATAAAAAAGGATTACAAGTTTTGAGTGATATCACTCTATGAATGATAGAACTCTCTATCTTATACAACCATTCTTACAACATGTCCCTCAAGATCTCAGTGTTTGGCTTAGGAAAGACAAGTAGTAAAATCGGAGTACGCTCAGGCTTTGGACTTGTTGATTGTTGACTTCGTTCTCTATCTTTTGCTCCTCGTTAATCTTCTTTTATACTCATCTACTTCCAAACTAGCCATTGGATAGTCTTCGGAGGATCATCTTCCAATCTTCAACTTGGAAAGATTTGTATAAAATCGATTGAGTAGCCGTTGTTTGATAAAATCTGAATCTCGCTGAATCCAGTCGCCCATACAATCAGAATCTTAATTTCCATAAGTAGAGCTTTATCTATTATGATATGTACTTTCCTTAATGTTTGATTGTCAATCAATTTTGCATTATAGCTTTTTAAGATTGAGCCAATCAAAACTTTCTTTCTGTGAAATCCACACTAGATCACTAGCCGTTATGTTCGTTCTAAATAGTTTCAGAATCTGGATAACTTCTGATTCTTACTTCACATCCAGAACTTAAGTTAGTATGAGTTTTCAGTAAGGTCTAAACTTTTTAGAAGTAAAGTATGAAGTTCTTCATCTGCTTAATATAAAGTCTGATTGCCTTTTACAGTAAAGTCCGAATTTCTCGATCTGGTTCCTGTCAAGTCTAAGATCTTCCTTCTGGTCCTCGTACAGTCTGAGTATCCAGAAAGTTTAGTTCTATTGAAGTATTAGAATTGCCATTTCTAGAACATATCTACATGGATTAAAATACTTTAGAGTATTCATTATACTTACAAAATTCACAAGGACAGTTTTGTCAACTTCAAGATATATTAAGAGGTTTCCTTAACAGTGAGAACATTGATTAACGTAAGACATTTTTTGAAGTTGAGGAAGAACCTTATCTCGCTAAATGCTCTTGACGGCTTCTGATACTAGATCTCCACTAAAGGTGGAGTTTTGACGGTCTCTCAAGATGTGCTTATTGTGATGTGGGGGAAGATGAATTGTGGGTTACATGTCCTTTGCGGAGCGATAATGATTAGCTCTTTAGCTAAATTATATGAGGTTTAAAGTCAAGACACGACACAATCACGGTGGATGAGACTCAGATACTTGAATGAGAAGGAGATGAATTTTGAGTCAAATGAGTCTACTAGAGGTCATCAAATTGAGAAGCTGAACTTCTATGAAAACTGCGACAAGAGTAGTCAAAGTGAAATTCAGTACAACAATTCACCGGACTTTGGAGATTGTAGGCTACGTACACTCACACTTGTGGGGACCCTATCAAGTTCCATTCAAGTGTGGCGCCATGTAGGTGTTATCCTTTATTGATGACGTTTCGAGGAATGTCTGGATTTATTTTCTTAAGCACAAGAGTAAGGTGCTTGGTTGGTTCAAGTTATTGTCACGCCCCGAACCCCTACGGCACGCGACACCGCCTCTGGTCGATTCAAGCGACGTCCAAGGATTATCGTTGACTTCAAAACGCCATTAGAGATTTACTACCACAGCGGATAACAACAATTAAATCCGGACAATTAAAAACTGGGGAGAAAAATCAGGGAGAATGTACATATTTTTTTCATTTCCTTCTCATACCATAATATTTACATTTATAAACTGTCCCATACATGTAAATGCACACCACTTTTCTCAAAAACCAATACTCCAAGGAGGAAGACCTGGGTTTACTACTACTCCAAAAATGGTGCTCGCCAAAAATCCATTCTGAGTCTGATTCCTTGTCCTCTGAGTCTGAGTCCCCTTATACCGTCCCATCCACTGAGGACTCCAAAACGTTCTAGTGGCGGTGGCGGAAGATTCATGGGTCCTGTCGGGGTTCTGAAATTGTTGGTTGAAACAACCGTGAGAACACTTCTCAGTAAGTTCACCCCTAAATCCAACCTAGGCTATCACGTACCTCCAGACAATTACGCAATCACATACATATATTCACACACGCTGAAACATCACATCGCAGGCACAACAAATAATATTGTTAGGCTCAAACATGCGTACAACATCATTCAAACTCAATCATGTCAGATGTAAATACGCGCATGTACCACTCTTATCCCATTATTCTGTCCATTCTCATTTCCTCTTTTTCATTCTTCGCTAGTGACCCGCGTAAACGTACACGCCTCAGGTACACTGCGACCACTCACCATATCCGGCCCGCGTACTCGTTCACGCCTCAGGCCTCTCGATCGCGCCCCGAGCATCACACGCCTCGGTCCGATCCCACATTCACACTCGATCGCGCCCCGAGCATCATACACCTCGGTCCGATCCCACATTCACACTTTCCTCAGCCCGCGCCAAATGCGACAGGCCTACATAATCGAAACCCGAGCTTATAATGTCTCGGTCCAATCCCGGTCTCACCCGAGCTGATCGTGCCTCGGACCAATTCTCATTCTTGCTTTTTCAAGTCTCAGCCTGTGCCAAATGCATCAAACCTATGTGATCGCTGCCCGAGCTTATGATACTCGGCTCGATCCCATTCTCGTACTTACACATCTTCACATAACTTCCACAATCACATGCCACGTTACTTTTCTTTCTTACTCATGCACATGCTCATTAAGCATTTACCACACTCAACTGGCCCATCACACGCGGCCTATGCACGCATCAATTAACACGTACAACATGCTCACTCAGCATTCGACATGGCCAATTTCAACAATTAAATTAATCTAGCCCACACGTGCACATAATCAAACACATTTCAATCCATCAATCACAGTTCAATAAACACACAAGGCCACTCATGGACCCACAAACACAGCCACGTTCATAGGCATAATTTCGGCATTTCCGAGCATATTAAACACCACAATCCAACCATACTATCACACACCAAACCGACACTACTTGTCCTTAAATCGAGCCTTAAGCTCGCCAATTCCATTCCACAACATCCGACACTCTATTCAGTCTCACTCCAGCTTCGAAATATCCTCATTTCATCCTCAAGTTACCTCATATATCACACAAATAAACACTCAATTAAATCAACCACATCCAGAATAATTCAAACATGCCCAAAACACGTAAATTACCAATTTTCTTCAACCAAATGGTGTCGGACTAATTCCGATCCTTCACGAGACTTTCTCGCCATAATTTCTAGGTTCTAAAAATTCAACTTGCGTCCCAATCGGACCATCACAGCCCCGTAAACAGTAATTCACAGCTAATGAACAGTGTTTCGCAGCATATGAACAGTAATTCGCAGCCCCCATTTTCTGAATTTCCAATAATTAATGCCCGAATTAAATCCCAAGGCCCGCCATAAAATTTCCACTACCAATCCATGTAATTCCGCACCTAATTCCATACTGATTTTGTCCGAAACTACCCGTCGATACCCGAAGTCCTAAATTAGGTTTAGGCGCGACTTACCCGCGTTGGCTAACTCAACATATCACCTGGTCAATTGAACAATCATTTCAATTGAACCCAAACGTGCACGAATCAAACATATTTACACCAGCCCATTGCACAAATGCACACACAATTCTACCACCACAACTCAATTATAATTAAAACACACGTAAAACACATAAATTTCTATTTTTCTCCCACCAAACGACGCCAAATTGATTCCGGTCCTTCACGGAACTTTCTCACCATTAAATCTCGGTTCTAGAAATCCAACTTGCGTCCCGAACCGAGCATCACAGCCTCGTGAACAGTGAATCATAGCTCGTGAACAGTGATTCTTAGCTTAAAATTCCCTCAAATCGTCCTCCAAAAATTCCAAATTAAATCCTTAAGGCCCGCCATACATTCCCGGTCTAAAGCCCTAACATTTCGTACCCGCACAAGTCCAATTTCACCCAAAATCAAATTGTTCGGCAATACCCAAAATCCTAAATCGGGATTAGAGTATGACTTACCGCGTTCTAGGCTAAAACGGCTAGAACGGAAAGCGGAGGTACTCAATCGGGGACAAAGGTGACGACGTATGGCTTTCGGGTGGCAGCGATCGGCTTGGACGGCGACGACGAGGCTTGGGTGTGGCCGAGGACCTCACGGCCAAGAAAAAGAGGGAGAGAGGGAGAGACGGTGAGGTTGGAGGACGGCACGGCGACGGCAAGGTGGCTGTCCGGCGGTGTACGGACGGTGGCGCCGGCGGTGGACGATCCGGCTTGGAGGAAGGCGGCCAAGGAGCTCACGGCAAGGGGGAAAAGTCACGGCCAAAAAAAACAAGAAAGGGGGGGGGGATTCACGAAGGAGAGAGAGAGGAGAGAGAGAAAGAGTCTTCTTGACTCAAATAGTAAATTTGGACCAAAAATATCTAAGGCACAAATGACCAAAATGACCCTTGCCCCAAAACTAATCCTTTATAAATTCTTAAGGGCAAAATCGTCACTTTCTCCATTTCTCGTCCGAATCGAGTTTTTCCGAAGGAATTGAGCGCACCAAAAATTGACACGTGTCACGTGCAACGTCGTCCTAACGTTCCGTCATGACTTCCTAATTTTCCGGTGTCCAATTTGGGCAAAATTTCCATAATTAAATTCTATTAAACGCAACTCGAGTGTTTCTCGAGCTAACGGGCGGCTTGTTGGGGAAATTCGCAAAATCGACTCATGACTGATACTAAATCGAGTCACGTGCAAGTCCATCCGGTGCGTGATGACCTCGATTGTCATTAAAATCACGAAGATCAATCACTTGATCCGGGGGTACGATCGTTCAATATAATTTCAGAATTATTCGTCAAGTCGTTTCGTGGTCCAACGGAATCACCCACGATCCACTACTAGGGCAGTGGCGAATTGGCCCCTAACTATCTTTGGATCGGCCAACAGTGGCTCAAAATATCACTTGCGCGATTTAATGGTCGAAATCCATTCACTATCGAATTTTCTTTAGTCGCGCGAATTTAATTCCCCTATTAACCTTTCCCTAATGGTTAGCATTCCTAAGAATGATCAGTTCCGGGCGAGAACCTATTGCGAGCACATTTCATAAAACTCAATTATTCAATAAATTCCAATTGATGGAATTTCGGAATGTCATAGTTATGGAAGACAATAATCAAAAAGCAAATAGGAAGGAAGATCATGTGCTTGAGAACTATTAAAGGGTTGGAAGGAGCTCAGCCAGTTTTGCGTAGAGAAAGGCATAGTGAAACACTGTACTATTACCGACACATTAGAATTGAATGGAGTTGCAAAACTAATATACGGAATTATATTGAAAAGAGCTTGCTCTTTACAATCTAATGCTAGATTAGGTGAAGATATTGTGGTCGAAGCAGTGAATACCTCTTGTTAGTAGTGAATATATCACAATCACCAAAAATTGATTGGAAAACTCTTGAAAAAACGTGATCAAGTAAGTCTATTGATTACATCAGACTAGACTTTTTGGTTATGCTGCTTATGCTCGTATGAGTGATGGTGCATTGGAGCCGGAGGGGCTAGGGAGTGTATATTCCTATGCTATCACATGGGATGAAAGATACAAGCTGTGGTACATTGATGAAGATTCACCTGGTTTTTTGTTCAGCAGCGAGATTACCTTTTAGGAATGTGCTATGTTTCATAAGAGGAGCGAGGTATTGATTGCACAGAAAGATCTAGACAATGTTCATGAGTAGGTAGAGCTTCAAGGAGAGCCTGAAGATGTTTGAAGTGTGGTATATGTGGTAGTGCCTGTAGACTTGTCAATCTATATAGTAGTTGATAGTTGTTTTGAGATCATAGTTAATGAAACTTCAAGGTGGTCAACAAAGTGGATGAGATAGAGCAATAGTTATACATAAATATTGAGGTGGATAATTTGGGTACAATAGAGACAGCTTCGGATACATTGATGTATAGAGTGAAGACTACTGAAATGTTGCGCATGACTCAAAGGAGTTTTGTCGGGAAAGCATAAAGGCGATTCAACATGCATTTAAGAAATTTTGTAAATACCCCACTTGCTGCATATTATAAATTGTCTAGTTTGCGACTTTTTACTTGGATGGAGATGGAGCACTTGTCTCATGCTTCACGTGCTAGTACTATTGGTTATTTGACTTTATGTTGTTAATATTACTAGATTTGATCTATCACATGCATCTAGGAGAATGCATATGGTTAATCCAGGTGTTGTGAAGTTGTAAAATGGATCCTCCTAATTTTGTTAGGGATGATAGGTGTTGGGCTATGTTTCGGAGGAAGCAATTCATGTGATGTGCCAGTAATTGGGTTTGAGAACCCGAGTCACGCAAGTTTTTTGAAGGATGGTCAATTTCTAAGCAGTTGTGCCTTTACTTCTGTTACTTGTATTGTGAGTTGGAAAGCATTGTTGAGAGACAATAATTTCGTTGACGATTGAGGCACGAAAGGAGCTAAAGAGGCGATGGGGTCTAATGACTTGGTTTGTGATGTTGACATAGTACATTGAGTTGATGCCGTGTTCAGTGAAAGTCAAATATACCATTGGAGAATCAAGTTCATTTGTGAGCAAGATTACTGCGTCAGATTTAAATGTGAAGGGAGGATGCGACCTTGAAGAAGCTCCTTGTGGTGGAGAATTTTGCGAACATGTCAATCGAGTTCATTTCTAAACAAACGCCTAACCTTAGCTTGAAATTGATAAACGTTTGTGATGACTGAGCATCGGTCGAGGCTTTGGAAGAGCCGATATTGATAATAAGCGCTATGATTTGGATCAAGTGTCAAGCCAATGTGGAGATTGTTGATATTATGTCATGAGTATGAGTAGATTTCCTAGTCTAAGTAGGTTGTTAATTGAAGCTTCCTATTTTGAAAATAAATATTATAGTATAAGTATAATATTAAATTCTACTCCAATATCATACACACCAGAGAAAACATCTCTATGAGTTTTTTGAGTGAGTTACTCTATGAAAGATTATGAAATAATATTTATGAATTTCCTTTGGGTGTAATTTAGGGTTGAGAAATACTTTGGCAATTGTAAATCATGTATTCTCTGTATTCATAGAGGAATCTTTGTGGTTGGCTGACCTCGTGGAGTAACTAACGAAACTTGGATCAAACCACATTAATTTCTAATGTTATTTATTATTCCTCATTGATTTTTATGATAATTTTCTCCTTCTCGCGTTAAGCATTACAAGATCCATTACCTTTCGCGTTATATTACACTGGATATTGTGATTTGTTGGCCTCTAGGTAGCCCTTTTGTCTCCATGCACGTGCCCATGGGTTATAAAAAAAAACAATAGTACACTAACATATGCTTGCATTTACCATACGTATTAACATTGCTTGCATTAAAGACATCTCAAGTGGCTACATTTTATAGCATGGGCCTTTTCCATGTCTCTATAGGTGAGGGATGAGCTCGAGCATCTTCTCGAAGATGATGGAGACATGGCGGGGATGTACCTGACCAGCAAACTGCTTCAAGAAGAAGATGACAACTCTTCTTCCTCAGCTGCTGTCGAAGAGGAAGACGAAGCTCATGAACTCAACAATGACGGGCACATACTGAATCTCCTGCTTTCTGCTTAACTTAAATCCTGTTACTATTGTCTTATCGCCAAATTTATACAGGCATGACAGTGGAGATCCCGATATCTCACCCGATGACAGTTTGACTCCTCCGCATGGCTCGCTGAACAATGAAATAGAAACGGCCAAGAGCAGCAATTCTCGCAGCGCCGCCCCAGCCAGGCATGTCCATGTGGCGGAATTAGAGATGCTCCTAGAGGCATACTTCGTGCAAGTTGATGGCACACTTAACAAGCTCTCTACAGTATGAATCTCATACTTTCTCTCTGATTACAAATTAAATTTCCTTGTGAAAGCACATACCCAAAAAGAGACACTGAACAACCTTTTCGCTGTGAATTAATAGCTAAACTCGTTAGTCCTCTTCTTATTTTTTCTGATCTTAAAGCTGAGAGAGTACGTCGACGACACGGAGGACTATGTTAACATCATGTTGGATGACAAACAAAACAATCTTCTGCAGATGGGAGTGCTGATAACAACTGCTATGCTGGTGATCAGCGGGTACATAGTCCTCGCCGGCGTGATGGGCATTAACATAGCCATCACACTTTGGCATCCCCCAAATCGGTCCCAGGAAGACTTCATATGGACCAACGTCGCTTGCACCATCATGGCCATCTTATTGTATGTCGGCATAGTCGCATGGTACAAATACAAAGGATTGCTCTATTAAGTGCATGTAGAAATTTAAGATCACCTGCAAAATAAGCGAAATGTTTAGGATCGGTTGAGGTAGACACCCTCCATGGGTAGTTTGCTACGACTACTGCAGAACTGTAATTGTGAACTTGTGGTTCATGTAATCTTGAAGCATATGGACACAAGGAGAGATGATTCCCAGTAAAAATAAAGAAAAGAGGATATAAAGAGATACTGCTGTATTAATTATCAAGTTTGTGAAATGAGAGACTTCAGCCAGAGAATGAGGAAATGGGTTGAACCAATGCATGTTGACAGAGAACCGGTTGCATGGAAAGCTAGTATGAGCCCCACTGGCATGCCTGACATGGGTATTCTCGACGAACAACTTGATGGAAATGTCGTAAAAGAATGAGCTGAAACAAAAAAAAAAGATCAATACCATGAAAAATCTCAAATTGGTACACCTGTAACAAATTTACCCAAAATCAATATTTTTACAACAAAAATTATCAAACCGTTACACTTGTGATAAATTTATCATTTGTTAATTTCCGTTAAAGTTTATTGTTAAATTAGTGAGTTGGAAGACACGTGACAATTAACGGTTGTACCGGTTTGGAATTTAACCCTCCGTTTGTCATAAGTATATCGGTTCATGGTTTTTCGTGTTATTAATCTAATTTAGCGGAAATTAACGAACGGTAAATTTGTCACAAATACCGGTTTGGAGTTTTTAACGATCAAAAAATTAATTTGAAGTAAATTTGTCATAAGTGTACCGGTTTGGGGTTTTTGGTGATCAAAAAATTAGTTTGGAGTAAATTTATCATGTGTACCGGTTTGGGGGTTTTTTGTGGTATTAACAAAAAAAAAACAGTCACGTAGAAAAGAATGATTTGTCTTCCAAAAAACCATATAGAAAAGAAGTATGACCCCGACAGCGATAACCTGGTCTTTAATTCTGCCATTTGAAACTGAGTAGGTCTTCGTAGATAATCAATAAAATGATGCTCAATGGCTTCCCAAATACTCACAAACGGTTTACTTGAAAATATCAGTGCAACATTCTTCTGCAGACAAGAACTTGATAGGGGCCATTCTTCAAAAAGGTCGCATGACCGTAGATTGAGGAGGCCTAATAATTCGAAAGCTGCTACAATAATTTCACCTTCAATCTGAGTCTATGTCCTCGGAAGGATGATTATCAGGAGGATTTTTCGTTCTAAAATCGTTGACCGCATTATTGAATGTGCTCCTTATGTGTTGACACATCAGCATCAGATCTTGGCATGCATCTTTCAATACCTCTCTTGCTGGCTCATCTGAGAAACACCACGTAAAAGATTTAAACAGAGTAAAATACACGAAAAGCCACTTTGGAGATCACCAGAGAAGAAAATGCTAGATGACCAACAGCTCCATTGGTTACAGAAGGTGGGGGAAGATGGATGCGAGACATGAAAGCTAGGCCCAATGCCTGGGAAAGGGAGGCCTCTTCTAACCAGGGCAATCCTCTCCAATCTTCTGTGTAAGGAGTTTCATGGCTCTAAGGTGCAAAGTTAAAACAGAGAGTTGGTACAATTTTGAATAACTTAACAATGCTGGGTATGGCAACATGCATTAAAGATTCTGTGATGTGCTGTGCCGATTTCATGAGCTCGTCAACCATTTTTTGACAAAATCCAGCAACACTTTATTGTATTTCCTGGTCTACCCATCTATAAAAAAAAAAAACATAACCAACTACAATTTCACACTTTAACATGACGTTTAGAAGCAAAGCAAAGCATCCTAAGTACATCACATCTCTTAGGCTTGAGATTGATGAGAGCATATAATACCTGTCGTTTGAACTCTAACATTAACCCGGGCTTCCGAAGGATGAGGAATGCTGTAACCACAACATATTACCCGTTGACTGCAGAATAGACACAACAAACATTAAAACTCTATGGAATCTAAACTTACCAAAAACAGACACTGTGCAATAGCAAGAGCAGAAAATATGGAGAAGAAGTATACTAGAAGGTGTTGCTAAGGTCTATACCAAGGAGAAAAGGGAAAGTATAACAGAAAATGCACCAGTTAGTGTTTCATCCTAACATTTTTCCATATTCATTAGTCTCCAACAAGATGAGTAATTCAGGCGTCATTCGATGGTTTCACCCAATGAAAAGCGAAAGTAAGAAGTAACCGTCATTTTGAGGGAAAAAAGAAAATTCAGTATGTGATAATGATAGGCGAAAACTCATACCGAATAACTAACCAATTAAAATTCTTCCCTATAGTAAGTTTACTGCTTAATAACATCCCTGCTCCTGATGTTTAACACTTACATGCTGATACTGACCAAAACGATTAATGGATGGATGATCCTACTATGTAAAGATCTGACAGATAGCACCAAGTACAGTAATGTAGTACTGACTCTTGATTCAAGGTAAATCTGAGGGCATTTGCAAGTGTATGATCCTCCTCAGCAAGAGAAAATGAGGCATTCCGTTGATCTCCAAAGGATGAGTGTTCCATCAGCAACAACTACTGTACAAGCAAGATATTCCGAAATGTTGAGAAAAAATATCACTAACCATGCACAGAGGCGTGCCACAGAGAGAGAGAGAGAGAGAGAGAGAGAGATAGAGTTATTTTCTAATGTATGGATAGTAGATTAGCTTCAAACAATGATTCATCTCCCCAATCCAGAAGAAAAATACTACTTTCCTCAAGACAGCAATTCTTCGAAGGGATATTTTTTTACCAAAGTTAATATCCTTCAAAAGTAAATAAACATAAGAATTCGACAACGACGAATCTCATTTGATTTCTTACAAACATTTTCATCTTGTCTCTGTTGAAAACTAAGGGAATACATTCAAGATATGGAGGACTATGTGAACATAATGTTGGATGACAAGCAAAACAATCTGCTGCAAATGGGAGTGGTGATATCGACGGTGACTGTGACATTCCGAAATTTCCATCAATTGAAATTTATTGAATAATTGAGTTTTATGAGATGTGCTCGCAGTAAATTCTCGCCCGAAACTAATCATTCTTGGGAATGCTAACCATTAGGGAAAGGCTATTAGGGAGAATTAAATTCGCGCGGCTAAAGGAAATTCGATCGTGAATGGATTTCGACCATTAAATCGCGTAAGTGATATTTTGAGCCACTGTTGGCCGATCCAAAAATAGTTAGGGGTAAGTTCGCCATTGTCCTAGTAGTGGATCGCGGGTGATTCCATAGGACCACGAAACGACGTGACGAATGATTCCGAAATTATACCGAATGATCGTACTCCTCGGATCAAGTGATTGATCTTCGCGATTTTAATGACAACCGAAGTCATCACGCACCGAACGGACTTGCACGTGACTCGATTTCGTATCAGTCACGAGTTGATTCTGCGAAATTCCCTAACAAGCCGCCCGTTAGCTCGAGAAACGCTCGAGTTGCGTTTAATAGAATTTAATTATTGGATTTTTGCCCAAATTGGACACCGGAAAATTAGGAAGTCGCGACGGAACGCTAGGACGACGTTGCATATGACACATGTGAATTTTTGGTGCGCTCAAATCCTTCGGAAATACTCGATTTGGACAAGAAACGGAGAAAGTGACCAAAATACCCCTAAAAGTTATAAAATGGTATGTTTTAAGGGTAAAGGGCATTTTGGTAATTTTTCCCTAAAATTTTGATTGGACAATTTTACCCTTGGATTTTTGGAAAATTACAAGTATGCCTTTGGATATTTTTGTGCAAGAATCGATCTCGGCCGTCGGATCAAGATAAGATCGAATCTGGGCCGTTGGATTAAAATTTTGAGACAAGGGTAATATGGTCATTTTGCACTTGGGTCGTTGGCACTATTTAAGTCAAATTTTGGTCTTCCTTCCCCCATTCTTCTCCTCCCTTCTTGCCGTGATCAGCCCTTCCCCTTTTATTTATTATATTTTATTTTTCTTCTTGGCTGTGAGTTCTCCCTTGGCCGTTTCTCTCCATCGCCGGCGCTGCCGCTTGCCACAACACCGGACCGCCACCTTGCCGTCGCCGTGCCGCCCTCCAACCTCACCGTCTCTCTCTCTCTCTTTCCCCTCTCTTTCTCTCTCTCCCCGTGACACATCTCCGGCCGTGCAAGACCACACCGCCGCCGGACCACCGCCGTGCAAGCCGGAAGCCACCGTGAGTTGTTCGTCTTCGCCGTAGAGCGCCGCCGCTTTCCGTTCTAGCCGTTTTAGCCTAGAACGCGGTAAGTCGTACTCTAATCCCGATTTAGGATTTTGGGTATCGCCGAATAATTTGATTTTGGGTGAAATTGGACTTGTGCGGGTGCAAAATGTTGGGGCTTTAGACCGGGAATGTATGGCGGGCCTTAAAGAATTAATTTGGAATTTTTGGAGGATGATTTGAGGGAATTTCAAGTTGCAAATCACTGTTCACAAGCTATGATGATTGGTTCGGAATGCAAGTTAGATTTTTAGAACCGGCAATTAATTACGAGAAAATGTCGTGAAGAGGCGGGAGTGTAATTTTGTGATTTAAGGTGCGGAATTCACTGTTTGCTGGCTGTGATGTGTGGTGTGATATGCTGTGAGTGGTTGTTTGGCGCATGAATGGTACCGTTAGGTCCGTCTTTGAATTTTATGAAGGTCCTGTGAAGGGCTGAAATTGATTTGAACGTGTTTGAGTGCAAAAAAATGAGAAATTGTGCGTGAATGCGCGTTTGAGGTGTGAATGCATGATTGTGGGTGCAAATGTGTGCACGGAAATTCATGTGAAGGTGTGAAAGTACGAGAATGGGATTGGGCCGAGTATCATAAACTCAGGCAGCGATCACGTAGGTCTGTTGCATTTGGCATAGGCTGAGGCTGGAAAAGGCATGTATGAGAATCGGTCCGAGGCACGATCAGCTCAGGTGAGACCGGGATTGGACCGAGGCATCATAAGCTCGGGTTCCAATCATGTAGACCTGTCGCATTTGACGTGGGCTGAGTTGGGTTCCAATCACGTAGGCCTGTCTCATTTGGCGTGGGCTAAGTTGGGTTCCAATCACGTAGGCCTGTCGCATTTGGCGTGGGCTGAGTTGAGTTCCAATCACGTAGGCCTGTCGCATTTGGCGTAGGCTGAGTTGGGTTTCAATCATGTAGGCCTATCGCATTTGGCGCGGGCTGAGTTGGGATCGGGCCTGGGGCGTATGATGCTCAGGTCGCGATCGGGGCCTGAGGCGTGAACGAGTACGCGGGCCGAAAGTGATGTGATGAATGATAGCAGTGTGCCTGAGGCGTATACTTTAACGCTGGCCACTGGCGAGGTTTGAGAAAGCGAAATATGAGAATGGAAGGAAGAGTGGGATGAGAATTGGCACATACGCATGTTGCATACGATGTGATCGTGACTGAGTGCGAATGTGTGTATTATTGAGCCTGACAGTCTTAATTGATGTGCCTGTTTTGTGATATTGGTGTACGTGAATGTGTGTGATTGCGTGATTATTTGGAGGTATGTGATAGCCTAGGTCGGGTTTAGGGGTGTACTTGCTGAGATTTATTCTCACGGTTGTGTAAACCAAATATTTTCAGAACCCAGACTTGAGTCATGAATCCTCCACCGCCACCACCCCCAGTACGTTTTGGAGTTCCAGTGCATACAGAGTATGAGACAGTTAAGTTTCAAATGGGAGACGGGATGACGTGGAGTTAGATTCTGAGTGGACGCCAAGCAAGGAGTGTTAAAGGTTGTTACGGGTTGGATGGCAGGTCATCGGTTTTTGTTCCTACGCTAGAAAGGTTAGTAATGTGTGCACTGGTAAACTAAGGTTTGTATTTTGTAAATATTGTGGTACAAGTTTGATCGAGTAATGGAAATGTTTATATTCTCCCAGTGTTTCCCCAGTTAAGTTTTTGTCCGGGTATTTTATGGTTTCCGTGTACTCAGTTAAATCTATGATGTTTAGAATTGAGGTCGGCGATAACCTGGGACGTCGCAACTGTTCGACCGGAGGCAAATCGACTAGAAGCGGATGTCGCGAGCTCGATAGGGGGTTCGGGGCGTGACATCTCCGTTTGAATTGGTATCAGAGCAAGGTTAGCTCGATCTAGACTGGTCGAAGTTTGGAGTGATAAGGAGTAGAAACCCTGGGATAGAATTTAGGGAGACTTAGCGAGTTGTAAGGTGGAATGAGCTACACGTACCTCCAAATTATTTGTTGTGATTATTCGAGTGAGTTAATTGTTGCGTGGTAATTGGATTGCAGCTGCATTTGGACCTAAGGTAAGTGTTCAGGCTTCTGCGATTGTGATTTTGTGATTGGTAGTGGGGAAATTGATTGTTGAATGAGTTTTCTTGTTAATTCGCTGCTTAGAATCGGATTGAGCTAGTTGGTTTAGATCGCTAATTCCTGAGTGGAATTATAGCAGATAGTAGAGTTGTAGGATCGTGATGATAAGCAGCGAAGGAAGAGGAGTAGGAAGAGTCCCAAGAAAGGGTGCTGGTAGAGGATCCAGGGGTAAAGGACGTGTACAAGCTAGAGCTGTAGAGGATCTTGGAATGGGTGCTGGAGCCAGAGATAACTTAGGGGTAGATGCTGGAGTAGCAGCAAACCCTGGAGTGGGAGTTGGACCTGCTGAGGATCCTAGAATGGAAGCTGTCATGAGAACCCTAGAGCGGATTGGTGATATATTAGAATAGCAGACTCAGGAGCGAGCTGCCTCGATTGCTCAAGTTGCCAAGCCCGTTGCTGTTGCTAATGAGGATCAGGATCAAGGGTCGGTGGTCGCAAATAGACCCATGCACCAACTAGTAGAGCAGTTTATTAAGCTGAAACCCCCTAAGTTTTCTGGGAAAGGTGACTCGGAGGTTGCACCCAGATAGGTAGAGGAACTGGAGAAGGCTTTTGAGGTGCTGGAGTGTAATGATCATGAGAAGGTGACTTTGGCAGTCTATCAGCTGCAGGATAACACAAATGATTGGTGGAAGGCCACTAGGGATAGGATTTTTCCTGAAGGTACAGCCAGGACTTGGGCTGTTTTCACTAAAAGATTTTATGAGAAATACTTTTAAGCTAGTGCTAGAGAAAGAAAACTCGCGGAATTTATGAGACTCTACCAAGGTCAGATGACGGTAGATCAATATGAGGCGGAATTCGCGAGATTGTCTAAGTTTGCGCCGAGAATGGTGGAACATCCTGAAGATAAGGTGCGGAGATTTCTGGATGGATTGAGAGCTGACATCCGTAGCCAGTTGTTACTGGTAAATTTGAGGACGTATGAGCAGATATTTGATAGAGCTCAAATCCTAGAGCGGGATCAGATGGATAGAGTCGCCGCATCTGGGTCGAGATTTGTCCCGGGATGGAATAATCATAATCCTGGGAAGAGGCCGATGATGGATAACAGGCGTTTTACTCCGCCAGCTAAGAGGAATATTGGAAAGCCAATCAGAATCGGGAATGGTCAGTGTAGAATTTGTGGAGGTCGACATGGAAACGGGCCTTCTCCAACCAGGGGCGGAGCGTGCTTTGGATGCCGAAAATTTGGGCATCACATAACGAATTGCCCTAATTCCAAGCAGAATAGACTGCCTGCTTTACCGCCACCTCAGAATGAGAATCAAGCTGGAGCGGCCCAGACAGAGAATCTAAGTCAGAATAGACCCCCAGCGCAAGGACGAGTGTATGCGACGGCCAGACGAGAGGCTGAGAACACACCAGGGGTTGTCACAGGTACGATTTCTCTGTGCAACCATGCTGTGTATGCTTTATTTGATCCTGGAGCGTCGCATTCCTTTATATCGAAACAGTTTGTGGAGTTAGTTGGAATAGAACCGTAATTGCTTGATGTTGTGCTATGTGTGACGACTCCCTTGAATGATAAAATGTTGATTTCGTTGGGTTGCCCAAACTGTAAGATCGTGATTAGGGATAGGGAGGAAGTGATTGATCTAGCGATTCTAGACATGTATGACTTTGATGTGATAGTAGGGATGGATTGGTTATCTAAGCAAAGGGCTGTAATGGATTGCAATAGTAGGGTGATCCAATTTAATCCTATTGGACATTCGGAATTTAAATTTGTGGGAAGTCGAGGAGGATCCTTAATTCCATTGATATCGTCAGTAGAAGTGATGAAATTGTTGAATGAAGGGTGTCAAGAATTTCTAGCTGTAGTAGTTGATTCAACGGCTGAGGAGCCGAGGCTCGAGGATATAGCGGTAGTGTGTGAATATCCCGATGTGTTTTCTCAAGAATTGTCGGGATTACCGCCGAAAAGAGAAGTAGAGTTTGTAATCGAGTTGGCACCTAGAACTGAGCCAATCTCGAAGGCACCTTATAGAATGTCATTATCGGAGTTAAAGGAATTAAAGGTGCAGATGCAAGAGTTGCTAGATAAAGGGTTTATTCGTCCTAGTGCGTCTCCGTGGGGAGCACCGGTTTTATTCATAAGGAAGAAAGATGGATCGTTGAGGTTGTGTATAGATTACAGGCAGCTGAACCAGGTGACAGTTAAGAATAAATACCCTTTGCCAAGGATTAATGATTTATTTAATCAGTTACAAGGGGTTTCGGTGTTCTCTAAAATTGATTTGAGAACGGGATATCATCAGTTGAGGATTAGGAAAGAGGATATACCGAAGACGGCATTTAGGACGAGGTACGGACATTATGAATTTACGGTGATGCCGTTCGGATTGACGAACACGCCTGCTGCCTTTATGGATCTAATGAATCGGGTGTTTAAGGAATTTTTAGATCAGTTTGTGATTGTTTTTATTGACGATATACTAGTGTACTCAAAAAGCTTGGAGGAACATGAATTCCATTTGCATCAGGTGTTGCGGACTTTGAGGGAAAACGCATTATACGCTAAGTTTAGCAAGTGTAAATTTTGGCTTAGTCAAGTGGCGTTTCTTGGTCATGTAATATCCGAAGAAGGAATTTCTGTGGATCCATCAAAAATAGAAGCTATGATGAAGTGGCCTAGATCGATCACGGTAACAGAAGTTCAGAGTTTTCTGGGATTGGCTGGATATTACCGTCGCTTTGTGGAAGGATTTTCGTCGATAGCAATGCCGTTGACGCAATTATTGAAAAAGGAAACGAGGTTTGAATGGACAGATCAGTGTGAAGGAAGTTTTCAGGAGTTGAAGCAGAGGTTGACAACGGCACTAGTATTAACGATTCCATCAGGACCTGGAGGATATGAGATATATAGTGACGCATCATTAAAGGGATTAGGATGTGTGTTGATGCAACATGGACAAGTGGTAACCTATGCATCCAGACAGTTGAGGCCACATGAATTGAATTATCTGACGCATGACTTGGAGTTAGCAGCAATAGTGTTCGCCCTAAAGATTTGGCAATATTATTTATGTGGAGAAAGATTTCGGATTTATACTGATCATCAGAGCCTCAAATATTTATTTTCGAAAAAAGAGTTGAATATGAGGCAGCGACATTGGATGGAATTGATAAAAGATTATGATTGTGATATTCTATATCACCCTGGAAAAGCAAACCGAGTAGCGGATGCGTTGAGCCGAAAATCAAGCATCGCGCATTTAATGGTCAAGTAGTGGATCTTGTTAGAGAATGTGCGAGATTCCGAGTTCAAGTTGAAAGTAAGTCGAGTCTCGAGCCTGTTAGCGACGTTAAGAATTGAGCCGGAGATCCAGGCTAAAGTTAAAGTTTTGCAGTCTATAGATCCAGAGATACAGAAGGTTATCGGGATGGACGTTGCTAAGAGGAAACCGGATTTTTAGATATCCGAGGATGGTGTGTTGAAATTTTGTGGAAGGTTATGTGTGCCAGATGATGCGGGAGTTAAGGAAGAAATTTTGTCCGAAGCGCATCGTAGTCAGTACAGTATTCACCCTGGCAGTACCAAAATGTATCGGAATTTGAGACAGCACTATTGGTGGAATGGTATGAAGTCGAATATAGCTAAGCACGTGGCTAAGTGCCTGACGTGTCAGCAGGTGAAAGCACAACATTGTAAGCCTAAAAGATTGTTGCGACCGTTGGAAATCCCAGAGTAGAAATGGGAGCATATAACCATGGATTTTGTGTCGGGATTGCCGAAAGTCAAAGAGGCCAGGACACCATTTGGGTGATTGTCGACAGATTAACTAAGTCGGCACACTTTTTAGCAGTGCGAAAGGATTTCGCATTAGAACGGTATGCAGAGTTGTATGTGCAGCAGATAGTTCGCCTGCATGGGGTACCAGTGTCTATAACTTCGGATCGTGATCCTAGATTCACCGTCAAATTTTGGAAAAGTCTGTAGACGGTGTTGGGATCTAAGCTATAGTTCAGTACCGCTTATCATTCTGAGATAGATGGCCAGTCTGAGAGGACGATTCAGACGCTAGATGATATGCTCAGGGCATGTGTGCTGGATTTTCAAGGTAAATGGGAAGAGCAACTACCCTTAGTGGAGTTCACTTATAATAATAGTTTTCAGCAGAGCATTGGAATGGCGCCATTTGAAGCATTATATGGCCGTGCTTGTAGAACGCCCGTGTGTTGGGACGAAGTGGGAGAACGAGCTATAACAGGACCAGAGTTAGTGGAACAATCGATCAAGGGAGTTAAGATCATTTGCGAAAGGCTGAAGATAGCGTAGAGCCGCCAAAAGAGTTGTGCAGACAGAAGGCGGAGACCTCTAGAATTCCAAGTAGGAGATCACGTATTTTTAAAGGTGTCACCCATGCGAGGATTGTCCCGATTCGGGAAGAAAGGGAAATTGAGTCCAAGATATGTGGGATCCTTCGAGGTATTGGAACGAATTGGAGACTTGGCGTATCGCCTGGTTTTACCGCCAAATTTGTCGCAAGTGCACAACGTGTTCCACGTATCAATGTTAAGGAAGTACGAACCGGACCCTGCGCACGTACTAAACTATGAAGAGATAGAAGTGGATGATAAGGTATTGTACGTCGAGAGACCAATCAGGATTGAGGACCAATCAGGATTGAGGACCGGAAGGAACGGGTTTTGAGGAATAAAACAATCCCGATGGTCAAGGTTATCTGGGAGCACCACGGAACTGAAGGCGCAACCTGGGAGAGCGAAGAAATGATGCAACGTCAGTACCCCCAGTTATTTGAATAGCAGTAAGGATTGTAATTTTGAGTATTAGTGAGATTGTAAATTTCGAGGACGAAATTTCATAAGGGGGGAAGATTGTGACATTCCGAAATTTCCACAAATTAGAATTTATTGAATAATTGAGTTTTATGAGATGTGCTCGCAGTAAATTCTCGCCCGAAATTGATCTTTTCTGGAAATGCTAACCATTAGGGAAAGGCTATTAAGGGGAATTAAATTCGCGCGGCTAAAGGAAATTCGATCGTGAATGGATTTCGATCATTAAATCACGTAAGTGATATTTTGAGCCACTGTTGGCCAATCCAAGAATAGTTAAGGGTCAGTTCGCCACTGTCCTAGCAGTGGATCGCGGGTGATTCCATAGGACCACGAAACGACGTGACGAATGATTCCGAAATTATACCGAACGATCGTACCCCTCGGATCAAGTGATTGATCTTCGCGATTTTAATGACAACCGAAGTCGTCACGCACCGAACGGACTTGTACGTGACTTGATTTCGTATCAGTCACGAGTTGATTTTGCGAAATTCCCCAGCAAACCGCTCGTTAGCTCGAGAAACGCTCGAGTTGCGTTTAATAGAATTTAATTATTGGCTTTTTGCCCAAATTGGACACCGGAAAATTAGGAAGTCGCGACGGAACGCTAGGACGACGTTGCACGCGACACGTGTGAATTTTTGGTGCGCTCAAATCCTTCGGAAATACTCGATTTAGACAAGAAACGGAGAAAGTAACCAAAATACTCCTAAAAGTTATAAAAGGGCATGTTTTAAGGGTAAAGGGCATTTTGGTAATTTTGCCCTAAAATTTTGATTGGACAATTTTACCCTTGGATTTTTGGAAAATTACAAGTATGCCCTTGGATATTTTTGTGCAAGAATCGATCTCGGCCGTCGGATCAAGATAAGATCGAATCTGGGCCGTTGGATTAAAATTTTGAGACAAGGGTAATATGGTCATTTTGCACTTGGGTCTTTGGCACTATTTAAGTCAAGTTTTGGTCTTCCTTCCCCCATTCTTCTCCTCCCTTCTTGCCACGATCAGCCCTTCCCCTTTTATTTATTTATTTATTCATTCTTCTTGGCTGTGAGTTCTCCCTTGGCCGTTTCTCTCCATCGACGGCGCCGCCGCTTGCCACAACGCCGGACCGCCACCTTGCCGTCGCCGTGCTACCCTCCAACCTCACCGTCTCTCTCTCTCTTTCCCCTCTCTTTCTCTCTCTCCCCGTGACACATTTCCGGCCGTGCAAGACCACACCGCCGCCGGACCGCCACCGTGCAAGCTGGAAGCCACCGTGAGTTGTTTGCCTTCACTGTAGAGCGCCGCCGCTTTCCGTTATAGCCGTTTTAGCCTAGAAGACGGTAAGTCGTACTCTAATCCCGATTTAGGATTTTGGGTATCGCCGAATAATTTGATTTTGGGTGAAATTGGACTTGTGCGGGTGCGAAATGTTGGGGCTTTAGACCGGGAATGTATGGCGGGCCTTAAGGAATTAATTTGGAATTTTTGGAGGGCGATTTGAGGGAATTTCAAGTTGCGAATCACTGTTCACAAGCTGCGAATCACTGTTCATGGGCTATGATGATTGGTTCGGAACGCAAGTTGGATTTTTAGAACCGGCAATTAATTACGAGAAAATGTTGTGAAGAGGCGGGAGTGTAATTTTGTGATTTAAGGTGCGGAATTCACTGTTTGCTGGCTGTGATGTGTGGTGTGATATGCTGTGAGTGGTTGTTTGGCGCATGAATGGTACCATTAGGTCTATCTTTGAATTTTATGAAGGTCCTGTGAAGGGCTGAAATTGATTTGAACGTGTTTGAGTGCAGAAAAATGAGAAATTGTGCGTGAATGCGCGTTTGAGATGTTGTCGCGACCTAAAAAAAATCGAAATCGGGTTTCGATCTTAGGTTAATGGATTACTAGATCAATTAACTTAACTAACCTAGCTCGAGTTCTCCCAAACTCTACCAAATCGCAACTTAGGTCCAATTGTGAGCATGCAAATATTTTCAACGGGAGTTGCCACTAATCATTTAGAGTAGGTTGATTAGACACCTAAATAAAATAGCGGGAGTACTATTTTATTTCTACGAACCAGAAATTATAAATTCGGGGACTTGGTTACGCTAGATTCCCTAACGCCCTTTCGGCATCAATTTCGAGAAAAATACTCAATTTGATGATTTTGATAAATCTTGACTTAGAGTTCAAAGGTGTAGAAATTTCTTTTTGATTTTTACTTATTTAAATGAAAGCTAACCTATATGTAATGACGTGCAAAAATTGACATGCGATTAATGCAACCTAACATGCAAACTATATGTCATGCTACGACGTGACCTATTTCTAATAACGGGCATATTATTTTTTTGTATTTTTTTTAATGAAATTCGGAATTAAAAATGCCAATTATCTAAACATGCAATTTTAAACTAAAGAAATTGACATATTCTAAAGTAATCTTTTTGGTATTTTTTATCGAAATTCGAAATTAAAATCGAGTAAAAAAATATAACCGCGAAATCTTTCTAATTAAGTTTCGATTAGAAGCCTGACGAACCGGCGATGACGGGTTGGATGGCTGGTGGCTAACGAACCGACGATGACGGGTCGCTCGCGGATTAGGATCGCGGAATGGGATGGTGATCGGCGATGCGTCGGGAACGGCAGCGCGGTGTCGCAGTGGTATTCGCGGCTCAAGCTGCTTCACGGTGGCGATGATTGATGGTTGACGCTCGATTGGAATCGCGGCGGTGCTTGATGATTACTGACTGAATTGTTGCAACGGTGGAAGCTTATCGGAAAAACCTGAAATAAAAAAAAAGCCAAACACCGCAGAGAGTAATGCTTGTTGGATGATCTGCTGTGATTAGATCGAGAGCATCAAAGACTCGTCAAGCAGCTGGAAGGCATTGGAACTTCACTGGGCTGCTGCTGTGGCATCGGATGAGTATGCGTAAGAGTTGCCTCGCGGTTGTGCAATTCACCAAGGCGGAGGAACGCGGAGGAACACGGATGGTGGGGCCGCGAGACGTATGGACAGCCGCAAGGAATTGTGGACTCTGTGTTTCAGAATGAGCAGAACGTCCACTTTGCCCTCCACCTCTCTTTCTCAGTAAATTTGTTGTCGTCTTTCTTGTCTCTTCAGTGTGTAAACTTTGACCGAGAAAGAAAGTTACTGGTGGAGGTCTTCTCCTTGCCAAAATCTTGTGTGCCTTGCGTGACCGACAGGAAGGAAGAAAACCTTTTTTTCTTGTGGTTGTCTTCTCTGTGAAGCCCTCAAAGGAATCGTCTCTTTCTCTCTCTGTTGTGTTACCCAGCTCTCACCACTCTCTCTCTCCCTCTCTTGCTCACGTGTTTCACTCTTGCTCTGAGAAATTGTCTTCTGAAAATTATGAGAGTCCCCCTTGATTATGAAGCATAATCATGTATTTATATCGCAACCCTAGGTTAGTTAGCCGGGCTTTCTAGTCCTAATGGGCTCAGGCATTTAATTCTAAGTGGGTTGAATTAATTCGGGCTTTTCTTTAATTAAGCTTGATGGGCTAATTTAAGCTCAAATTAAGACAACCGAGCCCTTTTTTACTTGTGATTTTCGGCCTTTGCCTTCCGAGTGAGCCGAGTCTCGTTTGATCCCCGAGCTCGATTTACGTGATGAATTTTAAGCTCGCTTGCTACCGTCGATCCGATGCGGAATGCAATTAATCTATATGAACATAAATTATATGCTCTGCAATTTTAATTAATTTTTTTTTGTTCAGGGGTTAAAATTTAATTCCTAATTTTCTATGCAATTAACACTAAATAATGCCCCAAAATTTAGCTGTCAACAAGTGCCCCTCTTTGAGTGGAGGCTCGCAGAGGTTTCGCTCAAAGACCGAGACCTAAATTTAAACTATGCAAAATAACGAATGATTTTTTTTTTATGCAATGATGCATGATATGCAATCAATAAGGAATGTATGCTAAGGCTTCTCACTTCATGCGGAGCGGTAAAAGAGTCTTACATACGGATCGCACAAAAAACGTCCAAGTGGGGGAAAGCTTTATAATGCTTTGAATTCTCTCGATCTCCAAACTTCTAGTCTATTGGGAGTAAGGTTCTTAAGGTACTGGATTGCCTACCTGTTACCTGTAGTTTCCTACAGATGCGAAATAGCGCATGATATGAAGAAAGAATGGGATGTGTTGCCTATACCACTGGGCAATCACGAAAATAATCATGTCACCTCTTCCATTGGGTGAGCATGAAATAGGGTGTGCTTCGTACTCCACTTAGCAACACCAAGAGAGAAATTATGTCGCTTGTCCTACTGGGCGAATATGAAATGGGGTGTGCTTCGTACTCCACTTAGCAACACCAAGAGAGAAATTATGTCGCCTGTCCTACTGGGCGAACATGAAATGGGGTGTGCCGCGTACTCCACTTAACAACACCAAGAGAGAAATTATGTCGTCTGTCCTACTGGGCGAATATGAGATGGGGTGTGCTTCGTACTCCACTTAGCAATACCAAGAGAGAAATTATGTCGCCTGTCCTACTGGGCGAACATGAGAATACGGTGTGCCACGTACTCCACTTAGCAACACCAAATGTGAAATTGTGTCGCCTGTCCTACTGGGCGAACATGAGAATACAGTGTACCGCGTACTCCACTTAGCAACACCAAATGTCACTTGTTCCACTTGGTGAACATATGAGAGAGATAATTTCTCCTATTCCAAAGAGAGAAACAATGAAGAATAATTAGCAGACGTACCTGAATTCACTTACCTTGTAGGAGTGGTAAAGTAAATCGAGGCATGATTTTGATTCTATACCATTTGACAATCACTTGGGCTTTGTTCCAAAGATGTTGCTTGATGAACGTTGATGGACTTCAGTGACCTTCCTCATAGGCGTGTCACGGGGGAATCTTCTGGATATCGTCTTGGACACTTAACAATTGGGTGAACCAGGGGCTATCCTGAATGCTCATGGGTTCAAAGTACCTAGATATCATCAGAGGTACCTGAAAAGACTTGATCAATAGATGCCTGGATATTGCTAGAGGCATCTAGAGATGATCAAATATAGGACCTGACAATTGCTCGAATAGGTTAGGGATACCTGGATAGTCACAGACATCCAAGGGATAGAGATATACTTACCTGGTAATAACTCTGACTCTTGAGGGCGTGTCTCCTGCTAGACACGGTTATAAACAACAAGTAATATGCATTCATGGGCAATCAAGGACGCATATATTCATGCATTATAAATTCGACCGGTTTTCATGCATGACAATTTTATCGAGTCGGTATTACAAAATTTCACTAGGGAGAATCATGACAAGACAATCCGAATTCACAAGCAGATATCTTGAAAATGTCGAATGAGGGACTTCCGGTCCGGAAGGATTTTCTCTCATCCTCATCAAAAAGTGGCTATTTTATGGGAATCACTCTATCTTACATTCATCATGTGGACAAGGGTCCGAGTATTCTCGCAAGCGGTACGACCTTACCAATCTGAGAGGTCTTTGTCAGGATTATAACGTGGGCTTGGTCAATGGCTTAGCAAAAGGGACTCTTCGAGTCAAGGCTATTGAAAGAAAATACTCTGCAATTGTCTCCGGGTTTACAAGTCGAGAACCCTGCAAAATGAGATAGAAGTGGACTTGCTCGCACTTCTTCGAGCTAAGCTTATAAACATCTGAAACTCTACGTTAGTTCAAGTGCCCTAATCTGAAGAGACTTTACAAGGGACGTAATGTAGGCTAGGCTCATGGGTTGAGAAATGAATGGATCATTAGGCTCAAAATGTGTATAATTGAGGCGAATAAGTTGGTGATCATCTTGGCATTATCACTAGTCTTCTTCTTCACCAGGGATTATCTTCTCGGTAAATGCTCCAGTGATTTCGAGAATTCGTCACTTGATTCCTTTGAGACTTGTAGAATTTTTGCTCCACTGGGATTCATGACTTTGACATGCCATATCTTGACATTTTTTCTCTAAAGATCTCCCTTTTTTTTTCTTTTTTTTTTGGGCATTGGCCTTGCTTTTACTAGGCACACTGCTTTTTCTTGCCCTTTTTTTTTTGGACTTTTGACACACACTGTCTACAATGCATATATCGGCCAACCACACTTTGGCTTGTTTTTACCAAATTACTCGACATTTGGACTCTCAGGGGTCTTCATCTTTTATCAGCGCTCTAAATATGCTGCTTGAATAATGATGACTGTTGCCTTGCCCCAGTGTGGGGGGATGATCACCAATTGGGTTCATATGAAATAAAATTGTAGGCTTAATTGGGCTTAGCAAAGGATAAAACGTGTATAGGATAGAGAAAGAAATGCTCTTCGTCATCCTAAGGCACTTGAACTTCGCGTGAATTCATCTGAAAAAGCAACACTCGAAGATTGATGCAAGTGAGAGCAAGACAATCTCTATTCATTTTTCACCTTATAATGCTGACTTACCTCCAGTTTGCCCCGATGTGGGGTGGTTCTTGATAGGGGTAATTTGAAAGGATTTCTCCAAGCGTTTAGGCTCAAAGTGGTAAAACAGTGGACAACTTGTAGTGTTTAAGGTAGAGGAATGAAATGCCTCTTGTCATCTCGGTCGCCGTACCTTTTGCGAGATAACTCTTTACCTTGTAGACATGGAATTTTTCCACTCAACTCACTGAGGATTAGTGCATGAGACTGTGTATAGGATAGGGCTTGCCTTTCATCATCCCGATATACCTCATTCAACACATTCAATTCATTCTACATGAGTTATAAGATTGGTCAAATAGATTTCTTTTTTGAAGTCGATGATACAGACCGACAAAATAACCATGCAGAATTTAAAGCCAAAGCAAACATCTTAACTTGAAATTGATTGAAACCATTTATTTATCAATGAAATGTTTGCAATTCAGAACTTGAAAACTTTTGCCGTAAAATGTTAGATTTTATCAGGAGTAATACATCTTCACAGCATCAGAATTAACAAGAGTGAAAAACTCACAACCATCCATTTCTGCCAGAACTAGGGCACCTCTGGAACGCATCTTTTTAACCACATATGGACCGATGTAGTTTGGGGTGAATTTGCCTCCGGGAATAGGAAAGACCGGGAGTACATTCCTCAGGACTAGATCATTTACTTTGAAGTGTCATTGACGCATTTTTTGGTTGAAAGACTTACCTACTCATGCGGCAACTAGATCGGGCATTTCGTCTCACTCTCGGGGGGATTTGCCCTTCTCTTCACTTCTCTGAGTTCTCCGGAATCACTCAGGTTAACGATGACAGTTTGGTCTGATGTGAGGACTTTGGGCCTTTCATGCTGCTCTAGATCACGCTGAATGTCTGAGGAATTGTTGAGTTCGTCGGTGTCATTGGGATCAAGCTCGGCTGTACATAATTCATCAGATTGGATAGTTCCCATACCTTCACGTGTCACAAGATTGTCCCTGAAATATAAAGTAAGGGATTCAGAAGGACAAACAGGGGTAAACATTGCATTTTTTTCTAAATTTTTCTCTTCTTTTAAAATTATTTTTTTGAATTTTTTTTGAAATTCTTTTCAAAAAAGTTTTAACACGAGGGAGCAGGAAGAAGCCCAGGCTTCAGAATTCTCCATGGACTATATTTTTCTTTTATCGGTTGGATATCATCACCGGGCTGGTTTGATATACCTCAATATGTCCTCAAAAAATGAAAATAATTTATAATTTCATTGATTATCACCAAATGAATTACATTTATTGTAATGGAAACTGGGACAATGAAGTTATAGGAATGAAAAATCCTAAAAAGCAGCTCTCGAGATGGGGCAAGTCCTAGAAAGCAATAGAAATTCCCACGCAGGGGAGTGTGGGAAAAAAGTAAAGTTGTTACTCTCGTGGGCTAGTGCCCATTTCAGCCAACGGTCCTTCCTCGATAGCTCCAATGAGCATGTTATTGAACAGAGCAGTGATTCCCTCCATCGCATCATCAGAATCTTCTGTCACCGGAGGTGTTAGATCATCCATACCTCCCCATCCATCGGGGACGATATCACGCGGATCAATATAGAAGCTCGGGGGAGCCGAATATTTCACGTAGTAGTCGAACTTGCCGCTCGGTTGCCCTAAGGTGTCGATCACCTCCTTCTCTTCATGTATCATTCTTGCAGGACTCGGGGATGTGGTCTGGATGTTTGGAACTATGAGAAGATTATCTCGGCCTTGGCAGAGATACGAAGCACGAAATGTTGATGCCCCAGTATCTAAGATGTCCTGAACCTTGTGCTTTAGATCAAGGTCGTACGACCATGGAACCATCTTGTTACTTTCATAAGCATAGGGCTGAGGTGATGTCAGGACCAATACTTTCGAAGCATCAGGTATAATGATCCCGAGGTCATTGTCAAAGGCGTCCTCAAGAGGGGGCATGTCAGGATCCAACTTAACTTGTTCATCGGTCATCGGTCATCCTTGTAAGTTCTTCATTCCAGTCAATGATGACTTGAGATATAGTGGCCACTACCCCGAATTCATCAGCTATCCCAATCATTCCCTTTCTCACCAACTCATCCACTTTCTTTTCTATCTCACCGAGTGACACCACCTCACCAGTCGAAACATAACCAGCTCGGACTAAAGCATCGAACATATCTTCGAGAGGGACCCTGAAGCCCTGAACCTGCTTGACTCCCGGGCTAAGGACAACATTTGTACTGCTCGAATGATCAGGGAGTAGAATGTTCTGTACATTGGGCTTACTGGCTGGCTATAGTGCGAACGCTCCAGTCTCGAGTAAATCCTGCACTCGATGTTTGAGCACTTAGCAATCATCTGTCGAATGCCCAACCTCACCTCTATGGTAATCGCATTTCTTCAACGGGTCATGCCTTACATATCCAGCAACATTAGATCTTTGTGGCTCTAAATTCAGCAGGTTCTTCTTCCTTAGCACCGCCAATACCTGAGATAACGTCCCAGGAAATAGAGTAAACTGGCGAGTTTTGCGCTGTTGGCACGAGTCCTGCTGGCCTTGCCGTCCATAAGAGGTTACCTGCTGAGTGCTAAATTGTAGCTTCGGGGCCTGAGCTGGCGTCTTCTATACATAGGTCATGTTGACTTCAGGGGCATGCTCTTCGTCCTTCTTACTAGTAAATTTCTTGCCTGATGAACCTGACTCACTGTACCATCATTTCTTGAGCCCGGACTCAATCTCCTCACCCGTGACTATCAGCTGGCTAAAAGATTGGGCGGCCGTCACTAACATTCGTGAACGAACCGACTGCGGTAGAGTGGACACGAACAACTTCATTAAGTCACGTTCTGAGGGTTCAGGCATGATCTGTCCTGCCATGTTCCTCCAGCGAGTGGCATACTCCTTTAGAGTCTCGCCCTTTTTCTGCTCAGTTCTTTCCAAATCCTCCCTTGTAATGATAACGTCGAGATTGAACTTGAAGTGTTTGACGAAAAGGTTTGTCACCTCTTCCCGCAAGTCCTTCCGGTTGATCTAGTGGTTGGTATACCACCTCATTGTAGCATCCTTCAAGCTTGCTTGGAAGGTTTGGATCATAAGGGGCCCGTTAGAAACATATCTATTCATGAGCCCCTGGTACATATCGATGTGTTGAATTGGGTTTGAGGTGCCGTCATATTTCTCGAAAGCTGGCATCTTGAATTTATCGGGCATTTGGACCTGGGTAAAAATAGATAGATCAACAGGTGGAACACTTTGAGTTCCCTCCACTTCACGTAACCTCTGGTCGAGCTTAGCTAACAACTTGGCATTCTCATCATTGGGGGGTGACTGAAGAATAGGGGCTACCGGAGACGCACTAGTGTCAGTCAGAATGATATCATCCAGTTGAAGGGTTGGAGTAGTGTTCACTGCAGGAGATTTGTCGAGGCGGAGGCCTTGACGAGTTGGAGGTGGAATCTCCGATTGAGAGGCAGCATTGATCTGCTGCTGCTTGGCTATGAGATCATTCATCATTTTGGACATGGCAGCTACGATCTACTCATTGATTGTGTTCATGTGTTCTTTTAGCTTTTCGTCAATCATGGCCGTAATCTCGGCTTGATTGGCCATCCTTCTTTTGGTCACCGATCGAGTATTATGAGGATGAGGGGGATCCGTGGCAAATTACCTGCAAAAGTAACGATGGAATAAATACAACGAGTAAGAATAACGAGTCGGTCCATGACATCCTCTAGACCTTCAAGATGAAATTTCTTTCGAAAGACCGATTCGTGCAGTAAATCTCGAAATTCCAAATTGCTTTATTCAATAAAAACCTGGACTAATTCCAAAATTTACAAATTATAGCTTAATGTTTCTCATTGAATTGCTCAAAATGGAAGATGTCTCAAAAGAATTCTTAGAAAGATCGTCCAGCAACATCTATTATCAGAAAACATCAATAGCATGAAGTACAAATGTAAGCTAACATTTCATCCTAAAAAGAAAGAAAAACCCCCTAAACTAAACAAGAAATCAGACGGTCTTCCTCTTTTAAAGGCCACGTGATCTATAAATGAATGGGCCTTCAAGGCACGTCGCAGTCGTGCATTCTGTTTAGCCAGAGCATCTACCTTGTCCTGGGCCTTCATCGCCTTTTCTTCACTGATTTTGATTTGAGTATGAAGAGTGTGCCGTACTGTCATGATCGGGATCTTCGGGAGTATCTCAGCTGGGATGGTATGATGCTGAATATATCGGGCCGTGGCAAAATGACTCTTTATCCTTCCGATGGGTTCATCCGCGGGCCAAGTCAGCTTCTGAGTGGAACAATTCTGCCAAGCGTCGGAATGATGCCTAAGCTCAACTTTGTAGGACTCACCCTTCTCAAACTGGACTTGAAATTCATTGGGCCTGAGTGGAGGTGGGACATCCTGCAGAACTCGAAACTGACATGTAACTCGAAGGGGCTGATAGCAGGTTGCCCCATAAATGCCCATCAAAGGTACGGGCTTCTGATCGCCATGGTATAGTTGAGCCTCAACCTCCCGAAACCATACAGCTTGCCAAAGGAAAATCTTAGAGCTTGGATCCTTGAACAGATGGACTCATTGTGTATAGTGCAAACTCTTAGTTTGATCTTATATTTGTTTGAACCTTAAAATAGGGTTATCAGTCATGTTCATTTCAAATACAGTCATATTTTCCCCAAATTGAAAAAGGTGTGAGAAAAACCAGATTTGTAAAAGCTCAATCGGGGCTCGAAAAATTCTATCTTTTCCTTTCTTAAATCGTGTCAGAGATATGAAGGTCTCTGCCAGAATTGCATTTATAAAACTAACTCCACCACATATTAGTTTTACCGTCCAGGCTATGACGGGATCAATAGCATTTTGACGGAATGGAAAAACGATGAGTCCGAAAAAAGTTAAGATAAAAATCTTAGACCTCATGAGGACGGAGTTATTTTCAAAACATTCAATAAGAAAAGATAGCGGACATGCTTGACAATTACCATTTAACACTTTTTTAATTTCTTTTTTGGTCAAATTCAAAAATTCAGCGAGCACTACCACAGGATCTACCTTAAGGGGTGGTTCGACTATATCTAACTCAATCGATTTCCCAATGGCAAAACTGTATTCTTCCGGAGTCGGTGTGAGCTCAAACTTACCTCCTAACACAAATGTGGTCGACTCGGGGCACAAAAAATGAGCGAGTGCTTGCATGATTCCGCTCTGAACATCTATGTCTAGGATTGGCAGCATGAATCCAATGCGCTTGAGAACGTACTGCTGACCATCTGACTTCAACTGGCTCCATAACTTCTTGAGCTCTAACTTCGGAGTAGGCACGAAACGGATATCGAGGCGACCTATTCTTATATAAACCACGTGCTAAATGACTCAACCTAAATCATGGACAGACCCAAAATAAGATGAAGAAAACTAAAGAAAAAACTCGAGAAATTACCATCCTTGGGGAGAGAATGTCAATCACAGAGACATGCACATGAATCGTGAGTTTAAACCTTAATCTATCTATCCTAAAGGCTTTTGCAAAATGAAGTGATGAACGGAACGACACGTCGCAGCCTCGCGCACACTCATCATGACTAGCCGCAGCCTCGCATACAATAGTCATGACTAGTTGGGTCCAATCACTTCGGCTCAGTTCGGTCGACAAGGGCAACTTCCATGCGTTGTAGCCTCACGTGCATGAGGACGACCCTTGAGCCATTTTTTTGAAAATTTTCGGGATCCAAATGGGATAACCTTTAGCGAGGTCTTACCGCCAAGGTTAAAGAACCATCTGAATACCATCTTAGAACTATGGGTGTGACCCAGATCCGGTCACAGGTTGTGTGTGGTGTAGTGTAAATACTGTAAATCATGCACAACAATTATATGCAAACACCGCTTCAATAGTGCAAAAATTAAATCACAATTCCACTCCACCAAGCCTGCAAAACAAAAGGTTAGCCAATCACTACTCCCCTTATAACTCCCATCCTGCAAAACCATTTAACACTTAAGAATGAGAATTCAATCAAATTTTGTCAAATCAAGTGATTTTCCCATGAGAATTTTTTTTCGGCCTAAGTCCTCCTTAAATTTTCAAAAAGATTCAAGTTTTGTCCCCAGTGGAGTCGCCAAGCTGTCGCGACCTAAAAAAAATCGAAATCGGGTTTCGATCTTAGGCTAATGGATTACTAGATCAATTAACTTAACTAACCTAGCTCGAGTTCTCTCAAACTCTACCAAATCGCAACTTAGGTCCAATTGTGAGCATGCAAATATTTTCAACGGGAGTCGCCACTAATCATTTAGGGTAGGTTGATTAGAAACCTAAATAAAATAGCGGGAGTACTATTTTATTTCTACGAACCAGAAATCATAAATTCGGGGACTTGGTTACGCTAGATTCCCTAACGCCCTTTCGGTACCAATTTCGAGAAAAATACTCAATTTGACAATTTTGATAAATCTTGACTTAGAGTTCAAAGGTGCAGAAATTTCTTTTTGATTTTTACTTATTTAAATGAAAGCTAACCTATATGTAATGACGTGCAAAAATTGACATGCGATTAATGCAACCTAACATGCAAACTATATGTCATGCGACGACGTGACCTATTTCTAATAACGGACATATTATTTTTTTGTATTTTTTTTAATGAAATTCGGAATTAAAAATGTCAATTATCTAAACATGCAATTTTAAACTAAAGAAATTGACCTATTGTAAAGTAATCTTTTTGGTATTTTTTTATTGAAATTCAAAATTAAAATCGAGTAAACAAAATATAACCGCGAAATATTTCTAATTAAGTTTCGATTAGAAGCATGACAGATCGACCCTAAAATTCGAAATACCCGCTATGGAAATAACTCTATCTAAAGCCTGATAGATAGATTTATTTCCACGTGTGTGGTTGCGGATTAGGAAATTTTCCTAATCGATCACATCTTGAAAAATTCTGATATCTTAAATATCTTGGATATATTCAAAGGATTTTGAAAATTCTAAATTCTATCCAAATTTGGTAAGCAACAAATATCCAAGATTTCAAAAAAAAAAAAAACAGAAACAAATCCTAATTGAAATATTGCCTATTATTCAAATATGCAAAGTTAGATATCAATAAGTATGAATTAAGCAACAAAATATCCAAATCAAATCAGGATAAGATATTTACCTAAATGCGTAGATAACTTCCCAAATTTGAATCGCGCGGATCGGAATTGCGGATCGGATGACTGGTGGCTAACGAACCGGCGATGACGGGTCGCTCACGGATTAGGATCGCGGAATGGGATGGTGACCGGCGGTGCGTCGGGAACGGCAGCGCGGTGTCGCAGTGGTATTCGCGGCTCAAGCTGCTTCACGGTGGCGATGATTGATGGTTGACACTCGATTGGAATCGCGGCGGTGCTTGATGATTACTGACTGAATTGTTGCAACGGTGGAAGCTTATCGGAAAAACCTGAAATAAAAAAAAAGCCAAACACCGCAGAGAGTAATGCTTGTTGGATGATCTGCTGTGATTAGATCGAGAGCATCAAAGACTCGTCAAGCAGCTGGAAGGCATTGGAACTTCGCTGGGCTGCTGCTGTGGCATCGGATGAGTATGCGTAAGAGTTGCCTCGCGGTTGTGCAATTCACCAAGGCGGAGGAACGCGGAGGAACACGGATGGTGGGGCCGCGAGACTGTCGCGACCTAAAAAAAATCGGATTTTTCGATCTTAGGCTAATGGATTACTAGATCAATTAAATTAACTAACCTAGCTCGAGTTCTCCCAAACTCTACCAAATCGCAACTTAGGTCCAATTGTGAGCATGCAAATATTTTCAACGGGAGTCGCCACTAATCATTTAGGGTAGGTTGATTAGAAACCTAAATAAAATAGCGAGAGTACTATTTTATTTCTACGAACCAGAAATCATAAATTCGGGGACTTGATTACGCTAGATTCCCTAACGCCCTTTCGGTACCAATATCGAGAAAAATACTCAATTTGACAATTTTGAAAAAATATTGACTTAGAGTTCAAAGGTGCAGAAATTTCTTTTTGATTTTTACTTATTTAAATGAAAACTAACCTATATATAATGACGTGCAAGAATTGACATGCGATTAATGCAACCTAACATGCAAACTATATGTCATGCGACGACGTGACCTATTTCTGATGATGAGCATATTATTTTTTTTGTATTTTTTTAATGAAATTCGGAATTAAAATGCCAATTATCTAAACATGCAATTTTAAACTAAAAAAATTGACCTATTCTAAAGCAATCTTTTTGGTATTTTTTTTTATCGAAATTCGAAATTAAAATCAAGTAAAAAAATATAACTGCGAAATCTTTCGAATTAAGTTTCGATCTGAAGCCTGACAGATCGACCCTAAAATTCGAAATACCCGCTATGGAAATAACTCTATCTAAAGCCTGATAGATAGATTTATTTCCACGTGTGCTGTTGCGGATTAGGAAATTTTCCTAATCGATCACATCTTGCAAAAATTTAGATATATCAAATATCTTGGATATATTCAAAGGATTTTGAAGATTCTAAATTCTATCCCAAATTTGACAAGTAATAGATATATAAGATTTCAAAAAAAAGAAATAAATCCTAAGTGAGATATTGCCTATTATCTAAATATGCAGAATTAGATATCAATAAGGACAAATTAGGCAACAAAATATTCAAATTAACTCGGGATAAGATAATTACCTGATTTGCAGATTTCTTTCCTAATTTGAACTTACAGCGGATCGGGATTGCAGATCGGCGATGCGTCGGGAGCGGCAGCGCGACGTAGGGAGCGGTGGCGACGCGGCGGTGGCATGGCACTAGCGGTGGCGGTGCTCGTCAGAGGCTGATTAACCCGCAGGGATGAGTTTCAAGCGATCTGCAAAGGGAATAGATAAAACAGCGAAAAGCTCCGTTGATGTTGAGTGTTGCTTCACTGCAGCTACAGCGGCAAAGCTGTGATTTGGCGTGGTGGGATGATGGCCGACGCGGCAATGAATTCTGGTCTTGCTGGAATTGCTTGAAGAGTCGCCTAGTCTGAAGCGTAGACGGCTGTTGAGCGCGACAACGAGGCTTCGTGAAGGCTAGCTAGGTAATCACTAGACGACGGGTGAATTTCTTGGACTGATCTGGACTTCACGCCAAGACAACTGGACTCGATGGCCTTGCCGGCAAAATCTTTTGGACTCTCTCTTTTGTCTTTTTCTCTTTTGTGGTGAAAAAGTATTCTCTCCTTGAAGACGTAGAATTGACCGAGAGAGAAAAGAGAGATCCCCTTCTTTTCCTTTTCTTGGTCTTCTTCTCTTTCACTTTTTGTTTTCCTCTCTGCAGGTCTTCGTGGAAAACCAGTAGGAAGGACTTGAGAGCGTGGACCCTTCTCTTTTGCGTGTGCTCTCTCTTTCTCTCACGTCTTTTCTTCGCGTGTCTCTGAAAATTCTGATTTTCGGATTCTAAGACCCCCGTCTTTCGAGTGAGCCAAGTTTCGTTCGATGCCCGAGCTCGATTTACGCAACGGATTTTTCAATTTTCTCGCCACCGCCGATCCGATGCGGAATGCAACTAACCTATATGAACTTAAACTATATGCTATGCAATTTTAATATATTTTTTAGGGGTTAAAATTTAATCCCTAATTTTCTATGCAATTAACACTAAATGATGCGTCAAAATTTAGGTGTCAACAGCTGCCCCTCTTTGAGTGGAGGCTTGCAGAGGTTTCGCTCAAAGACTGAGACCTAAATTTAAACTATGCAAAATGACGAATGAATTTTTTTTTTTAATGTAATGATGCATGATATGCAAACAATAAGGAACATATGCTAAGGCTTCTCACTTCATGCGGAGCGGTAAAAGAGTCTTACATACCGATCGCATAAAAAGCGTCCAAGTAGGGGAAAGCTTTATAATGCTTTGAATTCCCTCGATCTCCAAACTTCTAGTCTATTGGAAATAAGGTTCTCAAGGTACTAGATTGCCTACCTGTTACCTGTAGTTTCCTACAGATGCGAAATAGCGCATAATATGAAGAAAGAATGGGATGTGTTGCCTATACCACTGAGCAATCACGAAAAGGATCATGTCACCTTTTCCATTGGGTGAGCATGAAATGGGGTGTGCTTCGTACTCCACTTAGCAACACCAAGAGAGAAATTATGTCGCTTGTCCTACTGGGCGAATGGGGTGTGCTTCGTACTCCACTTAGCAACACCAAGAGAGGAATTATGTTGCTTGTCCTACTGGGCGAACATGAAAATACGGTGTGCCGCGTACTCCACTTAGCAACACCAAATGTGAAATTATGTCGCCTGTCCTACTGGGCGAACATGAAGTGGGGTGTGCTTCGTACTCCACTTAGCAACACCAAGAGAAAAATTATGTCGCCTATCCTATTGGGCAAACATGAGAATACGGTGTGCCACGTACTCCACTTAGCAACACCAAATGTCACTTGTTCCACTTGGTGAACATATGAGAGAGATAATTTCTCCTATTCCGGAGAGAGAAACAATGAAGAATAATTAGCAGACGTACCTGAATTCTTCTTATGACGGAGCCAATGGCATCGCTCCTGTTTTTACCTGAGAAAAGGTTAAAATAACACATGCGCAGAGGCAGAGAAAACATAATTCATAAATCTGCTTGCATTACCAAGCTTTACTAGGGAATTTATTAATAAGAACAACCATTTCGTCCTTTTGACATTTTGATCATATTAAATGAGAGACCTTTAATCATAAAGGACTTTCCACTCACTCTCAATAAAAGGCTTTTGACCCGACCTTTGATGCGGGTATAAGAATCACTCGAACTCTCTTCATCGTGCTTGACAAGGGTTCGGATATTCTCAAAATCAGTATGACTTGGCCAATATGAGAGGTCTTTATAAGGACTAAAACGTGAGCTTGGTTAATGGCTTAGCAAAAGGGACTCTTCGAGTCGAGGCTATTGAAAGAATTGATATCACCAGCCGTTTCGGGTTTACAAGTCAGGAATGCTGCAAAAATGAGATAGAAAAATCTTGCTCGCACTTCTTCGAGCAACATTTATAAGCATTTGAAACTCTACGTTAACTCAAGTGCCCTATTCTGAAGAGACTTCGGTAATGGTTGTAACGTAGGTTCGGGTAGGCTTGAAATGAATGGCCTATTTCCATCAAAAGGGGTATTATGAACATGGAGATTGGTGATCATCCCATCTAGCAATTGCTCCATAAATGAACCTTCAAATGGTCTTTTCCTTGAAGAATGATCTTGCATATCGACTCAGTTCTTGCCGAAGCTTTTCTCTCTCTCTCTCTTTTTTTCTCTTCTTTTTTTTTTGAGAGAGAGATTTTCTTTTCTTCGAGAGATTTTTCTAAGTGAGAGAACTTCGATTTGATGGAGTCCTTTTGCCTCCTTTTTGATGAATTTTCTTTCGAGCTCTTTCTGATGAATTTTCTTTCGAGCTCCCATTTTCCCTAAGTCACCTTGAACTTGTCTTGAGATGATTTCATTTATCTATCACAAGAATGATCACCAATTAGGTTGAAATGAATTCGCCGCTCAAATTGGGTATGCAAAGGGTATAATGTGTAGGGATATAGAAAGAAATGCTCTTCGTCATATCTAAGGCACTCGAGCTAACACAGAACTTGCATGCAATAAATATACTTGAAGATTGATGCAAGTGAAAGCAAGAAAATTCTAACCATTTTGAACTTTCTAAGAAATTGCCCCGGTATGGGATTTTTCCTGACAGGGGTAAGAAATGAAACTCTGTTCAAAGGGGTTAAGCAAATGATAACCTGTAGTGTTTAGATAGAGGAAATGAATGCCTCTCATCATTTTGGTCGTTATACTTTTCGTGAGATAATCCTTTACCTTGTCAGCACGGAATTTTCACTTAACTCGCACTAGGGATTATTATTCAGGACGTGTATGGAAATGTCTTGCCTTTCGTCGTCTTGAAGTCTCTCATGTAATATGATCGCTTCATTAGGACAGAAACAGATTGCCAAATCAAAAACTTTCTTCAAACAAAGCTTAGTAACATCAATTGATTCATAAAATTCAACTTGATACTTGATAGAAACAAAGTCAGAATGAGTACAAATCAAGTATAATATTTCTTCACAGAATCAGAATTAACTGGACTGGAAAAAACACGACCATCCATCTCGGCCAAAATCAAAGCACCTCCTGGAAGGACTTTCTTCACAATGTACGGGCCGCCATAGTTTGGAGCAAATTTTCCTTCTGCAAGAGGAACTATCGGTAATAACTTTCGTAGGACAAAGTCACCTACCTGAAAATGTCGAGGCTTGACTTTCTTGTTGAAAGATTTAGCAACTCGTTGTTGGTAGCACTGGCCATGACATAGAGCTCTAAGCCTTCTCTCGTTAATCATGTTCAACTGGTCCAATCTCTGTTGGATCCAATCTGCTTCTGACAATTGTACTTGTGAAAGAATACGTAACGAAGGAATTTCAACCTCAACAGGTAGCACTGCTTCCATACCGTACACAAGAGAATATGGAGTTGCCCCTGTAGATGTCCGGATAGAAGTCCGATATGCCATAAGTGCAAAAGGTAATCTCTCATGCCAATCACGATAGTTCTCAGCTGTTTTAGCCAAAATTTTCTTGATATTCTTGTTGGCTGCTTCGACCGCTCCGTTCATCTGCGGACGATATAGAGAGGAATTCAGATGCTTGATCTTGAATTCTTTGAATAGTTCATCCATCAATTTGTTATTCAGATTTGACCCATTGTCAGTAATTATAGCCTCAGATGCACCATATCGAGCAATGATGTCCCGACGAATGAACTTCACCACAACCCGGGCCGTCACTGTCGTATAAGACATGGCTTCGATCCACTTCGAAAAGTAATCGATAGCAACCAAGATAAACCGATGCCCATTCGACGCTTTAGGATTAATTGGGCCAATCATATCAATGCCCCACATAGAAAATGGCCATGGTTCAGTCATTTGATGCAATTCATTCGGAGGAGTTTTAATCTTGTCACCATAGATCTGACATTTGTGACAACTTCGGACATGCTGAATGCAATCACTCTCTAAAGTGAGCCAGTAATAACCCATCCTCATTATCTTCCTTGCTAGTATATGACCATTCATGTGCAGACCGCATACTCCCTCATGTACTTCTAGTATCAAATGAACAGCCTCGGTTGAATCAACACACCTTAATAAAACCGAATCATAGGACCGCTTGTATAGGCATTCTCCGTTCAAGAAGAACTTCGACGCCATTTTCCTGATATACTTTTGGTCAGATGCGGTACTTTTCTCAGGAAACTCCTGTGTTTGAAGATATGCCTTGATATCATGATACCACGGCTTGCCGTCAGGCTCTTCTGTCATGGCCATGCAATAAGCCGGTTTCTGTAAGACCTCAATCTTCAAAGGTTCAACTTCTAAACCACTTGTCACTCGTAGCATTGCCGATAACGTAGCCAGAGCATTGGCAAAACTGTTTTGAGTCCTTGGCAAGTATTCAAACGAAATGTCTTTAAATTCTTTCACCAACTCCTCTAAATAGACGTGATATGACTGCAACTTAGCATCTCTAGTTTGCCATTTGCCGACGGTCTGAAGAATAATGAGAGCTGAATCCCCGAACACCTTAAGTCGAGCTACTCCCATTTCGATTGCAGCTTGTAACCCGAGGATGCATGCTTCATATTCAGCGATATTGTTCGTGCAGGGAAATATCAGTTTCGCTGCGACCGGATAATGTTGTCCGCCTGGGGATATTAAGACTGCCCCGATACCTGACCCTGACAAGTTTACGGCCCCATCAAAGTACATGGTCCATACATACTCATCAATTGGCATGATTCTATCCTCTAGCGGATCCAGATCCTCATTTTTCCCAGGATTTTCGGCCAAGACATCAGTAATTACTCGTCCTTTGACTGATTTCTGAGACATGAATTGAACATTAAATTCTGAGATAAGAATCTGCCATTTTGCCAGTTTTCCAACCAAAGCAAGTTGATTGAGCAAGTATTTGATTGGATCACACTCTGTTACAAGCAATATATGATAGTGCAAAGTGTATTGCCTCAATCTGTGTAGCACCCAGACCAGTGCTGCGCACGTTCTTTTTGCCTCGGAATAGTTCATCTCAGAGGCGGTGAACTTCTTACTCAAATAATAAATCGCATGCTCTTTTCCATCGTCTTCACCTTTCTGAGCAAGCATGGCACCTAACGACTCACTGTGGATTGTGAGGTACAGGATCAGAGGTTGCCCCGGCGTTGGTGGAACAAGCACCGGCGAATTCATCAAGTAGTGCTTAATCTTGTCGAACGCCAGTTCACACTCTTGATCCCACCTAACCAGCGCATTCTTTTTTAGGAGTTTAAAAAAAGGTTTCGCTGTCTCAAATAGCTGAGAAATAAATCTGGCTATATAGTTTAGCCTACCCATTAAGCTACGAACTTCCTTCACCGAAGAGGGAGATTTTATTTCGCAAATGACCTTCACTTTTGACGGGTCAATCTCAATCCCTTTGTTACTAACGATGAAGCCAAGTAGTTTGCCAGAGGCTGCCCCAAACACGCATTTTGCCGGATTGAGGTGTAATTTGAACTTGCGAAGCCTGTCGAATAATTTCGTCAAGGTTTCTATGTGATCTTCTCCACGCCGAGTCTTTGCAATCATGTCGTCAACATAGACCTCGATCTCATTATGCATCATGTCATGGAACAACGTGACCATTGCCCGCTGATAAGTTGCCCCAGCATTTTTGAGACCGAAAGGCATTACTTTGTAATGAAATGTCCCCCATGGAGTGGTAAATGCCGTTTTCAACTTATCATCCTTGTTCATCAAGATCTGGTTATAACCTGAGAAACCATCCATGAAGGAGAATAGTTCGAACCCAGCTGTACTGTCCACAAGCACATCAATATGCGGGAGTGGAAAATCATCTTTAGGACTAGTTTTGTTCAGATCTCGGTAGTCAACACACACTCGAACCCGACCGTCTTTCTTCAACATCGGGACTATATTAGCGACCCATTCTGAGTATTGGGTAGTCTCAATGAATCCCACGTCAAGAAGTTTCATGACCTCTTCCTTGATCTTCTTTGCCAGTTCTGGCTTAGCTCTTCGCGGCCTTTGCTTCACAGGCTCAACTGAAGGATCAGTTGGTAGACAATGTTCGACGATCGATCGATCAAGACCCAGCATGTCAGCATAAGACCAGGCAAAGATGTCTTGATAATCCTTCAACAACTGAGTCAAGCGTTCGGCCACATCTTGAGGAAGACATGCCCCAATCTTCACCTCTCTAGGATTTTCTGTGTCGCCAAGGTTGATCACCACAGTTTCTTCGGCAGTCAGAGGCTTAGATTTCTCATGGATTTCCAAGTTCCGTTGTATCTCTTCATCATTCAGATTAGAATCGTCTGAGTCATCAAATTGACTTGCATCACATATATGAGGATCCACGATTCCCATCCCTTCGCATGCCTCGAGATTAGTCCTGAAACATGAAAGAAAGGGATCAAAAAGACAAGAGAGGGCTTAACTATTGCAATTTTCGAAAATTGTTCTTTGCTTTTTGAAATTCATTTTGCTTTCGAAGACCTTGAAACAAGAATTCTTGAGAAGCCCAACCCTCAGTTCTTATCGTAGATGACAAATTTTTCAATCGTTGGTTATCGTCATCGAGTTAGTTTGGGGTACTTCAACAAGATTCAAAATGATAAAAACCGCTGTAATTTTATTGATATTGGATCAATGAATTACATCTTATTGGATTGAAAAACCTAAGTGCAACATGAATTGGAAAAAAGCAACAAAGATTCCCACGCAGGGGAGATACGAAAACTAGAAATGATTACTCTTGAGGGCCAGCGCCCATCCCTTCAAGTGGTCCTTCAGTGATTGCACCAATGGAAGTCTCAGCAAACCAACCAGTGAGGTAGGGTATACCATCATTAAAGTCAAAGTCCACCACCCTCGACTCCGGCTTCTTGAAAATACAGGGTGGCTGGTCATCCTCGGAATCGTCAGACAGACTGACCAAAATCGCTTTACCATGCTTCTTAGGTGGTTCAGTTAGGGCTTGTGGTGACTCAGGAAAGATAAGCCCAAGATCATCCTCAGTCGGGCTCAGCTTTAAATTTTCATATCCCCCCACTACCCCAGCCGAGTGAAAGATGTGGTCAATGGGAGGTGGTAAGGGACTTCGGCCTCTGCAACAATCGTTGCTTTGTTCGCGGCTTACGGGCCCGTGATATCCCAAACCAGTCTTGTGGTATTGTCCATTTGTCTCAATCGGGACATGAATGCCTTGGCCTTTCTTTCCAAGACCCTGACCTGGCTCGAAACCATTACCAACCATGACCTTGGCCACCATGATAGCTGCTTTAGAAACTTCAGGAACGGGCAACGGCATATCAGAGGAAGCCTGAACAACCTGAACTATGTCAAATGAATGATAGCTATCCTCCTCAACATGATCAGGCTCTATGTATGGGATCGATGTTGCATTGAAGATTCGATGATCTTTCTCTCCATAAATTGTAACCAACTTTACTTTATCCACGAACTTGATTTTCTGATGCAAACTAGAGGGCACTGCGCCTGCATTGTGGATCCATGGCCGTCCCAGCAAGAAATTAAAAGCAGAAGGGATATCCAACACTTGGAAAAGAATATCAAACACAGAGGGTCCAATTTACAGCGCTAAGTTAATTTGGCCTATCACATCCTTCTTCACTCCGTCAAAAGCTCGAACAGAAGTCTTGGCTGCTTGCATGGTAGATGGAGGAATGCCTAGCCTTTTCAAAGTAGCCAACGGACATAAATTCAAAACTGACCCGTTATCAACAAGCACCCTAGCCATGTGAGTCTCTTTGTACTTCACCGATATGTGAAGTGCCTTATTATGACCACATCCTTCAACTGGGATTTCCTCATCAGAAAATGCTACTTGATCTTTGAGGAGGATCGCCCCGACAAACTCTTCTAGCTTATCTTCTTCAATAGTCTCGAGCACATGAATCTCACTCAAAACCTTCATTAGAGCACTCCGATGCTTATCTGATGTCTGAAGAAGTTCCAACAACAAGACTTGTGCAGGTAACTTTCTCAGCTGATCAACCACGTTATATTCACTAGCCTTTATCACAGCTAGGAATTCCTTCGCTTCTTTCTCTGCCACTGGCTTGGCCGGTTGATTATCAGCGTAAGTTCGCCCTGACCTTATTATCAGGTCAACGTCGTATGACCATGGAACCATCTTGTCACTTTCATAAGCGTAGGGCTGAGGTGATGCCAGGACCAATATTTCCGAAGCATCGGGTATAACGATCCCGAGGTCATCATCAGAGGCGTCCTCGAGAGGGGGCATGTCAGTTAGCTCAGGATCCAACTTAACTGGTTCATCGGTCAACATTGCGAGTTCTTCATTCCAGTCAATGATGACCTGAGATATAGTGGCCACTACCCCGAATTCATCAGCTGTCCCAATCATTCCCTTTCTCACCAACTCATCCACTTTCTTTTCTATCTCACCGAGTGACACCACCTTACCGGTCGAAACATAACCAGCTCGGACTAAAGCATCGAACATATCTTCGAGAGGGACCCTGAAACCTTGAACTTGCTTGACTCCCGGACCAAAGACAATATTTGCACTGCTCGAATGATCAGGGAGTAGATTGTTCTGCACATTGGGCTTACTGGTTGGTTGTAGCGCAAACGCTCCAGTCTCAAGTAGATCCTGCACTCGATGTTTGAGTACTTAGCAATCATCTGTCGAATGCCCAACTTCACCTCTATGGTAATCGTATTTCTTCGACGGATCATACCTTGCATAGCCAGCAGCATTAGATCTTTGTGGCTCTGAATTCAACAAGTTCTTCTTCCTTAGCACCGCCAGTACCTGAGATAACGTCCCAGGAAGTGGAGTAAACTGGCGAGTTTTGCGCTGCTGGCGCGAGTCCTGCTGGCCTTGCCGTCTATAAGAGGTTGTCTGCTGAGTGCTAAATTGTAGCTTTGGGGCCTGAGCTGACGTCTTCTGTACATAAGTCATGTTGACTTCGGGGACATGCTCTTTGTCCTTCTTACTAGTAAATCTCTTGCTCGATGAACCTGACTCACTATACCATCCCTTCTTGAGCCCGGTCTCAATCTCCTCACCCATGGCTATCAGTTGGCCAAAAGATTGGGCGGCCGTCACTAACATTCGTGAACGAACCGGCTGCGGTAAGGTGGACACGAACAATTTCATTAAGTCACGTTCTGAGGGTTCAGGCATGATCTGTCCCGCCATGTTCCTCCAGCGAGTGGCATACTCCTTTAGAGTCTCGTTCTTTTTCTGCTCGGCTCTTTCCAGATCCTCCCTTGTAATGGTGACGTCGAGATTGAACTTGAAGTGTTTGACGAAAAGGTTTGCCACCTCTTCCCATGAGTCCTTCCGGTTGATCTGGTGGTTGGTATACCACCTCATTGCAGCATCTTTCAAGCTTGCTTGGAAGGTTTGGATCATTAGGGGCCCGTTAGAAACATATCTATTCATGAGCCCCTGGTACATATCAATGTGCTGAATTGGGTTTGAGGTGCCGTCATACTTCTCGAAGGCTGGCATTTTGAATTTATCGGGCACTTGGACTCGGGTAAAAATAGATAGATCAATAGGTGGAACACTTTGAGTTCCCTCCACTTCGCGTAACCTCTGATCGATCTTAGCCAGCAACTTGGCATTCTCATCATTTGGGGGTGACTGAAGAACAGGGGCCACCGGAGACGCACTAGTGTTAGTCAGAATGACATCATCTAGTTGAAGGATTGGATTAGTGTTCACTGCAGGAGATTTGTCGAGGCGGAGGCCTTGACAAGTTGGAGGTAGAATCTCCGATTGAGAGGCAGCATTGATCTGCTGCTGCTTGGCCATGAGGTCATTCATCATTTTGGACATGGCAGCGGCGATCTGCTCATTGATTGTGTTCATGTGTTCTTTCAGCTTTTCGTCAATCATGGCCGTAATCTCGGCTTGATTGGCCATTCTTCTTTTGGTCACCGATCGAGTATTATGAGGATGAGGGGGATCCGTGGCAAATTACCTGCAAAAGTAACGATGGAATAAATACAACGAGTAAGAATAACGAGTTGGTCCATGACATCCTCTAGACCCTCAAGATGAAATTTCTTTCGAAAGACCGATTCGTGCAGTAAATCTCGAAATTCCAAATTGCTTTATTCAATAAAAACCTGAACTAATTCCAAAATTTACAAATTATAGCTTAACGTTTCTCATTGAATTGCTCAAAATGGAAGATGTCTCAAAAGAATTCTTATAAAAATCGCTCAGAAACGACATTTATTACAGAAAGCATTAATAGTAAGCTAACATTTCCTCCTAAAAAGAAAGAAAAACTCCCTAAACTAAACAAGAAATCAGACGGTCTTCCTCTTTTTAGAGGCCACGTGATCTATAGACGAATGGGCCTTCAAGGCACGCCGCAGTCGTGCATTCTCTTCAGCCAGAGCATCTGCTTTGTCCTGGGCCTTCATCGCCTTTTCTTCACTGATTTTGATTTGAGTATGAAGAGTGTGCCGTACTGTCACGACTGGGATCTTCGGGAGTATCTCAGCCGGGATGGTATGATGCTGAATATATCGAGCCGTGGCAAAGTGACTCTTCATCCTTCCGATGGGCTCATCCGCAGGCCAAATCAGCTTCTGAGTGGAACAATTCTGCCAAGCGTCGGAATGACGCCTAAGCTCAACTTTGTAGGACTCGCCCTTCTCAAACTGGACTTGAAATTCATTGGGCCTGAGTGGAGGTGGGACATCCTGCAGAACTCGGAACTGTCGTGTAACTCGAAGGGGCTGATAGCAGGTTGCCCCATAAATGCCCATCAAAGGTACGGGCTTCTGATCGTCATGGTATAGTCGAGCCTCAACCTCCCGAAACCATACAGCTTAGCAAAGGAAAATCTTAGAGCTTGGATCTTTGAACAGATAGACCTATTGTGTATAGTGCAAACTCTTAGTTTGATCTTGTATTTGTTTGAACCTTAAAATAGGGTTATCAGTCATGTTCATTTCAAATACAGTCATATTTTCCCCGAATTGAGAAAGGTGTGAGAAAAACCAAATTTGTAAAAGCTCAATCGGGGCTCGAAAAATTCTATCTTTTCCTTTCTTAAATCGTGTCAGAGATATGAAGGTCTCTGCCAGAATTGCGTTTATAAAACTAACTCCACCACATATTAGTTTTACCGTCCAGGCAATGATAGGATCAATAGCATTTTGACGGAATGGAAAAACGATGAGTCCGAAAAAAATTAAGATAAAAATCTTAGACCTCATGAGAACGGAGTTATTTTCAAAACATTCAATAAGAAAAGATAGCGGGCATGCTTGATAATTACCCTTTAACACTTTTTCAATTTCTTTTTTGGTCAAATTCAAAAATTCAGCGAGCACTACTACAGGATCTACCTTAATGGGTGGTTCGACTATATCTAACTCAATTGATTTCCCAATGGCAAAACTGTATTCTTCCAGAGTCGGTGTGAGCTCAAACTTACCTCCCAACACAAATGTGGTCGTCTCGGGGCACCAAAAATGAGCGAGTGCCTACATGATTCCGCTCTGAACATCTATGTCTAGGATTGGCAGCATGAATCCAATGCGCTTGAGAACGTACTGTTGACCATCTGGCTTCAACTGGCTCCATAACTTCTTGAGCTCTAACTTCGGAGTAGGCACGAAACGGATATCGAGGCGACCCATTCTTATATAAACCACGTGCCAAATGACTCAACCTAAATCATGGACCGACCCAAAATAAGATAAAGAAAACTAAAGAAAAAGCTCAAGAAATTACCGTCTTTGGGGAGAGAATGTCAATTACAGAGACATGCACATGAATCGTGAGTTTAAACCTTAATCTATCTACCCTAAAGGCTTTTGCAAAATGAAGTGATGAACGGAACGACACGTCGCAGCCTCGCGCACACTCATCATGACTAGCCGCAGCCTCGCATACAATAGTCATGACTAGTCGGGTCCAATCACTTTGGCTTGATTCGGTCGACAAGGGGAACCTCCATGCTTAGTAGCCTCACGTGCATGAGGACGACCCTTGAGCCATTTTTTTGAAAATTTTCAGGATCCAAATGGGATAACCTTTAGCGAGGTCTTACCGCCAAGGTTAAAGAACCATCTAAATACCATCTTAGAACTATGAGTGTGACCCAGGTCCAGTCACAGGTTGTGTGTGGTGTAGTGTAAATACTGTAAATCATGCACAACAATTATATGCAAACACCGCTTCAATAGTGCAAAAATTAAATCACAATTCCACTCCACCAAGCCTGCAAAACAAAGGGTTAGCCAATCACTACTCCCCTTATAACTCCCATCCTGCAAAACCATTTAACACCTAAGAATGAGAATTCAGTCAAATTTTGTCAAATCAAGTGATTTTTCCATGAAAAATTTTTTGGCCTAAGTCCTTCTTAAATTTTCAAAAAAAATTCAAGTTTGTCCCCAGTGGAGTCGTCAAGCGGTCGCGACCTAAAAAAAATCGGGTTTTTCAATCTTAGGCTAATGGATTACTAGATCAATTAAATTAACTAACCTAGCTCGAGTTCTCCCAAACTCTACCAAATCGCAACTTAGGTCCAATTGTGAGCATGCAAATATTTTCAACGGGAGTCGCCACTAATCATTTAGGGTAGGTTGATTAAAAACCTAAATAAAATAGCGGGAGTACTATTTTATTTCTATGAACCAGAAATCATAAATTCGGGGACTTGGTTACGCTAGATTCCCTAACGCCCTTTCGGTACCAATTTCGAGAAAAATACTCAATTTGACAATTTTGAAAAATATTGACTTAGAGTTCAAAGGTGCAGAAATTTCTTTTTGATTTTTACTTATTTAAATGAAAACTAACCTATATGTAATGACGTGCAAGAATTGACATGCGATTAATGCAACCTAACATGCAAACTATATGTCATGCGACGACGTGACCTATTTCTAATGACGAGCATATTATTTTTTTTGTATTTTTTTAATGAAATTCGGAATTAAAATGCCAATTATCTAAACATGCAATTTTAAACTAAAAAAATCGACCTATTCTAAAGCAATCTTTTTGGTATTTTTTTTTATCGAAATTCGAAATTAAAATCAAGTAAAAAAAAATATAACTGCGAAATCTTTCGAATTAAGTTTCGATCTGAAACTTGACAGATCGACCCTAAAATTCGAAATACCCGCTATGGAAATAGCTCTATCTAAAGCCTGATAGATAGATTTATTTCCACGTGTGCGGTTGCGGATTAGAAAATTTTCCTAATCGATCACATCTTGCAAAAATTTAGATATCTCAAATATCTTGGATATATTCAAAGGATTTTGAAGATTTTAAATTCTATCCCAAATTTGACAAGTAATAGATATCTAAGATTTCAAAAAAAAAGAAATAAATCCTAAGTGAGATATTGCCTATTATCTAAATATGCAGAATTAGATATCAATAAGGACAAATTAGGCAACAAAATATTCAAATTAACTTGGGATAAGATAATTACCTGATTTGCAGATTTCTTTCCTAATTTGAACTTACAGCGGATCGGGATTGCAGATCGGCGATGCGTCGGGAGCGGCAGCGCGACGTAGGGAGCGGTGGCGACGCGGCGATGGCGTGGCACTAGCGGTGGCGGTGCTCGTCAGAGGCTGATTAACCCGCGGGGATGAGTTTCAAGCGATCTGCAAAGGGAATAGATAAAACAGCGAAAAGCTCCGTTGATGTTGAGTGTTGCTTCACTGCAGCTACAGCGGCAAAGCTGTGATTTGGCGTGGTGGGATGATGGCCGACGCGGCAATGAATTCTGGTCTTGCTGGAATTGCTTGAAGAGTCGCCTGGTCTTGTTGACACCTAAATTTTGGCGCATCACTTAGTGTAATTTGCATAGAAAATTAGGGATTAATTTTTTAACTCCTAAACAAAAAATATTTAAATTGCATAACATATAGTTTAAATTCATTTAGATTAATTGCATTTTTTTGCATCGGACCGGCGGTGAATGAACGAGCTTAATCGAATGTGACTCGGCTCGCTTGAAATGCAAGGGCCAGGAATTACAAGTCAAACGGGCTCGGTTGTTTTAATTTGAACTTAATTCAGCCCATTATCCTTAATTAATTCGGCCCATTTAAATTAAATTAAAATCTAAGCCCAAGCCTAAGCCCATTAGGATTAGAGAGCCCATCTAATTGACCTAGATTAGTGTTATATATACGTCATTAGGTCAGAATTTAGAGGGGGGCTCTGAGATTTTCAGATCAGAATTTTTAGAGTGTAAGAGTGAGAAAGAGGGAGAGAGGAAGGAGACCGGCGAAAACCGTCGCCACGTGGAGCCTCCCCGCCGCGCGCCCGCCGTCTGCCGCGCGCCGCTTCGCCGCCGAGCATCACCGCCTGCTGCCGGTGAAGTCGCTGCCGCGACGCCGCCGCACGCTGCCGCGACGCTGCTGCTCCCTGCCGTGCCGCCGCTGCTTCCCGCCGACGCCGCTGCTGCCGCTGCCTCACGCCGCACGCCCCCGCCGCCGGAGCCATCCCACGCCGTGCACCGCCACTGCTGCCGCTGCAGTTCCGTCGCCGTGCGCCGCCACTGCTGCCGCTGCTGTTCCGTCGCTGTGCGCCGCCGCCGCCCTGCTGCCCTCCGTCGCTGTGCGCCGCCGCCGCCCTGCTGCCCTCCGTCGCCGTGCGCCACTGCCGCCGCTGCTGCCCTCTGTCGCTGTGCGCTGCCGCTGCCGGAGCCGTCGCACGCCGACGCCGCTGCTGCCGCTCTCCCCGTCGCGCGCCACCGCCCGCTGCTGCCGCTCCTCCCGTCGCACGCCGACGCTGCTGCTGCTCCTCCCGTCGCACGCCGACGCCGCTGCTGCTGGTCCTCCCGTCGCGCGCCGCCGCTCCTCCCGTTGCACGCCGATGCCGCTGCTACTGCTCCTCCCATCGCGCGCCACCTCCCGCGGCTGCCGCTCCCCGCCGTGTCATCGCCGCAAGTCGCCGTCGCTCCCGACACCGTGTCGCCGGTTCACCGTTCGTCGCTCATCCCGATCCGCAAGTTCGAATTTGGGAATTATCTGCAAATTAGGTAATTGGACATTATCTGATATTTTTCAAAATATTTAATTTACTAATTTGAGTGTTTGAATATTGCGTGAATATCGTGCAGAATATTAGATATATTAGGATAATTATCTGATATCCGCAATGTTTTTTAAAAATATTCAAAATTAGGAAACTTTCCTAATTCGGTAATGTATCTGGACAACTATCTGACCTTATCCCTAAGGTACGATACGTGGCGATACAGAAAATCATTATTCTATCCATAATCATTTGGGCACGATAATGACTTTTATCTGCTTTCCAAATTTGAATGATCGACTTTCCGTCAATATCTATAACCCTATAGATATGACTGATAGTTCGGTTTTTGTGCCTAATCCGAGTTTAAAACGAATCTTGTGGATCGCGTGGCTGTTTTAAATGTGGATGATATCTCTGTTTAAATTGTCTTTCCTTTTCAAATAAAAAAGAAAATTCAAAAAATATCAGTTAAAATTTGAATTTGAGTTTTGCATGTTTAGGAATCCTAAATATATCTAGACGATAGAGTAATTATTTAATTTAAATTAGGACTTGAGATAATCTATTTCCTAGTTTAAATTAAGTAATTTTCTAATCTTAATAGATTATTTAGGTTATTTTTTAATTCCGAATTTTCATGAAAACCCCAAAAAAAGAATGAATTGTTTTGTGGCAGATTAGGATAGATTGCATTCTTAATTTAAGTAATTTATTATTTTGAATTTTAACAAAAATCCCAAAAAATAAGTCATGTTAGGATATGTTAAGTCATCATAGGTTGCATGTTAATTTAGGCATATTTTTATTCCGAATTTCATTAGAAAATACCAAAAATAAATCATTTGCCCGTCATCAGAATTAGGTCACGTCGTCGCATGACATATAGTTTGCATGCTAGGTTGCATTACTTGCATGTCATTTTTGCACGTCATTGCATGTAGATTAGCTTTCATTTAAATAAGCGAAAATCCAAAAATTGAGTGAATTCCTTGTTAATTAGAAATCATATTAGGTTGTTGATGTGATTTTCTAGCTAATAATGCAGATGCTTACGTTGCTTCGAGGTAAGTAATTCTTCCAACTTGCAATTTATTTAATGCTTTCTTGGGTGTTAAATTGGTGGTTTGCGCACCCGCATGAACACCTCACATGTTAGTGACTAAGTTAAAATGAATCCAAACTATTTGCCAAAACATTTTTTTGAAAAGAAAAGGTACCGAAAGGGCGTTAGACTAGGTCTAGCGTAATCAAGTCCCCGGGCTTAGAATCTCTGGTTCGTAGGAATAAAACATATCTCCTTATGTTTTATTTAGGTTTCTAATCGACCTACCATAAATAGATTAGTGGCGACTCCAAGCATGAAAACATTTGCATGTTAAAAAACTTAAACCCTAAGTTGCGAATTGGTAGGGCTTGGGAGGGCTCGAGTTAGGTTTAGTCCTAATAATCCATTAGCCTAAGAGGAAATTTTTAGGTCGCGACAGCTTGGCGACTCCGCTGGGGACTTGAGTTAAAACTCTTAGTGGACTTAGGCCAGTTTTTCTTTTAAAAAAAGTATTTTTTGCTTGGCAGCGAGGATCCCAGGTACGTCCCTAACATTTTAGGTGTTAAATGTTTTTGCAGAATGGGAGTTATAAGGGGAGGCGTGATTGTTAACCCTTGTTTTGCAGGGAGGTGTTTGAATGAATGGTTTATTTTATGCACGAAGCGCTGTATGATATAACTTGTTGTGCATGCCTTGCATTTACACTACACCGCACACACTTCCCGCTGCCGGACCTGGGCGGCACAGGTTTAGGATGGTACTGAGAAAACGGACACCCCGACCACACCCGCGTGGTATGGGTCGCCTTTCTTGGTCCCGAAAGTTCTTTCATGGTGTCATTGAATACCTACCACGGTTGCACCCTTTGCAACCCGGGTCGGCTCTTTGACTAAGCCGGAGTCAGGGGAATCCCAGCCTAACCACCACCATGACTGGTTTAGCTCGGTAATCCTCATGTCTCCATTTTGCAAGCCAGAGTCTAGGTAGAAATCGAACCTCACATTTCATGCGCATGTCTATGTGATTGCCATCATTCTACCGGGTGAAGTAAGATTTCTGAACCTTTATCTCGTAATTTATTTATGTTTCGTCTTTTTCTTTGGTCGGTCCATGACATTAGGTCGGTCGTGAGTCTTGGTCTATACACTATGGGAGGGGCAGACATCCGGATTCTTGATGCTCCTAAGGACGAGCTCCGTGCCTGGTAGAATCTACTCAGTCCGACCAACTGCAAGCTAGTTGAAGGCCACATCGGGAGGCTGCTCCCCCTACTGGAGGTCAAAGTCCGTACCGGCCTCGTTCGAGCATTAGCACACTTCTGGTGTCCCGAAACCTCTACCTTTATATTCGGTAAGCACGAGCTCACCCCGACGTTGGAAGAATATAGCGTGCTTATTGGAAAACCATTGGAGTCGGAGTTAGTCACACCACCTTTGGGAATTGATTCTACTTTAATGTTGGCTGAATTTTTGAATGTCGGAAAAGATGAATTGGGAAAAGTGTTAAAAGCAAATCGCGGTACATGTCCTTTTTCATTCCTGAGTCAGTGTTTTGAAAAAGCCACGTCTTTTCAAAAAGGCAGAATCTTTTTGCTAGCATTTTTCGGGTTCGTGATTTTTCCTTACTGTAAGAATGCATGTAGTCCGTCAATCGCATGGTTGGTCCAACAGGTCTGTCTTGAAAAGAATTTTATCAACACCATTTTAGCCGAGACTTTCATTTCCCTCACTAAATTTAAGCAACATGTTGACAAAACTTTTCATGCCCCCCTCGAACTTTTGCAAATCTGGTTTTTGTCTCACATAAAAGGGTGTGGCGATTTACTCACAATATCCGAGCTTAGTGATTCTAGCCATCCCGTCTTGAGGTATAAAGAAAAACAAGGGGGTGCACCCGATTATCATTACTCTGAATGGATCATCTTCATGAAAAACGCTAGACCCCAAGGTTTCCAATGGCATGCTAACTGGTTCAAAGTCGAGGAAGCTCGGCTTACATGTAATGGTATTGGACCGGTTCCACTATTGGGTTTCACCGGAGCAATTGAATACTACCCCGCCAGAGTGTCTCGTCAGTATCAGATTCTCCAAGGGCTTCCTCCAGCGTTACAACCAGAACTCCTCCAAGTTGACTTCGCCGATGATGATAAAGACCACGAAGCGACCGTAGCTCAGCTCAATAAGATGTGGAGGAAGTGTCGTGTGTTAAAGATAGCTCGGCCCGAAGGAGAACTAAAGGGAGAGCAGAAGTCCTATTTCGCGACGACCCAGTACATTCGTCGGCACAGAATCCCGCGGGATTTGCTCCCGAAGATACCCAAGGTGCCTCTCAAGTCTGCCAATCGCTCATAGAACAATCGCCTCAAAAGGAAGGCCGAAGAAGCTGAAGAAAAGGCATCCAAGATAGCTCGAGCTTATGAGCAATTGAAGAAGGAAGTCGCCTCCCATATGTCTGTAGATCAAGCTAAATAAAAAGCTCGAAGTTCTTTTCTCATTTCAGTTTCAGTTTTTAAAATTTGTTTAGGAATTGAGTCATTTGTCTTTATATTCAGTTCAATTTCAAGTCATTAATTGGTGTAAAAATTTTCGCCATTTCAATAAAGGGGTCCTTTCAATTCAAAGCGGTTAGACCAATGTCATGGATTGGCGTATGATTTTGCTTAACACTCATGTATGCCTGTTTCGTTCCAAAATTAGGTAGCTACGGACCGATCACGATCGCCCATTCGTACACGGTCGAGAGCCAGAATGGCCGATCAAACCGACTTGCAAGAGTGTGTTGTTGGTGTGGAAGACCAGATGAAGCAACTTGTCATCGCGATGCAACAAATGTCCGCTGAGATCAAAGCTCTCCGGTCGGTTCCTGTTTCGGCATCCCTCGAAGCATCAGTCCCAAAGCAGAAAATCAGAAAAAGTGTCGATGTTGATAGAGATGACGATATTCCTGATTTAGAAGATGACCCCATCCAGATCATCGTCAACAAAGACAAACCTGATGAACGGGTCAATAAACTTGAAGAAAGAGTGAAGCAGCTAGAAGGTTCGCAGGATTCACCTTCGATCGATCTGTCCCTGTACTCACAGATCAAAATCCCAAAGAAGTTCAAAATGCCAGATTTCGACAAGTACAATGGCACCACATGTCCAAAAGCCCACCTACAGCTCTATCACGTACATATGACTTCGTACGTTGATAACGAACTCCTGATGATCCATGCCTTTCAAGCAAGTTTGACGGGTCCTGCTTTGAACTGATATCTCATGAAGAAGATAAATGGCCTCAAAACTTGGAAAGAAGCCAGCGAAGCATTCTTGAAGCAGTACAGATTCATAACGGACATCATTCCTACCCGTGATGATCTCGAACGTGCTCAGATGAAAAAGACTGAGTCCTTCAAAGACTATGCTATCAGATGGAGGAATTTAGCTGCTCAGGTTGTCCCAGAACCCATAGACAGCGAGTTAAAGAGGATGTTCGTGAAAACTCTCCCGTTCGAATACCGTAATCGGATGGTTGCCATTCTGGCTGACAACTTCAACCAACTCATCCCCATAGGCGAACAAATTGAAATAGGGCTGAAAGATGGATGGTTTGTCGAGCCGTCCTCCTCGACCAGAAAATTTGGTGCGAGAAAAGAGAAAGAACCGGCAGCTGAAGTGAATGTGGCTTATAACCAACCGAGCCGGCGGAATGCTAACTCCGCCCCAGCAATCCAAGTAGCAGAAGCTCAGCAACAAAACTCGGGTCGTCAACCTTTTCAGAGAAGGAACAACATGAGGCAATTCACCCCCCTCCCCGGATCGTTGTCTCAAGTATTGACAGTGCTCCAGAAGAAAGGCTTGCTTACTACTGAGCCAAAGCGGCCCAATCCTGAGCGGTTCTATAACTTCGACCCGTCAAAGAAATGTGATTATCACATGGGTGAGCTGGGACACTCAACCGATGATTGCTATGCCCTCAAGCACCGAATCCAGAACCTCCTAGATACGAAAGCTTTCTCATTTCAACCTGCTAAGCCGAATGTTCAGAGTAACCCACTCCCTGATCACGCAGGCGATGTGAACGCCATATTTAGCTTCGATACTGGTCGAATCAAGAATGTTAAGGTGTATACTACTGACGTCTACGGTGAGTTAGTGAAAGCCAGTTGTTATCCGAGTAATGAGGACCTTCCCCTTGCCATCATGAGAGAAAGAATCTTAAGAATGGTAGAAGCTGGGATGATCGTTTATGCTGACCACACTGGCATCATTTCCACTATCTCTGAAGTGGTTATTAATTGGGAGGAGGAGTTTGCTACATTGAACACCAGGAGCGACAAGGGTGACCCTCTGCCTGAAGACATGCCTCCGCTTGAAGACGCGTCCGATAATGAAGAGATCATTGTAAGCACGCCTACAACTGACGAAGGGATAGTGATCGAGATACCTCAACCGTATGAGTACAGTGATAATAAGGCGGTTCCTTGGTCCTACAGTCTCGATGTCGACTTAGTTACCAGATCTGGGCGTTCCTACGGCCAAGCTAATGCCCAACCTGCAAAACCTGTTACTGATAAAGAAGCCAAGGAGTTCCTAGCCGTGATTAAGGCTAGCGAATACAACATAGTTGAACAATTGCGCAAGCTGCCCGCACAAATCTCTCTGCTTGAGCTACTCCAGACATCTGTCAAGCATCAGAAGGCCTTAATGAAGGTGTTAAGTGAAGTCCACGTGCCAGAAACGATCGATCATGACAAATTAGAGGAATTTGTGGGTTCTATACTCCTCAAGGACCTCATAGCCTTTTCAGATGAAGAGTTCCCTCTAGAAGGGAGGGGGCATACCAAAGCACTTTATATTTCCGTCAAATACAAGGCTTCACATGTAGCCCGGGTACTCATTGACAATGGATCAGCCTTGAACATCTGTCCTTTGGCAACTTTACACCGCCTTAAGATAGATTCTTCTAGGATAAATTCTGCAAAGACCTCCGTACGAGCCTTTGACGGAACGAAGAAAGAAGTAATGGGAGAAATCCACCTTGACATACAGATAAGACCAACGATGTTCAATGTTCTATTTCAAGTTATGGACATTCCCACTGCATTCAATTTTCTGTTGGGTCGTCCATGGATTCATACTGCCGGAGCTGTGCCATCCAGTCTACATCAGATGGTGAAGTTCGTCGTGGAGAGAAAGTTAATTACAGTTCACGGTGAAGAAGAGCACCCAATTTACCACGCAACGGCTATCCCCTATATTGAGCCTGATTGCAAAATAGAATCGAGCTATCAGTCGCTCGAGCTCGTATCAACCATACATGCGTCTAGAGGATCATCACCGCCTATTCCCGAGGTGTCAAATGCTGCAGTCATGGTTGGAAGGGTAATGGTCTCTCATGGCTTTACTCCGGGTGAAGGCCTTGGTAGAAATGGTCAAGGTATCCGCCAACCGGTGGAAGTTTCTCAGAGGCCCCGCATTACTGGGTTGGGATACCTGGGGTCAAGTGAGCCAAATAATGGGAGACGTGGACGTGGACGTGGACGTGGTCGAAATCAAGGTCGAGGAAATGGACAGAATAGATTGCGATCCGAAGAAGAGCCGAATGGTGAAGAACGTGGGCGTGGTAGGTTGTTTCCACACATCCGTACCATATTCCCGGGCCCTGCAAGAATGATGCATGAAGAGAAAGAGGTGATCGACACTTTGGGGCAACCGAGCGGCAAGTTCGATTATTATGTTAAATACTCGGCGCCCCCCAGCTTCTATGTTGACCCCTGTGACATTGTCCCGGATGGATGGGGAGGTATGGATGATCCAACACCTCTAGTGACAGAAGATCCTGATGATGCAATGGAGGGAATCACTGCCCTGTTCGATGATTTCTTCATTGGAGCTATCGAGGAAGGACCGTTGGAGGAAATGGGCACTGGCCCGCAAGAGTAACACATTTACTTTTTTTCGCACACTCCCCTACGCGGGAATTTTTACTGCTTTTTAGGACTTGCCCTGTCTCGGGAGCTACTTTTTAGGACTTTTCATTTCTAGGATTTGATTGTTGTAATTTCCATTCCAATAAATGTAATTCATTTGGTGATAATCAATGAAATTACAAGTTATTTTCGTTTTGAGGGCATGTTGAGGTACATCAAACCAGCCCGGTGATGATATCCAACCGATAAAAGAAAATATAATCCAAGGAGAATTCTGAGGCCTGGGCTTCTTCATGCTTCCTCGTGTTAAAACCTTTTTGAAAAGAATTTCAAAATAAATAAATCAATCAATCAATAAAAATGCAATGCTTAGCCCTGTTTGTCCTTCTGAATCCTCTACTTTATGTTTCAGGGGGAATCTTATGATATACGAGGGTATGGAAACGGTCCAATTTGATGAATTATGTGCCACCGAACCTGATCTCGATGACACCAATGAACTCGAAGATTCCTCAGACCTTCAGCGTGATCTAGAGCATCATGAGAGACCTAAAGTCCTAACGGTAGATCAAACTATCACTGTCAACTTGAGTGATTCCGGAGAACCCAAAGAGGTGAAGATAGGGGCAACCCTTCCCGAAAGTGAAGCTAAACGCTTGGTCCAACTGCTGAAGGATTACCAGGATATCTTTGCCTGATCGTATGTCGATATGCCGGGTTTAGACCCTTCTATCGTGGAGCATAGTCTACCTACTAATCCGGACATGCCGTCCAAGAAACAGAAGCTACGAAGAACCAAACCTGAACTTTCCAAGAAAATAGAGGAGGAGGTCATGAAGCTCTTGAAAGTAGGGTTTATTGAAGTCACCCGATACCCCAGTTGGGTGGCCAATATCGTGCCAGTCATGAAGAAAGACGGTCGAGTTCGCATTTGTATCGACTATTGCGATCTAAACAAGGCCAGCCCTAAAGACGATTTTCCATTGCCACATATAGACGTTTTGGTGGATAATACTGCTGGGTTTGAGCTGTTTTCCTTCATGGATGGTTTCTCGGGTTATAATCAGATAAAAATGAAGAACGATGATAAGGAGAAAACGGCGTTCATCACTCCTTGGGGGACATTCCACTATAAGGTCATGCCCTTCGGCCTTAAAAATGCCGGGGCAACATATCAACGGGTAATGGTGACGCTCTTCCATGATATGATGCATAAGGAGATCGAGGTCTATGTCGATGACATGATTGCCAAGTCTCGACCTGGGAAGAGTCACGTCGATACCTTGAAGAAATTATTCGAGAGACTTCGTGAGTTTAAGCTCCGTCTCAACCCAGCAAAGTGCATATTTGGAGCAACCTCGGGCAAATTACTTGGGTTCATCGTAAGCAGTAAAGGTATTGAAGTTGATCCCTCTAAAGTGAAGGCTATATGTGACCCCATCGACTGTGAAAGAAGTGCGAGGCCTCCTGGGTAGATTGAACTACATAGCCCGCTTTATTTCCCAACTCTCCGCAACTGCTAAGCCCTTCTTCAAACTTCTAAAGAAGAATGCTCAAGTCGAATGGGACGATGATTGTCAGGAAGCGTTTAATGAATTAAAGCGGTACCTGATGAAACCACCAGTGCTAGTCCCACCAACGCCGGGCCAGCCTTTGATCCTTTACCTCACGATTTATAGCGAGTCTTTAGGTGCGATGCTAGCCCAGAAAAGTCCTGAAGATGGAAAGGAGCGAGCCATTTATTACCTAAGCAAGAAGTTCACCGTCTCAGAGTTGAATTATTCTGAAGCCGAGAAGACTTGCGCTGCGCTAGTATGGGTGCTCCATAGGCTACGACAATATACACTGCATCACCAAACTTTGCTTGTGACTGAGAACGATCCCATTAAGTATTTACTTGATCAGCCAGCTTTGGTAGGGAAGTTAGCCAAGTGGCAAATTTTAATTTCAGAGTTTGATGTCCAGATGAAGCCACAGAAGTCAGTTAAAGGTCGAGTAATTGCTGATGTGTTAGCTGAAAATCCTGGAGTCCCTGATGATGATAGATATTCTCCAGAAGATCATATTTTGGTAATAAAGGAAGACACATGGACCATGTTTTTTGATGGAGCTGTAAACTTGGCCGGTTCCGGCACTGGGGCAGTTTTAATATCCCCAGATGGGCAACATTATCCTGTAGCAGTAAAGTTGGTGTTCCCCTGTACCAACAACATAGCCGAGTACGAAGCTTGCATCCTCGGACTCCAAGCCGCAGTGGAAATGGGGATAACCAAGTTGAAAGTGTTTGGTGATTCTGCTTTGATTATTCTCCAAACTGTGGGAGAGTGGAAGACGAAAGACATCAAACTAGTGCCGTACCATGAATACCTTGAAGAAATCATAGAGGAATTCGAAAATATCTCTTTTGAGTACTTATCGAGGTCTCATAATCAGTTTGCTAATGCGCTAGCTACGTTATCATCCATGTTGCAAGTGATTGATGGGTTAGAGGTAGAACCCTTGAAGATTGAAGTCCTGACAAAACCGGCCTACTGTATGGTTGTGACCAGAGAACCTGACGAAAAGCCATGGTATTACGATATCATGAGTTACATCCAGAGACAAGAATTTCCTGAGGGAAGCACCCCGGCCGACAGGAAGTACATAATGAAAATGGCTTCAAAATTCTTTGTTAGTGGTGAGAAGCTGTACAAAAGATCATATGATTCGATCCTATTGAGGTGCGTGGATGCGGCTGAAGCTACCGGAATCATGCAAGAAGTACACGAGGGGATATGTGGTCCACACATGAATGGCCACATGTTAGCTAAGAAGATCATGAGGTTGGGTTATTATTGGCTCAGTCTTGAGAGTGACTGCATCCAACATGTTCGAAGATGTCATCACTGTCAGGTTCATGGGGATAAAATAAATGTTCCCCCGACGGAATTACATCAGCCGTCTGAGCCATGGCCCTTTTCAATGTGGGGCATCGATGTGATTGGCCCAATTAATCCCAAGGCATCGAATGGACACCGATTTATCCTGGTTGCGATTGATTATTTCTCTAAGTGGATTGAGGCGGCATCTTATGCAAACGTCACCGCAAAGAATGTTGTAAAATTCATCAGGCGAGACATAGTTGCTCGTTATGGTGTCCCTGAGGCTATCGTCACTGACAATGGGACAAATTTGAACAACAAGTTCATTGATCAGTTGTTCAACGAGTTCAAAATCCGGCACCTGAATTCATCTCCTTACCGTCCACAGATGAATGGAGCAGTTGAAGCCGCTAACAAGAATATCAAGAAGATCTTGGCCAAAACGGCTGAAAACTATCGTGACTGGCATGAAAGGTTACCATTTGCACTAATGGCATATCGAACTTCGATCCGAACCTCTATCGGAGCAACCCCTTTTTCCTTGGTGTATGGCATGGAAGCAGTCCTACCCGTCGAAGTAGAGATCCCTTCCTTACGAGTATTGTCTCAAGTGGAGTTGTCCGAGGCAAAATGGATGCGACAAAGGCATGAGCAGTTAAACCTAATTGATGAGAAGTGATTGAAAGCCATTTGCCACGGTCAAACCTATCAGCAGAGGATAGCTAGATCCTTCAATCAAAAGGTGCGTCCAAGACACTTCGAGGTAAATGATCTAGTCCTAAGGAAGGTACTGCCAGTCTTTCCTGTTCCTGGAGGAAAATTTGCCCCAAACTACATTGGTCCGTATGTGGTTAAAAAGGTGCTTCCTGGAGGTGCCCTGATTCTCGCAGAAATGGATGGTCGTGAGTTTTCCACTCCTGTTAATTCTGATGCTGTGAAGATATATTATCCCCGATAAGATCTAACATTTTTGTGACGAAAGTTTTCAAGTGTTTGGTTTTATATTCTGAATTGCAAACATTTCATTTATGAATAAATGGGTTCAATCAATTTAAAGATGGAATGTGTGCCTTGGCTTAAAATTGTGCTTGATCATTTTGTTAGTCTACATTATTGATTTCAAAAGGGGAATCTATTTAGACAATATGATAACTCACGTGAAATGAATTGAATGTGTTGAATGAGGTACATCGGGATGATGAAAGGCAAGCCTTATCCTATACACAGTCCCGTGCACTAATCCCCAGTGAGTTGAGTAGAAAAATTCCATGTCTGCAAGGCAAAGGGTTATCTCGCAAAAGGTACGGCAACTGAAATGACGAGAGGCGGTTCATTTCTCTATCCCAAACACTACAGGTTATCCATTGTTTTGCCACTTTGAGCCTAAACGTTTGGAGAAATTCATTCAAATTACCCCTGTCAAGAACCACCCCATATCGGGGCAAATTGGAGGTAAGTCAGCGTCATAAGGTGAACAATGAGTAGAAATTTTCATGCTCTCACTTGCATCAATCTTCGAGTGTTGCTTTTTCAGATAAATTCACGTAAAGTTCAAGTGCCTTAGGATGACGAAGAGCATTTCTTTCTCTATCCTATACATACTTTATCCTTTGTTAAGCCCAATTGAGCCTGCAAATTCATTTCTTAAACCCAGTTGGTTGATCATCCCCCACACTGGGGCAAGGCAAAAGTCATCATTGTTCAAGCAGCATATCCGGAGCGCCGATAAAAGACGAAGACCCTGAGAGTCCAAATGTTAGTCATTCGGTCAAAACAAGCCAAAGTGTGACTGGCTAATGTATGCATTGTAGACAGTGTGTGTCAAAAAAAAAAACTAGAGGGCATGAAAAAGCAGTGTGCCTGGTAAAAGCAAGGCCAATGCCCGTGAAAAAGAAAAAAAAAGAAAAAAAAATAGAGAAAAAGTGACGACTTTAGATTAGAAAATGTTGAGATGTGTCAAAGTCACAAAAATATCCAGAGTCTTAAGGAATCAAATGATGAATTCTCGAAGCCAATGGAACATCTACCGAGGAGACAATCCCTGACGGAAAAGAACACCAGTGATAATGCCGAGATGATCACCAACTCTCACCCCAGTTATATACATTTTAAGCCTAATGATCCATTCATTTCTCAACCCATGAGCCTAGCCTGCGTTACGTCCCTTGCAAAGTCTCTTCAGATTATGGCACTTGAACTAACATAGGATTTGGATGTTTTAAGCTTAGCTCGAAGAAGTGCGAGCAAGTCCATTTCTATTTTATTTTGCAGGGTTCTTGACTTGTAAACCCGGAGACGATTGTAGAGTATTTTCTTTCAATAGCCTCGACTCGAAGAGTCTCTTTTGCTAAGCCATTGACCAAACCCATGTTACGGTCCTAACAAAGACCTCTCAGATTGGTAAAGTCGTACTGCTTGCGAGAATACTCAGACCCTTGTCAACATGATGATGGTGAGATGGAGCGATTCTTCATAAATCAGCCTTTTTGATGAGAATGAGAGAAAGCCCTTTTGGACCAAAAGTCCCTCATTCGACATTTTCAAGATATCTACTTGTGAATCTGGATTGTCTTGTCATGATTTTTCCCAGCGAAGTTTGTAATGCTGATTTGACAAAACCATCGTGCATGAAAATCAGTTGAAATCATAGTGCATGTGTATATGTGTTCTTGACAGTGTGCGAATGTATATTACATGTTACTTAAAATCGTGTCTAACAGGAGACACACCTTCAGAGTTGAAGATATCACCAGGTAAGTATATCTCTATCCCTAGGATGTCTATGACTATCTAGGTATCCCTAACCTGTTCAAGCAATTGTCAGGTCCCACATTTGATCATTTTTGCGATCTCTAGATGCCTTTGATTGTGTTCAGGTGTCTATTGATCAAACCTTTTCAGGTACTTCTGATGATATCCAGGTACTTTGTCAAGGAACTCTTGAACACTTGGGCTAGCCCCTTTGTTCATCAAATCACAGATTTTCATACAATCTCGAGAAGATTCCCCCGTTACATGACTATGAGCAGGTATAGGCATGGCGGCCAAATCTTTACATATGAGTAGGTATATGTAAAGGTCGGAATATTCTCCCCAAATCTCAGGTATTCCCCCGCTACTCACCTATGAGCAGATATAGGTGAAACGGCCAAATCTTTGCATATGAGCAGGTATATGTAAAGGTCGGAATATTCTCTCGACCCCAGGTGTTCCCCCGCAGTTCACTTATGAGCAGGTATAAGTGAGGCGGCCAAATCTTTGCATATGAGCAGGTATATGTAAAGGTCGGAATATTCTCTCAACCCCAGGTGTTCCCCCGTAGTTCACTTATGAGCAGGTATAAGTGAGGCGGCCAAATCTTTGCATATGAGCAGGTATATGTAAAGGTCAGAATATCCTCTTGATTTCAAAAGTTTCCCCCGCAATTCACTTATGAGCAGGTATAAGTGAAGCGACCAAATCTTTGCAAACACCTATGGAGATGCATAGGTAGTTCGTAAAGATCGGAACTGTTCTCACGAATCCAGATGATGATTGGATACGTCGAGCTTTCTTCGTGTGTTTTGACTTAACTGCAGATCACCGAAGTTCATCAACGTATATCAGGCAATACCTATGGGACTGAGCCCATACATTTGCCAAAACAACATATAAGTTAAAGTTGTGCCTCGAATTGCATTATCTCGCTCCTGTCAGGTAAGTAATTCCAGGTATGTTTTCTACTCATGTTAGCATGCATCATTTCTTAATGCATTGTAAAATGGGACTCATAATCCCGACAAAAACAACATTCATTACACTTTCATGGTCGAAATTTAGGTATCATTTAGTCTTTGAATGCAACCTCTACGAGCTCACCTTCAAAGAGGGGCAGCTGTTGACACCTAAATTTTGGCGCACCACTTAGTGTAATTTGCATAGAAAATTAGGGATTAATTTTTTAACTCCTAAACAAAAAATATTTAAATTGCACAACATATAGTTTAAATTCATTTTAGATTAATTGCATTTTTTTGCATCGGACCGGCGGTGAATGAACGAGCTTAATCGAATGTGACTCAGCTCGCTTGAAATGCAAGGGCCAGGAATTACAAGTCAAACGGGCTCGGTTGTTTTAATTTGAACTTAATTCAGCCCATTATACTTAATTAATTCGGCCCATTTAAATTAAATTAAAATCTAAACCCAAGCCTAAGCCCATTAGGATTAGAGAGCCCATCTAATTGACCTAGATTAGTGTTATATATACGTCATTAAGTCAGAATTTAGAGGGGGGCTCTGAGATTTTCAGATCAGAATTTTTAGAGTGTAAGAGTGAGAAGGAGGGAGAGAGGAAGGAGACCGGCGAAAACCGTCGCCACGTGGAGCCTCCCCGCCGCGCGCCCGCCGTCTGCCGCGCGCCGCTTCGCCGCCGAGCATCACCGCCTGCTGCCGGTGAAGTCGCTGCCGCGACGCCGCCGCGCGCTGCCGCGACGCTGCTGCTCCCTGCCGCGACGCCGCTGCTGCTTCCCGCCGACGCCGCTGCTGCCGCTGCCTCACGCCGCACGCCCCCGCCGCCGGAGCCATCCCACGCCGTGCACCGCCACTGCTGCCGCTGCAGTTCCGTCGCCGTGCGCCGCCACTGCTGCCGCTGCTGTTCCGTCGCTGTGCGCCGCCGCCGCCCTGCTGCCCTCCGTCGCTGTGCGCCGCCGCCGCCCTGCTGCCTTCCGTCGCCGTGCGCCACTGCCGCCGCTGCTGCCCTCTGTCGCTGTGCGCTGCCGCCGCCGGAGCCGTCGCACGCCGACGCCGCTGCTGCCGCTCTCCCCGTCGCGCGCCACCGCCCGCTGCTGCCGCTCCTCCCGTCGCACGGCGACGCCGCTGCTGCCGCTCCTCCCGTCGCACGCCGACGCCGCTGCTGCCGCTCCTCCCGTCGCGCGCCACCGCCCGCTGCTGCCGCTCCTCCCGTCGCACGCCGACGCCGCTGCTGCGGCTCCTCCCGTCGCGCGCCACCGCCCGCTGCTGCTGCTCCTCTCGTTGCACGCCGACGCCGCTGCTGTTGCTCCTCCCATCGCGCGCCACCGCCCGATGCTGCCGCTCCTCCCGTTGCACGCCGACGCCGCTGCTGCTGCTCCTCCCGTCACGCGCCACCGCCTGCGGCTGCCGGTCCCCGCCGTGTCATCGCCGCAAGTCACCGTCGCTCCCGACACCGTGTCGCCGGTTCACCGTTCGCCGCTCATCCCGATCCGCAAGTTCGAATTTGGGAATTATCTGCAAATTAGGTAATTGGACATTATCTGATATTTTTCAGAATATTTAATTTACTAATTTGAGTGTTTGAATATTGCATGAATATCGTGCGGAATATTAGATATATTAGGATAATTATCTGATATCCGCAATGTTTTTTAAAATATTCAAAATTAGGAAACTTTCCTAATTCGGCAATGTATCTGGACAACTATCTGACCTTATCCCTAAGGTACGATACGTGGCGATACAGAAAATCATTATTCTATCTATAATCATTTGGGCACGATAATGACTTTTATCTGCTTTCCAAATTTGAATGATCGACTTTCCATCAATATCTATAACCCTATAGATATGACTGATAGTTCGGTTTTTGTGCCTAATCCGAGTTTGAAACGAATCTTGTGGATCGCGTGGCTGTTTTAAATGTGGATGATATCTCTGTTTAAATTGTCTTTCCTTTTCAAATAAAAAAGAAAATTCAAAAAATATCAGTTAGAATTTGAATTTGAGTTTTGCATGATTAGGAATCCTAAATATATCTAGACGATAGAGTAATTATTTAATTTAAATTAGGACTTGAGATAATCTATTTCCTAGTTTAAATTAAGTAATTTTCTAATCTTAATAGATTATTTAGGTTATTTTTTAATTCCGAATTTTCATGAAAACCCCAAAAAAAGAATGAATTGTTTTGTGGCAGATTAGGATAGATTGCATTCTTAATTTAAGTAATTTATTATTTTGAATTTTAACAAAAATCCCAAAAAATAAGTCATGTTAGGATATGTTAAGTCATCATAGGTTGCATGTTAATTTAGGCATATTTTTATTCCGAATTTCATTAGAAAATACCAAAAATAAATCATTTGCCCGTCATCAGAATTAGGTCACGTCGTCGCATGACATATAGTTTGCATTCTAGGTTGCATTACTTGCATGTCATTTTTGCATGTCATTGCATGTAGATTAACTTTCATTTAAATAAGCGAAAATCCAAAAATTGAGTGAATTCCTTGTTAATTAGAAATCATATTAGGTTGTTGATGTGATTTTCTAGCTAACAATGCAGATGCTTACGTTGCTTCGAGGTAAGTAATTCTTCCAACTTGCAATTTATTTAATGCTTTCTTGGGTGTTAAATTGGTGGTTTGCGCACCCGCATGAACACCTCACATGTTAGTGACTAAGTTAAAATGAATCCAAACTGTTTGCCAAAACATTTTTTTTGAAAAGAAAAGGTACCGAAAGGGCGTTAGACTAGGTCTAGCGTAATCAAGTCCCCGGGCTTAGAATCTCTGGTTCGTAGGAATAAAACATATCTCCCTATGTTTTATTTAGGTTTCTAATCGACCTACCATAAATAGATTAGTGGCGACTCTAAGCATGAAAACATTTGCATGTTAAAAAACTTAAACCCTAAGTTGCGAATTGGTAGGGCTTGGGAGGGCTCGAGTTAGGTTTAGTCCTAATAATCCACTAGCCTAAGAGGAAATTTTTTAGGTCGCGACAGGTCTGAAGCGTAGACGGCTGTTGAGCGCGACAACGAGGCTTCGTGAAGGCTGGCTAGGTAATCACCAGACGAAGGGTGAATTTCTTGGACTGATCTGGACTTCACGCCAAGACAACTGGACTCGATGGCCTTGCCGGCAAAATCTTTTGGACTCTCTCTTTTGTCTTTTTCTCTTTTGTGGTGAAAAAGTATTCTCTCCCTTGAAGACGTAGAATTGACCGAGAGAGAAAAGAGAGATCCCATTCTTTTCCTTTTCTTGGTCTTCTTCTCTTTCACTTTTTGTTTTCCTCTCTGCAGGTCTTCGTGGAAAACCAGTAGGAAGGACTTGAGAGCGTGGACCCTTCTCTTTTGCGTGTGCTCTCTCTTTCTCTCATGTCTTTTCTTCGCGTGTCTCTGAAAATTCTGATTTTCGGATTCTGAGACCCCCGTCTTCCGAGTGAGCCAAGTTTCGTTCGATGCCCGAGCTCGATTTACGCGATGAATTTTTCAATTTTCTCGCCACCGCCGATCCGATGCGGAATGCAACTAACCTATATGAATTTAAACTATATGCTATGCAATTTTAATATATTTTTTTAGGGGTTAAAATTTAATCCCTAATTTTCTATGCAATTAACACTAAATGATGCGTCAAAATTTAGGTGTCAACAGAGACGTGTGGACAGCCGCAAGGAATTGTGGACTCTGTGTTTCAGAATGAGCAGAACGTCCACTTTGCCCTCCACCTCTCTTTCTCAGTAAATTTGTTGTCGTCTTTCTTGTCTCTTCAGTGTGTAGACTTTGACCGAGAAAGAAAGTTACTGGTGGAGGTCTTCTCCTTGCCAAAATCTTGTGTGCCTTGCGTGACCGACAGGAAGGAAGAAAACCTTTTTTTCTTGTGGTTGTCTTCTCTGTGAAGCCCTCAAAGGAATCGTCTCTTTCTCTCTCTGTTGTGTTACCCAGCTCTCACCACTCTCTCTCTCCCTCTCTTGCTCACGTGTTTCACTCTTGCTCTGAGAAATTGTCTTCTGAAAATTATGAGAGTCCCCCTTGATTATGAAGCATAACCATGTATTTATATCGCAACCCTAGGTTAGTTAGCCGGGCTTTCTAGTCCTAATGGGCTCAGGCTTAGGCTTTATCCTTTAATTTTATTTAATTCTAAGTGGGCTGAATTAATTCGGGCTTTTCTTTAATTAAGCTTGATGGGCTAATTTAAGCTCAAATTAAGACAACCGAGCCCTTTTTTACTTGTGATTTTCGGCCTTTGCCTTCCAAGTGAGCCGAGTCTCGTTCGCTCCCCGAGCTCGATTTACATGATGAATTTTAAGCTCGCTTGCCACCGCCGATCCGATGCGGAATGCAATTAATCTATATGAACCTAAACTATATGCTATGCAATTTTAATTAATTTTTTTTTGTTCAGGGGTTAAAATTTAATCCCTAATTTTCTATGCAATTAACACTAAATAATGCCCCAAAATTTAGGTGTCAACAAGTGTGAATGCGTGATTGTGGGTGCAAATGTGTGCATGGAAATTCATGTGAAGTGTGAAAGTACGAGAATGGGATTGGGCCGAGTATCATAAACTCGGGCAGCGATCACGTAGGTCTGTTGCATTTGGCACAGGCTGAGGCTTGAAAAGGCATGTATGAGAATCGGTCCGAGGCACGATCAGCTCAGGTGAGACCGGGATTGGACCGAGGCATCACAAGCTCGGGTTCCAATCATGTAGGCCTGTCGCATTTGGCGTGGGCTGAGTTGGGTTCCAATCACGTAGGCCTGTCGCATTTGGCGTAGGCTGAGTTGGGTTTCAATCATGTAGGCCTGTTGCATTTGGCGCGGGCTGAGTTGGGATCGGGCCTGGGGCGTATGATGCTCAGGTCGCGATCGGGGCCTGAGGCATGAACGAGTACGCGGGTCGAAAGTGATATGATGAATGATAGCAGTGTGCCTGAGGTGTGTACTTCAACGCGGGCCACTGGCGAGGTTTGAGAAAGCGAAATATGAGAATGGAAGGAAGAGTGGGATGAGAATTGGCACATACGCGTGTTGCATACGACGTGATCGTGACTGAGTGCGAATGTGTGCATTATTGAGCCTGACAGTCTTAACTGATGTGCCTATTTTGTGATATTGGTGTACGTGAATGTGTGTGATTGCGTGATTATTTAGAGGTACGTGATAGCCTAAGTTGGGTTTAGGGGTGTACTTGCTGACATTTATTCTCATGGTTGTATAAACCCAACATTTTTAGAACCCAGACCTGAGTCATGAATCCTCCACCGCCACCACCCCCAGTACGTTTTGGAGTTCCAGTGCATACAGAGTATGAGATAGTTGAGTTTCAAATGGGAGACGGGATGATGTGGAGTTAGATTCTGAGTGGACGCCAAGCAAGGAGTGTTAAAGGTTGTTACGGGTTGGATGGCAGGTCATCGGTTTTTGTTCCTACGCTAGAAGGGTTAGTAATGTGTGCACTGGTAAACTAAGGTTTGTATTTTGTAAATATTGTGGTACAAGTTTGATCGAGTAATGGAAATGTTTATATTCTCCCAGTGTTTCCCCAGTTAAATTTTTGTCCTGGTATTTTATGGTTTCCGTGTGCACAGTTAAATCTCTGATGTTTAGAATTGAGGTCGGCGATAACCTAGGACGTCGCAACTGTTCGACCGGAGGCAAATCGACCAGATGCGGATGTCGCGAGCTCGATAGGGGGTTCGGGGCGTGACAGTGACACTATTCATCACCATGTTCATTGTCGTGACCGGAATATTCAGCATGAACATCAGAATCGCATTCTTCCACCCTCCAAATCCAACAATCAACAATTTCCTCTGGATAGCAAGCAGATGCACGGTCGGGACGATTGTCTTGTATGCTATTGCAATAGCATGGTACAAGCATAAATGGTATAGCTAGTAGGTCAAGATCAACATCGCTCACAGAATGTTTTGTGTGGAAACACAGATATGGACAGTATCCGTGGAATAGTTAAAGGAAAAGCTTATGCTTTTACAAAATGTGTTTATCTTTAGGTTTCCAACACTTATTTGAGCAATGTATCAATATTTATTCGGTCGATTATGAATTACGACCTTTTCCAATAATATAAGAATTTTATTGAAGTTACCGAATTTTATATCTGATTACCACCTTTATGTGAGTTACTTATCAACTAGTTACGACTCTTATTTGAGCCATTAATAGACGTTGATAAGTTCATTTTGAGTTACGACTTTTGTAATAAGTACTAACTTTTATTGAGATTACCAATTCTTATATCAAATTATCAACTATATCTAAGTATTTATTTGCGTTTTTAAAAAAATTATTAATTAGTTTCAGGTTATTAAATCTTTTTCGAGCCACTTATTAGTGCTGACTAAGTTGTTTCTGAATTACCAATATTTCAAATAATTTACCAACTCCTATTGAATTTATCAATTCTTATATGAAATTACCACTTTATATTGAGTGAGCTAGCATAACAAAATTATATTTAATACTTTATCAAAAGTTGGTCACTTCAACAAGAATTGGTAAATTGTTAGAGTAGTTAATAATTTTGAATCGATCAAATAAAATTTAGTGAGTGGCTCAAATAAAAGCAAGTAATATTTAACTAGTCGATGGCTTCTTTAACAAAAATATTGGTTAATAACTCAAATTGGTATTTTCATGTAAATGGGGGTATATTTCAACTTAAGATGGTAAATTATTTCCGGTCCAAATATGATGGTGAAAAGAAAAATCGGAACTTGTCTTTCTTCGTGGGCTTGATATGAATTTCTTAGATTCTTAAAATATGATTGACTTGATCTATTAAATTACTTTATGCAATAGTTGCTCCGCATATTATGGTGTTTACCCGACATGTGTGGCTCGCTCTTATTTAATTTTTACGCATTTCAAATCAAATATTTTAGCATTTTTTTAGAATCTTCGATGGTGAATATTTTAGCAATTTGATGAACAGGCATTAAGGGAAGTCAAAAGCTGAAACTTGCGGGCCATTTTGAAGGACATCCATTTGTACAATCGTCGACATTGTCATCATGTGAAACTGGCATTCACTTCCTTTTTTGCAAGTTAACTCCCTCAAGTCAACTTCGTCTCATATATGTATTTATTAGGTTGTCAATTGGCATAATTCTTCTTGTATGGACAGGGTTTTGCTTAGTTTGATTTATTATCGTACCAGAAAAAAAATACATTAGACCCTGCAATACCAGCTCTTGTCCAGCCTTGCTGGTAATGTGTGTAGCTTAGAGTGCTTGACGTGGTTCGACCCGATGGGTTCGGGTCATGAATTGAATGTTGTGCATCAACCATATAATAGAAGAGAATGAAAGTGAATAAATGAACCAAGATCGTGGTTTATACGAGAACCATTTTGATTCAATTCAATCAAATCAATCACGTATTAACAATCCGCGAGAAATCCATACTGTATCATCTAAATATTGTCGCACTATTTACAAAAGAATGAGAAAATTATCCAAAAAGTCATAAATATATTGCGATTTTTCAATTCAGTCCTAAACTTTTTAATTGTATCAATTGAGTCTTAAACCTTTTCATATTTTTCCAATTGAGTCTATCTGGTCAATTTTGGTTGGAAATCGTTGATGTGGACGACAGCTATCTTACATGGAATGACCGGTGCTGACGTTGATATTTTTAATAATATTTTAATTTTTTTTCTTTTTTCTTTTCTTCTCATTTCCTTCTTTACTTTTTTTTAATTTTTTTCCTTTTCTCTTCTTTTTTTTTATTTTTTTAAACATTTTCCCCATTTTCCCTCCGCCAGACTTGGTCAAGGGACTCCCACACTTGGATTGGCGACATTGAGGGTTGACCTTGCCAAATTAGGCGAGGGCAAGGGCGGCCCTTGCCAGGCTAAGCGCAGGCGTCCCTCGCCCAAGGCTGGCGAGGGTGGCCCTCGCCTAAGCCAGGCAACCATTATCGACCATTGCCAAGGCCCGGTGATGGCCAACAGAAATTTTATTAAAAATAAAAAAGAAAAAAAGTAAAGAAGGAAAAGAGAAGAACAAAAAAAAGAAATAAATAATTTGTAAAAATATTAAAATATTATTAAAAATGTCCATATCGCGTCGGCCGTGCTAATGTGGTATGGCCAGTGTCCATGTTAGCGATTTCCGATCAAAATTGACAAAAAGTGAAAATGTTTATGACTCAATTGTTAAATTAAAAGGTTTAGGGCTGAATTAGTAAAAGTGTAATAGGTTTAGGACTTTTAGGACAATTTTTCCTAACAAAATGATAAATTATTTCTGCCAAATCTCTTCTAAAATAATTCTATAGAATGACCTTTTCTTTTCTTTTTTGGTCAAAATAGAATGACCTTGATAGTGCGTCCTTTCTGTACCAAAAAAAGTGATTAAGAAGGACAACCTAGGACAGTGTTTATGGATAACCCGGTGAGGGCCGTCACTGCATATCACCTGGCTCGTTAAGTACAGTCCACCGGATACATAACACCCAACAATCATGCTCCTAGTTTATTCATCCGAGAGTTAAATAGACCCTGCTTCATTAATGTATGCTCACGAAGCAATCTTCACTCAATGGCCGGGTCCAGTGATCATTTTTCGACGATGCCCCGAGTTGACCCGGCAATGCACCCGACCCCAATCGACACAAGAAACACAAAGGATCATCGGCACCAAAAGAAGGCGGTACGGCTCAAGTCCTGGCTTGTCATCGACTTGACTGGCCAGATCCAGCAGATCGATGCAGGGAAGCAGTCCATCATGCGCCGCACGGGGCTCTCAGCCCGCGACCTCCAGATCCTCGACCCGTTTCTCTTGTACCCGTCGTCCATCACAGGCCGCGAGAGAGCCATTGTGATCAAGCTGGAGCACATCAAGGGGATAATCACTACACATAATGTTTTGCTGCTGAACTCTAAGGACCCAGCGGTGGTTCCTTTTGTGGAGGAGCGCAAGCGACGGTTCTTGCATTATCATGAAGCCAAAGCAGTGAAGGTTTTCAATCTTTCCTTGATTCAAAAAAGATGTTTTATATTTAGTTGAATTAGTATTAGGAGTGAGCATAGTTCTAGGGTAGAACCTGAAATCTGAGAACCTGACCGGTAGAAATCTGTAGGTTCTAGATTCCAATGTACGCTGGATAGGTTCCAGGTTCCAAAAATTGGATAACCTGTTTTGATAGGTCAGTTCTAGGTAGGTGGAACCTAGAACTTGGAACCTAAAACCTAAAAGAGTTTTTTTTTTGTTGATCTATGTCTTTAGGTAATCTTGTAGTATTTTCATGGTGTTAGATGATGAGTATACAATCTGCAATCATTATTCAGAACTTTCATTTCATGACTTGTTAATATTTCATATTCTTCATATGTCTAAGGGCCTGTTTGGCAAGTTGCCAAATAGTGATAATTTTTATTCTTTTGTTCTTAGAATCAGTTTTGGAACAGAATCAAGAAGCAAAAAAAAGTAACTTCTCGATTCTGGGAACAATTTTTCAATTTTTGATTTTTCTTGGTATTCTTCTTCTTGACTGGCCGCCAGCCACTAGAGACTAGCCATAGGCTAGGGCTGGCGAGAGCATTGCGGCCCTTGCTGCCTGGGCAAGGGTGGCTCGCGGCCGCGATGGTGAGGCCTCACCCAGCATGGTGGGACCAACCTCGTCGTTGTGACCCAGGCAAGGGAGATGGGTCGCAATGGCGAGGTTGGCCTTGCCTTGGCTAGGTGCGGCCGACCGCACCGTCATCTAGGTCGCGATAGTGAGGTTGACCTCAATGTCGCGACCTAGGCGAGGGAGATGGGTCGCAGCAGCGAGGGCGACAGTGAGGGTCCAACCCTCACCGGCCCTAGCTTATGGCCAGTCGCCAGTGCCATGCGCTAAGAAGGGGAAAAAGAAGAAAAAAAGGAAATATAAAAAAAGAAATATTAAAATATTGAAAATATTATTCAAATATTATTAATAAAAATAAATTTTAGATAATTGCCAAACGCCTTCTAATGTTTAGAAATTGTTTCCGGGCACGAAATAAAAAAGAATCATTTCTGAGCAAAATCAGTTCTCGGGCATAGAATGGTTGTCAAACGCACCTTAAATATAAGTTGTGGTTAATGACTTATAGCAGCAAGTGGTGGTCATTAAAGGTGATGACTCACTATAATTGTTCAATTAATAATACAGTTGGCAACTTGGGTAGACCTTGGAACTGACCCTCGAACCAGTGATATGGTAGGTTTCAGGTTCTAAAAAATAAGAAATCTATTATCATGGGTAGGTTCTAGGTAGAACCTGTACGGAATATGGAGCTGCTCACCCTTAATATCAATTCACGCAATGATTTCTTATTTTAATTGTATTTATTTAAACCGTAATACCAGGAAAACTAGTCTTTTGTATTCTCTTTGGTGAATGACAAATTTATTTAGTATTGTTGCGTTCATTTTCATAATGAAATAAAATAAAATTGAACCTGTTAGACCCTAGAATCTACCCCGGAACTTGGTTCCAAGTTCCAACAGGTAAGTTATAGGTTCCAAAAAATGAGGAATCTGTACTCGAGGATAGGTTCTAGGTTCCGAGTGAAACTTATAAGGAACTTGAAACCGTTCACCTTTAATTAGCATTGTGTTCATCATGGATTGAATAAGGCATTTATTACGTTAATGGAAACTGTTTTACAATATATAGTTGACTACATATCCTTCCATAGGTAGACATATTTATTCACGGTGATTAATACATTGTCCTAAAACCTATGGATTTGTCGCTTTACATATATATAAATATATATATATATATATATATATATTATATTGTATCTTATTTAGAATGAGTACCACATCACCCCATACTTCGCTGACTTTATTGTCATGCGTGTTCTTACCGGTTGACGTGATTGCGAAAGCGCTTGAACGAGCTAGATGCGAGGCTCTTTCAGAGCCCCTCTTCTTTCGCGCGAAGACTGGAGTAAGTGCGCTACTGTAGATCTTCACAGCGACTATAAATCTTCATAGGTTCTTTTTATCTTTCCACAAACATAGGACAGTTCGAACCCACGATTGGCTAGTAAGAAAATATTGACCTTGTGCTTTTCTAATTAGATTCGCGGAAATGGCGGCAATGAGCAAACTGCAGCGGAGCTAGCAAAAATCTTTCAAGGCTCGCAAGAGAGTGTGGAACACAGACAAGCGTTGAAGGAACAACAAGACAGATTGCAGATTCTTCCTTTCGAGTTTGTTGCTTTAGAGGCATGCCTTGAAGCTGCCTGCTCCTGTTTGGACGACGAGGTACAGAGTCTCTATGTTGTTTGTGCTTCTTTATTTAATTAGTCAGTACTTAATGCTCATAAAACTAATCAACTTATGTGAAAATTCAGACAAAAGCATTAGAGCAAGAGGCTTATCCCGCTTTGGATAAGCTAACTTCGGAGATTAGTAGCTTCTACCTCGAAAGGGTTCATCAAATTAAGGGCCGTTTGGTCGCATTAACTCAACGCGTTCAAAAGGTTTGAGACTCCTCTTCTCTATCTATCCTTAATCTATGTTTTCCTCATACTTGAAATTGGGTTCGGCATCTAATAATCACGTCAATCAGTGACGAATCTCAATAAGCTTGTAGAAATTGGTTGTTTTTTTTTATATGCACGAACATATTAATATCCTTGGGCTGGTGCAGTTGTTTAGGACTTTGGAGAATTGCCAGCTCAATTGGAGCTCACCCATTTAAATCCGACTGTGTGCAAATTACTTTGAATCAGGATCACTTGCATTTTGCTTTGGGTGTAATTTAGGTCTCTGAAATACTAGAGCGATTGTAAGCTCTGTATTCTCCGAATTCAAGGTAGATTTTTTACTACCGATTCTCTCTGTGGAGCATATACCGATACTTAAATCGAACCACGTTCTTTGATTTTTTTTTTATTGTTCCCCATTGGTTTCTCTGATAATTTTCCTTCTCGCTTAAGCATAAATTGCAAGATCCATTAGTTTTTGCATTATATTACAATAATTGTTATTAGAGTTAAGGTTAAAGTTTCTAGAGTTGATTTAGGGCTTTTGCTTGTTTGATCACTATTTGGAAATTCTGCTGTTGAAATTATATCCAGAACAAAAGTGAAGATTGAGAAGTTCAATGGGAGGAACGGATTTGGGTTGTATAGCATTAAGATGTGTGCTCTATTAACAACCTTGGTTTTGTTGAAGGTATTCAATGACAAGGATAAATTGCCAGAAACGATGAAGGAGCCCGATAAAGTAGAGTTGATAGAGAATGCGAAAAGCATAATTCTATTGAATCTATTGGATGAGATATTGACTGAAGTGACCAAAGAGAAAGATGTCGTAACATTGTGGGCAAAACTTTATGCACTTTATTTTATGTGGGCAAAACCTTATGCACTTTATTTTGTGAAGGGTTTGAACAATCTCTTATATATGTTGAAAGTGATGTTTAAGTTCCAGGTGGTTGAAAGTACATCTATCAAAGCCCATTTGGATGAGTTTAATAAACTCATGATGGACTTAAAGAACGTCAATAAGGCCTTTCATGATGAGAAACAAGGCATTATGTTGTTAGCGTCTCTATTGGGTTTTTTTGAGCACTTTACTGATTCGCTACTATAAGGGCACACTACAATTACCTTGAAAGATATAAAATCTACCTTGTTTTAAAAGAATGACGAAAGAAGTTACAAAAAATAACTTAACGTAGAATATGGCATGAGGTTTGATTATTTGGGGTAGAGCCGATCATAAAGAGTCTAGAAATAGTAGATGGAAGAGCTGTATTAAATCAAGGTTCAATGTTCGGAACCATCAATGTTCACAGTGTTGTGAGGCAGGACACTGCAAGAGAGATTGTCCAAAGTACAAGGTAAATGAGTTTAGGTGGAGTCTACAGGTGATGGTAATATTGTTACCACAAAATATTATAATTTTAGTGATGTCAACGATGTGTTAACAATTACCACAAGTTCATAAGATGATGATTGGGTGCTTGACTCTAAATGTTTGTCTTATAACTCTTCATTGACATTGGTTTACTACCTATCAGCACGCGGATTGTGGTAAGGTTTTTATGGGAAACGATGCTACTTGTGAAGTAATAGGAATCGAAACAGTTCGGATTAAAATGCATAATGGAGTGGCGAGAAAATTGACTAGCATAAGACATGTTCCAGAGTTGAGGAAGAACCTTATCTCGCTACATGCTCTTGACGGATTCTAATACCGAATCTCTGCTACCGATACTATGATTGAACCATGTAGATTTCTGGTGTTGTTTATTGTTTCTCATTGATTTCTATGATAATTTTATCCTTTCACGTGTTAAGTATTGCAAGATCCGTTATTTTTCGTGTTATATTACACTAGATATTGTGCTTTATGGGCCTCTAGGTAGCCCTTGTCTCCATGACGTGCCCATGGGTTATAAAAAAAAATTCAACACTACACTAACACATGATTGCATTTACCATACATATTAACAATACTTGCATTAAGGACATATCTCAAGTGGCCACATTTTATAGCCTGGGCTTTTTCCATGTATCTCTAGGTGAGGGATGAGGTCGAGCATATTCTCGAAGATGATGGAGACATGGCGGGTATGTACCTGACCAGCAAACTGCTTCAAGAAGAAGATGACAACTCTTCTTCTTCCTCAGCTGCCGTCGAGGAGGAAGAAGAAGTTCATGAACTCAACAATGACGGGCACATACTGAATCTCTTGCTTTCTGTTTAACCTTAATCCCGTTACTATTGTCTTATCGCCAAATTTATACAGGCATGACAGTGGAGATCCCGATATCTCACCTGATGATGGCTTGACTCCTCCATGTGGCTCGCTGAACGATGAAATTGAAAAGGCCAAGAGCAGCGATTCTCGCTTCACCGCCCCAGCCAGGCATGTCCACGTGGCGGAATTAGAGATGCTCCTAGAGGCATACTTCGTGCAAGTTGATGGCACACTTAACAAGCTCTCTACAGTATGAATCTTATTCTTTCTCTCTGATTACAAATTAAATTTCCTTATGAAAGCGCATACCCAAAAAGAGACACTGAACAACCTTTTCGCTGTGAATTAATAGATAAACTCGTTAGTTCTCTTCTTATTTTTTCTGATCTTAAAGCTGAGGGAGTATGTCGACGACATGGAGAACTACGTCAACATCATGTTGGATGACAAACAAAACAATCTTCTGCAGATGGGAGTGCTGATAACAACTGCTATTCTGGTGCTCAGTGGGTACATAGTCCTCGGTGACGTGATGGGCATTAACATAGCCATCACACTTTGGCATCCCACAAATCAGTCCCAGGAAGACTTCATATGGACCAACGTCGCTTGCGCCATCATTACCATCTTATTGTATGTGGGCATAGTTGCATGGTACAAATACAAAGGATTGCTCTGTTAAGGGCATGTAGAAATTTAAGATCACCTGCAAAATAAGCAAAATGTTTAGGATCGGTTGAGGTTAGACACCCTCCATGGATAGTTTGCTATGACTACTGCAGAACTGTAATTCTGAACGGGTGGCTCATGTAATCTTGAAGCATATGGACACAAGGAGAGATGATTTCCAGTAAAATGAAAGAAAAGAGGATATAAAGAGATACTACTGTATTAATTATCAAGTTTGTAAAATGAGACAGACTTCGGGCAGAGAATGAGGAAATGGGTTGAACCAATGCATGTTGACAAAGAACCGGTTCCATCGAAGCTAGCATGAGCCCCACAGGCAAGCCCTGCATGGGTATTCTTGAGGAACAACTTGATGGAAATACCGTAAAAGGAATGAGCAGAAGCCAAATAAAAAAAAGAACAGTTACGTAGAAAAGAATTATTTGTCTATCAAAATACTACATAGATAGGAAGTATGACCCCGACAACGATATCCTTGTCTATAATTCTTCCATTGATGCTGATTAGGTCTTCATAGATGATAAATATAATGATGCTCAATGGCTTCCCAATTACTCACAAACAGTTTACTTAAAATATAACTGCAAGATTCTTCTGCAGACAAGAATTCCATAGAGGCCATTCTTCAAAAAGGTCACATGACCATAGATTGAGGTCTAATAAATCGAAAGCTGCTACAATAATTTCACCGTGAATCTGAGTCAATGTCCTGGGAAGGATGATTATCAGGAGGATTTTCCGTTCTAATATCGTTGACAGCTTTATCGAATGTGCCCCTTATGTGTTGACACATCAGCATCAGATCTTGGCATGCATCTTTCGATACCTCTCTTGCTGGCTCATCTGAAAAACACCACGTAAAAGATTCAAACAGAGTAGAATACATGAAAAGCCAATTTGGAGATCACCACAGAAGAAAATGCTTGATGACCAACAGCTCCATTGGTTACAGAAGGCGGGGCAAGATGGATGCGAGACATGAAAGCTAGGCCTAATGCCTGGGAAAGGGAGGCCTCTTCTAACCAGGCCAATCCTCTCCAATGTTCTGTGGAAGAAGTTTCATGGCCTTAAGGTGCAAAGTTAAAACAGAGAGTTGGTACAATTTTGAATGACTTAACAATGCTGGGTATGGCAACATGTATTAAAGATTCCGTGATGTGCTGTGCGGATTCCATGAGCTCGTCAAACCAATTTTTGACAAAATCCAGCGACACTTAAATTGTATTTCCTGGTCTACCCATCTATAAAAAAAAAACATAACCAACTACAATTTCACATTATAACATGATGTTTAGAAGCAAAGCAAAGCATCCTAAGTACATCACATCTCTTAGGCTTGAGATTGATGAGAGCATATAATACCTATCGTTTGAACTCTAACATTAACCCGGGCTTCCGAAGGATGAGGAATGCTGTAACCACAAAATATTACCTGTGGACTGCAGAACAGACACAACAAGCATTAAAACTCTATGGAATCTAAACTTACCAAAAACAGACTAATGCAGCCTCGGAATAGGCTACTCGAACGAAAGGATCGGGAGAGTAACTACGATGAAAATGGACGGATTAGAATGGTCGAAACAGGGGATTGAATAGAGGATAGATAGAAACTTCGATGGTTGCTCTTCTAGGCCTCCAAGGAAGTTGATAGGGCACCGATTCTTCTAGATCGATGACTGCAACTCTTCAAGGATGCAGATTTGAAAACCTCCGGCTCTTCAATGACGGAGTAAAAACTCTTCTAGGTTTTCAGGGGTATGAACTTTTCATGGTTCAAAATAATTGCTTGATGCAAAATTTTCATTAATCAAATTCGTCTCTCGAATACATAAAGTAGATGGTCTTTTATAGCCAAAGAAAAACAAACGAAAAGACTCAAGCAAATGAAGAGACTAAAGAGTATTAAAGACCCTGGAAAGCATAAAACATTAAAAAACTTAGAAACTAGATAAATGCCCAACGTCTTCTTGATCATCCCAAAGTATCTTTTAGGCTTCCAATGTACAGGGAAAGACAAGGACTTTATTGTGGCATGGACTCGCGGATGAGACTCTTGGTCTTTGAATTGCGTCCCTTCGATATCTCCTCGACTGGTCGAGCGACTTGTCGAGCTCGGATGCGGGCTAACCTCCTTGGTCGAGTGAGCTCGTCTTCGATGCGAGCAGTATTATCAATCTGGCCTGCATCATCTTCCCCTTCTTTAAAAGAATTCGTCCCCAAATTCATGTCATCATCAGAGGAATCACCAACATAAGGTGTTAAATGCCGAACGTTGAAAACATCATATGTTTTCATATGAGAAGGAAGCCTTAAGTGGTATCCATTGGGATTGATGCGCTCAAGAACTTCAAGAGGACCAAGCTTTCGATCACTAAGCATGTTATAGCTTCCAATAGGATGACGCTCTGGTGGCAAGTAAACCCAAACAAAATCTCCTGGTTCGAAGATAACTTCACGCTTCCGCTTATCGATGTCCTTTTTATAGGACTCTATCTTGCTTTCTAACCTTTGGCGCACATCTTCATGAATTGCTCTCATCTGAGAAACAATGTCTTCAATGTCACGCCCCGAACCCCTACGGCATGCGACACCGCCTCTGGTCGATTCAAGCGACGTCCCAGGAATATCGCTGACCTCAAAATGCCATTAGAGATTTATTACCATATCGGATAACAACAATTAAACCCGAACAATTAAAAACTGGAGAGAAAAATCAAGGAGAATGTACATATCTTTTTCATTTCCTTCTCATACCATAATATTTACATTTATAAACTGTCCCATACATGTACATGCACATCGCTTTTCTCAAAAACCAATACTCCAAGGAGGAAGACCTGGGTTTACTACTACTCCAAAAATGATGCTCGCCAAAAATCCATTCTGAGTCTGATTCCTTGTCCTCTGAGTTTGAGTTCCCTTATACCGTCCCATCCACTGAGGACTCCAAAACGTTCTAGTGGCGGTGCCGGAAGATTCATGGGTCCTATCGGGGTTCTAAAATTGTTGGTTGAAATAACTGTGAGAACACTTCTCAGTAAGTTCACCCCTAAACCCAACCTAGGCTATCACGTACCTCCAGATAATTATGCAATCACATCCATATATTCACACACGCTGAAACATCACATCGCAGGCACAACAAATAATATTGTCAGGCTCAAACATGCACACAACATCATTCAAACTCAATCATGTCAGATGTAAACACGCGCATGTATCACTCTTATCCCATTATTCCGTCCATTCTCATTTCCTCTTTCTCATTCTTCGCCAGTGACCTGCGTAAACGTACATGCCTCAGGTACACTGCGACCACTCACCACATCCAGCCCGCGTACTCGTTCACGCCTCAGGCCCCTCGATCGCGTCCCGAGCATCACACGCCTCGGTTCGATCCCACATTCACACTCGATCGCGCCCCGAGCATCACACGCCTCGGTCCGATCCCACATTCACACTCGATCGCGCCCCGAGCATCACACGCCTCGGTTCGATCCCACATTCACACTTTCCTCAGCCCGCGCCAAATGCGACAGGCCTACATGATCGAAACTCGAGCTTATAATGCCTCGATCCAATCCCGGTCTCACCCGAGCTGATCGTGCCTCGGACCGAACTCAATCATGCTCTTTCGAGCCTCAGCTTGTGCCAAATGCATCATACCTACGTGATCGCTGCTCAAGTTTATGATACTTGGCCCGATCCCAACCTCGCACTTTCACCTTTTCACATACTTTTCATAATTACTTGCCACACCACTTTTCTTTCTTACCCATGCACATACTCATCAAGCATTTACCACAATCAACTAGCCCATCATACGCGGCCCGTGCACGCATCAATTAATACGTAAAACATGCTCACTCAGCATTCGACATTGCCAATTTCAACAATTAATTCATCTGGCCCACGTGTGCACATAATCAAGCACATTTCAATCCATCAAATCATGGTTCAATAAACACACAAGGCCGCTCATGGGCCCACAAACACAGCCACGTTTATAGGCATAATTTCGATATTTCCAAGCCTATTAAACACCACAATCCAGTCATACTACCACACACCAAACCGACACCACTTGTCCTTAAATCGAGCCCTAAGCTCGCCAATTCCATTCCATAACATCCGACACTCTATTCAGTCTCACTCCAGCCTCGAAATATCCTCATTTCATCCTCAAGTTACCTCATATATCACACAAATAAACACTCAATTAAATCAACCCCATCCAAAATAATTCAAACATGCCCAAAACACGTAAATTGCCAATTTTCTCCAACCAAGTGGCATCGGAATAATTCCAATCCTTCACGGGACTTTCTCGCCATAATTTCTAGGTTCCAAAATTTCAACTTGCATCCCAATCAGACCATCACAGCCCCGTGAACAGTAATTCACAGCTAATGAACAGTGTTTCGCAGCATATGAACAGTAATTCGCAGCCCCCATTTTCTGAATTTCCAATAAATATTACCCAAATTAATTCCTAAGGCCCGCCATAAAATTTTCACTCCCTATCCATGTGATTCCGCACCTAATTTCATACTGATTTTGTCCGAAATCACCCGTCAATACCCAAAGTCCTAAATTAGGTTTAGGTGCGACTTACCCGCATTGGCTAATTCAGCATATCACCTGGTCAATTGAACAATCATTTCAATTGAACCCAAACGTGCACGAATCAAACATATTTACACCAGCCCATTGCACAAATGCACACACAATTCTACCACCACAACTCAATTATAATTAAAACACACGTAAAACACATAAATTTCTATTTTTCTCCCACCAAACGACGCCAAATTGATTCCGGTCCTTCACGGAACTTTCTCACCATTAAATCTCGGTTCTAGAAATCCAACTTGCGTCCCGAACCGAGCATCACAGCTCGTGAACAGTGATTCTTAGCTTAAAATTCCCTCAAATCGTCCTCCAAAAATTCCAAATTAATTCCTTAAGGCCCGCCATACATTCCCGGTCTAAAGCCCCAACATTTCGCACCCGCACAAGTCCAATTTCACCCAAAATCAAATTGTTCGGCGATACCCAAAATCCTAAATCGGGATTAGAGTATGACTTACCGCGTTCTAGGCTAAAACGGCTAGAACGGAAAGCGGCGGTACTCAATCAGGGACAACGGCGACGATGTACGGCTTCCGGGTGGCGGCGATCGGCTTGGACGGCGACGGCGGGGCTTGGGTGTGGCCGAGGACCTCACGGCCAAGAAAGAGAGGGAGAGAGGGAGAGACGGTGGGGTTGGAGGACGGCACGGCGACGGCAAAGTGGCTGTCCGGCGGTGTACGGACGGCGGCGTGGCGCGGCAGCGACGGCGATCTGGCCGGCGAGAGAGAAAGAGAGAGGGAGAGAACTCACGGAGGAGGGGGAAAATCTCACGGGGAGGGGAGGAGAAAGAAGAGAGGGAAGAGAGAGAAAGGGGTCAAGGATTTAAATATCAATTTTGACCACTTTTTGGCAATTTACCAAAATGCCCTTCTCTCACACAACTAACCCTTTATTAATTCCCAAGGGTAAAATGGTCCAATTCTCCGTTTCTTGCCCAAATCGAATTTTTCTAAAGGATTTGAGCGCACCAAAAATTCACACGTGTCACGTGCAACGTCGTCCTAACGTTCCGTCGTGACTTCCTAATTTCCCGGTGTCCAATTTGGGCAAAATTTCCATAATTAAATTCTATTAAACGCAACTCGAGTGTTTCTCGAGTTAACGGGCAGCTTGTTGGGGAAATTCGCAAAATCGACTCATGACTGATACTGAATCGAGTCACGTACAAGTCCATCTGGTGCGTGATGACCTCGATTGTCATTAAAATCGCGAAGATCAATCACTTGATCCGAGGGGTATGATCATTCAGTATAATTTCTGAATCATTCGTTAGGTCATTTCGTGGTCCAACGGAATCACCCGCAATCCACTACTAGGACAGTGGCGAATTGACCCTTAGCTATCTTTGGATCGGCCAACAGTGGCTCAAAATATCACTTGCGCGATTTAATGGTCGAAATCCATTCACGATCGAATTTTCTTTAGTCGCGCGAATTTAATTCCCCTATTGGCCTTTCCCTAATGGTTAGCATTCCCAAGAATGATCAGTTACTCAAAATTACGTCACAATCTTCCCCCCTTATGAAATTTCGTCCTCGAAATTTACAATCTCACTGTTACTCAAAATTACAATCTTTACTGCTACTCAAACAACTGGGGGTACTGACGTTGCATAATCTCTTCGCTTTCCCAAACGACACCTTTTGTCCTTCGGTGCCCCCATACACTTTGATCGCTGGGACTGGCTTATTATGTGGCCCATGATCTTTTCTATCCTCAAGCTTCATCGGGCCTTTCCATGTACGACACTTTATTGTCCATGTCCGTTTCCCCTTAATATGAGTCATATTTGGTTTATACTTCTTCAACGTCGGCACGTGGGATACATCATATACTTAGGGCAAATTAGGCAACGAGGTAATTTGCTAGATCATATCTCTGATCTTTTCCCGAATATCGAACAATCTGACATGCCTCAGCTCAACTTCCCTTTTCTGTCAAACTAGGATAATCTTTCCATTAATGAACACTTGGGCTGTCACTTAATTCCCAATCTCAAGCTTTAAAAGTCGTCATCTCCGACCGTGAGACCTTTCTGACAACTCTACTTATCTGTCTGATTTAAAGTCCGTTCACAATGTCAGGAAGCGTACTGACTTAGTCAATCAATCAACTGCTATTCCGATGGAATCGGGTTTCCTCCGGCTTCACTTTGATCCTGTTACAACATCCGTGGGATCATGTCATATTTCCATTCTTTTTTTTTCCTCGTGTTTCACCTCGTCGGATACACACAATCATTCATAGAACCTCGATTTCTATCCCCACATATATGGGAATCTGACTTCCTCTCATCTGCATCCACCTTAATGACTCTTCGTATCTTGCGACCCACATAATGCCATTCCTTGTCCTGGGCCTGGATTTCCAACTAATCCTCAAGACGGTCAACAGATTCCACATCCAGTTCACCTCAAATTTAACTTCCAAGTCCCTGAGCCTTCCCAACGAGGTTCATTCCTTGATCACCCCATACGTCCCAATCGACTCACGACTTAACGTACCTATTACTCATCTAGTTTTTCCATGGCGATACAGGGTGTTGCAATCAATTTTTTGTCATGCGTTAGGTAATTCTTTTCACATGGCCTCAACTAGCACGATGCATAATTCACCACTCTACCGTGTTGCATCAACACACTCCCAAGTCTTTTTAATGAAGAGTCACTATAGACCTCAAATCCTCCCGGTTCTGGTTGAATATTCAATACTGGGGCAATTATCAACGCACACTTCAGCTCTTAGAACTCCATTCATACTTATCATTCCATTCAAACTTGATTTTCTTTCTTAAACAGCCGTGTCAACAGCACAGCTATCGACGAGAATTCCTCTACCAAACATCGATGATTGTTAGTAAAATCTAGAATACTGTGAACCTCAGTTATTGGCATCCACCTTGGTATTGACACCTAAATTTTGACGCATCATTTAGTGTTAATTGCATAGAAAATTAGGGATTAAATTTTAACCCCTAAACAAAAATATTAAAATTGCATAGTATATAGTTTAGGTTCATATAGATTAATTGCATTCCGCATCGGATCGGCGGTGGCAAGCGAGCTTAAAATTCATCACGTAAATCGAGCTCGGGTACCGAACGAGACTCGACTCACTCGGAAGGCAAGGACCGAAAATCACACGTAAAAGAGCTTGGTTGTCTTAATTTGAGCTTAGATTAGCCCATCAAGCTTAATTAAATAAAAGCCCATATTAATTCAGCCCACTTGAAATTAAATGATAATTAAAGTCTAAGCCCAAGCCTAAGCCCATTAGGACTAGAAAGCCCGGCTAATTAACCTAGGGGTGCGTTATAAATACATGTTTATGTCTCATAATCGAAGGAGGGGGGCTCCCATAATTTCAAGAAGACAATATTTGAGAGCACGAGAGGCCACACGTTGAATACACGGCCACAAAGAGAGATCCGCGACATTACAGAACAGAGAAATCGTAAGAAGCCGCACCATAGAGGAGAAGAAGAACTCACGGCATAAGTCAAAGGGTTCTCAGTCAGTGGAGCACTCACACTGAAGTCCTTTGGGCAAAGAGGATGCTGCCACTTACTGCACGAAGAAAAGGTATTCGCTTGACTTGCAAAAAGATGTCAGAGCCAATATGGTGAGGTTGGAAGTCGAAGTTAAGTGGTGATGACTAAACATCAATCCACACTTGGACGTGTTCACCCATTGCAATAGTGGAGACTTCGCATATTCAACAAACAGTCCAGCGGATTGCCGTTCCTTCTGCTCAGTGACGCAGTCAACTTCCAGGAGATCCGTTTATCCCTATGCATCCTGTCACGCGTACTGCCGCGATCGCGATTCCCGTCGCCTCACCTTCATGCCTTTGAAGGTTTTCCAGAGCAGCCGCATGTCCTCATTAACGTATCCAAGCCGACGCCATACCAACTCTACGATTGCTGTTGCTGCGCCCACCCGAGTGGCTCTTTCTCTTTTGCAGGTTTTCTTGATGTTCCTAAGGGTTTTCTGCCGAGCACCATCACGGGACATAGTCACCGCGAGCGTAGCGCCAAGAAGAGCTGCTGTCCCAACCCCGTGCGGTCGGGCCTTCTGTCCCGATGTTGAGCAGCCCCCATCGGCCAAGCATTTCGTGACCCGACGAGTTCCCGAGCCCTTCTTGCCACTCGACTAAGCCACCGCAATCCGAGTTGCCCCTGAGCCGCCGTCGGTCACTCGCCATTGGCCATTCCATGATCTTGATCCGCGATTCAAATTTGCAAAGTAATCCACAAATCAGATTCTTGGTCGTGTTCAATAACACCAACGTAGCCCCCACTGATCAAAGAGTTGTCGCGACCTAAAATTTTTACCTCTCAGGCTAATGGATTATTAGGAATAAACCTAACTCGGGCCCTCCCAAACCCTACCAATTCGCAACTTAGGTTTAAGTTTTTAACATGCAAATGTTTTCATGCTCGGAGTCGCCACTAATCTATTTGTGGTAGGTCGATTAGAAACCTAAATAAAACATAGGGAGATATGTTTTATTCCTACGAACCAGAGATTCTAAGCCCGGGGACTTGATTACGCTAGACCTAGTCTAACGCCCTTTCGGTACCTTTCTTTTCAAAAATATTTTGGCAAGCAATCTGGATCCATTTTAACTTAGTCACTAACATGTGAGGTGTTCATGCGGGTGCGCAAACCACCAATTTAACACCCAAGAAAGCATTGAATAAATTGCAAGTTTGGAAGAATTACTTACCTCGAAGCAACGTAAGCATCTGCATTGTTAGCTAGAAAATCACATCAACAACCTAATATGATTTCTAATTAACAAGCAGTTCACTCCATATTTTTTTGGGATTTTCACTTATTTAAATGAAAGCTAACCTATATGCAATGACGTGCAAAAAATGACATGCAAGACCTAGCATACAAACTATATGTCATGCGACGACGTGACCTAATTCTGATGACGGGCAAATGATTTATTTTTGGTATTTTCTGGTGAAATTCGGAATAAAAATATGCCTAAATTAACGTGCAACCTATGATGACTTAACATATCCTAACATGACTTATTTTTGGGATTTTTGTTAAAATTCGAAATAATAAATTAATTAAATTAAGAATGCAATCTATCCTAATCTACCATAAAACAATTCATTCTTTTTTTTGGGTTTTCATGAAAATTCGGAATTAAAAAATAACCTAAATAATCTATTAAGATTAGAAAATTACTTAATTTAAACTAGGAAATAGAGTATCTCAAGTCCTAATTTAAATTAAATAATTACTCTATCGTCTAGATATATTTAGGATTCCTAAACATGCAAAACTCAAATTCAAATTCTAATTGATATTTTTTGAATTTTCTTTTTTTATTTGAAAAGGAAAAATAATCTAAACGGAGATAGCATTTACATTTAAAATAGCCACGCAATCCACAAGATTCGTTTCAAACTCGGATTAGGCACAGAAATCGAACTATCGGTCATATCTATAGGGTTATAGATATTGACAGAAAGTCGATCATTCAAATTTGGAAAGCAAATAAAAATCATTATCGTACCCAAGTGATTGCGGATAGGATAACGATTTTCCGTATCGCCGCGTATCATACCTTAGGGATAAGGTCGGATAATCGTCCAGATACGTTGCCGAATTAGGAAAGTTTCCTAATTTTGAATATTTTAAAAATATTGCAGATATCAGATAATTATCTCAACATATCTAATATTCTACACAATATTCACGCAATATTCAAAAGCACAAATTAGTAAATTAGATATTCTGAAAAATATCAAATAATGTCCAATTACCTAATTTGCAGATAATTTCCAAATTCGAACTTGCGGATCAGGATGAACGACGAACGGCGGACCGGCAGCGCGGTGTCGGGGGCGACGGCAGCGGCGGCAGCAGGCCCGGCAGGGAGTAGCAGCAGCAATGTCGCACGGCAGCGGCGGCAGCAGGCCTGGCAGCGGCAGCAGCGGCGTCGGCGTGAGGCACGGCGTCGGCGGGAGAGGCGGCAGCACGCGGCAGCAGGCAGCAGCGATGTCGCACGGCAGCAGCGGCAGCAGGCGAGAAGCAGCAGCGGCGAGCAACAGCAGCGGCAGGAGGTGTGGAGCGCGGCGGGCGATAGGCGCGGCGGGCACAGCAACAGCAGGCGCGGCAGGCTCCGGCGTGCGGCGGGCGGCGGGAACGATGGCGTCGGTCGGGACGTGAGGCGCGGCAGCAGGCGTCGGTGGGAGGCAGCAGTGGCACCGGCGGTGGGAGGCAGCAGCAGCACCGGCGGGCGCGGCAAGGAGCGGCGCTCGTCAGGCGCACGGCAGGCGCGGGCGGTGGCGCGCGGGTGCGGCAGGGAGCGACGGCAGCAGCAGCAGCGGGCGGCGAGAAGCAGCGGCAGCACCGGCGGGCACGGCAAGGAGCGGCGCTCGTCAGGCGCACGGCAGGCGCGAGCGGTGGGCACGCGGCAGCGGGGCACGGCGTGCGACGGCGCGAAGGGCGCGGCGGTGCGCGGCAGCAACGCGGCGGCGCGCGGGGCGCGGCGGTGGTGTCGCGGCAGGGAGCAGCGGCAGCGGTGGCGTCGCGCGATGTCTTCCTCCTCTCTCTCTCTTTCTCACTCTCACACTCTAAAAATTTTCTGATCTGAAAAATTGTGTCCCCCCCCAAAATTCTGACCTAATAATGTATATATAGTATTAATCTAGGTCAATTAGATGGGCTTTCTAGTCCTAATGGGCTTAGGCTTGGGCTTTAATTTAAATGGGCTGAATTAATTAAGGATAAATGGGCTGAATTAATTAATGACAATGGGTTGAACTAAGTTCAAATTAAAACAACCGAGCCCGTTTGACTTATAATTCCCGGCCTTTGCATTTCAAGCGAGCCGAGTCCCATTCGATGAAATTTAAGCTCGTTCGTCACCACCAGTCCGATGCAAAAAATGCAATTAATGAATTTAAACTATATGTTATGCAATTTAAATTTTTTTGTTTAGGGGTTAAAAATTTAATCCCTAATTTTCTATGCAAATTACACTAAGTGATGCGCCAAAATTTAGGTGTCAACAAGAGTCTACACGACCAAGGCATCATCACGCTCAGCCTTGCCGTGCACCAGTGCCGCCACGTCGCCACCGCTCCCTACGTTGCGCCACCGCCCCCGATGCACCACCGGTCACCATCCCGATCCGCAATCCCGATCCGCTGCAAGTTCAAATTAGGAAAGAAATTTGCAAATCAGGTAATTACCTTATCCCGATTTAATTTGAATATTTTGTTGCCTAATTAGTGCTTATTGATATCTAATTATGCATATTTAGATAATAGGCAATATTTCAGTTATGATTTATTTCTTTTTTTTGAAATCTTAGATATCTATTACTTGTCAAATTTGGATAGAATTTAGAATCTTCAAAATCTTTTGAACATATCCAATATATTTAAGATATCGAATTTTTCAAGATGTGATCGATTAGGAAAATTTCCTAATCCGCAACCGCACACATGAAAATAAATCTATCTATCAGGCTTTAGATAGAATTATTTCATAGCGGGTATTTCGAATTTTAGGATCGATCTGTCAAGCTTCAGATCGAAATTTAATTCGAAAGATTTCGCGGTTATATTTTTTTACTTGATTTTAATTTCGAATTTCGATAAAAAAAAACCAAAAAGATTGCTTTAGAATAGGTCAATTTCTTTAGTTTAAAATTGCATGCTTAGATAATTGGCATTTTTAATTCCAAATTTCATTTAAAAAAATATAAAAAATAATATGCCCGTCATTAGAAATAGGTCACGTCGTCGCATGACATATAGTTAGCATGTTAGGTTGCATTAATCGCATGTCAATTTTTGCACGTCATTACATATAGGTTAGTTTTCATTTAAATAAGAAAAAATCAAAAAGAAATTTCTGCACCTTTGAACTCTAAGTCAGGATTTATTAAAATTGTCAAATTGAGTATTTTTCTCGAAATTGGTACCGAAAGGGCGTTAGGGAATCTAGCGTAACCAAGTCCCCGAATTTATGATTTCTGGTTCGTAGAAATAAAATAGTACTCCTGCTATTTTATTTAGGTTTCTAATCAACCTACCCTAAATGATTAGTGGCGACTCCCTTTGAAAATATTTGCATGCTCACAATTGGACCTAAGTTGCGATTTGGTAGAGTTTGGGAGAACTCCAGCTAGGTTAGTTAATTTAATTGGTCTAGTAATCCATTAGCCTAAGATCGAAACCCGATTTTTTTAGGTCGCGACAGCTTGGTGACTCCGCTGGGGAAAAACTTGAATTTTTTTTGAAAATTTAAGGAGGGCTTAGGCCAAAAAAAAAATTTCATGGAAAATCACTTGATTTGACAAAATTTGATCGAATTCTAATTCTTGGGTGTTAAATGGTTTTGCATGATGGGAGTTATAAGGGGAGTAGTGATTGGCTAACCCTTTGTTTTGCAGGCTTGGTGGAGTGGAATTGTGATTTAATTTTTGCACTATTGAAGCGGTGTTTGCATATAATTGTTTGCATAATTTATAGTATTTACACTACACCACACACAACCTGTGACCGGACCTGGGTCACACCCATAGTTCTAAGATGGTATTTAGATGGTTCTTTAACCTTGGCGGTAAGACCTCGCTAAAGGTTATCCCATTTGGATCCCGAAAATTTTTCAAAAAATGGCTCAAGGGTCGTCCTCATGCATGTGAGGCTACTACGCATGGAGGTTTTCCTTGTCGACCGAACCGAGCTGAAGTGATTGGACCCGACTAGTTTTGACTATTGTATGCGAGGCTGCAACTAGTCATGATGAGTGTGCGCGAGGCTGCGACATGTCGTTCCGTTCATCATTTCACTTTGCAAAAGCCATTAGGATAGATAGATTAAGATTTAAACTCACGATTCATGTGCATATCTCTATGATTGACATTCTCTCCCCAACGATGGTAATTTCTCGAGCTTTTTCTTTAGTTTTCTTCATCTTATTTTGGGTTGGTCCATGATTTAGGTTGAGTCATTTGGCACGTGGTTTATATAAGAATGGGTCGCCTCGATATCCGTTTCGTGCCTACTCCGAAGCCAGAGCTCAAGAAGTTATGGAGCCAGTTAAAGCCAGATGGTCAGCAGTACGTTCTCAAGCGCATTGGATTCATGCTGCCAATCCTAGACATAGATGTTCAGAGCGGAATCATGCAGGCACTCGCTCATTTTTGGTGCCCCGAGATGACAACATTTGTGTTGGGAGGTAAGTTTGAGCTCACACGGACTCCGGAAGAATACAGTTTTGCCATTGGGAAATCAATTGAGTTAGATATAGTTGAACCACCCATTAAGGTAGATCCTGTGGTAGTGCTCGCTGAATTTTTGAATTTGACCAAAAAAGAAATTGAAAAAGTGTTAAAGGGTAATTGTCAAGCATGCCCGCTATCTTTTCTTATTGAATGTTTTGAAAATAATTCCGTCCTCATGAGGTCTAAGATTTTTATCTTAACTTTTTTCGAACTCATCGTTTTTCCATTCCGTCAAAATGCTATTGATCCCGTCATAGCCTGGACGGTAAAACTAATATGTGGTGGAGTTAGTTTTATAAATGCAATTCTGGCAGAGACCTTCATATCTCTGACGCGATTTAAGAAAGGAAAAGATAAAATTTTTCGAGCCCCGATTGAGCTTTTACAAATCTAGTTTTTCTCACACCTTTCTCAATTCGGGGAAAATATGACCGTATTTGAAATGAACATGACTGATAACCCTATTTTAAGGTTCAAACAAATACAAGATCAAACTAAGAGTTTGTACTATACACAATGGGTCCATCTGTTCAAGGATCCAAGCTCTAAGATTTTTCTTTGACAAGCTGTATGATTTCGGGAGGTTGAGGCTCGACTATACCACGGCGATCAGAAGCTCGTACCTTTGATGGGCATTTATGGGGCAACCTGCTATCAGCACCTTCGAGTTACACGTCAGTTCTGAGTTCTGCAGGATGTCCCACCTCCACTCAAGCCCAATGAATTTCAAGTCCAGTTTAAGAAGGGTGAGTCCTACAGAGTTGAGCTTAGGCGTCATTCCGACGCTTGGCAGAATTGTTCCACTCAGAAGCTGACTTGGCCCGTGGATGAGCCCATCGGAAGGATGAAGAGTCACTTTGCCACGGCTCGGTATATTCAGCATCATACCATCCCAGTTAAGATACTCCCGAAGATCCCGGTCGTGACAGTACGGCACACTCTTCATACTCAAATCAAAATCAGTGAAGAAAAGGCGATGAAGGCCCAGGACAAGGCAGATGCTCTAGCTGAAGAGAATGCACGACTGCGGCGTGCTTTGAAGGCACATTCATCTATAGATCACGTGGCCTCTAAAAAGAGGAAGACCGTCTGATTTTTTGTTTAGTTTAGGGAGTTTTTCTTTCTTCTTAGGATGAAATGTTAGCTTACATTTGTACTTCACGCTATTGATGTTTTCTGGCAATAGATGTTGCTGGACGATCTTTTTAAGAATTCTTTTGAGACATCTTCCATTTTGAGCAATTCAATGAGAAACATTAAGCTATAATTTGTAAATTTTAGAATTAGTCCAGGTTTTTATTGAATAAAGCAATTTGGAATTTCGAGATTTACTGCACGAATCGGTCTTTCGAAAGAAATTTCATCTTGAGGGTCTAGAGGATGTCATGGACCGACTCGTTATTCTTACTCGTTGTATTTATTCCATCGTTACTTTTGCAGGTAATTTGCTACGGATCCCCCTCATCCTCATAATACTCGATCGGTGATCAAAAGAAGAATGGCCAATCAAGCCGAGATTGCTGCCATAATTGACGAAAAGCTGAAAGAACACATGAACACAATCAATGAGCAGATCGTAGCTGCCAAGTCCAAAATGATGAATGATCTCATGGCCAAGCAGCAGCAAATCAATGCTGCCTCTCAATCGGAGATTCCACCTCCAACTCGTCAAGGCCTCCGCCTCGACAAATCTCCTGCAGTGAACACTAATCGAATCCTTCAACTGGATGATGTCATTCTGACTGATACTAGTGCGTCTCCGGCGGCCCATGTTCTTCATTCACCCCCTAATGATGAGAATGCCAAGTTGCTGGCTAAGATCGACCAGAGGTTACGTGAAGTGGAGAGAACTTAAAGTGTTCCGCCTGTTGATCTGTATGTTTTTACCCGGGTCCAAGTGCCCGATAAATTCAAGATGCCAGCCTTCGAGAAATATGACGGCACCTCAAACCCAATTCAGCACATCGATATGTACCAGGGGCTCATGAATAGATATGTTTCTAACGTGCCCCTAATGATCCAAACCTTCCAAGCAAGCTTGAAGGATACTGTAATGAGGTGGTATACCAACCACCAGATCAACCGGAAGGACTCGTGGGAAGAGGTGACAAACCTTTTCGTCAAACACTTCAAGTTCAATCTCGACGTCACCATTACAAGGGAGGATCTGGAAAGAGCTGAGCAGAAAAAGGGCGAGACTCTAAAGAAATATGCCACTCGCTGGAGGAACATGGCATGACAGATCATGCCTGAACCCTTAGAACGTGACTTAATGAAGTTGTTCGTGTCCACCCTACCGTAGCCGGTTCGTTCATGAATGTTAGTGATAGCCGCCCAATCTTTTGGCCAACTGATAGCCATGGGTGAGGAGATTGAGACCGGACTCAAGAAGGGATGGTACAGTGAGTCAGATTCATCGGGCAAGAGATTTACTAGTAAGAAGGACAAAGAGCATGTCCCCGAAGTTAACATGACTTATGTACAGAAGACGCCAGCTCAGGCCCCGAAGCTACAATTTAGCACTCAGCAGACAACCTCTTATGGACGGCAAAGCCAGCAGGACTCGCGCCAGCAGTGCAAAACTCGCCAGTTTACTCCACTTCCTGGGACGTTATCTCAGGTATTGGTAGTGCTAAGGAAGAAGACCTTGCTGAATTCAGAGCCACAAAGATCTAATGCTACTGGCTATGCAAGGTATGATCCATCGAAGAAATGCGATTACCATAGAGGTGAAGTTAGGCATTCGACAGATGATTGCCAAGTACTCAAACATCGAGTGCAGGATCTACTCGAGACTGGAGCGTTTGCGCTACAGCCAACCAGTAAGCCCAATGTGCAGAACAATCCACTCCCTAATCATTCGAGCAGTGCAAATGTTGTCCTTGGTCCGGGAGTCAAGCAGGTTCAAGGCTTCAAGGTCTCTCTCGAAGATATGTTCGATGCTTTAGTCCGAGCTGATTATGTTTTGATTGGTGAGGTGGTGTCACTCGGTGAGATAGAAAAGAAAGTGGATGAGTTGGTGAGAAAGAGAATGATTGGGATAGCTGATGAATTTGGGGTAGTGGCCACTATATCTCAAGTCATCATTGACTGGAATGAAGAACTTGCAAGGATGATCGATGAACAAGTTAAGCTGGATCCTGACATGCCCCCTCTTAAGGATGCCTCTGACAATGATCTCGGGATCATGATACCCGATGCTTTGGAAGTATTGGTCCTGGCATCACCTCAACCCTACGCTTATGAAAGTAACAAGATGGTTCCATGGTCATACGACGTTGATCTAAAGCACAAGGTTTAGGACCTCTTAGATACTGGGGCATCAACATTATGTGCTTTGTATCTCTACCAAGGCCGAGATGATCTTCTCATAGTTCCAAACATCTAGACCACATCCCCGAGTCCTGCAAGAATGATACATGAAGAGAAGGAGGTGATCGACACCTTGGGGCAACCGAGCGGCAAGTTCGACTACTACGTGAAATATTCGGCTCCCCCGAGCTTCTATATTGACCCGCGTGATATCGTCCCCGATAGATGGAGAGGGACAATCTTGTGACACATGAGGGTATAGGAATTATCCAATCTGATGAATTATGTGCAGCTGAGCTTGATCCTAATGACACCGATGAACTCGACAATTCCTCAGACATTCAGCATGATCTAGAGCGGCATGAAAGGCTCAAAGTTCTCACATCAGACCAAACTATCATCGTTAACCTGAGTGACTCCGGAGAACCCAGAGAAGTGAAGAGAAGGGCAAATTCCCCTAAGAGTAAGACGAAATGCCCGATCCAGTTGCCGCATGAGTAGGTAAGTCTTTCAACCAAAAAATGCGTCAATGACACTTCAAAGTAAATGATCTAGTCCTGAGGAATGTACTCCCGGTCTTTCCTGTTCCCGGAGGCAAATTCGCCCCAAACTACATCGGTCCATATATGGTTAAAAAGTTACTTTCCGGAGGTGCCCTGGTTCTAGCAGAAGTGAATGGTTGTGAGTTTTTCACTTTTGTTAATTCTGATGCTGTGAAGATGTATTACTCTTGATAAAATCTAACATTTTACAGCAAAAGTTCTCAAGTTCTGAATTGCAAACATTTCACTGATGAATAAATGGTTTCAATCAATTTCAAGTTAAGATGTTTGCTTTGGCTTTAAATTCTGCATGGTTATTTTGTCGGTTTGTATCATCGACTTCAAAAAGGAAATCTATTTGACCAATCTTATAACTCATGTAGAATGAATTGAATGTGTTGAATGAGGTACATCGGGATGATGAAAGGCAAGCCATATCCTATACACAGTCTCATGCACTAATCCTCAGTGAGTTGAGTGGAAAAATTCAATGTCTGCAAGGTAAAGAGTTATCTCGCAAAAGGTACGGCGACCGAGATGACAAGAGGCATTTCATTTCTCTACCTTAAACACTACAAGTTGTCCATTGTTTCGCCACTTTGAGCCTAAACGCTTGGAGAAATCCTTTCAAATTACCCCTGTCAAGAACCACCCCACATCAGGGTAAACTGGAGGTAAGTCAGCATTATAAGGTAAAAAATGAATAGAGATTATCTTGCTCTCACTTGCATCAATCTTCGAGTGTTGCTTTTTCAGATGAATTCAGGCGAAGTTCAAGTGCCTTAGGATGACGAAGAGCATTTCTTTCTCTATCCTATACACGTTTTATCCTTTGCTAAGCCCAATTGAGCCTATAATTTTATTTCATATGAACCCAGTTGGTGATCATCCCCCCACACTGGGGCAAGGCAACAGTCATCATTGTTCAAGTAGCATATTTGGAGCGCTGATAAAAGATGAAGACCCCTGAGAGTCCAAATGTCGAGTAATTTGGTAAAAACAAGCCAAAGTGTGGTTGGCCAATATATGCATTGTAGACAGTGTGTGTCAAAAGTCAAACAAAGGGAAGGGCAAGAAAAAGCAGTGTGCTTGGTAAAAGCAAGGCCAATGCCCAAAAAAAAAAGGGGGAGATCTTTAGAGAAAAAATGTCAAGATATGGCATGTCAAAGTCATGAATCCCAGTGGAGCAAAAATTCTACAAGTCTCAAAGGAATCAAGTGACGAATTCTCGAAACCACTGGAGCATTTACCGAGAAGACAATCCCTGGTGAAGAAGAAGACTGGTAATAATGCCAAGATGATCACCAACTTATTCGCCCCAATTATACACATTTTGAGCCTAATGATCCATTCATTTCTCAACCCATAAGCCTAGCCTATATTACGTCCCTTGCAAAGTCTCTTCAGATTAGGGCACTTGAACTAACGTAGAGTTTCAGATGTTTATAAGCTTAGCTCGAAGAAGTGCGAGCAAGTCCACTTCTATCTCATTTTGCAGAGTTCTTGACTTGTAAACCCGGAGATAATTACAGAGTATTTTCTTTCAATATCCTTGACTCGAAGAGTCCCTTTTGCTAAGCCGTTGACCAAGCTCACGTTATAGTCCTGACAAAGACCTCTCAGATTGGTAAGGTCATACCGCTTACGAGAATACTTGGACCCTTGTCTACATGATGAATGTAAGATAGAGTGATTCCCATAAAATAGCCACTTTTCGATGAGGATGAGAGAAAGCCCTTCCGGACCGGAAGTCCCTCATTCGACATTTTCAAGATATCTACTTGTGAATCCGGATTGTCTTGTCATGATTCTCCCCAGTGAAATTTTGTAATACCGACTCGATAAAATCGTCATGCATGAAAACCAGTCGAATTTATAATGCATGAATATACGCATCCTTGATTGCCCATGAATGCATATTACTTGTTGTCTATAACCGTGTCTAGCAGGAGACACGCCCTCGAGAGTTAAAGATATCATCAGGTAAGTATATCTCTATCTCTTGGATGTCTGTGACTATCTAGGTATCCCTAACCTATTCGAGCAATTGTCAGGTCCTATATTTGATCATCTCTAGATGCCTCTAGCAATATCCAGGCATCTATTGATCAAGGCTTTTCAGGTACCCCTGATGATATCCAGATTCTTTGTTAAAGAACCCATGAGCATTCAGGATAGCTCCTGGTTCACCCAATTATTAAGTGTCCAAGACGATATCCAGAAGATTCCCTCGTGACACGCCTATGAGGAAGGTCACTGAAGTCCATCAACGTTCATCAAGCAACATCTTTGGAACAAAGCCCAAGTGATTGTCAAATGGTATAGAATCAAAATCATGCCTTGATTTACTTTACCACTCCTACAAGGTAAGTGAATTTAGGTACGTCTGCTAATTATTCTTCATTGTTTCTCTCTCCGGAATAGGAGAAATTATCTCTCTCAAATGTTCACCAAGTGAAACAGGTGACATTTGGTGTTGCTAAGTGGAGTACGCGGCACACCGTATTCTCATGTTCGCTCAGTAGGACAAGTAACATAATTTCACATTTGGTGTTGCTAAGTAGAGTATGCGGCACACCGTATTCTCATGTTCGCCCAGTAGGACAGGCAATATAATTTCTCTCTTGGTGTTGCTAAGTGGAGTACACGGCGCACCCCATTTCATGTTCGCCCAGTAGGACAGGCGACATAATTTCTCTCTTGGTGTTGCTAAGTGGAGTACGCGGCGCACCCCATTTCATGTTCGCCCAACAGGACAGGCGACATAATTCCTCTCTTGGTGCTGCTAAGTGGAGTACGAAGCACACCCCATTTCATGTTCGCCTAGTAGGACAGGCGACATAATTTCTCTCTTGATGTGCTAAGTGGAGTACGAAGCACACCCCATTTTATACTCACCCAATGGAAGAGGTGACATGATCCTTTTCGTGATTGCCCAGTGGTATAGGTAGCACATCCCATTCTTTCTTCTTATCATGTGCTATTTCGCATATGTAGGAAACTACAGGTAACAGGTAGGTAATCCAGTACCTTGAGAACCTTACTTCTAGTGGACTAGAAGTTTGGAGATCGAGGGAATTCAAAGCATTATAAAGCTTTCCCCCACTTGGACGCTTTTTGTGCGATCCGTGTGTAAGACTCTTTCATCGCTCCGCATGAAGTGAGAAGCCTTAGCATACGTTCCTTATTGTTTGCATATCATACATCATTACATAAAAAAAAATCATTCATCATTTTGCATAGTTTAAATTTAGGTCTCAGTATTTGAGCGAAACCTCTGCAAGCCTCCACTCAAAGAGGGGCAGTTGTTGACACCTCAATTTTGGCGCATCATTTAGTGTTAATTGCATAGAAAATTAGGAATTAAATTTTAACCTCTAAACAAAAATATTAAAATTGCATAGTATATAGTTTAGGTTCATATAGATTAATTGCATTCCGTATCGGATCGGCGGTGGCAAGCGAGCTTAAAATTCATCACGTAAATCGAGCTCGGGTACCGAACGAGACTCGACTCACTCGGAAGGCAAGGACCGAAAATCACACGTAAAAGAGCTTGGTTGTCTTAATTTGAGCTTAGATTAGCCCATCAAGCTTAATTAAATAAAAGCCCATATTAATTCAGCCCACTTGAAATTAAATGATAATTAAAGTCTAAGCCCAAGCCTAAGTCCATTAGGACTAGAAAGCCCGGCTAATTAACCTAGGGGTGCGTTATAAATACATGTTTATGTCTCATAATCGAAGGAGGAGGGCTCCCATAATTTCAAGAAGACAATATTTGAGAGCACGAGAGGCCACACGTTGAATACACGGCCACAAAGAGAGATCCGCGACATTACAGAACAGAGAAATCGTGAGAAGCCGCACCATAGAGGAGAAGAAGAACTCACGGCATAAGTCAAAGGGTTCTCAGTCAGTGGAGCACTCACACTGAAGTCCTTTGGGCAAAGAGGATGCTGCCACTTACTGCACGAAGAAAAGGTATTCGCTTGACTTGCAAAAAGATGTCAGAGCCAATATGGTGAGGTTGGAAGTCGAAGTTAAGTGGTGATGACTAAACATCAATCCACACTTGGACGTGTTCACCCATTGCAATAGTGGAGACTTCGCATATTCAACAGACAGTCCAGCGGATTGCGGTTCCTTCTGCTCAGTGACGCAGTCAACTTCCAGGAGATCCGTTTATCCCTATGCATCCTGTCACGCGTACTGCCGCGATCGCGATTCCCGTCGCCTCACCTTCATGCCTTTGAAGGTTTTCCAGAGCAGCCGCGTGTCCTTATTGACGTATCCAAGCCGACGCCATAGCAACTCTACGATTGCTGTTGCTGCGCCCACTCGAGTGGCTCTTTCTCTTTTGCAGGTTTTCTTGACGTTCCTAAGGGTTTTCTGCCGAGCACCATCGCGGGACATAGTCACCGCGAGCCTAGCGCCAAGAAGAGCTGCTGTCCCAACCCCGTGCGGTCGAGCCTTCCGTCCCGATGTTGAGTAGCCCCCATCGGCCAAGCATTTCGTGACCCGACGAGTTCCTAAGCCCTTCTTGCCACTCGACTAAGCCACCGCAATCCGAGCTGCCCCTGAGCCACCGTCGGTCACTCGCCATTGGCCATTCCGTGATCTTGATCCGCGATTCAAATTTGCAAAGTAATCCGCAAATCAGATTCTTGGTCGTGTTCAACAACACCAACGTAGCCCCCACTGATCAGAGAGTCTACACGACCAAGGCATCATCACACTCAGCCTTGCCGTGCACCAGTGCCGCCGCGTCGCCACTGCTCCCTACGTCGCGCCACCGCCCCCGATGCACCACCGGTCACCATCCCGATCCGCAATCCCGATCCACTACAAGTTCAAATTAGGAAAGAAATCTACAAATCAGGTAATTACCTTATCCCGATTTAATTTGAATATTTTGTTACCTAATTAGTGCTTATTGATATCTAATTATGCATATTTAGATAATAGGCAATATTTCAGTTATGATTTATTTCTTTTTTTTGAAATCTTAGATATCTATTACTTGTCAAATTTGGATAGAATTTAGAATCTTCAAAATCTTTTGAACATATCCAATATATTTAAGATATCGAATTTTTCAAGATGTGATCGATTAGGAAAATTTTCTAATCCGCAACCGCACACATGGAAATAAATCTATCTATCAGGCTTTAGATAGAATTATTTTCATAGCGGGTATTTCGAATTTTAGGGTCGATCTGTCAAGTTTCAGATCAAAATTTAATTCGAAAGATTTCGCGGTTATATTTTTTTACTTGATTTTAATTTCGAATTTCGATAAAAAAAAACCAAAAAGATTGCTTTAGAATAGGTCAATTTCTTTAGTTTAAAATTGCATGCTTAGATAATTGGCATTTTTAATTCCGAATTTCATTTAAAAAAATACAAAAAATAATATGCCCGTCATTAGAAATAGGTCACGTCGTCGCATGACATATAGTTCGCATGTTAATTTGCATTAATCGCATGTCAATTTTTGCACGTCATTACATATAGGTTAGTTTTCATTTAAATAAGTAAAAATCAAAAAGAAATTTCTGCACCTTTGAACTCTAAGTCAGGATTTATTAAAATTGTCAAATTGAGTATTTTTCTCGAAATTGGTACCGAAAGGGCGTTAGGGAATCTAGCGTAACCAAGTCCCCGAATTTATGATTTCTGGTTCGTAGAAATAAAATAGTACTCCCACTATTTTATTTAGGTTTTTAATTAACCTACCCTAAATGATTATTGGCGACTCCCGTTGAAAATATTTGCATGCTCACAATTGGACCTAAGTTGCGATTTGGTAGAGTTTGGGAGAACTCGAGCTAGGTTAGTTAATTTAATTGGTCTAGTAATCCATTAGCCTAAGATCGAAACCCGATTTTTTTAGGTCGCGACACTTGGCCACTTAATCATCGTCTCGACCTTAGTCGAATCTACAAGAATTCCATCTTTCGAAATTATATGATCAGGGGACGCGACTCTATCGAACCAAAGTTCGCACTTGTCATGCTCGGCGCGAAGTGCGCAATCTCTTAAGGTTCATAGTATCTTTGTCGATTGTAACCTACGCTCTTTGGAGTTTGTCATATACACCAAACTATCGTCAACGACTACCATGACAAACTAACCCACAAGTTCTTTGAATTCCCAATTCCTTAAGTCCACAGAAACAGTGGGTTATTCCCTCAACCGAGAGATATTGCTATGCACTCATAGTGCCCACACCTCATTCGTTAAGCAGTCGTAATTGTATCTCCTGTTCATATCCTTAACGGAAAATTTCTGGTCCGTAACACAATCTTAGGAACATTCTCCTTTCGAAGTCCCCATTCATGACATCAAATCTGTGGTTCAATCTCGGAGAACCTTGAGGTCCTTACAATTGACCAGACACATCATTGATCCTCAACAGTAGGTACTTACTCTTTTCCGCTGACTATTTCAACTGCCGGTAGTTTACTTACCCTCTCGATGTCCTGTCCTTTTTCCTCATACACACTACAGGAACTCTCCACGGAGACACACTAGGGCGGATAAAATTTTATCCACGAGTCCGTACATTTGGACTTTCAATTCCTTAAACTTTCAACAAGAACATTTAACACCGCAAAACCCTCGAAATCAGCTTCATCTCAGGGCTAATCCTTTTAAAACTCCACTTCCTCTTCTAATGGCAACCTGGCAATTCCTAAGGAAAGACCTTGAAAGATCACACACTTCGTTTACTCTTTCAACTTTAATTCCGGCACGATCGGTTCAATCACATTCACCTCGTATCCTTCACAACTATCCTCGGATATCTAGTCACTTCAAACGAGGACATTCAAGGAATCGAGATTCCTCCTCGATTTTCTTGAAGATCAAACCTAAGACGTTCAACTGGGTTGAACTGGATCGTCCTTTAGTCGCAGTCCATAACGGCCTTCTGTCTTATTAGCCAATCCATTTCAATTTCCTACTCAAAATTGCACCTGACCAATACTGTCAAGTTGACACTCTTTTCTCTACTCTCGATTACTATCTCACAGTTAAGACACTTTAACGACACCATCACCTTATCAATCGAGGAATCGTCACACCAAACGTGACTCAAGCACAATAGACTTAATCCCATCCAGTTTAGCTAGTTGTTCGAACTCCCACTCTCGATGCAAGCCTCAAAACGGTTTGTTTGACGATTCGGCTTTCTAATATCCTTCCTAACCAGTGAAACGAATCGCCTATTTCCCCGCCATCTGCCTCTTCTCGAGGCAGCGATTATCCTTAATTTGAGCAAATCACTATCCAAAAGTAGTTGCACTTTCCAACTGATCTCGCTTTATCACTAGAGCTCATTCATACACTTCCCCATCATTGCTGATGTTCAGTGAAATCATTAGGTTTCAGAGATCCGACTTCAGTCAATCTCGGGATTTCTGAACCTTGTCCTGTGGATTCTCAACTAGTTAAATCGACTCCGTTTCATATCGTTTCACAGTCATCTGACTCTGGTGGAGTCTCATAAACTTTGCTAGTTTCTTCTTCCTAGCACTTGTCGAGAAATATTTTTCATAAAACTTTTTAATAAAAACAGCCCAGGTCCTAGTTGTGCCTTCCGTAAGAATTCTATCTTTGGTGGCTTCCCACCAGTCATTTGCATTATCCTGCAATTGATACACCGCCAGAGTTACCCTCTCATGATCATTGCACTCTAACACCTCAAAAGCCTTCTCAAGCTCCTCTACCCATCGAGGTGTAGCCTCAGGATCACCTTTCCCGGCAAACTTAGACGATTTCAGCTTTATAAACTGTTCTACTAACTGATACATCGGTCTATTCACAACTCCTTGCCCTTGCCCTTGCCCTTGATTCTCATGATTAATGACAGTAGCAGCAGCCACAGGGGCCTGAACAGGTTGGGCAATTTCAGCAACTCTTTCCTGAGTCTGCTGTTCTAACAGATTTTCGATCCGTTCCAACGTCCTCATAACGACTTCCATTCGAGGATCCTCGACAACCCTAGCTCGAGCACGACCTCAACTTCTCGTTCCTCTTCTAGCGCCCCTTCTTGGGACTCTTTCTACTTCTTTTCCTTCACTACTCAAACCACAATTCTACCATTCTCCTACCTACTATAATTCCACTCAGGAATTAGCAGTCTAAACCAACCAGTTCAATCTGATTCTAATCAGCGAATTAACACAAAAGCTCACTCAACAAACTATTCCCCACTACCAATCATAAATCACAATCACCAAGGTCTAAACACTTACCTCAGGTCCAGATACACCTGCAAATCAATTACCACACAACAACCAACTTACTCAAACAATCACAACAAACAATCTGGAGGCACGTGTAGCTCACACTACCCTACACCCATTGAGATCTCCCCAATCACTACCCCAAGGTTTCCGCTCAAATTCGACCAACTTTAGATCGAGCTAACCTTGCTCTGATACCAATTCAAACGGGGATGTCACGCCTCGAACCCCTACGACACGCGACACCGCCTCTGGTCGATTCAAGTGACGTCCTAGGAATATCGCTGACCTCAAAATGCCATTAGAGATTTATTACCACAGCGGATAACAACAATTAAACCCGGACAATTAAAAACTGGGGAGAAAAATCAGGGAGAATATACATATCTTTTTCATTTCCTTCTCATACCATAATATTTACATTTATAAACTGTCCCATACATGTACATGTACATCGCTTTTCTCAAAAACCAATACTCCAAGGAGGAAGACCTGGGTTTACTACTACTCCAAAAGTGGTGCTCGCCAAAAATCCATTCTGAGTCTGATTCCTTGTCCTCTGAGTCTGAGTTCCCTTATACCGTCCCATCCACTGAGGACTCCAAAACGTTCTAGTGGCGGTGGCGGAAGATTCATGGGTCCTATCGGGGTTCTGAAATTGTTAGTTGAAATAACCGTGAGAACACTTCTCAGTAAGTTCACCCCTAAACCCAACCTAGGCTATCACGTACCTCCAGACAATTATGCAATCACATCCATATATTCACACACGCTGAAACATCACATCGCAGGCACAACAAATAATATTGTCAGGCTCAAACATGCGCACAACATCATTCAAACTCAATCATGTCAGATGTAAACACGCGCATGTACCACTCTTATCCCATTATTCCGTCCATTCTCATTTCCTCTTTCTCATTCTTCGCCAGTGACCCGCGTAAACGTACACGCCTCAGGTACACTGCGACCACTCACCACATCCGGCCCGCGTACTCGTTCACGCCTCAGGCCCCTCGATCGCGCCCCGAGCATCACACGCCTCGGTCCGATCCCACATTCACACTCGATCGCGCCCCGAGCATCACACGCCTCGGTCCGCGCCCCGAGCATCACACGCCTCGGTCCGATCCCACATTCACACTCGATCGCGCCCCGAGCATCATACGCCTCGGTCCGATCCCACATTCACACTTTCCTCAACCCGCGCCAAATGCGACAGGCCTACATGATCGAAACCCGAGCTTATAATGCCTCGATCCAATCCCGGTCTCACCCGAGCTGATCGTGCCTCGGACCGAACTCAATCATGCTCTTTCGAGCCTCAGCCTGTGCCAAATGCATCAGACCTACGTGATCGCTGCTCGAGTTTATGATACTCGGCCCGATCCCAACCTCGCACTTTCACCTTTTCACATACTTTTCACAATTACTTGCCACACCACTTTTCTTTCTTACCCATGCACATGCTCATCAAGCATTTACCACAATCAACTAGCCCATCACACGCGGCCCGTGCACGCATCAATTAATACGTAAAACATGCTCACTCAGCATTTGACATTGCCAATTTCAACAATTAATTCAATCTGGCCCACGTGTGCACATAATCAAGCACATTTCAATCCATCAAATCATGGTTCAATAAACACACAAGGCCGCTCATGGGCCCACAAACACAGCCACGTTTATAGGCATAATTTCGATATTTCCAAGCCTATTAAACACCACAATCCACCCATACTACCACACACCAAACCGACACCAGTTGTCCTTAAATCGAGCCCTAAGCTCGCCAATTCCATTCCACAACATCCGACACTCTATTCAGTCTCACTCCAGCCTCGAAACATCCTCATTTCATCCTCAAGTTACCTCATATATCACACAAATAAACACTCAATTAAATCAACCCCATCCAAAATAATTCAAACATGCCCAAAACACGTAAATTGCCAATTTTCTCCAACCAAGTGGCATCGGAATAATTCCGATCCTTCACAGGACTTTCTCACCATAATTTCTCGGTTCCAAAATTTCAACTTGCATCCCAATCAGACCATCACAGCCCCCATGAACAGTAATTCACAGCTAATGAATAGTGTTTCGCAGTCTCCATTTTCTGAATTTCCAATAAATATTACCCGAATTAATTCCTAAGGTTTCCACTCCCTATCCATGTGATTCCGCACCTAATTTCATACTGATTTTGTCCGAAATCACCCGTCAATACCCAAAGTCCTAAATTAGGTTTAGGCGCGACTTACCCGCATTGGTTAACTCAGCATATCACCTGGTCAATTGAACAATCATTTCAATTGAACCCAAACGTGTACAAATCAAACATATTTACACCAGCCCATTGCACAAATGCACACACAATTCTACCACCACAACTCAATTATAATTAAAACACACGTAAAACACATAAATTTCTATTTTTCTCCCACCAAACGACGCCAAATTGATTCTGGTCCTTCACGAAACTTTCTCACCATTAAATCTCGGTTCTAGAAATCCAACTTGCGTCCCGAACCGAGCATCACAGCTCGTGAACAGTGAATCACAGCTCGTGAACAGTGATTCTTAGCTTAAAATTCCCTCAAATCGTCCTCCAAAAATTCCAAATTAATTCCTTAAGGCGCGCCATACATTCCCGGTCTAAAGCCCCAACATTTCGCACCCGCACAAGTCCAATTTCACCCAAAATCAAATTGTTCGGCGACACCCAAAATCCTAAATCGGGATTAGAGTATGACTTACCGCGTTCTAGGCTAAAACAGCTAGAACGGAAAGCAGTGGTACTCAATCGGGGACAACGGCGACGACGTACGGCTTCCGGGTGGCGGCGATCAGCTTGGACGGCGACGGCGGGGCTTGGGTGTGGCCGAGGACCTCACGGCCAAGAAAGAGAGGGAGAGAGGGAGAGACGGTGGGGTTGGAGGACGGCACGGCGACGGCAAGGTGGCTGTCCGACGGTGTACGGACGGCGGCGTGGCGCGGCGGCGACGGCGATCCGTTCGGCGAGAGAGAAAGAGAGAGGGAGAGAACTCATGGAGGAGGGGGAAAATCTCACGGGGAGGGGAGGAGAAAGAAGAGAGGGAAGAGAGAGAAAGGGGGTCAAGGGTTTAAATATCAATTTTGACCACTTTTTGGCAATTTATCAAAATGCCCTTCTCTCACACAACTAACCCTTTATTAATTCCCAAGGGTAAAATGGTCCAATTCTCCGTTTCTTGCCCAAATCGAATTTTTCTAAAGGATTTGAGCGCACCAAAAATTCACACGTGTCACGTGCAACGTCGTCCTAACGTTCCGTCGTGACTTCCTAATTTTTCGGTGTCCAATTTGGGCAAAATTTCCATAATTAAATTCTATTAAACGTAACTCGAGTGTTTCTCGAGTTAACGGGCAACTTGTTGGGGAAATTCGCAAAATCGACTCATGACTGATACTGAATCGAGTCACGTGCAAGTCCATCCGGTGCGTGATGACCTCGATTGTCATTAAAATCGCGAAGATCAATCACTTGATCCGAGGGGTACGATCGTTCAGTATAATTTCGGAATCATTCGTTAAGTCGTTTCGTGATCCAACGGAATCACCCACGATCCACTACTAGGACAGTGGTGAATTGACCCTTAGCTATCTTTGGATCGGCCAACAGTGGCTCAAAATATCACTTGCGCGATTTAATGGTCGAAATCCATTCACGATCGAATTTTCTTTAGTCGCGCGAATTTAATTCCCCTATTAGCCTTTCCCTAATGGTTAGCATTCCCAAGAATGATCAGTTCCGGGCGAGAACTTACTGCGACCACATTTTATAAAACTCAATTATTCAATAAATTCCAATTGACGGAATTTCGGAATGTCACATTCAACATTGCCACTCGACTTTTCAGCAAAAGGAATGGGTGCAAGATCAAGAGCAGTATTCGGCTGATGTCCATACACGATCATGAAAGGACTATGCTCAATCGTGCTGTTTACAGCACAATTATATGCAAATTCGCCATGTGACAATCGCGTCTCCCAAGAGCGAGGATTTTCATCAATTAGTGTCCTCAATAGATTTCCCAAGGTTCAATTGACGACTTCAGTTTGCCCATCAGTTTGAGGATGAAACACAGCACTATATTGCAGTTTAGTACCGACATTCTTCCACAATTGTCGCAAAAAATGACTAAGAAACTTTGTGTCCCGATCAGAAGTAATAGTCTTCGGAATGCCATGCAATTTATAGACTTCCTTAAAGAATAATTCAGCAATACGTGAAGCATTCATAGTTTTGCGGCAAGGAATAAAATGCGCCATCTTTGAGAATCGATCTACAACAACAAAGATGGAATCCATACCTCCGAGAGTGCAAGGTAGGCCAAGAACAAAGTCCATAGAGATATCTTCCCACGGTGCTTAAGAGATTGGTAAGGGCAAATAAAGGCCAGCATTAGTAGCATGCCCTTTTCCAATTTGGCAGCGTCGACACCTCATCACATGTCGATGTATGTCTTGTTTCAAATGAGGCCAAAAGTACTTGGTTGAAACAAGTTGCACGGTCTTGTCACACCCAAAATGTCTGTCGCAATGAACTTCATCGATCACCCTTTGTCAAAGTGAACAATCAGGTACACATAAACGGTTCCTTTTGAAAAGAAATCCATCACACTCAATCAGCACGTTTCTTCTCTTTTGCTTCGGGCAGGATTTTGGAGAAGTAAGGATCTTCATGATACAACTCTTGGAATGAATCGAATCCAAGAACTGTTGATCGCATTGTGTAGAGTAAGTTCTTCTTTCTACTAAGAGCATTAGCAACTTGATTTTGAACTCCAACTTTATGTTTAATGATGAAAGTGAACTCCTGAACGTATTCAGCCCATTTTGCACACCTGGAGTTAAGCTTTTGCTACCCTAAAATATACTTGAGAGCTTCATGATCAGTGTACAAAACAAACTCTCGATGAATAAGATATTGCCTCCAATGTTCGAGTGTACGAAACAGTGCATAGAACTCCAGATCATAAGTGCTATAACGAAGTTTAGCACTATTCAATTTTTCGCTAAAGAAGGCAATGGGTCGACCTCCTTGACTCAGAACTCCTCCAATGCCAGTACCTGACACATCGCAATGTACTTCAAAAACAAAATCAAAATTAGGCAATGCGAGTACTGGGGCCGTGCTCAATTTTTCTTTAAGCTGCTCAAAACTTTTCTGAGCTGTACACGTCTACTAAAAAACTCCTTTCTTCATGCAAGAAGTCGGTGGGGCCGCAATAGTGCTGAAGTGTGCAATAAATCGTCGATAGAAAGAAGCGAGGCCATGAAAGCGTCGTACCTCATGCACATTTGATGGAGCCAGCCATTCTCGAATCACCTTGATCTTGGCATCATCCACTGAAATGCGCTTTGCTGAAATATGAAATCCCAAGAAAAGGATTTGTGGTACCATGAAATAGCACTTCTTGAGGGCTGCGTACAAGCGCTTCTGTCTCAAAACGTGAAGTACTTCTTGAAGATGTTGCAGGTGCTCATCAGTAGACTTGCTAAAAATAAGAATATCATCGAAATAGACCACAACAAATTTTCCCAAAAAGGGTTTCAGAATTTGGGTCATGAACCTCATGAATGTCGATGGTGCATTCGACAATCCGAATGGTATGACTAGCCACTCATACAACCCATCTTTCGTTTTGAATGCTGTCTTCCATTTATCTCCGGGCTTGATTTTGATTTGATGATATCCACTTTTCAAATCCAGCTTCGAAAAGATGATTGCACCAGAGAGTTGATCTAAGAGATCATCAAGGCGAGGAGTAGGGAATCGATACTTGACAGCGATTTTGTTGATCGCCCTACTATCGACGCACATTCTCCAAGTACCATTTTTCTTAGGTACCAAGAGAGCTGGAACGGCACATGGACTTAGGCTTTCTCAGATAAAACCCTTAGTCAAGAGTTCGACAACCTCTCGATGCAATTCTTCATGCTCCGTCGGACTCATCCGATAATGAGCCAAATTCGGTAGGGAAGAACCGGGCATCAAATCGATTCGGTGTTGAATGTCTCTCGTAGGAGGGAGGCCTGTAGGTAAATCTGTCAAGAAAACAGCCTTGAATTCTTCCAAAAGTGGCCAAACTTCAAGAGGTATGGAAGAAGCCACTTCACCTGCTTTGTGAAGTAAAACATATACAATACGAACCCCTTTTAAAGCACCTTTCATATCCTTCATCGAAAGCAATGTAGGAGATGAAAACTTCTCGACAACAGGAGTTTTCAAAGGCTCCTTACTAGGTGCTAATATAATCTTGTTCCCTCCAAATTCAAAAGAATACGTATTTCGATAACCATCATGAATAGTCCGCCTATCGAATTGCCATGATCGCCCAAGAATAACATGACTAGCATCCATCGGTAGAACATCACACCATATCTTGTCGAAATAAATAGAACCAATGGATAGATTAACAAAGCAGCGTTTGGAAACGGTTATCTCGGTGCCTTTCGATAGCCACGACATCTTGTAAGGTGTAGGGTATGCCTTTAACTCCAACTTTAGTTTGTTCGCTGCCATTTCAGAAATTATATTCTTACAGCATCCAGAGTCAATAATCAATTGACATACCTTCCCCTTAATCGTGCAAGCGAAATAAAAAATGTTGGTGCGCAGCCACCCATCTCCGGTCTCATCACGAGGAACTAGAAAGATTTTTCTCACCATCAGAAAATTCACCAAAATCAGCATGCACTATTTGCTCATCACCTGCGGACTCTTCGACGTCATTCACCTCTTCTTCAAGCGGATCCTCCACATGCTCATCAGAATCGTTATCCACTAAGAAGGCTTTGCCGGCTTGTCGATTCTTGTTTTTTTGGCAATTGCTAGCACGATGACCCAACTCACCACAAGTATAGCAATGAATATCGGACATAGTTGGATGCTTCAAAATGTTGGGCTGATTAGGAAACTTACTAGCGGTTTGCGTCATAGCCTCAGCAACTTTGGTGGTGTCGGGGGTACTCCTAGCGGGTCGATTGGTCATGATAGAGGATCGTTGCCTCCTTGAGCGAGAACGTTCCATCTTGACTGCTCACTGGTATACATCTCCTAAGTCCCAAATGTCAAGGACTTCCGAGGCATCTTGAATATGAAGTTGAAGGCCATTCAAGTACTTGCTCACAAGCATCTCCTCCGAATCTTGAATGTTGTTATGAATCACCAACTCATTGAATTCGTTGGTGTATTGGTCCACCGTTCGCGTACCTTGTCTCAGATTTTGGTACCGTTGATAGAGCTCTCTCTTGTATCCCTTAGGTAGGAAATACTTTCGGATCTTGTCTTCCATCTTCCTCCACGAGGTAATTGGTGCTTTGCCAATGGATTGGCGAGTTTGCTTCTCACGCCTCCACCAAGCGGTGGCTTTACCTCTGAATCGCATAGCGATGATCCCGACTCGATGATCCTCCGGAACATTTTGATGCTCAAACACTTCATTAACAAATGTTAGCCAGTCAACAATTTCTTCAGGAGAATCATTATCTGAGAATTCCGGGATATCCTTTTTAACTTCTTTTTCCCACTCCGGTTCACGAATGTTTTGTTCGTGACGTCGAACATTCCTCCGACTGCGAAATGGTCGAACATTCTCTGAAGATGAAGAGTCACCATTGGAATCTTCGGTCCTGGAATGAGGTGGTGAATTATTTCTTTCCGCATTAACTCATCAATTTGTTGTTGCATATGTTGTTGCAAATTGTCAGCGAGCGTATGCACTTCATTTAGTAGGATGGTTCTGCCTCCACGACGTCTAGTTTGTCTTGGCGGCATGGTTCTCTCCTCCAAAGCTCTGATACCAAATGATGCAACCTCGGAATAGGCTACTCAAACAAAAGGATCGGGAGAGTAACTACGATGAAAATGGACGGATTAGAATGGTCAAAATAGGGGATTGAACAGAGGATAGATAGAAACTTCGATGGTTGCTCTTCTAGGCCTCCAAGGAAGTTGATAGGGCACCGATTCTTCTAGATCGATGATTGCAACTCTTCAAGGATGCAGATTTGAAAACCTTCGACTCTTCAATGACGAAGTAAAAACTCTTCTAGGTTTTCAGGGGTACGAACTCTTCAAAGTTCAAGATAATTGCTTAATGCAAAATTTTCATTAATCAAATTCATCTCTTGAATACATAAAGTAGATGGTCTTTTATAGCCAAAGAAAAACAAATGAAAAGACTCAAGCAAATGAAGAGACTAAAGAGAATTAAAGACCCTAGAAAGCATAAAACATTAAAGAACTTAGAAACTAGAAACTAGATAAATGCCCAACGTCTTCTTGATCATCTGTGACATCCTGAAAAATAGTCCATTTGGGATTTATAAAATACTGAGTTTTATGAATGTACTCGTAGTTAGTTCTCACCCGGAATTGATCATTCCTGAGATGCTAATCATTAAGGAAAGGCTAAATAGGGATTTAAATTCGTACGACTAAAGAAAAATCGATCGTGGATTGACTCTCGACCGTTAAATCGTCGAGGTGATATTTTGAGCCACTGTTGGCCGATCTAAAGATAGTCAGGGGTCAGTTCACCACTATCACAGTAGTGGATCGCGGGTGATATCGCTGGACCACGAAATGAATTGACGAACGATCCTAAACCTATACCGAACGATCGTGCCCCTCGAATCTAGTAATTGATCCTCGCGATTTTATTGACAACCGAAATCGTTACTGTCAGAATAAATTACACGTGACTCGATTTAGTGTCAGTCACGGGTCGTGTAGGCAAATTTCCCAACAAGCCACCCATTAGTTTGAGAAACGCTTGAGTTGCGTTTAATAAAATTTGATTATTTAATTCGGCCCAAATCGGACACCGGAAAATTTGGAAGTCATGACGGGACTTTAGGACGACGTTGCGGTTGTAACGTGCAATTTTGGACAGCCCTGATTCCTTCAGAAAAATTCGATTTCGACGAGAACCGGAGAAAGTGACCAAAATACCCCTAAGAGTTAATAAAGGATTAGTTTTGTTGGACAAGGGCGTTTTGGTCATTTTAGGCCCAAAGTTGGAAAAGACATAATTACCCTTGGATATTTTTCAAGCAAGATTCAATCCTAACCGTTGATTTCTAAATTGGATCGAATCTCGACCATTGGATTAAAAAGATTAGAGGGGGGTATTTTAGTAATTTGCCATAGAGGTGGTCAAAATTAGATATTAAGTCTTTGACCCATTCTCTCTCTCCACTCCCCTCCCCCATTCGGCACCCCCCCACCGTGAGCCCCCTCCCCCTTCCGATCACTCTCTCTCCCTCTCCCTCTCTCTCTCTCTCTCTCTCTCTCTCTCTCTCTCTCTCTCGTCGGATCGCCATCGCCGCTGTACCGCCTACAACCGCGCTGCCGCCGATCCGCCGTTCCCACCCTCATGCCACCTCGCCGCCGCCGTCCCTCTCGGTTTCTCTCTCTCCCCTCTCTTGGCCGTGAGCCAACAGGCCACCATCCAAGCTGTCGCACTATCGCCGCCAAGTCGCGCCGCCGGATCGCTGTCGTTCCCAATTATTTAGCCGCCGCTTTTCGTTCTAGCCGCGTGAGTCTAGAACTCGGTAAGTCACGCTTTAAACCCAATTTAGGACTTCGGGTATCGACGGGTGATTTTTGGGTGAAATCGGGTTTAAATTAGGTGCAAATTTCTAGGATTTAGGTGTGGAATTGTGTTGCGGGCCTTAGGATTGAATTTGGAAATTTTTGGTGGAATAATTGACGACGACAGTGGGCTGTGAGTGGCTATGCAGTGGGCTGTGATGGGCCGATCGGGACGAAAATTGAATTTTTAGAACCGGTAATTAATTGTGAGAAAATGCCGTGAAGGGCCAGAAGTGTTTTGACGCCGTTTGGTTGGAGAAAAATGACAGATTGTGCGCTTATTATGTATTTGAACTGCGACTGGATTGTGGTGATGCAATTGAGTGCATGGTTGTGTAATTATATGATTGAAATATGTTTGTCGGGTGCACGCTTGGACCAAACTGATTTTATTATTGAAATTGGCCATGTCAAATGCGTGATGGGCATGTATTGTATGTGAATTGATGCGTGCACGGGCCACGTGTGATTGGCCAGTTGAGTGTGGTAAATGCTTGAGGAGCATGTGCATAAGTGAGAAAGAAATGCGGTATGACACGTGTTGTGGAAATTATGCAGTCCTAAGGTGTGTACTTCAACGCGGGACAATGCTCGGTATTACCGGAGGACTGCCAGCCTGAGGCGTGTACTTCAACGTGGGTTGCGCAGAAGGTGGTAGGTGTTGAGCCTGAGGCGTGTACTTCAACGCGGGCAAGAAACATGGCCTGAGGCGTATACGTTAATGCGAGCCCTAAAGTGTTGTGAAAAGTGGTCGCAGTGTACCTAAGGCGTGTACTTCAACGCGGGTCACTAGCGAGGAATGTGTAAAAGAAATGATGAGAATGAAATGAATGTTTGTGACGAGAATCGTGCCTGCTAGTGATTGCGCGTATGTGATTGCATTGTTTGTAAAATTGTTTAGAAGTACGTGATAGCCTAGGTGGGGTTTAGGGGTGTACTTACTGAGATGTAGTCTCATGGTTATTTCAACCAATATTTTTTAGAACCCCGACAAGACTCATGAATCCTCCGCCACCGCCACCAGTGCGTTTTGGAGTACCAGTGCACACCGAGAATGAGGTTGCAGAATTCTCTATGCCAGATAACGTGATCTGGATTAGACATACTACTACCATTTTTTTATACGTAGGACTACCCTTATGGGAAACCCATGTATATACTGCCTGGTTCTTCCAGGATGCAGACGGGGATGAGTTTGGGCCTGTTAGGGGTTTTGATGTCCCTTTTGATTTAGTTGGTGATTGGGACTCGTATGCAATACTCCCTATTGACGGTGAGTTGACCAGCGTGGAGACTAGTCTAGCCCAATCAGGAATGCATCCGGCATCGACCGCGCAAGTATCGTCAGGGGCTGAGCATGAACCAGAATATGAAGCATCACAAGCTGAGGACGACCCGATGGATATAGACTTAGAACTGATTCCCGAGGAAGAACCAGAGGGAGTAGAGCCTGAACCAGAACCCGAGAATGAACCTAACGAGTCTGAGGAGCCTGAGGAGGAGCCGGATTACATACTCCCATATGAGCAGTATATGGATCCTAATTATGTGCCGGAATGCAACTTCTTTGGTGGATTATGGGAGGAGGACCATAATGAAGTTCCAGCCGAGTCGGGTAACATCAATCACCCGATCGAGATTGAGGCAGAACCTGAGGCCTCAGAAGAGCAGACTACTCAGGAGAGTTTGGGTTCAGAAGACGAGGAATCGGATTCAGAATAGACGCGGAGCAGAGGTCGACGAGGCTAGTTTAGGTGTGCGGAATAGGTTTTTGGGAGAGCACCATTTTGAGGGTAGAATACCAAGTCATAGATCTTTTGTGTATCCGTGGTTTTAAATACGATGTGCAAGTGGTTATGGCGGTTGCGTGTTGTAAATATTTTTATAAAGTGGATAATGGAAATGTTTATGTGTATATTCTCCCTGATTGTTTTCCCCAGTTTTAAATTGTTCGGGATTAATGGTGGTATTCGCTGTGGATGTAAATCTCTGATGGTTATTTGCGGTCGGCGATACCCTGGGATATCGCACTAATCGACCAGTAGAGGGTGTTGTGTGCTCGATGGGGTTCAGGATATGACATCCCTATTTGAAGTGGTATCAGAGCAAGGACCGCTCGATCAATACTAATCGAAGTTTGAAGTGATAAGGAATAGAAACCCTAGGGTAGTATTTAGGGAGATTTTAGTACGTTGTAAGGCAAGATAAGCTATACGTGCCTCTAGATTATTTGTTGTGATTGATTGAGTGAGTTAATTATTGTGTGGTAATTAAAATGCACCTGCGTCTAGACCTGAGGTAAGTGTTTAGACTCTTGTGATTGTGACTTCGTGATTGGTAGTGAGGGATTGCGTGCTGAGTACGCTCTTGTGTTAATTCACTGCCTAGAGTCAGATTAATCTAGTTGGCCTAGATTGCTAATTCCCGAATGGAATTATAACAGGTAAGAGAGTGGTAGAATTGTGACGATGAGCAGTGAAGGAAGAGGTGTAAGCAGAGTTCCCAGAAGGGGCGCAGGTAGAGCCACCAGGGGTAGAGATCGTGCTCGAGCCAGAGCCGTAGAGGACCTTGGATTGGGTGTTGGAGCGATAGAAAATCTCGGGGTTGATGCTGGAGCTGCAGTGGATCCCAGAGTGGAAGCTAGACCTGCTGAGGATCCTATAATGGGAGCCGTTATGAGGACGTTGGAACATATCGAAAATCTGTTAGGACAGCAGACTCAGAAAAGAGCTGCTGAGATTGCCCAACCTGTCAAGGCCCCTGTGGCTGCTGCTGCTATTGATAATCATGAGAATCAAGGGCAGGGGCAATGAGTTGTGAATAGACCGATGCATCAGCTGGTAGAACAGTTTATAAAGCTGAAACCGCCTAAGTTTGCTGGGAAAGGTGACCTTGAGGCTGCACCTCGATGGGTAGAAGAGCTTGAGAAGGCTTTTGAGGTGCTAAAGTGTAATGATAATGAGAGGGTAACTCTAGTGGTGTATCAATTGCAAGATAATGCAAACGACTGGTGGAAAACCACCAAAGATAGGATTTTTCCGGAAGGCACAGCTCGGACTTGGGCTGTTTTTACTGAGAACTTTTATGAGAAATATTTTTCAGCCAGTGCTCGGGAAAGAAAATTGGCCGATTTTATGAGACTCCGCCAAGGTCAGATGACAGTAGATCAGTATGAGGCGGAATTTGCAAGATTATCTAAGTTTGCGCCAAGAATGGTGGAATATCCTGATGACAAGGCGCAAAGATTTCGGGATGGATTAAGGGCTGATATTCGCAGCCAGTTGTTGCTAGTAAACCTGAGTACGTATGAAGAAATATTTGATAGGGCCCAGATTCTAGAGCGAGATCAGGTGGATAGAGCCGCAACTTCTGGAACGAGATTTGTCCAGGGTAAGGACAATCGTAACCCTGGGAAGAGGCCGATAATGGATAATAGGCATTTTACTCATTCCGTTAAAAGGAATATTGGGAAGCTAGTCCGAAATTTTAATGGTCCGTGCAGGATTTGTGGAGGTAGACATGGGAATGGACCTTGTCCAATCAGGGGCGGAGCGTGTTTTGGATGTGGAGGATTTGGTCACCATATCAGGACTTGCCCCAATCCTAAACAGAATAGGCTGCCTGCATTGCCGCCACCTCGGAATGGGAGTCAAGCTAGAACGGCCCAGACAGCGAACCAGAATAGGCCTCAAATGCAAGGACGAGTGTATGCTATGGCTAGACGCGAGGCTGAGAATGCACCAGGGGTTGTCGCAGGTACAATTTCTTTGTGCAACCATGCTGCGTATGCTTTATTTGACCCTGGGGCACCACATTCCTTCGTATCAAAATAGTTTGTTGATTTAATTGGTTTGGAATCGCAATTGCTTGATGTGGTGTTATGTGTGACAACTCCCTTGAATGATAAACTGCTGGTTTCATTGGGGTGTCTAAACTGTAAGATTGTGATTGGGGATATGGAGGAAGTAGTTGATTTAGTGGTTCTAAACATGTACGATTTTGATGTGATAGTGGGAATGGATTGGTTGTCTAAGCAGAGGGCTGTTATGGATTGCAATAGCAGGGTGATCCAATTTAATCCCGTTGGACATTCGGAATTTAAATTTGTAGGAAGTCGAGGAGGACCCTTGATTCCGTGGATTTCGTCGCTAGAAATGACAAAGTTGCTGAATGAAGGTTGTCAGGGATTCCTAGCGGCAGTAGTTGATTCAACAGTTGAAGAGCCGAGGCTTGAGGACATAGCTGTGGTGTGCGAGTATCTCGATGCGTTTCCTCGGGAATTGCCTGGACTGCCACCATCAAGGGAGATAGAATTTGCAATCGAATTGGCACTGGGAACTGAGCTAATTTCGAAGGCACCTTACAGGATGTCATTGTCGGAGTTAAAAGAGTTAAAGGTGCAAATGTAGGAATTGTTGGATAAGGGATTTATTCATCCTAGTGCGTCTTCGTGGGGAGCGCCGGTTTTGTTTGTAAGGAAGAAAGATGGACCGTTGAGGTTGTATATCGATTATAGGCAGCTGAATCAAGTGACGATTAAAAATAAATACCCCTTACCGAGGATTGATGATTTGTTTGATCAGTTACAAGGGGCTTCGGTGTTCTCTAAAATTGATCTGAGAACGGGGTATCATCAGTTGAGGATTACAAAGGAGGATATACCGAAGACGGCGTTTAGATCGAGATATGGACATTATGAATTTACGGTAATACTGTTCGGATTGACGAACGCTCCTGCTACCTTTATGGATTTGATGAATCGAGTGTTTAAGGAATTCCTAAACCAGTTTGTGATTGTGTTTATAGACGATATACTAGTATACTCGAAGAGTCTAGAGGAGCATGAATTTCATTTGAATCGAGTGTTGCAGACTTTAAGGGAGAACGGCTATATACTAAGTTTAGCAAGTGCGGATTCTGGCTCAGTCGAGTAGCATTTCTCGGTCATATAATCTCTGGGGAACGAATCTCAGTGGATCCGTCGAAAATTGAAGCTGTGATGAAGTGGCCTAGACTAACGATAGTAACTAAAGTCGAGAGTTTTCTGAGTTTGGCTAGATACTACCATCGTTTTGTGGAAGGATTTTCAGCAATAGCAACGCCGTTGACACATTTGCTGAAAAAAGAAACGAGATTTGAATGGATAGAAAAATGTGAGAAGTTTTCAGGAATTGAAGTATAGATTGACAACAGCACCGGTGTTGATGATTCCCTGGGGACCAGAAGGATATGAGATATACAGTGATGCATGATTGAAAGGATATGAGATATATAGTGATGCATCATTGAAAGGATTAGGATGTGTACTCATGCAACATGGATAGGTAGTGGCCTATGCATCAAGACAGTTAAGGCCACATGAATTGAATTATCCTACGCATGACTTGGAATTGGCCGCCATAGTATTCGCCTTGAAAATTTGGCGTCATTATCTATGCGGAGAGAAGTTTCAGATTTATACTGACCATCAGAGCCTCAAGTACTTGTTTTCTCAAAAAGAGTTAAACATGAGGCAGCGTCGGTGGATGGAGATGTTGAAGGATTACGACTGTGAAATCCTATATCATCCTGGAAAGGCTAACCGGGTAGCTGATACTTTGAGCCGGAAGTCGAGCATAGCCTATTTGATGGTCAAGGAGTGGACACTGTTAGAAAAAAGTGTGAGACTCGGAGTTTAGATTTGAAGTAAGTCAAGTCTCGAGCTTGCTGGCTACACTGAGGATTGAACTAGAAATCCAGGCCAAAATTAAGATGTTGCAATCATCGGATCAGGAAATCCAAAAGATTTTAGAGATGGAGGAGGTTAAGAGGAAACCAGATTTTTAGGTATCTGATGATGGGATACTGAAGTTTCATGGACGATTATGCGTGCCTGGTGATGCGGAGCTCAAGGAAGAAATTTTATTAGAAGCGCATCGTAGTGGCTATAGTATCCATCCAGGGAGTACAAAAATGTATCGGAATTTACAGCAATACTACTGGTGGAACGGTATGAAGGCAGATATCGCTAAATACGTGGCTAAGTGCCTGATGTGTCAACAAGTGAAAGCGCAACATTGTAAGCCCGAGGGATTATTACGGCCATTGGAAATCCCATAATGGAAATGGGAGCATATAACCATAGACTTTGTGTCGGGGTTGCCAAGAAGCCAAAGAGGCCATGACACTATTTGGGTGATTGTCGACAGACTGACCAAGTCGGTACATTTTTTGGCCGTGCGAAAGGATTTCACATTAGATCAGTATGCTGAGTTGTATGTGCAGCAGATAGTTCATCTTCATAGGGTACCAGTGTCGATAACCTCATATCATGATCCTAGATTCACCGCCAATTTTTAGAAAAGTCTACAGACGGCTTTAGGATCCAAGTTACAATTCAGTACAGCGTACCATCTTCAGACAGATGGCCAGTCTGAGAGGACGATTCAGACTCTTGAGGATATACTTAGGGCATGTGTGCTAGATTTTCAGGGTAAGTGAGAAGAGCAATTGCCCTTAGTCGAGTTTGCTTATAATAATAGTTTCCAGCAGAGCATTGGAGTGGTGCCTTTTGAAGCGCTGTATGGCAGGGTTTGTAGAACGCCTATGTGTTGGGACGAAGTGGGAGAAAGGACTATAACTGGGCCAGAGTTAGTCGAACAATCGATTGAGGTGGTTAAGATTATTCGCGAAAGGTTGAAGACAGCGCAGAGCTGTCAAAAGAGTTATGCAGACAGAAGGCGAAGACCTTTGGAGTTTCAAATAGGGGATCACATGTTTCTTAAGGTATCACCCATGAGAGGATTATCCAGGTTTGGTAACAAAAGCAAATTGAGTCCAAGGTACGTGGGACCTTTCGAGGTTCTGGAAAAGATCGGAGATTTGGCATATCATCTTGCACTTCCGCTAAATTTATCGCAAGTGCAAAATGTATTCCATATATCGATGTTGAGGAAATATGAACCGGACTTGATGCATGTGCTGAATTATGAAGAGATAGAAATAGATGACAAAGTGTCATATATCGAGAGACCAGTGCGAATCGAAGACCGTAAAGAACGGGTTCTGAAGAACAAGACAATCCCGATGATCAAGGTTGTTTGGGAGCACCACGGGACTGAAGGCGCAACTTGGGAAAGTGAAGAGATGATGCAACGTCAATACCCCCAGTTGTTTGAGCAGTAGTAAGATTTGTAATTTCTGAATAGTGGAGAGATTTGTAAATTTCGAGGACGAAATTTTTGTAAGGGGGAAAAGTTGTGATATCCTGAAAAATAGTCCATTTGGGATTTATAAAATACTGAGTTTTATGAATGTACTCATAGTTAGTTCTCGCCCGAAACTGATCATTCCTGGGATGCTAACCATTAGGGAAAGGCTAAATAGGGATTTAAATTCGTACGACTAAAGAAAATTCGATCGTGGATTGACTCTCGACCATTAAATCGTCGAGGTGATATTTTGAGCCACTGTTAGCCGATCTAAGGATAGTCAGGGGTCAGTTCGTTACTATCACAGTAGTGGATCGCGGGTGATACCGCTGGACCACGAAATGAATTGACGAATGATCATGAACCTATACCGAATGATCGTGCCCCTCGGATCTAGTAATTGATCCTCGTGATTTTATTAACAACCGAAGTCGTTACGGTATGAATAAATTACACATGACTCCATTTAGTGTCAGTCACGGGTCATGTAGGCGAATTTCCCAACAAGCCACCCGTTAATATGAGAAACGCTCGAGTTGAGTTTAATAAAATTTGATTATTTAATTCGGCCCAAATCGGCCCAAGTCACGACAGGACTTTAGGACGACGTTGCGGTTGTAACGTGTAATTTTGGACAGCCTCGATTCCTTCAAAAAAATTCGATTTCGACGAGAACCGGAGAAAGTGACCAAAATACCCCTAAGAGTTAATAAAGGATTAGTTTTGTTGGACAAGGGCGTTTTGGTCATTTTAGGCCCAAAGTTGGAAAAGACATAATTACCCTTGGATATTTTTCAAGCAAAATTCAATCTTAACCATTGATTTCTAGATTGGATCGAATCTCGACCGTTGGATTAAAAAGATTAGAGGGGGGTATTTTAGTAATTTGCCATAAAGGTGGTCAAAATTAGATATTAAGTCTTTGACCCATTCTCTCTCTCCACTCCCCTCCCCCATTCGGCACCCCCCCACAGTGAGCCACCTCCGATGGTCCGTCTCTCTCTCTCTCTCTCTCTCTCTCTCTCTCTCTCTCGTCGAATTTGATGATGTGTCGCTGCGAGTTCGCCTATAGCTCGCGCCACCGCCAATCAGCCGTTCCCACCCTCATGCCACCTCGCCGCCGCCGTCCCTCTCGGTTTCTCTCTCTCCCCTCTCTTGGCCGTGAGCCAACCGGCCACCATCCAAGCCGCACTGCCGGATCGCCGCCGTTCCCGATTATTTAGCCGCCGCTTTCCGTTCTAGCCGCGTGAGTCTAGAACTCGGTAAGTCGCGCTCTAAACCCAATTTAGGACATTGGGTATTGGTGGGTGATTTTTGGGTAAAATCGGGTTTAAATTAGGTGCGAATTTCCAGGATTTTAGGTGTAGAATTGTGTGGCGGGCCTTAGGATTGAATTTGGAAATTTTTGGTGGAATAATTGACGACGACAGTGGGCTGTGATGGGCCGATCGGGATGAAAATTGAATTTTTAGAACCAGTAATTAATTGTGAGAAAATGCCGTGAAGGGCCGAAAGTATTTTGACGTTGTTTGGTTGGAGAAAAATGACAGATTGTGCGCTTATTGTGTGTTTGAACTGCGACTGGATTGTGGTGATGCAATTGAGTACATGGTTGTGTAATTATATGATTGAAATAGGCAAAAGTACACCACAGGTACCATAACTTGTGTACGGAGATCACTTTGGTGCCATAACTTTTTTTTGATCACTTTGGTGCTAACTTTTTTGAAAAATGATCACTTTAGTGCCAATGCTGACATGGCCGCCGGAAATCTAACGTGGCTATTTTTTTTATTAATTTCTGATGCTGACATGGCTCGCCGGAAATTTGACGTGACTCTTTTTTTGGCCGGAATTTTGGCCGAAGTCACTAAAGTGATCTTTTTTCTTTGATTTTGGCACCAAAGTGATCCGAAAAAAAATTATGGCACCAAAGTGATCTCCGTACACAAGTTATGGCACCAATAGTGTCCTTTTGCCGTTTGAAATATATTTGTTGGGTGCACGCTTGGGCCAAACTGATTTTATTATTGAAATTGGCTATGTCAAATGCGTGATGGGCATGTATTGCGTGTGAATTGATGCGTGCACAGGTCACGTGTGATTGGCCAGTTGAGTGTGGTAAATGCTTGAGGAGCATGTGCATGAGTGAGAAAGAAATGCGGTATGACACGTGTTGTGAAAATTATGCAATCCTAAGGTGTGTACTTCAACGCGGGACGATGCTCGGTATTACCGGAGGACTGCCAGCCTGAGGCGTGTACTTCAACGCGGGTTGCGCAGAAGGTGGTAGGTATTGAGCGTGAGGCGTGTACTTCAACGCGGGCAAGAAACATAGCCTGAGGCGTGTACGTTAACGTGGCCCCTGAAGTGTTGTGAAAAGTGGTCGCAGTGTACCTAAGGCGTGTACTTCAACGCGTGTCACTGGCGAGGAATGTGGAAAAGAAATGATGAGAATGAAATGAATGTTTGTGACGAGAATCGTGCCTGCTAGTGATTGCGTGTATGTGATTGTGTTGTTTGTAAAATTGTTTGGAGGTACGTGATAGCCTAGGTGGGGTTTATGGGCGTACTTACTGAGATGTAGTCTCATGATTGTTTCAACCAATATTTTTTAGAACCCCGACAGGACTCACGAATCCTCCGCCGCCGCCACCAGTGTGTTTTGGAGTACCAGTGCACACCGAGAATGAGGTTGCAGAATTCTCTATGCCAGATAACGTGACCTGGATTAGGCATACTACTACCATTTTTGTAGACGTAGGACTACCCTTATGGAAAACCCATGTATATACTGCCTGGTTCTTCCGGGATGCAGACGGGGATGAGTTTGGGCCCGTTAGGGGTTTTGATGTCCCTTTTGATTTAGTTGGTGATTGGGACTCGTATGCAATACTCCCTATTGAAGGTGAGTTGACCAGCGTGGAGACTAGTCTAGCCCAATCAGGAATGCATCCGGCATCGACCGCGCAAGTATCGTCAGGGGCTGAGCATGAACCAGAACCTGAAGCATCACAAGCTGAGGACGACCTGATGGATATAGACTTAGAACTGATTCCCGAGGAAGAACCAGAGGGAGTAGAGCCTGAACTAGAACCCGAGAACGAACCTAACGAGTCTGAGGAGCCTGAGGAGGAACCGGATTACATACTCCCATATCAGCAGTATATGGATCCTAATTATGTGCCGGAATGCAACTTCTTTGGTGGATTATGGGATGTTGACACCTAAATTTTGGCGCATCACTTACTGTAATTTGCATAGAAAATTAGGGATTAAATTTTTAACCCCTAAACAAAAAGTATTTAAATCGCATAACATATAGTTTAAATTCATTTTAGATTAATTGCATTCTGCATCGGACTGGCGGTGACGAATGAGCTTAAATTTCATCAAATGGGACTCGGCTCGCTTGAAATGCAAGGGCCGGGAATTACAAGTCAAACGGGCTCGGTTGTTTTAATTTGAACTTAATTCAACCCATTATCATTAATTAATTCAGCCCATTTAAATTAAATTAAAATCTAAGCCCAAGCCTAAGCCCATTAGGACTAGAGAGCCCATCTAATTGACCTAGATTAGCGTTATATATACATTATTAGGTCAGGATTTTGGGGGGACCTCTCTCTGATAATTTCATATCAGAATTTCTTAGAGTGTGAGAGTGAGAAAGACAGAGAGAGAAAGAGACCGGCGAAGATCGCCGCCGCGTGGAGCCTCCCCGCCGCGCGCCTGCCGCCTGCCGTGCGCCGCTCCCTGCCGCGCGCTCACCGCCCGCCGCCTGCCGCGCGCCGCTCCCCGCCGCGCGCTCACCGCCCGCCGCCTGCCGCGCGCCGCTCCCCGCCGCGCGCTCACCGCCTGCTGCCGCGCGACGCTGCTCCCTGCCGCGCGTCACCGCCTGCTGCCGCTGCTCCCTGCCGCGCCCCACACCGCCGGAGCCACCCCTCGTCGCCGCGCCTCGCGCTGTCGCACGCCGCGCGCCACTGCCTGCCGCTGCTCCGCCTCTCCGTCGCCGTGCACTGTCGCCCGAACCCTTGCAGCACGCCGACGCTGCTGCTGCCACGCCCTCTGGTGCCTTGTCCCCGCCGCGCGCCACCGACTGCCGCCGTGCTCCGCCCCGAAGTCGCCGCGCCCCATACCGCCGCTGCTCCGCCCCGAAGTCGCCGCACCGCCTGCTGCCGCTCCTCCTTGCCGCGCGCTGCTGCTTCCTGCCGTGCGCCACCGCGAGCCGCCGTCGCCCCCGACACCGCACCGCCGGTTCACCGTTCGCCGTTCATCCTGATCCGCAAGTTCGAATTTGGGAATTATCTGCAAATTAGGTAATTGGACATTATCTGATATTTTTCAGAATATTTAATTTATCAATTTGTGTGTTTGAATATTTCGTGAATATCGTGTGGAATATTAGATATATTAGGATAATTATCTGATATCTGCAATATTTTTAAAATATTCAAAATTAGGAATTTTTCCTAATTTGGCAACGTATCTGGACAACTATCCTACCTTATCCCTAAGGTACGATACGCGGCGATATGGAAAATCGTTATCTTGTCCATCATCACTTGGATACGATAATAGATTTTATTTGCTTTCCCAAATTTAAATAGTCAACTTTCTGTTGATATCTATAACCCTATAGATATGACTGTTAGTTTGATTTTTGTGCCTAATCCGAGTTTGAAATGAATTTTGCGGATCGCGTGGTTGTTTTAAATGTGGATGCTATCTCTATTTAAATTATTTTTCCTTTTCAAATAAAAAAGAAAATTCAAAAAAATATCAGTTAGGGTTTGAATTTGAGTTTTACATGTTTAGGAATCCTAAATATATCTAGACGATAGAGTAATTATTTAATTTAAATTAGGACTTGAGATAATCTATTTCCTAGTTTAAATTAAGTAATATTCTAATCTTAATAGATTATTTAGGTTATTTTTTAATTCCGAATTTTCATGAAAATCCCAAAAAAAGAATGAATTGTTTTATGGTAGATTAGGATAGATTGCATTCTTAATTTAAGTAGTTTATTATTTCGAATTTTAACAAAAATCCCAAAAAAATAAGTCATGTTAGGATATGTTAAGTCATCATAGGTTGCATGTTAATTTAGGCATATTTTTATTCCGAAATTCATTAGAAAATACCAAAAATAAATCATTTGCCCGTCATCAGAATTAGGTCACGTCGTCGCATGACATATAGTTTGCATGCTAGGTTGCATTACTTGCATGTCATTTTTGCACGTCATTGCATGTAGATTAGCTTTCATTTAAATAAGCGAAAATCCAAAATTTGAGTGAATTCCTTGTTAATTAGAAATCATATTAGGTTGTTGATGTGATTTTCTAGCTAACAATGCAGATGCTTACGTTGTTTCGAGGTAAGTAATTCTTCCAACTTGCAATTTATTTAATGCTTTCTTGGGTGTTAAATTGGTGGTTTGCGCACCCGCATGAACACCTCACATGTTAGTGACTAAGTTAAAATAGATCCAGATTGCTTGCCAAAACATTTTTGAAAAGAAAAGGTACCGAAAGGGCGTTAGACTAGATCTAGCGTAATCAAGTCCCCGGGCTTAGAATCTCTGGTTCGTAGGAATAAAACACACCTCCCTATGTTTTATTTAGGTTTCTAATCGACCTACCATAAATAGATTAGTGGCGACTCCGAGCATGAAAACTTTTGCATGTTAAAAACTTAAACCTAAGTTGCGAATTGGTAGGGTTTGGGAGGGCCCGAGTTAAGTTTAGTCTTAACAATCCATTAGCCTGAGAGGAAATTTTAGGTCGCGACAGCTTGGCGACTCCGCTGGGGACTTGAGTTAAAACTCTTAGTGGACTTAAGCCAGTTTTTCTTTTCAAAAAATATATTTTTTGCTTGGCAGCGAGGATCCCAGGTACGTCCCTAACATTTTAGGTGTTAAATGTTTTTGCAGAATGGGAGGTATAAGGGGAGGCGTGATTGTTAACCCTTGTTTTGCAGGGAGGTGTTTGGATGTATGGTTTATTTTATGCACGGAGCGCTGTATGATATAACCTGTTGTGCATGCCTTGCATTTACACTACACCGCACACACTTCCCGCTGCCGGACCTGGGCGGCACAGGTTTAGGATGGTACTGAGAAAGCGGACACCCCGACCACACCCGCGTGGTATGGGTCGCCCTCCTTGGTCCCGAAAGTTTTTTCAAGGTGTCATTGAATACCTACCACGGTTGCACCCTTTGCAACCCGGGTCGGCTCTTTGACTAAGCCGGAGTCAAGGGAATCCCAGCCTAACCACCACCATGACTGGTTTAGCTCGATAATCCTCATATCTCCATTTTGCAAGCCAGAGTCTAGGTAGAAATCGAACCTCACGTTTCATGCGCATGTCTATGTGATTGCCATCATTCTACCCGGTGAAGTAAGATTTCTGAACCTTCATCTCGCAATTTATTTATGTTTCGTCTTTTTCTTTGGTCGGTCCATGACATTAGGTCGGTCGTGAGTCTTGGTCTATACACTATGGGAGGGGCAGACATCCGGATTCTTGATGCTCCTAAGGACGAGCTCCGTGCCTGGTGGAATCTACTCAGTCCGACCAACCGCAAGCTAGTTGAGGGCCACATTGGGAGGTCAAAGTCCGTAACGGCCTCGTTCGAGCATTAGCGCACTTCTGGTGTCCCGAAACTTCTACCTTTATATTCGGTAAGCACGAGCTCACCCCGACGTTGGAAGAATATAGCGTGCTCATTGGAAAACCATTGGAGTCGGAGTTAGTCACACCACCTTTGGGAATTGATTCCACTTTAATGTTGGCCGAATTTTTGAATGTCGGAAAAGATGAATTGGGAAAAGTTTTAAAAGCAAATCGCGGCACATGTCCTTTTTCATTCCTGAGTCAGTGTTTTGAAAAAGCCACATCTTTTCAAAAAGGCAGAATCTTTTTGCTAGCATTTTTCGGGTTCGTGATTTTTCCTTACTGTAAGAATGCATGTAGTCCGTCAATCGCCTGGTTGGTCCAACAAGTCTATCTTGAAAAGAATTTTATCAACACCATTTTAGCCGAGACTTTCATTTCCCTCACTAAATTTAAGCAACATGTTGACAAAACTTTTCATGCCTCCCTCGAACTTTTGCAAATCTGGTTTTTGTCTCACATAAAAGGGTGTGGCGATTTACTCACAATATCCGAGCTTAGTGATTCTAGCCATCCCGTCTTGAGGTATAAAGAAAAACAAGGGGGTGCACCCGATTATCATTACTCTGAATGGATCATTTTCATGAAAAACGCTAGACCCCAAGGTTTCTAATGGCATGCTAACTGGTTCAAAGTCGAGGAAGCTCGGCTTACATGTAATGGTATTGGACCGGTTCCACTATTGGGTTTCACCGGTGCAATTGAATACTACCCCGCCAGAATGTCTCGTCAGTATCAGATTCTCCAAGAGCTCCCTCCAGCGTTACAACCAGAACTCCTCCAAGTCGACTTCGCCGATGATGATAAAGACCACGAAGGGACCGTAGCTCAGCTCAATAAGATGTGGAGGAAGTGCCGTGTGTTAAAGATAGCTCGGCCCGAAGGAGAACTAAAGGGAGAGCAAAAGTCCTATTTCGCGACGACCCAGTACATTCGACGGCACAGAATCCCGCAGGATTTGCTCCCGAAGATACCCAAGGTGCCTCTCAAGTCCGCCAATCGCTCAGAGAACAATCGCCTCAAAAGGAAGGCCGAAGAAGCTGAAGAAAAGGCATCCAAGATAGCTCGAGCTTATGAGCAATTGAAGAAGGAAGTCGCCTCCCATATGTCTATAGATCAAGCTAAATAAAAAGCTCGAAGTTCTTTTCTCATTTCAGTTTCAGTTTTTAAAATTTGTTTAGGAATTGAGTCATTTGTCTTTATATTCAGTTCAATTTCAAGTCATTAATTGGTGTAAAAATTTTCACCATTTCAATAAAGGGGTCTTTTCAATTCAAAGCGGTTAGACCAATGTCATGGGTTGGCGTATGATTTTGCTTGACACTTATATATGCCTGTTTCGTTCCAAAATTAGGTAGCTACGGACCGATCACGATCGCCTATTCGTACACGGTCGAGAGCCAGAATGGCCGATCAAACTGACTTGCAAGAGCGTGTTGTTGGTATAGAAGACCAGATGAAGCAACTTGTCATCGCGATGCAACAAATGTCCGCTGAGATCAAAGCTCTCCGGTCGATTCCTGTTCCGGCATCCCTCGAAACATCAGTCCCAAAGCAGAAAATCAGAAAAAGTGTCGATGTTGACGGAGACGACGATATTCCTGATTTAGAAGATGACCCCGTCCAGATTATCGTCAACAAAGACAAACCTGATGAACGGGTCAACAAACTTGAAGAAAGAGTGAAGCAGCTGGAAGGTTCGCAGGATTCACCTTCGATCGATCTATCCCTGTACTCACAGATCAAAATCCCAAAGAAGTTCAAAATGCCAGATTTTGACAAGTACAATGGCACCACATGTCCAAAAGCCCACCTACAGCTCTATCACGTACAGATGACTTCGTACGTTGACAACGAACTCCTGATGATCCATGCCTTTCAAGCAAGTTTGACGGGTCCCGCTTTGAACTGGTATCTCATGAAGAAGATAAATGGCCTCAGAACTTGGAAAGAAGCCAGTGAAGCATTCTTGAAGCAGTACAGATTCATAACGGACATCATTCCTACCCGTGATGATCTCGAACGTGCTCAGATGAAAAAGACTGAGTCCTTCAAAGACTATGCTATCAGATGGAGGAATTTAGCTGCTCAGGTTGTCCCAGAACCCATAGACAGTGAGTTAAAGAGGATGTTCGTGAAAACTCTCCCGTTCGAATACCGTAATCGGATGGTTGCCATTCCGGCTGACAACTTCAACCAACTCATCCCCATAGGCGAACAAATTGAAATAGGGCTGAAAGATGGATGGTTTGTCGAGCCGTCCTCCTCGACCAGAAGATTTGGTGCGAGAAAAGAGAAAGAACCGGCAGCTGAAGTAAATGTGGCTTATAACCAATCGAGCCGGCGGAATGCTAACTCCGCCCAGCAATCCAAGTAGCAGAAGCTCAGCAACAAAACTCGGGTCGTCAACCTTTTCAGAGGAGGAACAACAGGAGGCAATTCACCCCCCTCCCCGGATCGTTGTCTCAAGTATTGACAGTGCTCCAGAAGAAAGGCTTGCTTACTACTGAGCCAAAGCGGCCCAATCCTGAGCGGTTCTATAATTTCGACCCGTCAAAGAAATGTGATTATCACATGGGTGAGCTGGGATACTCAACCGATGATTGCTATGCCCTCAAGCACCGAATCCAGAACCTCCTAGATACGAAGGCTTTCTCATTTCAACCTGCTAAGCTGAATGTTCAGAACAACCCACTCCCTGATCACGCAGGCAATGTGAATGCCATATTTAGCTTCGATGCTGGTCGAATCAAGAATGTTAAGGTGTATACCACCGACGTCTACGGTGAGTTAGTGAAAGCCGGTTATTACCCAAGTAATGAGGACCTGCCCCTGGCTCTCATGAGAGAAAGAATCTCAAGAATGGTAGAAGCTGGGATAATTGTTTATGCTGACCACACTGGCATCGTTTCCACTATCTCCAAAGTGATTATTAATTGGGAGGAGGAGTTTGCTACATTGAACACCAGCCAGGACGAGGGTGACCCTCTGCCTGAAGACATGCCTCCGCTTGAAGACGCGTCTGATAATGAAGAGAACGTAGTAAGCATGCCTACAGCTGATGAAAGGATAGTGATCGAGATACCTCAACCGTATGAGTACCGTGATAATAAGGCAGTCCCTTGGTCCTACGGTCTCGATGTCGACTTGGTTACCAGATCCGGGCATTCCTATGGCCAAGCTAATGCTCAACCCGCGAAACCTGTTACTGATGAAGAAGCCAAGGAATTTCTAGCTGTGATTAAGGCTAGCGAATACAACATAGTTGAACAATTGCGCAAGCTGCCCGCACAAATCTCTCTGCTTGAATTACTCTAGACATCTGTCAAGCATCAGAAGGCCTTAATGAAGGTGTTAAGTGAAGTCCACGTGCCAGAAATGATCGATCATGACAAATTAGAGGAATTTGTGGGTTCTATACTCCTCAAAGACCTCATAGCCTTTTCAGATGAAGAGTTCCCTCTGGAAGGGAGGGGGCATACCAAGGCACTCTACATTTCTGTCAAATACAAGGCCTCGCATGTAGCTCGGGTACTCATTGACAATGGATCAGCCTTGAACATCTGTCCTCTGGCAACTTTACACCGCCTAAAGATAGATCCTTCTAAGATAAATTCTGCGAAGACCTCCGTTCGAGCCTTTGACGGAACGAAGAAAGAAGTGATGGGAGAAATCCACCTTGACATACAGATAGGACCAACAATGTTTAATGTCCTATTTCAAGTTATGGACATTCCCACTGCATTCAATTTTCTGTTGGGTCATCCATGGATTCATACTGCCGGAGCTGTGCCATCCAGTCTACATCAGAAGGTGAAGTTCGTTGTGGACAGAAAGTTAATTACAGTCCACGGTGAAGAAGAGCACCCAATTTACCACGCAACGGCTATCCCTTATGTTGAGCCGGATTGCAAAAGAGAATCGAGCTATCAGTCGCTCGAGCTCGTATCAACCATACATGCGTCTAGAGGATCATCACCGCCTATTCCTGAGGTGTCAAATGCTACAGTCATGGTTGGAAGGGTAATGGTCTCTCATGGCTTTACTCCGGGTGAAGGCCTTGGTAGAAATGGTCAAGGTATTCGCCAACCGGTGGAAGTTTCTCAGAGGCCCCGCATTACTGGGTTGGGATACCTGGGGTCAAGCGAGCCGAATAATGGGGGACGTGGACATGGACGTGGACGCGTTCGAGGTCGAGGTCGAGGAAATGGACAGATTAGATCGCGATCCGAAGAAGAGCCGAATGGTGAAGAACGTGGGCGTGATAGGTTGCTTCCACACATCCGCACCACATTCCCGGGCCCTGCAAGAATGATGCATGAAGAGAAGGAGGTGATCGACACTTTGGGGCAACCAAGCGGCAAGTTCGATTATTATGTGAAATACTCAGCACCCCCGAGCTTCTATGTTGACCCCCGTGACATTGTCCCGGATGGATGGGGAGGTATGGATGATCCAACACCTCTAGTGACAGAAGATTCTGATGATGCAATGGAGGGAATCACTGCCCTGTTCGATAATTTCTTAGTTGGAGCCATCGAGAAAGGACCGTTGGAGGGAATGGGCACTGGCCCGCAAGAGTAACACCTTTACTTTTTTTTCGTACACTCCCCTACGCGGGAATTTTTACTGCTTTTTAGGACTTGCCCTGTCTCGGGAGCTGCTTTACAGGACTTTTCATTTCTAGGATTTGATTGTTGCAATTTCCATTCCAATAAATGTAATTCATTTGGTGATAATCAATGAAATTACAAGTTATTTTCGTTTTTGAGGGCATGTTGAGGTACATCAAACCAGCCCGGTGATGATATCCAACCGATAAAAGAAAATATAGTCCAAGGAGAATTCTGAGGCCTGGGCTTCTTCATGCTTCCTCGTGTTAAAATTTCTTTTTTGAAAAAAGAAAAAAAGATTTTGAAAAAGTAAAAAAACAAATCAAAAGAAATAGAAATACACTGTTTAGCCCTGTTTGTCTTACTGAACCCCCTACTTTATGTTTCAGGGGCAATTTTGTGACATGTAAGGGTATGGGAACGGTCCAATTTGATGAATTATATGCCACCGAACCTGATCTCGATGACGCCAATGAACTCGAAGATTCCTCGGACCTTCAGCGTGATCTAGAGCATCATGAAAGACCTAAAGTCCTAACGGTAGACCAAACTATCACCGTCAACTTGAGTGATTCCGGAGAACCCAAAGAGGTGAAGATAGGGGCAACCCTTCCCGAAGGTGAAGCTAAACGCCTGGTCCAACTGCTGAAGGATTACCAGGATATCTTTGCCTGGTCGTATGTCGATATGCCAGGTTTAGACCCTTCTATCGTGGAGCATAGTCTACCTATTAATCCGGACATGCCGCCCAAGAAACAGAAGCTGCGAAGAACCAAACTTGAACTTTCGAAAAAGATAGAGGAAGAGGTCATGAAACTTTTGAAAGTAGGGTTTATTGAAGTCACCCGATACCCCAGTTGGGTGGCCAATATCGTGTCAATCATGAAGAAAGATGGTCGAGTTCGCATTTGCATCGACTATCGCGATCTAAACAAGGCCAGCCCTAAAGACGATTTCCCATTGCCACATATAGACGTTTTGGTGGACAGTACTGCAGGGTTCGAGCTGTTTTCCTTCATAGATGGTTTCTCGGGTTATAATCAGATAAAAATGAAGGACGATGATAAGGAAAAAACGGCGTTCATCACTCCTTGGGGGACATTCCACTATAAAGTCATGCCCTTCGACCTTAAAAATGCCGGAGCAACATATCAACGGGCAATGGTGACGCTCTTCCATGATATGATGCATAAGGAGATCGAGGTCTATGTCGATGACATGATCGCCAAGTCTCGATCTGGAAAGAGTCACGTCGATACCTTGAAGAAATTATTTGAGAGACTTCGTGAGTTTAAGCTCCGTCTCAACCCAGCAAAGTGCATATTTGGAGCAACCTCGGACAAATTACTTGGATTCATAGTAAGCAGTAAAGGCATTGAAGTTGACCCCTCCAAAGTGAAGGCTATATATGAGTTACAACCCCCATCAACCGTGAAAGAAGTGCGAAGCCTCCTGGGTAGATTGAACTACATAGCCCGTTTTATTTCCCAGCTCTCCGCAACTGCTAAGCCCTTCTTCAAACTTCTAAAGAAGAATGCTCAAGTTGAATGGGACGATGATTGTCGTGAAGCGTTTAACGAACTAAAGCGGTACCTAATGAAATCACCAGTGCTGGTCCCACCAATGCCGGGCCAACCTTTGATCCTTTACCTCACGATTTATAGTGAGTCTTTAGGTGCGATGCTAGCTCAGAAAAGTCCTGAAGATGGAAAAGAGCGAGCCATTTATTACCTAAGCAAGAAGTTCACCGTCTCGGAGTTGAATTATTCTGAAGCCGAGAAGACTTGCGCTACGCTAGTATGGGTGCTCCATAGGCTGCGACAATATACACTGCATCACCAGACTTTGCTTGTGACTGAGAACGATCCCATCAAGTATTTACTTGATCAGCCAGCTTTGGTAGGGAAGTTAGCCAAGTGGCAGATTTTAATTTCAGAGTTTAATATCCAGATGGAGCCACAGAAGTCAGTTAAAGGTCGAGTAATTGCTGATGTGTTAGCTGAGAATCCTGGAGTCCCTGATGATGATAGATATTCTCCAGAAGATCGCATTTTGGTAATAAAGGAAGACACATGGATCATGTTTTTCGATGGAGCTGTAAACTTGACCGGTTCCGGCACTGGGGCAGTTTTAATATCCCCAGATGGGCAACATTATCCAGTAGCAGCAAAGTTGGTATTCCCCTGTACCAACAATATAGCCGAGTACGAAGCTTGCATCCTCGGGCTCCAAGCTGCAGTGGAAATGGGGATAACCAAGTTGAAAGTGTTTGGTGATTCCGCTCTGATTATTCTTCAAACTGTAGGAGAATGGAAGACGAGAGACACCAAATTAGTGCCGTACCATGAATACCTCGAAGAAATCATAGAGGAATTCGAAGATATCTCTTTTGAGTACTTATCGAGGTCCCATAATCAGTTCGCTGATGCGCTAGCTACGTTATCATCCATGTTGCAAGTGATTGGTGGGTTAGAGGTAGAACCCTTGAAGATCGAAGTCCTGACAAAACCGGCCTACTGTATGGTTGTGACCGGAGAACCTGACAAAAAGCCATGGTATTACGATATCATGAGTTACATCCAGAGATAAGAATTTCCTGAGGGAAGCACCCCGGCCGACAGGAAGTACATAATGAAAATGGCTTCAAAATTCTTTGTTAGTGGTGAGAAGCTGTACAAAAGATCATATGATTCGATCCTATTGAGGTGTGTGGATGCGGCTGAAGCTACCAGAATCATGCAAGAAGTACACGAGGGGATATGTGGTCCACACATGAATGGCCACATGTTAGCTAAGAAGATCATGAGGTTGGGTTATTATTGGCTCAGTCTTGAGAGTGACTGCATCCAACATGTTTGAAGATGTCATCGCTGTCAGGTTCATGGGGATAAAATAAATGTTCCCCCGACGGAATTACATCAGCCGTCTGAGCCATGGCCCTTTTCAATGTGGGGCATCGATGTGATTGGCCCAATTAATCCCAAGGCATCGAATGGACATCGATTTATCTTGGTCGCGATTGATTATTTCTCTAAGTGGATTGAGGCGGCATCTTATGCAAACGTCACTGCAAGGAATGTTGTAAAATTCATCAGACGAGACATAGTCGCTCGTTATGGTGTCCCTGAGGCTATCGTCACTGACAATGGGACAAATTTGAATAACAAGTTCATTGATCAGTTATTCAACGAGTTCAAAATTCGGCACCTGAATTCATCTCCTTATCGTCCACAGATGAATGGAGCAGTTGAAGCCGCTAACAAGAACATCAAGAAGATCTTGGCCAAAACGGCTGAAAACTATCGTGACTGGCATGAAAGGTTGCCATTTGCGTTAATGGCATATCAGACTTCGATCCGAACCTCCGTCGGAGCAACCCCTTTTCCTTGGTGTATGGCATGGAAGCAGTCCTACCCGTCGAAGTAGAGATCCCTTCCTTGCGAGTCTTGTCTCAAGTGGAGTTGTCCGAGGCGGAATGGATGCGACAAAGGCATGAGCAGTTAAACTTAATTGATGAGAAGCGATTGAAAGCCATTTGCCACGGTCAAATCTATCAGCAGAGGATAGCTAGATCCTTCAACCAAAAGGTGCGTCCAAGACACTTCGAGGTGAATGATCTAGTCCTAAGGAAGGTACTGCCAGTCTTTCCTGTTCCTGGAGGAAAATTTGCCCCAAACTACATTGGTCCGTATGTGGTTAAAAAGGTGCTTCCCGGAGGCACCCTGATTCTCGCAGAAATGGATGGTCGTGAGTTTTCCACTCCTGTTAATTCTGATGCTGTGAAGATATATTATCCCTGATAAGATCTAACATTTTCGCGGCGAAAGTTTTCAAGTGTTTGGTTTTATACTTTGAGTCACAAACATTTCACTTATGAATAAATGGTTTCAATCAATTTAAAGATGGAATGTGTGCCTTGGCTTTAAATTGTGCTTGATCATTTTGTCAGTCTACATTATCGATTTCAAAAGGGGAATCTATTTAGACAATATGATAACTCATGTGGAATGAATTGAATGTGTTGAATGAGGTACATCGGGATGATGAAAGGCAAGCCATATCCTATACACAGTCCCGTGCACTAATCCCCAGTGAATTGAGCGGAAAAATTACATGTCTACAAGGTAAAGGGTTATCTCGCAAAAGGTACGGCAACCGAAGTGACGAAAGGCGGTTCATTTCTTTATCCCAAACACTACAGGTTATCCATTGTTTTGCCACTTTGAGCCTAAACGTTTGGAGAAATTCATTCAAATTACCCCTGTCAAGAACCACCCCACATTGGGGCAAACTGGAGGTAAGTCAGCGTCATAAGGTGAAAAATGAGTAGAAATTTTCATGCTCTCACTTGCATCAATCTTCGAGTGTTGCTTTTTCAGATGAATTCACGTGAAATTCAAGTGCCTTAGGATGACGAAGAGCATTTCTTTCTCTATCCTATACACATTTTATCCTTTGCTAAGCCCAATTGAGCCCGCAAATTCGTTTCATATAAACCCGGTTGGTGATCATCCCCCACACTGGGGCAAGGCAAAAAGTCATCATTGTTCAAGCAGCATATCTGAAGCGTCGATAGAAGACAAGAATCCTTGAAAGTTTAAATGGCGAGTCATTCAGTCAGATATAGCTGGCCAGTGTTTACATTGTAAAAAAAAAAAGGGGCAAGAAAAAAGCAGTGTGCCTGATAAAAGCAAGGCCAATGCCCAATGAAAAATGTCAGGATATGACATATCAAAATCATCCCCAGTAGAGCAATAATCCTACAAGTCTCAAAGGAATCAAGTGATGAATTCTCGAAATCAATGGAACATCTACCGAGAAGACAATCCCTGACGGAAAAGAGCACCGGTGATAATGCCGAGATGATCACCAACTCTCACCCCAATTATACACATTTTGAGCCTTATGATCCATTCATTTCTCAACCCATGAGCCTAGCCTATGTTACGTCCTTTACAAAGTCTCTTCAGATTATGGCATTTGAACTAACGTAGGATTTGGATGTTATAAGCTTAGCTCGAAGAAGTGCGAGCAAGTCCATTTCTATCTCATTTTGCAGGGTTCTTGACTTGTAAACCCGGAGACGATTGTAGAGTATTTTCTTTCAATAGCCTCGACTCGAAGAGTCTCCTTTGCTAAGCCATTGACCAAGCCCATGTTACGGTCCTAACAAAGACCTCTCAGATTGGTAAAGTCGTACTGCTTGCGAGAATACTCAGACCCTTGTCAACATGATGATGGTGAGATGGGGCGATTCTCCATAAATCAGCCTTTTTGATGAGAATGAGAGAAAGCCCTTTAGGACCGGAAGTCCCTCATTCGACATTTTCAAGATATCCGCTTATGAGTTCGGATTGTCTTATTATGATTTTTCCCCAGCGAAGTTTGTAATGCTGATTTGACAAAAACATCGTGCATGAAAATCAGTTGAAATTATAGTACATGTGTATATGTGTTCTTGACAGTATGCGAATGCATATTACATGTTACTTAAAATCGTGTCTAACAGGAGACACGCCTTCAAAGTTGGAGATATCACCAGGTAAGTATATCTCTATCCTTATGATGTCTATGACTATCTAGATATCCCTAACCTGTTCAAGCAATTGTCAGGTCCCACATTTGATCATTTTTGCAATCTCTAGATGCCTTTGATTGTGTTCAGGTGTCTATTGATCAAACCTTTTCAGGTACTTCTGATGATATCCAGGTACTTTGTCAAGGAACTCTTGAACACTTGGGCTAGCCCCTTTGTTCATCAAATCACAGATTTTCATACAATCTCGAGAAGATTCCCCCGTTACATGACTATGAGCAGGTATAGGCATGGCGGCCAAATCTTTACATATGAGCAGGTATATGTAAAGGTCGGAATATTCTCCCCAAATCTCAGGTATTCCCCCGCTACTCACCTATGAGCAGGTATAGGTGAAGCGGCTAAATCTTTGCGTATGAGCAGGTATATGTAAAGGTCAGAATACTCTCATTATCTCAGATGTTCCCCCGCTACTCGCCTATGAGCAGGTATAGGTGAAGCGGCCAAATCTTTGCATATGAGCAGGTATATGTAAAGGTCGAAATATTCTCTCAACCCCAGGTGTTCCCCCGCAGTTCACTTATGAGCAGGTATAAGTGAGGCGGCCAAATCTTTGCATATGAGCAGGTATATGTAAAGGTCAGAATATCCTCTTGATTTCAAAAGTTTCCCCCGCAATTCACTTATGAGCAGGTATAAGTGAAGCGACCAAATCTTTGCAAACACCTATGGAGATGTATAGGTAGTTCGTAAAGATCGGAATTGTTCTCACGAATCCAGATGATGATTGAATACGTCGAGCTTTCTTCGTGTGTTTTGACTTAACTGCAGATCACCGAAGTTCATCAACGTATATCAGGCAATACCTATGGGACTGAGCCCATACATTTGCCAAAACAACATACAAGTTAAAGTTGTGCCTCAAATTGCGCTATCGTTCATGTCAGGTAAGTAATTCCAGGTATGTTTTCTATTCAGGTCAGCATGCATCATTTCTTAATGCATTTAAAAATGGGACTCATAATCCCGATAAAAACAACATTCATTGCATTTACATGGTTGAAATTTAGGTATCATTTAGTCTTTGAATGCAACCTCTACGAGCTCACCTTCAAAGAGGGGCAGCTGTTGACACCTAAATTTTGGCGCATCACTTAGTGTAATTTGCATAGAAAATTAGGGATTAAATTTTTAACCCCTAAACAAAAAGTATTTAAATCGCATAACATATAGTTTAAATTCATTTTAGATTAATTGCATTCTGCATCGGACTGGCGGTGACGAACGAGCTTAAATTTCATCGAATGGGACTCGGCTCGCTTGAAATGCAAGGGCTGGGAATTACAAGTCAAACGGGCTCGGTTGTTTTAATTTGAACTTAATTCAGCCCATTATCATTAATTAATTCAGCCCATTTAAATTAAATTAAAATCTAAGCCCAAGCCTAAGCCCATTAGGACTAGAGAGCCCATCTAATTGACCTAGATTAGCGTTATATATACATCATTAGGTCAGGATTTTGGGGGGACCTCTCTCATAATTTCAGATCAGAATTTTTTAGAGTGTGAGAGTGAGAAAGAGAGAGAGAGAAAGAGACCTGCGAAGATCGCCGCCGCGTGGAGCCTCCCCGCCGCGCGCCTGCCGCCTGCCGTGCGCCGCTCCCTGCCGCGCGCTCACCGCCCGCCGCCTGCCGCGCGCCGCTCCCCGCCGCGCGCTCACCGCCTGCTGCCGCGCGACGCTGCTCCCTGCCGCGCGTCACCGCCTGCTGCCGCTGCTCCCTGCCGCGCCCCACACCGCCGGAGCCACCCCTCGTCGCCGCGCCTCGCGCTGTCGCACGCCGCGCGCCACTGCCTGCCGCTGCTCCGCCTCTCCGTCGCCGTGCACTGTCGCCCGGACCCTTGCAGCACGCCGACGCTGCTGCTGCCGCGCCCTCTGGTGCCTTGTCCCCGCCGCGCGCCACTGACTGCCGCCGTGCTCCGCCCGAAGTCGCCGCGCCCCATACCGCCGCTACTCCGCCCCGAAGTCGCCGCACCGCCTGCTGCCGCTACTCCTTGCCGCGCACTGCTGCTTCCCGCCGTGCGCCACCGCGAGCCGCCGTCGCCCCCGACACCGCACCGTCGGTTCACCGTTCGCCGTTCATCCTGATCCGCAAGTTCGAATTTGGGAATTATCTGCAAATTAGGTAATTGGACATTATCTGATATTTTTCAGAATATTTAATTTACCAATTTGTGTGTTTGAATATTTCGTGAACATCGTGTGGAATATTAGATATATTAGGATAATTATATGATATCTGCAATATTTTTAAAATATTCAAAATTAGGAATTTTTCCTAATTTGGCAACATATCTGGACGACTATCCTACCTTATCCCTAAGGTACGATACGCAGCGATATGAAAAATCATTATCTTGTCCATCATCACTTGGATACGATAATAGATTTTATTTGTTTTCCCAAATTTAAATAGTCAACTTTCTGTCGATATCTATAACCCTATAGATATGACTGTTAGTTTGATTTTTGTGCCTAATCCGAGTTTGAAACGAATTTTGCGGATCGCGTGGTTGTTTTAAATGTGGATGCTATCTCTGTTTAAATTATTTTTCCTTTTCAAATAAAAAAGAAAATTCAAAAAAATATCAGTTAGGGTTTGAATTTGAGTTTTACATGTTTAGGAATCCTAAATATATCTAGACGATAGAGTAATTATTTAATTTAAATTAGGACTTGAGATAATCTATTTCCTAGTTTAAATTAAGTAATATTCTAATCTTAATCGATTATTTAGGTTATTTTTTAATTCTGAATTTTCATGAAAATCCCAAAAAAAAGAATGAATTGTTTTATGGTAGATTAGGATAGATTGCATTCTTAATTTAAGTAGTTTATTATTTCGAATTTTAACAAAAATCCCAAAAAAATAAGTCATGTTAGGATATGTTAAGTCATCATAGGTTGCATGTTAATTTAGGCATATTTTTATTCCGAAATTCATTAGAAAATACCAAAAATAAATCATTTGCCCGTCATCAGAATTAGGTCACGTCGTCGCATGACATATAGTTTGCATGCTAGGTTGCATTACTTGCATGTCATTTTTGCACGTCATTGCATGTAGATTAGCTTTCATTTAAATAAGCGAAAATCCAAAATTTGAGTGAATTCCTTGTTAATTAGAAATCATATTATGTTGTTGATGTGATTTTCTAGCTAACAATGCAGATGCTTACGTTGCTTCGAGGTAAGTAATTCTTCAAACTTGCAATTTATTTAATGCTTTCTTGGGTGTTAAATTGGTGGTTTGCGCACCCGCATGAACACCTCACATGTTAGTGATTAAGTTAAAATAGATCCAGATTGCTTGCCAAAACATTTTTGAAAAGAAAAGGTACCGAAAGGGCGTTAGACTAGATCTAGCGTAATCAAGTCCCCGGGCTTAGAATCTCTGGTTCGTAGGAATAAAACATATCTCCCTATGTTTTATTTAGGTTTCTAATCGACCTACCATAAATAGATTAGTGGCGACTCCGAGCATGAAAACTTTTGCATGTTAAAAACTTAAACCTAAGTTGCGAATTGGTAGGGTTTGGGAGGGCCCGAGTTAAGTTTAGTCTTAACAATCCATCAGCCTGAGAGGAAATTTTAGGTCGCGACATGGGAGGAGGACCATAATGAAGTTCCAGCCGAGTCGGGTGACATCAATCATTCAATCGAGATTGAGGCAGAACCTGAGGCCTCAGAAGAGCAGACTACTCAGGAGAGTTCGGGTTCAGAAGACGAGGAATCGGATTCAGAATGGATGCCGAGCAGAAGTCGACGAGGCTAGTTTAGGGATGCGGAATAGGTTTTTGGGAGAGCATCATTTTGAGGGTAGAATACCAGGTCATAGATCTTTTGTGTATCCGTGGTTTTAAATACGGTGTGCAAGTGGTTATGGCGGTTGCGTGTTGTAAATATTTTTATAAAGTGGATAATGGAAATGTTTATGTGTATATTCTCCCTGATTGTTTTCCCCAGTTTTAAATTATCCGGGATTAATGGTGGTATCTATTGTGGATGTAAATCTCTGATGGTTATTTGAGATCAGCGATACCCTGGGATATCGCACCAATCAACCAGCGGAGGGTGTTGTGCGCTCGATGGGATTCGGGGCGTGACATCATCCCAAAGTATCTTTTAGGCTTCCAATGTATAGGGAAAAACAAAGACTTTATTGTGGCATGGACTCGCGGATGAGACTCTTGGTCTTCGAATTGCGTCCCTTCGATATCTCCTCGACTGGTTGAGCGACTTGTCGAGCTCGGATGCGGGCTGATCTCCTTGGTCGAGTGAGCTCGTCTTCGATGCGAGCAGCATTATCAATTTGGCCTGCATCACAGACAAACTGTGCAATAGCAAGAACAGAAAATATGGAGAAGATTGAAGTATACTAGAAGGTTAACTTCTATGCCAAGGAGAAAAGGGAAAGTATAACAGAAAATGTTCCAGTTACCATTTCATCGTAACATTTTTCCATATTCATTACTCTCCAACAAGACGAGTAACTCAGGCTTCATTCGATGGTTTCATCCAATGAAAAGCGAAAGTAAGAAGAAACCTTCATTTTGAGGGCAAAAAGAAAATTCAGTATGTGATAATGATAGGCGAAAACTCATACCTAATAACTATCCAATTAAAATTCTTCCCGTTAGTAAGTTTACTGCTTAATAACATCTCTGCTTCTGATGTTTAACACTTACATGTTGATACTGACCAAAACGATTAATGGATGGATGATCCTACTATGTAAAGATCTGACAAATAGCACCAAGTACAGTAATGTAGTACTGACTCTTGATTCAAGGTAAATCTGAGGGCATTTGCAAGTGTATGATCCTCCTCAGCAAGAGAAAATGTGGCATTCCGTTGATCTCCAAAGGATGCGTGTTCCATCAGCAACAACTACTGTACAAGCAAGATATTCCGAAATGTTGAGAAAAAATATCACTAACCATGCACAGAGGCGTGCCACACAGAGAGACAGAGATAGAGCTATTTAATAATTTATGGATAGTAGATTAGCTCCATACAAAGATTCATCTCCCCAATCCAGAAGAAAAATACGACTTTCCTCAGGACAGCAATTCTTCGAAGGGATATTTTTTTACCAAAGTTAATATCCTTCAAAAGTAAATAAGCATAAGAATTCGACAACGACGAATCTCATTTGATTCCTTACAACATTTTCGTCTTGTCTCTGTTGAAAGCTAAGGGAATACATTCAAGACACAGAGGACTATGTGAACATAATGTTGGATGACAAGCCAAACAATCTGCTGCAAATGGGAGTGGTGATATTGACGGTGACACTATTCATCACCATGTTCATTGTCGTGACCGGAATATTTGGCATGAACATCAAAATCGCATTCTCCCACCCTCCAAATCCAACAATCAACAATTTCCTCTGGACGGCAGGCAAATGCACGGTCGGAACGATTGTCTTGTATGCTATTGCAATAGCATGGTGCAAGCATAAACGATTTATATAGCTAGTAGGTCCAGATCAACATCGCTCGGAGAATGTTTTGTGTGGAAACACAGACACGGACAGAATGCGCAGAATAGTTAAAGGAAAAGCTTATGCTTTTACAATATGTGTTTATCTTTAGGTTTCCAACACTTATTTGAGCAATGTATCAATATTTATTCAGTCAATTATGAATTACGACCTTTTCTAATAATATAAGAATGTTATTGAAGTTGCCGAATTTTATATCTGATTATCAACTTTATGTGAATTACTTATCAACTAGTTACGACTCTTATTTGAGCCACTAACAGACGTTGATAAGTTCGTTTTGAGTTACGACTTTTGTAATAAGTACTAACTTTTATTGAAATTACCAACTCTTATATCAAATTATCAACTATATCTAAGTATTTATTGGCATTTTTAAAAAAGTTGCTAATTAGTTTCAGGTTATTAAATCTTTTTTGAGCCACTTATTAATGCTGACTAAGTTGTTTCTGAATTACCAAATTTTCAAATAATTTACCAACTCCTATTGAATTTATCAACTCTTATATGAAATTACCACTTTATATTGAGTGAGCTAGCATAATAAAATTATATTTAATACTTTATCAAAAGTTGGTCACTTCAACAAGAATTGGTAAATTATTAGAGCAGTTAATAATTTTGAATGGATTAAATAAAATTTAGTGAGTGGCTCAAATAAAAGCAAGTAATATTTTACTAGTCGATGGCTTCATTGACAAAAAAATTGGTTAATAACTCAAATTGGTATTTTCATGTAAATGGGGGTATACTTCAACTTAAGATGGTAATTTACTTCTGGTCCAAATAAGATGGTGAAACGAAAAGTCGGAACTTGCCTTTCTTCGCGGGCTCGATGTGAATTTCTTAGATTCTTAAAATATGATTGACTTGATATATTAAATTACTTTATGTAATAGTTGCTCCGCGTATTGTGGTGTTTACCCGACATGTGTGGCTTGCTCTTATTTATTTTTTTAAACGCATTTCAGATCGAATATTTTAGCATTTTTTTAGAATCTTCGATGGTGAATATTTTAGCAATTTGATGAACAGGCATTAAGGGAAGTCAAAAGCTGAAACTTGCGGGCCATTTTGAAGGACATCCATTTGTACAATCGTGGACATTGTCATCATGTGAAACTGGCATTCACTTCCTTTTTTGCAAGTTAACTCCCTCAAGTCAACTTCGTCTCATATATGTATTTATTAGGTTGTCAATTGGCATAATTCTTCTTGTATAGACAGAAAAAAAATATGTGTACCAGAAAAAAAATATATTAGACCCTGCAATACCAGCTCTTGTCCAGCCTTGCTTGTAATGTGTGTAGCTTGGAGTGCTTGACATGGATCGACCCGATGGGTTCGGGTCATGAATTGAATGTTGTGCATCAACCATATAATAGAAGAGAGTGAAAGTGAATAAATGAACCAAGATCGTGGTTTATACAAGAATCAATTTGATTCAGTTCAATCAAATCAATCACGTATTAACAATCCGTGAGAAATCCATACTGTATCATCTAAATATTGTCGCACTGTTTACAAGAAAATGGGAAAATTGTCCAAAAAGTCATAAATCTATTGTGTTTTTCCAATTCAATCCTAAACTTTTTAATTGTATGGATTGAGTTTTAAACTTTTTCACGTTTTGTCAATTGAGTCCATCTAGTCAATTTTGATCGGAAATCGCTAACGTGAACAACGGTTGTCCTACATGGCATGACCGGTGTTGACGTTGATATTTTTAATAATATTTTGATTTTCTTTTTTTTCTTTTCTTCTCAATTCCTTCTTTACTTTTTTTTTCTTTTTTTCCTTTTCTCTTTTTTTTAAACATTTTCCCTATTTTCCCTCCGCCAGACTTAGTCAAGGGACTCCCACACTTGGATTGGCGACATTGAGGGTTGACCTTGCCAAATTAGGTGAGGGCAAGGGCAACCCTTGCTAGGCTAGGCGCAGGCGTCCCTCGCCCAAGGCTGGAGAGGGTGGCCCTCGCCTAAGCCAAGCAACCATTATCAACCATTGCCAAGGCCCGGTGATGGCCAGCGGAAATATTATTAAAAATAAAAAAGAAAAAAGTAAAGAAGGAAAAGAGAAGAACAAAATAAAGAAATAAATAATTTGTAAAAATATTAAAATATTATTAAAAATATCCATATCACGTCGGCCGTGCCAATGTGGTATGGCCAGTGTCCATGTTAGCGATTTCTGGTCAAAATTGACTAAAAGTGAAAATGTTTATGACTCAATTGTTAAATTAAAGGGTTTAGGACTGAATTGGTAAATGTGTAATAGGTTTAGGACTTTTAGGATAATTTTTCCTAACAAAATGATAAATTATTTCTGCCAAATCTCTTGTAAAATAATTCTATAGAATGACCTTTTCTTTTCTTTTTTGGTCAAAATAGAATGACCTTGATAGTGCGTCCTTTCTGTACCAAAAAAAGTGATTAAAAAGGACCATCTAGGACCGTGTTTATGGATAATCCAGTGAGGGCCGTCACTGCATATCACCTGGCTCGTTAAGCACAGTCCACCGGATACGTAACACCCAACAATCATGCTCTATAGTTTATTCATCCGATAGTTAAATAGACCCTGCTTCATTAATGTATGCTCACGAAGCAATCTTCACTCAATGGCCGGGTCCAGCGATCATCTCTCAACGATGCCCCGAGATGACCCGGCGGTGCACCCGAGCCCAATCGACACAGGAAACACAAAGGATCATTGGCACCAGAAGAAGGCGGTACGACTCAAGTCCTGGCTCGTCATCGACTCGACTGGCCGGATCCAGCAGATCGATGCCGGGAAGCAGTCCATCATGTGCCGCACGGGGCTCTTGGCCCGCGACCTCCGGATCCTTGACCCGTTTCTCTCGTACCTGTCATCCATCATGGGCCGCGAGAGAGCCATTGTGATCAGGCTGGAGCACATCAAGGGGGTCATCACTGCACATAATGTTTTGCTGCTGAACTCTAAGGACCCAGCGGTGGTTCCTTTTGTGGAGGAGCTCAAGCGACGGTTCTTGCATTATCATGAAGCCAAAGCAGTGGAGGTTTTCAATTTTTCCTTGATTCAAAAAAGATGTTTTATATTTAGTTGAATTATTATTAGGGTTGAGCATGGTTCCAGGTAGAACCTAGAACCTGAGAAACTGACCGGTGGGAACATGTAGGTTATAGGTTTCAAGATATGCAGGGTAGGTTCCAGGTTCTAAAAATTGGATAACTTGTTTCAATAGGTACATTACAAGTTCTAGATAGGTGGAATCTGGAATGTTTTTGCGTAATCCTACAGTGTTTCATAGTATTAGATGACGAGTATATTATCCACAACCACTAGTCTGAACTTTCATTTTATGACTTGTTAATATTTCATATTTTTCATGTGTCTAAATATAAGTTGTGGTCAGTGAATCATAGAAGTAAGTGGTGGTCATTAAATGTAACAATTCACTGCAATTGTTCAATTAATAATACAGGTGGCAACTTAGATAGACCTTGAAACCGACCCTTAAACCTGTGATATGGTAGGTTATAGGTTCTAAAAAATGAGAAACCTATTATCATGGGTAGGTTTTAGGTGGAACCTATACGAAACATGGAATCACTCATCCCTAATATCAATTCACGCAATGACTTCTCATTTTAATTGTATTTATTTGAGCGGTAATACTAGGAAAACTAATATTTTGTATTCTCTTTGGGAAATAACAAGTTTGTTCAGTATTTTTGCGTTCATTTTCATAATGAAATAAAATAAAAATGAACCTGTTAGACCCTGGAACTTGGTTTCAAGTTCTAATGAGTAAGTTCCAGGTTCTAAAAAATGAGGAACTTGTACTTGAGGGTAGGTTCCAGGTTCTAAGTGAACCTATAAGGAACCTGGAACCGTTCATTTCTAATTAGTACGGTGTTCATCATGGATTGAATAAGGCATTTATTACGTTAATGGAAACTGTTTTACAATATAAAGTTGACTACATATCCTTCCATAGGTAGACATATTTATTCACGGTAATTAATACATTGTGCTAAAACCTATGGATTTGTCGCTAAATATATATTGTATCTTGTGTCGAATGGGTACTGCGTCACCCTATAGTTCGCTAACTTTATTGCCATGCGGGTCCTTAACGGTTGACGTGATTGTGAAAGCGCTTGAACGAGCTAGATGCGAGGCTCTTTCAGAGCCCCTCTTCTTTCGTGCGAAGACTGGATTAAGTGCGCCACTGTAGATCTTCACAGCGACTATAAATCTTCATAGGTTCTTTTTATCTTTCCACAAACATAGGACAGTTCGAACCCACGATTGGCTAGTAAGAAAATATTGACCTTGTGCTTTTCTAATTAGATTCGCGGAAATGGCGGCGATGAGCGAACTGTAGCGGAGCTAGCAAAAATCTTTCAAGGCTCGCAAGAGAGTGTGGAACACAGTCAAGTGTTGAAGGAACAACAAGACAGATTGCAGACTCTTCCTTTCGAGTTTGTTGCTTCAGGGGCATGCCTTGAAGCTGCCTGCTCCTGTTTGGACGACGAGGTACGGAGTCTCTATGTCCAAAGTACATGGGTAAATGAGTTTAGGTGGAGTGTACAGGTGATGGTAATATTGTTACCACAAAAGATTATAATTTTAGCGATGTTGACCATGTGTTAACAATTACCATGAGTTCATAAGATGGTGATTGGGTGCTTGACTCTAAGGGTTTGTTTGTTTTACGGAAAACATAATGTTTTTGGAAAATGTTTTCGGAAAATGTTTTCTGCAAAATCATTTTTCAGGAAAATCGTTAGTTTTCCTTTGTTTGGTGACGTGTGATCGAAAACGTTTTCTAGTGCTTGGATCACATTTGAAAAATGATTTTAATCTCATGATTTTATCTCAGGCAAAAAAATAATTTCGAATTTTTTAATATTTTTATTTTAAAATAAAAAAGAAAAAGAAAAAAAGAAAGAAAAGAATAAAATATTAAAAAAGTCAAGGGAAGCAATTCCGAAAAGAATTTTCACCTTCTTAGATTAGAGAATTCACTTTCCTAACTTTACATATGAATATTTTCCTTGACCGAAAAGTATTTTCAGTTGACTAATCATTTTCGGTGAGCCAAACGGGTGAAAGTCCGGAAAATACTTTCCCTTAAACAAATGCACCCTAAATGTTCTTCATCTTATAACTCTTCATTGACATTGGTTTACTACCTACCAGCATACGGATGGTGGTAAGGTTTTTATGGGAAATGATGCTACTTGTGAAGTAGTAGGGATCGAAACAGTTCGGATTAAAATGCACAATGAAGTAGCGAACATTGACTAACGTAAGACATATTCTAGAGTTGACGAAGAACCTTATCTCGTTACGTGTTCTTGACGGATTCAAATACCGAATCTCTGTTACCAATACTTAAATCGAACTACGTAGATTTCTGGTGTTGTTTTTAATTGTTTCTTATTGATTTCTATGATAATTTTCTCCTTTTATGTATTAAGTATTGCAAGATCCATTATTTTTCGCGTTATATTAGACTAGATATTGTGCTTTATGGGCCTCTAGGTAGCCCTTGTCTCCCTTACGTGCCTATGGGTTATCCAAATAAAATAAAAAAATCGACACTACACCAACACATGATTGCATTTACCATACATATTAACATTACTTGCAATAAAGACATATCTCAAGGGGCCACATTTTATAGCATGAGCCTTTTCCATGTATCTCTAGGTGAGGGATGAGCTCGAGCATATTCTCGAAGATGATGGAGACATGGCGGGTATGTACCTGACCAGCAAACTGCTTCAAGAAGAAGATGACAACTCTTCTTCTTCCTCAGCTGCCGTCGAGGAGGAAGAAGAAGTTCATGAACTCAACAATGACGGGCACATACTGAATCTCTTGCTTTCTGTTTAACTTCAATCCTGTTACTATTGTCTTATCGCCAAATTTATACAGGCATGACAGTGGAGATCACGATATCTCACCCGATGACGGCTTGACTCCTCCGCGTGGCTTGCTGAATGATGAAATAGAAACGGCCAAGAGCAGCGATTCTCTCGGTGCCGCCACAGCCAGGCATGTCTACGTGGCAGAATTAGAGATGCTTCTAGAGGCATACTTCGTGCAAGTTGATGGCACACTTAACAAGCTCTCTACAGTATGAATCTCATGTCACACCCCGAACCTTATCGAGCACGCAACACACTTCGCTGGTCAATTAACACGATGTCCCAGGGTATCGCCGACCTCACTTATTATTAATCAGAGATTTTGATCGCTCTGCGGAAACCACAAATACCCGAACAATTAATATTGGGGAAAATAGGGAGAATATACATATTCACTTTCCATTATCAAACTTATATACTATTCACAATTTACAACCGCCATTTACATATGCACACCGTACTATAAAATCACCGATATTCAAAAAGGATCGATGACCTGAATATTCTATTGCCAAAATTGATTCTCCTCAAAAGTCTACTATCAACCCCTAAGCCTAGCCCCTATGCCCTTTTTCTCTGCGTCCACTCTGAGTCGGATTCCTCAATACTCAAGTCTGAGTCCCCCTTAACTGTTTGCTCTTCTGAAGATTCCGACTCAGCCTCAATCTCAATCGGGTGATTTATATCACCCGACTCGACTAAAACCACGTTCTGTTCCTCTTCAGCCGGCTCCTCAAAGAAATCGTCATCGGGCACAAAATTGAGGTCCATCCACTGCTCATATGGGAGTACATATTCCGATTCTTCTCCAGGCTCGTCCTTCGGTTCAACAGGTTCTTCCTCGGATTCAGCTTCTGCCCCTTCTTCTTCCGGTTCTTCCTCTGGGATCGGGTCAAGATCCATGTCCATTGGATCGTCTCCCGCTAGAGACTCGTTCGGCTCCGGCTCGTGCTCAGCCCCAGAAGACCTCGGTGCTGCAGATCCAGGCTGTAGTCCTGACTGCGCTAGACTAGTCTCCATACTAGTCAGCTCGCCATCCGGAGGAGGTATAGCAGACGGGTCCCAGTCCCCAACTAAATCAAAAGGGATGTCAAATCCTCGGACGGACCCGAACTCATATGCTCCGTCCCTGAAGAACCAAGTAGTGTAGATATGGGGCTCCCATAGAGGTAATCCTATATCTACCAAGATAACAGTGGTATGCTTAATCCAGGTCATGTTCTCATCTACAGAGAATTCTACTACATCATGTTCGGTGTGCATTGGTACTCCAAAATGCTCTGGCGGCGGCGGCAGAGGATTCATTGTTCCGTCTGGGGTTCTGAAATATTTGGTTGACACAACCATGAGAATATATCACAGCAAGTACACCCATAAACCCCACCTAGGCTATCACGTACCTCCAGATAATTACAAAACACAATCACACACCCAAACACCACATAGCAGGCACACAATCAGTACTTACCTGGCCTTCCCAGCGTGTAACCTGCACGTCAGCCATAATCACATCATATCCAATCACATGCACGTTCACATCTCATTTTGCGCATTCGTTCCGGTTTAATCTCATCTTTTCCGCAACTCTCGCTAGTGACCCGCGTTACAGTACACACCTCAGGTTCATTGCGACCAACTTATCACAACACTCCAGGGCCCGCGTTACAGTACATGCCTCAGGGCATGTCTCTTGCCGGCGTTACAGTACACGCCTTAAGCTCAACATCTACCACCTACGGCATAACCCGCATTGAAGTACAGGCCTCAGGTTGGTAGTCTTCCAGTAATACCGAGTATCGTCCCGCGTTGAAGTGCACACCTCAGGACGGCACAATTCCCCACGTAATGGTACCGCTTCAGGGATTTCCACGACCACATATGCCATTCCACACACAATCTTTTTCTCATTTACATTCTCAACACTCACTTGCCAATTAGTTGGCCAATCACACGTGGCCCGTGTACGCGTCAATTCATACACAATTTCATGCTCAATAAGCATCTAATATGGCCAATTGACAACTAATTCAATTTGGCCCGAGCATGCACATAATCAAGCATATTCCCAATCAATCAATTGCACACAAATTGCACTCAATTTCATCATCACAATTCAGTCACATCATAAACACACAATCGATATACAATTTCTCATTTTTCCACCTCTAAACGTCGGCGAATCAGTTCCGGCCTTTCACGACATTTTCTCACATTTAATCGCCGAATCCAAATATCCAATTTACGCACCGAACGGCACATCACAGCATACCAATCAGCCACTCACAGCCCACTTTTGGTTCCAATTTTCCCACCAAAATTTTCCAAATTTAATCCTAAGATCCGCTAATCAATTCCGCTCCTAAATCGTACAATTCCACACTTAATTAAACCCGATTTCACCAGAAAATTGTCTGTCGATACCCGACGTCCTAAATAAGGTTTAGGGCGCGACTTACCGACACTCTAGACTATCGCGGCTAGAGCGAAAAGCGGCGGCGATCGGTGGGGACAGCGGCGCTGCTCGGCGGCGATCGGCGGCGTTGCTCGGCAACAATCGGTGATGCGGCTCGGCGGCGATTGGCGGCAGTGGCACGACTTCCTTGGCCGTGACCCACGGCCACAAGAGAGAAAGGGAGGGAGAGAGACGGCGGCGCGAGGTGGTGGTGGTGGCGTGAGAATGGTGAGGCGGCGATGGGCGATGGCTGGCGGTGATGGCGCGGCGGCGATCAACAAGAGGAGGGGCGGTCGGCGGTGAGGTAGGGAGAGAGAGAGATGGGCCGAGAGAGATGGAGAGAGAGTGAGGTTTTGATTTAAATTGATCAAAACCAATAATTGAGGGCTAAATGACGATCTTGCCCTTTCCTCACAAACCAAATCGACGGCCCAGATTCGATCTTATCTTGGAACCGACGGCCGAGATCGAATCTTTCCCAAAAATATCCAAGGGCAATTTGGGAATTTCATATAATTCCAAGGGCAAAAATGTCCAATAAAAAATTTAGGGTAAAATGACCAAAATGCCCCTCCCTCATAAACATGCCCTTTATTAAATCCTAAGGGTAAAATGGTCACTTTTCCATCTTCTTGCCGAAATTGAATTTTTCTAAAGGATTCGGGATAATCCAAAATTACACGTTTCAGCCGCAACGTCATCCTAACGTTTCGTTGTGACTTCCTAATTTTTTCGATGTCCAAATTGGGCTCAATTAAATAATTAAATTTTATTAAACGCAACTCGAGCGTTTCTCAAACTAACAGGCAGCTTTTTGGGGAAATTCGCATATTCGACTCGTGATTGATAATAATTCGAGTCACATACAAGTTCATTCGGTTTGTAACACCCCGAATTTCTACTCAATTCCGAAATCAATAAAACGAGTATTATTTCTCATTTCACTTTAGTAAGTCTCGCCCAGAGCTGATCACTCTCGGGATACTGACCAAATGGGAATGACTAATTAGGAAACATGGTACGTGGACTAGGAACCCAATCGCCAGTCTGGCACATATTTCGAGAAACGATGAGGAAATATTTTGGATCAATGTGGGCCGATCCTAGGAAGGTGACGGATGTGATTTGACCAAGGCCAACGACGTGCGATCGAATAGCAGGTGATTCTGCAAGATCGAAAATACGCGTGGCCAACCGATCCTGAACTTGATCCGAACAATCGAGACCTCAGGAACTAGCGATAATTCCTCTTGTTCTCCTGATAATCGAGGCCGTGATGACTCGGAAAACTTAAGTCGATACACGTAACCCCTAAATAGCTGCATGTTAGTGAGAGACACTGAAATTTGAAATTGAGCAAGTTTTGATCGCGTAATTGGGCTCGGACTTTGATGTCAATTTTCGAGGGCTTAAGAGGCTATTTTTACGGAACCGACGTCATATTATGTTGGCCACTCATATTTTAGGTTGGTACGATCAAAAAATAGAATTTCGGCCCGGGACCGAAAAATGATCGTTTTTTTCCCTAGATCCTATGCCGAGTATTCCGAATTTTGGACTGAAAATTTGGAATTAATTAAATTGGATTTTCAGCTCAGTTATTGGGGTAAATGACCAAAATACCCTTACATTATTGGATTGGAACAATTATGGGCCAGTGGATTAGGGGTAAAATGGGAATTAGCCTAGGATTTTGACAAGTGTCCCCCTCTAGCCACTATCTTTGACCCCTTTGACCATTCTCTCTCATCATTTTCCCTCTCATCTCTCCCGGCCAGCCCTCCCACGATCGTCCCCTCCACTGGTCCTCCTTCTCCGCCGTTCATGAGCAAGCCGCCGCGCCGCCGTGCCGAGCCGCCGCGCTGCCATGCCGAGCCGCCGTTCCCGCCGTGCCTCACCACCACCTCACCAGCATCACCATCCCGTTCTTTCTCTCTCTCCCCTTTGTTCCCCCTCCTCGGCTGTGTGAGGCGAGAACCGCCAGAACTGCCGAATCGCCGCCGTTGTGCATCGCCGATGCCGCCGTCTGCCGTTCCTCACCGTACACTAGCCGACCGACCCTCTCTCTCTCTCGATCATCACCATCACCATCATCACCACCTTCAGCCGCCGTCCGTACAGCCGCCTCCTACCCCGTGAGCCGTGCCGCCGTCCGCCGTTGGAACGCCGCTGCCGATTTTGCCGTTTATCGGCAATTGGTCACTCGTTCTCGTCGTCCTAGTTTAGATTTAAGTGAGTATAACTTTCTAAACCCAATCTAGGACAGTGTACATTTTTAGACGGACCCGGTTTAGAGAATACTGGTACGATTTGAGGAAATTTGATACCGATAGTTCGAGGTTGAGATCGCGATTAATTTGGCGGATTATTGTGGTGATCTAGTGGCGAATCGGAGGTCGATAATGGACTGAATTGTGGCTGTCCACACTGATAAATTGTTGGACTAGATTAGGCCATTTGGGGAATTTATTGGCTGAATTGCTAGAATTGTCCGGGGTGACTGATGGTTGATTGAATTGAGGTAAATTATAATTGCCATGTTGCGTGTTCGTGTGGCCGAATTGTGAGGAGTGTGATTAGCCATTTGATAGCTTGAATTGAATGCCGAATGGTGAATTGTGAAGTTGGGCCGGACAGTATTAATTGCCCAATTGAGCACGTTATTATGGCATTGATTGATTGAATGCTTGATTGTGGTATGTACTGCTCATGTTGCATTGTACGACATTGCTTGGCCACGCATTGTGCATGCTAAGAATAAGGCATGAGATGAAATTGTGCGAGAATGCGTGCCTGATATGAGCATGTGATCACCTAATCGCCCTGATGCGTATTACGCGGGTTTCAGATAATAACTGACTGTGTTTACGTGTGATCACATTTCGCCCTGAGGCGTGTTACGCGGGGTGTGCCGTCTTGAGGCGTTTTACGCGGGACAATGCCCGGTACGTCCAAATAACGACCAACCTAAGTTGTTTTACGTGGGCTCTGGTTCGTTAGGAGATCAGTGTTGCGCCTCATGCACTTTGTATCAGGCTAGAGACACTGGACCGGAAATTGAGGAGATCAGTGTTGCGCCTCATGCACTTTGTAGCAGGCTAGAGATACTGGGTCGAAAATAGAGAAGATCAGTGTTGCGCCTCATGCACTTTGTAGCAAGCCAGAGACACTGGATCGGAAATGCTGTCACGCCCTGAACCCCTACGGCACGCGACACCGTCTCTGGTCGATTCAAGCGACGTCCCAGGAATATCGCTGACCTCAAAACGCCATCAGATATTTACTACCACAGCGGATAACAACAATTAAACCCGGACAATTTAAAAAAACTGGGGAGAAAAATCAGGGAGAATGTACATATCTTTTTCATTTCCTTCTCATACCATAATATTTACATTTATAAACTGTCCCATACATGTATATGCACATCGCCTTTCTCGAAAACCGATACTCCAAGGATGAAGACCTGGGTTTACTACTACTCCAAAAATGGTGCTCGCCAAAAATCCATTCTGAGTCTGATTCCTTGTCCTCTGAGTCTGAGTCCCCTTATACTGTTCCATCCACTGAGGACTCCAAAACGTTCTAGTGGCGGTGGCAGAAGATTCATGGATCCTGTCGGGGTTCTGAAATTGTTGGTTGAAACAACCGTGAGAACACTTCTCAGTAAGTTCACCCCTAAACCCAACTTAGGCTATCACGTACCTCCAGACAATTGTGCAATCACATACATATATTCACACATGCTGAAACATCACATCGCAGGTACAACAAATAATATTGTCAGGCTCAAACATGCGCACAACATCATTCAAACTCAATCATGTCAGATGTAAACACGCGCATGTACCACTCTTATCCCATTATTTCGTCAATTCTCATTTCCTCTTTCTCATTCTTCGCCAGTGACCCGCGTAAACGTACACGCCTCAGGTACACTGCGACCACTCACCACATCCGACCTGCGTACTCGTTCACGCCTCAGGCCCCTCGATCGCGCCCCGAGCATCACATGCCTCGGTCCGATCCCACATTCACACTCGATCGCGCCCCGAGCATCACACACCTCGGTCCGATCCCACATTCACACTTTCCTCAGCCCGCGCCAAATGCGACAGGCCTACATGATCGAAACCCGAGCTTATAATGCCTCGGTCCAATCCCGGTCTCATCCGAGCTGATCGTGCCTCGGACCAATTCTCATTCTTGCTTTTTCAAGCCTCAGCCTGTGCCAAATGCAACAGACCTACGTGATCGCTGCCCGAGCTTATGATACTCGGCCCGATCCCATTCTCGCACTTACACATCTTCACATAACTTCCACAATCACATGCCACACTACTTTTCTTTCTTATTCATGCACATGCTCATCAAGCATTTACCACACTCAACTGGCCCATCACACGCGGCCTATGCACGCATCAATTAACACGTACAACATGCTCACTCAGCATTTGACATGGCCAATTTCAACAATTAAATTAATCTGGCCCACGCGTGCACATAATCAAACACATTTCAATCCATCAATCATGGTTGAATAAACACATAAGGCCACTCATGGGCCCACAAACACAGCCACGTTCATAGGCATAATTTCGGCATTTCCGAGCATATTAAACACCACAATCCAACCATACTACCACACACCAAACCGACACCACTTGTCCTTAAATCGAGCCCTGAGCTCGCCAATTCCATTCCACAATATCCGACACTCTAATCAGACTCACTTCAGCCTCGAAATATCCTCATTTCATCCTCAAGTTACCTCATATATCACACAAATAAATACTTAATTAAATCAACCCCATCCAGAATAATTCAAACCTACCCAAAACACATAAATTGCTAATTTTCTCCAGCCAAGTGGCATCGGAATAATTCCGATCCTTCAAGGGACTTTCTCGCCATAATTTCTAGATTCCAAAATTTCAACTTGCATCCCAATCGGACCATCACAGCCCCGTGAACAGTAATTCACAGCTAATGAACAGTGTTTCGCAGCATATGAACAGTAATTCGCAGCCCCCATTTTCTGAATTTCCAATAAATATTACCCGAATTAATTTCTAAGGCCCGCCATAAAATTTTCACTCCCTATCCATGTGATTCCGCACCTAATTTCATACTGATTTTGTCCGAAATCACCCGTCAATACCCAAAGTCCTAAATTAGGTTTAGGCACGACTTACCCGCGTTGGCCAACTCAGCATATCACCTGGTCAATTAAACAATCATTTCAATTGAACCCAAACGTGCATGAATCAAACATATTTACACCAGCCCATTGCACAAATGCACACACAATTCTACCACCACAACTCAATTATAATTAAAACACATGTAAAACACATAAATTTCTATTTTTCTCCCACCAAATGACGCCAAATTGATTCCGGTCCTTCACGGAACTTTCTCACCATTAAATCTCGGTTCTAGAAATCCAACTTGCGTCCCGAACCGAGCATCACAGCCTCGTGAACAGTGAATCACAGCTCGTGAACAGTGATTCTTAGCTTAAAATTCCCTCAAATCGTCCTCCAAAAATTCCAAATTAATTCCTTAAGGCCCGCCATACATTCCCGGTCTAAAGCCCCAACATTTCGCACCCGCACAAGTCCAATTTCACCCAAAATCAAATTGTTCGGCGATACCTGAAATCCTAGATCGGGATTAGAGTATGACTTACCGCGTTCTAGGCTAAAACGGCTAGAACGGAAAGCGGCGGCCCTTAATTGGGGACAACGGCGACGACGTACAACTTTTGGGTGGCGGCGATCGGCTTGGACGGCGATTGGGGCTCACGGCCAAGAGAGAAAAAGAGAGGGAGAGAGTCACAGTGGGGGTTGGTGGTCGGTGTGAGGGCGGCGTGAGGCGGTGACCAGCGGCGTACGAACGGCGGCGTGGCTCGGCGGCGACGGCGATCCGTCCGGCAAGAGAGAAAGAGAGAGGGAGAGGGTGTTCACAGCAAGGGGGGTTCTCACGAAGGAGGGGGAGAGAGGAGAGAGAGGAAGGCTTGTCTAGACTTAAATAGTGCTTTTGACCAAAAAAATATCTAAGGTACAAATGACCAAAATGCCCCTTGCTCTCAAATTAATCCTTTTGTAGTTCTCAAGGGTAAAATGGTCCAATTCCCCGTTTCTTGCTCAAATCAAATTTTTCCGAAGGAATTGAGCACACCAAAAATTGACATGTGTCACGTGCAACATCGTCCTAACGTTCCGGCGTGATTTTCTAATTTTCCGGTGTCCAATTTGGGCAAAATTTCCATAATTAAATTCTATTAAACACAACCCGAGCGTTTCTCGAGCTAACGGGCAGCTTGCTGGGGAAATTCGCTGAATCGACTCATGACTGATACTAAATCGAGTCACGTGCAAGTTCGTTCGGTGCGTGACGACCTCGGTTGTCATTAAACTCGCGAAGATCAATCACTTGATCCGAGGGGTACGATCGTTCGGTATAATTTCAGAATCATTCGTCAAGTCGTTTCATGGTCCAACGGAATCACCCGCGATCCACTACTAGGATAGTGGCGAATCGACCCCTAACTATCCTTGATCGGCCAACAGTGGCTCAAAATATCACTTACGCGATTTAATGGTCGAAATCCATTCACGATCGAATTATCTTTAGTCGCGCGAATTTAATTCCCCTATTAGCCTTTCCCTAATGGTTAGCATTCCCAGGAATGATCAGTTCCGGGTGAGAACTTACTACGAGCACATCTCATAAAATTCAATTATTCAATAAATTCCAATTGGTGGAATTTCGGAATGTCACAAGTGCGTTTTACACGGGTCGTATTAAATAATAATTGAGCATTGAGCCAGTGTGCAGTATGAGCCAGAATGAAACCCCACATGTTGATGACATTGCATGCATAAGAGTGCATGGGCCAGTGTACGAGTGTGCAAGACTTAGTGAATGCATGCGAAACGATCACTATTGAGCATGAGCATACGTATGGTGTACATGTGACCAAGAGCGTGCGCGTATGTGCCGTGATTATTTATCGAAATGCCTAACCTGCAGGGTCAGAGACGCGATTTGACCTGGGCCCGAGGGCCTAGGCTGATCATTGACATTATTTAGTTGTGTACACTTGTTTGGTTTGTCAGGAGATGTATGTTAGCCTAGCCTAGGTTTAGGGGGTTTTACTCACTGAGACGCGTTCTCATTGTTGTATAACCCAAACTTTTCAGACCCTCGCCCCTGATCATGCCGAAGTTGCCGCTACTTTTTGGGATTCCGATGCAAATTCAATGGTCGACCGGTGTATTTCCCTTTGGCAATGGGGAAGCTTATATAAGGTATCGATTGGTAGTTTTTGCGAACGTGGGAGAATATTTCTATCAGACCCAGGAGTACATTGCTTGGTGTCTACGAGACGTTGATAGGATCATAGGCCGGCCTCTCAAGACCTTCGACGTCCCACTTGACGGAAATGGCATGATGGAGCCTATAATTGCGGACGGTGAGGTGATAAATCTTCAGGATGATCATGATTGAGATGTCCAGGATGATGTAATGAATGATGAGCCACATGTGATAGTTGAGAACCCAGATCAGTTCACGAACAAAGAGAATGAGCTAGAGGCCATGGACTTAGATGAGAATGGGGAAGCTGCAGAGATAGGCTCGGATGAAGAGATAGGACTATACCTTGACCCGGAGTTGGAGCCGGACTCCGAAAATGAGAGGGCCGCGGCAAAAGATATGGATTCAGAGGAGTCTGAGCCTCAGGAGAGTTCTTCAGAGGAGTCCTCAAAGTCTGATCCAGACTGAGAGTCCTAGTATAGGTCCTAACCCTTAGTTGGAAAGATCGTACCTTTTTTACTGTGACCTTCCCCATAGGTGGCCTATCTTCCCTTAGCCACTTGCCCCTTTTTGATCTAGTGGCTGTTGACTGTTTTCTGTGCTTGTGTCTTTGATCCGTAAAAAGTACTTTGTAAAAGATTTCCATTTTGAAATGAAAATGTATATTTGTAATTATATTCCTATGTGACTTGTTGTGCTATATTTGGTCTCGTGTATTTATATTGTACAGGTGTTTATTTATTACTTCTGCATGTGCCTTATCTCTATTTGAGTGTTGGGTCGGCAACGCGTCCTGGGAGCGTTGCACCATAATCGACCGAAGGTGGGATGCTCGTGTACCGGAGGGTTCGGGGCGTGACATCCACGTTTGATTTGATATCAGAGTAAGGTTAGCTCGATCCATTTCGATCGAAATTTGGAGTGATAAGGAGCGATGAGACCATGGGTAGTCCATAGGGTGACCTCGTGTGCTAATTACATCTCTTGACAGTTTATGCTTTGGGTGATTGATTGTGTGACCGTAATAATGTAGGTGCGGCAAGACCTGAGGTAAGTGTGCTAATCTCCTTGGGTGAAGTTTTGCGTTAGTTGTGTTGGAACGCATGCTGAGTGCTAGCTTGTTGCGCTAGATACCTACTTAGGACTTAGACTGGGTTAGATTGGTTTAAGTCTTTAATTCCTTAGTGGAATTATAGCAGGTAGTTGAGTAGCCGAGTTCGTAAGGATGAGTAGGAGAAGAGGAAAAGAGCCCCAAGGTCAGTCTAGCGAGGGAGTTCGTGAGGCTAGAGATCCAAGGTTCGACGATGTGATGGATACCCTGTGGGAAATAGGGCACATAATGGGTATGCAAGCACAAAAAAGGGCCGCAGCTTATGCTCAGGCTGCTAAGGCCACACCAATTGCTGGCAATGAAGGTAATCAGGCCCCACAAGGGCAGGCCCAACCCGCAGTACCTAGACAGATGCCCCAACTGATAGAGCAATTTCTAAAGATGAAGCCGCCAAAGTTTAATGGCAAGAGTGACCCCGAAGTTACCCCAGATTGGATAGATGAATTAGAGAAGGCCTTTGAGGTGTTGGGGTGCACCGATGCAGAGAAAGTGACGTTGGCGGTGTATTAGTTGCAGAGTAGTGCGAATGATTGGTGGAAAGCCACTAGGGGTAGGGTATTCCTGGAAGGTACAGAGTTGAATTAGGCAGTGTTTGTTGAAAGTTTTTATGGGAAGTACTTTTCGGAAGTCGCACAAGAGAGGAAGTTAATGGAATTCATGCGACTATGCTAAGGTCAGATGACCGTTGAACAGTACGAAGCAGAATTTGCAAGATTAACCAAGTTCGCACCGACTATGGTTGAGAACCCACGGAGATTCCGAGATGGTTTGAAGGCGGATCTCCGGAGCCAGATTTTGTCGCACAATATCAAAGATTTTGGAGAAATGTATGAGCGGGCACAGATTATAGAGCGGGGTTAGCAAGAAAGAGCAGCCGCTTCTGGATTGCGGTTTGCCCAGAACAGAGACAACCGCCGTATGAGGAAAAAGCCTATGACACAAAACAGGCGGTTTGTTCCACCCACTAGGTGGAATATAGGGAAGCCGAGCACCCAGCCGAGTAGATTTGGGGCATGTTTCAAGTATGGGAGTCTGGAGCACCAGATTAACAATTGCCCACAGCAGCATTCCTCGGGACCGCCTAGGTTGCCACAGTCGCGAGTTGGAAATTAAGCCGGACCTCCCCCACCGGCCAATCAAGGACGACCACCGACGCATGGAAGAGTTTATGCTATGGCGCGCAGAGAAGCTAAGGACGCACCGGGTGTGGTCACAGGTACTATTTCTCTCTGCGATCATGCTGCTTATGCGTTATTTGATCCGGGGGCGATCCACTCTTTTATTTCGGAGTAATTTGTTAAGCTAATTGGTTTGGAATCGATGTTTCTTGAGACTATGCTTAGTGTGTCAACACCTATGAATGATAAGATATTAGTCTCTTTTGGTTGTCCCAACTGTAAGATTGTGATTGAGGGTAGAGAAGAAAGTATCGACTTGGCAGTGTTGGCCATGTTCGATTTTGATGTGATAGTTGGGATGGATTGGCTTATGAGCCAGAAGGCCGTCATGGATTGCGGCAGTAGGACGATCTAATTTAATCTGATTGGACGTCCAAGGTTTAAATTTCAGGGAAACCGAGGAGAAACCTTGATTCCTTGGATTTCTTCGCTCGAAGTGACGAAATTGTTAGATGATGGATGTGAAGGATATTTAGTGAATGTTGTGGATCTAATAATGGTGGAACCTAAGTTGGAAGAGATACCCGTAGTATGCAATTTCCTCGAAATCTTTCCTGAGGAATTGCCTGGTTTACTGCCCGAGCGAGAAGTGGAATTTGTGATAGAGTTGGCATCAGGAACAAAGCCGATTTTAAAGGCACCGTATCGGATGTCATTGTCAGAATTAAAAGAACTGAAGATCCAGATGTAAGAGTTGTTGGACAAGGGTTTTATTCATCCTAGTGTATCTCCATGGGGAGCACCGGTCCTGTTTGTGAGGAAAAGGACAGGACATTGAGGTTATATATTGATTACCGGCAGTTGAATCAGGTGACGATTAAGAACAAGTATTCACTACCGAGGATCGATGATTTATTTGATCGGTTGCAAGGAGCATCCATGTTTTCTAAGATTGATTTGTGGACCGGATATCATTAGCTGAGAATCCGAAAGGAGGACATACCTAAGACAGCTTTTAGGACGTGGTATGGGCACTATGAATTTATAGTGATGCCCTTCGGATTGACCAATGCCCCTGCAGCCTTCATGGATCTAATGAACAGAGTGTTCAAGGAATTTCTAGATAGATTTGTCATAGTGTTCATCGACGACATTTTGGTGTATTCGAAAAGCCCGGAGGAGCATGAGGTGCATTTGACTGAAGTATTATGGACCTTAAGAGAACACGCACTCTTCGCTAAGTTCAGTAAGTGTGAGTTTTGGCTAAGTAGAGTAGCGTTTCTTGGTCATATAGTATCAGGAGATGGAATCTCTGTAGACCCGATGAAAATTGAGGCAGAGATGAAGTGGCCAAGACCGACCTTCGTAATAGAGATCCGAAGTTTCTTGGGATTGGCTGGCTATTATCGACGTTTTGTAGAAGGATTCTCGTCGATAGCTATGCCGTTGACGCGATTGCTTAAGAAGGAATCTAAGTTCGTATAGGACGATAAATGTGAGAAGAGTTTTCAGGAGTTGAAGCATAGGCTAACAACTGCCTCAGTGTTGACCATTCCGTCCGGACCAGGAGGATTTGAGGTCTACAATGACGTGTCACTAAGAGGACTTGGTTGTGTTTTGATGCAGCACGGAAAAGTAGTTGCGTATGCGTCGCGTCAGTTGAGGCCGCATGAAATGAACTATCCGACGCATGATTTGGAGTTGGCAGCGATCGTCTTTGCCCTTAAGATCTGAAGACATTACTTGTGCGGAGAAAAGTTCCAGGTTTATACGGATCATCAGAGCCTCAAGTACTTATTTTCATAGAAGGAATTAAATATGAGGCAGCGCCAATGGATGGAACTTCTAAAGGACTACGATTACAATATCATGTACCACCTAGGAAAAGCAAATCGAGTAGCGGATGCGCTAAGTCGTAAGTCAATCATGGCGCATATGATGGTCAGAGAGTGGACCTTGCTAGAAAGACTCAGGGACTCGGAGTTCAAATTTGAGGTGAGTCAGATGTCTAGCCTAATGGCCGCATTGAGAATTGAATCGGAAATCCAAGCAAGGATTAAGGCACTCCAATCTACAGACCTAGAGATACAAAATATTATTGGAATGGATGCCGCCTTAAGGAAACCGGAATTTCAAGTGAGTGAGGATGGAATTTTGAAGTTCCAAGGGTGATTGTGTGTGCCTGATGAGTTTGAGCTTAAGGAGGAAATTTTAAGTGAGGCCCATCGCAGTAATTACAGTATCCACCCAGGTAGTATAAAGATGTACCAGAATTTACAGCAGCATTATTGGTGGAATGGACTGAAGAAAGATATGGCTAAGTATGTGGCCAAGTGCTTGACCTGTCAGCAAGTAAAGGCTCAGCACTGTAAGCTTGGAGGACTATTGAGACCATTGAAAATTCTCGAGTGGAAATGGGAGCACATCACGATGGATTTTGTAACGGGCTGCCACGAAGCCAGAGAGGACACGACTTAATATGGGTGATAGTAGTTCGACTGACTAAGTCAGCGTACTTCTTGACAGTGCGAAAGAACTTTGAGCTGGAAAAGTATGCAGAGTTATATGTACGACAGATAGTCCGTCTTCATGGAGTACCAGTGACGATCACATCGGATCGTGATCCGAGGTTTACAGCGAGTTTTTGGAAAAGTCTGCAAGTGTCCATGGGAACAAAGTTGCAATTTAGTACGGTCTATCATCCGCAGATAGATAGCCAGTCTGAAAGGACAATTCAGACCCTAGAGGACATGCTGAGAGCTTGCGTATTGGATTTTCAAGGCAAATGGAAAGAACAATTACATTTGATGGAATTTGCCTATAATAATAGCTATCAGCAAAATATTCAGATGGCACCATTCGAAGTCTTATATGGTAGGGCTTGTAGGACGCCTTTATACTGGGACGAAGTTGGTGAACGAAGTATTACAGGCCCAGAGTTGGTACAGCAAACGGTGAAAGCCGTTAAGATTATCCGAGATAGACTGAGGACAGCGCAGAGTCGCCAAAAGAGTTACGCCGATCGGAGACGACAACCTTTGGAATTTCAAGTTAGAGATCACGTATTTCTCAAGGTGTCGCCTATGAAAGGATTATCTCGATTCGGCAAGAAAGGAAAGCTCAGTCCAAAGTACGTCGGCTCATTTGAGATTTTAGAGAAGTTTGGTGATATGGCCTACCGACTTGCCTTGCCGCCCAACTTGTCACAAGTGCACAATGTTTTTCACGTGTCGATGTTGAGGAAGTACGAACCAGACCCGACCCACGTTCTGAAGTACGGGGAGATAGACATGGACGACAGAGTGTCGTACGTGGAAAGACCAGTCAGGATCGAAGATAGAAAAAATCGTGTGCTAAGGAATAAGACGATCCCAATGGTCAAGGTCGTCTGGGAGCACCATGGGACTGAAGGTGCCACATGGGAAAGTGAAGAGGCCATGAGACGTCAACACCCCCATTTATTTGAGTAATTAAGTGAGTTTGCAAATTTCAAGGATGAAATTTTTGTAAGGGGGAAAGAATTGTAACACCCCGAATTTCGACTCAATTCCGGAATTAATAAAACGAGTATTATTTCTCATTTCACTTTAGTAAGTCTCGCCCAAAACTGATCACTCTCGAGATACTAACCAAATGGGAATGGCTAATTAGAAAACACGGTACGTAGACTAAGGACCCGATTGCCAACCTGGCAAAGATTTCGAAAAACGATGAGGAAATATTTTGGACCAATGTGGGCCGATCCTAGAAAGGTGATAGATGTGGTTTGGCCAAGACCAACGACGTATGATCGGATAGCAAGTGATTCTACAAGACCGAAAGTACGCGTGGCCAACCGATCCTGAACTTGAACCGAACAATCGAAACCTTAAGAACTAGCGATAGTTTCTCTCGTTCTCCCGATAATCGAGGCCGTGATGGCTTGGAAAACTCAAGTCGATACGCGTAACTCCTAAATAGCCGCCCGTTAGTGAGAGACACTGAAATTTGAAATTGAGCAAGTTTTGATCGCGTAATTGAGCTCGGACTTCGATATCGATTTTCGAGAGCTTAAAATGCTATTTTTACGGAACCGATGTTATATTATGTTGGCCACTCATATTTTGGGTTGGTACGGTCGAAAAATGGAATTTCGGCCCGGAACCGAAAAATGACCGTTTTGCCCCTGGACCGTATGTTGGGTATTCCGAATTTTGGACTGGAAATTTGGAATTAATTAAATTGGATTTTCTGCTCAATTATTGGGGCAAATGACCAAAATACCTTTGCATTATTGGATTGGAATAATTATGGGCCACTGAATTAGGGGTAAAATGAGAATTAGCCTAGGATTTTGACAAGTGTCCCCCACTAGCCACTATATTTGACCCCTTTGATCATTCTCTCTCGTTATTTTCCCTCTCATCTCTCCTGGCTAGCCCTCCCACGATCGTCCCCTCCGCCGATCCTCCTCCTCCGCCGTTCGTGAGCAAGTTGTTGCTCGCTGGAGCCGCCGCGCCGCTGTGCCAAGCCGCCGTTCCCGCCGTGCCTCACCACCACCTCACCAGCATCACCATCCCATTCTTTCTCTCTCTCCCCTTTGTTCCCCCTCCTTGACCGTGTAAGACCGCCACCGCCGGAACTACCGGATCGCCACCATCATGCATCGCCGAGGCCACTATTCGCCGTTCCTCATCGGACACCAGCTGACCGACCCTCTCTCTCTCTCGATCATCACGATCACCATCATCGCCACCTTCAACCGCCGTCCGTACAATCGCCTCCCGCCGCCGTGAGCCATGCCGCCATCCACCGTTGGAACGCCGCCGCCGATTTCGCCGTTCATCGGCAATTGGCCGTCCGTTCTTGTCATCCTAGTTTAGATTTAAGTGAGTATAACTTTCTAAACCCGGTCTAGGATAGTGTACATTTTTAGACGGACCCGATTTAGAGTATACTAGTACGATTTGAGGAAATTTGATACCGGTAGTTCGAGGTTGACATCGCGATTAATTTGGCAGATTATTGTAGTGATCTAGTGGCGAACTGGAGGTCGATAATGGATTGAATTGTGGCTGTCCACACTGATAAATTGTTGGACTATATTAGGCCATTTAGGGAATTTATTGGCTGAATTGCCGGAATTGTCCGGGGTGACTGATGGTTGATTGAATTGAGATAAATTATAATTGCCATGTTGTGTGTTTGTGTGGCCGAATTGTGCGAAGTGTGATTGGCCATTTGATGGCTTGAATTGAATGCCGAATTGTGAATTGTGAAGTTGGGCTGCACGGTATTAATTGGCCAATTGAGCACGTTATTATGGCATTGATTGATTGAATGCCTGATTGTGGTATGTGCTGCTCATGTTGCATTGTACGACATTGCTTGGCCACGCATTGTGTATGCCGAGAATGAGGCATGAGATGAAATTGTGCGAGAATTCGTGCCTAACATGAGCATGTGATCACCTAATTGCCCTGATGCGTGTTACGCGGGGTTCAAATAATAATTGGCTGTTTGTACGTATGATCACATTTTGCCCTGAGACGTGTTACGCGGGGTGTGCCGTCCTGAGGCGTTTTACACAGGATGATGCCCGGTACGTCCGAATGACGACCAACCTGAAGCGTTTTACGCGGGCTCTGGTTCATGAGGAGATCAGTATTGCGCCTCATGCACTTTGTAGCATGCTAGAGACACTAGGTCGAAATTTGAGGAGATCAGTGTTGTGCCTCATGCACTTTATAGCAGGCTAGAGACACTGGGCCGGAAATTGAGGATATTAGTGTTGCGTTTCATGCACTGTGTAGCAGGCTAGAGACATTGGATCGGAAATGCATTTTACGCGGGTCGTATTAAATAATAATTGAGTATTGAGCCAGTGTGCAGTGTGAGCCAGAATGATACCCGGCATGTTGATAACATTGCATGCATAAGAGTGCATGGACCAGTGTGCGAGCATGCAAGACTCAGTGAATGGCATGCGAAACGATCACTATTGAGCATGAGCATATGTATGGCGTACATGTGACCAAGAGCGTGCGCGTATGTGCCGTGATTGTTTATCGAAATGCCTAACCTGCAGGGTCAGAGACACGATTTGACCTGGGCCCGAGGGCCTAGGCTGATCATTGACATTGTTTAGTTGTGTACACTTGTTTGGTTTGTCAGGAGATGTATGTTAGCCTAACCTAGGTTTAGGGGGTTTTACTCACCGAGACGCGTTCTCATTGTTGTATAACCTAAACTTTTTAGACCCTCACCCCTGATCATGCCTAAGTTGCCGCCGCTTTTTGGGATTCCGACGCAAATTCAAGGGTCGACTAGTGTATTTCCCTCTGGCAATGGGGAAGCTCGTATAAGGTATCGATCGGTAGTTTTTATGAACATGGGAGAATATTTCTATCAGACCCAGGAGTACATTGCATGATGTCTACGAGATGTTGATGGGATCATAGGCCGGCCTCTCAAGACCTTCGACGTCCCGCTTGACGGAAATGGCATGATGGAGCCTATAATTGCGGACGATGAGGTGATAAATCCTCAGGATGATCCTGATTGGGATGTCCAAGATGATGTAATGAATGATGAGCCACATGTGATAGTTGAGGACCCAAATCAGTTCATGAACGAAGAGGTTGAGCTAGAGGCCATGGACTTAGATGAGGATGGGGAAGCTACAGAGATAGACTCGGATGAGGAGATAGGACTATACCTCGACCCAGAGTTGGAGCCGGACTCCGAAGATGAGAGGGCCGCGACAGAAGATATGGATTCAGACGAGTCTGAGCCTCAAGAGAGTTCTTCAGAGGAGTCCTCAGAGTCTGATCCAGACTGAGAGCCCTAGTATAGGTCCTAACCCTTAGTTGGGAAGCTCGTACCTTTTTTACTGTGACCTTTCCCGTAGTTGGCCTATCTTCCCCTAGCCACTTGCCCCTTTTTGATCTAGTGGTTGTTGACTTTTCTGTGCTTGTGTCTTCGATATGTAAAAAGTTTCCCTTTTGAAATGAAAATGTATATTTATAATTATATTCCTATGTGGCTTGTTGTGCTATCTTTGGTCTCGTGTATTTATATTATACGGGTGTGTATTTATTGCTTCCGCATGTGCCTTATCTCTATTTGAGTGTTGAATCGGCGACGCGTCCTGGGATCGTTGCACCATAATCGACCGAAGGTGGGATGCTCGCGTACCGGAGGGTTTGAGGCGTGACACGATTCGTGACGACTTCGGTTGTCATTAAAATCGCGATGATCAATCACTAGATCCGAGGGGCACGATCGTTCGGTATAGGTTTAGGATCATTCGTCAATTCATTTCATGGTCCAATGGAATCACTCGCGATCAACTACTATGACAGTGGCGAACTGACCCCTGACTATCCTTGGATCGATCAACAGTGGCTCAAAATGTCACCTCAACTATTTTATGGTCGAAAATCAATTCACGATCGAATTTTCTCTTTGTCGCACGAATTTAGATCCCTGATTAGCCCTTTCCCAATGGTTAGTATCCCAGGAATGATCAGCTCCGGGTGAGAATTAACTACGAATACATTCATAAAACTCAATATTTTATAAATCCTAAATGGACCAATTTTCAGGATGTCACATCTCATACTTTCCCTCTGATGACAACTTAAATTTCCTTATGAAAGCACATACCCAAAAAGAGACACTGAACAACCTTTTCGCTGTGAATTAATAGCTAAACTCGTTAGTCCTCTTCTTATTTTTTCTGCTCTTAAAGCTGAGGGAGTACGTCAACTACACGGAGGACTACGTTAACATCATGTTGGATGACAAACAAAACAATCTTCTGCAGATGGGAGTGCTGATAACAACTGCTATTCTGGTGATCAGCGGGTACATAGTCCTCGCCGGCGTGATGGGCATTAACATCGCCATCATACTTTGGCATCCCACAAATCAGTCCCGCGAGGACTTCGTATGGACCAACGTCGCTTGCACCATCATGACCATCTTATTGTATGTTGGCATAGTTGCATGGTACATATACAAAGGATTGGTCTATTAAGGGCATGTAGAAATTTAAGATCACCTGCAAAATAAGCGAAATGTTTAGGATCGGTTGAGGTAGACACCCTCCATGGATAGTTTGCTATGACTACTGCAGACTGTAATTCTGAACTTGTGGCTCATGTAATCTTGAAGCATATGGACACAAGGAGAGATGATTCCCAGTAAAATGAAAGAAAAGAGGATATCAAGAAATATTGCTGTAGTAATCATCAAGTCTGGAAAATGAGACAGACTTCGGCCAGAGAATGAGGAAATGGGTTGAACCAATGCATGTTGACAAAGAGCCGGTTCTGATAAAATATGTCTCGAATTTGAGCTCGATAGACGAAACCCGATCCAAGAATAATTATTATTTGTGGATGTTTGAATATTCTGAATTGAATATTTTTCATTTTGCTTTGATGCAAAGAAAATAGAAAAGGAAAGTCCGAAATTTGGACTTCCTGGGCCAGTTCGGAATAGTGCAATGCAAAATACGGAAACTTTCTTTTATGAGTTGTGGTCAATTTTATTTCCATGTGGACGTTGGGCTTCTTATCATGAAAGAAAGGAAATTATGGACATGTGGCAAATTTCATGAGTCGGTCAAAGAAAAGAAGAGGAAAGTTGACTTTGTTGACTGCATTCCATTAGGATTGCATGGAATCCCTTTCCAAGCTGGAGTCGGCCACCGTGCGTTCACTTCTTGGGCTATATAAGGGCCGTTCTTTTGCCGCAAGATTTGCACGAAGTTGATGTGAGCAGACTTGAAGCACCGTTTTCTCTAAGTGCCGTGGGTGCTAAATTTCCGAGTGACATCCATAGATGCTAGGTGTTTGGCAATGGGTTCGTGGTTTTGTCGTGGAATTACACCAACAATTCAAATGTTTGTAGCGATTAAATCTTGTGGTAAGATTTGTGTCAATTCTTTCGTGAGATTGAAAGATTATTTCGTAAAGAATTATGGGGCTAAACACTACGTGTAATATTGGGTGTAATTGGGGCTTGAGAAACATTGAGAGTATTTGAATGACTCGAGTGTAGTTGTAATCTCTGTTGTATCGCTTGATCAATAAGGGAATTCTATGCTGCTCTCCCCATGGACGTAGGTCATTATGATCGAACCATATAAATCTGGTGTCCGATCTATTTTCTTATTCTGTCAATTTTATTGTTCGATCGCTTGGCTTCCGCAACAGGTTCCATTGAAGCTAGTATGAGCCCTCCTGGCATGCCCGGCATGGGTATTCTCGACGGACAACTTGATGGAAATGTCGTAAAAGAATGAGTAGAAGCAAAAAAAAATAAAAAAGGATTAATACCATAAAAAATTCCAAATTGGTACACCTATGACAAATTTACCCCAAATTAATTTTTTAACTACAAAAAAACCAAATCGGTACACTTGTGACAAATTTACCCTCTATTATTTTTCGTTAAATTTTACCATCAAATTAGTGAGTTGGATGACGTGACAATTAACAGGTGTACTGGTTTGAAATTTAACGCTTCGTTTGTCGTAGGTTTACCGGTTCACAATTTTTCATGGTATTAATCCAGTTTAATAGAAATTAACGAAAGTAAATTTGTCACAAATACAGCTTTGGGTTTTTGGAGATCAAAAAATTAGTTTGAAGTAAATTTATTATAAGTGTACCAGTTTGAGGTTTTTGGTGATTAAAAAATTAGTTTGTGATAAATTTATCACGTATACCGATTTGGGGGGCCTTTGTGGTTATTAACAAAAAAAAAACAGTGACGTAGAAAAGAATGATTGGTCTTCAAAAAAACCATATAGATAAGAAGTATGACCCCGGCATCGATGACCCCGGCATCGATAACCCCGTCTTTAATCTGCCATTGACACTGAGTAGGTCTTCATAGATAATCAGTATAATGATGCTCAATGGCTTCCCAAATACTCACAAACAGTTTACTTAAAAATATCAGTGCAGCATTCTTCTGCAGACAAGAACTTGATAGAGGCCATTCTTCAAAAAGGTCGCATGACCGTAGATTGAGGAGGCCTAATATATCGAAATCAGCTACAATTATTTCACCTTCAATCTTGCGTCCATGTACTCGGAAGGATGATTATCAGGAGGATTTTTCGTTCTAAAATCTTTGACAGCTTTATCGAATGTGCCCCTTATGTGCTGACACATCAGCATCAGATCTTGGCAAGCATCTTTCAGTACCTCTCTTGCTGGCTCATCTGAGAAACACCACGTAAAAGATTCAAACAGAGTGAAATACATAAAAAGCCACTCTGGAGATCACCAGAAAAGAAAATGCCAGATGAACAACAGCTCCATTGGTTACACAAGGTGGGGGAAGATGAATGCGAGACATGAAAGCTAAGCCTAATGCCTGGGAAAGGGAGGCCACTACTAACCAGGGCAATCCTCTCCAATCTTCTGTGGAAGAACTTTCATGGCTCTAAGGTGCAAAGTTAAAACAGAGAGTTGGTGCAATTTTGAATGACTTAACAATGCTGGGTATGGCAACATGTATTAAAGATTCTGTGATTTGCTGTGCGGATTCCATGAGCTCGTCAAACCATTTTTTGACAAAATCCAGTAACACTTAAATCGTATGTCCTGGTCTACCCATCTCTAAGAAAAAAACATAACCAACTACAATTTCACACTATAACATGATGTTTAGAAGCAAAGCAAAGCATCCTAAGTACATCACATCTCTTAGGCTTGAGATTGATGAGACAATATAATGCCCGTAGTTTGAACTCGAACATTAACCCGGGCTTCCGAAGGATGAGGAATGCTGTAACCACAAAATATTACCGGTTGTCTGCAGAATAGACACAACAAGCATTAAAACTCTATGGAATCTAAACTTACCAAAAACAGACAAACTGTGCAATAGCAAGAACAGAAAATATGGAGAAGATTGAAGTATACTAGAAGGTGCTGCTATGATCTATACCAGGGAGAAAAGGAAAAGTACAGCAGAAAATGCACCAGCTTGTGTTTCATCATATCGTTTTTCCATATTCATTACTCGCCAACAAGACACAGTGTTGACACCTAAATTTTGGCGCATCACTTAGTGTAATTTGCATAGAAAATTAGGGATTAAATTTTTAACCCCTAAACAAAAAATATTTTAAATTGCATAACATGTAGTTTAAATTCATTTTAGATTAATTGCATTTTTGCATCGGACCGGCGATGACAAATGAGCTTAAATTTCATCAAACGGGACTCGGCTCGCTTGAAATGCACGGGCCGGGAATTACAAGTCAAACGGGCTTGGTCGTTTTAATTTGAACTTAATTCAGCTCATTATCATTAATTAATTCAGCCCATTTAAATTAAAGCCCAAGCCTAAGCCCATTAAGACTAGAAAGCCCATCTAATTGACCTAGGTTAATACTATATATACATTATTAGGTCAGATTTTGGGGGGGGGCCAGAATTTTCAGATCAGAATTTTGAGAGTGTGAGAGTAAGAAAGAGAGAGAGAGAAAGAAGTCGCGCGCCACGCCCGCCGCGCGCCCCGCCTGCCGCGCGCCACGCCCGCCGCCGCCGCCGCCCTGCCGTGCCTGCTGCACGCCCCGCCTGCCGCGCGATACAGCCGCGCCTGCCGCGCCTGCCGCCCGTCGCCGCGCCCCGCCGCGCCTGCTGCCCGTCGCCGCGCCCTGCCGCCGTCCCTGCCGCGTGATCACCGCCGCGCCCGCCGCGCCCGCCGCCGTCCCTGCCGCGCGACACAGCCGCGCCTGCCGCGCCTGCCGCCCGTCGCCGCGCCCTGCCGCGTCTGCCGCCCGTCGTCGCGCCCCGCCGCGCCTGCTGCCCGTCGCCGTGCCCTGCCGACGTCCCCGCCGCTGTCCCCGCCGAGCCCGACGCTGCTGCTGCCGTCCTCGCCGGAGCCGTCGCACGCCGGCGCTGCCTTGCTGTTCCGTCGCCGTTCCCTGCCGCCGTCCCTGCCGCCGCCGGAGCTGACGCACGCCGCCAACGCTGCTGCCGCTCTTCCCGCCGTGCGTCACCGCCGCAGTCCGAACGATCACGCCGCTGCCGCCGTCGCTCCGCCACCGCTGCTGTCCCGGAGTTGCGCCATCACAAGCACCGTCGTAAACAGTGTCGCCGCCGTCCTCGTGGTCGCGCCACCGCCGGTTCGCCGTTCTCCGCTCGTCCCGATTCGCAATCCCGATCCGCGAGTCCAAATTTGGAAAGTAATCCGGAAATCAGGTGAGGATCTCTATCCGGTATATTTTTCAAAATATTTAGATTCCAGTTTGGATGTTTGAATATTCTGTGAATATTGTGTGGATTGCTAGATATTTTAGGATAATGTTTGCCTTGTTCGTAATATTCAAAAATATTCAAAATTAGGAAACTTTCCTAATCGGCAATGTATCTGGACAACTATCTGACCTTATCCCTAAGGTACGATACGTGGTGATACAGAAAATCATTATTCTATCCATAATCATTTGGATACAATAATAGATTTTATTTGCTTTCCAAATTTAAATAATCAACTTTCTGTCGATATCTATAACCCTATAGATATGACTGTTAGTTTGATTTTCGTGCCTAATCCGAGTTTGAAATGAATTTTGCGGATCGCGTGGTTGTTTTAAATGTGGATGCTATCTCTGTTTAAATTGTTTTTTCCTTTTCAAATAAAAAAATTCAAAAAATATCAGTTAGGATTTGAATTTGAGTTTTGCATGTCTAGGAATCCTAAATATATCTAGACGATAGAGTAATTATTTAATTTAAATTAGGATTTGAGATAATCTATTTCCTAGTTTAAATTAAGTAATTTTCTAATCTTAATAGATTATTTAGGTTATTTTTTAATTCCGAATTTTCATGAAAACCCCAAAAAAGAATGAATTGTTTTATGGCAGATTAGGATAGATTGCATTTTTAAATTAGGTAATTTATTATTTCGAATTTTAACAAAAACCTCAAAAACAAGTCATGTTATGATATGTTAAGTCATCATAGGTTGCATGTTAATTTAGGCATATTTTTATTCCGAATTTCATCAGAAAATACCAAAAATAAATCATTTGCCCGTCATCAGAATTAGGTCACGTCGTCGCATGACATATAGTTTGCATGCTAGGTTGCATTACTTGCATGTCATTTTTGCACGTCATTGCATATAGGTTAGCTTTCATTTAAATAAGCGAAAATCCAAAAATATTGAGTGAATTGCTTGTTAATTAGAAATCATATTAGGATGGTTGATGTGATTTTCTAGCTAACCATGCAGATGCTTACGTTGCTTCGAGGTAAGTAATTCTCCCAATCTTGCAATTTATTTAATGTTTTGATTATTGGGTGTTAAATTGGTGGTTTGCGTACCCGCATGAACACCTCACATGTTAGTGACTAAGTTAAAATGAATCCAGATTGCTTGCCAAAACATTTTTGAAAAGAAAAGGTACCGAAAGGGCGTTAGACTAGATCTAGCGTAATCAAGTCCCCGAGCTTAGAATCTCTGGTTCGTAGGAATAAAACATACCTCCCTATGTTTTATTTAGGTTTCTAATCGACCTACCACAAATAGATTAGTGGCGACTCCAAGTATGAAAATATTGGCATGTTAAAAAACTTAAATCCTAAGTTGCGAATTGGTAGGGCTTGGGAGGGCCCGAGTTAGGCTTAGTCTTAACAATCCATTAGCCTGAGAGAAAAAACTTTAGGTCGCGACACACAGTAATTCAGGCGTCATTCGATGGTTTCACCCAACGAAAAGCGAAAGTAAGAAGTGACCTTCATTTTGAGGGAAAAATGAACATTCAATATGTGATAATGATAGGCAAAAACTCATACGTAATAACTATCCAATTAAAATTCTTCCCGCTAGTAAGTTTGCTGCTTAATAACATCTCTTGATGCAGAATCTATTAGCGGTGCGTTTCTGGACCAATTGGACAAGCAGAAGTCCAAACGGAAGGCGAAACGGTGATGTGACTAGAACCGGTGGACCCGGTCGATGACATTGGATATTTTTTTATGAGTTAATTTAAAAAGGCAGTTTCCTAATTTTGATGTTTTATGCTTTCCAATTTAAATTAGGTAACTTTCCTATTATGATTAGATTTCCAATTCAGATTAGGTAACTTTCCTATTATAATTAGGTTTCCTATTGTAATTAGGTTTTACTCCTATAAAAGGGTGTTTAGGGTTTGTTTTGATTCAAAACATTATTATCATCAATATTGAATTTCGAGATTTTTCTCTCTAAGCAAGATTTTGCTTCAATTATTCGCGGAACGCTGCGTCAGGTGGTATCAGAGCCTATAGCGACTGGCGGTGGTCTTCGTGACGATGCTCAGGAGACTGGAGCCCCAACCCTTGGGGACGACGCGCTACAACATTTGGAGCAGCGTTTAATGGAACGCTTGGATCAACGATTCGATCAAAGTCTTCGTCGTTTCGAAGAACGATTTGACGAGTTGACAGAACGATTCAAAGGTCTCGGCGTTGATGTGAATCGGAATCGGCGGAACGACAGAGGCCCGGGTGCATATCTTGCTCGTGGTGATCCTGTTGATAGGCCTGTTCTTGTCCGCAGGCAGAATAACCCTTTATTTTCAGAGAGTTCGAAAGAAGAAGAAACTGAAATTTTTTATGAGGAACGTGCTGATTATGGCGGCAAACGTCGTCATGGAGGATTTCAAAGAGGATATGATCAGAGAGATGGAAGATGACGTTACGACGATCGTGAAGGTAATGACTTTAAATTGAAAGTCGATATTCCTTATTTTAATGGAAGTCTGGGCATAGAAGAATTTCTGAATTGGCTTGCTGATATAGACAGATTTTTCAACTATATGGAGACCCTTAGTGAGAAAAGGGTGCGATTAGTAACCTATAGATTAAAGGGGGGTACGTCTGCATGGCGGGAGAGATTGCAGAATAAGAGGGAGCGAGAAGGGAAAGATAAAGTTCGAACTTGGACTAGAATAAGAAGGCTATTGAAGCAAAAATTCCTTTCACCCGATTATGAACAGATTATGTTCCAGCAGTACCAACATTGCCAGCAGGGTAATCGAACTGTGCATGAGTATACGGCCGAATTTATGAGATTGGCGGAGCGAAATAATTTATCAGAGACGGAGGGACAGCAAGTGGCCAGATATCTCGATGGTTTGAAACCCTTCATTCGAGATAAAATTGGAGTGCAGTTTCTGCGAAATTTAATTGAAGCCAAGAATATGGCGATGAAGGCAGAATTGATGCAGCAAGATAAGGGAAGAAGAGCCTACGAAAATTATCGAGATAGCAGTTCGAGCAATTCGGTAGAAAAAAGCAGTTTCAATAATCGTTTTAACGCAAGGCGAAATCAGGAAGATAAGATAGTAGAAAAGCGCCTTATGAACGAGCCAAAGGATAAGGGAACGCAAGCACAGAAAACTGCGAACCCTAACCCTTATACTAAACTAGCCGCGATAAAGTGTTACAGGTGTAATCAGCCTGGGCACCGTTCTAATGAATGCCCTCAGAGAAAGACCGTAAACGTAGCAGCGAGAGAAGAGGAGGAAGATGGATATTGCTGTGCGCTGGATGGTGAGGATGATGATTTTAAAGATGAAGAAGAGGAGCAAGTAAACTGTGTGGTGCGCAGGATGATGTTGGCCCCAAAATAGGAAGATGATTCGCAGCGCCATCAGTTATTCCGAACCAGGTGCACCATTCTGGAAAATATTTTTGCTGTGGTTATTGATAGTGGAAGTATGGAGAATATCATTAGGAAGGAGGCAGTGAAGAAGCTGGGGATACCCATGGAGAAGCATCTTAATCCCTATACGTTAAGATGGATTAAATCTGGAGCGAAAAGCATTCAAGTGACTGAACGATGCAAAATTCCATTCCCCATTGGAAAATATCATGATGAGCTATATTGTGATGTAGTAGACATAGATGTATGTCATGTGTTATTTGGAAGGCCGTGGCAATTTGATGTAGATGCTCAACATTCGGGAAGAAGTAATCAGTATAATTTCGTGAAGGATGGAGTGAAGTATACATTGCTGCCACTAAAGAATAAAGGAAAAGAATCTTCTGAAAATAATTTCCTTACCTTTACAAGGAAATTTGAAGCTGAGGTTAAGGAGATCTGACAGATTCACTTGCTGGTCGTAAAACAAGTAATTGAGACTGAGGCTGAATTACAAGTGGAGGAGCAGCATGAAGCAGTCAAGCTTTTATTGAAGGAATTTAACGAACTAATGCCTGAAGAGATTTCAGATGGGTTGCCGCCTATGTGTGATATTCAGCACCATATAGACTTAATTCCTGGTGCCAGTCTGTCAAATTTACCGCACTACAGGATGAGTCCAAAAGAGAGCGAGATTCTAAAAAAGAATATGGATGAGTTGTTGAAAAAGGGACACATTTAGAATAGCATGAGCCCATGTGCTGTTCCGGCCTTATTGACTCCTAAGAAAGATGGGAGTTGGCGGATGTGTGTAGATAGTAGGGCCATTAATAAGATAACCGTGGGTTACAAGTTTTCAATTCCGAGATTGGATGACATGCTGGATAGGTTGCACGGTGCTAAGTGGTTTTCGACGCTGGATTTGAAGAATGGATATCATCATATTTGGATTCGGCTTGGAGATGAGTGGAAAATAGCTTTCAAAACAAAGGAGGGGTTGTACGAATGGTTGGTGATACCTTTCGGACTTTCCAATGCTCCAAGCACTTTCATGAGACTTATGAATCAGGTTCTGAAATCTTTTATTGGCAAATTTATTATAGTTTATTTTGATAACATCCTAATTTATAGTAAGACTGAGGAGGATCATCTGATGCATTTAAGGGAGGTGTTGACAACCCTACATATTAATAAGTTGTATATTAATCTTAAGAAATGCAGTTTTTTCACTAATAAACTATTATTCTTGGGATTTATTATTACTACTGACGGAATAGAGGTAGATGAGGTGAAGGTAAGAGCAATTAGAGAGTGGCCGACTCCTAAAATAGTTTCTGACGTTAGGAGTTTTCATGGGTTGGCTACTTTTTATCGGCGATTTATTAAGAATTTTAGTACTATCACAGCCCCAATTACTGAATGTATGAAGAAAGGCAAATTTCTATGGGGAGAGGAAGTTGAGAATAGTTTTGCTATTTTGAAGGAGAAGTTATGTACTGCACCTGTTCTTGCTTTACCTGATTTTGATAAACTATTTGAAGTGGACTGTGATACTAGTGGAGTGGGTATAGGAGCTGTTTTATCTCAAGAGCACATACCAGTTTGCTATTTTAGTGAGAAGCTTAGTGACGCAAGGCAGAAGTGGAGCACTTATGATAAAGAATTCTATTCTGTCGTAAGGGCTTTGAAGACCTGGGAGCATTATCTAATTGGGAAAGAATTCGTCCTTTATTCTGATCATGAAGTTTTGAAGTATTTAAATAGTCAGAAGATGATTAGCAAAGATATGCATGCGCGATGGTGTCAATTTTTGCAAAAATTTCCTTTCAGATTACAACACAAGTCAGGTGTACATAATGTCGTAGTAGATTCATTGAGTAGGAGAGCTGGCTTGTTGATTACATTACGCCAAGACATCTTGGGGTTTGAGCAGTTGAAAGACTGTTATACAGATGATGACGACTTTGGAAAAATTTAGGAGTCATGTGCTGTTTGTCAACCTATACAAGAATTTTATGTACAGAATGGTTATCTGATGCGTGGCAATCAGCTTTGCCTTCCTCGGACATCATTACGAGAGAAGGTAATTCGCAATTTACATTATGGTGGATTAGCTGCACATTTAGGTCGTGATAAAACTATTGCTGCAGTTCGGGAGCGATTTTACTGGCCCCAGTTGCGTAGAGACGTCAGTAGGTACGTACAAAAGTGTTATGTTTGCCATACTGCTAAGGGTCAGTTTAAGAATACGGGTCTATATATGCATTTACCTATTCTTAACAATATATGGGAAGATTTGTCCATGGATTTTGTGTTTGGTTTACCACGGACACAAAGAGGCGTGGATTATGTTTTCGTTGTGGTTGATAGATTTTTCAAGATGGCGCACTTCATTCCTTGTAGGAAGACTTCTGATGCAGTAAGTGTGGCTAGGTTATTCTTTAAAGAAGTGGTTCGTTTGCATGGTGTGCCCAAATCTATTACCTCAGATAAAGATAGTAAATTTCTAGGGCATTTTTGGCGGACTTTATGGAAGCTATTTGATTCATCTTTGAATTTTAGTAGCACTACTTACCCGCAAACTGATGGGCAAACAGAGGTGGTTAATAGAACTTTGGGAAACTTGATTCGTAGCATTTGTGGAGATAAGCCGAAGTAATGGGATGTTGCTTTGTCACAAGCAGAGTTTGCTTATAATAATGCAGTTCATAGTTCTATTGGCAGGTCGCTTTTTTCTGTTGTTTATACAAAGGCACCTCAACATACTCTCGATTTGGTACAGTTGCCTAAGCAAGCGGTTAAAAGTGTAACAGCGGATCATATGGCTAAACAGATTATGGAGGTGCATCGTGAAGTCAAACAGAAGCTGGAGGAAGCTAATCAAAAGTATAAAGTTGCAGCAGATAAGCACCGACGGAAGCAAGTGTTTTCGGTAGGTGATCAAGTCATGGTTTTTCTTCATAAAGAGCGATTACCAGTTGGATCTTACAGTAAATTACAGCCAAAGAAGTATGGACCTTACGCTGTCAGCAAGAAGATAAACGATAATGCTTATATTATAGACCTTCCACATAGCATGTGCATATCCAACACTTTTAATGTTGCTGATTTGTCACCGTTTCATGAGTCCACAAAGCCGTTATATCCGGATCTTGATTTTAATTCGAGGACAAGTTCTTTTCAAGTGGAGGAGAATAATGCGGAATCTATTAGCGGTGCGTTTCTGGATCAATTGGACAAGCAGAAGTCCAAACAGAAGGCGAAACGGTGATGTGACTAGAACCGGTGGACCCGATCGACGACATTGGATATTTTTTTATGAGTTAATTTAAAAAGGCAGTTTCCTAATTTTGATGTTTTATGCTTTCCAATTTAGATTAGGTAACTTTCCTATTATGATTAGATTTCCAATTCAGATTAGGTAACTTTCCTATTATAATTAGGTTTCATATTGTAATTAGGTTTTACTCCTATAAAAGGGTGTTTAGGGTTTGTTTTGATTTAGAACATTATTATCATCAATATTGAATTTCGAGATTTTTCTCTCTAAGCAAGATTTTGTTTCAATTATTCGCAGAACGCTGCGTCATCCCTGCTCCTGATGTTTAACACTTACATGCTGATACAGACCAAAACGATTAATGGATGGATGATCCTACTGTGTAAAGATCTGACAAATAGCACCAAGTACAGTAATGTAGTACTGACTCTTGATTCAAGGTAAACCTGAGGGCATTTGCAAGTGTATGATCCTCCTCAGCAAGAGAAAATGTGCCATTCCGTTGATCTCCAAAGGATGCGTGTTCCATCAGCAACCACTACTGCACAAGCAAGATATTCCGAAATGTTGAGAAAAAATTTCACTAACCATGCACAGAGACGTGCTAGAGAGAAAGAGAGAGAGTTATTTTATAATTGATGGATAGTAGATTAGCTTCATACAAAGATTCATCTCCCCAATCCAGAAGAAAAACACTAGTTTCCTCAAGACAGCAATTCTTCGAAGGGATATTTTTTTACCAAAGTTAATATCCTTCAAAAGTAAATAAACATAAGAATTCGACAACGACAAATCTCATTTGATTCCTTACAAACATTTTCGTCTTGTCTCTGTTGAAAGCTAAGGGAATACATTCAAGACGCGGAGGACTATGTGAACATAATGTTGGATGACAAGCAAAACAATCTGCTTCAAATGGGGGTGGTGATATCGACAGTGACACTATTCATCACCATGTACATCGTCGTGACCGGAATATTCGGCATGAACATCAGAATCGCATTCTTCCACCCTCCAAATCCAACAATCAACAATTTCCTCTGGATGGCAGGCAGATGCACGGTCGGGACAATTGTCTTGTATGCTATTGCAATAGCATGGTACAAGTATAAAAGGTTTAGATAGCTAGCAGGTCAAGATCAACATTGCTTGGAGAATGTTTTGTGTGGAAACACAAATACAGGCAGTATGCATGGTATAGTTACAGGAAAATTAAAGCTTATACTTCTACAATATGTGTTTATCTTTAGATTTCCAACACTTATTTGAGTCACGTATCAATATTTATTCGATCGATTATGAATTATGACCTTCTCTAATAATATAAGAATTTTATTGAAGTTACCGAAAATTATATCTAATTATCAACTTTATGTGAGTTACTTATCAACTAGTTACGACTCTTATTTGAGCCACTTGCAGATGTTGATTAGTTCGTGTTGAATTACAACTTTTCTAATAAGTGCTAACTTTTATTGATTTTACCAACTCTTATATCAAACTATCAACTATATTTAAGTATTTATTGCTATTTTTTTCTCAGTTACTAGCTTTTTAGGTTATTGATTTTGAGCCACTTATCAATGTTGACTAAGTTGTTTCCGAATTACCAATTTTTCAATAATTTACCAACTCCTATTGAATGGAAAAAGTGCTGAATAAGTCCTAAACCTTTTGAAAAAGTGCCAATTTAGTCCTAAACTTATTTTTGGTGCCAATTTAGTCATAAACTTATTTTTTATGCCAATTTAGTCCTAAACCTTTTGATATAGTGCCAATTCAGTCCTTTTGGCCCAATTTTGCTGACGTGGACGTCGGCTGGCCAGCGATCGATCACCGGAGCTGACGTGGACAAAATTTAATAATATTTTAATATTTTTTAAAATATTTTTTTCTTCTTTTTTTTCTCTTCTACCTCTTCCTCTAGCCAGTCGCCGGAGCGACGACCGACTGGAGGCCAGAGGTTGGCGAGGTCGACCTCGCCGGCCTCGGGCGAGCCACGCCGGCCACTGGCGAGGCTCGCCCTCGCCGGCGACAACGAAGGCGAGCCTCGCCATGGCTGGGCAAGGCTCGACCTTGTTGGATCAGGCGAGGGCGAGCCTCGCCATGGCTGGGCAAGGCCCGACCTCGCCAGGCGAGCCTCGCCATGGCTGGGCAAGGCTCGACCTTGCCAAATCCGGCTAGGTCGAGCCTCGCCGGCGGCTGGGCAAAGCCTGACCTCGCCAAATCCGGCGAGGTCGAGCCTTGCCTAGCCATAGAGAGGCTTGCCTGGCCCTCGCCAGAGGTCGCAAGGTCTGACGAGGGCCGGGCGAGCCTTGCCATGGCTAGGCGAGGCTCGACCTCGCCGGCGGTTGGGTCTCACCCAGCTGCCAGCGAGGCTCGACCTCGCCTGATCCGGCGAGGTCGAGCCTCGCCTCGCCATTGGCCGGCGTGGCTCGCCCGAGGCTGGCGAAGTCGACCTCGCCGGCCTCTAGCCTCTGGCCGATCACCGCTCCGACGACCAGCTGGAGGAAGAGGGAGAAGAAAAAAATTAAAAAAATATATTAAAATATTATTAAATTTTATCTACGTCAGCTCCAGTGACCGGTTGCCAGCCGGCCGACGTCTACGTCAGCAAAATCCAGCCAAAAGGACTGAATTGGCACTATATCAAAAGGTTTAGGACTAAATTGACACAAAAAATAGGTTTAGGACTAAATTGGCACTTTCTCAAAAGATTTAGAACTTATTCAGCACTTTTCCTCCTATTGAATTTATCAACTCTTATTACGAAATTACCACTTTATTTTGAGTCACCCAACATAATAAAATTATATTTAATACTTTATCAAAAGTTGGTCACTTCAACAAGAATTGGTAAATTTTTAGAGTAGTTAATAATAATTTTGAATCGATCAAATAGAATTTAGTGAGTGGCTCAAATAAAAGCAAGTAATGTTAAACTAGTCGATGGCTTCATCAACAAAAAAATTGCTTAATAACTCAAATTGGTATTGTCATGTAAAGGGGGTAATACTTCAAACTTAAGATGGCAAATCACTAGAACAATCGGTAGTTCTGGGCCAAATAAGAGTTGGCGAAAAGAAAAATCGGAACTTGTCTTTTTTGGAGGATCCGTTCCGAGTTCCATAGAGATTCTTGAAATATGATTGACTTGATCTATTAAGTTAGTTTATGCAATGTTTGCCCATTGTATTATGGTGATTACCTGACATGGGTGGCTCTTTCTTTCTTTCTTTTTTAACACATTTCAGATTGAATTATTTAGCATTTTTTTAAATCTTTGATAATGGATTTTTTAGCAATTTGATGAACAGGCATTTAAGGGAAGTCAAAGCACGCCGTGCCCCTTCTTCAACGACTGTGGTTATCTCAAAAGCTGAAACCTGCAGGCCATTGAAGGACATCCATTTTTATAATCATCCATTTGTAATATATATATAGGTTGTCAATTGGCATAATTCTTGTTATATAGACAGGTTTTTACTTAGTTTGATTAATTATTGTATTAGAAAAATATATTAGACCCTGCAATACCAGCCCTTGTCCCAAGGTTCCTTGTCCAGCCTTACTTCTAATGTGTGTATGGTGCTTAACACGGGTCGACCAGAAGGGTTCGGGTCATGAAATGAATATGTTGTGCATCAACCATAAAACAACAGAGAATGAAAGTGAATAAACAAGCTAAGATCGTGATTTGCGGAAGAATCATTTTGATTTGGTTCGATCAAATCAATTGCATATTAACAATCCGCAAGAGATCCATATTGTATCATGTAAATATTGTCGCATTGTTACAACATAACGGGAAAATTTTCCGAAAAGTTTTAAACTTATTATGCTTTTGTTAGTTGAGTCCTAAACATTTTTACGTTTCGTCAATTGAGTTCATCCGGCTAATTTTGGTTAGAAGTCGATGACCTGAACGTTGGCCGTCCTATGTGGCACAACCGGCGTAAGACAGCTGGAGCTAACGTGGACTTTTAATATTTTTTTGATTTTTTATTTATTTTTCAATTTTATTTATTTTTCCTTTTTTTAATTTCTTCTCTTTTCCTTCTCTACTTTTTTCTTCTTCTTTTCACTTTTTCCCTCCACCGGCCATCGTTGGGCTTCGTCGATGGCCCGTGGAGGTCGCCGGCCTTAGTCAGGGGCTGCCTTCACTGGCCTTGGGTGAGGGATTTCCATGCTTGGCCTTGTGAGGGCAGCCCTTGCTTGGGTGAGGGTTGCCCTCACCAAATTGCGCCAAGGCAAGAGTTGCCCTCGCCAGGGGCCGACAAGGATAACTCTTGCTAGCCCAGGCAAGGGCGACCCTCACCCAAGGTCGGCGACCTCCGCCTGTCATTGACGAGGCCCAACGATGGCCAGTGGAGGGAAAAAGAAAAAAAAAAGTAACGAATGAAAAGAGAAGAAAAGAAAAAAATGAAAAATAAAAGAAAAATTAAAACATTGAAAAATATTAAAATTTTATTAAAAATATCCACATTAGCGCCGGTCATACCATATAGGACGACTTTTGTCTATGTCAGCGATTTCTGACTAAAATTAGCTGGATAGACTCAATTGATAAAATATGAAAAGGTTTAGAACTTAGTTGGTATAATTAAAATATTTAGGTTTGAATTGGTAAAAGTACGATAAGTTTAAGACTTCTGAAATAATTTTCATAAACAAAATTATAAGTAATTTCTGCCAAATCTCTTGTAAAATAATTCTATAGAATGACCTTGATAGTGCGTGCTCTCGCACCTAAAAAAGTGACCCCACAATACAACCTAGGACAGTGCATGGATAACCCAGTGAGGGCCGTCGCCGCATATCACCTGGCTCGTTAAGCACAGTCCACCCCATACATAACACCAAACAATCATGCTCTATAGTTTATTCATCCGAGAGTTAAATAGACCCTGCACCATTAATGTATGCTCACAAAGCAATCTTCACTCAATGGCCGGGTCCAGCGATCATCTTTCGACGATGCCCCGAGATGACCCGGCGGTGCACCCGGCCCCGATCGACACAGGAAACACAAAGGATCATCGGCACCGGAAGAAGGCGGTACGGGTCAAGACCTGGCCGGATCCAGCAGATAGATGCCGGGAAGCAGTCGATCATGCATCGCACGGGGCTCTCAGCCCACGACCTCCAGATCCTCAACCCGTTTCTCTCGTACCCATCTTCCATCACAGGCCGCGAGAGAGCCATTGTGATCAAGCTGGAGCACATCAAGGGGATAATCACCGCACATAATGTTTTGCTGCTGAACTACAGGGACCCAGCCGTGGCTCCTTTCGTGGAGGAGCTCAAGCGACGGCTCTTGCATTATCATGAAGCCAAAGCAGCGAAGGTTTTCAATCTTTCCTTGATTCAGAATAGATGTTTTATATTTAGTTGAATTAGTGTTGTGTTCATTTTGGATTGAATAATGCATTTATCACGTTAATGGAAACTGTTTTACAATATATAGTTGACTACATATCCTTCCATAGTTAAGGCGTATTTATTGATGGTGATAAATATATATATATATGTCACCCCATATTTCACTAACTTTATTGTCATGCGGATCCTTAACGGTTGACGTGAGTGTCGAAGCGCTTGAGCGAGCCAGATTTGAGGCTCTTTCAGAGCCCCTCTTCTTTCGTGCGAAGACTGGATTGAGTGCGCTACTTTAGATCTTTACAGTCATTATAACTCTCCGTGGTTTCTTGTCATCTTTCCACAAACATAGGACAGTTCGAACCCACGATTGGCCTTGTGCTTTTCTGATTAGATTCACGGAAATGGCGGCGATAACCGAACTGCGGCGGAGCTAGCAAAAATCTTTCAAGGCTCGCAAGAGAGTGTGGAACACAGTCAAGTGTTAAAGGAACAACAAGACAGATCACAGACTCTTCCTTTCGAGTTTGTTGCTTTAGAGGCATGCCTTGAAGCTGCTTGCTCCTGTTTGGACGACGAGGTACACAGTCTCTATGTTATTAGTGTTTCTTTATTAAATTAGTCAGTACTTAATGCTCATAAAACTAATCAACTTATGTGAAATTGCAGACAAAAGCATTAGAGCAAGAGGCTTATCCTGCTTTGGATAAGCTAACTTCGGAGATTAGTAGCTTCTACCTCGAAAAGGTTCGTCCAATTAAGGGCCGTTTGGTTGCATTGACTCAACGCGTTCAAAAGGTTTGAGACTCTTCTTCTCTATCTATCCTTAATCTATGTTTTCCTCGTACTTGAAATTGGGTTTGGCATCTAATAGTCAAGTCAATTCGCGACAAATCTCGATAAGCTTGTAGGAATAGGTTGGTTTTTGTTGAAATGCGCGAACAGATTAATACCCAAGGGTTGGTGCAAATGGTTAAGCCATGGGGGAATTTCTAGCACAATTAGAGCTCACCTGTTCAAATCCCACTAACTGCATACAAATTGCTTTGAATCATGATCACTTGCATTTTGCTTTGGGTGTAATCCAGGAATGCGACATTTTGCTTTGGGTGTAATCCAGGAATGCGACATACTTGAGCTATTTGTAAACTTTGTATTCTCCGAATTCATAGTAGAATTTTTGCGGCTGACTCTTTCCGTGAAGTATGTATTGATTCTTAGATTGAACCACATTCTCTAGTTTTTTTTTATTGTTCCTCATGTATTTCTTTGATATTTCTTCCTTTTTGCGTTAAGCATAAATTGCAAGATCCATTAGCTTATGCGTGATATTACAATAATTGGTATTAGAGTTAAGGTTACAGTTTCTAGAGTTCATTTAGGGCTTTTGCTTGTTTGATTATTGTCTGGAAATTCTATTATTGCAATTATGTTTGGAACGAGAGTAGAGATTGAGAAGTTCAACAGGGGGAACGACTTTGGGTTGTAGAGTATTAAGATGCATGCTCTATTAACAATCTTAGTTTTGGCGAAGGTATTAGACGGCAAGGATAAATTGCCAAAAACAATGAAAGAGGTCGATAAGGTAGAGCTCATAGAGAATGCGAAAAGCATAATCTTGTTGAATCTATTGGAGGACGTATTAACTGAAGTAGCCAAAGAGAAGGATGTCATATTATTGTAGGCAAAACTTCAAGCACTTGATTTTATGAAGGGTTTGAACAATCACTTATATATACTGAAAATGATGTTTAAGTTCTAGGTGGTTGAAAGTAAATCTATGAAATCCCATTTGGATGAGTTTAATAAACTCATGATGGACTTGAAGAATGTCAAAGAGGCCTTGCATGATGAGAAACAAGGCATTATGTTGTTGGCGTCTCCAGATTTTTTTAGCACTTTATTGATTCACTACCATAGAGGCACACAAAGATTACTTCGAAAGCGATAAAGTCTACCTTGTTATCAAAAGAATGGCGAAAGATGTTACAAAAAGATAACTTAGTGTAGAATATGGCACAAGATTTGATTACTCGGGGGTAGAGTCGATTGAAAAGAGTTTGGAAATAGCATATGGAAGAGTTGTTCTAAATCGAGGTTCACTGTTTGGAACCATCAATGTTAGCAGTGCTATGAGGTAGGATGCTACAAGAGAGATTGTCCAAAGCACAAGGGTAAATGAGTTTAGGTTGAGTCTACAGGCGATGGTAATATTGTTATCACAAAAAGATTATACTTCTAGTGATGTCGATGATGTGTTAACAATCACCATGAATTCATGAGGTGATGATTGGATGTTTGAGTCTAGGTATTCTTATCTTATAACTTCTCATAGACACAAATTTACTACCTATCAATACACAGATGGCGGTGAGGGGTTTATGGGAAACGATGCTACCTGTAAAGTAGTAGGGATCAAAATAGTTCAAATTAAGATGCACAATGGAGTGGTGAGCACATTGACCAATGTAAGGCATTTTTTGAAATTGAAGAAGAACCTTATCTCGCTAAGTACTCTTGACGGCTTCTAATACCGAATCTCCACTAAAGATTGAGCTTTGACGGTCTCTCAAGATGTGCTTATTGTGATGTGGGGGAAGATGGATTGCACGTTGTATGTCCTCCACGGAGCGATAATGATTAGCTCTTTAGCTAAATTCTATAAGGTTTTAAGTCAGGACACGACACAATCGTGGCAGATGAGACTCGAATACTTGAGTGAGAGGGAGATGAATTCTGAGTCAAAGGAGTCTAATAAAGGTCACCGATTGAGAAGATGAACTTATGTGAAAACTGTGACAAGGGTAGTCAGCGAAGACTGAAGTTTAGTACGACAATTCACCGGACTTCAGAGATTATGGGCTACGTACACTCACACTTATGGGGACCCTCTCAAGTTCCATTCAAGGGTGGTGCCAGGTATATGTTATCCTTTATTGATGATGTTTCGAGAAAAGTCTGGATTTATTTTCTTAAGCACAAGAGTGAGGTGCTTTGTCGGTTCAAGTTGTGGAAGACGATAATAAAAATGCAAATAGGAAGGAAGATCATGTGCCAGAGAACTATCAAAGATTGGAAGGAGCTTAGCCAGTTTTGCGCAAAAGAAGGCATAGCAAAACATCGCACTATTACTGACGCACTACAATTGAACGGAGTCGCATAACTAATTAACTAAATTATATTGAAGAGACCTTGCTCTTTACTATCTAATGCTGGATTAGGTGAAGATATCGTGGTTGAAGCAGTGAATACCTCTTGTTAGTAGTGAATAGATTACAATCACCAAAATTTGATTGTAAAACTCTTGAGAAAATGTGGTCAGGTAAGTCTATTGACTACACTGGACTAGACTTTATGGTTGTGTTGCTTATGCTTGTATGAGTGATGCTGTGCTGGAGCCAGGGGGCTAGGGAGTGTACATTCCTATCCTATCATGCGGGATGAAGGGATACGGTCTTTAGTACATTGATGAAGATTCATCCAGTTTTATGTTTAGCAATGAGGTTAACTTTTAGGAATCTACTATGTTTCATAAGAGGAGCAAGGGATTGATTGTAGAGAAAAATCTAGACGGTATTCAGAAGTAGGTAGAGCTTCAAGGAGAGCCTAGAGATGTTCGAAGTGTGGTATATGTGGTAGTGCCTGCAGACTTGTCAATCTATATAGTAGTTGATAGTTGTTTCGAGATCATAATTAATGAAATCTCAAGGTGGTCAACAAAGTGGATGAGATAGAGCGATAGTTGTATGTAGAGAGTGAAGACTGCTGAAATGTTGCAAGTGACTCAAAGGACTTATGTCAGGAAAGCATCAAGGCAATTCAACATGCATTTAAGAAATTTTGTAAATACCCCATTTGCTGCATATTATAAATTGTCTAGTGTGCCATTCTGTACTTGGATGGAGATGGAGCACTTGTCTCATGTTTCGCATGCTAGTATTGTTGGTTATTTGAGTTTATATTGTTAATAGTACTAGGTTTGCTCTATCACATGCATCTAGGAAAATGTATGCAGATAATCCAGGTGTTGTGATGTTGTGAAATGTATCCTCCTGATTTTGTTAGTGATGATAGACGTTGGGTTATGTTTTGGAGGATGTAATTCATGTAGCGTGTCAATAATTGAGTTTGAGAACCCGGGTCACACAAGATTTTTGAAGGATGGTCGATTTATAAGCAGTTGTGCCTTTACTTCTGTTACTTGTATTGTGAGTTGGAAGGCGTTGTTAAGAGACACAATAATTTCATCGACGGCTGAGGCTGGAAACATGGTAACAATGGAAAGAGCTAAAGAGGCGGCGGGGTCTAATGACTTGGTTTGTAATGTTGACATGGTACATTGAGTTGATACAATGTTCAGTGAAAGTCAAAGATACCATTGGAGAATCAAGTTCATTTGTGAGCAAAATTACAGCATCAGATTTAAATGTGAAGGGAGGATGTGACCTTGAAGAAGTTCCTTGTGGTAGAGATTTTTGCGAACCTGTTGATCGAGTTCATTCTTAAACAAAGCCTAACCTTAGCTTGAAATTGATAAACGTTTGTGATGATTGAGCACCAGTCGAGGCTTTGGAAGAGCCAATATTGATAATATGCACTATGATTTGGCTCAAGCGTCAATCAAATGTGGAGATTGTTGATATTATGTCTCGAGTTTAAGTAAATTTCCTAGTACAAGTAGGTTGCTTAAATGAAGCTTCGTATTTTGGATATAAATATTATATTATATGTATAATATTAAATTACACTCCAATATCATATACACACCAGAGCAAACATCTCTGTGAGTTTTCTGAGCAAGTTACTCTGTGAAAGATTGTGGAATAATACTTATGAATCTTCTTTGGGTGTAATTTAGAGTTAGGAAATACTTGGGCAATTGTAAATCATTTACTCTCTTTATTCATAGTGGAATCCTTGAGGTTGGCTGACCTCGTGAAGTAGTTATCAAACTTCAGATCGAACCACGTTAATTTCTAATGTTATTTATTGTTCCTCAATGATTTCTATGATAATTTTCTCCTTCTTGCGTTAAGCATTACATGATCCATTATCTTTCGCGTTATATTACACCCGATATTGTGATTTATTGGCCTCTAGGTAGCCCTTTTGTCTCCATGCACGTGCCCATGGGTTATAAAAAAAACAATAGTACACTAACATATGTTTGCATTTACCATATGTATAAACATTGCTTGCATTAAAGACATCTCAAGTGGCTACAATTTATAGCATGGGCCTTTTCCATGTCTCTCTAGGTGAGGGATGAGCTCGAGCATCTTCTCCAAGATGATGGAGACATGGCGGGGATGTACCTGACCAGCAAACTGCTTCAAGAAGAAGATGACAACTCTTCTTCTTCCTCAGCTGCTGTCGAGGAGGAAGACGAAGCTCATGAACTCAACAATGACGGGCACATACTGAATCTCTTGCTTTCTGTTTAACTTCAATCCTGTTACTATTGTCTTATCACCAAATTTGTACAGGCATGACAGTGGAGATCCCGATATCTCACCCGATGACGGTTTGAGTCCTCCTCGTGGCTTGCTGAACAATGAAATAGAAATGGCCAAGAGCAGCGATTCTCGCGGCACCGCCCCAGCCAGGCATGTCCACATGGCGGAATTAGAGTTGCTCCTCGAGGCATACTTCGTGCAAGTTGATGGCACACTTAACAAGCTCTCTACAGTATGAATCTCATACTCTCTGATGACAAATTAAATTTTCTTATGAAAGCGCATACCCAAAAAGAGACACTGAACTACCTTTTCGCTGAAAATTAATAGCTCAACTCGTTAGTCCTCTTCTTGTTTTTTCTGATCTTAAAGCTGAGGGAGTACGTCGACGACACAGGACTACATGAACATAATGTTGGACGACAAACAAAACAATCTACTGCAGATGGGAGTGCTAATGACAACCGCTATTCTGGTGATCAGCTTGTACATAGTCATTGCCGGCGTGATCGGCATGAACATCACCATCACACTTTGGCATCCCCCAAATCAGTCCCAGGAAGACTTCCTATGGACCAACGGCGCTTGCACCATCATGACCATCTTATTGTATGTCGGCACAGTTGCATGGTCCAAATACAAAGGATTGCTATATTAAAGGCATATAGAAATTTAAGATCACCTGCGAAATAAGCGAAATGTTTAGGATTGGTTTGGGTAGACACCCTCCATGGATAGTTTGCTGTGACTACTGCAAAACTGTAATTCTGAACTTGTGGCTCATGTAATCTTGAAGCATATTGACACAAGGAGAGATGATTCCCAGTAAAATGAAAGAAAAGAGAATATCAAGAAATACTACCGTATTAATTATCAAGTTTGGAAAATGAAACAGACTTCGGCCAGAGAATGAGGAAATGGGTTGAACCAATCCATGTTGACAAAGAACCGGCTCCATGGAAGCTAGTATGAGCCCCACTGGCATGCCCTACATGGGTATTCTCGACAAACAAGTTGATGGAAATGTTGCAAAAGAATGAGCAGAAGCCAAAAAAAGGAAAAGGGAACAGTTACGTAGAAAAGAATGAATTGTCTTCCAAAAAACCATATAGATAAGTATGACCCCAACATCGATAACCTCATCTTTAATTCTGCCATTGACACTGAGTAGATCTTCATAGCTGATCAATATAATGATGCTCAATGGCTTCCCAAATACTCAAACACTTTACTTAAAAATATCAGCGCAACATTCTTCTGCAGACAAGAACTTCATAGAGGCCATTCTTCAAAAAGGTCACGTGACCGTAGATTGAGGAGGCCTAATATACTGAAATCCACTACAATAACTTCACCTTCAATCTTAGTCCATGTCCTCAGAAGGATGACTATCAGGAGGATTTTTCGTTCTAAAATCGTTGACAGCTTTATCGAATGTGCCCCTTATGTGTTGACACATCAGCATCAGATCTTGGCATGCGTCTTTCAATACCTCTCTTGCTGGATCATCTGAGAAACACCACGTAAAAGATTCAAACAGAGTAGAATACATGGAAAGCCACTCTGGAGATCACCCGAGAAGAAATGCTAGATGACCAACAGCTCCATTGGTTACACAAGGTGGGGGAAGATAAATGCGAGACACAAAAGCTAGGCCTAATGCCTGGGAAAGGGAGGCCTCTTCTAACCAGGGCAATACTCTCCACTGTTCTGTGGAAGAAGTTTCATGGCGTTACGGTGCAAAGTTTAAACAGAGAGTTGGTACAATTTTGAATGACTTAACAGTGCTGGGTATGGCAGCATGTATTTAAGATTTTATGATGTGCTGTGAGGATTCCATGAGCTCGTCAACCATTTTTTGACAAAATCCAGCAGCACTTTATCCTTATTTCCTGGTCTACTCATCTATAAAAAAAATACATAACCAACTACAATTTCACACTATAACGTGATTATAGAAGCAAAGCAAAGCATCCAAAGTACATCACATCTCTTAGGCTTGAGAATGATGAGAGCACATAATACCTGTCGTTTGAACTCTAACATTAACCCGTGCTTCCGAAGGATGAGGAATGCTATAACCACAAAATATTACCCGCGGACTGCAGAATAGACACAACATGCATTAAAACTACATGGGATCTAAACTTACCAAATAAAGACAAACTGTTCAATAGCTCGAACAGAAAATATGGAGAAGATTGAAGTATACTAGAAGATCCTGCTAACTTCTATACCAAGGAGAAAAGGAAAGGTATAACAGAAAATGTTCGAGTTAGTAGTTCATCATAACATTTTTCTAGATTCATTGCTCTCCAACAAGACAAATAACTCAGGCTTCATTCGCTGGTTTCACCCAATGAAAAGCAAAAGTAAGAAGTAACCTTCATTTTGAGGGAAAAAAGAACATTAGTATGTGATAATGATGGGTAAAAACTAATATGTAATAACTATCCAATTAAAATTCTTCCTGTCAGTAAGTTTACTGCTTAATAGCATCCCTGTTCCTGATGTTTAACACTTACATGCTGATACTGACCAAAATGATTAATGAATAGATGATCCTACAATGTAAAGATCTGACAAATAGCAACAAGTAAAGTAATGTAGTACTCACTCTTGATTCAAGGTAAATCTGAGGGCATTTGCAAGCATGTGATCCTCCTCAGTAAGAGAAAATGTGGCATTCCGTTGATCTCCGAAGGATGCGTGTTCCATCAGCAACAATTACTGTACAGCAAGATATTCCAAAATGTTGAGAAAAATTATCACTAACCATGCACAGAGGGCGAGAGAGTTATTTTATAATTAATGGTTAGGAGATTAGCTTCATATAAAGATCCATCTCTACAATTCAGAAGAAAAATACTACTTTCCTCAAGACAGCAATTCTTCGAAGGGATATTTTTTACCAAAGTTAATATCCTTCAAAAGTCAATAAACATAAGAATTCGACAATGGACTCAATTACAACAATCGATTTGTTTCACCCACTCTTCCATAAAAACTTAACTCGCAAGACCACACTCAACCAATCAGAGAGACACAACTCACTGCTTTTGACCCACTCAGCAATCAAAGCACTCACTTATCTCCCTTCCACACATCTCACCTGCTGCAAATCAGACTCGTCCCGCTCAGCCTTACACTTAACTCTCACTTTCACAACCTGCAAAATGGCAGTCCCCTCTTCCAATCTTTTGATCTCAATCTCCATGACAACCGCCCACCTCACTCTAGCTACATTTTTCCCTAGTGCTTAAGATATGTGGCTGCTTTTTCCATCCACAAATGGCCTACTTCTTCAACGAAAAATCAGGACACTAAGAAATCAACATAAAGAAACAGAGAGAGCTAGCTTTAAAGAGATAATGTCATGAGTTTGAGTGGTGTTTTATCATTAAACACGAAGTGGGTCAGAATTTTTTTGCCAAATCAAAATGAAATCTTCAATAAAAAGACAAGAAAAAATTGGAAAAAAAAAACGTATCATCGAATTCATTTCTAATTCAGATTTGTGACCTCACAAAAAGAAGGAAGAACAGAACTCCATGAAAGGGTCACCATCACAAAGCAAGTCAGTACAGTCGATTCACACAAGTTTTATACCTACTCACTGTACTCCTAATTCAACCGACCAAGATTCGAGTAACCCAGCTGCACGAACAAGGAAACAACAAGATTTCCCGGCAAACGAACGGCGATGCGCCCGACAAATAGACAGACCATCCCGAGGAGCTATAAACGGAAATGCTTGAGAGGGCTGAGGAGCTAAACAGCGAGAAAGGCAACCTTAGCGAGAGAGAGAGAGAGAGACAGGACGACACGGGAAGCGACCTGAAGAGCGACGAGCAATCGGCCGCGACGGAGCTGCCCGTCGGGCCGGCGGAGCCTTGCAGGGACGACGGCGAGAGCGGCACGGTTGCGGCGGTGGACGGCGGCGAGCAGGCGAGACCGTGACAGCGGCGGGGGCTGCGCGAGGGCGAACGCGGAGGGTGAGCGGGTGACGGAAATGGGAAAGGGTTTTATGATTTATGTCGTTTTTTTTTATTTTTTTATTTATATTTTTCTGTTAATATTTCTCGTTACGTAATCAGAAATTAAAAAAGTATTATACTTATACATATAAATAGTAATATGAATAGTAATCTAAATATTCTATCGTTAATTGACTGATGAAAATATATTTAGTAAGTTAATAGCGGTGTATGATCCGGTGCAGCAATGCCTTAAGTGCGTTTATTTTTGTCTTATTTTAAATTAAAAATAGTTTTTCTTCCATTCAATTTCAAATTGTTATCTAAATTTAAGAAAAATATCATGAAAGCTATGTGCCAATTTTACAAGTAATATTGCGAGCATTTTTTACGTTAAAAAATGTCAAGATGCATGTGCCGTAAATTCTAAAAAAAATAAAAAGCAAACAATAATCATTAATAAATAGGAAAATATTTTCATATGCAATGATTTTTAGGGATGGAAGTGAGATGAATTTGGAATGACCGAGTTATAGATTTTGATATAAGATCCCGGACTCGACTCAACAAAGTTGTCGCTTTCCCACTAGGTATCCATAACTCACAAAATGTTAATTTTCTCGTAATTATATATCTCTTGCTAAACATGTAGTAAAATATGTCAAATTTGCTGGCAAACCGGCCGGTTCTTGGCAATTTCTAATTTCAAAATTCTGAAATTGGGAATAATTGGTCTGGTTCCCAAATCTTGGTGCAGAACTGAACCACTTGGACCGATATTTTTTTAATTTTCTTTTCTTTTAAAGAGTAAAGGAAAGAAAATTATCAAAATCCTAAACTGGACCGATCCATTACCGCTTCTAAACCGGTCCAACTCGAGAACCAATGGCCCCCTATTCTGCACCAACAGAAAAAGTGGTTGAGCCACGTATATGATCTTGAACTGATCCGTGGAGGGAAAAGGGCGAGTTGATTTTCATGGAAGACGAAGACTAGTCGGGTCACTGTTTTGTGCGAGCTCCCAAGGGGTCACTCAAGCGTGTTCTGTGCGAGCTCCCAAGGGGTCGCTCAAGCGTAAGTCCTACAGTTTCGTCTCTGGTTATGTCGACTCGCTTTCTCTCATTGTCGGTAGAACATCGCTTTCCCGAGACTACTGTCGTGCAGTTCGCAGCGGTTGCTTCATTGCCCTGCAGTGTACATTGTGCACAGAGACTGATCGAGTTGCTGAGTGCTATGATGTTTAGCTCTCTTTCTGATAACCCATCACCCTCTTTTTCTCGCAAAAGAATTCCTTGCATTAATGTGGCCGAAAATAGAGGAAAAAAATGTATTGGGTCTTGCCATCTTAGTTCGCAAAGAGGTTGATCAGATACCCCGGAGATGGAGCTGTGTTAACATGGTGGGATAACCGAAGGAAAGGAATAATTCACGGGCTAGGCCAACTATGACTTGGTATTAGGAAATGAAACTGCATGAAAAATGAATTCCTAATCATCCCAATTGATGATCTGTCCGTAGCGTTGCTGTGCATGTCAAAGGAAGGTAATTTAGATGAAGACTCCTAAAAGGGTAAGGAATGATGATATCAATCCAATCAGGACATAAAAAGTGAAGTTCATGCGGATGGTCACATGCTTGCTCTGCTTCTAATACGGCTTTGAAAGAGCTGGATGTATTTGTTATTGACATGCAATTATGTTGCTCGACTTTAGCCAGATTTAGAGGAAGCTTAATTGATTGACCCATCTCCCTGTCACTTCATGCATGATTAGATACAATGTTTATTTGGTCTATCTTCTATGTCTACACAATGTATCACCCTATCCATTGCATTACAACACAAGGGATACTCAAAATCGGCGTGCTGGCTTGGATTTTCAATTTTAAGCAGCTTTTTCTATATGCTTATCGACTGTGCGAGGTTGTTCAGTTGTGTACACATATATGGTTGCAAATTTATCTATGAAGATAGCGCGTGCTTTGTCACAAAAGGAAGCTGAACGAGCTCTCCGATGCATGATCTTCTTTTCGTATCTCTTCATTCTTCACGTTTATATGACACATAGCAATAAAGAGGTCCATCTTTATAGACCATTTCTCATACACATAATGTGTGGATTTCGAACTATAATCTGCAATAGCTTGCAAAATTTTAAATTGTTCAGAAACTGTAGAGGTCACACTTTTGTAAGAAAAGCGGCGATCAAGACTATGATTAGGGTAGAATTGGCAATGCAAACCTTTTAACAGATGTTGGTAGAATGAAGAGGACAACTTAGCCGATGATGGTGAATACCTTTTGGCATGTTGTCTTGCTTTTGTTATTTATTGACATGTTTTCATTTACAAAGATAAAGTGTCCCATTGCACAACGGTTTTGAGTTTTAGACATGAGATACCATATCTTGAGGTCTTTCTGCTGGATATACAAATTTGTTGTCTGAAGAGAACTCAACACTTGTAGAAGCTTGAGCCTTTAACTGTCTGCAAGCTTTCAACACAATACGGTTGATAATCATCCACAGTCCCAACTTGTGCTAATGCAGTTGCAATCTGGTTCACTGTGCTTAATCAGATCTGTTGTGTGACATTTATGACCTTGATATAAAATATGTTCTTCAAAATAATTGAGTTGGAAATTTACCGCAGATTGGTTGCTTCTAGACAGGCTTCTTTACTTTGAGGTTGTGGCTGGCTTGGCTGGAGGTTTGAAGGTGCAAACAAGTCATGTAGTATGGTCCTATTTGATGGTTCATGGGAATATTGGTAAGCTTCATTCACATCCCTTGCTTTATAAACCTATGGATTAGGAAATTTGTCAGTAAAATAACAAATGAGTGATTGATTGATTATGGTTTAAGTAGATGTAATAGATGCACTTGTCATCTGAACGAATACCTTCTTTCTCAATGCATTATTTTCCTGATGGAGGAGACTTATCTTCTTTTGCAGCTCTATGTTTTCCTGATGTATCGCTTTTCCCTGGAATGAATTAAGCTTATGTGAGTCACTTGATAGTTGATAACCATACTATTGGAATGAAGTCGCCAGTTTTGTGAAAACCTTTGAGTTCAGCTCTTTTATCTCGTCAGAGAAAATTTGCTTCTGCGGAGAAAGAATTACCAGAATTATTCCTTGCATATATTGAGGTAGCGGTGTGTCTTTTGCTGGAACTGGTAATAATACAGAAACAATGTTCAACAGTTTGAGGCAGCTATTCAGCTAATACCTTTTTGGCCCGAACACTCTTTAGGCTCCTCTCCAGTTGGTTTTCTAGATTTTGCAGATTTTTGGCACTGAGGCCAGAGAGTTGTTCTCCCATCACCTGCCTGCATGCGTCAGATTGAAGAGAAAATATCATGCCTAGACTCGAAAACTTATCAATTTCCTGCCACATTTTGAAGACCTTCTTATGTCTCTAGATACTTGATATTCTGCTATCATATCACGAGGCATCCAACACCCTTTCCAATCCTTTAGTTAAGTGAATAGACATTTTTCTAATGTAAAATTTGCCATATTTTCAAATCTAGAAGCTATCATGACGAGTTGCTTTAGCAATTCTGAACGACTTTACTGATTATATAAATGAAATTTGCCATTTTAAAAGTTTTTGACCCTGTCTAGCTTCCCAAGATTGTTCAAACTCGAGGAAGCCTTCTGGATTTCTTTTTGCTGGCAGCTCAGCCAAAAAATTTGAGAAAGTATACCCAAAATGTGATAGTTTCTGGATTTCTTTGTCCTAGCAGCTCATCCAAAATAAATAGAAGAAGTATACCCGTAATGCGATAGTTTCAAAATTAATCCCTGAATTTGTTGTCCCCTCTCCCAATAAAAACTTGTTGGGCCTAATCCACAAACACGTTCTTCACCGACTAAGAGATCCATTAGATCGCAAAAATAATACTTTGTGCTACCTCTGCCTGGACATTGGTAGCTCTCTTGAAATATTGACACATCAATTTTGAAATATTGGCATATCAAGTAGATAGAATATGCATGGCTGAGTGATTATGCTTAATGATTATAAGAGAAGTTGTTGTCTTCTTTGGTTATGAAACAATTACTGTGTTGCACTATCTACCGTAGGTTTCATCTGCTTTACGCAAGTAGTCTCAATGTACATGATTGAGAAGATGACATATATATTTTGTTCTCTCCTCGGACATGGATAAGTTTTGGATGTATTTCCTAGACTAGACATCACATGGGGCTAATTGGCTGATAAATTACAAACAAGATACATTTTTTACGCACTAAGTGGAGCTAATTATACGAATTCTTAGACACCATGGCTGATTCTTGATATTCCTCAATCTATAAGATGATAATTTTAATAGACACAACAGTAGGAACAGAAATTTTAATTCAGGTAAGCATGCTAAATATCATTCAATGAGACAATTGGAAGAGTCCTCAATCCTTTTGGAAGTCCACTTCTACAACATTTATGTACATTTCTCCAAAAACTCATGACCAAGTGGAAAATTACTGTACCTGTGGCACTCTTGCAGATGCTGTAGCTGTTGGCTTAAGCTTGCGACCTCTCTTTGGCAATGCTGGGAACATCATAGAAGTAGCATGACAGAAACGATAATGAACGGGAAGGCATAAGTGTGGTGCATGTTTTACAATGGGATAGTTCTGAAAGCGTTTCATGGATTTCAATGGCCATGATGACTGATGAGGACTGATGGAGCAGGTGATCCTAAGACTGAGTAGACTAGTACAACTGCAGGCTGGGTCTGTAAGGTAAGAACCTGCCTATGATATATTTCTAATGGATGCTTTATGGCTATTTTGTTCCCAAGGAGAAGTTTTGGAGATTCTACTGGAGGTGGTGAACTATTATGTAAGCATATCGAAGTGAGTTTTTCTTCATTGAGTGCTGATTAAATTAACTGTAACAGCTTCCACCAAATTGAATTTGGTGTTTGATCAGTGAAGCATTTGCGGCAAGTAGGGTTTTCAAAGCAAGTACCGTCGAAAAATGTGCAACATAAAAGTTGGAATACACTAGCTATTGATCATGATGTAGATTATAATATGTGTTGCAATGTTTCATAGTTTCTCTTTTTAGTTACCTGTTAATAATGTCGCACAATCAAATATTTGAAAGCTCAAACTGCACAATGTTTCTATTGGAAATTGTGATCTATTTTTGACAAAAAAATCTCTAGTCCAATCTAGACTACTCTAGAAGGATGTGAGCAGCAAGCAAAAGCAAGCAGCAAAAGTCCAAATTGGTGGACAAAGTCAAGAACTTAGAAAATCCTAGAACAAACTAGTCTACACGTGCTTAGGAAAGAAGTATACTTAGAGGATAAGAATATGAGTCAGCAGATGCCACTAGAGTCGGTTGAGATGGCCTATAAATAGGTTTGTATCATTCAAGTAAGAATGCATGGGGAGTTAGCTTCTAAACTCACATCTTTAGCTCCTCCACCCATACTCCTCCATCAACTATATTTGTACAACTATTGTGTCCAATTAATGAAACTATTTTCCTTTATCCCATGACCTATATCCTTGAACTATCCTACTTTATCCCTTGTCCATTCCTACATCAACTATATCATACACACGTGCACTTGCACACAACACAAACCATAAACTATCATCGATATCAAACACTATATTTCTGCACAACCTACAAATTATTACAGTTTCACAGTTCTACGCACATGCACCTTGCCGGTGCAACCTGTGAGTGCTCTTGCACTGTGCTTATCCACATAGGTTATGCTCCTAGAAATGCACTCATGAACCAGTCCACTAGCTCATAGATCTAATCACTCTGTTCTTGAATGAGCCTATGCACCGGATTATGCATCATCTCGAATGAGGCAGCATGTGCCTTGCTCAACCAACCGTGAGACAGTCCACAGTTGTATGGTTTTGGGCTTAATGGGTTTAACTCAACGGGCCGACATTGACGTCTGCATTATTGCTATATGTGGGGGTGGAGAATGTAAGACCACGGTCGTACACACAGTGAGAGGTGAATTGCACTGATACTTAATCAGCAGCTTACCCCACGGTCATCACCAATTTGAGTTAGTCTTTTAGGGATTTGGCTCATGTGGTTCCCGCCGGATTGTTTCAAATAGCCTGTGCATTGGAGGACTTTTGCACCGTCAGCTCGTGCTGCCGTCATGCACATGCTTTACTCTGTTTAGCACATACATACCCGCCCAGGAGTAAGGTAGCCTAGCCTTCCCTTTTGCACCAATTAGTCATTGCCCGGTGCATGCTTCACTCTTAGACAACCTGTCTGCTTGCCCATCTCATGTCGCTGGACTTGCAGAACATGCTCTAGCAGCAATGCCTTGCTCTTCCATATGTCATAGCACAGTTTATGTAATGACTTAGTCCAGTCCCCACGTGGTCTAATCCAAGCCCACAAGCGGATTACTAAAGTGGTTGCCATTGGAGGTCGGTCATTTCCTTAAGAATCAATCAATAAGTCATCTACCATCAGGTGTGAGATCGGAGCGTCATAAACTTTCCTAATTATATCACTGGTGTCCTTGCAATGTCAACTCTCTAACCAAACCCCAAAATAATTACATAGGATTCTATAAGTGGCCTGTAGGTTCAAGAGTTGACTCCTACCATGTAACACTTTGTTCCAAACAGGTTCTAGAGATGGCTCTTATGGCGTGGTACTGTCCTACATGCTCCCCAGTTCACACACTTCCTGCTAGTGCATTGCCTGATACCATTTTAACAAGTCAGTCTGGTGCATGTATATCAAGCTCCCAAAACAAGTACTCAAGTAGTGTGGCCTGTGGGGTTGGGTAAATTGGAGCCCTAAGCCTTCTTCCATCCTATGTGAGATTTTGGCATTATGGTTCAAGACCCAACTCTGTTGCCAACATTTGTACCACGCGCTCAAGGGTCTAATTGAATAGTAAAGAGATGAATACATTTGAAGAAAGGTGAGTACGACCTCAATCAAAGGTAAAAAGGAGGAAAGCTCATTCGAGGTTAACTGGAAACGTGGAAGGCCTTCAGATCCTCCAGTGAGAAGTTGTGAGTACAGGATGGATAAGTAGTTGGTAAGGGCAAGAGAAAACCTATAAGGACATGGGAGACACAATGAGGAGAAAGTTGGAGTACCTGAACCTTACATAAGACTTAAGTCCACAGAATGCAAAATGACATGTGAGAATAATTATTGCAGACCTCACTTAATGGGAGAAGACCTAGTTTTTGTCTTCATCGTTGTTGCTAGTTCTCCACTTTGCGTGAAAGGGATAATGACAACACAAATGTTTGAACTTTCATCTGATTTATGATCGACTACCTAGACTTTTTTTTTTGTTCAAGCAAGTACCTCAACTTTTCAAATGTGGGTCTATATGAGACATCCCTTTAATAAATGGTCATGTCATGTGATTTTAATGATGTGTCTTGCTTACTTAGCAAAGCTTGAGCCCAATTGGTACCGGCTCAATTACGGCATTTCCATTTTGGTGTTGGGTGATGAGGAGCGAGAGAGAGTACAAACTTTGACGATCTTGACCCTTCAATATGACTTTGTTGACATGATAACATTTAAAGAGCTTAAGTTTTTAAAATAGTTCGTAGTTGTCCTACAAAATCTCACACAAAATGATTAGACTCCTTGTTTGTTAAAAATATTTAATAAATGGTTGGCAGTAGCTTGAATGATGACTTGCAAGTGAGTTAATCCAATTCCCTCTTCCAACCAAACTGATATGATATTTAAATATTAAACCACACATTCTTTTAACAGCTTAAACTTTTAAAACGGTTGGAAGTGATCTTATAAAATCTCACATAACATTAGAGAAAAAGGTCTCAAGTTCAAATCTTTTCAGGCCCTATTTGCCTGTCCAACTAAATATTTCAATGTTTAGTACTAGGCAAAAAAACCAGACTAAGCGTGAGGGGGAGTGATAAAATATTTGAATATTAAATCACGTATTCATATAACAGCTTAAGTTTTTAGAATAGTTGGCAGTGGTCTTACAAAATCTCACACAAATGATCACACTCCTTGTTTATTAAAAACAGCTAGGGTTAAAAAAATAGTTCTAGTCATCATCCTTAAAATATATAGTAAAAGCTTATGCAAATAAACAGCGAAAAACAAATTGAGATGTGTTATTTGGTAGTATACCGTGCTTAAACACATTTTAAACAACAATACTATGTTTAGCTTGTGTGGAACTATTTATAGGACCTGGACTGTTATATCCCCAATCGTTGCAGCAAATGTCATTTTCCCAGCTACATTAGTTACTATGTTCTTTGAAGAAAAGCTTTATTTTAAGCTGCATTTCACAAAAACTCTCTTTCCACTTTCAGGGATAGTCAATGTTTTATATGCAGCTAATCTTTAGTTTTAGTGCTAAAACATGTTCTCATTAGGTACAGTATTTCTCATGCATTTTTTGCTCGTTCAAATGATAAAGTGAAACATTTTGACAGTGAACTGTGGTATTATGTAGGTGCACTTTTATAGCTAGAGTGTTGTGGAAATCAAGTGTTCGAACAATAAAATTGATAGAATAAGAAAATAAATCGGATACCAGATTTACATGATTTGATCATAATGACCTACGTCTATAGGGAGAGCAGCACGAAATTTCACTATAGATCAAGTGATACGACGGAGATTACAATCATACTCGAGTCACTCAAACGCCCTAAGTATTTTCCAAGCCCCCAATTACATCCGATAACTCACACAGTGTTTAGCCCTATAATTCCTCACGAAATAATCTTTCAATCTCGCAAAGGAATTGATACAAATTCTTAACACAAGAATTTAAATGCTACAAACACTCAAACTCTTGATGTAATTCCACGAACAAAATCATGAACCGACTGCCAAGCACCCAGCACCTATGGATGTCACTCGCACTCCCACGGCTCTCACAGTAAACGGTGCTTCAAGACTACTTCTTCGTAGTCCACAGAACAGCCCATGAAAATATATATATATATATATATATATATATATATATATATATATATATATAAGTCATCGCCAGGGATTAATGAATCTTTGGATCGTCATAAAAAATAACCTACTGTGTTGGAGAAGGAAATGGAATCCAACTGGGATTCGGTCAACCAACTCAACTTTCTTCTTCTTCTTTTTTTTATCTTTTCGTTGCTTTCTTTCTTTGTCTGACACATTGACTGAGTCAAATGTCTAACTCAAAGTCCATATTGGACTTTCCAGTTTCTAGCCGCAGACCCCAATTTAAATCTGGAAACTACCTTAAATCACAACTCGTGCACCGTAGATACTATCTGTAATCTGCAGTTTTATATTTTCGACTTTCTTGCACTGGGTTTATACAAACAAAATCAATTTGGGTTGGGTTCGTTCAACGGACTCTTCGAGACATATTTAACATAGAGTGTGAAATTATTAATGGAATGACCAAGTTTTCACAGGATGCTGATGTAATTTTAGTGTAAAATGAGTCTTTTGAAAGTGAAAGACATCTGAAGTGTCCATGCAAACTATGTAGAAAAAGAGGTAGTCATTTCAGATTCTTACCTCTATTTCTGAAGCTGGATTAAGTAGTTGGTGGCCTTCCTCCCTTACCTCCTTGTAACGTTGTAGCACTGACTGCATACTGCGACGTTGACGTTTATAGATAGAGATTGGCTGATATATTTCATTGTCATAATACTTTATGTGGTATTACTTCCAAAATTGTAAAATAAATGCACAAACAAGTTGAGGTGTATCTGCATAGTGCAAATGCGCAAGTCCCCTCATGTCAACCCCAAAATCCTTGTCGACTTTTGAATATCTATTGAAAGTTTGTTACCATTATAACTGAAATCACCATTGAAGTGTGTGAGACTTGTGGATTTTCCCTATGGTTGTACCCATCAAGGTCTGTCATCTCAGGGCACTGTCGGACCTTTTTGGATACTTAAATTCCAAGAAGATTACTGAAAAACGCGTGGAGTTGGCGTTCATGTTGGAATTAATTTAACATTGCATTGAATCTCGCAGATGCGTAGAGTTGAGCAAGAGATCCCCATATTTAATTATGTTGAGCACTCGTGTTATAAGCTTTGAAGAACTAAAATACGAGCACCACATTGATCCGTATTGTCACTAGAAGAAGAAAGTGCAGAAGTTTTACCTTCTGGTTGCATGGTGGTTATTTATTCGAAGATAATTCGCTATGTAGTCCAGAAGGTTCTTTATGGGAGCAGCTAATTAGAGAATCTTAGGATGACATTTGAATGGGAATAAAACCATGAAACTGATAACCGATTGTCATTTTGGCCGATGTACCAAGAGCTGAGCAAATTGGTGAGAGTATTTGTCTCGTCAATTTGGCAGCTGAACCGAAGGAACACAGTTTAATACCTGCATTCAGCAATACCAGAAGCACCTTCGGTTCATTTAAAAAAGGATTTCCTGTTCGGACTTCCATAGCCAATGGAGGGTTTGATTCTCATTCTTGTTGTAGTGGATTGACTGTTTTGAAAGAGGCATACTCCATTCCCTGACAGACGACGTTGAGTTGTTCTTTTCAGAAGTTGCGAGGCGGCATGGCATTCTGACTTGCTGATAAAGATGGGAAACTCATAGACCATTGTTGGACCTCGAGGAGGAGATTCAACATCCAGTTTAGACAGAAATGGTTAACAAAAGCTCTGGTAATATGATGGGCTTGAAGAGTAAGGATTTTATCATTGTTCAGGCATAATTTGCCGATAGACTAGTGAATGGAAGCAAAAAGAAGACCCCATTTGAAGCATATACATAGGTTGAGTCCTCAACATCTGCTTGATCTTGTTCTATTTTCACAAGAGGCTAGTGTAAGCTGTGATGATAAGGCTTTTGCAGAACATATTCAAAGGGTTTATAAGGAGGAAATAGCAGCAATGAAGGCTGACAATTTTGAGGAGGGAGAGTTGGTACGGTTCATTTGATGGGAACACAATGAACTTAAGTCGACGAAGTTTGGACCTTCTAAAGTGTTGAATAAAAGCTTTACTCATGTTGCAGAGCTGCTATTCGAGTTACAGACTAGCCTGATATATTGTTTCTGACTTACAGGGTCTTGAGGGTTTTGAGAGAAAGTTGCTGCAGTTGATGATCAAGTTAGTCAACAGCAGAAGAACCTTAAAGTTGCCTTTGAAGATGTGTGGAATGTCAATACAACTTTTATCGAGATTTTTGGTGAAATGGTTTGGGAAACCTACAAGTGAAAGCAGTTGGGCTTTTGTCTTCTTAATTTTTATTAAGGTTTGAACCCGTCTTATGTCTATAATCTCATATAAGTAGGTCCTTATGGCTCCATTTTTGGGAATAAATGAATGATTTGGAAAATAATTTTATAAAGATAATCACTTGAAATGATTAGTCAATGAAAAATTTTCATCATTGACAACAATTTGTCTAAATATTTTTGTGGATGATGAAAATATTTCATTCATTCATTTTTGTAAGCAATCCAAATGATTATTTTTAGGAACATGTTTTCCAGATCATTTATTTTCGGCAAAACAAACGGAGCCTAAGTCACTTTTATTTTTCTCTAAACCCTAGAATGTCAAACTACTGTTGCCGGTTCAGTTCTTCTCATTCTAGCCTTGCTTTCTTGTTCTTTTTACCCTTTTTACATCCCAACTACATCAAAAAAAGGTACATGTACATCAACAGAGGGCCAATTCTAGTGGTGGAGAAATGATTCCATTATGTTCATCGATATTTCCAAACCCTTTATTTTCCACTCTGGTTATCAATTTCCATGCTTCAATATCAAGGTAAATTTAGCTTATGCACAGGTGGAATGTCATTGCTTTGGAATATTGAACCACACCTTACTCAATAACTTGAACTTTTTAGATTCGTTGGCATCAACGTAAATAGCAAAATAAATCCCTACGTTCATCCGTTTTTTTCTAACTTATCCCCACCTTTGAAACTTATCAAAATAAACCCTAGTCTTTGTAATAATATCAAATCTATCAATCCCACAAGTAAACTCCCTCGATCCAAAAACTGTTTTAGTTATGTTTATTTTCCATAGTGCTCCTGTTTCAGTGTACCAAAACTAATTTTTATTTATTTTCCATAGCCTTTATTTGTTGAAAATGATGATTATTGACATCTATCACATGGTACAATCATCTATACTCCTAACCTCCTATATTCATATTAGAAATGTAATATGAAACTAATGAAATCAACTTATCCAAAGATAAGGTTAGGTATCACGCTTCACGCATACATAATTTCTATCTCATTCTGAAATATTAGGTATATGAAATAATGTCACTCGCTTAAAGGGGAATAATGTAAAAACCAATTTCTAGTCATCCTCACCTCTTTAGATAGTTACTATCTTTTGAAATTTAAATTTACAAATAATGAATTAAAAATCCATCAATTTATGTATTCTAGCTTCATTAGAAAAGGCTAAACAACAACAAAAACAACAATGACAATACAATTACTGGATAAAGCTTGAATATGGTCGAGCCACATAGCACAATCCCACATGAAATTTACCCACTTTTATCTATTGTTCTATGCTTAGTAAGTGCTTATATGGTTCGCTCCTTGACACTCAACAGTTTCACGAAGCACCATTTACCATAAACACAAAACAATTAGGCTTTGGCATTTCATGCATGATTTGGAGTTATATTGCTATAATTACATCTTTAGTTTTTTTTAGAAGTACAAGCATCCAATTCGCATTGTGAGCAGCTTCATGGCACATCGCCCATCTTTATACTCCGCTGCTTCATAGCACACTAATAGTCTGTACTTTAGAGCTACTATTTGAAAAAAAAATTGCTCTTTTTGAAATATGATGTTGAGAACACAATTCATGAGGGAGATGGTGTAAGTTAAGGAACAACAATTTCCTCATAGATAAGTTGACAACGGAAGAAGGAGAAGGTGGATATCTACACAAGAGACCGGAGATTTTTATGGTTTTCTTTATATGTTTGAATTTTTATGTTTTATCCGGTTAAAAATTAAAATTGAAATTAAATTGAAAAGTAGCGAGAGACACCAAAAGGTGATCTCTCCCTTAATAGTAGTATTTGCATCATGCATGCATGCCAAACTACAATGAAGACAAACAAAAGCATCTTATGCTTCTGTTGGAGACATTAATTTGCTCATACCTTTGCCCTATTAAAAAACAACCATGCAAACCTATTAATGAATTTAATATATAGAATAAATCTGAATTTTCTTATAGTTTACATACTATTCTAACTCATTTAGCAACATAGAATGAAATTAATCAGGGGTCAAATATGAATTTTTCGGGGTGGGGGGGGGGGACACCAAATTCAAAATCAAAGTTGGTTTTGTAAATATTAGATGTTCTTGTATAATTTTGGGAGTATCATGTTGGGAATTTAGGGTTTCGACTTTTAATAGAGTCTCTATCTATGTCAATGTTTCTAATACATATATGTCCTCTCTTTTATCCTCCTGTAGTCTTTTTTGTTTGAGAAGAGGATTCACTACTCGATATTAACATACTCATCCTTTGTTGTCAATGTATGTTCATGTTTTGGTGAGGATCCATCTTTTCACGCATATACTTGCAATATATTTTGGTTATCTTTGCTAGAAATTAATCTCGAAAAATTATGTGCTCAATTAAAGTCATTTTCAAAGGTGCCAATATTTCCCAAAACAATTTCTAGGCCATATCCATGATTGCTTCACAAGACCTAATTCTCATTTGAGCTGCCAAAATGGAGATACCAAGACAATCTTAGGTCTTTTGTCTCAAATAAGGAAAACAAACAAATGAATGTGAATTCCAAATAAAGCTAAAAAGGACAAAAGTGAATTAGGAAAAAAAGAAAAACAATGTCCTCTTCTGGAGAGGTATGTATATGTAAATGGAGAAGTGAATAATTCTAGGGTCATGACATTAGAAGGTTCTTTTAACTTTGGCTAATAGTAATATCCATATCAACAATGTTGTTATCACTAATATATTTTGGGATCCCCATTGTCAAAAACTCCGAGAAATCAAAGCCCCAATATGATGTTAAAAAAGAACTGAAGCCACTGGATACTATTCAAGGAAAAATGTTCAGTATAGAATAGAAGAGATTGACTTTGAGGGAAGGAAAGATGAGGACAAGATCTAACCTAGAGCTTGCGAAATCATAAAGCTTTCCAGTGCCAGAGAAGGCGATAACTCCCACCTCAGCATCGCAAAGTATGGAAAGCTCCCTCGCCTTCTTGAGCAACCCTTTTTTTCTCTTCGAGAAAGTGACTTGCCTGCTCATGGAGTCGTCGATTCTCTTTAGCACGATCTTTCCTCTACCCATTTCTCACCTCCTTCCCTTTCGGCGTTTAGGGTTTCTCGCCTTCTCTATCGGTTAGATCTACAACCAAACTCCCATCAAATAACCAATCTCCTAAAATCATGAATCAAGATGCTCCATACTTTGTCGCTGGAACAAGAGGAATGAAATTTATGATTCTAGCTCGCAAATGTACGAAATAGTGGAGAGAGAGAGAGAGAGAGAGAGAGAGAGAGAGAGAGAGAGAGAGAGAGAGAGAGAGAGTAAAAGAAGAAGAAGAAGAATGAGATGCTTACTTGCTTGGAGCCATGATTGATGGACTGTTAGAAAGGTGCTTCTCTTGATTAGAATAGGACGTTGAGGTTTCTTTTCGTCTCAAATGGCAAGTGGAACCTCGTATTTTAAGGGGAAAAACAGAGTTGGTGAAGCGGATTCTCTTGCCATGATTGATGGACTGTTAGAAAGGTGCTTCTCTTGATTAGAAGAGGACGATGAGGTTTCTTTTCCTCTCAAATGGCAAGTGGAACCGCTCGTATTTTAAGGGGAAAAACAGAGTTGGTGAAGCAGATACTCTTCACCCAATAGAAGGTCAGTTCATTGACCCAAGGAGAGGCCCATTTGTCACAGACAGCGGTGCGAGGAAGTCGACGTGGACAGGTTTTGTACTTGAGAGGACAGAGGGAAGAGAAAACATCGTGCTCTCTCACACAGTTGGCTCGAGGTTCTTGGGGGCGAGAAACCTGTGAAGTTCGGGGAGCGCCGTTATCGTATAAACATATATATATATATATATATATATATATATATATATATGTTTGTATAACTTTTATTTCGTACACTCTAAAATAAATTCATTTTTCAAGAGTGATGCTCATCTATTATCACGTGTGCACATTCAGAAACTTTCTATTCTCGCACAAACGTATTGCTCACTTATGCTTGATTAACATTACTTGGAAGACCGTTCTTTTTCTCGTGATATGTTATTACCGATGTTTTGGGAATTAAAATTACCTCAGAGGTTTGGCCTGGAAACCAATTTATTTTGTTTTCCCACTTGCACCAAGACCTTTGGCATCATTTCTGTGTCTGATCATCACATTAGTAGCCTCGTTGCCATTGTCTTCACGATGAGCTCAACATCACCCTCGTCACCTCTATAACGAAAGACAAAAGAGAGATCATCATTTTTGAGGTTGGTTCATTACATCTAATAGCAAAGAGAGAGAGAGAGAGAGAGAGATAGAGAGAGAGAGAGAGAGAGAGAGAGAGAGAGAGAGAGAGAGAGAGAGAGAGAGAGAGAGAGAGAGAGAGAGAGAGAGAGAGAGAGAGAGAGAGAGAGAGAGAGAGAGAGAGAGAGAGAGATCCAGTGGTTGAGCACTATCCATGGAGCGATGCACCGTCCACCCACAAACAGATGGACAATCTGAGCGAATTATACAAACATTAGAGGATATGCTAATAGCTTGTTTAATGGTTTTCCATGTAGTTGGGTTGCTTACCGACCACTATGCAAAGTTTGCCTACAATGATAGCTTTAAGGCTAGTATTGGTATGGCTCCCTTTAGTCTCACATTAATTACATTTATTCCCGGCGTGAGTTTGAGAAAGGTTTTTCAAAAGATCTTTTCTTTCTCTCATTAAAGAATGGGTTTCCCATACAATAAAACAAGGGACGAGTCTGGTGAGAGAGGTGGGCTCTTTGCCTATGCGAAAGCAATGATTCCAGCTTTTTTTGGATATTGAAAAGACTTTAAAAGTCGGTGCCTATATATAATTCTTCCTGCAATTCAACTATTGACGAAGAGACGATTGATAGTGATGGCAGTCTGAGGCATGGCGTCATCACCGTTGTTGGGCCTAGGGTTGGCGGATAAGAGATCAAGAGTGTGTTGGGGGGAAAGCTATAATTTAGCATGGTCAAGCACAAATAAGTTTGACATAATGCAGGATAGATTGGCCTATGCATAGAGTGGGTGCTCTCTGTCATAATAAAAAGAATTTTCGTTAGTAACTTACTCATACATTTACTTAAAATACATGTACTGATTTTTAATGATTCTCCTCCTTTTCATGTGGTGGAGCCAACATTCAATACTGTCAAGGTGGATGATTAGTCACTTTCGTTGGCAATTCACCATTTTGGATAACACATAAAAAAAATATCCAAATACGCTTATTACCTTTGCCTAAATATTACTTTACATTCTCAATTTTTAAAACCTTTGCTTTGACCTAATGTGTGGCAATAGGGAAAATTGTCCAAAAAGTTCTAAACTTATTACACTTTTGCCAATTGAATCGTAAACCTTTCAATTTTGCCAATGGAATCATAAACTTTTTCATCTTACGCCAATTGATTCCATCCGGCCAATTTTGATAGGAAATAGCTTATAAAGACGCCGACGGTACTACATAGAACAGTTGGCCGGCACTGATGTAGAAAAATTTTCATAATATTTTATTTTTTTGAATTATTTATTTATTATTTTCTTTTTCCTTTTTTTCTTTTTTCTTATCTTTCTTTTTTTTTCTTTCCTTCTTCCTCCTCTAGCCAGTCGTCGTGCATTGGCATTAGCCGACTATCGACCAAAGGAGGAAGAAGGAAAGAAAAAAAAGAAAGATAAGAAAAAAGAAAAAAAGGAAACATAAAAAAATTGAGAAAAATTTTAAAATATTATTAAAAATTATTCATGTCAGTGCCAATCATACCACATAGGGCGGACAACGTCCACGTTAGTAATTTCCAGTTAAAATTGGCCGTATAAACACAACTGGTAAAATGTAAAAAGGTTTAGGACTAAATTGGCGAAATTAAAAGGTTTAGAACTGAATTAATAAAAGTGTTATAGATTTAGGACCTTTTAGACAATTTATCGTGTGATAGTTAACTTGTTAAGGTGCACATGTGAGAATATTAGATGAAAAAAGTCCCACATCGGGATTCTATGATATGTGGATTAATCAGTATTATCATAACTGGTTAGTAACTCATTCGTTTAAGGTTTTACATGAAAGTGATTTCAATTGGATATGTTGATGGATTCGAATGTGGGCTTTCTTGATAATTCCTTTAGGAAAGATATCCGGTTTTTTCGCGTAACCCCAACATTACTAATAACTCGCAACTATGCCTCACCATATATACTAAGTCCCTTCCAAATATCTATTCAAGAATATGTAATCACTTTGTAGAGAATATTTTGAGTCGGGCAGAAGAAACCATTATATCATTTGTGTTTGTTTCACAAACGGGGAAAGTTTGTAATGTCTAAGACTCCATTTATTTCGCGGAAAATATTTTCTGCAAAAACAGTTTCCTCATTTTCCGAAGTTTGGATCGCTTAGGAAAATGAATCAATGGTAAATATTTTAATGTTTTCCTAGTCAATAAAAAATGTTCTCCTACCGAAGCTAAAATTCAAGAAAATGATTTCTTCTTTAAAAAATCAAAACTGTTTTTCAAGATATAACTAGGTATTGACCGCTTGGACCAGAAACTAGGTGTTTGGGCATGAAAATCCCAACGCTGGTTCCCGGACCCTTGGCAGCAGGGCTGAGTCCATCGAGACTAGGTTCGAGACCCCGGCACCCTCGAGTATGTCCATCTAGGCCGCACTTGAGACCTCGGTTGTTGTGCTCAAGTTCACCGAGACTGGGCCTGGGACACTGATGCCCATGCTCGGGATGCCAAGCTTGGTAATCTTACGGCGGAGCCTGGGTCCTCAGAACCCGTGCCTAGGTCTATTGAGGACAGGCCTCATACCTTAACAACTATGCTCAGGTCCTGACTTCTGAGTCTAAGTTTATTGAGGCTGGGCCAAGGAATCTTGTGCTAGTTCTCGAGTCCCCTATGCTTGCGCCCTGATCCATTGATGCTGGGCATCGAGGACTGGGCTTAGTCTCGATGGACTCATGCATGGACGCTAAAATCTTGGGCCTTACCTTGATGGATCTAGGTCCAGGCATAGGGGACTGGTTTGGGCTCAACCTCAATAGACCAAGGCATAAACACTGATACTGGAGTCTCAGGCCTGGGCTCGATTGACCCAAGCCTAGGTGCGGGGTCTTGGGCCCGGGCACTAGGATCTTGAGCCTTGATCCCACAAAGGTTGGGGCGCCGAGGACTTAGGCCCGACCTATATAGACCAGGCCCAGGTGGCAAGGAGCTAGGTACCGACATCGAGTTCTCAGTCTCAAGTTTAGTGAATTTAAGACTAGTGCCTATGCTCGTGCTCGAAAGTAGGGCATCCGGGTTTGAGACCTCGGTGTTAGTGACTGGGTTCCTTGGTTGTGATATCCTAAAAATTCGACCCAATTTGTTGACTTATGAAATTGTGATTTCGTTGACACTCTATTAGTTAATTCTTGCCCTGACCTAATCACTCAGGGAATATTAATCAAAGAGGAAAGGCTATCAAAGAATTTATTTATAACAGCCGTCCATTAGTTCGAGATGAACTATAGTTGCGATTAATCGATTTCGGCCACAAATTATGATCCAATTTTGATTGTCGAATGCTCAAGGATTTCACACCCGAACCATAGGACGTCACCTCATAATTTTTATGAATTAACCATCGAAAATTTCAATTTTGGAAAAGGATTGAAGAATTGGAAATTCAACGCGAGAAATGGAAGTGAATCGAGCAAAGCCCGTTGGACCTCGTGTTTGAAGGGGCCAACCACTAAGGCTCGATAAGAATGAATCGGCTCGTTAATTTGGTGCTCGGGTCGAGGACAAAATAATAATTTGGGGGACAAATTTAAGAAAATTTCAAAAGAAATTGAAAGATTTTTGGGGTAATGATTGACCCCACTTTCCCTTCTCTCTCTCCTCTGTCTCTCTCTCTCTCTCTCTCTCTTCCCCTTCCCTTGATGATTTCCCCCAACGCCTGCTCACCACCCACCAACTCCACCCACTCCTCTTTTTCCTTTTTCTTCTTCTTTTCCTCTTCTTCTTGGCTTCTTCGTGCTTCTGCTTCTACTCCTCTGCTGCTGCTGCTTCTTCCATTTCTACTTCTGCTTCACTGCTGTTGCTTCTGCTCTTGCTTCACTGCTGCTACTTCTGCCCCCCCCCCCACTGCTTCGCTACTTCTGCTTCTTGTTCTGCCTCCTTCGGCTTCTTCATTTCCAGTTGCCGGACCAGTCCATTTCTTGTCGGAAACAGCCCTGCTAGTTGAGTCACCGCACCACCGCCGACCCAACTCCCTTCGGACCAAGCATCATTGCCCAAAATTGCCCCAAAGTTGGCTAGTTTCAGCTAGACTTCTAGCTCCGTCGCCCGCCGGTCCGCCCTCCGTTCGTCACCTCGCTACCGCATCTGCTCACCGCCACTGTCCAATCATCACCACTAGCTGCCGTTCCATGGAAAAGCCCCGACCAGCCACCACAACAGTTGCTCCTTCGCCGTGCCCAGATCATCGCCGTTCGTCGCTCGTAACGCAAAATCAAAGCTGCCACAAGCGAGCTCGCGTCGTCGCCATCGTTCTCGTATTAACGCTGTCATTAAATGAGTAAGGTAACCCCCAATCCCTCGTTTAGGGTGTTAAACTTGCTTAGGATAGTTTAGTTTAAATTTAAGCTAAGTTTATGGTTAGTTAAGTGAGATTTAGTAATAGGTTATCGTCAATTAATAAGTTATCATTGGTTGTGGTGATAGGATATCGATATTTAATTGATAAGTTATCGGTGATTTTAACGATTAGTTATCGGTGAAATTGGTGATACACGATTGGTGATTGTCGATAAGTTATGTTTGTTTGGGTGATAGGCTATTCCGATTTAAGTGATAAGTTATTGCTAAATTGTTGATAAGTTATCAATTATTTTATTATTATTATTTCTTTTTGAAAATAAATTATTTTCGAAATTAAATATTTTTTTATATTATTAAATAGATCATTTTTGGATTTAAATATTAACATATTATTATTAAATAATTAATTTCTGAATTTATTTATTATTATTTCGGAAAATTTTTAACCTCAAAATGATTTCTATACTTGAATGGTAGCGATTATGCCGTGAATCATCGTATTAATTTGATTATATGACAAATTGTTTTGAACGGAAGTTTCTAAAGAAAACTTATGAGATTTTTGGAATTAAACTATTTTATTGTTATGCCAAGAAATGACAGTGATGTTTTGTGGTTGATAAACATATTTGGCATCGAAGCTTGCAAGAATTGATTGACTGTTTGCATATGTGACCACTTGGTTTGTTATGCGGCATAGTGTGAGCACTATTCATGGATGCAAGGGTTAATTGAAAAGATAATAATTGGCCCAAATGCTTGTGTGCTCGTGTGGTCACACGTCGAAGCCGTCTTGCTATAGATCGCTTGACGATACCCGATTTATCGAGGTCTACTGTAAATCGCACTCGATTTTATCGAATGCTTGGAGATTATCTGGATAACCGATACTCCGGATGCCGAATCGCGGCCCGATGGTAGATTCGATGCTCCTTATGAGATACCATCTTATTGTACATAATTTGATGTTGTCGTATTGGAATGCTGTCATTCTATAGATCGTTTGACGTTGCCATGCCCGACCGGGTAGGACGATACCCGGTCATGCTAGAAGACTGCTATCTTACTGTAGATTGCTTGATGCGTAGTAGCCCCGAGGGCACATAATAATCGGAATACGTATGATACATAGTGCTTGATTATGTGATAGAAATTGTTAGGCATGGTATGGGATGTGCCCAAGTGGATTTTATCTTATAATCGAGACACACGGGCCTGTGATGCATTAATGCATAGGAAATCTCTTTAAATGCTTCAAGCATGTGACATGTTTATTTCATTAACAGGTGTACCAAGGCGAAGTAAGAATGTCTGTGGTTGTTTAATGATGCTGATGTTGATGCTTTATTGCCTGATTAGGGACCCCCGAGGCTAGTTGGCCTCCTAAGCGAGACTTAGGCCGTTAACTTATTGAGATTTTATCTCATTTGTTGTTGTTAAACCTTTTCAGGACCTTAGCATGTTTTTGCTCCCTATGCGGTTTGGAGTACCGCAGATTTTGATTGGTCCTTGAGGGTTAGGCCTAGAAGCTCATCTTTTGGATGGAGTAGATTAACCCTAGCCTTCATCTTTTTACTGACTTTTTGTGGAAATGTCCGAAGTGGGCTTGTAAGTATGTTCCCAGGGGTTAATCAAGTAAATATTAAAATTGTGCTTTGGTTGAATGATGTGAACCGTTTTCCTACCGATCCCTGCTTATTGTGGTTGTCTAGGTGTTGGTTGTTATTGCTTTCACATGCGTAATAAAAAGAAAGATGAAATAAAAGGTCGACGACGAGTCTTGGGACATTGTATCATAATGACCATAGTGGGATGTTGCGTGCTCGAAGGGTTGGAGGCGTGACATTGGCTACCCATACGCAAACCACTAATGCCTAAATATTGTATGTTTATTAAAGAAAATCTCATTAGATTTTCCTTACCAATGACGAAAAATATTTTCTAGTTCATTTTCATATCTCATTTAAATACCGGAAACTATTGTCATTTTCTTGGAAAATGACTTTGCGGAAAATATTTTCTAGAAAATGTCACATTTTCTGTGAAGCAAATGGATTACTGGAAAATGTTTTCTCAAAAGTCATTTTCTAGTAAAATAACAATATTTGGCTAAGACTTGAAAATGAACTGCAAAATATTTTTTGTCGTTTGTTAAGGAAAACTTGATTTGATTTTTTTAAATAGACCAATACTAATTAGGTGCTAGTGACTTGTGCATGGATAGTCAAGGAACCCAACACAGGCATCGGGGTCTCAAGCCCAAAGCCCTAGCTCCCAGGCATGACAAGGGTACTAGTAAATGTTGACACCTAAATTTTGCCAAATCATTTAGGGTTTTATCGAATAAAAAATTAGGGTTTAATTTTTAACTACTAAACAAAAAATATTTTCATTAAATTGCATGGCATATAGACACTAGGCACATTTGCATTAATAGGGCCTATTAAAACATATTCGTATTAAAAAAATTGTGTGTCCTTCCGAGTCAGGTTAATCGGCCCATTCTTTTTCTTTCCTTTCTTTTTATTTTTTGCGCGGCCTATCTTTGTGTTCTTTTTATTTTTCACGCGGGCCGACCCTTTTTCCTTCAGCCCGGCCCATGCACTATTCAACCTCCCCCTCCCCAATCAAGACTTTTGAGCGTACGGAGGAGGAACGAGACGAAGAGAAGCCAGACAGTACAGACGGAACAAGAGCTAGAGGAAGCTAGACAAAACAGAGGAGTAGGGGGCAGCGTGATCCACGGGTTGGCATATCGACTGGCCACGACAGGCTGGCAGTGGCAGGGGCCATGCGTGCCTACCTACCAGCCGGCCTTAAAACAAGAGGAGAACAGAGAGAGAGAGGGGAGATCCAAGGGAGAGTTCTAGAGAGAGAGTTCCAAGAGAGAGAGAACAGAGAGCGAGAGACCTGCGAGAGAGGGTGAGTTCGAGAGCTTCAGGGAGCAAGATCTGAGAGCGAACGGTCTCCTCGATGACCGCCACACCTCAACCGTGGCTGGCCAAGTTCCGGCGCACGCCGAATTTCACTCGGTAGGTCACGGACCCAAGCTTCTGTCAGGTTTTGTTTCATGCAATATGGGGCCGATCTCCCTAAGATTTCACACTTCTGTCGGTGTTGATGATTTCAGTCCGTCTTGAGCCTTGATCAAACCTAAAATCTCTCATTTTTATCGCGCGCTCCAACCGTTTGATGTTATGCATATGTGAGATATGGTTACTCCCTTTGTGTGTGATGTGTTCCAAAGCCGTTGAGCCTCTCTCTTCGTTTGCGGTGTCTCGGGTGCGTCGCTGAGCGTGAGGTGGAAGCTTAGTCGTTGGCTAATGTCTCGGGTGGCTGTGGAGGCTCGCGATTTGGTCGCGGTCCGGGCATGACCGAGAGAAGGAGAGGCCAGCCACTTCCTCACCGGGACTTAGCTAGTTCAAGGCCAGCCAGTCCCTCGTCGGGGCTTGGACGGTCCCGGTTGGTCACCGGTCACCATGGTGGTGACCCGGACGGAGGACGCTTGCCGCCCCTCATTAGGGTGGTGATGTGGATCGAGGCAGAGGGTTAAGGCTCGGCGGGTGACGACCGAGTATAGGTTCAGCCGGCGGATCGAAAACCCTAACCGTGGAGGCTAGGGTCCGACGGGCAGTGGCCAGACATGATGTTGGCCATGAGGGCCGAGCACGAGCTCCGTGTCGGAGCGACGGCCAGCATTCAGGTGAGCCAGGTCGAACAAGCGAGTCGCGACCATTAGGGTTTCCAGCAAGTAGGGTCAGTGGTTCATAGCATGGTCGGGTTCGCAGGTCTAACCAGGTAAGATTTTGTTTGGTGTTGGGTTTGGTTTTAGGTTTTATTAGGTTTTGGGTTATTTCGTAGTTGGGCCGAATTCGATAAGTTGGGCTTTAGCCTTTGTTTCTTTTTTTTTTTTTTAAATTCCAAGCTGGGCCCCTTTTTCTTTTTTAATATTTCCTTTTTAGATCGAGCTCAATAAATGAGCCCGGTTCGGCGATGGACCCAGGCCAGTGCTCCCAGGTCAACCTCGATCTGGGTCGGATGTGGAGATCCGACCAAGTCTGTTTTATATTATTTTAATATTTTAATATTTTAAAAAATTTAAAAAAATTAATTAAAAATTTTAAAAATTTTCGAAAATTGCAAAATATCATTTGGGCTTTGCAATTGGCTTTTTGTCCTATTGTGTGAATAGTGTCATGTTTAGTTGCTCGTTGTTTGGTTCACGCACTTTGAATCGCGCGTTTAATTTAGCCTCGTATGTAGTTGATCATGCACGTTAGGTTCATGTGTTGATTGTTGCTTTCCCTAGCTTGGTTAGGAATCAAATTTTGAGTATCCCGATTAGTGTGAACACGTTAGGTGGTAATTGAACAAGGTTAGATATAGAAATGGCACTAATTGGTCAATTAGTGTAATCAAGTTCCCGTACTCATTGAGTCTCCGGTTCGTGAAGTGAAGCATTTCTCCCATACTTTACTTGGGTGTCTGATCGACCCATTAAAAATTGATTAGTGGCGACTCCCAAATGAAATTGATTTGCATGTTAACAACTTAAACCTTAAGTCGCAAGTTGAAATGGGCTTGGGAGAGCTCGAACTAGGTTATAACTTAGTAATCCATTAGTCAAATCCCTTAGGCGGCGGGGCCGGTTCGGGGAGGTCACAACAGTGAACTTAGTACTCATGCCCGGCTACTTGGCGCCTTAGCCCAAATCTACGAAGACCAGGCTTAAGTCCTAGGCGCACGGCTCTGGGTCCATTGAGAACAGTCCCCGGATTCCAATGCCCAAGTACTAGTCCCTTGCACTTGAACCCAAGTCCATCAAGGCCTGGCCTTGGTTCTTGGTGCCTGGGGCCTTGGTTCTTGGCGCCTAGGCCTAGACCCGGCCTCAATGGACCTAAGTGTGGGCGCTAGGGATCTAAGTCTAGCCTTGATAGACCGGGGCACGTTTGCTAGGGTACCACACATAACCTCGATGGACCTAGGTTTGAGCACTAGGGACCTGGGTTCGAGCACTAGGGACCTGGGTGCAAGCGAAACTTGACCTTGATAGACCTAGGTGCGGGCATCGAGGTTTACCGCTTGGGATTGATGGACCTGGGTGCAAGCGTTGAGGACCTAATCTCGGGAGCTCGAGGTCTAGGCCTAGCCTTAATGGACCTATGTGTGGGCGGCCAGGGTCCCAAGCACGAGGACTGAGGTCTCAAGCCTAGCGAAGGGGTTGAGGACACAGCTTCGATGGACCTAAGCATGGCATTAATGGACCAGGGCACCGGGTCCAAGGCCAGGCATATTACCAAGCCTAGCCTCGATGGTACCAAGTACGGCTACTGGTCCTGGGCATAGCCTATATGGACCTAAGCCTGGCCTCCATGGGCTCAGGTGCTGGGCACCCTGCCTTGACCTCTTGTCCCGGCTTCGCTACCAAGGGCCCAAGAACGACGGGGTTCCCATGCCCAAGCACAGAGGTTTTGGTCCAAGCGCTGATATAGTCACATTTTTATGAATTTAAACTTTGGTAAGAAAATATTTTCTTGAATTTAAGTTTTTGTAGGAAAACATTTTCCGTTGACTTATTTTCCTAAGCAATCTAAATGCCGGAAAATGAGGAAAATGTTTTCTTGAAAAAAGTTTTCTGTGAAATAAACGGAGCCTTAAGTAACATTGTGATCAAATTGAAGAATGTTGCGACATTATTCACAAGTAAAGACCATGATTTGTAGGTGAAAATGACAGTGGCGGCTCGTTCTTCCAATGCACTCGCTTTTATATGTCTCTCGGTTTCAATTCCATATTTTGGTATGACGAAGCAGCTAGCTTTTCTGAAATAATAATGCATATCACATTTTGAAGAATTGGAGTTTGCTTGAGAAAGCTCACCCACCTTAAATTTTTGTAAGTGATGGAGGACAATGATTCTCGGCCTTAATCAAATATTTAATAGCTCACTTGCCCAGATGAATTAGGAAAATTGCATTTGGAAATTAGTTTCAATTGGATTTGACAATTCTTAATTCATGAAAGGAACCCTTTCTCTTTTGAAGCAACTGAATAGCTAGATTTGAGTGAAAAGTACATGATTGTTGGAATAAACTTGCGAATAGTCACAATTTAATCAATTCTAATTGGGACCGTTATTATATTGTTCCGTTTCAAGAAAATGGATTATTTATTTTGTTTGTGTTGGTAAAATTTGAAGGAATTGATAACAAAAACGATAGGAAGAAAATCACAAAAAATCCTAAACTATGCCCACCATGACACACTACTCTAAACTTTACTTTGTGATATCAAAAACCTCAAAGTATGCCCACTCTGATAGATTTACCCTAAAATTTTTCCTATGACATAAAAAACCTCAAACTTATAAATATGTGACACATTAACTTTCAATGATTTTTCAGTCAAAACAATGTCGTTTTTATTTCACTTAAGCCACATGGATGCCATTTCAACACCATTTGCTTTCTGATGTTCATGTAGACAAATTTTAACAGTGTTTATTGACGGAATCTTGACGGAGGGCAAATATATCACACATATAAAAGTTTGAGATTTTTGGTGTCACAAAAAAAAGTTGTAAATATATTACAATGGGCATAGTTTGGAATTTTTAGTGTGTCCATCCCAAAAAGATATTAGTAAAAACGTTATCAATCATCTGATTTCCAGATAACTTTTTGGTAACTCACCAACAAATTTTACCTACTCTTTTTACCGCATGTTAATTATCAACTTTTCTTATCTTTTACCAACTATCATTTGTCATTCTTATCAACGTCACAAATTTACCAACTCTTATATGAATTTACCGATCTTCATTTGAGTGAGTTACCAACTTTTTTCAATTAAATCACCAACTAGTTTTGAATGGCTAACTCAATTTTGAGTTACTTGCCAACATCTATTTGTTTGTTTTATTAATTTATATTATCATTTACCAACATTTATGTGTAGTTCTGGCAAATCACTTAAATTTATCGATTCTTCTATGAATTTATGAAGCATTATTTATGTAACTTATCAGCTTTTCTTCAATTATAAGGTTACTAGCTAGTTTTGGTTAACAATGTCTCTTTTTTTGTTGCTTACAAATGTTTATTTGTTTTTTTAAGTTTACCCACTTTTTACAAAAATTTTATTTGCCATACTTGTCAACATGTTAAATTTGCCAACTCTTCTTAAAAAGGTTAACTTTGGTTAGATTGATTACCAATTTCTTCCGGTTAAATTACCAATTAGTTATGCGTTATCAACTTTTATTTGACTTAGTTACCGACTTCTATTTAGTTTTTATAAATTACTAAATTGACTTATCTTTGACAAAAAAACTTTATCTTAAATTTTACAACATTTATTGATCTTTCATACCAATAGCTTTAGTTTACTAACTATTAAAAATTGCTCCTTTATTTGAGTGATTTGCAATTTCTTGTCCAATTAAGTTGTTCACTAGTTTTGGGTCACAATTCTCATTTGAGTTTGTTTACTAACGTTTTTTTTAATTCACCAGCTTTTTTATTGAGTTACAACTTTATTATATTACTTGCCAACTCTTAAACTTTACTAACTCTTTCTAGAAATAATAAACCTCAATTAGAGTAATTACCAACTCTTCTCCGATTAAATTACCAACGCCAACTCTTATTTGAATTAGTCACCAAGGAAATCACCACGGGAAGGCTAACAGACTACTAAACGAGAACAAAGGTTCCTCTCATGAGGCAATTACTCGTGTTTAGCACGGACTCCCCCATGCCCTACCAATCGCAACTTGGTATTCAATTTAACACACAATGTTCTTAACTTTTGAAGCCACCACTAATCAATTATGGTCGATTAGAAAGCAAGCATGTGAGAATACCTTACTTTTATGAACTAAAGATTCATTGATATGGGGACTAGGTTAAGCTAGATAAATCGAACGTCTTTCTATACATCTTCTATTTATTTCAAAGATATTTTGTAAGCAGCCTGGATTGATTTAAAACATGAGCTACTAACATGTAAGAGTGATCATGCATGTACACAATCAATGATGTAACACTCAATAAATCAACACAATTAATAAATTTATAAACATAGGGCCAACCCTCGACACAAAGCAAAGCATAACCATACAATGATTAATTTCCCAAATATCTGCAAAGTGTTAATTAAAGATGCATGCCTTGCCTAAATATGGTTTCTAAAGGCTTATGCAATTTTAACTAATTCTTTTTGGGTTTTTGTTTGTAATAAGCATGAATCAATTTAAATAGTCTAATGAGTTCTAATCTAAAGATGCATTGGTGAAATTGAAGTGATTGTGTGCTATGTTATAGTTTAAATGCAACTCAACCTATATGCAATTCTAATGATGTGAAATAGAATCAATTATGGATTAACCCTATTATTTAACTATGAGGGAGATTTTTTTGTGTTTTATTTTTAATAGATAAAAGGCTAAACTGTAGGACACTAAACATAACCTAATTTTAATTGAAAGGTATACCTAATGATGCAATGCTAATCTTTTTTGGTACTTTCTTATTATGAAAATTGAACTATATGCGACATGAATAATGCATGATGCATGTTTATGCATAAATTAACAACTATTTACCAAAGATAATCGATATGCAACATAAACTAATCTTTTGGTGTTTTCTCGTTTAATTGACATGGTGACTATGAATAAATGCAAGAACTCTAGATAAACGAGAAAATTGCATGCAATGCAATAATATGAAACTAGATGCTATGATTATCATAATAATGAATCGAAACCATCTCCAAAGCACGATGGTGTGGCGGAAACCGCTCAAGATGGTGTGACTTGCACAATAAGGTCCAATGTGGAATACGAAAGTATTCAATCGGAATAATGCATCCATAGACTCAACCAAGGACACACATACTGGTATTACTTCATAACAAGATGGCTCTAATTGGACTCAAATTTCATCACAGTAGTTAAACATGGCAGCCAATCTTTTCAAGAACAATCCAACGCTAATGCATACCAATGTAGCAATCAATCTTAAGGCCCCATTTGTTTACAATAACCATGATATTTTGGAAAATGTTTTCGATGAAGTAAAAAATGACAATATTTTCCGGTATTTGGTTGAAATGAAAATGAGGTTAAAAATATTTTTCGCCATTTTCCATGGAAAATCTAATTTATTTTTTTAGAAAAAAATCAAAAAATTCAAAATTTTTAATTTTTTTTCTTTAATTTTTTTCTTTTTCCTTCTATTTATGTCATTCGTCGACCAGCGACCAGCTAGCAACCAGCCACATGCGAGGTGGAGCCTCGAGTGAGCTTGCCCGAGGCCACTAAGCTTGAGACTCGCTCGTGGCCGGTCGTTGGCCATTGCTGTGGCCGACAACCGGCCGACGAAGAAGAAAAAGAAAAACAAAGAAAAGAAAAAAAGAAAAAGAAAAAATAATTAAAATTTTCATTTTTTTATAAATATTTTTATAAAAACAAGCTTTTCATTAATTAAGAACCCGAGCCTAAGTGCCGAGGACCCAAGCTCGGCCTTTGTGGATGCGGGTTCGGGTGTTAGGGCATAGGGCATGGGCACTAGGGGATCAGGCCCAGCCTCGATGGACCTAAGCATGGGCACCGAGGGCCCAGGCCTAGGCCATGGGGTCTTGAGCCAACCTCAACGGACGCGACTCCGGCCTCGATGGACCCGGGCCTGGCCTTGATGGACCCGGCTTGGGCATTAAAGACTCTGGAACCAGCATTTGGGTCTCAGCATTCAAACGTAGAGTTTTGGATCCAAACGCCAATACCTATTAATATATTGGAAATTGTTTTCTAATTTTTTCAAAGAAGAAATCATTTTCTTAATTTAAGCATAGATTTTTTGTTGACAAAAAAAATATTTTCCGTTGACTCATTTTCCCGAGCGAACCGAACACCGGAAAATGAGGAAAATGTTTTCCCCAAAAATGCTTTCCGTAAAACGATAGGAGCATAAAAGTCAGAATATTCTCAGATACCAAATCAACTTAGGGGCAAACGTGAATCATGTAATGCCAAATTGACGGAAATTCTTTTTATTTCTTTTACCATCCGGCATGGACACGTCGCAAGAAGAAACTATTAGGATCAGCCTTATTGACTACTCGCGAATGGGCAAGAAGCAAGCAGTTAACTGACCACGATTTCCTCCTACCTTCGCCGTAATTAAACACAGACCAAGTAAATTCACGATAATGCTAGTGATCACTGCAAATTGTTTGGAGATCATACCTGTAATCTACTGAGCGTGTACTTCGGCAATGACAAAACTCCGCATAACTCCAGCGATGGCGACACAATACCTGGACGTGGACAGCGACAACCTAAGGTATCCCGAGTCAACTTTGTTCCGGATCAGCTGCAACCCGAGTGGCGATTAATAAGCCTATGGCAGTAACGGTCCAGCGAAACAGCAACTGAAGTCGACTGAACAGCAACCATGACGATGGTTTAGCTTGCCTCGAACCAACTCGGCGAGGTAGTACCCTTGATAAAAGACCGGTTAGCAGGACAACGATCTGTAGGTAAGGAGATGCGCTCGCTCTTTGCTGCAAAAACCATGTTGATTGAAGATGACGGGCGGAAGAGAGGCATCTGGTAAAGATGCTCACTCAAGTCGTGTGGCCTTTCCAGATTTGGAGAAGTGGACGTGTCTTCGATCTCACTTGATTCTGTGAATATATATGCGGGTAAAGTACAGTACAGATATCTCAAAAGTGGAGATAACCACGAAGGCACCCCCCATGCGATCCTCTTTCTCTTTTTAAAAGAATTACCTGCGGCGAAAGATATCTTCTCGTAACATGGGATCCCAACCAGTCCTCCCCATGTTTATACCCATTGAATGTCTTCTCTTTGTTCTTTTTTTCTTTCTTTATCTTAGAATGAGTTTAATATATTGTTGCTTTAAGGAATTTTGAATATATATATATATATATATGTGTGTGTGTGTGTGTGTGTGTGTGTGTGTGTGTGTGACCAATCTTCCTTTTCTAAACCCATGGTGAATATGCTCATAGATTTCACCCACAATATTTCTTCCTGTAATGTACGAAATCTTCATTCTATTAATTTGGAATTACAAGAGCTTTGCGCATTCGATTTTCGACAACATGGTAAAGATTTTGGGTTTGGGCCAATTTTCTTGTTCTTGTGGGCTTAATTTAATTAAGCTCACAACCTCCCTAGCTTAATCCGATCAGAACAAGTTTAATATAATTATATGGGCATAATTAAAATGCTACTAATATCAAACCTTAATTAAACCTGAATCAAGTGAGATTAAACCTTAATTAAACGGCACCAAGCCGCAACCACCACGCCCTTCTACGAAGAGCTTCCTTAGAGGCGACTGCAGTGGCAACGACAAGCCCCTGTCTCTACAGTGAAGAGGAGGTTCCGGTCGAAGAACTGCTAGACAAGTAAAATGCGATTTTACTTATGACTATAAAGATTATAATGGTAACCGCTTTCTGACGATTTTTAGCAATTGCATTTCTTCGAACAGTTACTCTCGATTGCCTTCATGTCCCTCTATTTTTGCAAATTTCGTGTTCACATTCTCATGATGCCATGATTTTGCAGCCAAGCAGTTTCTTTCTAGGCGGTGTGTTAATAGCCCCATGATCTTACTTTTGCACTTTTGCACAACCGATGCCCCGTGTTCTTACTTCTCAAGTAATTGTCTCCTCCAAAATGCACGCCCATTTCTCCTCAATCTCAATTGATTCGTAGGTTTTGAGCTTTGTAGTCGTGCTTCGACGTTCCTTAACTAAACACCTGCCAATTAATCCATTGCCCCAATTGATTTGTCGCAAGTTGGTTACCATATTCCTTTGCCTCTCATGCTTTCAAAGAACTTTGATGGTATACTGCTCTTCACCCAACATATCCATTCCAGTATCCATACCCATAGTTACTAGCTGTTCATCATCGTATGTTGACAATTGAATATGTGTCGCCGATGTGTCTCAATGTTGATCAACAAATATCAAACCCCTATGATCGTCGACAAGATGTCACGTGCATGGTAATATTCATGTGTCATTTATGCGACTGTCCATGTTCACGTGTCATTCATGCGACTGTCCATGTTCACATGTCAAGCACGTGCATGTTTATGTCAACAACGCAATTAGTTTTGGTGTAAACAGGATGGATCTTCACATGCTAGACTATCAAGAGGACATTTGTCCATTAACTCAGGCTTAGCTTCAAATGCAAATGTTTGACATAAGTTCGTCGTAAGAATGAACTAATCTATGGAATTGTCAAATTCATTACCGAGTCACTACTAACAAGTGCCCTCAAACTTCTCCTTCCCTTCCAACTTCTCCATGTTCACATACTTTGTTGCGAATGAACAAAGATGTTGAGGAATTGTCCCCATGTAATATTACAATAGATACACTAAAAAAGGGTCCAAAAAGAGGTAATATTTTCAAATATAGTGTACGTTAGTGGGTTAGAGAAAGCAACTATTTAACATTCTCCTGTTTTCTCTAATGAGATATGTGAAATCGTTGAAGTCAAATGAACTCACAAACAACATACAATGAAGTTTACCAGTGCGGTGGTTGGTCTGAGCGACGTAAAACTTCCTCCCTAGTAGTTTGGCCCGTCTGGTCATGGGCTTGAACCCCCCAATCGCTTCTCACCCTTAGGAAGCCTTGGTTACTCTGCGACGTAGGTTCAGTTATGCCATAACGTGAGATAACCCGTCTCTAATGTTGATTTGCGGAAGCTTGGACGTGAAACCCAACGAAGAAGGAGAGGAATGGCAAGGGACCAACAACCACACAAGGTAGAAAAGTTTCGTATATAATAGTGTGCTTTTCAAAACAAACTGAAGCCTTTCTCTGCATGTTAAGAATGATTTTCAACAAAAAAATAAAATATTCAGGACAAGCTTTTTTATAACAATTTTAACCGCCCAGAGGTAAGCCGACTTCAACATGTAAGAAACAAAGTTGAACTTTTGCTCTTTTGCCGACTTCAACTAGTCAAAAAGGAAACCACGTTCAAACTACAAATTTTGGTCAAAGAAGCAACTTCTCCAACTTGGACTCTACGTGTCTTCAAGGTGCGGGCTGCACTTTCCTTTGTCTTAAATGTTGGATTCGGCTGAGAATCCAAATCCTATTTTAAGTTTTCTTCTTCAACCAAAATCAATTTTACTAATTCTAACATCTACTTCCACTAGTACTAGGGTGGGCAACCGTGCTGGGCTCGCTCACTATGAAGAGTAATTATGGTTCAAATCGAATATTTCGCCGTGGCTATAGAACTCGTCTGATAAATAATCAGAGGATGTTTTGTTAATGTGCTCTACAAGATTCATTGGGAATGAATTTTGGGAGTGTGATTTCCTTATATAAACATCTCATATTTTTAGTGTTTTTTTTTAAATTCTACACCGATAGATCCCAAACTAGAAATTTACCAATTTAGTCATAAAACCTTTTATACGGATGCTAATTCAGTTCTTTCAATTTTACCAATGTAATCTTAAATCATCGTGTGAAATTTTAATGCAATCCTTTTGGCCAATCACCATAGGAAATCACTAATGTGACTGTCTATGTAGGACGCCGTATAGAGTAAAGTTGTCCACGTCAACTTGCCACATAGGACAGCGATGACCGGACACCACGTTCGCGATTTCCGTTGACAATTAATCGAAAAGACTACATTGAAATTCCGTGTAAAAGTTTAGGATTAAATTATCAAAACTAAAATGTTTATGAATAAATTGATGTCGTTACAATAAGTTTAGAACTTATTTGATAATTATCCCGCTCTCAAACTATCGGAACCGCCGGCCTCTCCACAAAGCCAAAAAGAACGGTCAAAGAGCCAGAGCAACTCTGCTCGCGACCTCACCATATCCACCCTCCCCCAGTCCTCGTCATCAATGCCTTCGTACACTGGCGCTCTTCAAATTTTTTACTCCACCTACAACTTGAGAGGACAACTTCTCCTTCTCCTTCTTCTTCTTCACTGCCACCGTTCGTTCGCCGACATTCCTTTTGAGAGAGAGAGAGATGGAATCGACGGTGGTCGCTGGCCCAGTGATCAAGGTCGGAGCGATCTGCGGGTCACTTCGAAAAGTTTCTTTCAATCGAGGCCTCCTTCGTTCCGGTAATCATGTCGATCCTAATTTTCGAAACGCGTGCGCTAAATCTGCAGTTCTTTTATCTGAATGTGTTCGCTTCCTTTTCCTATTGATGGTGATAGCGATCGAGATATGCGAGGAATCGGTGAAAGGGACGCAAATAGAGCTGGTCGACGTATGGGTACTACGTCACCCCATACTTCGCTAACTTTATTGTCATGCAGGTCCTTAACGGTTGACGTGATTGTGAAAGCGCTTGAACGAGCTAGATGCGAGGCTCTTTCAGAGCCCCTCTTCTTTCGTGCGAAGACTGGATTAAGTGCGCCACTGTAGATCTTCACAGCGACTATAAATCTTCATAGATGTTAAATATAATATATAATTTAAATTTACTGTTCATTCTTTTAGATTTACTGTTCATTCTTTCATTATATAAAGGGACTTGATCTTGTAGTTCAAAAGCAAGCAATATACACAAAAAATTCTCTCATCTCAACTTGGTATCAGAGCCGTTATTATATGAGGAGAGCCCATTGAGCCTGCCACACCGTGGTCGCCACGACGCTAGCCACACCGGCCGCGCCGTCCCAGTTCTCCGACAAGACTGAAGTTTTTCATCTCTGCTCAGCATACTTCCGCTGCTCGTTTCGGAAAACTGAGACCACCGGCAGACTCGCTGCCCTCAGACGACCCACATCCTGAAATTTCATCATCAACGGCCACCGGACGCCGCCGCACGCACTGCCCCGCGCCACCGCGCCTTGGACCCAGGAAGCCCACTGCCGTTCACAAACATAGGACAGTTCGAACCCACGATTGGCTAGTAAGAAAATATTGACCTTGTGCTTTTCTAGTTAGATTTGCGGAAATGGCAGCGATGAGCGTACTGTAGCGGAGCTAGGAAAAATCTTTCAAGGCTCGCAAGAGCGTGCGAAACACAGTCAAGTGTTGAAGGAACAACAAGACAGATTGCAGACTCTTCCTTTCGAGTTTGTTGCTTCAGAGGCATGCCTTGAAGCTGCCTGCTCCTGTTTGGACGACGAGGTACAGAGTCTCTATGTCCAAAGTACATGGGTAAATGAGTTTAGGTGGAGTCTACAGGTGATGGTAATATTGTTACCACAAAAGATTATAATTTTAGCAATGTTGACCATATGTTAACAATTACCACGAGTTCAAAAGATGATGATTGGGTGCTTGACTCTAAGGGTTCGTTTGTTTCACGGAAAATGTAATGTTTTTGGAAAATATTTTCCGCAAAATCATTTTTCAGGAAAATCGTTAGTTTTTCTTTGTTTGGTGATGCGTGATCGAAAACGTTTTTAGTGTTTGGATCTCATTTGAAAAATGATTTTAATCCTATGATTTTATCTCAGGCGAAAAAATAATTTCGAATTTTTTAATATTTTTATTTTAAAATAAAAAATAAAAAATAAAAAATAAAAAATAAAAATAAAAATAAAAATAAAAAGAAAGCAAAGAAAGCAAAGAAAGAAAAGAAAGAAAATAATAAAATATTAAAAAGTCAAGGGAAGCAATTCCGAAAAGTGTTTTCATCTTCTTAGATTAGGGAATTCACTTTCCTAACTTTATACATGAATGTTTTCCTTGACCGGAAAGTGTTTTCAGTTGACTAATTATTTTCGGAGAACCAAATGGGTGAAAGCCCGGAAAATACTTTCCCTTAAACAAATGTACCCTAAATGTTCTTATCTTATAACTCTTCATTGACATTGGTTTACTACCTATCAGCATACGGATGGTGGTAAGGTTTTTATGGGAAACGATGCTACTTGTGAAGTAGTAGGGCTCGGAACAATTCGGATTAAAATGCACGATGAAGTGGCGAACATTGACTAACCTAAGACATATTCCGGAGTTGAGGAAGAACCTTATCTCATTACGTGCTCTTGACGGATTCAAATACCGAATCTCTGTTACCGATACTTAAATCAAACCACGTAGATTTCTGGTGTTGTTTTTGTTTCTTATTGATTTCTATGATAATTTTCTCCTTTTATGCATTAAGTATTGCAAGATCCATTATTTTTCGTGTTATATTAGACTAGATATTGTGCTTTATGGGCCTCTAGGTAGCCCTTGTCTCCCTGACGTGCCCATGGGTTATCCAAATAAAAAAAAAATCAACACTACACCAACACATGATTAACATTACTTGCAATAAAGACATATCTCAAGGTAGTGGTGGCCACGGGTCGGTTTCGGCCCGGAACCGGACCAGAACTGGCCCGGTCAAACCCGGGCACATCCCGTTGACCAGCCCGGCCCGTTGAAGGGCCTGCGGTTTGGAACCGGCCCGGAACCGCCGGTTCCGGGCCCGGTTCCAAAGGAAAAAAAAAAACCCCCCGGGCCCTGGCGCCCACAGCAGGGCCTGCACGTCTGCAGGCCCTGCTGCGGGCAAATTTAAAAAAAAAAAAACCACCAAAGCAGGGCCTGCACGTCTGCAGGCCCTGCTGCGGGCAAATTTAAAAAAAAAAAAACCACCAAAGCAGGGCCTGCACGTCTGCAGGCCCTGCTGCGGGCTTGCGGTCCGTTGCCAGGGCAGCCTTTAGGCTGCCCTGGCAACGGCCAACGCCCAAACGCAACGGGCAAAAAATTATTAAAAAAAAAAAAGATAACCGTTGCAAAATTGCAACGGTTATCTTTTCTTTTTTTTAATCCTAAATTTTCTTCTCATTTTTTTCTTATAAATTCTCTCAAATTCTCTCAATACTCACAATTCTCTCAAATTCTCTCAATACTCACAATTCTCTCAAATTCTCTCAATACTCGAAATTCTCTCAAATTCTCTTAAATTCTCTCAATTTTCTCAATACACGCAATTCTTTCTTAATTCTCCCAATTAATTCGCTCAATTCTCTCAATCCACTCGAAAAATGGCAAGTGGAAGTCGAGTGCCAACTGGCAAAGGTAAGAATATCGCGACGGAATCCCATTATTCTTTTGATCCTCGTGAATATGCAGATTTTCAAGATGATGAAATCAACATTTTTCCCGATGTGGAGCGCGTCCCGACGCAAGAAAGTTTTCATCCTCCTGCCGAAATATCTACAACAAAGGAAGCTGAACGGGAATTTACATCTGACATTTGGTATCACTTTACGAAAATGGAAAGGTTTGATATTGATCAAAAAATGTATGATATAATTTGTAAATATTGTCGGAAAATATATAAATATACAGGTGGACAAGGATATGGAACATTTAAACGACATCTTAGGAGCAAACATCCAACCGAAACGGGAATCGATATCGGGCAATAACAAATTTCCGGGTACGTCAATCCTAACACTTCCCCTTTATTTCGTTTTAATGACAAAACTTATAAGGAAGAATTAGGTAAATTTATTTCCATTGAGCATTTAGCATTTAATTTTGGAGAAAGATTTGGTTTTAATGAATTTATACAAAAAGCATGTGCTCCACAAGCAAAACGTGTTCCTAGAAATTCAATTAAACGAGTAATTAAAGATCTTTACAAAAATGGAAAAAAAGATTTACAAAACTTTTTTATGCAATTTAATGGATGCGTGCATATAGGTAGTAATATTTGGAGTGATCATTGGCAAAATCATTCTTACATTGGCATAACATGTCATTGGATAGATGACGAGTGGAGTATTCAAAAAAGAGTTATTGCATTTAGAGTTTTCGATGATAAGCATATGGCAAATAATATTATAGAATAATTAGGCAAATTTTATAAGAATATTATTTGCTTAACAAAATTTTTTCAATTGGTTTTGATAATGCCACGGCAAATACCGCTTCAATTGCTGATTTAGAAAATATTTGTAAACCCGCTTTTGGCGGAAAATTTTTTCACGTTAGATGTGCTTGTCATGTTTTAAATTTATGTGTACAAGATGGTTTGAAAACTCTTGATATTTTTCTTCAATCAATAAAAACAGCGATTCAATTTTTATGGAAACATCCCCAAAAAATGAAAGAATGGGGTAGATTTTGTAGAGAAAATGGCAAACGGCCAAAAAGATTTCCAAGAGATGTTCCAACTCGTTGGATTTCTACTTTCCACTTGCTTAATGAATCATTAGCATATAAAGATTTATTATATGTATTCATTTCTAATAATATACCTGAGATTAATTTATACCCACAAGAGTGGGATTTTTGCCAAAAAATTTTAGATGTTTTAAAGGTTTTTAATGATGCAACTTATACTTTGTCCGGTGTTTATTATCGTACTACACATTTATTTTTAGTAGAGTGTACTAATATTATCAGAATTTTTGATGAATATGAAAATGATGTTGAATTACAACATACTATAGTTGCAATGAAATTGAAGTGGCTACATTATTATAGCAAAATTCCCATTATTTATTTAGTTGCTTGTGTTTTTGATCCGCATTGCAAATTAGATGGCTTAAATGATTTTTTGCGTACGTATTATCAATGTTTACATTATGATGCGATAAATGTTACAACCATATTACGTGAGGTTAAAAAGGTAGTAATAGAATTATATAATGAATTTTATGCTAAATATAATTTAGGTGATATTGGATCTTCTCAATCTACGGAGATACAAAATGATAGTACAGGTAAAATTAGTAGAGGGTACCAACTTTTACTACATAGACAAAAAAAATAAAAGGGAGTAATAGGAAATATTTCTGAATTAGAGATTTATCTAACCATTTCATTTGAGTTTACTGAATCCAAAGGTGGTACAGATTTTTTAATTTTGGATTGATGGAAGAGGCACGCAAGTCAATACCCAATCCTTTCTCTTATTGCAAAACAGATTTTTTCAACCCCTTGTTCCACAGTTACGGTCGAACAAGCATTCGGTGCCGGAGGTAATATTTTGGACGAATATCGTTCAAGATTAGCTCCAAAATCAGTGGAGATTCAAGCTTGTGTTGTTGATTGGACGAAGGCTCAATACCGGCAACAAGAGACAGATCGGAATAATGAATCCGAATTCTTTAACGACGGAGATACTACCGGTACCGGTACTGAAACGGGTAGTGATGATTGAGGGTAAAAGAACTATTGGAGTTGGCAAATATTTCGGGAACCCTTGTTTCTCATACCGGGTACGCCTACGTGAGCTTAGGGAAACCGAAGTATAATCCGATGACATGTGACCTCTAGTCCCCTGCATTGCGCACGGAATGTTTAGGTTTTGGGGTCATTTTAGGGCATATATATTGTGCTCCTTTTTTTATAGATCGTTGTAACGAATTGTAATGTGCTTAATGATAATTTATTAAGTTCAAGCCCTCTCTTTCTCTCTTATCTTTTTGTCACCAAATTTGATTACAATTTACATTTTAATTACAATTTATATTGAATAATGTTCCGTCACCGGAACAGTAACTTTTTAATTTTTTTTATTATTTTCTTTTCTATTTTTCCTTTTCCTTTTTTTTCTTTTCTTCCTTCGCCGGCCTCAGGCGAGGCCGCCCTCGCTGGCGTCGGGCGAGGGCCACCCTCGCCTGGGCTGGGCGAGGCCGACCTCGCCAGATCGGGCGAGGGCTCGACCTCGCTTGCAACTGGCGAGGCCGGCCTCGCCCGACGCCGGCGAGGCCGGCCTCGCGAGTTGCAGGCGAGGATTCGACCTCGCCGGCCTCGCCAGTTGCAGGCGAGGTCGGCCTCGCCCGACGTCGGCGAGGTCGAGCCCTCGCCCGATCTGGCGAGGCCGGCCTCGCCCAGCCCAGGCGAGGGCGGCCCTCGCCCGACGCCGGCGACCTCCGCCGGCCCCGGCTATGGCCGGCGGAGGAAGAAAAGAAAAAAAAATATGAACCGGCCTGAAACCGGTTCCGAACCGACCGGTTCCGAACCTGAACCGGAACCGGAACCGGCCCGAAACCGGATGGTTCCGATTCATACTTGGCCACGAACCAGAGTCGCCGGTTCCGAACCGTGGCCATGACTATCTCAAGGGGCCACATTTTATAGCATGGGCCTTTTCCATGTGTCTCTAGGTGAGGGATGAGCTCGAGCATATTCTCGAAGATGATGGAGACATGGCGGGTATGTACCTGACCAGCAAACTGCTTCAAGAAGAAGATGACAACTCTTCTTCTTCCTCAGCTGTCGTCGAGGAGGAAGAAGTTCATGAACTCAACAATGACGGGCACATACTGAATCTCTTGCTTTCTGTTTAACTTCAATCCTGTTACTGTTGTCTTATCGCCAAATTTATACAGGCATGATAGTGGAGATCCCAATATCTCACCCGATGACGGCTTGACTCCTCCGCGTGGCTCGCTGAACGATGAAATAGAAACGGCCAAGAGCGGCGACTCTTGCGGTGCCGCCCCAGCCAGGCATGTCCACGTGGCGGAATTAGAGATGCTCCTAGAGGCATACTTCGTGCAAGTTGATGGCACACTTAACAAGCTCTCTGCAGTATCAATCTCATACTTTCTCTCTGATGACAAATTAAATTTCCTTATGAAAGCACATACCCAAAAAGAGACACCGAATGTAACAGCACGAATTTCGATGTAATTCTGGGATCAATAAAATTGATATTATTTTGCATTTCATTTTAGTAAGTCTCGCCCAGAACTGATCACTCTTGGGATACTAACCAATGGGGGTATGACTAACTAAAAAACGATACGTGGACCGGAGATCCTATCGCTAAACGGATACTGATCACGAGAGACGCTGAGGGAATATTTTGGGTCAACGTGGGCCGATCTTAGGAAAGAGTAATGGATTGGGTTTGGCCGAGGCCAACGATGTATAATAGGGATGCAGGTGATTCTGCAAGACCAAAAGTGTACGTGACCAACCAGTCCTGAACTTGAATCGAATGATCGTGACCTCTAGACTAGTGATAATTTTTCATTCTCTCAATGATCGAGACCATCACGATACGGATAACCCTAGGTCGATACGCGTAACCTCTAAACAGCTGCCCGTTAGTGAGAGACCCTAAAATTGAAAGTTTAGTGAGTTTTGTTCACGGAATTGGGCATAGATTTCGATGTAGATTTTCGAAGGCTTAAGAGACTATTTTTGGGAATCTAACGTCATATTATGCTGGCCACACACATTTAGGGTTAGTACGAGTAAAAATTGAAATTTCGGTCCGGGGTGAAAAATTACGATTTTGCCCCTCGGGACACCAGCGTCGCTTTTCGAGGTCAAATGAGGTTATTTTTCGAGGCCGACACCATTTTAGGGTGGCCACGCATACCAGGAGTCATTATGGCCAATAATTGGAATTTCGACAAAAATTGGAAAAATTGACGATTTTGCCCTTCAAACTTTGACGTGGATTTTCGAGGGCTTGTGCGATGAATTTCGCGATTCCGACACCACATTATGTTGGCCACGCACATTTAGGGTTGGTACGGATGAAAAATGGAACTTTGACCTGGGACCGGAAAAATGACAGTTTTGCCCCTGGGCTATTTTTGGTCGGAATTTTTGGAAAATTATTTGGGATAATTATTGATGGTTATCAGCTGCATTATTGGGGCTCAAGACCTTTTTGCCCCTCAATTATTGGATAGGATTGAATAAAGACCGTTGGATTAGGGGTATTTTGGTTAAATGGCCCGGATCGGCGACACGTGGCGCCCATAGGCCACTATATTTGACCAGCTGACCTCCTCTCTCTCTCTCCTCCCTCATTTCCTTCAGCAAGCAGCCCCACCAGCAACCCCCTCTCCCGATTTCTCTCTCTCCCTCCGCCGGTTTCCTTCCCGTCTGTACGTTGGAGCTCGCCGGACCGCCGTCGTGTCGTCGCTGTCCGCTGGTGCCGCTGCTTCGCCTGGCCTCGCCTCCCCACCCTCGTCCCGACCTCTCTTTCTCTCTCCCTCTCCGGCCCGTCCGTACGGTGTCTGTACGCCGTCCGTACAGCCGCCGTGCCAGCCACCGCCGTCTCGCCGGCCACCGTTTCTCGCCGTCTGTACGTGTCCGTACAGTCGCCATCCGTACACCGTCGGTCGCCGTCCGCCAGGAATGCCGCCGCCGGTTTCACTGTTCATCAGTGATCGGCCGCCGTTCCTCGTTGTCGTGGCCTAGAAATAAGTGAGTATACCTCCTAAACCCAGATTAGGATTGATAGTGCGTTCTTCTGGACTGATTTAGGTAATATCGGTGTATAATTCGGACTGGATTGAGGACTAATTGGTGGAAATAAAATCCGAGGAATTTAGTAGGATTATTATAGATAATTATTGGGCCCGGATTGAGGAAATAGTGGCTGTCCATATTTTTTAGGAATGTACAGGATTATATTGGACAGCAAGAATTATAAGCTGAATGGTCGGGATTACCCAGAGTGATTGGCTGATGATTGATTGGTGATTTATTGTGCTTAATTGTGAAATACCATGTTGCGTGCTTGTGTGGCTGAATCGTGCGGAGTGTGATTGACCAATTGATGGCTTGAATTGAGTATGAAATTGTGCTTTGGAAATTGGGCCGCACGGTATTAATTGGCCAAGTGAGCATGCTATTTGTGAATTGGGCATTGTGTGGTGATATGGATTTGACTGAGTGCCTGTGGTTTATTGATGCTTATGTTGCATTTTTCATGGTCACGCATTATGTATGCCGAGAGTGGGGCATGTGATGAAATTGTGCGAAAATGCGTGCCTGCCATGAGCATGTGATCACCTAATTGCCCGATGCGTTTTACGCCGGGTTCAGATAAAAATTGGCAGTGTGTCGTGTGATCACTTAAGGCCTTCGGGTCGTGCCGTCCTCATGCACTTTGTAGCAGGACGATGCCCGGTATATCCGGAAGACGACCAGCCTCATGCACTTTATAACAGGTTTTGGTTCGTAAGGAGATCGGTGTTGCGCCTCATGCACTTTGTAGCAGGCTAGAGACACTGGGCCATGTGATGTGTTTTTACGTTAGCTGCGGAGAGTTGTGGGCCTTCTGTCGGATTAACAATTGTGGGCTTTCGGATCGTAATAATAAATTGAGCATTTGCCAGCGTGCTAGTGTGGGCCAGTGGGCCGAGATATGAATTTAGCATGAAAATAACACATGCATGCATAGAAATGCATGGGCCAGTATGTGAGTGTGTGGGATTCGGTGAATGGCTTGTGATACGAACACTAATGAGCGTGAGCATGCGTATGACGTACGTGTGGATAGCGTGTTCGTGTATGTGAACTGAGCATTATATTGAAATGCTAACCTGCAGGGGCAGCCAGGTAAGTGACTAGGGCCCGAGGGCCCAGGTCAAAGAATGATTGTGATTGATATTGCTTTGTTGACTGTATTATACTTGTCGGAAGAATGCATGTTAGCCTAGCCTAGGTTTAGGGGTTGTACTCGCTGAGATTCGTCTCACGATTGTAATAATCCACATTTTCAGACCCCCGGCTTTGAGGATGGCAGGTGTGTCGATTCGTTTTGGGAGGAGCCCAGGCTAAATATGGTGTTGACCGCCGTGCCTCGTACTCTCTTTTGGTTGGTGGTTGTTGGCCCGTTTTGGCTCTTATAAATATATATGGGGTAGACATGAATATTGTATATAGTTTGATAGTAATGAAATGTATATGTTTTTAATATGATGGTTTTAGTACTGTGCTATCCTTGGTTATCTTGTTTGTGTATGGGTGTATATATATATTTATATACGTCGCTTCCGCATGTTAGATGTTTATCTGATTGTTGGGCGTTGGGTCGGCGACGCGTCCTGGGACGTCGCATCAAATTCGACCTCTTCGTGGGATGTTCGCACTTCGCGGGGTACGGGGCGTGACACTGAACATGTGACATTCCGAAATTCCACCAATTGGAATTTATTGAATAATTGAGTTTTATGAAATGTGCTCGCAGTAAGTTCTCGCCCGAAACTGATCATTCCTGAGAATGCTAACCATTAAGGAAAGGCTATTAGGGGGAATTAAATTTGCGCGGCTAAAGGAAATTCGATCGTGAATGGATTTCGACCATTAAATCGCGTAAGTGATATTTTGAGCCACTGTTGGCCGATCCAAGGATAGTTAGGGGTCAGTTCGCCACTGTCCTAGTAGTGGATCGCGGGTGATTCCGTTGGACCACGAAACGACTAGACGAATGATTCCGAAATTATACCGAACGATCGTACCCCTCGGATCAAGTGATTGATCTTCGCGATTTTAATGACAACCGAGGTCGTCACGCACCGAACGAACTTGCACATGACTCCATTTAGTATCAGTCAGGAGTCGATTCAGCGAATTTCCCCAGCAAGCCGCCCGTTAGCTCGAGAAACGCTCGGGTTGCGTTTAATAGAATTTAATTATGGAATTTTGCCCAAATTGGACACCGGAAAATTAGGAAGTCACGCCGGAACATTAGGACGACGTTGTACGTGACACATGTGAATTTTTGGTGTGCTCAAATTCTTCGGAAAAATTCAATTTGGACGAGAAACGAAGAAGTTGACTGTTTTGCCCTTAAGGATTAACAAAGGGCATGCTTATGGAAGAAGGGGTGTTTTAGTCATTTTTGCTTTAGATATTTTTTTGGGTCAAAGTTTCTAGATAAGACTCTCTTCTCTCTCTCCCTCTCCTTCGTGGACTTCCCCCCCCCCTTTTTCTTTTTTATGGCCGTGAGTTCTTCCTTGGCCATTCTCTCCACCGCCGGCGCCGCCGCTCGCCGCCACCACACCGGACCACCCTCAAGCCACCGTCCACGCCGCCGTATGCCACCATCACCCCCTCCCGCCGTCCCTCTCTCTCTCTATTTCCCTCCCTCTCTCTCTTGGCCGTGAGGCCCTCGGCCACGCGCAAGCCACGCCATCGCCGTCCAAGCCGATCGCCGCCACCCGGAAGTTGTACGTCGTCGCCGTTGTCCCTGATTAAGGGCCGCCGCTTTCCGTTCTAGCCGTTTTAGCCTAGAACGCGGTAAGTCATACTCTAATCCCGATTTAGGATTTCGGGTATCGCCGAACAATTTGATTTTGGGTGAAATTGGACTTGTGCGAGTGCGGAATGTTGGGGCTTTAGACCGGGAATGTATGGCAGGCCTTAAGGAATTAATTTGGAATTTTTGGAGGATGATTTGAGGGAATTTTAAGCTAAGAGTCACTGTTCACGAGCTGTGATTCACTGTTCACGAGGCTGTGATGCTCGGTTCGGGACGCAAGTTGGATTTCTAGTACCGAGATTTAATGGTGAGAAAGTTCCATGAAGGACCGGAATCAATTTGGCGTCGTTTGGTGGGAGAAAAATAGAAATTTATGTATTTTACATGTGTTTTAATTATAATTGAGTTGTGGTGGTAGAATCGTGTGTGCATTTGTGCAATGGGCTGATGTAAATATGTTTGATTCGTGCACGTTTGGGTTCAATTGAAATGATTGTTCAATTGACCAGGTGATATGCTGAGTTAGCCAACGCGGGTAAATCGCGCCTAAACCTAATTTAGGACTTCGGGTATCGATGGGTGATTTTGGACAAAATCAGTATGAAATTAGGTGCGGAATTACATGGATAGGGAGTGGAAATTTTATGGTGGGCCTTAGGAATTAATTCGGTTAATATTTATTGGAAATTCAGAAAATCGGGGCTGCGAATTTACTGTTCATATGCTGCGAAACACTGTTCATTGGCTGTGGATTACTGTTCACGGGGCTGTGATGGTCCGATTGGGACGTAAGTTGAATTTTTAGAACCTAGAAATTATGGCGAGAAAGTCCCGTGAAGGATCGGAATTAATCCGACGCCGTTTGGTGGGAGAAAAATGAGAATTTACGTGTTCGACGTATATTTAAATTATTAGTAAATTGTGGTGATTAAATTGAGTATATTGCTGTGCAATTAAGTAACCGAATATGCTTGTTTGGTGCACACATGAACTAGATTGAATTATTTATTGACATTGGTCGTGTGAATTGCTGAGTGAGCATGTTTTATGTGTGAAATGATGTGTGCACGGACCCCGTGTGCTGGGCCAGTTGCGTGTGGTAAACGCGTGTTGAGCATGGACTTGAGTAGAAGGGAAATTGCGGTGTGGCAAGTAATTGTGAAAAGTATGTGAAAGGGTGAAAGTGTGAGGTTGGGATCGGGCCGAGTATCATAAACTCGGGCAGCGATCACGTAGGTCTGTTGCATTTGGCACAGGCTGAGGCTCGAAAGAGCATGATTGAGTTCGGTCCGAGGCACGATAAGCTCGGGTGAGACCGGGATTGGACCGAGGCATTATAAGCTCGGGTTTCGATCATGTAGGCCTGTCGCATTTGGCGCGGGCTGAGGAAAGTGAATGTGGGATCGGACCGAGGCGTGTGATGCTCGGGGCGCGATCGAGTGTGAATGTGGGATCGGACTGAGGCGTGTGATGCTCGGAGCGCGATCGAGGGGCCTGAGGCGTGAACGAGTACGCGGGCCAGATATTGTGAGTGGTCGCAGTGTACCTGAGGCGTGTACGTTTACGCGGGTCACTGGCGAGTGATGTGGGAAAGAGGATTTGAGAACGGAAAGGATGTGTGCAAGATGAGAATGGTACATGCGCGTGTTTGCATATGATGTAATTGTGATTGAGTGCGGGTGTGCGCATGATTGAGCCTGACCATATTAATTGATGTGCCTGCTTTGTGATTTCTTGATGTACGTGAATGTGTGTGATTGCGTAATTGTCTGGAGGTACGTGATAGCCTAGGTTGGATTTAGGGATGAACTTACTGAGAAGTGTCTCACGGTTGTTTTCAACCAAATATTTCAGAACCCCGACAGGACCCGTGAACCCTCCACCACTGCGCCAGTACGTTTTTGGATACCAGTGCACACGGAGTACGATGTGGCAGAGTTTCCGGTGGGTTTTCAGAAGGATAACATTTTTGGAAGTTAGTATGCCAGGTCGTCGGTTTTGTTCTCACTTTCGAAGATTTTAGGAATGTGTGTACTGGTAAACTAAGGTTTGTTCTATTGTAAATATGGTGGTGGAATAAGTTTGATTAAGTAATGGAAATGCATATTCTCCCTGATTGTTCTCCCCAGTTTTTAATTGTCCGGGTTTAATTGTTGTTATCCGCTGTGGTAGTAAACCTTTGATAGCGTTTTGAGGTGACATTCCTGGGACGTCGCTTGAATCGACCAGAGGCGGATATCGCGTGCCCGTTAGAGTTCGGGGCGTGACAGAACAGCCTTTTCGCTGTGAATTAATAGCTAAACTCATTAGTTCTCTTCTTATTTTTTCTGATCTTAAAGCTGAGGGGGTACGTCGACGACACGGAGAACTACGTCAACATCATGTTGGATGACAAACAAAACAATCTTCTGCAGATGGGAGTGCTGATAACAACTGCTATTCTGGTGATCAGCGGGTACATAGTCCTCGCCGGCGTCATGGGCATTAACATCACCATCTCATTTTGGCATCCCCCAAATCAGTCCCAGGAAGACTTCGTACGGACCAACGTCGCTTGTACCATCATGACCATCTTATTGTATGTTGGCATAGTTGCATGGTACAAATACAAAGGATTGGTCTATTAAGGGCATGTAGAAATTTAAGATCACCTGCAAAATAAGCGAAATGTTTAGGATCGGTTGAGGTAGACGCCGTCCATGGATAGTTTGCTATGACTACTGCAGACTGTAATTCTGAACTTGTGGCTCATGTAATCTTGAAGCATATGGACACAAGGAGAGATGATTTCCAGTAAAATGAAAGAAAAGAGGATATCAAGAAATACTGCTGTAGTAATCATCATGTCTGGAAAATGAGACAGACTGCGGCCAGAGAATGAGGAAATGGGTTGAACCAATGCATGTTGACAAAGAGCCGGTTCCATGGAAGCTAGTATGAACCCCACTGGCATGCCCGACATGGGTATTCTCGACGGACAACTTGATGGAAATGTCGTAAAAGAATGAGCAGAAGCAAAAAAAAAAAAAAGGGATTAATACCATAAAAAATTTCAAATTTATACACCTGTGACAAATTTACTCAAAATTAATTTTTTAACTACAAAAAAACTAAACTGATACACTTATAATAAATTTACCCTCTATTAATTTTCGTTAAATTTTACTATCAAATTAGTGAGTTGGATGACGTGACAATTAACGGATGTACCGGTTTGAAATTTAACACTCCGTTTATCACAGGTATACCGGTTCGTGATTTTTCGTGGTATTAATCTAATTTAACAGAAATTAACAAAAAGTAAATTTGTCACAAATACAGCTTTGCGTTTTTGGCGATCAAAAAATTAGTTTGAAGTAAATTTATTACAAAAGTACAAGTTTGGGATTTTTAGTGATAAAAAAATTAATTTGTGGGAAATTTGTCACGTATACCGATTTGGGGGGCTTTTGTGGTTATTAACCAAAATAAAAAAAAACAGTGACGTAGAAAAGAATGATTGGTCTTCCAAAAAACCATATAGATAAGAAGTATGACCCCGACATCGATAACCCCGTCTTTAATCTGCCATTGACACTGAGTAGGTCTTCATAGATAATCAATATAATGATGCTCAATGGCTTCCCAAATACTCACAAACAGTTTACTTAAAAATATCAGTGCAACATTCTTCTGCGGACAAGAACTTGATAGAGGCCATTCTTCAAAAAGGTCGCATGACCGTAGATTGAGGAGGCCTAATATATCGAAATCTGCTACAATAATTTCACCTTCAATCTGCGTCCATGTACTCGGAAGGATGATTATCAGGAGGATTTTTCGTTCTAAAATCGTTGACAGCTTTATCGAATGCGCCCCTTATGTGTTGACACATCAGCATCAGATCTTGGCAAGCGTCTTTCAATACCTCTCTTGCTGGATCATCTGATAAACACCACGTAAAAGATTCAAACAGAGTAAAATACATGAAAAGCCACTCTGCAGATCACCAGAGAAGAAAATGCCAGATGACCAACAGCTCCATTGGTTACACAAGGTGGGGGAAGATGAATGCGAAACATGAAAGCTAGGCCTAATGCCTGGGAAAGGGAGGCCGCTACTAACCAGGGCAATCCTCTCCAATCTTCTGTGGAAGAAGTTTCAAGGCTCTAAGGTGCAAAGTTAAAACAGAGAGTTGTTACAATTTTGAATGACTTAACAATGCTGGGTATGGCAACATGTATTAAAGATTCCGTGATGTGCTGTGCGGATTCCATGAGTTCGTCCACCATTTTTTGAAAAAATCCAGCAACACTTAATCTTATTTCCTGGTCTACCCATCTATAAAAAAAAAAAAACAAAACCAACTACAATTTCACCCTATAACATGATGTTTAGAAGCCAAGCAACGCATCCAAAGTACATCACATCTCTTAGGCTTGAGATTGATGAGAGCATATAATACCTGTCGTTTGAACTCTAACATTAAGCTGGGCTTCCGAAGGATGAGGAATGCTGTAACCACAAAATATTACCCCTTGAGTGCAGAATAGACACAACAAGCATTAAAACTCTATGGAATCTAAACTTACCAAAAAGAGACAAACTGTGCAATATCAAGAACAGAAAATATGGAGAAGATTGAAGTATACAAGAAGATGCTGCTAAGATCTATACGAAGGAGAAAAGGAAAAGTATAACAGAAAATGCACCAGTTAGTATATCATCATAACATTTTTCCATATTCATTACTCTCCAACAAGAAGAGTAATTCAGACGTCATTTGATGGTTTCACCCAATGAAAGGCGAAAGTAAGAAGTAACCTTCATTTTGAGGGAAAAAAGAACATTCATTATGTGATAACGATAGGCGAAATCTCATACGTAATACCTATCCAATTAAAATTCTTCCCGCTAGTAAGTTTGCTGCTTAATAACATCCCTGCTCCTGATGTTTAACACTTCCATGCTGATACTGACCAAAACAATTAAAGGATGGATGATCCTACTATGTAAAGATCTGACAAATAGCACCAAGCACAGTAATGTAGTGCTGACTCTTGATTCAAGATAAATCTGAGGGCATTTGCAAGTGTATGATCCTCCTCAGCAAGAGAAAATGTGGCATTCCGTTGATCTCCAAAGGATGCGTGTTCCATCAGCAACAACTACTGTACAAGCAAGATATTCTGAAATGTTGAGAAAAAATATCACTAATTATGCACAGAGGCGTGCCAGATAGAGAGGGGGAGAGAGAGAGAGAGAGAGAGAGAGAGAGAGAGAGAGAGAGAGAGAGAGAGTTATTTCATAATTTATGGATAGTAGATTAGCTTCATACAAAGATTCACCTCCCCAATCCAGAAGAAAAATACTACCTTCCCCAAGACAGCAATTCTTCGAAGGGATATTTTTTACCAAAGTTAATATCCTTCAAAAGTAAATAAACATAAGAATTCGACAACAACGAATATCATTTGATTCCTTACAAACGTTTTCATCTTGTCTCTGTTGAAAGCTAAGGGAATACATTCAAGACACGGAGGACTATGTGAACATAATGTTGATGACAAGCAAAACAATCTGCTGCAAATGGGAGTGGTGATATCAACGGTGACACTATTCATCACCATGTTCATCGTCGTGACCGGAATATTCGGCATGAACATCAGAATCACATTCTTCCACCCTCCAAATCCAACAACCAACAATTTCCTCTGGACGGCAAGTAGATGCACGGTCGAGACGATTGTCTTGTATGCTATTGCAATAGCATGGTACAAGCATAAACGATTTATATAGCTAGTAAGTCAAGATCAACATCGCTCGGAGAATGCTTTGTGTGGAAACACAGATACAGACAGTATGCGCGGAATAGTTAAAGGAAAAGCTTGTGCTTTTACAATATGTGTTTATCTCTAGGTGTCCAACACTTATTTGAGCAATGTATCAGTATTTATTCGGTCGATTATGAATTACGACATTTTCTAATAATATAAGAATTTTTATTGAAGTTACCGAATTTTATATCTAATTATCAACTTTATGTGAGTCACTTATCAACTAGTTACGACTCTTATTTGAGCCATTAATAGACGTTGATTAGTTCGTTTTGAGTTACGACTTTTCTAATAAGTGCAAACTTTTATTGATTTTACCAACTCTTATATCAAACTATCAACTGTATTTAAGTATTTATTGCTATTTTTTTTCTCAGTTACTAGCTTTTTAGGTTATTGATTTTGAGCCACTTATTAATGTTGACTAAGTTGTTTCCGAATTACCGATTTTTCAAATAATTTACCAACTCCTATTGAATTTATCAACTCTTATTACGAAATTACCACTTTATTTTGAGTCACCCAACATAATAAAATTATATTTACTACTTTATCAACAGTTGGTCACTTCAACAAGAATTGGTAAATTTTTAGAGCAGTTAATAATAATTTTGAATCGATCAAATAGAATTTGGTGAGTGGCTCAAATAAAAGCAAGTAATGTTAAACTAGTCGATGGCTTCATCAACAAAAAAATTGGTTAATAACTCAAATTGGTATTGTCATGTGAACGGGGGTATAATTCAACTTAAGAGGGCAAATCACTAGAACAATTGGTAGTTCCGGGCCAAATAAGAGTTGACGAAAAGAAAATTTGGAACTTGTCTTTTTTCGAAGATCCAATTTGAGTTCCATAGATTCTTGAAATATGATTAACTTGATCTATTAAGTTAGTTTATGCAATGTTTGTCCATTGTATTATGGTGATTACCTGACATAGGTGGCTCTCTCTTTCTTTCTTTTTTAACACATTTCAGATTGAATTATTTAGCATTTTTTTTAACCTTTGATAATGAATTTTTTAGCAATTTGATGAACAGGCATTTAAGGGAAGTCAAAGCACGCTGTACCCGTTCTTCCGCGACTGTAGTTACCTCAAAAGCTGAAACCTGCGGGCCATTGATGGACATTAATTTGTATAATCATCCATTTGTAATATATATATATATAAATTAGGTCGACAATTGGCATAATTCTTGTTATATAGACAGGTTTTTACTTAGTTTGATTAATTATTGTATTAGAAAAATATATTAGACCATGCAATACCAGCCCTTGTCGCAAGGTCCCTTGTCCAGCCTTACTTCTAATGTGTGTATGGTGCTTAACACGGGTCGACCAGAAGGGTTCGGGTCATCAACCATAAAACAAAAGAGAATGAAAGTGAATAAACAAGCTAAGATCGTGATTTACGGAAGAATCATTTTGATTTGGTTCGATCAAATCAATCGCATATTAACAATTCGCAAGAGATCCATATTGTATCACGTAAATATTGTCGCATTGTTACAACATAACGGGAAAATTGTCCGAAAAGTTTTAAACTTATTATGCTTTTGCTAGTTGAATCCTAAACATTTTTACGTTTTATCAATTGAGTTCATCCGGCCAATTTTGGCTAGAAGTTGATGACCTAAACGCTGGCCGTCCTATGTGGCATGGCCGGCGTAAGACAGCTGGTGTTAACATTTTTATTTATTTTTTTAATTTTCTTTTTTTTCCTTTTTTTTAATTTCTTCTCTTTTCCTTCTTTACTTTTTTCTTCTTCTTCTTTTCACTTTTTCCCTCCACCGGCCATCGTTGGGCTTCGTCGATGGCCCGTGGAGGTCGCCGGCCTTAGTCAAGGGCTGCCTTCACTGGCCTTGGGTGAGGGATTTCCATGCTTGGCCTTGTGAGGGCAGCCCTTGCTTGGGCGAGGGTTGCCCTCACCAAATTGCGCCAAGGCAAGAGTTGCCCTCGCCAAGGGCCAATGAGGATAGCTCTTGCTAGCCCAGGCAAGGGTAACCCTCACCCAAGGTCGGCGACCTCTGCCTGCCATCGACGAGGCCCAGCAATGGCCAGTGGAGGGAAAAATTAAAATATTGAAAAAATATTAAAATTTTATTAAAAATATCCATATTAGCACCGGTCATACCATGTAGGATGACTTTCGTCCACCTTAGCGATTTTTGACTAAAATTAGCTGGATGGACTCAATTGATAAAATATGAAAAGGTTTAGAACTTAGTTGGTATAATTAAAATATTTAGGTTTGAACCGGTAAAAGTACGATAAGTGTAAGACTTCTGAAATAATTTTCATAAACAAAATTATAAGTAATGTCTGCCAAATCTCTTGTAAAATAATTATATAGAATGACCTTGATAGTGCGCGAAAGTGACCCCACAATCCAACCTAGGACAGTGCATGGATAACCCAGTGAGGGTCGTCACTGCATAGCACCTGGCTCGTTAAGCACAGTCCACCCCATACATAACACCAAACAATCATGCTCTATAGTTTATTCATCCGAGAGTTAAATAGACCCTGCTCCATTAATGTATGCTCACAAAGCAATCTTCACTCAATGGCCGGGTCCAGCGATCATCTTTCGACGGTGGGCCGAGATGACCCAGCGGTGCACCCGGCCCCGATCGACACAGGAAACACAAAGGATCATCGGCACCAGAAGAAGGCAGCATGGGTCAAGACCTGGCTCGTCATTGACTCAACTGGCCAGATCCAGCAGATAGATGCCGGGAAGCAGTCGATCATGCGCCGCACGGGGCTCTCGGCCCACGACCTCCAGATCCTCGACCCATTTCTCTTGTACCCATCTTCCATAACAGGCCGCGAGAGAGCCATTGTGATCAAGCTGGAGCACATCAAGGGGATAATCACCGCACATAATGTTTTGCTGCTGAACTACAGGGACCCAGCGGTGGTTCCTTTCGTGGAGGAGCTCAAGCGACGGTTCTTGCATTATCATGAAGCCAAAGCAGCGAAGCTTTTCAATCTTTCCTTGATTCAGAATAGGTGTTTTATATTTAGTTGAATTAGTGTTGTGTTCATTTTGGATTGAATAATGCATTTATCACGTTAATGGAGACTGTTTTACAATATATAGTTGACTACATATCCTTCCATAGTTAAGGCGTATTTATTGATGGTGATATATATATATATCACCCCATATTTCACTAACTTTATTGTCATGCGGGTCCTCAACGGTTGACGTGAGTGTCAAAGCGCTTGAGCGAGCCAGATTTGAGGCTCTTTCAGAGCCCCTCTTCTTTCGTGCGAAGACTGGATTGAGTGCGCCACTTTAGATCTTTACAGTCATTATAACTCTTTGTGGGTTCCTGTCATCTTTCCAAAAACATAGGACAGTTCGAACCCACGATTGACCTTGTGCTTTTCTGATTAGATTCACGGAAATGGCGGCGATAAGCGAACTGCGGCGGAGCTAGCAAAAATCTTTCAAGGCTCGCAAGAGAGTGTGGAACACAGTCAAGTGTTGAAGGAACAACAAGACAGATCGTAATAGCCCGAATTTCGATGTAATTTTCGGGATCAATGAAACTGATATTATTTCGCATTTCATTTTAGCAAGTCTCGCCCAGTGCTGATCACTCTCGGGATACTAACCAATAGGGTATGGCTAACTAGAAAATGATACGTGGACAGGGGACGCTATCGCGAAAGGGATACCGATCACGAGAGACGCGGAGGAAATATTTTGGGCCAACGTGGGCCGATCTTAGGAAAGAGTAATGGATTGGGTTTGGCCAAGGCCTACGATGTATAATTGGAACTCAGGTGATTCTGCAAGACCAAAAGTGCACGTGGTCAATCAGTCCTGAACTTGAACTTAATGATTGTGATCCTTGAAACTAATGATAATTTCTTATTCTCTCAATGATCGAGACCATCACGATATGGATAGCCCTAGGTCGATACGCGTAACCTCTAAAGAGTTGCCCGTTAGTGAGAGCCCCTGAAATTGAAAGTTTAGCGAGTATTGTTCACGGAATTGGGCCCGGATTTCGATGTCGATTTTCGAAGGTTTAAGAGACTATTTTTGGGAATTTGACATCATATAACGCTAGCCACACATGTTTGGAGTTAGTACGAGTAAAAATTGGAATTTCGGTCCTGGGGTGAAAAATTACGATTTTGCCCCTCGGGACGCCAGCGTTGCTTTTCAAGGCCAAATAAGGTTATTTTTCGAGGCCGATGCCATTTTTGGGTGGCCACGCATACCAGGAGTCGTTTTGGACAAAAACTGGAATTTCGACAAAAATTGGGAAAATAATATTATTTTATTTCCGAAACTTTGCAGTCGATTTTTGAGGGTTTAAAAAGTGAATTTCGCGATTCCGACGCCATATTAGGTTGGCCACGCATATATGGAACGCGTATGTGTGAAAATTAGAATTTCGCCCCGGGATCGGAAAAATGACGATTTTGCCCCTGGGCTATTTTTTGTCCGAATTTTTGGAAAATTATTTGGGATAATTAAGAGGACTTATCAGCTCAATTATTGGGGCTATTGACCCTTTTTCCCTTGAGTTTTGGATAAGAATAAATAAGGACCGTTACATTAGGGGCGTTTTGGTCATTTTGGACCGATCGGCGGCACGTGGCACTTTGGTCTGCTATATTTGACCAACTTGGACTGCTTTTTCTCTCTCCTCACCCTCCCTCTCGACCAAAACAGCCCAGAACAGCAGCCTCTCTTAAGATTTCTCTCTCTTTCTCTCATTTTCTCTCTTGATTTTGCCTTGCCGGAGCTCGCCGCCGGCCGCCGGAGCTCGCCGCCGGCCACCGGAGCGCCGCCGCCGGCCACCGTGCCCCGCCGTTGACCACCACAGCCCCCCAGCCTCAGCCTCGCCTCTGTCCAGCCCTTTCTCTCTCCCTTTTCCTCTCTTTCTCTCTCTTTTTCTCTTCCGGGTTTACATCGCCGCTTCTTCGGAGCCTCGCCGGAGCTTCGCCGGAGCTCCGATCGCCGTTCCGTCGACACCCAGCCGTCCAGCACCGCCGTACGATGCCGACCGTACACGGCCATATAGTGTCCGTACGGTTACTGTTCACACATCCCCGTACGGGTACTGTTCACCCCCGTCCGTACGGCCTCCCGTGCCGGCCGCCGCCACTTCGCCGGCCACCGTTTCCGCACGTCCCGTACATGTCCGTACCGCCTATGAACAGTAACCCCCCCTCCCCCCCGGTGAACAGTACCTTCGCCGGGAACTTTGCCGCCGGTTTCACTGTTCATCAGTGATTGGCCGCCGTTCCCCGTTGCCGTGGTCCAGAAAATAGGTGAGTATATTTCCTAAACCTGGATTAGGACTGATAGTGCGTTTTTCTGGACTGGCTTAGGTATTATCGGTGTACATTTAGGACTGAATTGAGGACCGATAGTTGGAATTATATTTGAGGAGATTAGTAGGAATTATTAGAGATAATCATTGGACTAGTACGGACGAGTTGGGGACTTTATGATTGGACTGCCGGGTATGCCCGGACTGATTGGCTTGTTGATTCGGTACCTAATGGTTGGGAAATTTGAATAATGCCATGTCGCGTGACTGCGTGGCCGACTCGTGCGGAGTGTGATTGGCCATTTAATGGCTTGATTGGATTATTGAATTATCCATTGTGAAATTGGGCCGCACGGTATTAATTGGCCAATGAACGATTGTTGCGGCATGAAATTGACTGAGTGCCTAATTATATTTGATGCTCATGGTGCATCATACTGCATTGCATGGACACGCATTTTGAGTGCCGAGAATGAGACGTGTGATGAATAGTGCGAGAATGCGTGCCTGCCATGAGCATGTGATCACCTAACTATGCCCTGATGCGTTTTACGCGGGGTTCAGATAATAATTGATCGTGTGTATGTGTGATCACATTTCGCCCTGATGCGTGTTACGCGGGGTATGCCGTCCCGAGGCGTTTTACGCGGGACGATGCCCGGTACGTCCGGAAGACGACCAACCTGATGCGTTTTACGCGGGCTCTGGTTCGTGAGGAGATTGGTGTTGCGCCTGATGCGTTTTGATGCGGGCTAGAGACACTGGGCCAGTTGATGCGTTTTAACGCGGGCCACGGAGTGTTGTGATTAAATAAAGAGACCTGATGCGTATTACGCGGGTCAGAATGCGAGACATGAATGTGGACATTTGCATGCATAAGAATGCGTGGGCCAGAATGCGAGTGTGCGGGACTCGGTGAATAGTACGTGATATCATCATTATTGAGCATGAACATACGCTTGACGTACGCGTGAATCGGGTACGCGTATATGTGACTGGATTATATTATTATTTTAAATAACCTGCAGGGTCAGCCAGGTAAGAGATCTGGGCCAGAGGGCCTAGGTCAGAAATTATTTATGAGTAAACTTGCAATGTGATTATGTGTTATCGGTCAGGAAAATTGCATGTTAGCCTAACCTAGGTTTAGGGGGTTATACTCGCTGAGATTCGTCTCACGGTTGTAATAACTCACATTTTCAGACCCCCAGCCGTAGGATGCCGAGGACTGCACCTCTTTTTGGTATACTGCAGTTCACCCAGCGGTCATCGAGTATACATCCTTGTGGAACCAGATACAGAGAATGAGTGGGCCAACGCACAAGATGACGATTCGGAGGGATTAGGATCCGGTGGAGACGCTTCTGAGGAGCTGTTGGATGAGTCTTCAGATTCGTTAGATGAAATCTAGGCTCCATAGGTTGGCCTTAGTTCTAGCTACTGCGGGCTGCAACTTTTTGACGAAAACCCGCTTTAACCCAGTCTAGTACCTTAGCCACTGACTGTCTGGACCTGGAGGTTGCTATTTTGGGTGATGACTGCTATTGTAGAGATAAATATGGTAAAAAGGTTTTCGTTTGCAATATCAGTGTACATGTTTCAGATGTGTTTGTTTGATGATTGTACTACCTTGGTCTCATGTGTTTTATTGTACGGGTGTATATATATATATTTATATACGTGCTTCCGTATGTGTTTGATCTCTGAGTTGGGCGTTGGGTCGGCGACGCTTCCTGGGAGCGTTGCACCAAAATCGACCGTGACAGGATATTACGTTCCAGTGGGGTACGGGGCGTGACATCCCCTCTTGTTTTGATATCAGAGCAAGGTCAGCTCGATTCCATTTAGTCGATACCTGGAGTGATAAGGAGTGATGAGACCTTGGGTAGCCAGTAGGGTGACCTCGTGTGCTACATGCATCTCCTGACCGTTGTGTATTGAATGTGTATCGGTGTGACCCTTGCAGTGCAGGTGCGGCAGGACCCGAGGTGAGTATGCGAATCCCTTGGGTGATGTGTTGGGTAATGGTTAGGCCGCATGCTGATTGTTGGTTGTTGTTTGATGCCTGTTTAGGACTTAGACTGGGATAGATTGGTTTAAGTCTTTAATTCCTTAGTGGAATTATAGCAGGTAGTGGAGTAGCTGAGATGTGAGGATGAATAGAAGAAAAGGAAAGGAGTCTCAAGGTCAATCGAGTTCAGGAGGCCAAGGGGCCCGAGACCGCCGATTAGAGGACATTATTCAAGCTCCTAGTAGGAGAAGGGGGAAAGAGCCCCAAGCCCAGACTAGCGAGGGAGCCCGTGAGGCTAAAGATCCCAGGTTCGATGATGTGATGAATACCCTACAGGAAATAGGGCGTGTTATGGGATTGCAAGTGCAAGAAAGGGCCACAGCTTATGCACAGGGTGCCGAGGCCGCGCCTATTGCTGGTGTTGGAGGGAACCAAGCCCAGCAAGGGCCAGTTCAACCAGCAGGGGTTAGGCAAATGCCCCAGTTAGTGGAATAGTTTGTTAAGTTGAAGCCGCCCCAGTTTTATGGTCGTGGTGACCCCGAGACCGCACCGAGATGGGTAGAATCGTTGGAGAAAACTTTTAAAGTTTTGGGGTGCACCGATGAAGAGAAAGTGATGTTAGTAACATATCAATTACAGGACGGTGCCAATGATTGGTGGAGTGCTACAGAAAGGAGCGTATTTCCTGAAGGAACAGCTCCGACTTGGGCGGTGTTTGTTGAGCATTTCTATGAAAAGTATTTCTTTGAGAACGCCCAAAAGAAGAAGTTGATGGAGTTCATGCGTTTACGCCAAGGGTAGATGACGGTTGACTAGTATGAAGCGGAGTTTGCTAGGTTGGCGAAGTTCGCACTAACTATGGTGGAAAATCCACGGGATAGAGCTCGAAGATTCCGGGATGGACTGAAGCCGGATCTTCGGAGCCTGATTTTGTCCCATGATATCAAGGATTATGGGGAGATGTTTAGGAGAGCTGAGATCATTGAGCGAGATCAACAAGAGAGAGCAGCTGCATCTGGATCGCGGTTTGCCCATAATAGGGATAACCGCCGCTTTGGAAAGAAACCCATGATGGGAAATAGACGGTTTACTCCGCCAGTTAGAAAGAATCTTGGGAAGCCGAGTCAGCAGCCAAGACGTTTTGGGGCTTGCTTTAGATGTGGGAGCTTAGACCATCAGATCAGAAATTACCCACAGCAACTCTCGGGACCGCCAAGGTTGCCATCGTTGCGGGCCGGAAATCAAATGGGGAATCAAGCTGGGAATCCCCCACCGACTAATCAAGGGAGGCCGCCAGCACAGGGACGAGTGTATGCGATGGCGCGCAGGGAAGCCGAGGAAGCGCCTGGCGTGGTCACAGGTACGATCTCTCTCTATGATCATGCTGCATATGCGTTATATGATCTGGGGTCAACCCATTCATTTATTTCGGAGCAGTTTATTCGTTTGGTGGGTATGGAACCAGTGATGCTTGAAACTATGTTGTGCGTGTCGACACCTGTGAATGATAGGTTGCTAGTTTCTTTTGGATGTCCTAACTGTAAGATAATTATTGGAGGTAAGGAAGAGAGTATTGACTTGGCAGTATTAGCTATGTTCGATTTCGATGTGATTATTGGGATGGACTGGTTAGTCCAACAGAAAGCTGTAGTGGATTGCAGCGATAGGACAATCCAATTTTATCCAGATGGACGCCCTAGTTTTGTATTTCAGGGAAACCGAGGAGGAACCTCGATTCCTTGGATTTCTTCGCTTGAGGTGAGTAAGCTGTTGGATGAAGGGTGTGAAGGATATCTGGTGAATGTTGTGGATCCAACAGTTGAGGAATCTAAGTTGGAAGATATACCCGTAGTAAGCAATTTTCCCGAGGTGTTTCCTTAGGAATTGCTGGGTTTGCCGCCTGAGCGAGAAGTGGAGTTTGTGATTGAATTGGCGCCAGGGACAGAGCCGATTTCGAAAGCGCCATATAGGATGTCCTTATCAGAATTGAAAGAGTTAAAGGTTCAGATATAAGAACTACTGGACAAAGGCTTTATTCGTCCTAGTACGTCTCCATGGGGAGCGCCAGTTCTGTTTGTCAAGAAGAAAGATGGAACTCTGAGGTTGTGTATAGATTATCGACAGCTGAACCAGGTGACAGTGAAGAATAAGTATCCACTGCCGAGAATTGATGATTTATTTGATCAACTGCAGGGAGCCTCAGTGTTTTCCAAAATAGATTTGAGGACCGAGTACCATCAGTTAAGAATTAGAAATGAGGACATTCCCAAGACTGCTTTCAGAACTCGATACGGGCATTATGAATTTACAGTTATGCCCTTTGGATTAACGAATGCCCCAGCCGCTTTTATGGATTTGATGAATCGGTTGTTCAAGGAATTCCTCGATCAGTTCGTAATAGTTTTTATTGACGATATACTAGTGTACTCTAAGAGCCCCGAGGAACATGAGGTACACTTGACTGAAGTGCTACGGACCTTGAGAGAGCATGCATTGTATGCTAAGTTCAGCAAGTGTGAGTTTTGGCTCAGCAGAGTAGGATTTCTTGGACATATCGTTTCTAGGGATGGAATTTCTGTAGATCCAGCTAAGATTGAAGCAGTTACTAAGTGGCCTAGACCGATATCAGTAATCGAGATTCGAAGTTTTCTTGGATTGGCTGGTTATTACAGGCGATTCGTGGAAGGATTTTCGTCAATAGCCATGCTATTGACAAGGCTACTTAAGAAGGAAGTGAAATTTGAATGGGATGACAAGTGCAAAAAGAGTTTTCAGGAATTGAAACATAGGTTGACGACTGCTCCTATATTGACCATTCCGTCGGGCCTAGGAGGATTTGAGATTTATAGTGATGCTTCGCTAAGAGGATTGGGCTGTGTGCTGATGCCGCATGAAAAAGTGGTGGCTTATGCGTCGCGTCAGTTGAGACCGCATGAGATGAATTACCCGACGCATGATTTGGAATTAGCTGCCATCGTATTTGCACTTAAGATCCGGAGGCACTACTTGTGTGGAGAGAAGCTCCAGATTTTTACGGATCATCAAAGTCTCAAGTACCTATTTTCGCAGAAAGAGTTGAACATGAGGCAGCGCCGATGGATGGAGCTTCTAAAGGATTATGATTGCGACATCCTGTATCATCCTGGAAAAGCCAATCGAGTGGCAGATGCTCTGAGTCGAAAGTCTAGTTTGGCGCATCTAATGGTCAAGGAGTGGACCTTATTGGAAAGACTCAGGGATTCAGAGTTTAAGTTGGAAATGAGTCAAGTATCGAATTTACTAGCCGCCTTGAGGATTGAGCCAGAGATTCAGATCAAGATTAAGGAACTGCAGTCTACGGATCAAGAAATCTAAAAGATTATTGAGATGGATGTAGCTAAGAGGAAACCGGACTTTCAAGTGTCCGAGGATGGAGTTCTGAAGTTTAGAGGGCGTTTGTGTGTACCGGATGATGTAAAACTTAAGGAAGAAATCTTATCGGAAGCCCATAGGAGCAATTACAGTATCCACCCGGGGAGTACGAAGATGTACCGGAATATGAGACAGCACTATTGGTGGAATGGGATGAAGGTGGATGTGGCCAGGCATGTAGCTAAGTGCTTAACGTGCCAACAAGTGAAGGCACAGCATTGCAAGCCTGGAAGACTATTGAGACCATTAGAAATCCCAGAGTGGAAATGGGAACATATCACAATGGATTTCGTGACGGGACTGCCAAGAAGCCAGAGAGGACATGATTCAATTTGGGTGATAGTGGATAGACTGACTAAGTCAGCGCACTTCCTGGCTATGCGAAAGGACTTTGAATTGAAAAGATACGCAGACTTGTATGTGAGGCAAATCGTGAGGTTGCATGGAGTACCGGTATCGATCACTTCGGACCGTGATCCAAGATTTACGGCCAACTTTTGGAAAAGTTTACAAACGGCCTTAGGAACGAAGTTACAGTTCAGTACGGCCTATCATCCGCAGACAGATGGCCAATCTGAAAGGACCATTCAAACCCTGGAGGATATGCTGAGAGCTTGTGTGATAGATTTCCAAGACAAATGGGAGGAACAGTTACATTTGGTGGAGTTTGCTTATAATAATAGCTATCAGCAGAGCATTCATATGGCACCGTTTGAAGCCTTATATGGTAGGGTGTGTAGGACGCCGGTGTGTTGGGATGAAGTGGGTGAACGGAGTATCACTGGTCCAGAGTTGATCCAGCAGACAGTTGAGGCAGTTGAGGTCATTCGGGACAGACTCAGAACAGCGCAAAGTCGCCAGAAAAGTTATGCCGATCGAAGACGACGACCTTTAGAGTTTCAGGAGGGAGATCATGTATTTTTCAAGGTGTCGCTTATGAAGGGATTATCTAGATTCGGCAAGAAGGGAAAGCTGAGTCTAAGGTATGTTGGGCCATTTGAGATTTCGGAAAAGATTGGCGATATGGCCTACCGACTTGCCTTGCCGCCCAATTTGTTCCAAGTACATAATGTTTTCCACGTGTCGATGTTAAGAAAATATGAACCAGATTCGACTCACGTTCTAAGGTACGAGGAGATAGAAGTGGACGATAAAGTGTCGTACGTGGAAAGACCAGTCAGGATTGAGGATAAAAAGGAGCGTGTGCTAAGAAACAAATCGATCCCGATGGTCAAAGTTGTCTAGGAGCACCATGGAACAGAGGATGCCACCTGGGAAAGCGAAGAGGCTATGAGACGTCAACACCCCCAGTTATTTGAGTAGATAAGGGTAGATTGTAAATTTCGAGGACGAAATTTTTGTAAGGGGGGAAGATTGTAACAGCCCGAATTTCGATGTAATTTTCGGGATCAATGAAACTGATATTATTTCGCATTTCATTTTAGCAAGTCTCGCCCAGAGCTGATCACTCTCGGGATACTAACCAATAGGGTATGACTAACTAGAAAATGATACGTGGACCGGGGACCCTATCGCGAAAGGGATACCGATCACGAGAGATGCTGAGGAAATATTTTAGGCCAACGTGGGCCGATCTTAGGAAAAAGAAATGGATTGGGTTTGGCCAAGGCCTACGATGTACAATTGGGATGCAGGTGATTCTGCAAGACCAAAAGTGCACGTGGTCAACCAGTCCTGAACTTGAACCTAATGATTGTGACCCCTGGAACTAATGATAATTTCTCATTCTCTCAATGATCGAGACCATCACGATACGGATAGCCCTAGGTCGATACGCGTAACCTCTAAAGAGCCGCTCGTTAGTGAGAGACCTTGAAATTGAAAGTTTAGCGAGTATTGTTCACGGAATTGAGCCCGGATTTCGATGTCGATTTTCGAAGGCTTAAGAGACTATTTTTGGGAATTTGACGTCATATTACGTTGGCCACACATGTTTGGAGTTAGTACGAGTAAAAATTGAAATTTCCGTCCGGGGGTGAAAAATTACGATTTTACCCCTCGAGACGCCAGCATTGCTTTTCAAGGCCAAATAAGGTTATTTTTCGAGGCCGATGCCATTTTTGGGTGGCCACGCATACCAGGAGTCGTTTTAGACAAAAACTGGAATTTCGACAAAAATTGAAAAAATAATATTATTTTATTCCCGGAACTTTGCAGTCGATTTTCGAGGGCTTAAAAAGTGAATTTCGCGATTCCGACGCCATATTAGATTGGCCACGCATATATGGAATGCGTATGAGTGAAAATTGAAATTTTGCCCCGGGATCGGAAAAATGACGATTTTGCCCCTGGGCTATTTTTTGTCCGAATTTCTGAAAAATTATTTGGGATAATTAAGAGGACTTATCAGCTCAATTATTGGGGCTATTGACCCTTTTGCCCTTGAGTTTTGGATAAAAATAAATAAGGACCGTTGGAATAGGGGCGTTTTGGTCATTTTGGACCGATCGGCGACACGTGGCACTTTGGGCTGCTATATTTGACCAACTTGGACTGCTTTTTCTCTCTCCTCACCCTCCCTCTCGACCAAAACAGCCCAGAACAGCAGCCCCTCTTCAGATTTCTCTCTCTTTCTCTCATTTTCTCTCTTGATTTTGCCTTGCCGGAGCTCGCCGCCGGCCACCGGAGCGCCGCCGCCGGCCACCGTGCCCCGCCGTCGACCACCACAGCCCCCTAGCCTCAGCCTCGCCTCTGTCCAGCCCTTTCTCTCTCCCTTTTCCTCTCTTTCTCTCTCTTTTTCTCTTCCGGGTTTACACCGCCGCCGCTTCGGAGCCTCGCCGAAGCTTCGCCGGAGCTCAGATCGCTGTTCCGTCGACACCCAGCCGTCCAGCACCGCCGTACGCGCGACCGTACACGGCCGTACAGTGTCCGTACGGTTACTGTTCACGCGTCCCCGTACGGGTACTGTTCACCCCCGTCCGTACGGCCGCCGCCACTTCGCCGGCCACCGTTTCCGCACGTCCCCGTACATGTCCGTATCGCTGTGAACAGTACCGCCGTGAACTGTATGCCGTGAACAGTACGTCGTGAACAGTACCCCCCCCGGTGAACAGTACCTTCGCCGGGAACTTTGCCGCCGGTTTCACTGTTCATCAGTGATCGGCCACCGTTCCCCGTCGCTGTGGTCTAGAAAATAGGTGAGTATATTTTCTAAACCCGGATTAGGACTGATAGTTCGTTTTTCTGGACTGGCTTAGGAATTATCGGTGTATATTTAGGACTGAATTGAGGACCGATAGGTGGAATTATATTTGAGGAGATTAGTAGGAATTATTAGAGATAATCATTGGACTAGTACGGACGAGTTGGGGACTTTATGATTGGACTGCCGGGTATGCCCGGATTGATTGGCTTGTTGATTCGGTACCCAATGGTTGGGAAATTTGAATAATGCCATGTCGCGTGACTGCGTGGCCGACTCGTGCGGAGTGTGATTGGCCATTTAATGGCTTGATTGGATTATTGAATTATCCATTGTGAAATTGGGCCGCACGGTATTAATTGGCCAATGAACGATTGTTGCGGCATGAAATTGACTGAGTGCCTAATTATATTTGATGCTCATGGTGCATCATACTGCATTGCATGGACACGCATTTTGAGTGCCGAAAATGAGACGTGTGATGAATAGTGCGAGAATGCGTGCCTGCCATGAGTATGTGATCACCTAACTATGCCCTGATGCGTTTTACGCGGGATTCAGATAATAATTGATCGTGTGTATGTGTGATCACATTTCGCCCTGATGCGTGTTACGCGGGGTATGCCGTCCTGAGGTGTTTTACGCGGGACAATGCCCGGTACGTCCGGAAGACGACCAACCTGATGCGTTTTACGCGGGCTCTGGTTCGTGAGGAGATTGGTGTTGCGCCTGATGCGTTTTGACGCGGGCTAGAGACACTGGGCCAGTTGATGCGTTTTAACGCGGGCCACGGAGTGTTGTGATTAAATAAAGAGACCTGATGCGTATTACGCGGGTCATATTAAATGATAAATTGAGAAAGTCCCAGTGTGCCAGTGTGGGCCAGTGAGCCGAGACATGAATGTGGACATTTGCATGCATAAGAATGCGTGGGCCAGAATGCGAGTGTGCGGGACTCGGTGAATAGTACGTGATATCATCATTATTGAGCATGAACATACGCTTGACGTACGCGTGAACCGGGTACGCGTATATGTGACTGGATTATATTATTATTTTGAATAACCTGCAGGGTCAGCCAGGTAAGAGATCTGGGCCAGAGGGCCTAGGTCAGAAATTATTTATGAGTAAACTTGCAATGTGATTATGTGTTATCGGTCAGGAGATTGCATGTTAGCCTAATCTAGGTTTAGGGGGTTATACTCGCTGAGATTCGTCTCACGGTTGTAATAACCCACATTTTCAGACCCCCAGCCGTAGGATGCCAAGGACAGCACCTCTTTTTGGTATACCGCAGTTCACCCAGCGATCATCGAGTATACATCCTTGTGGAACCAGATACAGAGAATGAGTGGGCCAACGCACAAGATGACGATTCGGAGGGATCAGGATCCGGTGGAGACGCTTCTGAGGAGCTGTCGGATGAGTCTTCAGATTCGTCAGATGAAATCTAGGCTCCATAGGTTGGCCTTAGTTCTAGATACTGCGGGCTGTAACTTTTTGACGAAAACCTGCCTTAAACCAGTCTAGTACCTTAGCCACTGACTGTCTGAACCTGGAGGCTGCTATTTTGGGTGATGACTGCTGTTGTAGAGATAAATATGGTAAAAAGGTTTTCGTTTGCAATATTAGTGTACATGTTTCAGATGTGTTTGTTTGATGATTGTACTACCTTGGTCTCATGTGTTTTATTGTACGAGTGTATATATATATATATATTTATATACGTGCTTCCGTATGTGTTTGATCTCTGAGTTGGGCGTTGAGTCGGCGACGCTTCCTGGGAGTGTTGCACCAAAATCGACCGTGACGGGATATTACGTTCCAGTGGGGTACGGGGCATGACACAGATCACAGACTCTTCCTTTCAAGTTTGTTGCTTTAGAGGCATGCCTTGAAGCTGCTTGCTCCTGTTTGGACGACGAGGTACACAGTCTCTATGTTATTAGTGTTTCTTTATTAAATTAGTCAGTACTTAATGCTCATAAAACTAATCAACTTAAGTGAAATTGCAGACAAAAGCATTAGAGCAAGAGGCTTATCCTGCTTTGGATAAGCTAACTTCGGAGAGTAGTAGCTTCTACCTCGAAAGAGTTCGTCAAATTAAGGGCCATTTGGTTGCATTGACTCAACGCGTTCAAAAGGTTTGAGACTCTTCTTCTCTATCTATCCTTAATCTATGTTTTCCTCGCACTTGAAATTGGGTTCGGCATCCAACAGTCAAGTCAATCGGTGAGGAATCTCGATAAGCTTGTAGAAATAGGTTGGTTTTTGTTGAAATGCGCAAGTAGATAGATACCCAAGGTTGGTGCAATTGGTTAGGCCATGGGGGAATTTCTAGCACAATTAGAGCTCACCTGTTCAAATCTCACCAACTGCATACAAATGCTTTGAATCATGATCACTTGCATTTTGCTTTGGATGTAATCCAGGAATGTGACATACTTGAGCTATTGTAAACTTTGTATTCTCCGAATTCATATTAGAATTTTTGCGACTGACTCTTTTCGTGAAGTATGAGGAAAATTGTCAAAAAAGTCCTAAACCTATTGTACGGCGGTTAATTCAGTTCTAAACCTTTTAAGTTTGCCAATTCAGTCCTAAACCTTTTAAATTCTTGCCAATTCAGTCATTCCGGCCAATTTTGGTCGGCCGGTGCTAATGTGGCCGCCGGCCAGTGCCGGCTGTCCGATCAATGCTGATGTGGCAATTTTTAATTATTTTTTTCCAAATTTTTAATTTTTTTTCTTTTTTTTCTGCTTTCTTCCCTCTGGCCGGTCCGGCGACCGACGGCCGGCCAGAGGGGAGGGCCTGCAAGGTCGACCTCGCCGGCCCCTGGCTGGGCGAGGTCGACCTCGCCTTTGCTGGGCAAGGCGAGCTCGAGCCTCGCCGTAACCTGGGTCGCGACCGCTAGGTTGAGCCTCGCCAGCTGGCGAGGCTCGACCTAGCCGTCGCCACCCAGGCGACGGCGAGGCTCGACCTCGTCGTTGCGACCCAAGCGACGGCGAGGCTCGACCTTGCCTCGCCCAACAGAGGCGACGTCGGCCTCGCCTCGCTGTTACCTGGGTCATGACGGCGAGGCGAGGTCGGCCTCGCCTCGCCGTCACCTGGGTCACGACGGCGAGGTGAGGTCGACCTCGCCTGGCCCAGCCAGGGGCTGGCGAGGCTCGCCCTCGCCGGCCCTCCCCTCTGGCTGACCGCTGGTCGTCGGACCGACCAGAGGGAAGAAAGCAGGAAAAAAAGAGAAAAAAAAGGATTAAAAATTTTGAAAAAAAATAATTAAAAATTGCCACATCAGTGTTGATCGGACGGCTGGCGGCCACATAGCACCGACCGGCCAAAATTGACCGGAAGGACTCAATTGGCAAGAATTTAAGAGTTTTAGGACTGAATTGGCAAACTTAAAAGGTTTAGGACTGAATTGGCCGCCGTACAATAGGTTTAGGACTTTTTTGACAATTTTCCCGTGAAGTATGTATTGATACTTAGATTGAACCACATTCTCTAGTTTTTTTTTTATTGTTCCTCATGTATTTCTTTGATATTTCTTCCTTTTTGCGTCAAGCATAAATTGCAAGATCTGTTAGCTTATGTGTTAGATTACAATAATTGGTAGTAGAGTTAAGGTTAGAGTTTCTAGAGTTCATTTAGGGCTTTTGCTTGTTTGATTATTGTCTAGAAATTCTATTATTGCAATTATGTTTGGAACGAGAGTAGAGATTGAGAAGTTCAATAGGGGGAACGACTTTGGGTTGTAGAGTATTAAGACGCATGCTCTATTAACAACCTTAGTTTTGGCGAAGGTATTAGATGGCAAGGATAAATTGCCAAAAACAATGAAAGAGGTCGATAAAGTAGAGTTCATAGAGAATGCGAAAAGCATAATCTTGTTGAATCTATTGGAGGAGGTATTAACTGAAGTGGCCAAAGAGAAGGATGTCATATTATTGTAGGCAAAACTTCAAGCACTTGATTTTATGAAGGGTTTGAACAATCACTTATATATACTGAAAATGATGTTTAAGTTCTAGGTGGTTGAAAGTACATCTATGAAATCCCATTTGGATGAGTTTAATAAACTCATGAAGGACTTGAAGAATGTCAAAGAGGCCTTGCATGATGAGAAACAAGGCATTATGTTGTTGGCGTCTTCGGATTTTTTTAGCACTTTACTGATTCGCTACCATAAAGGCACACTATGATTACTTCGAAAGAGATAAAGTCTACCTTGTTTTCAAAAGAATGGTGAAAGAAGTTACAAAAAGATAACTTAGTGTAGACTATGGCACAAGATTTGATTACTCGGGGGTAGAGTTGATTGAAAAGAGTTTGGAAATAGCATATGGAAGAGTTGTTCTAAATCGAGGTTCACTGTTTGGAGCCATCAATGTTAGCAATGCTATGAGGTAGGACGCTACAAGAGAGATTGTCCAAAGTACAAAGGTAAATGAGTTTAGGTTGAGTCTACAGGTGATGGTAATATTGTTATCGCAAAAAGATTATACTTCTAGTGATGTCGATAATGTGTTAACAATCACCATGAATTCATGAGGTGATGATTGGATGTTTGAGTCTAGATATTCTTATCTTATAACTTCTCATAGACACTAATTTACTACCTATCAATACACAGATGGTGGTGAGGGGTTTATGGGAAACGATGCTACTTGTAAAGTAGTAGGGATCAAAATAGTTCAAATTAAGATGCACAATGGAGTGGTGAGCACATTGACCAATGTAAGGCATTTTTTGAAATTGAAGAAGAACCTTATCTCGCTAAGTACTCTTGACGTCTTCTGATACCGAATCTCCGCTAAAGGTCGAGCTTTGACGGTCTCTCAAGATGTGCTTATTGTGATGGGGGGGAAGATGGATTGTAGGTTGTATGTCCTCCACGGAGCGATAATGATTAGCTCTTTAGCTAAATTCTATAAGGTTTCAAGTCAGGACACGACACTATCGTGGCAGATGAGACTCGGATACTTGAGTGAGAGGGAGATGAATTCTGAGTCAAAGGAGTCTACCAGAGGTCACTAATTGAGAAGCTGAACTTCTGTGAAAACTACGACAAGGGTAGTCAGCGAAGAGTGAAGTTTAGTACGACAATTCACCGGACTTCGGAGATTGTGGGCTACATACACTCACACTTATGAGGACCCTTTCAAGTTCTATTCAAGGGTGGTGCCAGGTATATGTTATCCTTTATTGATGATGTTTCGAGAAAAGTCTGGATTTATTTTCTTAAGCACAAGAGTGAGGTGCTTTGTCGGTTCAAGTTGTGGAAGACGATAATCAAAAAGCAAATAGGAAGGAAGATCATGTTCTAGAAAACTATCAAAGATTGGAAGGAGCTTAGCCAGTTTTGCGCAAAGGAAGGCATAGCAAAACATCGCACTATTACCGACACACTACAATTGAACGGAGTCGCATAACTAATTAACTAAATTATATTGAAGAGACCTTGCTCTTTACTATCTAATGCTGGATTAGGTGAAGATATCGTGGTTGAAGCAGTGAATACCTCTTGTTAGTAGTGAATAGATTACAATCACCAAAAATTGATTGTAAAACTCTTGAGAAAATATGGTTAGGCAAGTCTATTGACTACACCGAACTAGACTTTATGGTCGTGTTGCTTATGCTCGTATGAGTGATGGCGTGTTGGAGCCAGGGGGCTAGGGAGTGTACATTCCTATCCTATCATGTGGGATGAAGGGATATAGTCTTTAGTACATTGATGAAGATTCATCCAATTTTTTGTTCAGCAACAAGGTTACCTTTTAGGAATCTACTATGTTTCATAAGAGGAGCAAGGAATTGAATGTAGAGAAAGATCTAGATGGTGTTTAGAAGTAGGTAGAGCTTCAAGGAGAGCCTAGAGATGTTCGAAGTGTGGTATACGTGGTAGTGCCTGCAGACTTGTCAATCTCTATAGTAGTTGATAGTTGTTTCGAGATCATAATTAATGAAATTTCAAGGTGATCAACAAAGTGGATGAGGTAGAGCCATAGTTGTATGTAGAGAGTGAAGACTGCTGAAATGTTGCAAATGACTCAAAGGACTTATGTCGGGAAAGCATCAAGGCGATTCAACATGCATTTAAGAAATTTTGTAAATACCTCATTTGCTACATATTATAAATTGTCTAGTGTGCCACTCTGTACTTGGATGGAGGTGGAGCACTTGTCTCATGTTTCACATGCTAGTACTGTTGGTTATTTGAGTTTATATTGTTAATAATACTAGGTTTGCTCTATCACATGCATCTAGGAGAATGTGTGCAGATAATCCAGGTGTTGTGATGTTGTGAAATGTATCCTCCTGATTTTGTTAGTGATGATAGACGTTGGGTTATGTTTCGAAGGTTGCAATTCATGTAGTGTGTCAATAATTGAGTTTGAGAACCCGGGTCACACAAGATTTTTGAAGGATGGTCGATTTATAAGCAGTTGTGCCTTTACTTCTGTTACTTGTATTGTGAGTTGGAAGGCGTTGTTGAGAGACACAATAATTTCATCGACTACTGAGGCTGGAAACATGGTAACAATGGAAAAAGCTAAAGAGGCGGTGGGGTCTAATGACTCGGTTTGTAATGTTGACATGGTACATTGAGTTGATGCACTGTTCAATGAAAGTCAGAGATACCATTGGAGAATCAACTTCATTTGTGAGCAAAATTACAGCATCAGATTTAAATGTAAAGGGAGGATGTGACCTTGAAGAAGTTCCTTGTGGTAGAGATTTTTGCGAACCTGTTGATCGAGTTCATTCTTAAACAAAGCCTAACCTTAGCTTGAAATTGATATACGTTTGTGATGATTGAGCGCCGGTCGAGGCTTTGGAAGATCCAATATTGATAATAAGCACTATTATTTGGCTCAAGAGTCAATCAAATGTGGAGATTGTTGATATTATATCTCAAGTTTAAGTAGATTTCCCAGTACAAGTAGGTTGCCTAAATGAAGCTTCCTATTTTGGATATAAATATTAAATTATACTCCAATATCATACACACCAGAGCAAATATCTTTGTGAGTTTTCTGAGTAAGTTACTCTGTGAAAGACTGTGGAATAATACTTATGAATTTGCTTTGGGTGTAATTTAGAGTTGGGAAATACTTGGGCAATTGTAAATCATGTATTCTCTGTATTCATAGTGGAATCCTTACGATTGGCTGACCGCGTGAAGTAATTATCAAAATTCGAATCAAACCACGTTAATTTCTAATGTTATTTATTATTCCTCATTAATTTCTATGATAATTTTCTCCTTCTCGCGTTAAGCATTACAAGACCCATTATCTTTTGCGTTATATTACACCGGATATTGTGATTTATTGGCCTCTAGGTAGCCCTTTGGTCTCCATGCACGTGCCCATGGGTTATAAAAAAAAACAATAGTACACTAACATATGTTTGCATTTACCATACATATTAACATTGCTTGCATTAAAGACATCTCAAGTGGCTACAATTTATAGCATGGGCCTTTTCCATGTCTCCCTAGGTGAGGGATGAGCTCGAGCATCTTCTCCGAGATGATGGAGACATGGCGGGGATGTACCTGACCAGCAAACTGCTTCAAGAAGAAGATGACAACTCTTCTTCTTCCTCAGCTGCTGTCGAGGAGGAAGACGAAGCTCATGAACTCAACAATGACGGGCACATACTGAATCTCTTGCTTTCTGTTTAACTTCAATCCTGTTACTATTGTCTTATCGCCAAATTTATACAGGCATGACAGTGGAGATCCCGATATCTCACCCGATGACGGTTTGACCCCTCGTGGCTCGCTGAACAATGAAATAGAAACGGCCAAGCACAGCGATTCTCGCAGCGCCACCCCAGCCAGGCATGTCCACGTGGCGGAATTAGAGATGCTCCTAGAGGCATACTTCGTGCAAGTTGATGGCACACTTAACAAGCTCTCTACAGTATGAATCTCATACTTACTCTCTGATGACAAATTAAATTTTCTTATGAAAGCACATACCCAAAAAGAGACACTGAACTACCTTTTCGCTGAAAATTAATAGCTCAACTCGTTACTCCTCTTCTTGTTTTTTCTGATCTTAAAGCTGAGGGAGTACGTCGACGACACGGAGGACTACATGAACATAATGTTGGACGACAAACAAAACAATCTACTGCAGATGGGAGTGCTGATGACAACCGCTATTCTGGTGATCAGCTTGTACATAGTCGTCGCCGGCGCGCTGGGCATGAACATCACCATCACACTTTGGCATCCCCCAAATCAGTCCCTGGAAGACTTCCTATGGACCAACGGAGCTTGCACCATCATGACCATCTTATTGTATGTCGGCATAGTTGCATGGTACAAATACAAAGGATTGCTATATTAAAGGCATATAGAAATTTAAGATCACCTGCAAAATAAGCTGAAATGTTTAGGATTGGTTTGGGTAGACACCCTCCATGGATAGTTTGCTGTGACTACTGCAAAACTGTAATTCTGAACTTGTGGCTCATGTAATCTTGAAGCATATTGACACAAGGAGAGATGATTCCCAGTAAAATGAAAGAAAAGAGAATATCAAGAAATACTACTGTATTAATTATCAAGTTTGGAAAATGAGTCGGCCAGAGAATGAGGAAATGGGTTGAACCAATCCATGTTGACAAAGAACTGGCTCCATGGAAGCTACTATGAGCCCCACTGGCATGCCCTACATGGGCATTCTCCATAAACAAGTTGATGGAAATGTTGCAAAAGAATGAGCAGAAGCCAAAAAAAAGAAAAAGGAACAGTTACGTAGAAAAGAATGATTTGTCTTCCAAAAAACCATATAGATAAGTATGACCCCAACATCGATAACCTCATCTTTAATTCTGCCATTGACACTGAGTAGATCTTCATAGCTGATCAATATAATGATGGTCAATGGCTTCCCAAATACTCACAAACAGTTTACTTAAAAATATCAGCGCAACATTCTTCCGCAGACAAGAACTTGATAGAGGCCATTCTTCAAAAAGGTCAAGTGACCGTAGATTGAGGCCTAATATATTGAAATCTGCTACAATAATTTCACCTTCAATCTGAGTCGATGTCCTCAGAAGGATGATTATCAGGAGGATTTTTCGTTCCAAAATCATTGACAGCTTTATCGAATGTGCCCCTTATGTGTTGACACATCAGCATCAGATCTTGGCATGCATCTTTCAATACCTCTCTTGCTGGATCATCTGACAAACACCACGTAAAAGATTCAAACAGAGTAGAATACATGGAAAGCCACTCTGGAGATCACCCGAGAAGAAATGCCAGATGACCAACAGCTCCATTGGTTACACAAGGTGGGGGAAGATAAATGCGAGACACAAAAGCTAGGCCTAATGCCTGGGAAAGGGAGGCCTCTACTAACCAGGGCAATCCTCTCCACCGTTCTGTGGAAGAAGTTTCATGGCGTTACGGTGCAAAGTTAAAACAGAGAGTTGGTACAATTTTGAATGACTTAACAGTGCTGGGTATGGCAACATGTATTTAAGATTTTATGATGAGCTGTGAGGATTCCATGAACTCGTCAACCATTTTTTGACAAAATCCAGCAGCACTTTATCCTTATTTCCTGGTCTACTCATCTATAAAACAAAATAAATAACCAACTACAATTTCACACTATAACGTGATTATAGAAGCAAAGCAAAGCATCCAAAGTACATCACATCTCTTAGGCTTGAGAATGATGAGAGCACATAATACCTGTCGTTTGAACTCTTACATTAACCCGTGCTTCCGAAGGATGAGGAATGCTATAGCCACAAAATATTACCCGCGGACTGCAGAATAGACACAACATGCATTAAAACTACATGGGATCTAAACTTACCAAATAAAGACAAACTGTGCAATAGCTCGAACAGAAAATATGGAGAAGATTGAAGTATACTAGAAGATCCTGCTAACTTCTATACCAAGGAGAAAAGTAAAGGTATAACAGAAAATGTTCCAGTTAGTAGTTCATCATAACATTTTTCTAGATTCATTGCTCTCCAACAAGACAAATAACTCAGGCTTTATTCGCTGGTTTCACCCAATGAAAAGCAAAAGTAAGAAGTAACCTTCATTTTGAGGGAAAAAAGAACATTAGTATGTGATAATGATGGGTAAAAACTAATATGTAATAACTATCCAATTAAAATTCTTCCTGTCAGTAAGTTTACTGCTTAATAGCATCCCTGCTCCTGATGTTTAACACTCACATGCTGATACTGACCAAAATGATTAATGAATAGATGATCCTACAATGTAAAGATCAGACAAATAGCACCAAGTACAGTAATGTAGTACTCACTCTTGATTCAAGGTAAATCTGAGGGCATTTGCAAGCGTATGATCCTCCTCAGTAAGAGAAAATGTGGCATTCCGTTGATCTCCAAAGGATGCGTGTTCCATCAGCAACAATTACTGTACAGCAAGATATTAGAAAATGTTGAGAAAAAATATCACTAATCATGCACAGAGGGAGAGAGAGTTATTTTATAATTAATGGTTAGGAGATTAACTTCATATAAAGATTCATCTCTACAATTCAGAAGAAAAATACTACTTTCCTCAAGACAGCAATTCTTCAAAGGGATTTTTTTACCGAAGTTAATATCCTTCAAAAGTCGATAAATATAAGAATTCGACAATGGACTCAATTACAACAATCGATTTGTTTCACCCACTCTTCCATAAAAACTTAACTCGCAAGACCACACTCAACCAATCAGAGAGACACAACTCACCGCTTTTGACCCACTCAGCAATCAAAGCACTCACTTATCTCCCTTCCACACATCTCACCTGCTGCAAAGCAGACTCGGCCCGCTCAACCTTATACTTAACTCTCACTTTCACAACCTGCAAAATGGCAGTCCCCTCTTGCAATCTTTTGATCTCAATCTCCATGGCAACCGCCCGCCTCACTCTAGCTACATTTTTCCCTAGTGCTTAAGATATGTGGCCGCTTTTTCCATCCACAAATGGCCTACTTCTTCAACGAAAAATCAGGACACTAAGAAATCAACATGGAGAAACAGAGAGAGCTAGCTTCAAAGAGATAATGTCCTGAGTTTGAGTGGTGTTTTATCATTAAACACGAAGTGGATCAGAATTTTCTTGCCAAATCAAAATGAAATCTTCAATAAAAAGACAAGAAAAAATTGGAAAAAAAAAACGTATCATCGAATTCATTTCTAATTCAGATTTGTGACCTCACAAAAAGAAGGAAGAACAGAACTCCATGAAAGGGTCACCTTCACAAAGCAAGTCAGTACAGTCGATTCACACAAGTTTTATACCTACTCAGTGTACTCCTAATTCAACCGACCAAAATCCGAGTAACCCAGCTGCACGAACAAGGAAACAACAAGATTTCCCGGCAAACGAACGGCGATTCGCCCGACAAATAGACAGATCATCCCGAGGAGCTATAAACGGAAATGCTTGAGAGGGCTGAGGAGCTAAACAGCGAGAAAGGCAACCTTAGCGAGAGAGAGAGAGAGAGAGAGACAGGACGAGACGGGAAGCGACCTGAAGAGCGACGAGCAATCGGCCGCGACGGAGCTGCCCGTCGGGCCGGCGGAGCCTTGCAGGGACGGCGGCGAGCAGGCGAGACCGTGACGGCGGCGGGGGCTGCGCGAGGGCGAACACGGAGGGTGAGCGGGTGACGGAAATGGGAAAGGGTTTTATGATTTATGTCGTTTTTTTTTATTGTTTTATTTATATTTTTCTGTTAATATTTCTCGTTACGTAATCAGAAATTAAAAAAGTATTATACTTATACATATAAATAGTAATATGAATAGTAATCTAAATATTCTATCGTTAATTGACTGATGAAAATATATTTAGTAAGTTAATAGCGGTGTATGATCCGGTGCAGCAATGCCTTAAGTGCGTTTATTTTTGTCTTATTTTAAATTAAAAATAGTTTTTCTTCCATTCAATTTCAAATTGTTATCTAAATTTAAGAAAAATATCATGAAAGCTATGTGCCAATTTTACAAGTAATATTTCGAGCATTTTTTACGTTAAAAAATGTCAAGATGCATGTGCCGTAAATTCTGAAAAAAAAAATAAAAAGCAAACAATAATCATTAATAAATAGGAAAATATTTTCATATGCATTGATTTTTAGGGATGGAAGTGAGATGAATTTGGAATGATCGAGTTATAGATTTTGATATAAGATCCCGGACTCGACTCAACAAAGTTGTCGCTTTCCGACTAGGTATCCATAACTCACAAAATGTTAATTTTCTCGTAATTATATATCTCTTGCTAAACACGTAGTAAAATATGTCAAATTTGCTGGCAAACCGGCCGGTTCTTGGCAATTTCTAATTTCAAAATTTTGAAATTGGGAATAATTGGTCTGGTTCCCGAATCTTGGTGCAGAACTGAACCACTTGGACCGATATTTTTTTAATTTTCTTTTCTTTTAAAGAGTAAAGGAAAGAAAATTATCAAAATCCTAAACTGGATCGATCCATTACCGCTTCTAAACCGGTCCAACTCGAGAACCGATGACCCCCTATTATGCACCAACAGAAAAAGTGGTTGAGCCACGTATATGATCTTGAACTGATCCGTGGAGGGAAAAGGGCGAGTTGATTTTCATGGAAGACGAAGACTAGTTGGGTCACTGTTCTGTGCGAGCTCCCAAGGGGTCGCTCAAGCGTAAGTCCTACAGTTTCGTCTCTGGTTATGTTGACTCGCTTTCTCTCATTATCGGTAGAACATCGCTTTCCCGAGACTACTGTCGTGCAGTTCGCAGCGGTTGCTTCATTGCCCTGCAGTGTACATTGTGCACAGAGACTGATCGAGTTGCTGAGTGCTATGATGTTTAGCTCTCTTTCTGATAACCCATCACCCTCTTTTTCTCGCAAAAGAATTCCTTGCATTAATGTGGCCGAAAATAGAGGAAAAAAATGTATTGGGTCTTGCCATCTTAGTTCGCAAAGAGGTTGATCAGATACCCCGGAGATGGAGTTGTGTTAACATGGTGGGATAACCGAAGGAAAGGAATAATTCACGGGCTAGGCCAGCTGTGACTTGGTATTGGGAAATGAAACTGCATGAAAAATGAATTCCTAATCATCCCAATTGATGATCTGTCTGTAGTGTTGCTGTGCATGTCAAAGGAAGGTAATTTAGATGAAGACTCCTAAAAGGGTAAGGAATGATGATATCAATCCAATCAGGACATAAAAAGTGAAGTTCATGCGGATGGTCACATGCTTGCTCTGCTTCTAATACGGCTTTGAAAGAGCTGGATGTATTTGTTATTGACATGCAATTATGTTGCTCGACTTTAGCCAGATTTAGAGGAAGCTTAATTGATTGACCCATCTCCCTGTCACTTCATGCATGATTAGATACAATGTTTATTTGGTCTATCTTCTATGTCTACACAATGTATCACCCTATCCATTGCATTACAACACAAGGGATACTCAAAATTGGCGTGTTGGCTTGGATTTTCAATTTTAAGCAGCTTTTTCTATATGTTTATCGACTGTGCGAGGTTGTTCAGTTGTGTACACATATATGGTTGCAAATTTATCTATGAAGATAGCGCGTGCTTTGTCACAAAAGGAAGCTGAACGAGCTCTCCGATGCATGATCTTCTTTTCGTATCTCTTCATTCTTCGTGTTTATATGACACATAGCAATAAAGAGGTCCATCTTTATAGACCATTTCTCATACACATAATGTGTGGATTTCGAACTATAATATGCAATAGCTTGCAAAATTTTAAATTGTTCAGAAACTGTAGAGGTCACACTTTTGGAAGAAAAGCAGCGATCAAGACTATGATTAGAGTAGAATTGGCAATGCAAACCTTTTAACAGATGTTGGTAGAATGAAGAGGACAACTTAGCCGATGATGGTGAATACCTTTTGGCATGTTGTCTTGCTTTTGTTATTTATTGACATGTTTTCATTTACAAAGATAAAGTGTCCCATTGCACAACGGTTTTGAGTTTTAGACATGAGATACCATATCTTGAGGTCTTTCTGCTGGATATACAAATTTGTTGTCTGAAGAGAACTCAACACTTGTAGAAGCTTAAGCCTTTAACTGTCTGCAAGCTTTCAACACAATACGGTTGATAATCATCCACAGTCCCAACTTGTGCTAATGCAGTTGCAATCTGGTTCACTGTGCTTAATCAGATATGTTGTGTGACATTTATGACCTTGATATAAAATATGTTCTTCAAAATAATTGAGTTGGAAATTTACCGCAGATTGGTTGCTTCTAGACAGGCTTCTTTACTTTGAGGTTGTGGCTGGCTTGGCTGGAGGTTTGAAGGTGCAAACAAGTCATGTAGTATGGTCCTATTTGATGGTTCATGGGAATATTGGTAAGCTTCATTCACATCCCTTGCTTTATAAACCTATGGATTAGGAAATTTGTCAGTAAAATAACAAATGAGTGATTGATTGATTATGGTTTAAGTAGATGTAATAGATGCACTTGTCATCTGAACGAATACCTTCTTTCTCAATGCGTTATTTTCCTGATGGAGGAGACTTATCTTCTTTTGCAGCTCTATGTTTTCCTGATGTATCGCGTTTCCCTGGAATGAATTAAGCTTATGTGAGTCACTTGATAGTTGATAACCATACTATTGGAATGAAGTCGCCAGTTTTGTGAAAACCTTTGAGTTCAGCTCTTTTATCTCGTCAGAGAAAATTTGCTTCTGCAGAGAAAGAATTACCAGAATTATTCCTTGCATATATTGAGGTAGCGGTGTGTCTTTTGCTGGAACTGGTAATAATACAGAAACAATGTTCAACAGTTTGAGGCAGCTATTCAGCTAATACCTTTTTGGCCCGAACACTCTTTAGGCTCCTCTCCAGTTGGTTTTCTAGATTTTGCAGATTTTTGGCACTGAGGCCAGAGAGTTGTTCTCCCATCACTTGCCTGCATGCGTCAGATTGAAGAGAAAATATCATGCCTAGACTCGAAAACTTATCAATTTCCTGCCACATTTTGAAGACCTTCTTATGTCTCTAGATACTTGATATTCTGCTATCATATCACGAGGCATCCAACACCCTTTCCAATCCTTTAGTTAAGTGAATAGACATTTTTCTAATGTAAAATTTGCCATATTTTCAAATCTAGAAGCTATCATGACGAGTTGCTTTAGCAATTCTGAACGACTTTACTGATTATATAAATGAAATTTGCCATTTTAAAAGTTTTTGACCCTGTCTAGCTTCCCAAGATTGTTCAAACTCGAGGAAGCCTTCTGGATTTCTTTTTGCTGGCAGCTCAGCCAAAATATTTGAGAAAGTATACCCAAAATGTGATAGTTTCTGGATTTCTTTGTCCTAGCAGCTCATCCAAAATAAATAGACGAAGTATACCCCTAATGCGATAGTTTCAAAATTAATCCCTGAATTTATTGTCCCCTCTCCCAATAAAAACTTGTTGGGCCTAATCCACAAACACGTTCTTCACCGACTAAGAGATCCATTAGATCGCAAAAATAATACTTTGTGCTACCTCTGCCTGGACATTAGTAGCTCTCTTGAAATATTGACACATCAATTGTGAAATATTGACATATCAAGTAGATAGAATATGCTTGGCTGAGTGATTATGCTTAATGATTATAAGAGAAGTTGTTGTCTTCTTTGGTTATGAAACAATTACTGTGTTGCACTATCTACCGTAGGTTTCATCTGCTTTACGCAAGTAGTCTCAATGTACATGATTGAGAAGATGACATATATATTTTGTTCTCTCCTCGGACATGGATAAGTTTTGGATGTATTTCCTAGACTAGACATCACATGGGGCTAATTGGCTGATAAATTACAAACAAGATACATTTTTTACGCACTAAGTGGAGCTAATTATACGAATTCTTAGACACCGTGGCTGATTCTTGATATTCCTCAATCTATAAGATGATAATTTTAATAGACACAACAGTTGGAACAGAAATTTTAATTCTGGTAAGCATGCTAAATATCATTCAATGAGACAATTGGAAGAGTCCTCAATCCTTTTGGAAGTCCACTTCTACAACATTTATGTACATTTCTCCAAAAACTCATGACCAAGTGGAAAATTACTGTACCTGTGGCACTCTTGCAGATGCTGTAGCTGTTGGCTTAAGCTTGCGACCTCTCTTTGGCAATGCTGGGAACATCATAGAAGTAGCATGACAGAAACGATAATGAACGGGAAGGCATAAGTGTGGTGCATGTTTTACAATGGGATAGTTCTGAAAGCGTTTCATGGATTTCAATGGCCATGATGACTGATTAGGACTGATGGAGCAGGTGATCCTAAGACTGAGTAGACTAGTACAACTGCAGGCTGGGTCTGTAAGGTAAGAACCTGCCTATGATATATTTCTAATGGATGCTTTATGGCTATTTTGCTCCCAAGGAGAAGTTTTGGAGATTCTACTGGAGGTGGTGAACTATTATGTAAGCATATCGAAGTGAGTTTTTCTTCATTGAGTGCTGATTAAATTAACTGTAACAGTTTCCACCAAATTGAATTTGATGTTTGATCAGCGAAGCATTTGCGGCAAGTAGGGTTTTCAAAGCAAGTACACTCGAAAACTGTGCAACATAAAAGTTGGAATACACTAGCTATTGATCATGATGTAGATTATAATATGTGTTGCAATGTTTCATAGTTTCTCTTTTTAGTTACCTGTTAATAATGTCGCACAATCAAATATTTGAAAGCTCAAACTGCACAATGTTTCTATTGGAAATTGTGATCTATTTTTGACAAAAAAATCTCTAGTCCAATCTAGACTACTCTAGAAGGATGTGAGCAGCAAGCAAAAGCAAGCAGCAAAAGTCCAAATTGGTGGACAAAGTCAAGAACTTAGAAAATCCTAGAACAAACTAGTCTACACGTGCTTAGAGGATAAGAATATGAGTCAGCAGATGCCTCTAGAGTCGGTTGAGATGGCCTATGAATAGGCTTGTATCATTCAAGTAAGAATGTGTGGGGAGTTAGCTTCTAAACTCACATCTTTAGCTCCTCCACCCATACTCCTCCATCAACTATATTTGTACAACTATTGTGTCCAATTAATGAAACTATTTTCCTTTATCCCATGACCTATATCCTTGAACTATCCTACTTTGTCCCTTGTCCATTCCTACATCAACTATATCATACACACGTACACTTGCACACAACACAAACCATAAACTATCATCAATATCAAACACTATATTTCTGCACAACCTACAAATTATTACAGTTTCATAGTTCTACGCACATGCACCTTGCCGGTGCAACCTGTGAGTGCTCTTGCACTGTGCTTATCCACATAGGTTATGCTCCTAGAAATGCACTCATGAACCAGTCCACTAGCTCAAAGATCTAATCACTCTGTTCTTGAATGAGCCTATGCACCGGATTATGCATCATCTCGAATGAGGCAGCATGTGCCTTGCTCAACCAACCGTGAGACAGCCCACAGTTGCCCGCTCATAACCCTCTTGGAATGCACATGGCCTCTCCCACAACTTTAAAACCCTAAGTCCCACATAGAGTAGGAGAGAAATGTTTAATGCTCTATGTATAAGTAGTGGCCCACTCCCAAAGGTCGCCACCACCTCGAGTTCTCCTGTTGGGGCTTAGCTCACATTGTTTAAGCCAGGTTGTAACAATTGATATCAAAGTAATGCACCCGCCATAGTGCGGGATTGGTCATATCTTCCTTGTATGGTTTTGGGCTTAATGGGTTTAACTCAACGGGCCGACATTGACGTCGGCATTATTGCTATATGTGGGGGTGGAGAATGTAAGACCACGGTCGTACACACAGTGAGAGGTGAATTGCACTGATACTTATTCAGCAGCTTACCCCACGGTCATCACAAATTTGAGTTAGTCTTTTAGGGATTTGGCTCATGTGGTTCCAGCCGGATTGTTTCAAATAGCCTGTGCATTGGAGGACTTTTGCACCGTCAGCTCGTGCTGCCGTCATGCACATGCTTTACTCTGTTTAGCACATACATACCCGCCCAGGAGTAAGGTAGCCTAGCCTTCCCTTTTGCACCAATTAGTCATTGCCCGGTGCATGCTTCACTCTTAGACAACCTGTCTGCTTGCCCATCTCATGTCGCTGGACTTGCAGAACATGCTCTAGCAGCAATGCCTTGCTCTTCCATATGTCATAGCACAGTTTATGTAATGACTTAGTCCAGTCCCCACGTGGTCTAATCCAAGCCCACAAACGGATTACTAAATTGGTTGCCATCGGAAGTGGGTCATTTCCTTAAGAATCAATCAATAAGTCATCTACCATCAGGTGTGAGATCGGAGCGTCATAAACTGTCCTAATTATGTCACCGGTGTCCTTGCAATGTCAGCTCTCTAACCAAACCCCAAAATAATTACATAGGATTCTATAAGTGGCCTGTAGGTTCAAGAGTTGACTCCTACCATGTAACACTTTGTTCCAAACAGGTTCTAGAGATGGCTCTTATGGCGTAGCGCTGTCCTACATGCTCCCCAGTTCACACACATCCTGCTAGTGCATTGCCTGATACCATTTTAACTAGTCGGTCTGGTGCATGTGTATCAAGTAGTGTGGCCTGTGGGGTTGGGTAAATTGGAGCCCTAAGTCTTCTTCCATCCTATGTGAGATTTTGGCATTATGGTTCAAGACCCAACTCCCGTGCCAACATTTGTACCACACGCTCAAGGGTCTAATTGAATAGTAAAGAGATGAATACATTTGAAGAAAGGAGGAAAGCTCATTCGAGGTTAACTGGAAACGTGGAAGGCCTTCAGATCCTCCAGTGAGAAGTTGTGAGTACAGGATGGATAAGTAGTTGGTAAGGGCAAGAGAAAACCTATAAGGACATGGGAGACACAATGAGGAGAAAGTTGGAGTACCTGAACCTTACATAAGACTTAAGTCCACAGAATGCATAATGACACGTGAGAATAATTATTGCAGACCTCACTTAATGGGAGAAGACCTAGTTTTTGTCTTCATCGTTGTTGCTAGTTCTCCACTTTGCGTGAAAGGGATAATGACAACACAAATGTTTGAACTTTCATCTGATCTATGATCGACTACCTAGACTTTTTTTTTTTGTTCAAGCAAATACATCAACTTTTCAAATGTGGGTCTATATGAGACATCCCTTTAATAAATGCTCATGTCATGTGATTTTAATGATGTGTCTTGCTTACTTAGCAAAACTTGAGCCCAATTGGTACCGGCTCAATTACGCCATTTCCATTTTGGTGTTGGGTGATGAGGAGCGAGAGAGAGTACAAACTTTGACGATCTTGACCCTTCAATATGACTTTGTTGACATGATAACATTTAAAGAGCTTAAGTTTTTAAAATAGTTCGTAGTAGTCCTACAAAATCTCACACAAATGATTAGACTCCTTGTTTGTTAAAAATATTTAATAAACGGTTGGCAGTAGCTTGAATGATGACTTTCAAGTGAGTTAATCCAATTCCCTCTTCCAACCAAACTGATTAATATTTAAATATTAAACCACACATTCTTTTAACAGCTTAAACTTTTAAAATAGTTGGAAGTGATCTTATAAAATCTCACATAACATTAGAGAAAAGGGTCTCAAGTTCAAATCATTTCAGGCCCTATTTGCCTGTCCAACTAAATATTTCAATGTTTAGTACTAGGCAAAAAAACCAGACTAAGCGTGAGGGGGAGTGATAGAATATTTGAATATTAAATCACGTATTCATGTAATAGCTTAAGTTTTTAGAACAGTTGGCAGTAGTCTTACAAAATCTCACACAAATGATCACACTCCTTGTTTATTAAAAATAGCTAGGGTTAAAAAAATAGTTCTAGTCATCATCCTTAAAATATATAGTAAAAGCTTATGCAAATAAACAGCGAAAAACAGATTGAGATGTGTTATTTGGTAGTATACCGTGCTTAAACACATTTTAAACAACAATACTATGTTTAGCTTGTGTGGAACTATTTATAGGACCTGGACTGTTATATCCCCAATCGTTGCAGCAAATGTCATTTTTCTAGCTACATTAGTTACTATGTTCTTTGAAGAAAAGCTTTATTTTAAGCTGCATTTCACAAAAACTCTCTTTCCACTTTCTGGGATAGTCAATGTTTTATATGCAGCTAATCTTTAGTTTTAGCGCTAAAACATGTTCACATTAGGTACAGTATTTCTCATGCATTTTTTGCTCGTTCAAATGATAAAGTGAAACATTTTGACAGTGAAGTGTGGTATTATGTAGGTGCACTTTTATAGCTAGAGTATTGTGGAAACCAAGCGATCGAACAATAAAATTGATAGAATAAGAAAATAAATCGAATACCAGATTTACATGGTTTGGTCATAATGACCTACGTCTACAGGGAGAGCAGTACGAAATTTCACTATAGATCTAGCAATACAACGGAGATTACAATCACACTCGAGTCACTCAAACATCCTAAGTATTTTTCAAGTCCCCAACTACACCTGATAACTCACACAGTGTTTAGCCCCACAATTCCTCATGAAATAATCTTTCAATCTCGCAAAGGAATTGATACAAATTCTTAACACAAGAATTTAAATGCTACAAACACTCAAACTCTTGATGTAATTCCACGAACAAAATCATGAACCCACTGCCAAGCACCCGGCACCTATGGATGTCACTCGCACTCCCACGGCTCTCACAGTAAACGGTGCTTCAAGACTACTTCTTCGTAGTCCACAGAATAGCCCATGAGAATATATATATATATATATATATATATATATATATATAAGTCATCGCCAGGGATTAATGAATCTTTGGATCGTCATAACAAATAACCTACAGTGTTGGAGAAGGAAATAGAATCCAACTGGGATTCGGTCAACCAACTCAACTTTCTTCTTCTTCTTTTTTTATCTTTTCGTTGCTTTCTTTCTTTGTCTGACACATTGACCGAGTCAAATGTCTAACTCAAAGTCCATATTGGACTTTCCAGTTTCTAGCCACAGACCCCAACTTAAATCTGGAAACTACCTTAAATCACAACTCGTGCACCGTAGATACTATCCGTAATCTGCAGTTTTATATTTTCGACTTTCTTGCACTGGGTTTATACAAACAAAATCAATTTGGGTCGGGTTCGTTCAACGGACTCAAACTCGAGACATATTTAACATAGAGTGTGAAATTATTAATGGAATGACCAAGTTTTCACAGGATGCTGATGCAATTTTAGTGTAAAATGAGTCTTTTGAAAGTGAAAGACATCTGAAGTGTCCATGCAAACTATGTAGAAAAAGAGGTAGTCATTTCAGATTCTTACCTTTATTTCTGAAGCTGGATTAAGTAGTTGGTGGCCTTCCTCCCTTACCTCCTTGTAACGTTGTAGCACTGATTGCATACTGCGACGTTGACGTTTATAGATAGAGATTGGCTGATATATTTCATTGTCATAATACTTTATGTGGTATTACTTCCAAAATTGTAAAACAAATGCACAAACAAGTTGACGTGTATCTGCATAGTGCAAATGCGCAAGTCCCCTCATGTCAACCCCAAAATCCTTGTCGACTTTTGAAATATCTATTGAAAGTTTGTTACCATTATAACTGAAATCACCATTGAAGTGTGTGAGACTTGTGGATTTTCCCTATGGTTGTACCCATCAAGGTCTGTCATCTCAGGGCACTGTCGGACTTTTTTGGATACTTAAATTCCAAGAAGAAGATTACTGAAAAACGTGTGGAGTTGGCGTTCATGTTGGAATCAATTTAACATTGCATTGAATCTCGCAGATGCGTAGAGTTGAGCAAGAGATCCCCATATTTAATTATGTTGAGCACTCGTGTTATAAGCTTTGAAGAACTAAAATACGAGCACCACATCGATCCGTATTGTCACTAGAAGAAGAAAGTGCAGAAGTTTTACCTTCTGGTTGCATGGTGGTTATTTATTCGAAGATAATTCGCTATGTAGTCCAGAAGGTTCTTTATGCGAGCAGCTAATTAGAGAATCTTAGGATGACATTTGAATGGGAATAAAACCATGAAACTGATAACCGATTGTCATTTTGGCCGATGTACCAAGAGCTGAGCAAATTGGTGAGAGTATTTGTCTCGTCAATTTGGCAGCTGAACCGAAAGAACACAGTTTAATACCTGCATTCCGCAATACCAGAAGCACCTTCGGTTCATTTAAAAAAGGATTTCATGTTCGGACTTCCATAGCCAATGGAGGGTTTGATTCTCATTCTTGTTGTAGTGGATTGACTGTTTTGAAAGAGGCATACTCCATTCCCTGACAGACGACGTTGAGTTGTTCTTTTCAGAAGTTGCGAGGCCACATGGCATTCTGACTTGCTGATAAAGATGGGAAACTCATAGACCATTGTTGGACCTCGAGGAGGAGATTCAACATCCAGTTTAGACAGAAATGGTTAACAAAAGCTCTGGTAATATGATGGGCTTGAAGAGTAAGGATTTTATCATTGCTCAGGCATAATTTGCCGATAGACTAGTGAATGGAAGCAAAAAGAAGACCCCATTTGGAGCATATGCATAGGTTGAGTCCTCAACATCTGCTTGATCTTGTTCTATTTTCACAAGAGGCTAGTGTAAGCTGTGATGATAAGGCTTTTGCAGAACATATTCAAAGGGTTTATAAGGAGGAAATAGCAGCAATGAAGGCTAACAATTTTGAGGAGGGAGAGTTGGTACGGTTCATTTGATGGGAACACAATGAACTTAAGTCGACGAAGTTTGGACCTTCTAAAGTGTTGAATAAAAGCTTTACTCATTTTGCAGAGCTGCTATTCGAGTTACAGACTAGCCTGATATAATGTTTCTGACTTACAGGGTCTTGAGGGTTTTGAGAGAAAGTTGCTGCAGTTGATGATCAAGTTAGTCAACAGCAGAAGAACCTTAAAGTTGCCATTGAAGATGTGTGGAATGTTAATACAACTTTTATCGAGATTTTTGGTGAAATGGTTTGGGAAACCTACAAGTGAAAGCATTTGGACTTTTGTCTTCTTAATTTTTATTAAGGTTTGAACCCGTCTTATGTCTATAATCTCATATAAGTAGGTCTTTATGGCTCCATTTTTGGGAATAAATGAATGATTTGGAAATTAATTTTGTAAAGATAATCACTTCAAATGATTAGTCAATGAAAAATTTTCATCATTGACAATAATTTGTCTAAATATTTTTGTGGATGATGAAAATATTTCATTCATTCATTTTTGTAAGCAATCCAAATGATTATTTTTAGGAACATGTTTTTAAGATCATTTATTTTCGGCAAAACAAACGAAGCCTAAGTCACTTTCCTTTTTCTCTAAACCCTAGAATGTCAAATTACTGTTGCCGGTTCAGTTCTTCTCATTCTAGCCTTGCTTTCTTGTTCTTTTTACCCTTTTGACATTCCAACTACATCAAAAATGGTACATGTACATCAACAGAGGGCCAACTCTAGTGGTGGAGAAATGATTCCATTATGTTCATCGATATTTCCAAATCCTTTATTTTCCACTCTGGTTATCAATTTCCATGCTTCAATATCAAGGTAAATTTAGCTTATGCACAGGTGGAATGTCATTGCTTTGGAATATTGAACCACACCTTACTCAATAACTTGAACTTTTTAGATTCGTTGGCATTAACGTAAATAGCAAAATAAATCCCTACGTTCATCCGTTTTTTTCTAACTTTTCCCCACCTCTGAAACTTATCAAAATAAACCCTAGTCTTTGTAATAATATCAAATCTATCAATCCCACAAGTAAACTCCCTCGATCCAAAAACTGTTTTAGTTATGTTTATTTTCCATAGTGCTCCCGTTTCAGTGTACCAAAACTAATTTTTATTTATTTTCCATAGCCTTTATTTGTTGAAAATGATGATTATTGACATCTATCACATGGGACAATCATTTATACTCCTAACCTCCTATATTCATATTAGAAATGTAATATGAAACTAATGAAATCAACTTATCCAAAGATAATGTTAGGTATCACGCTTCACGCGTACATAATTTCTATCTCATTCTGAAATATTGGGTATATGAAATAATGTCACTCGCTTAAAGGGGAATAATGTAAAAACCAATTTCTAGTCATCCTCACCTCTTTAGATAGTTACTATCTTTTGAAATTTAAATTTACAAATAATGAATTAAAAATCCATCAATTTATATATTCTAGCTTCATTAGAAAAGGCTAAACAACAACAAAAACAACAACGACAATACAATTACTGGATAAAGCTTGAATATGGTCGAGCCACATAGCACAATCCCACATGAAATTCACCCACTTTTATCTATTGTTCTATGCTTAATAAGTGCTTATATGGTTCACTCCTTGACATTCAACAGTTTCACGAAGCACCATTTACCATAAACACAAAACAATTAGGCTTTGGCATTTCATGCATGATTTGGAGTTATATTGCTATAATTACATCTTTAGTTTTTTTTAGAAGTACAAGCATCCAATTTGCATTGTGAGCAGCTTCATGGCACATCGCCCATCTTTATACTCCGCTGCTTCATAGCACACTAATAGTCTGTACTTTAGAGCTAATATTTGAAAAAAAAAATTGCTCTTTTTGAAATATGATGTTGAGAACACAATTCATGAGGGAGATGGTGTAAGTTAAGGAACAACAATTTCCTCATAGATAAGTTGACAACGGAAGAAGGAGAGGGTGGATATCTACACAAGAGACCGGAGATTTTTATGGTTTTCTTTATATGTTTGAATTTTTATGTTTTATCCGGTTAAAAATTAAAATTGAAATTAAATTGAAAAGTAGTGAGAGACACCAAAAGGTGATCTCTCCCTTAATAGTAGTATTTGCATCATGCATGCATGCCAAACTACAATGAAGACAAACAAAAGCATCTTATGCTTCTGTTGGAGACATTAATTTGCTCATACCTTTGCCCGATCAAAAAACAACCATGCAAACCTATTAATGAATTTAATATATAGAATAAATCTGAATTTTCTTATAGTTTACATACTATTCTAACTCATTTAGCAACATAGAATGAAATTAATCAGGGGTCAAATATGAATTTTTCGGGGGGGGGGGGGGACACCAAATTCAAAATCAAAGTTGGTTTTGTAAATATTAGATATTCTTGTATAATTTTGGGAGTATCATGTTGGGAATTTAGGGTTTCGACTTTTAAGAGAGTCTCTATCTATGTCAATGTTTCTAATACATATATGTCCTCTCTTTTATCCTCCTGTAGTCTTTTTTTGTTTGAGAAGAGGATTCACTACTCGATATTAGCATACTCATCATTTGTTGTCAATGTATGTTCATGTTTTGGTGAGGATCCATCTTTTCACGCATATACTTGCAATATATTTTGGTTATCTTTGCTAGAAATTAATCTTGAAAAATTATGTGCTCGATTAAAGTCATTTTCAAAGGTGCCAATATTTCCCAAAACAATTTCTAGGCCATATCCATGATTGCTTCAGAAGACCTAATTCTCATTTGAGCTGCCAAAATGGAGATACCAAGACAATCTTAGGTCTTTTGTCTCAAATAAGGAAAACAAACAAATGAATGTGAATTCCAAATAAAGTTAAAAAGGACAAAAGTGAATTAGGAAAAAAAGAAAAACAATGTCCTCTTCTGGAGAGGTATGTATATGTAAATGGAGAAGTGAACAATTCTAGGGTCATGACATTAGAAGGTTCTTTTAACTTTGGCTAATAGTAATATCCATATCAACAATGTTGTTATCACTAATATATTTTGGGATCCCCATTGTCAAAAACTCCGAGAAATCAAAGCCCCAATATGATGTTAAAAAAGAACTGAAGCCACTGGATACTATTCAAGGAAAAATGTTCAGCATAGAATAGAAGAGATTGACTTTGAGGGAAGGAAAGATGAGGAAGAGATCTAACCTAGAGCTTGCGAAATCGTAAAGCTTTCCAGTGCCAGAGAAGGCAATAACTCCCACCTCGGCATCGCAAAGTATGGAAAGCTCCCTCGCCTTCTTGAGCAACCCTTTTTTTCTCTTCGAGAAAGTGACTTGCCTGCTCATGGAGTCGTCGATTCTCTTTAGCACGATCTTTCCTCTACCCATTTCTCACCCCCTTCCCTTTTGGCGTTTAGGGTTTCTCGCCTTCTCTATCGGTTAGATCTACAACTAAACTCCCGTCAAATAACCAATCTCGTAAAATCATGAATCAAGATGCTTCATACTTTGTCGCTGGAACAAGGGGAATGAAATTTATGACTCCAGCTCACAAATGTACGAAATAGTGGAGAGAGAGAGAGAGAGAGAGTGTGTGTGTAGAAGAAGAAGAAGAAGAATAAGATGCTTACTTGCTTGGAGCCATGATTGATGGACTGTTAGAAAGGCGCTTCTCTTGATTAGAATAGGACGATGAGGTTTCTTTTCCTCTCAAATGGCAAGTGGAACCTCGTATTTTAAGGGGAAAAACAGAGTTGGGGAAGCAGATTCTCTTGCCATGATTGATGGACTGTTAGAAAGGTGCTTCTCTTGATTAGAAGAGGACGATGAGGTTTCTTTTCCTCTCAAATGGCAAGTGGAACCTCGTATTTTAAGGGGAAAAACAGAGTTGGTGAAGCACATACTCTTCACCCAATAGAAGGTCAGTTCATTGACCCAAGGAGAGGCCCATTTGTCACAGACAGCGGTGCGAGGAAGTCGACGTGGACAGGTTTTGTACTTGAGAGGACAGAGGGAAGAGAAAACATCGTACTCTCTCACACAGTTGGCTCGAGGTTCTTGGGGGCGAGAAACCTGTGAAGTTCGGGGAGCGCCGTTATCGTATAAACATATATATATATATATATATATATATATATATATATATGTTTGTATAACTTTTATTTCGTACACTCTAAAATAAATTCATTTTTCAAGAGTGATGCTCATCTATTATTACGTGTGCACATTCAGAAACTTTCTATTCTCGCACAAACGTATTGCTCACTTATGCTTGATTAATATTACTTGGAAGACTGTTCTTTTTCTCGTGATATGTTATTACCAATGTTTTGGGAATTAAAATTACCTCGGGGGTTTGGCCTGGAAACCAATTTATTTTGTTTTCCCACTTGCACCATGACCTTTGGCATCATTTCTGTGTCTGATCATCACATCAGTAGCCTCGTTGCCATTATCTTCACGATGAGCTCGACATCACCCTCGTCACCTCTACAACGAAAGACAAAAGAGAGATCATCATTTTTGAGGTTGGTTCATTACATCTAATATCTGAGAGAGAGAGAGAGAGAGAGAGAGAGAGAGAGAGAGAGAGAGAGAGAGAGAGAGAGAGAGAGAGAGAGAGAGAGAGATCCGGTGGTTGAGCACTATCCATGGAGCGATGCACCGTCCACCCACAAACAGATGGACAATCTGAGCGAATTATACAAACATTAGAGGATATGCTAATAGCTTGTTTAATGGTTTTCCATGTAGTTGGGATGCTTACCTACCACTTTGCAAAGTTTGCCTACAATGATAGCTTTAAGGCCAGTATTGGTATGGCTCCCTTTAGTCTCACATTAATTACATTTATTCCCGGCGTGAGTTTGAGAAAGGCTTTTCAAAAGATCTTTTCTTTCTCTCATTAAAGAATGGGTTTCCCATACAACAAAACAAGGGACGAGTCTAGTGAGAGAGGTGGGCTCTTTGCCTATGCGAAAGCAATGATTCCAGCTTTTTTTGGATATTGAAAAGACTTTAAAAGTCCGTGCCTCTATATAATTCTTCCTGCAATTCAACTATTGATGAAGAGACGATTGATAGTGATGGCAGTCTGAGGCATGGCGTCATCACCGTTGTTGGGCCTAGGGTTGGCGGATAAGAGATCAAGAGTGTGTTGGGGCGAAAGCTATAATTTAGCATGGTCAAGCACAAATAAGTTTGACATAATGCAGGATAGATTGGCCTATGCATAGAGTGGGTGCTCTCTGTCATAATAAAAAGAATTTTCGTTAGTAACTTACTCATACATTTACTTAAAATACATGTACTGATTTTTAATGATTCTCCTCCTTTTCATGTAGTGGAGCCAACATTCAATACTGTCAAGGTGGATGATTAGTCACTTTCGTTGGCACTTCACCATTTTGGATAACACATAAAAAATATCCAAATACGCTTATTACCTTTACCTAAATATTACTTTACATTCTCAATTTTTAAAACCTTTGATTTGACCTAATGTGTGACAATGGCGAAAATTGTCCAAAAAGTCCTAAACCTATTGCACTTTTGCCAATTGAATCGTAAACCTTTCAATTTTACCAATGGAATCATAAACTTTTTCATCTTATACCAATTGATTCCATCCGGCCAATTTTGATAGGAAATAGCTTATGAAGACGCCGATCGTATCATGTAGAACAGTTGGCCGGCACTGATGTAGAAAAATTTTCATAAAATTTTATTTTTTTGAATTATTTATTTATTATTTTTTTTTCCTTTTTTTCTTTTTTCTTATCTTTCTTTTTTTTCTTTCCTTCTTCCTCCTCTAGCCAGTCGCCGTGCATTGGCATTAGCCGACTATCGACCAGAGGAGGAAGAAGGAAAAAAAAAAGAGAAAGAAAAGAAAAAAAGGAAACATAAAAAAATTGAGAAAAATTTTAAAATATTATTAAAAATTGTTCATGTCAGTGCCAGTCATACCACATAGGGCGGACAACGTCCACGTTAGTGATTTCTAGCTAAAATTGACTGTATAGACATAATTGGCAAAATGTAAATAGGTTTAGGACTAAATTGACGAAATTGAAAGGTTTAGAACTGAATTAATAAAAGTGTTATAGATTTAGGACCTTTTAGACAATTTATCGTGTGATAGTTAACTTGTTAAGGTGCACATGTGAGAATATTAGATGAAAAAAGTCCCACAGCGGGATTCTGTGATATGTCGATCAGTTCGTATTATCATAACTGGTTCATAACTCATTCGTTTAAGGTTTTACATGAAAGTGATTTCAATTGGATATGTCGATGGATTCGAATGTGGGCTTTCTTGATGATTCCTTTCGGAAAGATATCCGGTTTTTTCGCGTAACCCCAACATTACTAATAACTCACAACTATGCCTCACCATATATACTAAGTCCCTTCCAAATATCTATCCGAGAATATGTAATCACTTTTTAGAGAATATTTTGAGTAAGGCAAAAGAAACCATTATATCATTTGTGTTTGTTTCACAAACGGGGAAAGTTTGTAATGTCTAAGACTCCATTTGTTTCGCGGAAAACATTTTCTGCAAAAACATTTTCCTCATTTTCCGAAGTTTGGATCGCTTAGGAAAATGAATCAATGGAAAATATTTTAATGTTTTCCTAGTCAATAAAAAATGTTCTCCTACCGAAGCTTAAATTCAAGAAAATGATTTCCTCTTTAAAAAATCAAAAATCGTTTTCCAAGATATAACTAGGTATTGACCGCTTGGACCAGAAACTAGGTGTTTAGGCATGAAAATCCCAACGCTGGTTCCCAAACCCTTGGCAGTAGGGCCGAGTCCATCGAGACTAGGCCCGAGACCCCGGCACCCTCGAGTATGTCCATCTAGGCCGCACTTGAGACCTCGGTTGTTGTGCTCGGGTTCATCGAGACTGGGCCTGGGACACTGATGCCCATGCTCGGGATGCCAAGCTTGGTAATCTTAAGGCGGAGCCTAGGTCCTCAGCACCCGTGCCTAGGACTATTGAGGACGAGCCTCATACCCTAACACCTATGCTCAGGTCCTGACTTCTGAGCCTAAGTCTATTGAGGCCGGGCCAAGGAATCTTGTGCTCGTTCTCGAGTCCCCTATGCCTGCGCCCTGATCCATTGATGCTAGGCATCGGGGACTGGGGCTTAGTCTCGATGGACTCGTGCATGGATGCTAAAATCCCGAGCCTTACCTTGATGGATCTAGGTCCAGGCATAGGGGACTGGTTTGGGCTCGACCTCAATAGACCAAGGCACAAACACTGATACTGGAGTCTCAGGCCTGGGCTCAATTGACCCAAGCCTAGGTGCCGGGTCTTGGGCCCGGGCACCAGGATCTTGAGCCTTGATCCCATAAAGGCTTGGGCGCTGAGGACTTGGGCCCGACCTATATAGACCAGGCCTAGGTGGCAAGGAGCTAGGTACCGACATCGAGTTCTCAGTCTCAAGTTTGGTGAATTTAAGACTAGTGCCCATGCTCGTGCTCGGAAGTAGGGCATCCGGGCTTGAGACCCCGGTGTTAGTGACTGGGTTCCTTGGCTGTGATATCCTAAAAATTCGACCCAATTTGGTGACTTATGAAATGGTGATTTCGTCGACCTTCTATTAGTTAATTCTCGCCCTGACCTGATCACTCAGGGAATACTAATAAAAGAGGAAAGGCTATCAAAGAATTTATTTCTAACAGCCGCCTATTAGTTTGAGATGAACTACAGTTGCGATTAATCGATTTCGGCCACAAATTATGATCCAATTTTGATTGTTGAATACTCAAGGATTTCACACCCGAACCATAGGACGTCACCTCGTAATTTTTATGAATTAACCATCGAAAATTTCAATTTTGGAAAAGGATTGAAGAATCGGAAATTCAACGCGAGAAATGGAAGTGAATCGAGCAAAGCCCATTGGACGTCGTGTTTGAAGGGGCCAACCACCAAGGCCCGATAAGAATGAATCGGCTCATTAATTTGGTGCTCGGGTCGAGGACAAAATGATAATTTGGGGGACAAATTTAAGAAAATTTCAAAAGAAATTGGAAGATTTTTGGGGGTAATGATTGACCCCACTTTCCCTTCTCTCTCTCTCTCTCTCTCTCTCTCTCTCTCTTCCCCTTCCCTTACTAATTTCCCCCCACGCCTGCTCACCACCTACCAACTCCACTCACTTCTCTTTTTCCTTTTTCTTCTTTTTTTCCTCTTCTTCTTGGTTTCTTTGTGCTTCTGCTTCTACTCCTCTGCTACTGCTGCTTCTTCCATTTCTACTTCTGCTTCGCTGCTGCTGCTTCTGCCCCCCCACTGCTTCGTTGCTTCTGCTTCTTGTTCTGCCTCCTTCGGCTTCTTCATTTCCAATTGTCGGACCGGTCCATTTCTAGCCGGAAACAGCCCTACCGGTTGAGCCACCGCACCACCGCTAACCCAGCTCCCTTCGGACCGAGCATCACTGCCCAAAATTGCCCCAAAGTTGGCTAGTTTCAGCTAGACTTCTAGCTCCGTCGCCCACCGGTCCGCCCTCCGTTCGTCACCTTGCTACCACATTTGCTCACCGCCACTGTCCAACCATCACCACCAGCTGCCGTTCCATGGAACAGCTCCGACCAGCCACCACAACAGTTGCTCCTTCGCCGTGCCCGGATCGTCGCCGTTCGTCGCTTGTAATGCAAAATTAGAGCCGCCACAAGCGAGCTCGCGTCGTCGCCGTCATTCTCGTATTAACGCTGTCATTAAATGAGTAAGTTAACCCCTAATCCCTCGTTTAGGGTGTTAAACTTGCTTAGGGTAGTTTAGTTTAAGTTTAAGCTAAGTTTATGGTTAGTTAAGTGAGATTTAGTAATAGGTTATCGTCAATTAATAAGTTATCATTGGTTGTGGTGATAGGATATCGATATTTAATTGATAAGTTATTGGTGATTTTAACGATTAGTTATTGGTGAAATCGGTGATAGGCGATTGGTGATTGGCGATAAGTTATGTTTGTTTGGGTGATAGGCTATTCCGATTTAAGTGATAAGTTATTGCTAAATTGTTGATAAGTTATCAATTATTTTATTATTATTATTTCTTTTTGAAAATAAATTATTTTCGGAATTAAATATTTTTATATTATTAAATAGATTATTTTCGGGTTTAAATATTAATATATTATTATTAAATAATTAATTTCCGAATTTATTTATTATTATTTCAAAAAAATTTTAATCTCAAAATGATTTCTATGCTTGAATGGTAGCGATTATGCCGTGAATCACCGTATTAATTTGATTATATGACAAATTGTTTTGAACGGAAGTTTCTAAAGAAAACTTATGAGATTTTTGGAATTAAACTATTTTATTGTTATGCCAAGAAATGACAGTGATATTTTGTGGTTGATAAACATATTTGGCATCGAAGCTTGCAAGAATTGATTGACTATTTGCATATGTGACCACTTGGTTTGTTATGCGGCATAGTGTGAGCACTATTCATGGATGCAAGGGCTAATTGAAAAGATAATAATTGGCCCAAATGCTTGTGTGCTCGTGTGATCACACGTCGAAGCCGTCTTGCTATAGATTGCTTGATGATGCCCGATTTATCGAGGTCTACTGCAAATCGCACTCGATTTTATCGAATGCTTGGAGATTATCTGGATAGCCGAGACTCCAGATGCCGAATCGCGGCCCGATGGCAGATTCGATGCTTCTTACGAGATACCATCTTATTGTACATAATTTGATGTTGCCGTATTGGAATGCCGTCATCCTATAGATCGTTTGACGTTGCCATGCCCGACGGGGTAGGACGATGCATGGTCATGCTAGAAGACTGCTATCTTGCTGTAGATTGCTTGATGCATAGTAGCCCCGAGGGGACATAATAATCGGAATGCGTATGATACATAGTGCTTGATTATGTGATAGAAACTGTTAGGCATGGTATGGGACGTGCCCAAGTAGATTTTATCTTATAATCGAGACACACACGCCTGTGATGCATTAATGCATAGGAAATCTCTTTAAATGGTTCGAGCATGTGACATGTTCATTTCATCAATGGGTGTACCAAAGCGAAGTAAGGATGTCTGTGATTATTTAATGATGTTGATGTTGATGCTTTATTGCCTGATTAGGGACCCCCGAGGCTAGTTGGCCTCCTAAGCGAGACTTAGGCCGTTAACTTATTGAGATTTTATCTCATTTGTTGTTGTTAAACCTTTTCAGGACCTTAGCATGCGGTTTGGAGTACCACAGATTTTGATTGGTCATTGAGGGTTAGGCCTAGAAGCTCATCTTTTGGATGGAGTAGATTAACCCTAGCCTTTATCTTTTTATTGACTTTTTGTGGAAACGTTCGAAGTGGGCTTGTAAGTATGTTCCTAGGAGTTAATCAAGTAAATATTAAAATGGTGCTTTGGTTGAATGATGTGAATTGTTTTCCTACCGATCCCTGCTTATTGTGGTTGTCTGGGTGTTGGTTGTTATTGCTTTCGCATGCGTAATAAAAAGAAAGATGAAATAAAAGGTTGATGACGAGTCCTGGGACATTGCATCATAACGACCATAGTGGGATGTTGCGTGCTCGAAGGGTTGGAGGTGTGACATTGGCTACCCATACGCAAGCCACTAATGCCTAAATATTGTATGTTTATTAAAGAAAATCTCATTAGATTTTCCTTACCAAATGACGAAAAATATTTTCTAGTTTATTTTCATATCTCATTTAAATACTGGAAACTATTGTCATTTTCTTGGAAAATGACTTTGCGGAAAATATTTTCTAGAAAATGTCACATTTTCTGTGAAGCAAATGGATTACTAGAAAATGTTTTCTCAAAAGTCATTTTCTAGTAAAATAACAATATTTGGCTGAGACTTGAAAATGAACTGCAAAATATTTTTCGTCGTTTGATAAGGAAAACTTGATTTGATTTTTTTAAATAGACCAATACTAATTAGGTGCTAGTGACTTGTGCATGGATAGTCAAGGAACCCGATACAGGCATCGGGGTCTTAAGCCCAAAGCGCCAACTCCCAGGCATGACAAGGGTACTGGTAAATGTTGACACCTAAATTTTGCCAAATCATTTAGGGTTTTATCGCATAAAAAATTAGGGTTTAATTTTTAACTACTAAACAAAAAATATTTTCATTAAATTGCATGGCATATAGACATTAGGCACATTTACATTAATAGGGCCTATTAAAACATATTCATATTAAAAAAAATTTGTGTCCTTCCGGGCCAGGTCAATCGGCCCATTCTTTTTCTTTCCCTTCTTTTTATTTTTTGCGCGGCCTATCTTTATGTTCTTTTTATTTTTCACACGGGCTGACCCTTTTCCCTTCAGCCCGGCCCGTGCACTGTTCAACCTCCTCCCTCCCAGTCAACACTTCTGAGCATACGGGGGAGGAACGGGACGAACAGAAGCTGAACAGTACAGACGGAACAAGAGCTAGAGGAAGCCAAACGGAACAGAGGAGTAAGGGGCAGCGTGATCCACGGGTTGGCATATCGGCCGGCCACGGTAGGTTGGCGGTGGCAGGGGCCATGCGTGCCTACCTGCCAACCGGCCTTAAAACAAGGGGAGAACAGAGAGAGAGAGGGGAGATCCAAGGGAGAGCTCTAGAGAGAGAGTTCCAAGAGAGAGAACAGAGAGCGAGAGACCTGCGAGAGAGGGTGAGTTCGAGAGCTTCAGGGAGCGAGATCTGAGAGCGAACAGTCTCCTCAGTGACCGCCACACCTCAACCGTGGCCGGCCAAGTTCTGGCGCACGCCGAATTTCACTCGGTAGGTCACGGACCCAAGCTTCTGTCAGGTTTTGTTTTGTGCAATATGGGGCCGATCTCCCTAGGATTTCACTTCTGTCGGTGTTGATGATTTCAGTCCGTCTTGAGTCTCGATCGAACCTAAAATCTCTCATTTTTATCGCGCGCTCCAACCGTTTGATGTTATGCATGTGTGAGATCTGGTTACTCCCTTTGTGTGTGATGTGTTCCAAAGCCGTTGAGTCTCTCTCTTCGTTTGTGGTGTCTCGAGTGCGTCGCTGAGCGTGGGGTGGAAGCTTAGTCATTGGCTGATGTCTCGGGTGGCTGTGGAGGCTCGCGGTTTGGCCGCGGTCCGGGCATGACCGAGAGAAGGAGAGGCCAACCAGTTCCTCGCCAGGACTTAGCTAGTTCGCGGCCAGCCAGTCCCTCATCGGGGCTTGGACGGTCCCGGTTGGTCACCGGTCACCATGGTGGTGACCCGGACGAAGGACGCTTGCCAACCTTAATCAGGGTGGTGATGTGGACCGAGGTAGAGGGCTAAGGCTCGGCGGGTGGCGACCGAGTATAGGCTCGGCCGCCGGACCGGAAACCCTAACCATGGAGGCTTGGGTCCGACGGGCAGTGGCCAGACACGATATTGGCAATGAGGGCCGAGCACAAGCTCCATGTCGGAGCGGCGGCCAGCGTTCGGGCGAGCCAGGTTGAACAAGCGAGTCGCGGCCATTAGGGTTTCCAGCATGTCGGGTCAGTGGCTCATAGCGTGGTCGGGTTCGCAGGTCTGACCAGGTAGGGTTTTGTCTGGTGTTGGGCTTGGTTTTAGGCTTTATTAGGTTTTGGGTTATTTCGTAGTTAGGCCAAATTCGATAAGTTGGGCTTTGGCCTTTGTTTCTTTTTTTTAAAAAAATTCCAGGCTGGGCCCCTTTTTCTTTTTTAATATTTCCTTTTTAGATCGGGCTAAATAAATGAGCTCGGTTCGGCGATGGACCCAGGCCAGCGCGCCCGGGTCAACCCCAATCTGGGTCGGATGTAGAGATTCGACCCGGTCTGTTTTATATTATTTTAATATTTTAATTTAAAAAAATTTAAAAATTAATTAAAAATTAAAAATTTTAAAAAATTTCGAAAATTGAAAAATATCATTTGGGCTTTGCAATTGGCTTTTTGTCCTATTGTGTGAATAGTGTCATGTTTAGTTGTGCGTTGTTTGGTTCATGCACTTTGAATCGCGCGTTTAATTTAGCCTCGTACGTAGTTGATCATGCACGTTAGGTTCATGTGTTGATTGTTGCTTTCCCTAGCTTGGTTAGGAATCGAATTTTGAGTCTCCCGATTAGTGTGAACACGTTAGGCGGTAATTGAACAAGGTTAGATACAGAAATGGCACTAATTGGTCAATTAGTGTAATCAAGTTCCCGTACCCATTGAGTCTCTAGTTCATGAAGTGAAACATTTCTCCCATACTTTACTTGGGTGTTTGATCGACCCATCAAAAACTGATTAGTGGCGACTCCCAAATGAAATTGATTTGCATGTTAACAACTTAAACCTTAAGTCGCAAGTTGAAATGGGCTTGGGAGAGCTCGAACTAGGTTATAACTTAGTAATCCATTAGCCAAATCCCTTAGGTGGCGGGGTCGGTTCGGGGAGGTCACGACAGTGAACTTAGTACCCATGCCCGGCTACTTGGCGCCTTAGCCCAAATCTACGAAGACTAGGCTTAAGTCCTCGACGCACGGCTCTGGGTCCATTGAGAACAGTCCCCGGATTCCAATGCCCAAGTACTAGTCCCTTGCACTCGAACCCAAGTCCATCAAGGTCTGACCTTGGTTCTTGGTGCTTGGGGCCTTGGTTCTTGGCGCCTAGGCCCAGACCCGGCCTCAATGGACCCAAGTGTGGGCGCTAGGGATCTAAGCCTAGCCTTGATAGACCTGGGCACATTTGCTAGGGTACCACACATAACCTCGATGGACCTAGGTTCGAGCACTAGGGACCTGGGTTCGGGCACTAGGGACCTGGGTGCGGGCGAAACCTGACCTCGATAAACCTAGGTGCAGGCATCGAGGTTTATCGCTTGGGATCGATGGACCTGGGTGCAAGCGTTGAGGACCTAATCTCGGGAGCTCGAGGTCTGGGCCTAGCCTTAATGGACCTATGTGTGGGCGGCCGGGGTTCCAAGCACGAGCACTGAGGTCTCAAGCTTAGCGAAGGGGTTGAGGACACAGCTTCGATGGACCTAAGCATGGCATCAATGGACCAAGGCACCGGGGTCCAAGGCCAGGCATATTACCAAGCCTGGCCTGGATGGTACCGAGTACGGCTACTGGTCCTGGGCATAGCCTATATGGACCCAAGCCTGGCCTCCATGGGCTTAGGTGCTGGGCACCCTACCTTGACCTCTTGTCCCGGCTTCGCTACCAAGGGCCCAAGAACGACGGGGTTCCCATGCCCAAGCACAGAGGTTTTGGTCCAAGCGCTGATATAGTCACATTTTTATGAATTTAAGCTTTGGTAGGAAAATATTTTCTTGAATCTAAGTTTTTGTAGGAAAACATTTTCCGTTGACTTATTTTCTTAAGCAATCCAAATGCCGAAAAATGAGGAAAATGTTTTCTTGAAAAAAGTTTTCTGTGAAATAAACGAAGCCTTAAGTAACATTGTGATCAAATTGAAGAATGTTGCGACATTATTAACAAGTAAAGACCATGATTTGTAGGTGAAAATGACAATGGCGGCTTGTTCTTCCAATGCGCTCGCTTTTATACGTCTCTCGGTTTCAATTCCATATTTTGGTATGACAAAGCAGCTAGCTTTTCTGAAATAATAATGCATATCACATTTTGAAGAATTGGAGTTTGCTTGAGAAAGCTCACCCACCTTAAATTTTTGTAAGTGATGGAGGATAATGATTCTCTGCCTTAATCAAATATTTAATAGCTCACTTGCCCAGATGAATTAGGAAAATTGCATTTGGAAATTAGTTTCAATTGGATTTGACAGTTCTTAATTTATGAAAGGAACCCTTTCTCTTTTGAAGCAACTGAATAGCTAGATTTGAGTGAAAAGTACATGATTGTTGGAATAAACTTGCGAATAGTCACAATTTAATCAATTCTAATTGGGACCGTTATTATATTGTTCAGTTTCAAGAAAATGGATTATTTATTTTGTTTGTGTTGGTAAAATTTGAAGGAATTGATAACAAAAACGATAGGAAGAAAATCACAAAAAATCCTAAACTATGCCCAGCTTGACACACTACTCTAAACTTTATTTTGTGATATCAAAAACCTCAAAGTATGCCCACTCTGATAGATTTACCCTAAAATTTTTCCTATGACATAAAAAACCCCAAACTTATAAATATGTGACACATTAACTCTCAATGATTTTTCAGTCAAAACAATATCGTTTTTATTTCACTTAAGCCACATGGATACCATTTCAACACCATTTGCTTTCTGACGTTCATGTAGACAAATTTTAACAGTGTTTATTAACGGAATCTTGACGGAGGGCAAATATATCACACATGTATAAGTTTGACATTTTTGTTGTCACAAAAAAAAGTTGTAAATATATTACAACGGGCATAGTTTGGAATTTTTAGTGTGTCCATCCCAAAAAGATATTAGTAAAAACGTTATCAATCATTTGATTTCCAGATAACTTTTTGGTAACTCACCAACAAATTTTACCTACTCTTTTTACCACATGTTAATTATCAACTTTTCTTATCTTTTACCAACTATCATTTGTCATTCTTATCAACGTCACAAATTTACCAACTCTTATATGAATTTACCAATCTTCATTTGAGTGAGTTACCAACTTTTTTCGATTAAATCACCAACTAGTTTTGAATGGCTAACTCAATTTTTAGTTACTTGCCAACATCTATTTGTTTGTTTTATTAATTTATATTATCATTTACCAACATTTATGCGTAGTTCTGGCAAATCACTTAAATTTATCGATTCTTCTATGAATTTACGAAGCATTATTTATGTAACTTATCAGCTTTTCTTCAATTATAAGGTTACTAGCTAGTTTTGGTTAACAATGTCTCTTTTTTTGTTGCTTACAAATGTTTATTTGTTTTTTCAAGTTTACCGACTTTTTACAAAAATTTTATTTGCCATACTTGTCAACATGTTAAATTTGCCAACTCTTCTTAAAAAGGTTAACTTTGGTTAGATTGATTACCAATTTCTTCCGGTTAAATTACCAATTAGTTATGCGTTATCAACTTTTATTTGACTTAGTTACCAACTTCTATTTAGTTTATATAAATTACTAAATTGACTTATCTTTGACAAAAAAACTTTATCTTAAATTTTACAACATTTATTGATCTTTCATACCAATAGCTTTAGTTTACTAACTATTAAAAATTGCTCCTTTATTTGAGTGATTTGCAATTTCTTGTCCAATTAAGTTGTTCACTAGTTTTGGGTCACGATTCTCATTTGAGTTTGCTTACTAACGTTTTTTTTAATTCACCAGCTTTTTTATTGAGTTACAACTTTATTATATTACTTGCCAACTCTTAAACTTTACTAACTCTTTCTAGAAATAATAAACCTCAATTAGAGTAATTACCAACTCTTCTCCGATTAAATTACCAACGCCAACTCTTATTTGAATTAGTCACCAAGGAAATCACCACGGGAAGGCTAATAGACTACTAAACGAGAACAAAGGATCCTCTCATGAGGCAATCTCTCGTGTTTAGCATGGACTCCCCCATGCCCTATCACTTGGTATTCAATTTAACACACAATGTTCTTAACTTTTGAAGCCACCACTAATCAATTGTGGTCGATTAGAAAGCAAGCATGGGAGAGTACCTTACTTTTACGAACTAAAGATTCATTGATACGGGGACTAGGTAAAGCTAGATAAAGCGAACGTCTTTCTATGCATCTTCTGTTTATTTCAAAGATATTTTGTAAGCAGTCTGGATTGATTTAAAACATGAGCTACTAACATGTAAGAGTGATCATGCATGTACACAATCAATGATGTAACACTCAATAAATCAACACAATTAATAAATTTATAACATAGGGCCAACCCTCGATACAAAGCAAAGCGTAACCATACAATGATTAATTTGCCAAATATCTGCAAAGTGTTAATTAAAGATGCATGCCTTGCCTAAATATGGTTTCTAAAGGCTTATGCAATTTTAACTAATTCTTTTTGGGTTTTTGTTTGTAATAAGCATGAATCAATTTAAATAGTCTAATGAGTTCTAATCTAAAGATGCATTGGTGAAATTGAAGTGATTGTGTGCTATGTTATAGTTTAAATGCAACTCAACCTATATGCAATTCTAATGATGTGAAATAGAATCAATTATGGATTAACCCTATTATTTAACTATGAGGGAGCTTTTTTTGTGTTTTATTTTTAATAGATAAAAGGCTAAACTCTAGGACACTAAACATAACCTAATTTTAATTGAAAGGTATACCTAATGATGCAATGCTAATCTTTTTTGGTACTTTCTTATTATGAAAATTGAACTATATGCGACATGAATAATGCATGATGCATGTTTATGCATAAATTAACAACTATTTACCAAAGATAATCGATATGCAACATAAACTAATCTTTTGGTGTTTTCTCGTTTAATTGACATGGTGACTATGAATAAATGCAAGAACTCTATATAAACGAGAAAATTGCATGCAATGCAATAATATGAAACTAGATGCTATGATTATCATAATAATGAATCGAAACCAACTCCAAAGCACGATGGTGTGGCGGAAACCGCTCAAGATGGTGTGACTTGCACAATAAGGTCCAATATGGAATACGAAAGTATTCAATCGGAATAATGCATCCATAGACTCAACCAAGGACACACATACTCGTATTGCTTCATAACAAGATGGCTCTCATTGGACTCAAATTTCATCACAGTAGTTAAACATGGCAGCCAATGTTTTCAAGAACAATCCAATGCTAATGTATACCGATGTAGCAATCAATCTTAAGGCCCCATTTGTTTACAATAACCATGATATTTTGGAAAATGTTTTCGATGAAGTAAAAAATGACAATATTTTCTGGTATTTGGTTGAAATGAAAATGAGGTTAAAAATATTTTTCGCCATTTTCCATGGAAAATCTAATTTATTTTTTTAGAAAAAAATCAAAATTTTTTTTTCTTTTTCCTTCTATTTATGTCGTTCGTCGGCCAGCAACCAGCTAGCAATCAGCCACATGCGAGGTGGAGCCTTGAGTGAGCTTGCCCGAGGCCACTAAGCTCGAGACTCGCTCGTGGCCGGTCGTTGGCCATTGCTGTGGCCGACAACCGGTCGACGAAGAAGAAAAAGAAAAACAAAGAAAAGAAAAAAAGAAAAAAAATAATTAAAATTTTGATTTTTTTTACAAATATTTTTATAAAAACGAGCTTTTCATTAATTAAGAACTCGAGCCTAAGTGCCGAGGACCCAAGCTCGGCCTTTATGGATGCGGGTTCGAGTGTTAGGGCATAGGGCATGGGCACTAGGGGATCAGGCCCAGCCTCGATGGACCTGAGCATGGGCACCGAGGGCCCAGGCCTAGGCAATGGGGTCTTGAGCCAACCTCAACGGACGCAACTCCGGCCTTGATGGACCCAGGCCTGGCCTTGATGAACCCGGCTTGGGCATTAAAGACTCTGGAACCAGCATTTGGGTCTCAGCATTCAAACGTAGAATTTTGGATCCAAACGTCAATACCTATTAATATATTGGAAATTGTTTACTGATTTTTTCAAAGAAGAAATCATTTTCTTAATTTAAGCACAGATTTTTTGTTGACAAAAAAAATATTTTCCGTTGACTCATTTTCCTGAGCGAACCGAACACCGGAAAATGAGGAAAATGTTTTCCCCAAAAATGCTTTCCGTGAAACGATAGGAGCATAAAAGTCAGAATATTCTCATATACCAAATCAACTTAGGGGCAATCGTGAATCATGTAATGCCAAATTGACGGAAATTCTTTTTATTTGTTTTACCATCCGGCATGGACACGTCACAAGAAGAAACTATTAGGATCAACCTTATTTACCACTCGCGAACGGGCAAGAAGCAAGCAGTTAACTGACCACGATTTCCTCCTACCTTCGCCGTAATTAAAGACAGACCAAGTAAATTCACGATAATGCTAGTGATCACTGCAAATTGTTTGGAGATCATACCTGTAATCTACTGAGCGTGTACTTCGGCAATGACAAAACTCCGCATAACTCCAGCGATGGCGACACAATACCTGGACGTGGACAGCGACAACCTAAGGTATCCCGAGTCAACTTTGTTCCGGATCAGCTGCAACCCGATGGCGATTAATAAGCCTATGGCAGCAACGGTCCAGCGAAACAGCAACTGAAGTCGACTGAACAGCAACCATGACGATAGTTTGGCTTGCCTCGAACCAACTCGGCGAGGTAGTACCCTTGATCAATGACCGGTTAGCAGGACAACGATCTGTAGGTAAGGAGATGCGCTCGCTCTTTGCTGCAAAGACCATGTTGATTGAAGATGACGGGCGGAAGAGAGGCATCTGGTAAAGATGCTCACTCAAGTCGTGTGGCCTTTCCAGATTTGGAGAAGTGGACGTGTCTTCGATCTCACTTGATTCTGTGAATATATATGCGGGTAAAGTACAGTACAGATATCTCAAAAGTGGAGATAACCACGAAGGCACCCCCCATGCGATCCTCTTTCTCTTTTTAAAAGAATTTCCTGCGGCGAAAGATATCTTCTCGTAACATGGGATCCCAACCAGTCCCCCCCATGTTTATACCCATTGAATGTCTTCTCTTTGTTCTTTTTTTCTTTCTTTATCTTAGAATGAGTTTAATATATTGTTGCTTTAAGGAATTTTGAATATATATGTGTGACCGATCTTCCTTTTCTAAACCCACAGTGAATATGCTCATAGATTTCACCCACAATATTTCTTCCTGTAATGTACGAAATCTTCATTCTATTAATTTGGAATTACAAGAGCTTTGCGCATTCGATTTTCGGCAACATGGTAAAGATTTTGGGTTTGGGCCAATTTTCTTGTTCTTGTGGGCTTAATTTAATTAAGCTCACAACCTCCCTAGCTTAATCCGATCAGAACAAGTTTAATATAATTATATGGGCATAATTAAAATGCTACTAATATCAAACCTTAATTAAACCTGAATCAAGTGAGATTAAACCTTAATTAAGCGGCACCAAGCCGCAACCACCATGCCCTTCTACGAAGAGCTTCCTTAGAGGCGACTGCAGTGGCAACGACGAGCCCCTGTCCCTACAGTGAAGAGGAGGTTCCGGTCGAAGAGCTGCTAGACAGGTAAAATGCAGTTTTACTTATGACTATAAAGATTATAATGGTAACCACTTTCTGATGATTTTCAGCAGTTGCATTTCTTCGAACAGTTACTCTCGATTGCCTTCATGTCCCTCTATTTTTGCAAATTTCGTGTTCACATTCTCATGATGACATGATTTTGCAACCAAGAAGTTTCTTTCTAGACGGTGTGTTAATAGCCCCATGATCTTACTTTTGCACTTTTGCACAACTGATGCCCTGTGTTCTTACTTCTCAAGTAATTGTCTCCTCCAAAATGCACGCCCATTTCTCCTCAATCTCAACTGATTTGTAGGTTTTGAGCTTTGTAGACGTGCTTCGACGTTCCTTAAGTAAACACCTGCCAATTAATCCATTGCCCCAATTGATTTGTCGCAAGTTGGTTACCATATTCCTTTGCCTCTCATGCTTTCAAAGAACTTTGATGGTATATGATGTGGCTAGCAGGGATCATCTAGAGGGGGATGAATAGGTGACCTTGAACAGTTTTATAATATTTATGCGGAAATAAAACTAATCACAGAAGAGTCTGAATATTATTCAGATTCAAGACAGATTATATAGATGAAGCTTTTGATGTGCAGAAAGTAAAATAGGAGATAAGGGAAGGAGAATCTGCACACAAATTTATAGTAGTTCGGCTTATAGCAAGCCTACGTTCACTCTCCCATGCTTACAGCCTACTAGCTGGATTTCACTATGTAATCAAGAGGTAGTTACAGATTTTGAGTGATATCACTCTGGTGTATGATAGGATTCTCTATCTCACACAGTCACTCTTACAAAGTAACCCTCAAGATCTAAGTATTTTGGCTCAGAACAACAAGATAAATGATTGGAGTATGCTCAGACTTTGGACTTGTTGATTCTTGAATCTGTTGTATCCTTTTGCTACTCGTTGATCTCCTTAAATACTTCTCTACTCCCAAACTAGCCGTTGGACAGCTTTCAGAGGATCATCTTCCAATCTTCATCTTGGACAGATTTGTATAATAAGGATCGAGTAGCCGTTGGATAACAAATTCTGAATTCCGTTGATTCTGATCGCCCATACAATCAGAATCTTGGTTTCCATAAGTAGAGCTTTATCCATTATAATGCATTCTTATCGTAATATTTGATTGTCAATCAATTTGATTAAGATTGAATCAATCAAAACTTTCCTTCTGTGAAATCCATGCCAGATCACTAGCTATTATTATTTCGTTCTGAATTCTGCGTCTGAATAATTTTTGCATCTGTATCTGCGTCTGAATAATTTCTGCATCTGTATCTACGTCTGAATAATTTCTACATCTGCATCTGCGTTTGAATAATTTTTACATCTGCATCTCAGAACTTAGATTCTGTGGATCTTCAAAGAACTTATTTTCCCAGTTTGTAAAGTCTGAATAATTTCCTTCTGAGCTTCCAGAACATATATATATATATATATATATATATATATATATATATATATTCCTGGAATAAAATAGTTCAGAATAAATATCAGATTTCACAATTATCACAGAAGGTTTTGTTAACTTCAAAATTGGTAGGAGTTTTCCTCAACAATCTCCCCCTTTTTTATGGTAACGAAACTTTCCTGCAGATTGAATCACTTTGAAATTAATTTGAAGTAAATATATATAGCGCATGGATCACAAATTAAAAGAGCAAACTCTATTGATATCTGTGTCTTAGCTTCCTCTGCATATGATCTGCATCAATTCTCCCCCTTTTTGTCATCAGCAAAAAGTCAATAATAGAGAGTATAAAGCATTGATATTAAATAATCAAATAGTCTAACAAGAAATATTAGTTAAATTACAGACCAAAAATGAAAATAAAGATGACTTTGAGATAAATGTTTTGAAAACAGGCTATTGTTTTGAAGGAGTACGAATCAGTTGAAAATTTTCCAATATTGAAACAGTTTCCTCAATCTTTGAACTGCATTGACCCACAGCCTTATCCATGTTGGATGAGCATAGGGTAATGGCTTCCTCAAGTTCTGCTTTATCTGCTGCTGCTTGGAGTCGTTGAGTGTTGTAGTTTTCCTCAACAATTTTCTTTAGATTTTCATGTCTTGTTCTAGTGCAGCTTGCTTGTCCTTAATTTCGAGTAGAATAGAAAGGATGTTCTGATTTTCTGAAGGCTGTTCTTGGAAATTATCTAGCTCAGACTGATCGAACCCCATGGTTGCTTCTTCTGAATTCTCCCCCTGAACAGGTGCTGGATCTTCAGAAATATGTTCTGTAGGAGTTGATTCTGAAACCTCTGGAACTGGTTCAGAAATATGTTCTAGAGCATCAGCAAGGCCTGTATCAAAATGTTCTGCTTCTGCTTCATCACTTTCATCATGCAGAAGAATTTTTCTTTTCTTGCTATACACCTTTAGTGGGATGGGAGAATCTGTCTTCTTGCTTGCTAAACTTGCTCCTTTTTTCTGCCCTGTCTTTCTGATACTTGACTTTTCAGTAGACCTTGCTTCATACTGATGAGCCTCTTTTCCTTTGATTCTTTTCTTCACATCATCAAACTATTTCATCTTAGAGATCATTCTTTCTCCAACAAATATACAGGGAACAAGATTCTAGCGCAATTCATCAGGAATTGATATTTGTAGAAACATGAAAATTCGAGAGATTAAAGCACCATATGGCAGTTGTCCCTTATCTTTATGTAATGTCCTGTACATATGAAAGATGATGATATGAGGAAGAGAAAAAGGTTGACCTTTCAAGATAGCCCAAATGAGCTTTATTTCTAATTTGGATAGATTAGTCTTGGAGGCTGTCTTGGGCTTCAAGCAATTGATAATGATCTTGTACAGAATCACTGATCTTCTGGATAAGTCAGAATAGGAGAGATGCCGGTTTGATCCTAGAGCAAAGTTGGGATTTTCAGAAGCAATCTTGGAGGCATCTTCAAGATTCACAGTCAGTGGAGTAAACTTGTAATGTCGTGCTCCAATAATCCTCGCCAATACATCCGCTTTTAAATCGAATTTTTTATCACCAACAGTGAATTGAATCCAGTTGGGCGACAAGATAGAGAGATTTGAATAGAAACAGACAGTTAATTCAGCATAAACATTTGCAGATTAAAGGCAAAATTCATAAATGCCTAGCTTTTGAAACAGGTTCTTTACTGAAATATCAGCCTTCTCTAGATAGTCGAAATTCACAGTCCTGTGGTTCATGATCCCTCGAGCAAGCAACAACTTGTAACAAATATTATGCTCAGAGTTTCTGAATAATCCACCTGTACCTGGCACACCAGATGCTACTCCTACCTTTATTTCAAAAATCTCAAAAAATCGAGCATCATCATCAGGTATAACAAACTTTGTTGCACTGGTGGTTTTAGGGCTAACACGAGCAGAAGGTGCTGATGATTCTCCGACTTTTTCTTTACCCTTTTTGGAAGACGATTCTTTTGGTGTAGTACTGATTGGGACATTGTTAGAATCAACACAAGTTTTAGAGTAGTTTTGCGTAAGATGTTCTTCAGAGGAGAACCCATTATCTCTCAGACAGTCACGCAAAGTAGATGCAGAGGCATTATTTCTCTTCAACTTCATATAAGCATTCCATACATGCTTGATGCTTTTAAAACGGAAATCAGTTTTACCAGAAGCTTTGAGAGGCGACGACTTATGAGGTGGTGTCGCTTCGGCAGGTTCTTCATGATGTTCCGATTCTGTATATGAAATCTCCATAAACTCCGCCGGTGCAATAGATTTAGAGTCTAGGTTCAAAATGCGTGAAGATCTTCTTTTGAACGGCATTTTGATCACTTCAGGAGCAGAAAGTTTTGATCTTTAGAGAAGGAAGATGAGGAGAGTCTCTGAATATCGGAAGGTTTTGAGGAAAAGGGAATCGTACTGATAGGGTTTTGAAAAGTGACGGACAGGTTTATAAATGAGAAGGACGGATTTTAGAAACAAAAGGTTATTTTTAGAAAGTAAAAATAAGCCCGGACAAGTAAGAAGGAAATATACTTTCTAAAGCATAAAGATCCGGATAATATCATGATAAAATTTTGAGCATAATTAATCAAATAAATTGGGATACGTACCTGATTTGCATCTTAAAATAACAAATGTGAAAATATCCTACCAAAAATATTCCCGCCAAACTTTAAACAATGTACGTACCGTTCATTGAGAGTCTGAAAATTTTTCAGACGGAGAGTACTTGAGTTTGAAAAATTCATGTTTGTCAAACACTTCAAGAGAATGGATAAGTAATGCATAGTTTGTTTCTAATATACTCAAATGAAGATTTGTCAAGAGGTTTTGTGAATATATCAGCTAATTGATTCTTAGAATCAATGAATTGAATATTCATATTGCCATTTTGAACATGATCTCTAATGAAATGATGCTTGATTTCAATATGCTTCGCTCGTGAATGAAGAATAGGATTTTTGGACAGATTAATAGCACTTGTGTTGTCACACTTGATTGAAACACTTGATTCTTCAATAGCAAAGTCTCGCAACTGCTGCTTCATCTACAGAATTTGTGCACAGCAGCTTCCCAACGCTACATATTCTGCTTCTGCTGTAGAAAGTGCGACTGTATTTTGCTTCTTTGAGTATCAGGACACCAATATATTTTCAAGCAGTTGACATGTACCTGTAGTACTTTTCCTATCCACCTTACATCCAGCTAAATCAGCATCTGCATAACCAGTAAGAGTAAAATCTGAATCTTTGGAATACCAAAGACCTAGCATTGGATAAGTTCCAATGTATTTGATTATCCTTTTTACTGCAAAGAGATGCGACTCCTTTGGATCTGATTGAAATCTTGCGCACATACATACACTAAAAAGAATGTCAAGTCTAGATGTAGTAAGATACAATAGTAAACCTATCATGCTTCTATATACCTTCTGATCCACCTTTTTACCATGTTCATCCTTGTCCAGTTTGGATATGTGGGACATTGGAGTGTCTGTTTTCTTACCATTTTGCATTCCAAATTTCTTGATAATCTCCTTAGTATACTTCTCTTGGCAAATGAAAGTACCATCTTTGGTTTGTTTCACTTGTAAGCCAAAAAAGAATGTTAGTTCTCCCATCAAGCTCATCTCGAACTCGTTTTGCATATTCTTAGAGAATTCCTTGCAAAGCAATTCATTAGAGGATCCAAAAATTATATCATCAACATAAATTTGAACAAGTAGAAAATCCTTATCCTTTTTCTTAGCAAACAAAGTTGTATCGACCTTACCTTTGGTGAAATCATTTTGCAGAAGAAAGTTACTTAGCCTTTCGTACCAAGCTCTGGGTGCCTGTTTCAGACCGTAAAGGGCCTTTTTGAGTCTGTAGACATAATCAGCTTTCCTTGGCTCTTCGAAACCAGGTGGTTGATCCACATATACTTCTTCTTTAATATATCTATTCAGGAAGGCACTTTTCACGTCCATCTGAAACAATTTAAAGTTATGGAAACAATCATAAGCTAATAATAGCCGAATGGCTTCTAATCTTGCAACTGGTGCATATGTTTCATCATAATCTATGCCGTCTTCTTGAGAATAGCTTTTTGCAACCAGTCTTGCTTTGTTTCTTGTGACTTTCCCTTTGTCATCTAGTTTGTTTCTGAACACTCATTTTGTTCTAATTACTGGATGGTTTTTGAGTCTTGACACAAGCTCCCATACTTCATTGATTCTGAACTGCTGAAGTTCCTCCTCCATAGCTTCTATCTAGCTTTCATCTGATAAGGCTTCTCTAACTTTTTTTTGTTCTATTTCTGATATTAATGCCAGGTTGTTGATGCTTTCCTTTTGTTTGGATCTAGTCTTGATACCATCTTCTATTTCTCCAATGATGAGGTTCTTCGGATGACTGGATTTATGTTTTTAGTTTCTGTTAAATCTTTCCTTCTGAATATCTGCAGACTCTGAATTTTCTGATTGAGTCTGGATTGTATCCTTTTCCTTTTCTTTTGAGGATTCTTCAATCTTTGGAGATTCTTGATGAGTCTCCGTTAACTCTTGAATGTTGGAAGGTAATTCAGATTCATCTTTGTGAGTCTGAATATTTTCTTCAAACCTTACATTCATTATTTCTTCTACAGTCTGAGAGCTCTTGTTGAAGACTCTGTATGCTTTACTTGTAGTAGAATATCCAAGGAAGAGTCCTTCATCTGCTTTCTCATCAAACTTTCCAGTGCGGTCATTTGGATTTTTGAGAATGAAATATTTACAACCAAACACACGAAAATATGAGATGCTAGACTTTCTACCTTTATAAAGCTCATAAGGGGGTTTTCTCAAAAATGGGTCTGAGAAAGACTCTGCTCATGATATAACATGCTGTAAAAACTGCATCTACCCAGAAATAAAAAGGAATCTTGCTTTCAATCAACAGTGTTCTTGCTATTTCTTGCAAAGAACGATTTTTCTTTTCCACAATACCATTTTGTTCTGGTGTATATGGAGTAGAAAAATTATGTTGAAAACCATTTTCCTCACAAAAATTTGAAAAAATTTGATTTTCAAAAATCTCCCCCATGATCTATTTTAATGCAGGAAATAGTATAGCCCTTTTCATTCTGAACTCTTTTTGCAAATTTTGAAAAGTATGAAAATGCCTTATTTTTATGAGCAAGAAAGAACACCTAAGTAAATCTTGTAAAATCATCAACAATTACCAAACAATACTTCTTACCACAAATACTTTGTGTTCTGGTTGGTTCAAACAGATCCATATGAAGAAACTGCAAAGCACGATTAGTGGAAACATGATGTATAGATTTAAACAATTACTTGCTTTCCTAGGGTACAAGCATTGCATAATTCTGTTTTTCTATATTTCAGATCTGGCAAGCCTCGAACCAGTTTCTTGTTTGAGATCTTCGAGATTTGTTTCATACTGATATGCCCCAGCCTTCTGTGCCATAGGTCTTCATCTTCTTTGATTGAGATCAGACAATGGGTGAAATTTGGATTTACATCAAGAAGATAGATATTGCCATGTCTTCTTCCTGTGAAAGTTTGAGAAGAGTCTTTGCTTATTCCTGAACATGTGTCTTCTTGAAAGTTTATTTTGAAACCTGTATCACATAGTTGGCTTATGCTTATCAGGTTATAGTTGAGTCTTTTTACCAATGAAACATCATTGATTGTAAGTCCTTCAATTTCAACTGTTCTCTTGCCAACTATTTTTCCTTTGGTATTTCCTCCAAAGGAAACTTTTCCACCATTCAGACTGTGTAAATCAACGAATATACTTGGATCTCCTGTCATGTGTCTAAAGCATCCACTGTCTAGGTACCACTTTTCTTTTTCTTTTTGTGGTAACCTGCAAAAATCACAACCCCTCAAGTTTTCTTTGGTACCCAAATTTGTTTGGGTCCTTGAGCATTAGTGTAGGCTGTCTTAACAAAATCTCTTCGAACAGGTCTCCAGACCTTAGGACATTCATTCTCAAAATGTTTTGGATCTCCACAATTTGAGCATTTAAGAGCATTTCATCCAACAGGTTTGACAAAAATTCTTTTAAAATGATTTTTATAAGTTGTCGAGAAGGTCTTTATCTTAATCTCTCCTTGACTTTTGAAAAATCAATCAAGCTGTCACTTTCCTTTACAAATCATAGACCAGATTTGTTATAGTAAGGAATTTGAATGGAAATGATATGCTTCAAGGTTTCTGAACCTTTTGAAAACTTGGAAGTAATTTCTGAAACTTCCTTTTTCAAAACATCATTATCTTGGGAAAGAAAATCTCGACTTTCTTTGACTTGATAAAATTCTTTTTGAAGGAAATCAATCTTTTCTTTTTGTAAAATATTCTATTGTCTCATAGAAGAATTTTCCTTTTTTAAAGAAGAGATTCTTTTAAGAGCAGTCTTAAATTCAAAGCATAATTCATCAATATAATTCGAAACTTCAATAGTCATTTCAAAAGGTTTTACCTCGATTTCCACTTTAGGATCAGAATCTGAATCTGAATCTGACATTGCCATTAGACAGAAATTTGAGATATCTTCATCACTATCTTCGCACTCTGTCACTCCAGGTTTCTGCCTTTAAGGCCTTCTTTGCTTTCTCAAATTTGGTTTTCTTTTTCAGAAGAGGACAGTTTGGCTTGATATGTCCACGTTTCCTACGGTGAAAGCATATCACTTCCTTTGATCTCTCTGTCTCATCGATAGACCTCTTATTTTCAAAAGGCTTTTTCCCTTTGAGGTTTCTTCCTCTGATTTTCATTCTCTTGTACTTCTTTATGAAGAGAGCTAATTTTTCATCATCAACATCTTCATCTTCAGAATCTGCATCAGAATCATTGTTAGTTTTCAATGCAATTGACTTATTACCTCTGGTTTCATTCTCCTCATTCCGTTTCTCAGTCTCATATGATTGAAGAGTTCCAATTAACTCATTCACTGATAAAGGCATGATTCTTTGTGTCTCACGAAGAGATGTTTTGATGTTATCCCATTCCTTTGTCAGTCCTCTCGGTAGTTTGTTGACTTTCAATGCGTCTGAGACTGGTTGTCCTTGATACGCAAGACCGTTTACTATGTCAGTAAACCTATCATACATATCAGTAATTGATTCTTCAGACTTCAGTTTGAGCAACCTGCTCTGATACCAATTGATGTGGCTAGCAGGGATCACCTAGAGGGGGGTGAATAAATGACATTGAACAGTTTTATAATATTTATGCGGAAATAAAATCAATCACAGAAGAGTCTGAATATTATTCAGATTCAAGACAGATTATATAGATGAAGCTTTTGATGTGCAGAAAGTAAAGTAGGAGATAAGGGAAAGAGAATCTGCACACAAATTTATAGTGGTTCGGCTTATAGCAAGCCTACGTCCACTCTCCCACGCTTACAGCCTACTGGCTAGATTTCACTATGTAATCAAGAGGTAGTTACAGATTTTGAGTGATATCACTCTGGTGTATGATATGATTCTCTATCTCACATAGTCACTCTTACAAAGTAACCCTCAAGATCTAAGTATTTTGGCTTAGAACAACAAGAGAAATGATTGGAGTATGTTCAGACTTTGGACTTGTTGATTCTTCAATCTGTTGTATACTTTTGCTGCTCGTTGATCTCCTTAAATACTCCTCTACTCCCAAACTAGTCGTTGGACAGCTTTCAGAGGATCATCTTCCAATCTTCACCTTGGACAGATTTGTATAATAAGGATTGAGTAGCCGTTGGATGACAAATTCTGAATTCCATTGATTCTGGTCGCCTATATAATCAGAATCTTGGTTTCCATAAGTAGAGCTTTATCCATTATAATGCATTCTTATCATAATATTTGATTGTCAATCAATTTGATTAAGATTGAATCAATCAAAACTTTTCTTCTGTGAAATCCATGCCAGATCACTAGCTATTATTGTTTTGTTCTGAATTCTGCGTTTGAAAAAAAATTCTGCGTCTGACTAATTTCTACATCTGCATCTGTGTCTGAATAATTTCTGCATCTGCATCTGCATCTGAATAATTTCTGCATCTGCATCTCAGAACTTAGATTCTGTGGGTCTTCAAAGAACTTATTTTCCCAGTTTGTAAAGTTTGAATAATTTTCTTCTGAGCTTCCAGAACATGTATATATATTCTTGGAATAAAATAGTTCAGAATAAGTATCAGATTTTACAATTATCACAGAAGGTTTTGTCAACTTCAAAATTAGTAGGAGTTTTTCTCAACAGTATATTGCTCTTCACCCATCATATTCATGCCAGTATCCATACCCATAGTTACTAGCTGTTCATCATCGTATATTGACAATTGAATATGTGTTGCCGATGTGTCTCAATGTTGATCAACAAATATCAAACCCCTACGGTCATCAACAAGATGTCACATGCATGGTAATATTCATGTGTCATTCATGCGACTGTCCATGTTCACGTGTCAAGCACGTGCTTGTTTATGTCGACAACGCAATTATTTTTGGTGTAAACGGGATGGATCTTCACATGCTAGACTCTCAAGAGGACATTTGTCCATTAACTCGGGCTTAGCTTCAAATGCAAAAGTTTGACATAAGTTTGTCGTAAGAATGAACTAAGCTATCGAATTGTCAAATTCATTACCGAGTCTATTCTAACGAGTGCCCTTAACCTTCTCCTTCCCTTCCAACTTCTCCATTTTCACGTACTTTGTTGCGAATGAACAAAGATGTTGAGGAATTGTCCCCATGTAATATCACAATAGATACACTAAAAAAGGGTCCAAAAAGAGGTAATATTTTCAAATAAAGTGTACGTTAGTGGGTTAGAGAAAGCAACTATTTAACATTCTCCTGTTTTCTCTAATGAGATATGTGAAATCGTTGAAGTCAAATGAACTCACAAACAACATACAATGAAGTTTACCAGTGCGGTGGTTGGTCTGAGCGACGTAAAGCTTCCTCCCTGGTAGTTTGGGCACGTCTGGTCATGGGCTTGAACCCCCCAATCGCTTCTCACCCTTAGGAAGCCTTGGTTATTCTGCGACGTAGGTTCAGTTATGTCATAACGTGAGATAACCCATCTCTAATGTTGATTTGCGGAAGCTTGGACGTGGAACACAACAAAGAAGGAGAGGAATGGCAAGGGACCAACAATCACACAAGGTAGAAAAGTTTCGCATATAATAGTGTGCTTTTCAAAACAAAGTGAAGCTTTTCTCTGCATGTTAAGAATGATTTTCAACAAAAGAATAAAACATTCAGGACCAACTTTTTTATAACAATTTTAACCGCCCAGAGGTAAGCCGACTTCAACATGTAAGAAACAAAGTTGAACTTTTGCTCTTTTGCCGACTTCAACTAATCAAAAAGGAAACCACGTTCAAACTACAAATTTTGGTCAAAGAAGCAACTTCTCCAACTTCGACTCTACGTGTCTTCAAGGTGCGGGCTGCACTTTCCTTGTCTTAAATGTTGGAGTCGGTTGAGAATCGAAATCCAATTTTAAGTTTTCTTCTTCAACCAAAATCAATTTTACTAATTCTAACATCTACTTCCACTAGTACTAGGGTGGGCAACCGTGCTGGGCTCGCTCATGAAGAGTAATTATGGTTCAAACCGGATATTCTATCGCGGCTATAGAACTCCTCTGATAAATAATCAAAGGAAGTTTTTTTAATGTGTTCTACAAGATTCACTGCGAATGAATTTTGGGAGCGTCATTTCTTTATCTAAACATCTCATATTTTAGTAGTTTTTTTTATAAATTCTACACCAATACATCCCAAACTAGAAATTTACTAATTTAGTCATAAACTTTTTATACGAATACTAATTCGGTTTTTTCAATTTTGCTAATGTAATCTTAAACCATTGTGTGAAATTCTAATGTAATCCTTTTGGCCAATCACTGTAGGAAATCGTTGACGTGGCAGTCCATGTAGAATGCCATACAGAGTAAAGTTGTCCACGTCAACTTGCCACGTAGGATGGCGATGACCGGACGTCACGTTAACGATTTCCATTGACAATCAATCAGAAAGATTATATTGAAATTTCGTGTAAAGATTTATGATTAAATTGCCAAAATTAAAATATTTAAGAATAAATTAATATGCTTACGATAGGTTTAGAACTGATATGATAATTATCCCGCTCTCAAACTATTGGAACTGCCAGTCTCTCTACAAAGCCAAAAAGAACGGTCAACGAGCCGGAGCAACTCTTCTCGCGACCTCACCGTATCCTCCCTCCCCCAGTCCTCGTCATCAATGCCTTCGTACACTGGCGCTCTTCAAATTTTTTAGTCCACCCACTCCTTGAGAGGACAACTTCTCGTTCTCCTTCTTCTTCACTGCCACTGTTCGTTCACCGACATTTCTATAGAGATTGAGAGATGGAATCGACGGTGGTCGCTGGCCCAGTGATCAAGGTCGCAGCGATCTGTGGGTCAATTCGAAAAGCTTCTTTCAATCGAGGCCTCCTTCGTTCCGGTAATCATGTCGATCCTAATTTTCGAAATCCGCGCGCTAAATCCGCAGTTCTTTTATTTGAATGTGTTCGCTTCCTTTTCCTGTTGATGGTGATAGCGATCGAGATATGCGAGGAATCTGCGAAGGGTATGCAAATAGAGTTGATCGACGTATCATCCCTTCCGATGATAAACACGGACCTCGAAGTCGATGGCAGGTTCCCGCCGGCGGTGGAGGCTTTTCGCCAGAAGGTTCTGGAAGCCGACAGCATCCTTTTTGCTTCCCCCGAGTATAACTACTCCGTGACTCGTAACCACTTTTCTCTGTTTTATTTAAGTTGTTTACTTGTTCATAGTTGTGTTAAACTTGCTTTTTTCTATTTTTGGCTGTTGAGGAGGCTGTGCATGTGTATGTTGCACTCACTCAAACATTTTTACTTAGGTTGTCGGCCTGGTTTATTGAATCATTGCATATTGTTGAGGCTAACAACCCAATATAAAGGGGTGGTGAATAGGTTGATTTGCAAAACTTAGATAATTTTTGGCTGAATAATTCAAGTTAAAATAGATAGATGCATGAATCGCTTAATAACATCATATGCGCATGCTTCTATCAAACAAATATAGAAATGAATAAAAAGATAAAGTAGAGAATATTTGCAAGCAAATACTATGGTGGTTCAGCTTATATCAAGCTTAAGTCCACTCTCATATCAAACCAACAAGGATAGAACACGCTATGTTATGAAGTAGCAAGTTATGCCTCTTTCGGAAACTGATAGATCTCACTATCAATACTCAAGTACTGCTATTACACTTGTTCACTTATCAAATCGGAGATTTCGCTGGAAACTTTAATAGAGAAAATCACAAGTGAGCATAGTCACATTCTCAGTAAATAGAACAAGATAATATCAAACTCATAGCTTTCTCTACTTTTGCCACACCCTTCATCTTGCTTTGAATCTTCTTATATAGATCAAGCTGGAGCACATCAAGGGGGTCATCACTGCACATATTGTTTTGCGGCTGAACTCTAAGGACCCAGCAGTGGTTCCTTTTGTGGAGGAGCTCAAGCAACTGTTCTTGCATTATCATGAAGCCAAAGCAGTGAAGGTTTTCAATTTTTCCTTGATTCAAAAAAGATGTTTTATATTTAGTTGAATTAGTATTAGGGTTGAGCATAGTTCTAGGGTAGAACCTAGAACCTGAGAAACTGACCGGTGGGAACCTGTAGGTTCTAGGTTCCAAGGTATGTAGGGTAGGTTTCAGGTTCTAAAAATTAGATAACTTGTTTTAATAGGTACGTTCTAACTTCTAGATAGGTGAAACCTGGAATATTTTTGCGTAATCCTGCAGTGTTTCATGGTATTAGATGATGAGTATATTGTCTACAACCACTAGTCTAAACTTTCATTTTATGACTTATTAATATTTCATATTTTTCGTGTATCTAAATATAAGTTGTAGTCAGTGAATTATAGAAGTAAGTGGTGGTCATTAAAGGTAATAATTCACTGCAATTGTTCAATTAATAATACAGGTGGCAACTTGGATAGACCTTGGAACCAACCCTTAAACCTGTGATATGGTTGGTTATAAGTTCTAAAAAATGAGGAACCTATTATCATGGGTAGGTTTTAGGTGGAACCTATACGAAACATGGAACCGCTCACCCCTAATATCGATTTACACAATGATTTCTCATATTAATTGTATTTATTTGAGCCGTAATTCTAGGAAAACTAGTCTTTTATATTCTCTTTGGAGAATAACAAGTTTGTTCAGTATTATTGCGTTCATTTTTATTATGAAATAAAAAAAAAATGAACCTGTTAGACCTTAGAACCTACCCTAGAACTTGTTTCGGGTTCCAACGAGTAAGTTCCAGGTTTCAAAAAATAAGGAACCTGTGCCCAAGGGTAGGTTCCAGGTTCCAAGTGAAACCTATAAGGAACCTGGAATCGCTTATTCCTAATTAGTATGGTGTTCATCATCGATTGAATAAGGCATTTATTACGTTAATGGAAATTGTTTTACAATATAAAGTTGACTACATATCCTTCCATAGGTAGACATATTTATTCACGGTGATTAATACATTGTCCTAAAACCTATGGATTTGTCGCTAAATATATTGTATCTTGTGTAGAATGGGTACTACGTCACCCCATACTTCGCTAACTTTATTGTCATGCGGGTCCTTAACGGTTGACGTGATTGTGAAAGCGCTTGAACGAGCTAGATGCGAGGCTCTTTCAGAACCCCTCTTCTTTCGTGCGAAGACTACATTAAGTGCGCCACTGTAGATCTTCACAGCGACTATAAATCTTCATAGGTTCTTTTTGTCTTTCCACAAACATAGGACAGTTCGAACCCACGATTGGCTAGTAAGAAAATATTGACCT